>CM057449.1:1783451250-1785897500 GCA_016271365.2 Neoceratodus forsteri
TCACCAGCTTGGCTGGCAGCCATCTGAATGACAGGGACTCAGAGCATGCAAACTATAAAAACAACTGTTTTAAAATATGTGCTCACTGAGATCTATTCAATAAAATGATGGCCAAGGTATTAAAAGGAGGGTCAATGCTGGTAGCCACACACTGCACTGACCACTGTTGTCTATGGGCTTCATAAAGTAGGTTGGGTGCTGGGTGTGGAATGGAAGGTGGTTGTTGCTGGATGGGTGGACTGGTGAAGAAGGTTATGCTGTTATATAATGAGGACTGGGGAAGGATGGGGTACCACTAGACTGCCAAGGGAAGTGCTACAGTAAGAATGGAGATTGGGGGTGGAGAGGGGTACACTAGACTACCAGGGTCAGTGCTATATTGAGAATGGGGATTGAGATGGGAGGGGATACTGCTAGACTGCCAAGGTCCATGATATACAGTATTTAAAATGGGGATTGGGGTAGGGGTACCACCAGACTGCCAGGATCAGTACTATATTTAGCTTGGTGACTGGGGCAGGAGATCAGTACCACTATATTGCCAAGGTCAGTGCTATATTTAAAATGGTGATTGGAGCAGGAGGTGGTACCACTAAACTGCCAGGGTAACTGCTATATTTGGAATGGGAATTGGGTTTTGAGGCTGATACCACTAGACTGTCAGTGTCAGGATTTATTTAAAGTGGTGATTGAGGCAGAGGAGAGTACCATTAGATTGCCAGGATCACTGGTGAATTTAGAATGGAGATTGGGTTTGGAGGGTAATGCCACTAGACTGCCTGGTCAGTCTTATATTTAAAATGGTGATTGAGACAGGATGGAGTACCACTAGACTGCCAGGGTCAGTGCTATATTTAGAATGGGAATTGGGGATGGGGTTAATATTAGGCTGTCAGAATCAGTGATAAATTTAGAAAGGAGCCTGGGGCTGAATGGGGGGGGGCACTAGACAGCCAGAACCAGTGATACATATATATATATATATATATATATATATATATATCCATATATATATCCATATATATATATATATATAAACGGTGTTGGGGTGACAAGGGGTGCCACAAGACTTCCAAGGTCAGTAATATATTTAGAAAGGGAATTGCAGTGCACGGGGGACCACTGAACTACTAGGAGCAGTGGTATACTTAGAATGACATCACTGAGAGAGGTGGTTACCACATAGTTGCCAGGGTGGGTGAATGGGATTGAGACCGGAGGCTAGTACCATTTGACTGCCAGGGATTTAGAACAAGGATGAAGTGAGGGTGGCCTCAATGGTAGAGGCACTTCACAATGAATTTGCACATACAAATGCATCAAGGCATTGTGCAGACATAATTTCAACATACCATAATGGCACGCTAATGGCCCTTTAGCATTTAGCATACCATATGTGGTTATTAGCTTGCCAGACTCTGAACAGCAAATCCAAGAGCAAATGTGGTAACCCTTTTTGAGACATGTTACCCCCATGCTCCTGGATGTCTGTTGCCAACAGTGGGCTATGGTACACAATGCGTATGAATGATCTGAGGTACTGCCACAGCCTGATCTTTGTACAGGAAGTGTGTGCCTGAGATGGCATGCTGCCTATGTGAATAGGCCTCCTTGATCATGGAGCATTATTTTTTTTCTGTACAGAGCTATGATTTTTGCATAGCAAAAATGACCACTTCTCAATATCAGAACCTATGTCATTTTGAAAATATTTTATGATGTAGACTGAAAACATACATTGTATAAATTTGTATTTATTAATATCTATATACAGTTAAAAAATATATACACACACACACACATATATATATATATATATATATATATATATATATATAACTATTTCAATAAAAAAGTTATGTAGTTGTAGAAATATTTTCCATTGATATATAAACAGAAGAGCTATCATACTAAAATTACAAAGCACTTTGGTAGCATGACTTTTGATTCTTTTTAACAATTTCCTAAATATTTTTGACATATCTCAATTGCTACTGCAGTTTCCATTACAAACTATCCAGTTTCTTACTCTGACCCCAACCACACTTAATTTTCCCTGATTTTAAATGCTTTGCATTTGTGAAGATCATAAGATGAACTATTTGCTGTAGGCATTCTATTTGCGTTAACTGTTCCCTAATGTGCCTACACACAGTGGGGTGGGGACTTCTCTCCTCCAGTCCTATCCTTTGAAATGCTTTCCCTAGGCACATAAGAGACTCTGAGTGTGACTTGTTTTTCATGTAGATGAAAGAAACATTACGTGGTAAAGCCTTTATACCTGCATGGGTTCATCCTCTTATGACATTTCTGTGATGTGTTGCATTAATCTTTTTGTATCACATTGTGCATTGGGGTGTTTAAAGGAAGGTAAACAAAATCTGTATTTTACTATGCAGGCCTTGCTTTTAAGCTTTATTTGTTACATAAAACACATGTTGTATTGCTGATTGCTGAAATGAAATGAGTTGTTTTAACACACAATGAACAATAGCTTTTTTGGGGATGGAAATAAATGTTTATAAATTGAGGACGATTGTTAAATATAGTTGAAGAAGTGGCTATTCATCTATAGTAAGACTGGCACTCTATAGAGATTTTAATTTTTTCAGTGCTTGTATCAGAAACATTTTCAGTGCATCCCTTCATCAACTAACCAGCTTTCTAAGCCAAATGACAGTCACAGTAATGCCAATAGTGACTCACTGCTCCATAGGTCAGAGCACTGTACAGTCTTAATCAACAACCTGGACAGTAGCATCTCTCCACATCATAGAATGACAGGATCAAACTTTATCTCAGCAAAGAAAAAATATATATTTTTGCCAACCAGCCAAACAGACAAAGTGTAGCAAGCTATTTTAAAATGCTCCAAAAAGAAAGTTCATTAACCTGTCCCATTGATTGATGCAAAGTTTCCGTGTCATGTGCATTCCACAAGAGAGCAAATGTACAGTATGTGCCACTTGTACAGGACAAGTTTGGCATCCGACCGTATGTCTGGTAGAAGCGGCTTCCGATACATCATTTATGGCAATATGGTAGAAACAACCAACACAATAAACATGTACTGTTCTAAACGAACATGTACTGTACTCTAACACCACACTTACAAGACACAAGACAATACAGACATCACATAAAGCTACAGGTCAGCAATAGTGATTTACAGCTCTCTTGGCAGTTTTTTTGCGCTGCCTGTGCGAATAATCTTTATTAAATTACTGTGATTTTAAAATGCTTTTTAAAAGCCGTACTAGTGTGTCTTCGCAGTAAGTTCTGTACCTTCCTCATTGATTGCTGGTGCTTTGAGTTGGATAGTCCACAATCGTTGTTTGCTTTCTCTGGGCTTTGGTGTAGCAGCATCAGGTTTCCTCAGTTTGTGCCATCAGGTCCCACCTAGGCACAATGTCATTGCATTGCTACATTGCCATCTGCAGCATTGGAAGTGCTGTGCAGACATCAAGAGGTGTGACAATCATCTCTTCTTCAGTGTCCCTTTCCTCCTTGGCCTCTTCATCTTCCTGGAATGCTTCCCTGGATAGTCCTGTGATGGCCTCCATAATGTCATCAATGACCTTGCTCAGTTCTTCACTGCCAAAGTTAGACAGTGCTGTCAGATCCTCAGCAGTCAAGCCAGGCCCCTTTTCTTGCACGATTCCAACTGAGGGTTCAGTGGTGAAGCCTCCCTTCCAGAAGCAGTACTGAACAGTTTCAGCTGAAATAATGCTCCATGGTTGGTGCAGAAGATGCACTGCATCTAAAAGATTGATGCAGCACATGCAGGTGAAAGTGGTGATTTCTGGTCGGCATCCAGGATCTGGAGCAACCTTCCTCTCATCAAGGTAACATAGTGTCTCTTGCAGCTGTATATAATCCCCTGGTCCAAAGACTGCATCAGGCAAGTCATGCTGGGGGGCAAAGAAACTAGTTTAATGTTTCTGAGCCCTGCAACTGGGTGGTGGGCACTGCAGTTGTCCAGCAGCAATGCGATTTTGCATGACCGCAGTCTCTTGTCCCAATCCCTCAGCCAGGCTTCGAACATGTCTGCAGTCATCCAAGCAGTTTTGTTGTGCCTAAAGATGACAGGCAGATTACAGACTCCCCTGAAACACTGGGACTGTGCTGACTTGCCAATGACCATCAAAGTTCTCTTGTCAGAACTGGTCATGTTGCAAGTCATAAGGACTGGCACATGTTCTTTAGCTTTTTTCCAGGCCCAGTGAAACCTCAGACTTGAAAGCTAAAGTTCTGTAGCTCACACAGTGGAAAAACATCCCTGTCTCATCTGTGTTATAGATGTTGTAAGGGCCGTAATTGCTTAGAATCAGTGGCATGATTGTGTCCGTATTCTGCATTTCTCCATGGATTTTTTTAAACCAATGTTATGCCGCTATTTCCAGCAGCTTAACAAGCCATCTGTTGCCCTGATGTCTGGTTTGTTTGATGCCTGGGCAATTTGCTCAGCCTTTTGAATTAAGACAGGATCACTGATTAAGGCCTTCATGCCCCTGACATTTGAAAACCAGTGGAGCAAGGCTTCCTCCCCATCACTGTCCTTGCTCTCTCTCTTTTTCTTTTTCTCCCAAGGTTCTGGTTTGAATGCCAGTTGAAAAGCAGACTCCTTGTTCTTTAGAAGATCACTAATGGTGGACTTCGGAATCTCAAAATGGGAGTGTAGATCCTGTATGCTTAGTTTCGGGAGCTTGTCCATTTCATTTAGAATTTCTACCTTCTGTGACAATGGCAGGCAAGTCCATTTGCCAGCCATTGTGTTTCCAGCAGCAGCAGGAGTAGCCATAGTAGCAGCCGACCAGAACAGGAGGACAGAGCAGCAAACACAGGGTGAAAAACAGCAGATAGTGGAGGCAGTTCTGACTTTTAAAAAATGTTTGCAGTTCAATTGAGTTAATTGGTGATTAATAGAGGTGTTGTTATTAGAAAAGTTCTACCGCTATTGCTCAGGAGGTGTTGCAATGCTAATTAGGTGTGAACAGATTTGGGAAAAGACTGCTGCTAAATGCTTATGGTGGCCATTACCTGCGGAATTCAACATCTGCTTTAACAGCATGTTTTAACATTATGTTCAATGGGACTGGCATTTGGAAAATGGATTTTGTTCACTTCATGCAGTTGTCCATTACAAGCCTGTCCTTTACTTTTGGGACATACTGTATTTATAAATTATGGAGTGAGAGGGTTGCTGAGACTCCATGTCCATTTCACTCCTTGGCCTCAAATGCAAGACTGCCAATATGTTTTGCACTAAGTGACATGTATGATGGGTTTGGTTTGAAAGGAGTTCAAAATGCCCCTGTGCTCCCATTTCCCTTACACCTTGATTGCATGGTCACTGCAGTTTCATCTTGTTTTCTGGACAGGAGGGCAGGTGAGCAGCTACAATCAGAGCTATGCAAGTTCCACTTCATGGTTGTCAGCAGGCAGAGAGTAGAGTGCACATACACACACAACAAATAGAATATTGTATGGTCAACTATACACACTAAGGCTGTCTTTCCACTGAGAGTTTGAGATTACTCCCATAGGGACCTTGAGAGTGAAGCTGGAGAGGTCCCAGTATCATCTCACCCTGAAATGGAAACAAAGTCCTTGTTCATGTATGGTTGAATATATACTATTTTATATAGTATATTTAAAAAAAAATTTCTATTTAAATTTTTATTGAAAATGAGAATAACAAAGACACAGGCTAGCCTTCTAACAGGATACAGAAACAAAACACCACCACATTAACACATAGTAGGCAATAAAAACTAAAAGAAAAACTAAAAGAAAAGTAATACAATAGTTAATAACAGTAGACATACATTAAATTCTAAATCACTGATATGCCAAACATTACAAAATCAAGAGTTCATGAGGAGGAAACAAAATGAGCAGTTGTTGACAAAGCACTAGCCTGAATAGCCAGTATATACATTCTAACTGTAGAAGTAAATCTAATGAGTAAAGCAATCAATTAAATGTTCAAACCCATAGCATTGTGATGAGTGCAATTCCATATTTCCTTGCCCACACAGAATCAAGCAAAAACTGAAAAAACAAACTCCATGGGAAGAGGTAGACAACCAAAATCATGGAATAACCTAAATGAAACCCCCTCCTCAATGCAATACAGAGGCCCAACCCCATCCCCAGCTCCTGCCCAACTCACTGCCCTGCTTACTCCCTATTCTGTGAACCCCCCCCCCATTAAGGGACAAAATCGGAATAGTTGTCCAACTGGTACAGAATCCATCTACGCCACTGGTGGACGAAAGCGAAGTCTTGATATTATGTATAGTATATGATTTAAAAAAGTAGGAGAACCCGGCTGCCAGCTTACCTTCCCCTGACAGCCTGCTTGTCTTCCCTGCCAACTCATTCATTCATCTGCCCCCTCCAACTCACTCGCTCACTCATCCACCTATGGTAAAAATTGAAAGTTTGATATTTTGTAAACTATTTCCTTATCCAGAATGGCAACTGTTTGTTTTCAGACAGCCATGGTGTGGATTTACTCAGGGGCACCACAGCTCTGTCCAGTCATGCTTAACATTCTCACAGCTCTGCTAAGGAATCTCATGGGCAGTTCAAAGGAGAAAAGTTGCTTTAGTACTGCTGTGATGTCAGAATAATACTATAGCGTTTTGTGACCCTTGAACTGTCTACAACAAGAATATGTTATGTATGGATTTGCATATGCAGTCAGGGGCAAACATATACTATATTATGAATGGACTGATTGGATCTAAAGCAGGGCACATAGCCACAGGTCATTTAATCCACCAATATATCGTGTTACAGAAAGAGCTACTTTGTAGTAAAGGGGCCCTATGCATTATACCTATGCACTGTGTGTCCACAGTGAATAGCCTAACCTAAGTCATGTAGCCATGCATCAGGGATCCAGCCAGCCTTGGCGACATTCACTAAAGGGGCATGCACCCCTTCCATGCCAGATCCCTTGGTCGCTCATGCTACTACTTGTGTGGATGGTCCGGGGACTATCAGGGGATGTGCCTGCACTCTGCATTAATCACAAAGGTACAGAGTGCCAGGTGAGGTGGCACAGGATATACAGGCAGGGACCCTACCATATCTATTGTATGGTCCCCTGAATGGAGCTGATAGATGTGGCAGAACCATCCACCCCTACCATGCTGCCCTAGTCCTATGAGCAGACAGGGATGGTTGGAGTCACCCTTTCAGGCATTCACTCATAAACATTAATGTTTTCCCTCCTGACCTTCCTGGAGTCCCCTGCTCACGTGGAGCAGGGAAACCACTTCTGGACCCAGGGTGGGCATTTGATTGGATGCCTGCCTGTGTTCCCTGATCCACCTGCATGTAGCAGTATGTAAGGGAGGGCAGGGCCTGGGACAGGTGCCCTGGAGTGGCCAGTGATCTTGAATGCTGACTACCATGCACCTGTCCATGGGTGCAGAGCTGCATGTGCTGGGTATATGCCTCTTGCACATACCCGGCCTGGAATGTTGCATACGTCCCAATATGCTTAGCGTGCTGATGACAGTTGATGAAGTTCTGGATCAATGATGTACCTGAGCATTGACAAGCTGATGGAGGTTCAGCAAGCAGCCTTCTTGATGAGTTTTCGCATAGTCCTGTTAGTCTTGTAAATGTGCCACACTTCAACACTTCAGCACTATATTCAAGCATTGTAGAGCACAGCTGACACTTTTTTGAAAATGTAATTGAATTTAAAATGCTTATATCAATGTAAAAAAACATTTTTGTTTATGTTAAATAAATGTTTTTTTCTACATATTTTCTCTTTTTGTAGCATTACATCTTGGGGGGGTAGATGTCCTACTTAAAATCCAAGGAGTTCTCTTATAATTGTGTCTGTTAATGTAGTGTAATTATGGGGTTAGCTGCCCTTGTTTTGAATAAACCGGCCTCTGCACCACTAGTGTGGTGATTCATGGATGTTTCAAGCAAGTGCACATATACTGAACAGATCACAGTCTATTTTCCTGGAAGCTAAACAAGTCACTTCCACAATGCATCTGAACACTGTCAGTCAAATTTTAAGAAGCTAGGTCTCTCAGGTGGCAGCCATGAGTGGTGATAATTGTATGAATGGAATACTTGTACATTGCGAACTGGATGAGACCAGAAAAACTTATTTAATAGAGGCAAACAAAAAGCCATTAGGTAATGGTTCTTGCAGTAGAAAAATGTTTTGGAAAAGCTTTATTGACCTAGGTAGCCTGTTGAAGGCAGTTGAAGATGAGGTAGTCTTCTTAAAAATGCTACTAGTACCTCATGAAAAGGGGTCTAGTCAGGAAATAATAAGGGAATTTAATAACTGTCTAAATGTGTGGTGTGGTGGGGACAGATTTAATTATCTCACAGACTCGGGTCCTTCTGGGATGACCACAACCTCTGATAATGACAGATGCCACCTCAGTAGGGGAAGAAGTAGTGTGCTGGAATAGAAGCCAGGCAAGGTAATTAAGAAGCTTTTAAATTCTGAGAAAGGAAGGCATTCTTAATGTACTGGACCATCTACTGAGAATATTGAGACACAGAGAACACTGAGGCAGTTCTCTCTTAGATTTCATGGGATTAGCATCTCCAGGGATGAGGCAAATTTATGAATGTAGGGACCCCAGCAATAATTAAATAGAGGAAGCTTGGTGGGGAATGAAATGGCAGTTTCATACCTAGGGAATTTGAAGGATGGAAGTAGAAGAGGAAGGCTTTATATACAAATGCTAAAGCAGGGCCAACAATACTGAGGAACTGCAGGTTTTAATGGTGGCAGAGGAGCTAGTTGTATTAGCTATCATGGAAACATGGGGACCTCACAGTCCCAGTGCATGCCACTTCAGAAGAAATAGGGAAAAGTGCTAGGGAGTGAGTGCATGGACCATGTACAGTTGAAGCCAGAGATGTGGTCAGATATTTCCTGAAATTTCTGTGATATCTCTAGAGAAATTCCCTACCTGCCTGCAGTTCCACAGTAGAGCCGTCAGAGGGAATCTAGTTAGAAATATTGCAAAATATCTGGAAGTATCTGACAGTGCCTTTGGCTGCAGCTGTATATACATGATTCTAAGAGGGTGATGGAGGACAAGAATATATCACAAGGAGGGGAAATAAAATCTATATGACTTCAAGTGCAGAGGTAGGGTGTAAAAGCCTCAGGATGGGAGTGTACTACAGATCACCTAATCAATCCTTGGAGGAGGATCAGCTGTTACAGGAAGAATTGAGGAAGGCTACAAAGAAGAACAACATACAGCAGTGCTCATGGGGTATTTCACTCTCCCAGATGTACAGTAGATTGGTACACTCCAGTAGCCAAGAGCCAGAGAAGCCAGAACGTTATAGACACATTACAGAACTGCTTTCAGAATGAATAAGTGAGTGAGGTGATTGGGAAAAATTCAATTCTAGACTGAGTTTTGTCTAATTGGGGCATTCATAGGAACACAGGAGTTAAGGACCCATTAGATCAGAGTGACCATGGCACCATAGAAACATAGAATTTGACAGCAGATAAGGACCGCTTGGCCCACCTAGTCTGTCCATTTCCCTACCTAATGGTTAAGCTGCAGATCCTAGTTAACCAACGGCCTACTTTATCCTACCCCCCACTAGAATTGCCTTATGTCTGTCCCATGCATTCTTGAATTCCCCCACTGTTTTTGACTCTATGACCTCCTCAGGAAGGCTGTTCCAGGCATCTACAACCCTCTTTGTGAAGAAATACTTCCTCACATTACCTCTGAGCCATAGCCCCTCTATCTTCAGATTGTGCCCTCTTGTTCTTGCACATCTCTTTTTCTGAAAGAAACTACCCTCTTGGACTTTGTTGATTCCCTTGAGGTATTTGAAAGTTTATATCATGTCCCCCCTCCCTCCTTTTCTCCAGGCTAAACATCTTAAGTTCCTTTAGTCTTTCTTCATATATCTACTGGTGCAGACCCTGCACCATTTTGGTTGCCCTCCTCTGGACAGCCTCCACCGTGCCTATGTCTTTGTGGAGATGGGGTCTCCAGAACAGTACACAGTACTCCAGATATGGTATTACCAACTGTGTGTACAGAGGGCCAACAACTTCCTGTTTTCTACCGGTGATGCCTCTTCCTATGCATCCCAGTATCCCCCCAGCCCTCCTCACTGCCTTCTCACATTGCTGGCCCATCTTTAGATCATCTGATATGACTACCCACAGGTCCCTTTCCATTTTTGTTGTTGTCAGTATCTCACCCCCCATTGTGTACCCTCCCTCTGGGATTTTATTTCCCAGGTGCATTACTTTAAACTTCTTTGCATTGAATCTAAGCTGCCATACATTTGACCATTCCTCCAACCTTGCCAAGTCCCTTTTCATCCTTTCCACCCCACCTTGTGTATCAACCCTGTTGCAGATCTTTGTGTCATCTGCAAAAGAGACATACTTTCCTTTCCAGTCCCTCTGCAATGTCACTTATAAAGACATTAAAAAGGACCAGCCCCAGTACTGAACCCTGTGGTACCCCACTAGTAACCCTCCTTTCTTCACTGTGGACTCCATTTACTATTACCCACTGTGTCCTGTTGTCCAGCCAGTGTTTTACCCAGGCTGCCACCCTGGGACCCACTCCCAGGCTGGCTAATTTGTTTATTAATCTTTTGTGTGGGACTGTGTCAAATGCCTTGCTAAAGTCTAGGTCGGCCATGTCCACAGCCCCTCCCTGGTCTACTACTTTGTTCACCCAGTCAAAGAAATCTATTAGATTTGCCTGACATGACCTTACTGCTGTGAATCCATGCTGCCTTGGGTCCTGTGCCCCACTGGCCTCTAGATACTCAACAATTCTTTCCTTCAGAAGTGATTCCATCATTTTCCCCTACCACTGAGGTCAAACTGTCAGGTCTATAGTTTTCTGCCTCTGTCTTGCTCCCAGTTTTGTGAAGGGCAATCACATCCGCCTTCCTCCAGTCTTCAAGTACCACACCCTCCTGCCATGATTTATTAAAAAGGGTAGTCAGTGATGTTACTGGTTCTTCTCTTCATTCTTTTAGAATTCTGGGGTGAATACCATCAGGCCCCATTGCTTTATCCACCTTCAGTTTTAAGAGTTCTTTCAGAATCCTTTCTTCTGTGAAAGGACTGATATCAACTCCCCTATCCAGAGTTCTTCTATTGACTAGATTAGGTATTGACTGGATTAGGTATCTCCCCCTGCTTTTCCATTGTGAATACTGAGCAGAAGTATTCATTCAGCATCCCTGCTTTTTCACCATCACTCTCTGCTCAACCACTTTCCTCTTTATTCATTCTCAGTATCCCTAACTTAGTCTTTCTTTGCTCCCTGATGTACCTATAAAAGGTTTTATCTTCCTTCTTAACAGAGTTGGCTATCTTTCCTTGGTTTGGGCCTTTGGGCTTAACATTATTCTTCAAGAGCCAGAGAAGCAAGAAGGTTGTAGAGGCATTGCAAAACTGCTTTCTGAGCTAATACATGAGGGAGGCAATTGAGGAATTCAGTCATTGACCCTGTATCATGTTATCAGGACATTATAAGGGACATAAGGGTAAAGGAGCCACTAGGTCAAAGTGGCCATGGCACTGAGATGTTTAGCAGTATTCTCCAAGTTCAATAAATACAATCAAGTGACATGGCCCCAAACTTTAGGTCTGTGGACTTCAGCAGGATGCTATTTACATTCCAGGATAGTCTGAAGGGCATTAAGCAGTTGGGAGGACAAGATAAGAATAAGTGGACAGAAATGAAGGGTGCTCTATCAGAAATGACAAAGGAGTGCATACAATGTGTCTAAAAAGGAAAAAGCACATGAAACTCATTTTTTTCAGCAATTAGATGAGGGTAGCAATAAAGAATATCAAGGAGGTTTTTAGGGTCAATGACAGGGATTAGAATGGGGCAAACATGGTTTAATATAAAGAAAAATTAGAGACTGCCAAGAAACTAGTCAAAGAGAAAAAGGCTAACACAGAATTTAGTATAAAATGGGGTAAGTGATAATGCTAAGACCAACTTTAGGTTCATGAAGGAAAATGCAGAAGTGTGAAAGCAGCAAGATAATTAGAAAGGATGGGGTTAGTGATAAAGATGAAATGAGAAAGACAAGATATTATGAATGAATATTTCAGTTCTGTATTCACAGTCAGGACTTGAAGCCCCTTACCAATTTTATAACAATTTTTTTTGTTGTGGTGGACCTAGTTTCATGCCTTTACTCAGTGCAAGGCTATGCTGCTTCATCTGAGTATCTATACCTGTAGGTCCGATGCTAAGTTTCACAGATACCACACAGTTGTATGTTTGCTGCTGTATGCGTGTGGGGACTATGCATAGTATAATATTCATTGAACAGCAGTATTTTGTTTCACATATACTGTAGTAAGATATGTACCATTCACTTGTAACATTCATGCAGCTTCAGCATGACCTTGCATACAACCATATACAGTACATCTCCCAGACATGTAGCTTGCTTTGAGCAGCTCCATCTATAAGTACTAAAGAAAAAAAGTTGCAAGTGTGCAATGTGTATAGTACTTACAAATCTGTAACAAGTCTGCTGATTTATGCAGGGTCCCCAATATTGTGTGTAAAGTAAAGCATGCCATAAATGAATGTAAAACTATTCAGCTGTGCCCTTTACGAATAGCAATCACAGACCTGAATATTAAATTATATTTAACACTTCCCTTGATGTTAGAGACCATAGAATTATTTTTAATTTTTTTATTTTCTTCTTCATCCTGGTGGTTCTGCTGTTGCTATCAGCCCTAGTCATGGCCCCTGGGACTTCCACTGCCATCTATTGCCACAATACCCAGTTATCCCCGACTTATCCCCCCAGATAGTGGGGCCGCAGCATCAGTCCCCTTCATCCATGCTGTGGAACTAGCATCTGGTCAGGGATGCAGTGATGGCAGCTAATTGAAGCCCCAGGGAGGGCTTTACGTAGACAGCAGACCCGCCTGCCATCTTTTTGCTGGTTTTCTTGGAGGCGGGGATGTGCAATGATGCCAGCATCCACCTTGCCTCCCTGATACCGAGTGCCAGTTACATGAGTGACTCCCAGCCTCCACCAGGGATCCTCATTGTGCTGGATACTGAACAACCCTCCCCCAGAGGAGGAGATCCACCCATGGGGCACTCAATCCTTCTCCTCCAGCTGGCCCTGCAATGACCCAGGTCCATTCCCGAACCAGGGTCACCGGCACCACAAACAGAAATCCAACCTCTGTGCCAGCAGGCCGGCAAGACCGTAGACTTCTAACTTTTTGAAGATTTGATTTGATTCCTTTGAAAAAGTTGGAAATTAGGTATAAACAATGTAACAGACTTGATACCAAATGTTTTTGTAACAATGGCCAAGATGAAGACATATTTCATATAATTTTCAACTGTCATCTTTATTCTAAACGGAGAATGGAGTATCTGTTTTTTCATAAAGCCATACAAGTCAGTCCTATAATATTGTTAGGAAATATTGTTGAATCCAACTAATGAAAAGGATGCCACAATGTTGATCAATGTTATGGGAAATTATGGAAGGGTTGATACCTTTTATTGGACCAACACATGTATTGTACAAAAATGCATAATACACAAGCTTTCAGGGCCTCACAGGTCCCTTCTTGAGGTGAATAGCAAAACTGAACAACATAAGCAGTATATATATCCACCGTGGTGCAATAAAAAAATACAGCAGGAAGTGAAGTAGAAAAGTGATAAAAGGGGACTAGAGATAAAAAGTCTATATAAGATGCAAAGTAAAAAAAATGATGAGTGAGAAGAAAAGGGGAGGGGGCTAGTCAGGAGGAGATGAAAGGAAGCTAGCACAGGAAAAATAAAGGAACAGATAAGAAAGATCAGAGGTAGACTGTAAGGGTAGAATAGACTGGAGATGCCAAGAAATGCATGGTAATCAAGACATAAAAGAACAAGGGCCCAGATAGACAGAGTGTGCGGTAGTATAAACAGTATGTGTGAAAACAATTAGGGAGTTGCAGGACTGAGCTGAAGAGTTTGTAGGAGAGGCAGGGATGGTGTGAAGGTAGGAAAAAAAGATTAGGCTGGAACTCAGAAAAAAAAAACAATAACAAGAGAAATACAGAACCAATGTATGATAAATAATGTCAAGATTTAGTCCACAATAAAAAGAGAAAAACAGTTTATTACAGTGTGTCATGAATCCAATGTCCCAGTTCAATCCAGAAATGTTAGATTTAAATTGTTTAATATATTTCAATTCTCATGTCCTTCTGTCCTGTGTGTTTTTGAAGCTGCCTCTTAGTATCAAGAAAGATAAATCCAAGAGAGAGTGATCTGTTTGGGAAAAATGGTTTCCTACCAGAATGCTGATAATCTGGTTCACTATTTTTGTGTGATGGTGGTGGTGATTCATCCTGGTTTTCAGTGGTTTACTAGGTTCCCCAATGTAGCATCCATTTGTACACTTCTTGCACTGAATTAGGTAAACAGCATTGCTGCATTGACATGTGTAGGATCCATTAATTTGTATTATGTTGTTCTGGCCTGTCTTGATGGTGGCCTGTGTGCATATGTGGGTGCAGGTCTTACATATTGCCATGTTGCATGGTGTTGTCCCTCTTGATTCTTGCTTATTATGTTCTGCTGGGAGTTTGTTATGAATTATTGTATTCAAGAGGCTGGGGGGCTTCTTATAGGCAATGACAGGTGGTTCAAGGAAGATGTCCTTCAGTGTTTCATCTTCTTTCAGCATGGGTTGTGTTCTTTAATAATTTGCTGAAGGGAGGTTTAGCATGGGGCTTTAAGTGACCACTAGGAGTGTGCAGTCAGTTTGATGTTTTTGCCTGTATTCCAGCAAATTGTCTCATGGTATTTGTATGGCCCATTCAAATTCTTTATCAATTGGTCATGGAGAGTGGCCCTGCTGAATTAGGGAAATACCAAAGTGTAGAGAGCTGTCTGTCTCTTGTTCTCTCATCAGAGCAGATTCAATAGTATTGAATTGCCTCACTGTAGATTACAAATTTTTTGGTATGTTTTGGGTGGAAGCTGGAATTATACAGGTAGCCATGTCTGTCAGTGGATTTTCTGTAAAGAGCAGTTTGTATATGTCCATTTTTAGTGATGCTGACTGTGCTGTCATAATGTGATGTTTGTGTGTTGTTTTTATCAAAAAAATATTCTTTTAGACGAAGCTGTCTAAAAAAATTCTTCTATATCACCACAGAATTTAATTTTATCAAATTCCTGTGTGGGGCAGAAAGTTAAGCCCTTGGATAATACAAATGTTTCAGCTTGCGTAAGTAGTTTATTAGATAGGTTGATTACTGGTAGTTGTTGCACTGTATTTGCTTGTTCCACAATGTTATTGCTGTGGTTTGCTTCCCCTGGATGAGTCAAGGTGTTGTTGTGGCTGCTGTCTTTTAAGTCTCTGAGTTTCCTCCACTTCTGTGATAGCTCTGCCTGGAGAGTCATTTGGTAATGTGTTTAGAGATCACAGCTAAATCCTGGTACTACATTGTTGATTCCTTGAAGTGTGTGTGAAAGTTCAGAAAATGTATTTTTAAGTTGAGATTTTCTAGTATATATCTGATGAATAAGGTGATTCCTGAGTTTTTCAGATGTCCTACTGCCTCTGAGGCCTGGAGATCAGAGGGCTGTGGGTTCAGTTCCCACATCTGGCACATGGGTTAATATCCCAGTACTGACACTGTAGTGCAGCATGAGAGGGGTGCTGCACTTCTGATGTGCCATCTTTTGGATGAGATGTTAAACCAAGGTCCCATCTGCCTGGATTGGTGGTAGTTCAGGTTTATGTTAAAGATCCCATGGCACTTAACGAAAAGAGTAGGGGAGTTTTTATTGTAAAGAAAAAAACCAGAAAATAACAATTCAAAATAAATTATATAATCAATACAACAAAAATAAGAAAGAAAGAAATAAATCACTCCAGAAAATAAAGGTTGCCATATACAAAGAAAAAACTCCCCAAATTGGGAAAAAATACAGTTTTCAGAAAAATAAATAATCAGACATTCTACTTGTATTTAATAAATATATGAAAACCATTCCACCATCTAGTGGTTTGGGTAGAGGAAAAAAAAAACAATAATCTCTATCATATAATTTTCCCATCTCTTGCATAATTAATCTGGAATAAAATATGTAATCCATTTTATTTTGATAAAGAACCCACTGACAGCATGCCTGCCATAAATAAAAATGGAGAAAACAAAAAAAAAATAAAGTTTCCTGATGAAACATCAATAAACTGTGGGGATATTTACCAATTACCAAAATGTCATAGGTTAAAAAAGCCATCCATTTGAAATTCCATTTTTTTGCCAAAAAAAAAACCTAGAGATGTTTTGAAAAGGAACAATATAACGAAAAATGTTCAGTAGATTCATCTAAATTAATGCAATCCATATAATGACAATTCCTTTCTTCTTTAACTTTATATTTTGTATTATCTCTCAGATTTAATCTTCCATATTTTAATAACCAAAGGGTTTCCCACATCTGAGGAGGATGCCTGGTACTGTTAAGTTGAGATAAGATTAAGTGATTATCTGCTTCGGGACAATTTTTGAAACTAGGGGCTGAAGGATAGATTGAACCCATCAGGGATTTATAAAGAGATTTCCCATCACAACCTAAAAGCATTTCCTTAGAAATACCCCACTTATACAATTTATGTGCTGCTGGTTTAAAGTATAACAGTATATGTAGATATTTATTACATTTTGGTGGAGTATGTTTCCAAGCAGCTAGATAATTATGTAAAAGTAATTGCACCCAAGCATTACCACCCTCTGAAACAGCTACTGTGAATGGTAACTGAAAAAATATAAGGAAAAACAAAAAAAGCTGGGTCAATCATGCCAATGCCACCCTTAGTCTTATCCAGATAAGTAAAATGTCTTTTGATAGGATTAAGCCGATTGCCCCATAACATTTGAAAAAAACAAACTGTAAACCTTGGTTTCTAATGTAGTAAGTAAAGGGAATATTTTTGCAACATGTTGTAAGCAGGGCAAAAGAAACTGCTTAGAAAGGTGAAGGCATGTCTGCTTTGTAAGTTTCCACAGCTTCCATCTGGAAACTTTAGGCTAAAGTTTCTTTAGAGCCATATCCCAATTCTCTAGTGGCAAGTTTTTGGATCCAAATAAAATGCCAAGAATGACAATGGATTCTGCAGAAAAATTGATACCAAATTCTCTTATCAATAAATCATGTCCATTACCAATAAGCAAACCTTGTGTTTTAGCAAGATTTAATCTTGCATTATAGATACTAGCATATTTTGCAAATCCCTCTAAAAAAAGATTAAAAGAAATGTGGTTTGAAAAAAAAAAACAACAAACATCATCTGCATAAGCTTGTACCATCAACTGCCGTTGTATACCCATGCCTGAAATACCTTCCCATAAAGGAGTGTCCACTAACTTTTTCAATAAAAGGTATAAAGAAAAGATATATAACAATGGACTTAGGGGACATCCCTGCCTAACCCCTGTAGGAACTGAAAAACCAGAAGCAATCTGACCTTGTATTACTGGGAAAATATAGGAATGTTGATAAAGGAGTTTTATGTTCTGTATGATTTGAAGAGGGACATGATAAGATTGTAGAACTTGATATAAAAAAGGCTGATAAACCCTATCAAATGCTTTTTTGAAGTCAGCTGCAACTATACAATTTGCTGCTCCTAAATTTGTGGAGTGTTCAATTATGTCCCTAATATTCATTAAAGCAGTTTGTATCATTCTATTGGGAAGGCCACAGCATTGATGTTGAGAAATTACTTTAGCTGCGTAATGTTTGAAATGATTATTAAGCAAAATAGTTAGAATTTTGTAATCGGAGTTCAATAAAGTAATAGGTCTCCAATTTTTAATATCAGTTCTAGCTCCTGTTTTAAATAAAAAAAATCATTAACCCCTCTGAAAAAGAAGGATACATAGTATTGGTCTTGAAAAAATAATCAAAAGCCGATTTTAAACAAAGTGCTAAAATGTGTGAAAAGGATTTGTAAAATTCATTAGTAAGACCATCGATCCCTGGTGATGAAGTATTATTTGAAGATTTGATGGCTATCTCAATTTCAGGTACAGTGATCGAGTCTTGTAAGATCGAAATCTCATTTGGAAAAAGTGGAACTGAGATATCATGCAAAAAATTATTAATATGTTCCTGGGAAATAACAGTTTTGGGAGCTAAGGAAAGAAAATGATTATTCAGCATATCATTAATCTCCTCAATTGTTTCTATATGATTCCCTTCTTGGTCAATTAGGACATCAAGATTGGTAGAGTTTTTAAAAAAACTTACAAGTTTCATAAGGATCACCAATAGGAGATTTCTGAGTCCCATTACATAACAAGGCCTGAACTGTTCAGGCTCTATCATATTGATAAGACAACATTTCTTTTTTTAAGTGTACAGTTTGCTTCGTATAATCAAATTTTGAAGTATATGAAAAAGTATAAAGTTTTTGCAATTGCTGCCTAAGTGAAAGATATTTTAAAAACTTCCTATTCCCAGTTTTTTTTCCATATTTTATAAACCACTGTTTTAAATCAGATTTAGTAGTTTTCCACCATTCCCCTATATCATGGTATAAAAAAGCTACCTGATAATCTTGCTGTCAGGAGATTAAAAATATTATGCTGAACATGTAAATGTAATAAAACAGAAGAATTAAGTTTCCATCTATTTGTTTTCCAGAAATGTGGAGTTCCTAAATAAATTGTACAAAATAAAAAAGGTGATCGGAAAATTCTGCTGGACAAGTTTTGAAGTCCCCAACTGATACATTCTGGGAAACAAATAAATAATCTATTGTGGTGAAATATTTACTGAGAACATATATAAACTCTTTCCCTGAAGTCTGATGTTTCCTACAGTCTGTAAGATCTGCAATTTTAACCAAATGACCTAAAGCATGAGAATCACAATAGACGTTTCTTTTAACCTGTGAAGGAGAAACCACTTTCTTCAAAGGTAAGGTACAGTTGAAATCTCCTCCAAAAAGGATTAATAAGGTAGTAACAAAAAAGGGTTGAATTGTTTTCAAAAGGGCTACCCTTTCAACTTTAGTTTGAGGATTGTAAATATTAATAAACCTAAAGTGTGTTGCTCCCCATAGCCCATCCAAGATCAAAACTCTTCCTGCATGTAAATTGATCAATTTCCTGATAGTGAAGTTATAAGAATTAAAGAGAATACCAATACCATCTGCCTTGTCTGGGCCAAAAGACCAATAGGAAGGACCCCTTTGCCAATCCTTTTTAAACGCCACTAATTGTTCTGCAGAATGCATCCAAGTTTCTTGCAAGAAACATACATCAATTTTTGAATCATGGACATATTGAAAAACTGCCTGACGTTTCTCATAATTAAGAATACTATGTGTATTAAAAAAAAAAAATGTAGTCATGAGTATGCAAAATCAGCGTTCAGTAACTATTTTTTCCTTTGTTCTTTTTTTTCCCTTTATAATCCCCATGACTCTAAGAAAAAGGGTCTAAGTTCGAGGCTTGCTAATCAGAATCCCCATGATCCATTTCTGAGTCACCCCAAAAAAGTACTGAATACGAATTTTCAGTCTCTATAGGTTCTGGGGTTGAGGGGGGGGAGGTTTAGATCTTGAAGATCTCTTAGACCTGCTTCCAGCAAGAGGGGAAGCAACTGAGAGAACAGGAAAAGACTCCTTTGAAGCTAGTGGATCAGTATAGCACACAGGAAGTAACAACTTTGATTCAGAAACTGGGTCTGATATCAGACAACATTCCTGAGGAGGTTCCACTGAACCTTTGACTGGAACAGGCAGAGGAGTGGGGGGGAGGGGGGTTCTGAACTGGTGTACTTTTAGGTAAAACTGAAACAGAAAGCAATGGTGAATAAGGGCCTGGCGAAGAAATTTGGGGAGATTTTTCCAAGGGAACCACTGTTTCTTGTGCTTGCTGTATTAGCAATTCAGGGCTAACACAGGAAGTCTTATTCTTTGCTGCCTAGGAACACTCCCCAAAAGTGTGACCATATTCTTCACACAAATCGCACTTGGTGTGATTAGCACATTGCATTGTGACATGGCCTATTTCCTCACAGTTATCACACCGTGGTTTATCACAAGTACTTGATAGATGAGTATGGGCCCTACACTTGTAACATGCTCTCGGCTGCCCCCCATAAAAACAAACCCCTCTATCCCTTCCCAAAAGAAAGGAATTAGGAATATGTTCAATTCCAGAATTATTCTGACGAAGCTTAACTTTATATTTCCATCCCCCTGTCCAAAATTTCTCAGAATCCAGAATTGCTTCTGGAGAACTAAGCACATCACATTTCTGAGTAATCCAAAAGGTAATATCATCCACATGGACCCCCTTATTGCAAAACATAACTGTAACATAATTTACAAGGGGTTTAGTTAGTGGGATCACTAAAAAAGGGGTCCACACTTTACAAGGGATTTAGTTAGTGGGATCACTAAAAAAGGGATCCATATGGGAAAGAATTTAACCTGTCCATAACGTTCCCAGCACAAGTCTAAAGCATGCGACATCCGAAAACTGACATCAAAGTTGTCTTCTCCCGATATATTTATAAAAGCAAAAACATCAGTATGAGAGAAATGCAAGGAGTCTTTCAACAAGGTTCTTCCCACATAATAGCGGTCTGGTCTATCTTCAAAGCCCCCTTTATACCTAATACCAACAGCATTTCTTCTAGGTGCTGCTTCTTTCTTAGCATGGGAAAATAACTCTGACATCAAAGATTTGCAATGAGCATGTGTGCTGTCTTGATTAGAATCTTCCGTATGATCTCCTGTTGAGATGTTATCCAGGACAATAGCAGATTTCCTTTCCTGACTACAATCAGGATCTGAAATAGCTGGTACAGTGCTCATGACAGTTTTAGATGATTCTTGTAAATGAGTTGGAGTGCTCATAGGTTGTGTTTCAAACTTCGGTTTCCAATCTGGGGAAGATAATGTGAAATCAAAAGTCGAGTCCCATGCAGGATCTGAAAGCCAAGTTCCCCCAGACATTTTTTTCCAGCCTGCTTCTAAAAGAGCTTTTTGTGGGGACCAAATATCACTAGATAAGGCTGGTTATACCATAGATGCAGTAGTAGTCGGAGCAACAGCAGAAAATTCCAGCCGCTGTTGTCTATGAGAAACAGCCAGTTTTTCTGAAGGTACCAGGTTGCTACCTGAGGCTACATCTTTCTTTTTATTATTTGCGAGGTTAGTAAATGAAAATACTGTGGCTGTCGATTGCTGGTTATGCACCATTTGATAGTGTACTGAGTGTGAAGGCTGTAGCAAGTATCAAATGTCTCTGGGGGTTTAAATACAAAATCAGCCACTTTAGACAGCTGAGGACCCGGCTCACAGTCCACCTTGTTCCCTGGTAATGCAACAGTTGGTTTATTTGCAGTGAAACCCGAGGGATTTGTACTGTTGGCAAGGACAGCAGAACCCACTACAGACTTTTGGCACACTTCTACGTTAGTAGAGTTAATACTGCCAGCCTGAAAGTCTTCGGTATGAATGTCAATTGAAAAAGGTGCCAAAGGCGGAAATGACTCACCCGGCTGAGGAGAAGCCTTTGATGCTGTTGCGTCAGATGCTGCACTGACAGCCAAAGAAATCGAAATGGCAGCAGACCCATTCTGCTTCTCTGAATTAAAGGCAGACTTGCTGCTTGCCACTCTTTGCTGTTTATCCTTAGTCTCAGCAAGAGCATCCATTCTATCAGGTGTGTATTCCTCAGAGCCAACTTTAGCTGAATGAACTGTAGAAACTGCTGAAAAAATATCCTCTGCTGAAGCATACAAGTCCGTACTTTCATCGTCTTTGCCTGGAACAAGTTCCAAAATCATTTTCACATTTTCGGCCTCTGGTAGAAGAACAGTAGAAGAGGAGGCTAGCTCTCCTACCTGAAGTGCATCCTCACACCACTCTACCATACTCTGAGTGGCCATCATGCAACTCAGATAGCCAAAATCTCCCCCTATTGACAGCAATGCAGTAGGGGAATTTCCCTGGTGTCCTGGCCAAATTTTCCTCATTCACTAATAATATGACCAACAGCTTAATCTGGTTCAAGGTCAGTTGGCATTCATCTGTATCCCCCTCCCCTGGGTCATGCCTGAAAATAGGAAGGATTTGTCTAGTGCACTTACCCGGTCAACAAAAACTAAATAAAAAATGAAATAAATAAACTGTTGTTCTGCATACCTTGAATTGTACGACAGCAGAAAGAAAACATCAGACTGGAAAACATCAGACTGGCCCCCCTCAGAGCAGATGCAACCCCAAGTTGGATGCCTACATCGACTGCTTCCATGGAAGAATAAACTCCCAAATCCTTAGCAAACAGAATCTCCTGCATAATATCACACCACTGGAAACAAGGGCAATACAAACTCTGAAAAACAACTATAACATTGTAATAAAACAAGCTGAAAAGGTGGCGCTGTGGTTGTGATGAACACAGAAGATTACATTAAAGAGGCACACAGACAGCTGTCAGATAAAGCTTATTATAGAGAACTCACTGAAGACCCTATGATACAATATACAGAAGAACTCAAACAAATCATCATGTCTCCACCAAACAATGTCCAAGAACAGTTAAAAATACTAATTCCTAACAAACCTACTCCAGGGACATTACATATGCTACCCAAGATACACAAACCAGGGAATGCTGGACAACCCATCATCTCTGGCATTGGCACACTCACTGAAAACATGTCAGGATTCATTGAATCCATTTTAAAAGCACTAGTACAAGCTACTAGCAGTTTTATTCAGGACACCACAGATTTCCTCAGGAAACTAAACCAAATGGGACAACTGCCACAAAACACTATCCTAGCCACAATGGATGCCACTGCCCTGTGCACTAAAATCCCACATGAAGATGGCATAGCAGCTTGTCAGAAATTTTGAAAGGAAAACTCATCTGAAGGAGACATTACAGAAACCACCATCAGCACCCTAATAAAATTCATTTTGACACACAACAACTTCACCTTTAATGGCAAGCACTTTCTATAGATTATGGGGACAGCCATGGGCACTAAAATGGCACCACAATATGTCAATCTCTTTATGGCTTGTTTAGAGGAGGATTTTTTTTTAAACACCACCCCTATAAACCATTTGTCTTCCTCCAATATATTGATGACATATTCCTGATTTGGACAGAAGCTGAAGGCTATCTCAAAAAAATCCATCATGAGTTTTGCAACTTTCATCACTCTATAAATCTCACTATTGAATACTCCACTACCAGGATACATTTTCTTGACACCACAGTCAGAATCACTAAAGATGGACCTATACAAACTGCTATTTACAGAAAACCCACTGACAGACACCACTACCTGCATAATTCCAGCTTCCACCCAAAACTTACAAAAAAATCTGTAATCTACAGTCAGGTGATTCAATACCATCAAATCTGCTCTACTAAGAGAACAAGAGACAGACAGCTCTCCACACTTCAGAATTCCCTAATTCAGCAGGGCCACTCTCCAAGGCAAATTGATAGAGAATTTGAAAGAGCCATACAAATACCATGAGGCAATCTGCTGGAATACAGGCAAAAACATCAGACTTACCTCACAACCCTAGTCTTCACTTATAGCCCCATGCTAAACCCCACTTCAGCAAACTATTACAGAACTGCAACCCATGCTGAGAGAAGATGAAACACTGAAAGACATCTTCATTGAACCACCTGTCATTGCCTATAAGCAGCCCCCCAGCCTCTCGAATATAATAATTCATAACAAACTCCCAGCAGACAATAATAACTGAGAAACAAGAGGGACAACACCATGCAACATGGCAAGATGTAAAACCTGCACTCACATATGCACACAGGCCACCATCAAGACAAGCCAGAACAACATAATACAAATTAATGGATCCTACACATGTCAATGCAGCAATGTTGTTTACCTAATTCAGTGCAAGGAAGTGTACAAATGGATGCTACATTGGGGAAACTAGTAAACCACTGAAAACCAGGATGAATCACCACCATCACACAATAGTGAACCAGAATAACAGCACTCCAGTAGGAAACCAATTTTCCCAAACTGATCACTCTCTCTTGGATATATCTGTTTTGACACTAAAAGGCAACTTCAAAAACACACAGGACAGAAGGACATGGGAACTGAAATATATCAAACAATTTAAATCTAACATTTCTGGACTGAATCAGGACATTGGATTCATGACACACTATGGTAAACTGTCATTCTCTTTTTATTGTGGACTAAATCTTGACATTATTTATCATGCTTTGGTTCTGTATCTCTCTTGTTATTGTTTTTTTCTGAGTTCCAGCCTAATCTTTTTTTTCCTACCTTCACATCCTCCCTGCCTCTCCTACAAACTCTTCAGCTCAGTCCTGCCAACTCCCTAGTTGTTTTCATACACACTGTTTATACTATCTCACACTCTGTCTGGGCTCTTGTTCTTTTATGTCTGGATTACCATGCATTTCTTGGCATCTCCTGTCTATTCTACCCTTACAGCCCACCTCTGATCTCTGATCTTTCTTATCTATTCCTTTGTTTTCCCTATCCAGCTTCCTTTCTTCTCCTCCTGACCAGCCCCTTCCCCTTTTCTTCTCACCCATCATTTTTTTCTTTGCAACTTATATAGACTTTTTATTTCTAGTCCCCTTTTATCACTTTCTTACTTCACTTCTTGCTATATTTTTTTTAATTGCACCACAGTGGATATGTATACTGCTTATGTTGCTCAGTTTTGCTAGTCACCTGAAGAAGGGACCTGTGAGGCCCTGAAAGCTAGTGTATTATTCCACCTTTGTACAAGACACTTGTTTGTCCAATAAGACGTATCAACCTTTCTATAATTTTCTGTTTTCCAAGGACCCATATGGCTGGAATCTCTTTGATCAATTTTATGAAAGCTGTTTTTTTGGCACAGAACCAACATTGCTGCTACTAACTTTCTTTTATTCCTCTCTCTTTTTTAAGCCTTGTAATGCTGTGCCTGTTTCATTGCTGTATGTTATTGATATTCTCACATTGTTTGCAATGTTTGTAATGGAATTGTAATGACCTCCGGTTGAGTAAAATAAATTATGAAATTGAAACAGACCTGAATAAAGTAAAAGACTTGTGTGGCCTAACTGCAGACCAGTAGCTTGTCCTTGGGTTGTGAGGGTAGGGGATGGGTACTGATTTGGGTTGCTATTTACAAATCTCAATTATGTGACCCTATATAAGGTTCATCACCACTGGCACACAGTCCCATACCTGTTGATTGGCATTGGGTAATGAGGGTAGGAGAGAAGGCGAGAGTTAGGCTTGACAGCTGTATTAGAACATTTCCCAACTTATAGATATTGGATTGAAAACCCTAACAGCACATCTGCAAACACTGTCAAGTTTGAGTTGTGTATGGTAGCAATCATAATCTGCATTAATGTATTTATTTATTTTATTGCAATAAATAGATGGATAGATGACAGATAGATAGATAGATAGACAGACAGACAGACAGACAGATAGATAGATAGATAGATAGAGAGATAATATATTATATTACATCACTTCATATTATATAATATTTTATTATATATATCACTTCTGAGGGCACAGTGGATTTCTTTTGTAGTCATGCTGTGACACTATTTTTATGTTGCCCTGAGAGATGACTAGACTTAATGATTGGGAACACACACTAATTAAGCACTGAGCAATAATGACTGAGCAATTTTGACAGTTTGTGTCCAAAGTTACTGTTTGACATAACTAGACAGGAAGGAACCTGACAATAAGTACCACCGTATGTTTCTCTTATTAAGTAGGTGTCATATTTGCATGCCTTTTTTCACTTATTTAAAATGTGGTAACCTGGAAAGGCACACTGAGCCATGGCTCATTTCCCATTGTGACCCAGGGAAAGGATACAGCGTGGGGGTAAAATTGCAAATATAGCAACAAAT
The DNA here is from genome assembly GCA_016271365.2 of Neoceratodus forsteri. Lineage (NCBI taxonomy): Eukaryota > Metazoa > Chordata > Ceratodontiformes > Ceratodontidae > Neoceratodus > Neoceratodus forsteri. The sequence goes on from CM057449.1 coordinate 1,783,477,250, forward strand.
ATTATTTACTTAATAGCATATAACAAGATAACACATCATAAAATTGCATACTTAAATTACATACAGACACAAAGCCCTGCAAGACAGTCTTTGGTGTGAACATAATTACATAAGGTGAGGTACAAACAGTACAGTACAGCAAAAAAGAACCAACGATGGGCAGGAAGAACAAGTCATAGTTGAAAATTAAATAACAATATTGTGTTTTTTATCATGATATTACAGAAAGCTTTTAAACAATTTTAGTAGCCATTTTTCATTAGCCAGGCAGGTGACTGTACTAGTTTCTTATGCCCATTCCCAGGGCTAATACATTTTTGCCAGCACATAACAGAAACAATGTAATCCATGATACTTTAATAGACATTTCTCATCAGATCTCTTAATGCGCATGCCTGTTTTGCACACTGATGCCCAATGTTATTTGAGATTTGCTAGACCATTACATAAATGTTATAAACAATTTAAATAGCCATTTCCATTAGTTTTGAAAGTGCTAGTGCCAGTTTTGCATGCCCATTCCCAGTGTTAGTGAGGCTTCATCAGACCATTACAGAAGTATTTGAACAACATCAGCAGCCATTTGTGTTAGAGGGGTGTTAGTGCCATTCTTGCCAGCCTACGCCCTGAGTCGAGGAAGTTTTTAAAAAATATTTGATGAAAGTGCTTCAGCAATAATGTGGTCTGGCTGCTTTTCTACACCTGACATAAATCATTCTCTGAAGACATTATAATAATTGTCACAGCAAGAAACTGTGATGTCACCAACAAACTAATGTTGTCAAGTGTAGGCAAACAGCCATAACAGATGATGTTTAAGAGGTGGTGATTCTGTATTCATGATCATTAAAATGAAAATGGGGAGGTAAACATGGAACATCTATGACATACTGTAAGTGAACTGTATTCGAAAATTATGCTTCTTTAAAGTTTCCTATGGGTGTCAAGGACTCTTTAAATGATACTCCTACAAGGTTCTCATGTTTACTAAATAGTAGGTTTGCTTGATTACCTTTTAATGAATATTCAGTATTCAGTGGCCAAACATTTGGGTATTCATTATTCTGTGTTTTGCTTCATTTACAAAAAAGAACCATCCCCCTTTCTCACAGCATTCCCCACCCATTCCTAAACATTTAAATGAATCTACATTTCTCCCACCCTCATAGCACCAAACCCATCATCATCCCCATCCCAAACCCAGTATTTATGAATGGAAAAGAAAACCTTTCCCCTGTCCTTGCATATGTCCTGACTCACCCTCCTTCCCCAGACTGAACACTGTAAATAAAATATCCTCTATCCATCTTCCCTCAAAGCACCACCCTGATCTCACCATTCTCCCTCAGCACCCACATTTAGTCATGCTTCCAGGTCCCACTGTGGGTAATGTGCACCACCCAACCACCTCCATGGCCTGTCACCATTCCATAAATGCTGGCTTGTTCTAAGTAAAAAAAACAATGGATCCTACCCTTTGAACAAAATGGTTCCCATTCCCCATCCTCTGAGTAGCACCCCAATCTCACTGTCACCTTCATCACCAACAATTAGTCATATTCTTAGGTCCCACAGTGTGCAACTGGCACAACCTGTCTGCATCCCTTGCCATCCACCTTCCAATAAATGGAAGCACTCAAGCACCTGCTCTTAGTATAGTAAAACCAGTGGATCAGCTAGTTCAACTATGCTAAATACAGCACTTTCATTCATTATATGGTGACTGGCTGAGGAGGCAGATTGGGGGGTTGTGCTAGTCACCCATTGTGGGACCAGACCAAATGACTACATGCGGTGCTGTTAGAGAAAATGGTAGGATCAGTTTTCTGCTTATAGGATGGAGGAATAGAGATGATGTTTTATATAAAGAGCAGGATCAACTGTTTTTTAGCACAAGAGAGTAATTATTAGATTGTGGCAGGCCATGGAAGTAGGTGGATTGCCCCAGCTCCTCACTGCAAGACCTAAAATTAGTAAATGTTTGTGCTTGGTGAAGGAGGGTAGGACTGAAGGGCTGCTTAAAGGGTGGAGTGGATGGGGAGATTTTATTTGCTGGGTTTAGGCTGTGGAGGAGGTAGGGTTGGGAGTTTTACAAGGGTGGGAGAAAGGTTTTTCCTATTTTTTATTTAGCGTACATTTTCCCCATTTTATCCAGAGAGCCCACATTGTCAGGATAACCACACCAAGCCCCATCGCCTGCCTTCTCCTACACTTACATCCATGGCCTAGTCCTCCATGGTTTGGCCCCCAAGGGCAGGGCCATTTAAGGGGGGATCCAGTTCCCCTGATGGAGTTTAACATGTCCAGTGGTGTGTGCCACAGTTGCTGGTCTGAGGCCTGCAGTGTGGGGCAAGTGTCACACTATTGCATGTAGGGGGAATTGTTTTCCTTTTTCCTTTAGCTCTTCCCAATTCAGGCTTATTCCCAAGCTCAGGTTATCAACATCACAGTTGGTAGCGCTGTCATAGTGGGCACAGAAGGTTTTTTTTTCTATTCAAACATTCCTGGTGTTGGGATAGGGGAGGATGATTGGTTGGATGATATGACAGTGCAGGAAAGGGGGGATTCATTTAAATGTTCAGTGATGGGTGGGAGGGTGTTGTGAGGGTTGGGGATAGTCATTTTGTCATTCCTTTCTGTTTGTTCTGCAGTTTGCAGAGTTGCAGCTCCTGATAAACAATAGTTCCATATTTGAAAAGGGCTGTCAAATACTCGGAAGCCCTCCCCATTCATGGTAGTAAAGAAATACTATTTGGCCCTTGCATACCTGTACCAAATTGAGGAAATCTTTTGGTACACTAACAAGCTTTGTACAAGTAAGCCACATAACATGCAATCAATTGCACATCTGTGAAAAGAAATGGACCAAATACTTGCAGTCCTGTTTCTACAGATCCTACTTAGCCCCATCAGTACACCGTGTACAAGGTGACTGTGATTGAGTGCTTACAAAAAGGGCGACTCAATCACGGCACCCTGCGTATAAAGAGCTAACTAGCAGGGTAGCAGTGGATACCTGGGTGTGCTAGGTAGAAATGAAAGGAAATGCACATATACCTGCCATGTGGGAGAAAGGTAAGTATTTCACCCCGACATGCCCCCTGGAGTTGAAAATCCTTTAGTGGGAGGGTGCAGGAGGCACAGCCCCCCCTCATTAAAAAGAAATACTTGTATCTCGGGTGCCTTCTTCTATTTCGACTTGAGTGTGGATCGCCAAAATTCATTTTCAGTGATGTACACTCACCCTAACTGTGATCGCTATTCCAACATTGACTTTATGACATAGAACTAGCACTATCCTCTCCCTCTCCAACACCTTTATCATGTCATTGTAAACTAGTTTTCTACAACTCACAAGCTGCATGCTGTATTACAATTAACTGTCTGGAAACACACACACATGGGGCCCAATACTGGAAAAGGGACAAAAGCAGTGCAAAAAGGTTTGTGCTGCACTTGTCCTCGTCCATGATCCTGTGGATGCTATATTCAGTCAGACAGTGAACTAGCACTATCTGACTGAGTATAAGGGCATGTTGGGGCACTGCTTAGTCAAGAAGCTCTGCTTCAACATGGATCCTGGAAGTTCAGGGAACAGAATCCCCAGACCCGATTGCACCCAGAGCCCCCAGCATGATATTCAGTTAGCACCATGCAAATGAGGCCATTCAGTAAACAAGGCACTAAAGAGCCATATGCATGCCCGTTATGAGATCATTTGCATAGGAAGCTATGGCAGGTTTGTGCCCCTTCTGTGGCTGGCCTCACCAACTCTGATTGCCCATCCTCATAAAATGAAAAGCAGGTCCTGGTTTACATTGGTCTCCCATCCTCCAGTCCCCGTCTCTGTTAAAATAAAAGTATTCCCTGATGTCTAGTGGCACCCACCACCCTCAAAACCCCATCCCCATAAACTTAAATTCTGCCCTGGTGTCCAGAGGTCCCCCCACTCTCTGATCCTCATCCCCATTGAAACAAAATAACTCCCTTGTACCCCATAGTTCCCCCACCCTCAAATACCTAGCTCCTTTCAGAATGAAGTACTTTTGAACACCAGCCCAATTCAGAGTTAATAACTCCCTGGTGTCTAGTGGTCCTTTCCACCCTCTGATCCCTGTCTTTGTTGAAATAGAATGACTTCTTCATATCCTGTGGTCCCCCCCATCTCTGATCCCTGGTCCTGTTCAGAATGAAGTACTCCCTTCACCCTCTGACTCCCAGGCTTGGTAGATGAAAAAAACAACCCTGGTGACTTGTGGCACCCCCCACCCTCTGAGCACTTGATGCGGTGTTGTACATGAAGTCCCTGCCATCTAGCGGCCCCACCCTGCATCGCCCCCACTGGAACACCACTCTGCCATCCCCTTACCTTAATCACTAGCACCACTGGGAGCCTATATGCTGATTGGCACAGTTCACGTCTCACCACCTTGGCTGGCATCTATATGTAATGACAGGGAGTGTACATCTTGCATACGGTAAAGGGAGCACATGTACTATCTACAGTAGACAGCACGTGTGCTCCCTTTACAGTATGCAGGATGTTTCTTCCCTGGTATTGCATATGGTGGTTGACAGAGGTGGTGAGAGACGACTGTGGCAGTCACTGTATGGGTTTCCCATGGCACTGGTGATTAAGGCAAGGGGGTGGCAGGGTGGTGTACCTGGTGCGGCAGTGTGGTGGGGGCTGCTACACACCAGGGGCTTTGTGTATGTAACTACAGAAAGCACTTGGAGGGTGGGGGGGTGCCACTGGACACCAGGGATGGTTTTCTGTCTACCAAGGCCTGAGGACATAGGTGGGGGGGACCACTGGACACCAGGGAGTCAGTTTGTTTCAATGGGATGGGGACTGGAGGGCAGTGGGACCACTGGAAACCAGGGAGTAATTAATTTTGAATGGGGCCAGGGATCAGAGAATGGGGCTGGGTAACCACTGGAAACCAAGACAGAATGTAATTTTAATGAGGATAGGGTTTGGAGGATTGAAGGTGACACTAGACACCAGGGAATACTTGTATATTAATGGGGACAGGGATTGGAGGGCGGGGGGGGGTACTGAACAGCAGGGCAGAATGCAATTTTAATGGGGATGGGGTTCGGAGGGTGGGAGGTGCCACTAGACACCAGGGAGCAGGTGTGCTCCTCCAACTGCCAATGCGGTTGATGACTGCAGTGGCTCCACCAGTCGCTGGGGCTACTCAGAGTAAGTCAGGTTTCTACTTGGCGGTAATTGTGCATCACATGGTGGCCAGTGCTGTTCTGTTTGCTCAGCACTAACAGGCTGAATTTTGTGCTGCACCCATATTTATGTCCCCGCCCCATCCTTTGCCTATCGATCCTTGCGTGCATGCAATCCCATTTAGTGTGTGCTCCTGACCCCTTTGAATATTGAATAGAGGCACACACCCTAAGCTAATAGCAGGCAATCACTTTGCCCACTGGGCAAAACTTTGAATATCTGGCCCATGGACTCCAAAAATACTGAATAAGACAGTTATTACAGTTGTAGCCATAGATATGTTCAGATATTTCCAGATATTTTGCAATATATCTAAATATATTCACTCTGGTGGCCCACAGTGGTACTACAGGCAGACAGGCATGGAATTTCTCCAAAGATATCACATACATTTCAAAATATCTGACCATGTTTATGGCTGCAACTGTACAAAGAGATAATGTGACCTACGGGGAATTGAACCCAGGACCCAGAAATACAATTCCAGTGCTCTAAACACTGAGCTACAAGCTTACATGACTGGAGCTGGGGTTCCCCGATACACTTCCTTTCTCTGGTATAGCATATCCAACAACTAGGAGTAATCAAGAGGACAACTATCTGTTTTTTGATTCAGTATTAACTGCTGCTGAGCAATTTAAGTAAAACATTGTAATGAGAAATAAATAATGTGACCTACTGTGAATTAAACCCAGGCCCCCAGAATATTGTTCCATTGTTCTAACCACTGAGCTACAAGCTCACATGGTTAGACCTGGGGTTGCTGGACATACATTCTTTTTCTGGTATTGCATATTCTGCAACTAAGAAATAATTTAAATTGCTTAGCAGTGTCTAATATTGCACCAAAAGAACATCTCATTGTGATCTTGATTATTCCTAGCTGCAGGATATGCAATACCAGAAAAAGGAAATGTGTCTGAGAGCCCCAGCTCCAACCATGTGAGCCTGTAGCTCAGTGATTAGACCACCATTTGGGCATTCTTGGGGCCTGGGTTCAATTCCCAGTAGATCACATTATTTCTTTCTTTCTCACTATAGTTAGTAGCAATTATCCCCTTCCCATTTCCCCAGGACGGATCTGCAAATGAGCTGTATGGCTCAGTACTGTATGTCTTTCCTGGTTAGTATCTTTTAAATAAATAAAATAAATAGCCTGTATTTATGGTGCCTTTCCTCCGAGGTTCAGGGCACCATTACAATTGCATAGAGCAGTATGATAAACCACAATCAGAAAATACAACCCATTAAAACACCCTAATTATAGAACATTTCAACAAATTAATAAATTAGTTAATGAAAGGCCTCCACTGACGGGGGCCTCCCTCAAAGCTCTAGGCATGGAATTCTATAGGACTGGGCCTACAACCTCAAAAGACTGAACCCCCAAAGTCTTCGGTCTTGCCCAAGGAACCACGAGGAGGCCCTCCTCGGCAGAGCAGAGAGGTTGCAGGGGTATGTGAAGGTGCAGGAGCTCAGCCGGGTAGCTGGGGCCTAGCCCATATAGGGTCTTGGAGGTAGAGATGGACAAAGTCAGCAAACTTCACTCTGTGAATTCATTTGTGAATTTCACACAATTTGCAAAGCACAATTCACAAAATTCAGGAATTGCGAAGTGCAAATTTTATACAGCGAAGTGCAGGATTTTGTAGTGAAGTATGGAATTTCACCTGTGAAATTCTGCACTTTGCAGCAAAATTTTGCACTTTGCAGCAAAAACTTAGCAATTTTCCAAATTCAAAGTTTCCCAGACCTGGGACGTAAGATAACATCTCTTATAAATAACCATTTAAACTGATAGAAAAGGGGGAGATTGGGTCAACTTCCACATGTCTTATTACCAACTCCTGCTCACCACATTGTACCAACCTAAACATTCTATCCTTGAATGCTCGATCGCTAACTATCTCCAAACATGCAGGGCTTGAAATATTGGCTCATTCCTTAGATCTAGCTTTAATTGCCATTACCGAAACTTGGGTAACACTGATAAAAAATGGACTGTAGAAATTCCTGGCTTTAAACATTTTTACAAAAATAGAGTGGATACAAGAAAAGGAGGAGGTGTTAGCCTTTATGTAAGGAAGACATCCTGTCCTATGAGTCAACGATTAACATAGAAACATAGACTTTGACAGCAGATAAGGACCACTTGGCCCATCTGGTCTGCCCATTTCCCTACCTACAGGATAGGCCGCAGATCCTAGTTAACCAACAGCCTATTTCTTCCTACACCCCACAAGAATTGCCTTATGTCTGTCCCATGCATTCTTGAATTTTCCCACAGTTTTAGACCCACAACCTCCTCAGGAAGGCTGTTCCTTACATCCACTACCCTCTCTGTGAAATAATACTTCCTCACATTGCCCTGAACCGCCCTCCTTCTATCTTTAAATTGTGTCCCTTGTTCTTGCAAGTCTCTTTTCTGAAAGATGCTACCCTCTTGGACTTTGTTGATTCCACTGAGGTACTTAAAGTTTCTATCATGTCCCCATCCTTCTTTCCTCAGGGTATACATATTAAGCTCCTTTAGTCTCTCCTCATCGGCTTCTCTTGCAGACCCTGCACCATTTTAGTTGCCCTCCTCTGGACTACCTCTATCCTGTCTATGACCTTGTGGAGATGGGGTCTCCAGAACTGGACACAGTACTCAGATGGGGTCTCACCAACTGTCTGTACAGAGGGATAACAACTTCCTGTTTTCTGCTGCTGATGCCTCTCCTATACATCCCAGTATACCCCAGCCCTCCCTACTGCCTTCTCCATTGCTTGCTAACCTTAAGGTCATCTGATATGATTTCCCCAGGTCGCTTTCCTTTTTGTTGTTGTCACTACCTCCCCCCATTGTGTATTCTTCCCTGGGTTCTTGTTTCCCAGGTGCATTATTTTGCACTTCTTTGCATTGAATCCTAGCTGCCATACTTCTGACCATTCCTCCAACCTTGCCAAGTCCCTTTCATCCTTTCCGCCTCCTTGTGTATCAACCCTGTTGCAGATCTTTGTGTCATCTGCAAAAGGCATACTTTCCTTCAGTCCCTCAGCAATGTCACTGATGAAGACATTAAAGGACTGGACCCAATACTGAACCCTGCGGTACACCACTAGTAACCCCTCTTTCTTCAGAGTGTACTCCATTTACAATTACCTTCTGTGTCCTGTTGTGCAGCCAATGTTTTACCTAGGCTACCACCCTGGGACCCACTCCAAGGCTGGTTAATTTGACTATTAGTCTTTTGTGTGGGACTGCATCAAATGCCTTGCTAAAGTCTAGGTAGGCCATGTCACAGCCCTCCCTGGTCTACTACTTTGGTCACCCAGTCAAAATCTATTAGATTCGTCTGACATGACCTTCCGCTGTGAACCCATGCTGCCTTGGGTCCTGTGCTCCACTGGCCTCTAGGTACTCAACTATTCTTTCCTTCAAAGTGACTCCATGCGTTCCCTACACAGAGGTCAGACTGACAGGTCTATAGTTTCCTGCCTTTGTCTTGGTCCCACTTTTGTGAAGGGGAATCACATCCGCCTTCCTCCACTCCTCGGGTACCACACCATCCTCCCATGATTTATTAAAAAGAGTAGCCAGTGGTTTCACTAGTTCCTCCCTTAATTCTTTTAGAATTCTGGGATGAATTCCATCAGGACCCATTGCTTTGTCCACCTTCAGTTTTAGGAGTTCTTGCAGAACCCTTTCTTCTATGAAAGGACTGGGATCGACCCCCCTATCAAGAGTGCTTCTGTTAATTGGATTAGGCACTTCCCCCTCCTCTTTTGTGAATACTGAGCAGAAATATTCGTTCAGTATCCCTGCTTTTTCATTGTCCCCCTCTGCCCACCCACCGTTCATTCTATTCAGCCTCTCTATCCCTCCTTTGTCTTTCTCGCTCACTGATGTACCTATAAAGGTTTTATCCCCTCCTTAACTGAGTTGGCTATCTTTCCTCAGTTTGGGCCTTTGCTATTCTGACTTCCTTCCCTGCTTCCTTCTGCCTTAACTGGTACAGCTCTCTGTCCTGCTCCTTCTGTGTTTCCTTATACTTCTGGAATGCTATCTTTTTCTTCCTGACTTTCACAGCCACCTCTTTTGAGAACCATAGTGGCTTTTCCTTTCGTTTTGATTTGTTTATTTGCTTCACACAAAGGCTTGTTGCCTCTGTGCTGGCAGTTTTGATGATTCCCCATTGTTGCTCCACACCTCCTTCTAGCCTGTTTGCTAGTGCTTTTCTGAGGCACTCTCCCATCTTGCCAAAGTCAGCCCTCCTAAAGTCCAGTACCCTCACTTTTGTATGGCTTGACTCTATAGCTGAGTTTAATGTGAACCACACTGTTTGATGGTCACTTTTCCCCAGATGGCAACCCACTTCTAGATCTGAGATCCTCTCACCGCCCCCATTTGAGAGTATGAGGTCTAAAATTTCTCCCTCACGAGTGGGTTCCGAAACTAGCTGTCTAAGGCCTGCCACCTGTAGGGCATCAAGAATGGCCCTGCTCTTGGATGTGGCTGCAGCAAATGTGCTCCAGTTAACATCTGGCATATTCAGGTCTCCCATCAACAGTATCTCTCCTTTCTCTGCCATTCTAAGAATGCCTTCTATCATATCCTTGTCCATTCCCTCCCCCTGACATGGGGGTCTGTACACAACCCCTGTGTGGATTGTGGTGCCCTTTCCAGTCTCCAAGGTGACCCACAGTGCCTCCTCTCCTCCCTGTTTACTCTTTTGTTCAGTTGCTTTTATCTCTTCCTTTACATAGAGAACTACTCCTTCCCTCTTCTCCCTGCCTGTCTCTCCTGTAGGTTATGTACCCAGTATGTTAACATCCCAATCATGGTTCTTTGTACCATGTTTCTGTGACTGCTACGATATCTAGGCATCCCTCTTCCATCAAGGCCACCAGCTCAGGGAGCTTGTTGCCCAGACTATGGGCATTGGTACTCATTACCCTCCATTTTCTTGATGGCCTTACTCCCTTTTGCCCCATTCCTGTCCTTCTTGCCTTTGTCACTTTCTCCATTTACCCCTGCCCTTCTCCCTATCGACACCTCTATGTTGGTGTTTGCCGCACTTACTACCATGATTATTTGGGGGGCTAGGATTTCCCTGCTCCTTTCCAGTGCCTCCCCCCTTGGCTAGTTTAAAAGCTTGCCAATGAAGCATTTAAACCTATCACCTAGGATCCTGGTTCCCCTCCCGGATAGATGCAGCCCATCATGCCAGTGTAGGCTTGCATCACTCCAGGTGGATCCCGGTCTAATGAAGCCAAATCCTGGGCTCCACCAGTTTTCAACCACTGATTTAGATCGCAATTTGAACACCTAGCCTCTCCTATGCCATAGATGAGCAGCACCTCCGAGAAGGTTACTGTGCGTGCTACTTGACTGAGGCCCTCCCAATTCCACAAACTCTTCCTGCACTTCTCTAATCCCTTTTTATCCAGGTCATTTGTTCCTAGGTGGACAATGACATCCAGCTTCCTCCCTGTGCAGTTGCTCCGGCAATCCTGAGGATTCACTCCATGTCCCTCAAGCCATGGCGCCAGGCAGCCTACCTCCCTCTCCCTTCCTCCCCAGTTCTACCTTCCTAACAATGGAGTCCCCACCAGGAGTTGTTTCCTTCCCTGCAGGGTCCACTGCCACCCTTCTGTGGGTCTCCTTTGTGGAGTTCCCAGCATCCTCCTGGTCTCCACTCGGGTGCCTCCATAGAAGAACCACACTTTGCCAGAATGGCATAGGGTGTGGAGAGGTACAACTGGAGGATGCACCTCTGCTCTACACCTTCACCCTCCCTGAGCCCACTGTGGTCCAACCACTCCTCTTTCTTGGCAACCTCTGGGGCAGCGGCAGTGGCACTGGTGGTCCCTGGATGGAAGGAGGTCCACAAATCCTGTCCAACTCAGCCTGGAGATGAGCAACCTCCTCCCTCAGCCCAGAGAGGTGCCTGCAGATGGGACAACACCACATCCTCCAGAACATCTCCCGGAAGACTGCTGCTCCACAGCCACTGTACTGCACCACTCCAATCATGTCTTATTTCTGGCCCCTTAACTGTTTGCAATCCTTACTCTTTCCTCTGTTTTTTTTCTCTCTCTCCTTACTTTCTGCCTGTGTGCCCTTTAAGCTCCTGATTGTCCTGTTCTGAGACAAGAATATCCTATATTTCTCAGTAGACCATTTACTTGCTCAGAGGCAGACCTCCAGCAGCTAGAGGGGGCTGGAGAGCTACTCTTGCCCTTCTAGGATGGTGGGTCTTTGGTGGTTCTGCGATCACTCACTTCCTGCTCCCAAACAGGAAGTTCCTGTTGTCAGTCAAATCCTGTGCCTATAAAAATAGAACTAGCTTTGGGTGGGGGGCTGGAGGGGAGGGAAGGAGGGCAATATAGTCCCAGTGCAGAAGTTCAGTCACACAGCAGTCCTTTCTCCTGGTGTTTTCTGCTAAGCTATTAGCAGAATCTTTCTAAGGCAGTCTTTAAATGTAGCTTCCTTCTAGCTAAGCCACTCCCCCTACTTACTAGATCTTTCTACAAGTAATTTAAACCTCACAGCTATTAAGTCCTTTCAATCACCTGAGATTTACACCTAGATAACTGTTCAGATACCCATTCAGTTCAGTTAACCCAGACACACTCTTTTTTTTTGTTTTGTTTGTTAGTTTTTTTTTATCCTAAATTAAGGTCCAAGTACAAAAGTTCTTTTTTAGTCCCAGCAGAGAAGTCCAGTCACACAGCAGTCCTTTCTACTGGTGTCTTCTGCCAAGCTAATTAGATTAATGTACAATCTGAAAGTATATGGGTTTATATTAGACCCACAGGCATTCCCCAGCTACTCATCGGGACTTATTACCGACCACCTTCCTCCAACATAAACCAAACCAGGCAGTTAGCAGACGAGATCACTCAAATAGCATATAAAGATTCAGTCCTCATATTGGGGGACTTTAACCTTCCCACTATAAACTGGTATACCTTATTTGGTACAAATCAACATGATGACCAAATTCTTTCGGTCATGATAAACTTAGGCCTTAATCAAATTATTAGAGAACCAACAAGGGGAGCAAACACACTAGACCTTGTCATAACACATTTAGAGACTCCTATATCTGATTTTCGGATCTCCAACCCTTTGGGAAATAGTGATCATATGACCATATTTTTCTCCATACAACTTCCGCTACAACCTAAAATTAACAAACTCAAAACAAAACAATACCACAGAGCAGACTTCCACAGTATCAATTACCATCTAAATTCCCTTAACTGGGAACAGACCCTTTCCCCATTGAAAACCGAAGAAGCCTGGGATTTACTAAAGACAAAAATTCTCAAACTCGAGAAACAATATGTCCCAGAAAATATAAGTACAATAGCAAAGGTAAAATTCCCCCTTGGTTTAATGGAACCATCAAAAAACTAATCACACACAAAAGTAAACTATTTTCAATCTTAAAAAAATGTTCAATAGATCAGAAAGGCATTACTTTAACCAGATACAGGGAGGCAGTTAAAGAATTAAAAAAACAAATCACCTTGGCAAAACACAATTTAGAATTCAAAATTGCACTTACAAAAGACTGTCACAAGGCATTATATTCCTATTTAATTGGTAAAAAAGGCAATAATAACTTGATTGGTGCACTAATCTCTAACAACATAACTATAACATCTGACACTGAAATAGCCACAGAATTAAATAAGTATTTTTCATCAGTTTTTGTCCAGGAACCAATTATCACTCCACTTACAATAGTAGTACCAAACCAAGAAATACACAAAATCTATTTTCAAGATACACAGGGGGTATTGGACTCATTAAAACAACACATGAGCTCTGGCCCGGACAATATTTGCTACAAATTTCTTCTTCGGACAAAAGATTCAATTACCCTGCCCTTAACAATTATTTTTAATAAATCCCTCCAAGAATCCTCAGTTCCTGCTGATTGGCATACTGCCACAGTTACACCCATTTTTAAACAGGGTTCACACTCGAAAGTTGAAAATTATCGGCTTATTAGTCTTACTTCTGTACCATGTAAACTAATGGAAAAAATTATTAAACAACAACTGGAAAGTGAAATGGTAACTTTAAATATTAAGGATAAATACCAGCATGGTTTTAAACCAGGTTTCTCCTGTACCATGAACTTGCTCTCTTTTTACAATCACATCAGTTCTAGCCTCGACTGTAATATACCTATGGATGTTATTCTTCTGGACAACAGCAAGGCAATTGACAAAGTGTGACACGTCATCTTGATTAATAAACTTAGCTACCTATGTTTTTCACCATCCATTATATCATGGATAAATAACTGGCTGAGTAAAAGATCTCAAAGAGTAAGGGTAAATGGTGCATTGTCCGACGTGGAAGAGGTGACTAGCGGGGTCCCTCAGTGATTGGTCCTGGGTCCCATTTTGTTTAATCTATTCTTCAGTGACATGTATATCTCAGCCAATAATATTATGATCAGATTTGCTGATGATACCAAACCTGGGGGTAAGGTCAACAGCCAGTCTAATAGTCACAACCTAAAATCTGATCTTGCCTTAATTGAGCAATGGGCACTTATTAACAAAATGTACTTCAATGTCTCAAAATGTGCAGTACTTCATATAGGGAAAAATAACCCCAGACAAATATATCACTAAATAACATTACTATTAGGACCTCCAATGCAGAAAAAGACCTGAGAATATTAGTAAATGACAAACTATCTTCTGCTTCTCATTGTTCCAGAATTGCTAATCAAACCAACACATTACTTCGTAGGATTAATAAAACTTTTATCTCTCAGTCAGAACAATGCTTTATAAGTCTGTATAGGTCCCAAGTCAGGCCCCATCTGGATTATGGATCCCCATTTTGGAGTTCTTACTTGAAGTCTGACATAAATAAAATTGAGCAAGTCCAACGTAGAGCCACCAAACTTGACCTCCATCTTGCTTACTTAGACTATGACATCAGACTTCAAAAAACAGGATTACATTCCCTTAAGTGAAGATGAACCAGAGGAGATCTTTTACAGTTGTTTAAGATCCTTAAATCTCCTGTTCAAATGACACTATATGGTATTGCTTACTTCACAAGAAAAATAGTGGCTAGACTTCATAACAAACAACTAGAAGTAAAAAAGGTTAACAACAACAAGAGGTTAAACTACTTCACCATTTGAACACCTAGGATATGGAATATATTACTGCAGGATATTGTTGACTCACCAACTATCACAAATTTTAAAAATAAACTTGACAAATGGCTGGAAGAGCAGAATTTGGGTTAATGTTCCATGTATATGGAGGACAATCATGATAGGCAAACCGCCTCCTTTTGTCCTATAAACCAAGTAAACCAAGAAGTTTCCCAGACCTGGGGAAGCTTCACAAAGCTTTGTGAAGTGATACATTTCATTACTCTGAGCAAATTTCACCATATCTCTACTTGTAAGTTAATAGTCCTACTTTAAAGGAGATATGCTGCTTTAACAGTAGTCAGTACAGATCATACAGCACTAGGAAAATTTGGCATGATCTTGGATGGCTCATTAGTAACTGAGCTGCTGTCTTCTGCAGTAGCCGCAGGTGCCACAGTGTACCTCCACTGACCCCAAAGTAGAGAGCATTGCAGAAGCCAAGCCTCGACATCATGAATGCATGAACTAGTGTCATCAGGTTGCCAGGGAGGATAAGAGACTTAACCTGGCTGATGTTTTGCAGATGGAAAATAACATTCTGGTGTACTGCCAACATTTGAACCCCATCAAGCTATCATTCCTTCTCACTTCTCCTCTGTAAATCCCTTGCTGGCCAGGCTGCCTTCTCTTTCCATTTTCCTAAATATTGGAATTCTCTCCCCATAACCATTCACTCTGTCTCTTCCAAACACTCTCTCTAATCTCTGCTCCATGTCCACACATCTCCCTCCTGTGACTGACCATAAGTCATGGCCCTTTCCCGCTCCTCATTTTTCCTTTCTCCCCTTTTCTCCTCTTCCTTGCCCCCATCTTCCTTCCTATCTTCTTCTTCCCCCACTTGCTCTGTACTTCCTTTCTTCCACCCTATCTGTGCTACTTCCTGCTGCACCCTGTCCCTAATGCTTTCACCAATGTAATGTTCATTTCCTTGAACATACAGGATATATCTCCCAACCTGTCCTTGTAAAATTTATTATATTTTGGCCAAGTATGCTCACATCTCTGATGCACCTAGTTTTTATTTTATATCTCTTTATGATCTTTTGTTGTATAAATTATTGTTCTGTTCAGTTCTTATACCCCCTTTCCTCCTTCCCCCAGGTATGCACCTGGAAATAAGCTTATTTCAGCTCAATATGTCTTTCCTGGTGAAACATTTGAAATAAATAAACATAAATAAAAAAATGTCAACCCCTTGTCCAGAATTTCACCTAGCTTTTTCATCTTTGTGGTTACCAAAAGCCCAGAAGGACCAAGACAAAGCATGGTCTCCCTCTCGGCAGCCGCTACTTCCCCTTCCCTGCACAGCCCAGCTCAATCACTAGGACTTCAGTTTTCTCTGAGTTGAACCTCAGCCAGCTCAATGACATTCAGTCTTGGATCCTGGACAGGCACTTATTAAGCACGTTGACCACACCCAATGTCCCAGGTGCAAAATACATATAGAGCTGGGTATCACTGTCATAGTAATGAAACTCAACCATAGGCAGCATATATACCACAAACAGCATAGGTGACATAACTGATCCCTGAGGTACATCACAGAACAGAACTACCAGGTGACGAGGAAAATCTTCCTAACACTACCCTCTGAGTTCTGTCCTTGAGACATGACTCAAATCAGCAGATGACCTTGCTGGTGAGTCCTGCATACTCTCTGAGCCAGTCAAAAAGCAGCCCATGGTCCATGGTGTCAAATGCTGATAAGAGATCAAGGAGGATGAGAATTGACTGTTCTCCTGTATCCTTCACCCTGAGCAGGTCATTATGCACCCTAACTAGTGCAGTTCTGTGCTATACGTCGACCTAAATCTAGACTGGACAGTGTCAAAGGTGTCAAAAGCTGCGAGAGATGCCTCAAGCTGGAGTGCAACAACATTCTCAATAACCTTTCCCAAGAATGGGAGGTTAGAGATGGAATGATAATTTGCCAAGACATCCAGGTCCAAAGATGGTTTCATCAGAAGAGGTTTCACCAGTGTGCATATAAGTGCCATAGAAATACCATCTCTGTTAAGGAGCAGTCTTGGCGAACATGGGGCCCAGATGCACAACACAACTCATTAGTAATCGTTCTGGTCCTGGATTCAGGTTGCAAAATGTTGGCTGCAGCTTCGAGATCACCTCACACAACCTTTCCATTGTCACTGGATGAAACTCTCCCCAAGGCCACTGATTGTGTCCCTTACTCTGAGGCTCTCCTCCTGCTGGGCTGTCTTATCTCAATTGGAGTTGTTCAAGCCCTAATGGAGGACACCTCATTTGAAAAGAACTAAGAAAACTCCTTGCATTTTGTGGGTGAAAATGCTCTCATGGGATCCAGATAGGCAGGGTAAAGTAGCCTATCTACAGTCCAAAAGAGCTGAGCTGGTCGGGTCCTCAAAATAGCAATCTCTCTCTCTCTCTCTCTCAAGAAATTCTGCCTTTGTCAGAGTGATTGCCTCTGATATTCCTCATAATGAGACATCAGAGCTAGTTTGTCCTCCCAGGTCCTGGACCACCTGCAATAACGCTCCAACCTTTGTCCCCTGGTTTTCAATGCCCTCAGCCATTAAAGCACAGTGAACCAAGGTGCGACACCAGGGAACGTATGTGAACCAGTGCTATGAGGTTAAATGCCTCCATGACAGCCTTATTATAGGCCACCACAGCCACTCTTGTACCCTAGCACAAACTGCCAACATTTCTGAGGTGTCCAGAACTGCCATAAGTCCATCTGGTCTAAGCCCTCTTACAGGGTGGTACTGAACCATATCCACAGGGAATGGAGTCCAAGGGGGGCCTGAAACTGAACCTGATATCATAGTGATCCAACCAATTGACTGGATAATTATCAATATTTTCAGCCTTGAGCCCCAGAGAGAATACCAAGTTCAAGGCATGGCCGCAATAATGGGTCACGGAAGTAATGACTGGTGCAAAACCCAATGTTTTTATACTCAGGAGGAAATCTTGACCAAACTGCAAAGATTCATCATTCACCCATGCATTGGAATTACTGAGAATAAGCCACCTTAGCATTTCCAACTCCTGGTTGGTGATTTCCTGCCGAAACTCCTCCTTATGTCCTGGAAGCCAGTACATGAGGAGGATTCTGCAAGCTCAACCTGGAACCCCATGCACAGTCACACATTCAACTCATGTGGTATCCTCCACTAGGTGTGCCGCCAGCTTCAGTTCAGATCTAAAGCATATGACCACCCACTCTCCACTATTACCCCTCAATGAGTAGTGCACAACTAATAAACTATCTGGTACCAACAATTCTAGAACAGGGCCAGAATCATCTCGCAACAGGTCTCAGTAATGCAGAGCAGGTCCAAAGAGGAAATATGGTCAGCCATAATTGTGGATTTATTCTTCATTGGCCTAGCATTACATAGCACTGACCAAACAAGGCAGCCAGCCCCTCAGCTGCCTGCCCATTCAGTCGGTGGGATCCCAGGGTACAGAACTAAACATGTCTGGGCTCTCACCAGTCCCCTTTAAGTACCAGGGTATCTCCTGGTCCTCAACATCCTAAGGGGCACTACTTCATCGGTCCTCCTCAATTCCCTTGTTCTCCTCCTACTCCTCCTCACAATTTCCACCTCCCTGCATTACCAATATTGGGTAGCTGGGAGGGAGTCAAAAGGATGCAGATCTTTCACCAGAGAAGAGGTGTAACTGAGCCTTGGGTACTGATACCGGCAACACATCCTCAAATACTAATAAAAACAGAGAGAAAAACTAAAACCAACACCATCCTCCTAATAATCTCACCCTCCCAACAACAACTATCTTAAATTCCCCTAAATTAATAAACCCCACTCCATGCACACACCCTTCCACACCAAACCCAAAATGATAAATGAAGTAAAATAACATAAAATAAATTAATAGTGCTGAAATCTACTAACAGTCCCAAACTTTATTCTCAGGTAAGCCAAGAATCTTAAGGAAAGACAATCTCTCCTCTCTTACTGGAGAAACTACTTTGTAAGTTCTCCCAATAGAAGATTTAAACAATCCCAACAAAAGATGCCCCTGAATCTCAGTATCAAGCTGTGCTCTGACCAGAACTGTCCAAACAAGTACAAAATAGAGTCAGTTCCAAAACAGAATCATGGCCTGCACTATCCCAGTTTGTAACTTGCATTTATTTATTCATTTGTTAACCGGCTTAGGACACTGGACCTAAGGCCCTTTATCAGGCCTAACCCAGGGATAGGAAATACGAAACAAACAATACATAATAAACAATTGTTACAAAGGACAATTACATAAAGATTTCAAGCAATAAATATTGCTTCAGTTTGCATCAAAACAATTGTTCCAAAACACTTGGTTTTTGAGCCCACCGGCTCTCTCACCACCAGCGGACTCCACCAACTGTCTCTCCATGGGCTCCTCTGGCACTCACCAGCAACAACCAAAAGTGCTTCAGGAAAGCTGGATCAATGACTGATTGGTATACTGTTGCTAGCTTCACAGACAGTCAATAAATTCTGTAGCTTCATAGATGTCAGAAATGGAGTCAGCAAAATCAGCAGATGCCCCACTCCCTACCAGCTCTTCCACTGCTAACTCCTGGAGTACCTGGAGATCTATGGTCCCATACACCAGCCAACAAGAAGTTCAGATACAGCAGGCATTCCCAGAAAAAGGTCACACAATTGGTAACTGACTCAGTGCTCAGAGGTAACATGATTGGGAACTAACTCAATGCTCAGACTGTAGCAGAGTTGGGACACTCATAATACAAGGGGCAGAAGACAGCTTACAGTCATTCCAAAATTAAAAAAGCTAGCTCCTCATGCTAACTCATTGAAGCACCTCACCTGCATCTATGCCCCACTACAACTATTCCCATAGAAATTAAGCATATGATAAATGGCACTATAAATTCACTATAATTACTGGTCCTGATCTATGAAATTTTTCTTGAAACATCATAACAACCGGATTTCAGGTTATTATGTTACCAAAAGCTGTAATAACCCAAAATCCAGTTATTACATTGTTCCAAATAACTTTCACTTTCCCTGGTTAGTGTAGCATGACTGAGCAATGTTTGGTATTCTAAACAGTATTGTACACATTTTCCAGAAACAGCTCTGTTTAGTATAAAAAATATGTAAGATTTGTTTCTGTACCTTAGTTTTCCTAGTTTGCTAAGAAAGAAGCTGCCGAGCATAGAGCGAGGAGAGCGAGGAGAGCGAGTGACTCGATGGCTTCAGAAGACTCAGTGCAATCATTAGCGAATATTGCTGTGCTTTCGTCGAGTCTTCTGAAGTCACAGAGTCACTCGCTTTCCTCGCTCTATGCTCAGCAGCTTCTTTCTCAGCAAACTAGGAAAACTAAGGTACAGAAATATACTACATTTTTTTTATACTAAAGAGTACTGCTTCTGGAAAATGTGTACAATATTGTTTAAAACTCCAAATACCGCTTGGTCATGGTACAGAAAAAGTATAGGCAACTAAAACTCAAATAAATCAGGTCACCAGCAATTACTGTATAAACCTCTCAAGGTTTATGGGTCATCACACATCTCAGGTGTGCAAATAAATCCATAATACACACTTGACTATCCATTATTCTCTATATAACAGCACTAAAATAACAGCACAAAAATGGCACTAATATAATAAAAAATCTGAGAAAAGAGAAAGAGCTCCAACAAAATCACAGCGCTCCCACAGACAGCTCACCCAGCATGGCAGCCATCTTGCTTCTTGGTTTAGAGCTAGTGACATTGTACCTTTTTGTGATTTTAGTTGCTTGGCAGTGGCTAATGCTGCACCAGAAACATCTGACATCTGAAAAATGATTGGAAAACTAAAATGTTCAAATAGGTTCTAACTCGTCTTGCTTAAAGCATATCTCACAGACATATAGTATGTTCCAACATCGGTTTGTTCCTCTTTCTTCTTATAAGTTGAAGTTTCTTCTGCTAATCCATCCCTGTGGAGATGTCAAGGTACCACCCTTTATGGGATATTTCTCCCCAAGGCCTTGCGGCGGTCCTTGACCTCTCGTCCCCCACGTTGGCAAGCAGTAGCCCAGACACCTTGGTGACAGCCTATAACAGGGCTGTTACGTTGGCTCTGGATACTATTGCTCCTGTTTGTGTACACCCCCTTTCCCTTCATCCCAAGATGCCCTGGTTTGATGGGACATTGAGGGAGATGCGGAGACAGGGGGCGAAGATTAGAACTCTGCTGACGCAGGTCCGTCCTTGAGGCCGACCTCCTTAGATTGATGGACCATTATTTTGTCTATCATTCTGTAATCTCCCATAAGAAGGCAGAATTCCTGTCCAGGGAGACTGCAGCTGCTAGGAATTGACTGGCTCAGCTTTTTCGGACTGTGGACAGGCTGTGCAACCCAGCTTGTCTATAAGTTCGGAAAGCCTTTTCCCAATTAGAGTGAGAGGAGCTCACTCGTTTCTTCATTAATAAGGTGGCCAACTTCAGGGTGGATCTGCATCCAGCAGCTTCTAAGTGGGATGCTGTTGATCAACATGAGTTCACAGTACCTCAATTTTCTTGGTGTTCCTTCAGCAGACCTGATTTTGTGGATGTCATGAGGATTATCCATGGTGTATGACCTAAGAGCTGTAGTTTGGATCCTGGACCTACCTCCCTAATAGTGGGTTGTAGTGACATCATTGGTCCAATCCTTGTGCAAATAGTCTGGTGCTCCCTGGAATTGGGTGAGTTTCCTAGCTCCCTGAAAGAGGCGATGGTGACACCTCTCTTGAAGAAGGCTACCTTGGACCCAGACTGTTTCACAAACTACAGACCTATCTCAAACCTACCCTTTATTGGGAAGGTGATTGAGAATGTAATGGCTGTCCAATTGGAGAACCATTTAACCATCCATGGCATCTACGAACCCTTCCAATCTGATTTTCGTAAAAGACACAGCACTGAGACTGCGCTGGTTCAGGTGCTTAATGATCTCCTGAGGGCGAGAGACCAGAAGAGATGTTCCATTCTATTTCTTCTTGATCTCTCATCAGCTTTTGACAATGTGGATCATGTGGTGTTGTTAGCAAGCCTGAGGCAGATTTGTGGAATATCGGGAATCGTCCTTCGATGGTTCACCTCATTCCCCCGTGGGAGATCACAAAGAGTTGTGTCTGGTTTTTTTTCCTCAGGCCCAACCCCTTTGTTGTGTGGGGTGCCTCAGGGTTCTGTGCTATTATCCATGTTATTCGCAATGTATATCCTGCCCCTAGGAGACATTATAAGATGGTATGAGCTGAGGTTTCATTGCTATGCAGATAATACCCAGCTATACCTGTCTTTCGCACTTGACCAGGATGGAGCACTCTCGTTGTTTAACATCTGTCGGAAAGAAATCCAGGATTGAATGGATTCTAGTTGGCTGAAGTTGAACTCAGAAAAGACAGAGGTTTTGGTTGTAGACCTGGGCTGTCGGATAGAGGGGCCACCTGCTGGTACACCCTCAAGAATTTTTCTTGGTGGCATGTCACTTTTGACCTCCGAATGGGTGCGTAACCTAGGGGTTATCTTCAATGACAAGCTGACACTACAGTCACAGGTATCAGCAGTCATCAAGACTTCCTTTTACCATCTTAGGAATATCACCAGAGTGAAACACCTTGTTCCATCTGACATGTTACCTACATTGGTCCATGCCTTTGTGTCCTTACGTTTGGACTACTGCAACTCCCTGTATTTTGGTCTTTCTGGGGTAGAAATCTGCCGCCTTCAACTAGTGCAGAATGCTGCAGCCTGGGTTTTGACTGGGACAGGTAGGTCCTGTCATATTACCCCTGTGCTGCGCGATCTGCACTGGCTTCCTGTTCGGTGGCGGATCACCTTTAAAGTCTGTTTACTGACTTTCAAAGCCCTACATGATCAGGGTCCGGCCTGTCTGAAAGACCTTGTGGCTATTTACTGCCCAGGCAGATCGCTCTGCTTGGCCAGTGAGGGGTTGCTAGAGATTCCAAGAATGAGTCAAAAATCATCTGATTGTAGAGCTTTTTCCTTTGCTGCTCCCACTCTTTGGAATTCTGTACCTTGCCAGTTAAGGGAGTGCACCTCCATGGAGGAACTTAAGAGGGGCCTAAAAACTTATTGTTATCAAATTGCTTTTCAGAATTTTGACTGTGTTTTAGCGGCTGATTAGACTGTAGTTTTATCTGTGTTTTGTATTAAATTATAATGCTTGATTTGTATTACCTGTTTGTACAGCGCCTTGAAAATTGAAAGGTGCTTTTAAAATAAAATGTGTTATTATTATTTATTATCATTATTATTGTTCAATGATGTGTCTGGAAAAATCATTGATCCTGCATGAAGGAATACTCTTGTATGAAGTGTCAATCAATCCTCCATACCACTAATTGCAGGTACTTTTTTCATGTTGCCATCATTTATAGCATGATTCCTTACATGAGAAAGGGATTAACACTGCATAATATAGGTCCCACCATCTGCATGAGGTCTACAGAAACACAGAAACCTAGAAGTTGATGGCAGAAGGAGACAGCCAGGTCCATCTAGTCTGCCCGGTGTTTTAGATCTAACCTATCCATCTAGCTGTCCTTGGGTGTGAGGGCTCCCTTGTACCTATACCAAGCATTCTTGAATCCTACTACTTTGTTAGCCCCTAACACCTCTGCAGGCAGGCTGTTCCAGACATCCACTACCCTTTCTCTGAAGAAAAACTTCCTGATGTTGGTAGAGAACCTCCCTCCTTGCAGCCTTAGATAATCATCCCTGGTTCTGCTGCCCCTTTGAACTGAAAAAGTTCATTTAACTGTACCTTGTTTATGCCTTTTATGTACTTGAATGTTTCGATCATGTCTCCCTTCTCTCTTCTCTGTTCCAGGGATTACATGTTCAGTTCTCTCAGGCTATCCTTGTAGGATGTCTCCTGCAATCCTTGAATCATTTCTTGTTGCCCTTTTCTGCACCGACTGTACTGGGTCAATGTCCTTTCTGAGTTGAGGCCTCCAGAACCAGACACCATACTTCAGATGGGGCCTAACTAGTGATCTGTACAGCGGCATTGCCACTTCTCTCCTCCTGCTTGTGATTCCCCTCCCAATGCATCCCACCATGCTGCTGGCCTTCAATGTTGCCTTCTCACACTGCTTTCCCACCTTCAAGTTGTCTGAGAGTATGATTCCCAGATCGCATTCTTGGTTGGAGGTAGCTAGTCTTTCCTCCCAGGTAATATGCCTTTTTTGGATTTATTTTTCATATATGTATGAGTCTGCACTTTTTGGTGTTGAATCTCTGCTGCCATGCTCCAGACCATTCCTCAAGTTTCTTAAGGTCAGCTTCAATCTTGCCCACTCCCTCTTGGGTTTCATCCCTGTTGCATATTTTGGTGTCATCTGCAAAGACACACCTTTCCCTCTAGTCCGTTAGCGGTATCTGATATAAAAATATTGAAGAGCAGAGGCCCCAATACCAAGCCATCAGACACACCCCTGATCACCCTACCTTCTTATGAAAGTGCTCTGTTTACCTGCACTTTGTGAATTCTGCCCACTAGCCAGTTTTGTACCCCTCTAACTACTTCTGGTCCAACCCCTGTGTGGTCTATCTTCTTTACCAGCCTTCTGTGTGGAACTGAGTTGAAGGTCTTGCTAAAGTCTAGTTAGACCACATCCACTGCCTCTCCATCATCCACAACCATGATTATGTAATCAAAAAAAATCAAACAGGTTTATCTGGCATGACCTACCTGCCATGAAACCATGCTTCTTGGGGTTCTGATGGCCGCTAGCTTTGAGGAATGCTATGATCCTCTGTTTGAGTAGTGTCTCCATCAGCTTCCCCATGGTGGACTTGAGGCTTACCAGTATGTAATTTCCAGACTGTTCCCTGCTGCCTGATTTATGGAGTGGGACCATTATTGCCCCTTTCCACTCTTCAAGCGCCTATCCACTCCTCAGGGATATGGTGAATAGTTTTGCCAGATGGTCAGCCAATTCAAGCCCCAGTTCTTTTAGAATTCTTGAGTGCATTTCATTTAGCTCCAAGGTCTTGTCAACCTTTAGTGTATAAAGTGCCTCCAGAACTTCGTTCTCTGTGAAGGGGCTAATGTTGACCCCAGGTTCAGGGGTGTTGCATTTAGTCATTGCTGGGCAATCGCCTGGGCCCTACTCCATAAATACTGAGCAGAGGTTCTTGTCAAATACTTGTTTAATGCATGCAGTCTCAGACCAGTCTAGTTTGGCTTCACTGGGGACTGGTGATCCACCTGGAGTGATGTAGGCCTATACTGGTGTGATGGTCTGCATCTGTCCAGGAGAGGAACCAAGATCCTAGGTGATAGATTTAAATGCTTCATTGGCAAGCATTTAAACTAGCCAAGGGAGGAGGCACTGGAAAGGAGCAGGGAAATCCTACCCCCCCAAAAAAATCAGAATAGTAAGTGAGGTAAAAACCAAGATAGAGGCATTGATAGGGAGAAGGACTGGGGTAAATGGAGAAAAAGACAAAAGCAATAAGAACAGGGATGGGGCAAAAAGGGGTAAGGCCATCAAGAAATGGAGGGTAATGAGTTCCAATGCTCATAGTCTGGGCAACAAGCTCCCTGAACTGGTGGCCTTGATGGAAGAGGGATGCCTGGATATCATGGCAGTCACAGAATCATGGTACACAGATAACAATGATTGGGATGTTAACGTACCAGGGTACACAACCTACAGGAGAGACAGTGAGGGGAGAAGAGGGGGAGTAGTAGCTTTCTACGTTAGGGAAGGGATAAAAGCAACAGAACAAAAGAGTAAACAGGGAGGAAAGGAGACACTGTGGGTCACCTTTGAGACTGGAAATGGCACCACAATCTGCACAGGGGTTGTATACAGACCCATATCTCAGGGGGAGGAAATGGATAAGGATATGATAGAAGGCATCCTTAGGATGGCAGAGAAAGGGGAGATACTGTTGAAAGTGGGTCTGACTATGCCAGATGTTAACTGGAGCACCTTTGCTGCAGCCACATCCAAGAGCAGGGCCATTCTCAATGCCCTACAGGAAGCATGCCTCAGACAGCTAGTTTTGGAACCCACTTATGAGGGAGCAATCTTAGACCTCATACTCTCAAATCAGGACAGCAAGAGGATCTCAGATCTAGAAGTGGGTAGCCATCTGGGAACAAGTGACCACCAAAACAGTGTGGTTCATGATAAACTCAGCTACAGAGTCAAGTCATACAAAAGTGAGGGTACTGGACTTCAGGAGGGCTGACTTTGGCAAGATGGGAGAGTGCCTTAGAAAAGCACTAGCAAACAGGCAAGAAGGAAGGGTGGAGCTAAAATGGGGAAACATCAGAACTGCCATCACAGAGGCAATAAGCCTTTGTGTGAAGCAAATAAACAAATCAAAGTGAAAGGAAAAGCCATTATGGTTCTCAAAAGAGGTGGCAGGAAGGTTAGGGAGAAAAAGATAGCATTTAGAAAGTATTAGGAAACACAGAAGGAGCAGGACAGAGAACTGTACCAATTAAGACAGAAGAAAACAGGGAGGGAAGTCAGAATAGCAAAGGCCCAAACTGAGGAAAAGATAGCCAACTTGGTTAAGAAGGGGGATAAAACCTTTTATAGATACATCAGGGAGCATAGAAAGACAATGGGAGGGATAGTGAGGCTAAATAGAATGGACGGTGGGAGGGCAGAGAGGGACAGTGTAAAAGCAGGGATACTGAACGAAAACTTCTGCTCAGTATTCACAAAAGAGGAGGAGGGGAGGTACCTAATCCAATTAATCATAACACTCTGGATAAGGGGGTGGATCCCAGTCCTTTCACAGAAGAAAGGGTTCTGAAAGAACTCCTAAAACTGAAGGAGGACAAAACATTGGGGCCTGACGGGATTCACCACAGAATTCTAAAAGAATTAAGGGGAGAACTAGTGACACCAATGACTGCCCTTTTTAACAAATCATAGGAGGATGGTGTGGTACCTGAGGACTAGAGGAAGGTGAATGTAATTCCCCTTCACAAAAGTGGGAGCAAGACAGAGGTAGGAAACTACAGACCTGTCAGTTTGACTTCAGTGGTAGGGAAAGTGATGGCATCACTTCTGAAGGAAAGAATTGTTGAGTACCTAGAGGCCAATGGGGCACAGGACCCAAGGCAGCAGGGGTTCACTGTGGGAAGGTCATGTCAGATGAATCTAATCAATTTCTTTGACTGGTGACCAAAGTAATAGACCAGGGAAGGCTGTAGACATGGCCTACCTAGATTTTAACAAGGCATGTGACACAGTCACACACAAAAGATTAATAAGCAAATTAACCAGCCTGGGAGTGGCTCCCAGAGTGGTAGACTGGGTAAAACATTGGCTGGACAACAGACCACAGAAGGTATTTGTAAATAGAGCCCACTCTGAAGAAAGGGGGGCTACTGGGTCCAGTCCTTTTTAATGTCTTTATAAGTGGCATTGCAGAGACACTGGAAGGAAAAGTATGCCTCTTTGGAGATGACAGAAAGATCTGCAACAGGGTTGATACACAAGGAGGTATGGAAAGGGACTCAGCAAGATTGGAGGAATGGTCAGATGTATGGCAGCTTGGATTCAATGCAAAAAAGTGCAAAATAATGCACCTGAGAAACAAAAACCCAGGGGAAGAGTACACAATGGGGGGTAGTAACAACAACAAAAATGGAAAGGGACCTGAGGGTAATCATATCAGATGACTTAAAGGAAAACTACACCTAAAACTTGAAAAAATATATGCTGTGCAGAGTGTTTTAATTTGTATGTGAAGTTCTAGTGTTTCCTTCCCTCTGACTGGTATTAGGAGTTTTTCCTAAATTAGCCTGCTAGCTTTAGGGTAGTTTTACGACCCCTGGAGATCTCCATATCAAATAGCTTTATTGCATTTCTTTGTCCTACAATGCACCTTGTTTCATGTGATGGTGATGTAGCAGAGCCCATAAATCCAGCAGAAAGCATTGCATTACAATCAGTTCACAACAATAGAGATGGCTATATTTTAAAATCTGTAGAATTCAGCTTGGTGACCACCCTCATCCTAAATGTTTTACTGTCCTGAAAAACTTTGCTGCTGGTAATTTTTGTGCAGCTTGTAAAGCTTCCAAGATATTTAGTTTATTTGCATGTGTGTGCTGAATGTTGGGTCTCTCTTACATCACAGTCACATGAGACAAGATGCACTGTGGGAACAAGAAATACAATTACACTATCAGGTATGAAGATCCCCAGGGGTCGTAAAACTAGCATAAAGCTAGCAAGCTAATTTGGGAAAAACTCCTAATACCGGTGTAACCCCCCTGCAAATGGGGGTTCCCAAAAGACTTCAGGAGCTTGCTTGAATGCTCCAAGCCTGAATGGTGTTTGCCATTTAAGCCATTTATCAGTGAGTGTTTTAGAGCCTCTGGTACTGTCTCTTTAAGAGCTGTCTGCTTGCAGACATAATTAGTTTGTATGGGGGACTGTGTGCTTCTCTGTTTGAGTACCACTCGAGCTGCTGCCAATTCACTTCATTTTGCAGTCACTAGGAGTGCAAAGGGAACCTATCTGAAAGATGTAACTGTTTGCCAGAAATTATTTAGAGTAATAATGAAATTACAGTTTGTCTAACCTGCTTTCTTTGCAGTCAGAACTGTGTCTGCTAGTTCCCATTCTAGTTTTGAACTGCTGAACTGGACCAATCAGTGTAGGGTAAGCTAGCTCTAAAATGGTGCCTTGACGAATCAGAACTTGGACTCATAATCTGAGCCAGCCACAAGAGGATTGTATGGGCAGTGACTCTGGGAGATGTAGTTTAGACTTCAGTGCCTTTTGGACCAACAGCAGCAGTCTATTGTGGTGACAGCCAATCCAGTCAAGAACTGGAGGAACTCAAAGGAAGTGCCAGTTTGTCGGTTGGAGTTTCAGTTGAGCTTTGGCAGTGAAGAAGGAAGGAGCCCTGTGTTTTTCATGTGCAGTTTTAGTCAAAAGCGTGTGTAAGGCCCAGAGTTCCGGTCTGCAGCTTGTGTAACAGCTTGTTAGGACTGAATCCGTCCTGTGAAAAGAATCAAAGGATCTCTGAAGAGTAGAAACCAGGCTCACCCTGTAGAAGACTGGAGGAATTGCTGAAAATTGCACTCGGTCTGTCAGGAACTGAATCTGCTGTGTGTTCTCCCGGTATTGTGCAGTAATTGCGATCGGGATACAGATGCAGCCTGCCTGGTATAGTGCTTTCTTTTATATGGATGTGTGAAGAGGTTTGTGTACCTCAAGTGAGCCCTGCTGACATTGAAGGACCCTATCTTATTTGGAGGTCGTGAGTACTAATTCAGGTCGCTCCTGTTGAATTGCCACATTAAATCCAAATGGAATTACTGTACTGCTGACTGTTTAATTCTCCTTTTCACTGTGTGAAAGGGCCCTACCAGTTGCCACGGTTTGGACTAGCCACTAGGGCTTGGGTACCCAGGGACAGTAACTGGTAGGGATAGGCCTGTGCACAGAGCCAGAGCCAGAGATTATTAGAGTGATAAGCTAATTAACCTGATTTCCCCTGTCCTTGTTTATATCCCCCAAATAAATCAGAGCTGCTTGTTTCAGCAAAGTTATACTGCCTGAGGTATTTGTCTATGTTAAAGTACTGTACTGTGATTGTTGCACTGTATCTCATTTCACAGGAGGTCCCAGTGCCGGAACCAGACCTGGGGTAAGTGTATACTGTGAAGGTAATTCTGATATATTGTGTGGGCCACTAGTGGGAAGAAAGAGTTTACAGTGTCAGAGGGCTGTGACCAAGTTAGTTTAACTATTGCAAACCCTGACCTCTGGGTGGAGGCACCCCATTGGATCCAGGCCCCTCAACCTGTTAGTGGCAAATCAGGCAGGGGTAGTAGCCCTTGGGATAGCGCCATCTAGGGGTTACACCAGTCAGAGGGAAGGAAATACTAGAACTTCACATACAAATTAAAACACTCTGCACAACATATATTTTTTCAAGTTTTGGGTGTAGTTTTCCTTTAAGGTTGGCAAGCAATTTGAGAAGGCAATAGGGAGGGCTGGTAGGATACTGGGATATATAGGGAGAGGCATCACCAGCAGAAAACAGAAAGTTGTTATCCCTCTGTACAGACAGTTAGTGAGACCCCATCTGCAGTACTGTGTCCAGTTCTGGAGACCCCACCTACGCAAGGACATAGACAGGATGAAGGCAGTCCAGAGGAGGGCAACTAAAATGATGCAGGGTCTGCAAGAGAAGCCATATGAGGAGAGACTAAAGGAGTTTAATATGTATACCCTTGAGGAAAGGAGGGAGGGGGGATATGATAGAAACTTTTAAATAACTCAGTGGAATCAACAAAGTCCAAGTGGGTAGCATCTTTCAGGAAAAGAGATGTGCAAGAACAAAGCGACACAATTTGAAGATAGAAGGGGGACGGCTCAGGGGAAATGTGAGGAAGTATTTTTTCACAGAGAGGGTGGTGGATGCATGGAACAGCCTTCCTGAGGAGGTTGTGGGGTCTAAAATTGTGGGAGAATTCAAGAATGCATTGGATAGACATAAAGCAATTCTTGTGGGGGGTAGGAAGAAATAGGCTGTTGGTTAACTAGGATTTGCAGCTTATCCAGTAGGTAGGGAAATGGGCAGACTAGGTGGGCCAAGCAGTCCTTATCTGCTGTCAAAGTCTATATTTCTATGTTCTATGGTCACAGTGATATCTCCAGCCTCCACCAGGGGTCTGTAAAGCACTGGACACTCTCCCCTTCCTCCTGGAGAAGGAGAGCAGTCCCCAGGATGTAGAACCCTTCTCCCCCCACTGGCATGCCAACTCCTGGATCTGTTCCTGAACCAGAGTCATCGGCATCACAAGCAGAAATCCAACTGCTGCACTGGTGAGCCAGAACCTACCAATTTTCTAACTTTAACAGAACTAAAGAAAACTAGAACTTTGTAGGCAAAAAAAAAAAAATATTTGAATATCAGTTAATGTATATAGACACGGAGGGGTGGGATTTTCAAAGAATATATCTAGATACAGTTTTCTAATTTACAACTTTGGACATTAGCCAAATTACCCCTTTGTGTAATTTCCAAATCTAGCACATAGCTAAGTCCAATTATCAAAACTCTGACTTATTTATGTCTAGTTTAAAAAGTTCAGATATAAATGTTATTGGACAGGTGTTTTAGAATAAGTGTAACCTGATCTACCATTTACATCTACAGTGCATCTAGACTTTTTACATTATTCAGTAATGGATTTAAAGTGCCATAATGCAGATAGATAGCCAGATAAGTCCAACTTTTAAAAATAGTTCCAAAAAGACCATACCAGGGCAATGTGGGATTTGACATAACAAGGAATTGCATCCCTTTAATGATTTTTGGAAATTTTATCGGGCACACTGTAAGTTGAACTTAAGTCCATTGTATTACTTTGAAAATTCCACATGAAATATATAAATACTGTTTGACTGGAAAAGAAACTGCCCTTGCTTCAGAACATAAGAACTTCCGGAGACTACGTGATGCAAGCTACCGGATAGTCGCTTCTCTGTATAGCTCCAGTCTCCCGTCTTTTTAAAAGCGTTATCTGGTGTATTTACTCAGCCTCAAACCCTTATAGCTCAATTTATTCTGCTTTCCTATCACTTGGTGCTCTTGCTGGGTGATTTTGAGTGAGAATGGAGATGTATATGAAGAAACAGCAGCAAAAACACACCCCACCTGTTACCCCGGAGAAGGCCCGGAAAAAATCCCGGGCCTCGAGTGGATCTGAGAAAGCAGAGGCTTTGAATCAAAGGAGCCGCTCACATTAAATAGATTTCTGGAGGAGTTCAAACCATTTCAGGAAGAGATTAAAGAAATGGCATCAGAAATCAAATCGCTTACGAGAAAGCTGGAAGAGGTTACACTGGCTACCACAGATAACTCAGCCTGGATCTCCTCTCTAGAGAAGCAAGTTGAAAGGTTCAATCCTGGGATGGCAGCTATGCACCAGGAAATGGTGCGGTTTGAAGCTAAACTTGAAGACCTCGAAGGCCATAGCCAGAGAAATAATGTGGTGATCCTCAGGCTACCGGAGGGAGAAGAGGGTCAGAACACAATTGCTTTTGTCCAGAAGGTGGCGGAGAAGATTGCTGGACCCTCTCCCTTTGGGGCCAAATACATAATTGAAAGAGTCCACAGATCTCTAAGGCCGAAGCCCCTTCCTGGAGCAATGCCCATCCTATAATATGCCATTTTTTTAATTTTTTGGAGCGGCAACACTTTTTGTATAAAGTAAGAGAACTTCAGGAAGTCCGATGGGAGCAAGCCAAGCTCAGGATAGCGCAAGATATACCGGGCTCGGTACGCCTGAAATGCTCTGCATTTCACCCAGTAGTTTCAAAGGTCATCGCTGCTGGTCTGAAATTTTGTATGGGATACCGGCCAGGCTACAAAGGTACAGGTGGCGGTTCCTGACTATATGAGGATCCCGAGGTGGCACTCGCTGGTCTAAAAATGTCCCTGCCTGATCTTTTTAGGGATACATGAGAGGCCTTTGTAGTACCTGATGAGAAGAGCTCCGGTGTGGAAAGTGTGGGCAGCCATTTGAAGGAACTTCTGGGGACACGCACTGCTAAAGCCCCCTTAGAGGGCAGAAGGGACTTTAATTCTATTAGAGTAACTCAAATGGGAATGGATGTAGATGTTTGTTTTGCCTGGGTCTAGTGTTTTATTTAAGCATGGTATTTAATGATTAGGTTTCCTTTTTTGGGGAAAAAAATGCCAGCATCAGTTTTACCTAATCCCCCCGTGGGAGTGCAACAAGGTTGGACCTGGTAAAGGCCTATGGTTATACATCGCAGGGTATAAAACACCTATAATTTGGGGGCTATAATGTATGTGTATTGATGTTCTTCTCTTGCAGAGTATTTGCATGCATTTCTGCACTGGTAACACTGGGGGGAGTTTGTGTTCTCTGCAGCAAGGCTAGTGGTCTTAAGGACCTGTGATAGGGTGGTTTTCCTGGTGCAAGGGCATTATAATTAGAAGAGGAGTGGCGGGACTTGTCTCTATGGGGCCAACGAGTACTATGGAGAGAGTGACCTGCATGGGAGATGGAATACATGGTTTTGGCCTGCTCTCACGATCACCCACCTCACGGTGACTCCTTTTAACATGCAAGGCACGGGAGTTAATAAACTCTAGATGTTCCTAGCGGTCATGCCTTGCTAACACAGAGTCACTCCTAATGATTTTCAGGGATGGATAGTCGGGTGACGTTACGGGCTGTTACTGCAATATAGAATACACTTCACCCCTCCTTTTGTTATTAAATAGGGGGCTTATATAAACCTTACCAGGGTTTGTGGATGGATGGTCAGGGGGCTGGGGGGGATTAGGAAGCGGGTGTTGCTGAATGTCATTAGTGACAATTGGGGGTTAGGGAGGCGGGTTTAAGAATAATTTTCTGGGTTTGTTAATGTTTTGTTCTGTTTGTGGGTCACTTGGGGGAAGGGGGACAGTCTGGATAGAGATGGGAGGGTTGGGGGATGGGAGAATGGCACAGCAGTTTCAGAGGAACAGAGTTATCTGGTTGATAGTTGTAGTATTTGCATTAGGCTTTATCTGGACACATACCTGTCATTATACTGTAGATGGCTCACAATATAAATCTTGCTATGTGGAATGTGAAGGGGATTTGAAAAAAGTCTAAACAATATCAGGTACTTAAGCACTTGAGCCTGCTGCTTGCCCAGATATCGTTTTTACAAGAATCTCACTTGGTAGATTCGGAAGCACTACAACTTAGGAGGCAACAGGTTGAACAGGTCTTCAATGCCTCAGGGGCGACCAACAGCTGTGGGGTCATGATATTGGTTAATAGAGATGTTCCATTTATTCCTTCCCAGGTTTTCAAGGATGCTGAGGGCAGGTACGTCTTAGTTCAAGGTACTATTTGGGCCATGCCATTATTGCTCTGCAGCATTTATGGACCAAATGCAGATGATCCCACTTTTTTTACGAAGCTGATTACCACAATTCTTCCCATACTCCCTATTCCCATTATTCTGGGGGGGAATTCAATTTAGTTTCTGACCCTAACATTGACAGGTCGGGCAATGGGTTGAGGGGACTGACCCCTGGGCATAGGGCCTTTAAGGAATTGATGGACCATTGCGGGCTGTGCGACGTTTGCCGAGTTTTACATCCCAACGTCAGGGAATATACAGTACTTTCAGTTCGCCAGTCCATGGCACGCAGTCTCGCATTGACTATCTTTCAGTCTCTCATGCGCTCTTCCCGGGAGTACTGCCTGCCTCGATCCAGCCGGGTCCCATATCAGATCATTCTTTGGTGTTGTGTAACCTGGCTTTCCTTAACATTCCCAAGAAGGAGACCAGATGGAAATTAAATGAACAATTATTAAAAGATGAAAAGTATCATGGATTGGTGAAGGATCAGATAGATTTCTTTTTTCCACCAACCCAATAGATAGTACAAAGCCGGATATCTTATGGGGAGCCTTTAAGGCTTATATAAGAGGCATTCTCATTAGCTTGGCTACAAAGAGGAAGAGGGCGCAGGAAGCGGAGTTATTGTCTTTACTGTCTCAAATACGGGAATTAGAAACTATACAGCCAAATAAAATTTCTCAAGAGGATAGACAGAAATTATTAGTAATTAAGGATAGCTATTTGGGATTGCTAAGGGAGAAAGCAGAGTTGGCGATTATCCGTACAAAGGCCAGTTTTACAGATCAGGGAGAAAAAGCGGGGCACTTATTAGCTCTACGCCTAAAGCTACAAGAATCTACAAGATTTATACCCCCAATCAGGGCACAGTCTGATGGGACCCTGAGGGTATCCCTGTCAGAGATAGTGCAGGAATTTGCTACATTTTATGAGCAATTATACAGGGATATGGATAGTCCTCCATCCATAGACGAGCTAGAGGAGTATCTAAGCGAAGCTAATCTTCCTTCATTATCTAACTCCCAAAAGATATTTATATCCTCCCCCTTATCGCAGAAAGAAACTGCGGCCATTATAATGGATCTGCCTTCGGATAAAGTCGCGGTACCGGATGGGTTTTCCGCTCTATTTTATAAAGTTTTCAGAGAACAATTACTACCAGTGTTGTATCTTCTCTACCTGCATATTTTATCCAGGGATACGGCAGATATACATCTGTTTGAAGCCCTGATAGTTCTTTTGCCCAAACCGGATAAGGATCCAGATTTGGTTCAGAGCTATAGGCCAATATCTCTGTTAAATCAGGATGTTAAAATTCTTTCGAAGATATTGGCGGCTAGACTAACCCTGGTCCTCCCAGACCTGATCGGTATGTCTCAAGTTGGGTTTATGAGGGGACGTTCATCCTTAGATCACTTGCATACCCTCTCGCATGTCTTCTCGGAGTCCAGGGATATTATCTTTCCTGCGGGACTGGTGTCCCTGGACGCTGAGAAGGCATTTGATCGGGTTAATTTGAATTTTTTATTTCAAGATCTTAAGGCATTTGGATTCCCTTCCATGTTCGTAGATTGGATCAGGGCAATATATCGGTCTCCCTCTGCAAGGATTTCAGGGAATAGGGCCTTTTCTAAACCCTTCACATTGCAGTCAGGTACAAGACAGGGATGCCCCCTCTCTCCACTAGTTTTCAATCTTTATGTGGACCCCTTATTCAATATATTCTCAACAATAAGGGAATAAAAGGTATTTCCATCAGGAATAAGGTAGTGAAAATAACAGTGTATGCAGATGATCTCCTCTTATATTTGGCCAACCCGGTACCATCAATTCCGAACATGCTAAAGGAGGTCACTAAATTTAGTCATTTTTCGAATTATAAGCTAAATCCTAATAAGACATCCTTTTTCCCTCTTAATTATAGGGTTTTTAAGTCTGATATTACCCCTCTGGGATTATGCTGGTCACCACAAGGTATTAAATATCTAGGTATAAAGTTAACGCGTAACACTTCCCTGTGGTTTAAAGAAAATCTAGAGCCTCTTTCTCAGGCGATTACACAAGACCTAGAGAGATGGGACAAGCTTCCAATATCTCTATGGGGTCACATTTATATAATAAAGATGAATGTATTCCCACGTTTATTTTATCCCTGTCTCACCTTAACTCATTTGTCCCTTTATTCTGGTTTCAGAAAATGCATAAACTCTTTATCAAGTTTATTTGGTCTAATAAGACCTCCAGGTTAGCATACTAAAAGTTAGCTGCCCTCAAAAATGAGGGTTGTCTGCGGATTCCTTATTTGGCACTTTATTACTGGGCTAGTTCATTTGCATAATTTAATAAATGCCCCACTATCATGACCTCAATAAGAGTTCATTTGCAATTGTGTTCTTTCTTAAGATATAATCAAAGTAATGATTTTGTTCAATCTATCTGGAATTCCCCAACCTTTACCATAAACAAGCACAAAATTTCCCGTTCATGGTTGCCTCAGTTAGGGGATGGGATAGTCTCCTTATTTTTGGATGAGACTGGGGTTTGGCTTTCATCTACAGAGTTTATTAATAAGTTTAATATTCAGGTTTCTTAGGTTTTTAGGGTGACTCAACTGAGGCACTTGTTAACTACAGTCTTTGGTACCGTTCTTCCCCACCCAGCGGCCTTTGCACTGATATCTGAACTTTCCTCTCTTCTCAGCTCCTCAGGCATGATATCTAAGATATATCAAGTGCTGTACCAATGGCAGTTCGGGTGCAATAATGGCCCTACTAGCTTCTGGATTTCATTTTTTCCCCAATATACTTTTAATTGGCTGGTTCTCTGGATGTATTGTCATAAATACATATCCCAAGACAGATTAGATCTTATACAATTTCACATTTTACATAATTTGTATTATACACCAGTCAATCTGGCGAAATGAGGCCTTCTCGACACTGACAGGTGCACTAGCTGTTCCCAGGAAGTAGGATCGGTCTTTCATTTATTTTGGTCATGTCCCAGGATAGTTTGTTTATGGGAGCTAATTAAATCTAACCTGGATCCTTTATTGAGATTGCAGGACTATTTTACACCTGATATCTGCCTTCTGGGAGATTTGTATTCCATTAAGGTCAGAATCCAGAGAGTTCATATTTCTATGGTGGCACTTTCGGTCAAAAAAATTATTCTTAGGCATTGGAAAGAAGAGGCTTGTCCAACATACCAGAAGTGGACTCACGAGATCCTAGCAAATCTTCACATAGAGAAGGCTATTGCAAGTCTTCAGAATAGGTTGCACAGATATAAGACTATTTGGGACCCCCTTCACATTCTAATTATGATGGCTAGGGAATAATGTGTAGTTGATTTTGTTACCTTAGTTTTTCCTAGGTTAACACAGATAGCTTGTTACAACTGTATATGAATAAACTGCTGTGCCGAGGGGTGGGGTGGGGTGGGTTTAGGGGGCAGTATTGGATTGTATTGAAAACCTGTGGTTCAAATGATTATTACTGCCTCCTGTATTGTGGAAAATGTGGTGAATAAAGTTTGAATTAAAAAAAAAGAACATAAGAACTACCAATAGATGGTAGCCAATTGCTTTTCTAGTCTTTTAGCCACTGATCAGCAGCTGTACCCCATACTTCCCATTGTCCCCATGTATACCTCAAGCCTTCTTCTTTAAAGAAAGCAAATCTAGATTTAGTATTTGCCACATTGGTCCTTATAAGAACAAATCCAGAAGCAAATGATTTGATATCTTTTAATGGACCAACATAGATGTAACAACAAGAACAAAGTGCTCTAGCTTTCAGACCAACATGTCCTTCATCAGAAGTGTAATGACAGTTATTTAGAAGACACAATACTTTTAACACCTAGATAATGCAGAAAAAACAGAAAAAATCCCCAATTGTTTAAAATACTCATTTAAAAAAACAGAAGATGATGTCAGAGAAGCTTAACAGTACCATTTCACCTTCAGCTGGGAGAGTCTCGGGGTCAAAGGTGCTTAGTGCAGAATACATACAAATAACTCTACTGCATATAAATTAAATTGACAAATAAGATAACAATTACTTGAGCATATGGCTCTTAAATCAAATTATATGTGTCACAATGTGTATAAGAATGCAATTACTGAAAAACAACCCCTGCCCAGATTAAAGACATACAAAAATTGTCTTAGGGCTACAAGAAGCATCTATGTATATATAACAGACAAAGAGTAACCAGTAAAGTTTTCTTAAAAATATCAGTAGTTACACACTTTATAATGTGTACAACTTAGCTGGACCCATTACCTAGCTATACTTTCCAGCTAGATATTATGACCCATAAACTTCAAAAGCATATAGTGTAGTAACAGGACTTTATAAATGATAATATAAATATAAATTGACAGTATAAGTGTCAAACCCATCTCCATAATGTGTGTGGGGGGCTAGTTTTAAGGAGATACACACACACACACACTCACACTCACACTCCTAATGCACCATCATTCACATCAATCACTGCAATTGTTACCCACAGGAATTCAACTTGTCATGAAATCCCAAGTAAAAGGGAACATGTTTCCTAAAGTAAAAATGTGACACTATTTAACCTTACTCGTATTTGTGCAGTAACATCTCCAAGGATTCTGGATAGAACCACAATGAAATAAAACTTCCACCCTCCCCAGGGAAGGTAAATATAAAGTATATGTGCAAAACGAGAGTCGTAACATACCTACATTTCCACAAATCACTACAATATTAGCCTAATGTAAATAGGTCTGTCCAGGATCCCCATGCACATGAGACCTCGTACCCCAATATGTTACATCTCAATATGTTACTTATTTTACATCTCAATATGGTAGCAGAATGGGATGAACATAGATTTGGGTTTCATGTGACATTACAGGATTTAACATCCACAGACCTCTTCTTCTTTGAACTGACATATTATAGGACTTCAGCACGTGTGTGTGTGTGTGTGTGTGTGTGTGTGTGTGTGTGTGTGTGTTTTGGGAGGTATATGAATATAGCAGGTGTGGGGCTTTCTGTCACATTGAGGTAGCCTTCTATTTAGATACATGGAGTCACAGTGTGTTATTACTCTTACTTCACACACATAATGAATATTAATTCCTTCTACTATTTACCTCCACCTGAGAGTGGGATTGATTCCATTGCACCATATTCAGATTCCCTAGCCTGTTACTGTACATACAGTAGTGTTATTATAGACTGTCACATTTTTTAACTCTGAACATATTGGGGTGCGAGATCTCATTTGCATGGGGGTCCCAGATAGATCTATTTACATTAGGCTAATATTGTAGTGATTTGTTGAAACGTAGGAATGTTTCGACTCTTGTCTTATACACATGCTTTATATTTACTTCTAGTTACCTTCCCTGGGGAGGGTGGATGTTTTATTTCATTGTGGTTCTATCCAGAATCCTTGGAGATGTTACTGCACAGATAGGATTAAGGTTAAATAGTGTCACATTTTTTACTCTGTAGATATTAGGAAACATGATCCTTTTTACTTGGGATTTCATGACAAGTTGAATTCCTTTGGGTAACAATTGCAGTGATTGATAAGAATGATGGTGCATTAGTAGTGTGTGTGTGTGTGTGTGTATATATCTCTTTAAAACTAATTAGCCCCCCCACATTATGGGTGTGTGGGGTGGGGGAAAAGAGTTGTTTGTGTGGAGGGGGAGGAGAGAATGTAATTGTTATTTCTTATTCAGATGCCTTAGACATTTTTTTGTACATCAAGTTGTCATATTATACACTGAGAATTTATTGACATCAGTACATATCAGGCTGCAAGGTCTTAATTTCTTGGTTGTCCTTGAAAAGTAGTCTTTTATTTCACTCTTATACTGCCAATTTGTATTTATACTATCATTTATAAAGTCCTGTTACTACACTATAGGCTTATGAAGTTTATGGGGCATAATATCTAGCTGGAGAGTATAGCAGGGTAATGGGTCCAGCTAAGTTTTACACATCATACAGTGTGTAACTACTGGTCTTTCTAAGAAAGCTTTCCTGGTTACTCTTTGTCTGTTATACATACATAGATGCTTCTCGTAGTCCTAAGACAATTTTTGCATGTCTTTAATTTGGGTGGTGGTTGTTTTTCAGAAATTGCATTCTTATACACATTGTGACACTTATAATTTGATTTAAGAGCCATCTGCTCAAGTAGTTGTTATTTTATATGTCAAGTTAATTTATATGTGGAAGAGTTCTTTGTATGTCTTCTGCACTAAGTACCTTTAACCCTGAGACTCTCCCAGCTGAAGGTGACATGGAACTGTTAAGCTTCTCTGACATCATCTTCTGTTTTATTTTAATGAGTATTTTAAACCAATGTGGACTTTTTTAGTTTTTTTCTTCATGACCTGGGTGTTAAAAGTATTGTTTTTTCTAAATAACTGTCATTACGCTTCTGGTGAAGGACTTGTTGGTCCGAAAGCTAGAGCACTTTGTTCTTGTTGTTACATCTATGTTGGTCCATTAAAATGTATCAAATCATTGCTTCTGGATCGTAAAGAAAGCAAGTGACTTACTCTGAACCTCCTTGCTAGGCAACCCATTCCATATAAATGCCACCCTTCTGCAAAACATTTCACTTTCCCACCCACATACAGTGGTGATCACGCAAAAGTATACCATTACCATGCACCGTGTGTCATTGCATGGTAGTGGTATATGTGTTATTCAATGGTACTGTGCATTTGCATAGTAGTGGTATACTGTATTATGTTACAACATACCCCAGAGGGCAGGAATCCAAACTCATAATTTTGCTGTTCAAAATACCACCATCACATTAAAATAAGGTATTGATTAATCTTGCTTTGTTTTGCCTTTTTCACAGAAATGTTAAACTAAATCCCAAGCCCCATAGCCGCACTCCTGGATCTCATCCCGGGACACGCTAGCAGGGGCCTGCCTGAGTGGTGCAGCAGTACAGTCATTGGAACATGCAATGGCTGGTTCTGTGGCCACCACCAGCCCACCTGCACCCAAGCCCCGTAGCCACACTCCTCGATCTCATCCTGGGACATGCTAGTAAGGACCTGCCTAAACGGTACAAAGGAACAGTTAGCGGAAACTGCAATGGCTGGTTCTGCAGCTGCCAACAGCCTGCTTGCATCCAAGCCCCATAGCTGCACTCCTGGATCTCATCCCAGGACACACTAGCAGGGACCCACCTGAGCGGCACAATGAAACAGTCGGTGGAATCTGCAACAGCCGGTTCTGAGGCCACCGCCAGCCCATCTGCACCCAAGCCCTGTAGATGCACTCCTGGATCTTATCCCAGGACACACTAGCAGGTACAGCTGCTAAGCTCCTGCTGGAGCTGAACCAATACTGCTGCCACTCGATTGGTGTGGCGTTTCATTAACTGTTCCTGATTGGCCATTTTTAGGCCACAGACTTTACCTGATTGGAGAGCCTTTCTGTCCACTCCATGGCCTGCTAAACCTCCTCATATTGTTTAGTGATTTAAAACTGTAAATTTTAAATTGTGTAAGGTGTTCACTTTAGCCACAGTGAATGTTAAACTGTCTTTAGCTATACGGTATGTTGTTTTATATTTAACCTGCTTAGTGCTAGCATAGGCTGAACAAGGAGTTTCTCTTACTGCTTACGTATATCCTATGTCCCCAATTAGTGTGCCCTTAGCATTGCCCCCTCCACCTAGGCTGCTCATCTCTCCTCCTTTTTCTTCTTTGCTTCTGCCCTCCCCTTACCCAGGTTTCACTCCACTGAACTTGGACTCGCTCTGCACCCCCTAGCCTGCTTCTGTCTGCACTCATTAATTACCTCTCTTTGTCTAGTAGCAACCCCACCCCTGCCAGTCTTCATGCTAGCCTTTTTTCTCTTGCTAACTCTCTCCACCATCATCCCCACCCCATCGTACTGCCACCAGCCCCCACCCAGCCTGCACTTTTCCAATTTCCCTCTAACTTAACTCACCCACTCTTTCTCCCTTGCCTCACTGAGTGGCACAGTGGAACAGTCAGTGACCTGCAATGGCCAGTTCTGCGGTGGCCCCCAGCCTGCCTGCACCCAAGCCCCATAGTCGCACTCCTGGATCTCATCCAAGGACACACTAGCAGGTACAGCGGTAAGCTCCTGCTGGAGCCGACCCAATACTACTGCCTGACAATTGGTGCAGCATTTCATTAACTGCTCCTGATTGGCCGTTTCTTGGCCACAGACTTTACCTGATTGGAGTACCTTTCTACCCACTCCATGGCTTGTTAAATCTCCTTTGATTGTTAAGTGATTTAAAACTGTAAATTTTTCCCGGCCTTCCACCCCAGCCCAGGCGACCTTTAAATACACTCTATCCCCTCCCTCCACACTTTTGTGCACAGCCCATTGGCTCTCCACTGCCTCTACTGAATATTGGCAAAATGTAGGCTTGCCAGGAAAGACCTACAGTGCCTTGGGACCTCCCATGCCACTGTCTCAGGCATTAGCCTTCACTTATTATTCTGTTATCCCAGTGTTGGGATTATTTAGGGCCCTGCACTCACTTCCTGCTCACACATTTTCTCCATCTCTATTTGTCCAATAATTGCACATGCATAAAGCTCCCTGTTTGGAGAAAAGCACACTCACTAGCTTTTACTCTACACTTGTTTACATCCCCAAAATTCTGCCATAACAGCCACAAAATTACCTATCTCACTAAGTGTGCCCTAGACCTCCAACTCTCTGAGCTGGCTTTTGGTGAGACTGCTGTACTGTCCCAGCCCAAGTATGCTGGCTCAGCCTCATCTGAGACATTGCTTGCCACAAGCATGGACGTCCTAATCCTGGGTCTCAGAACAATTCTGGTGATGGCAGTGACCTGCCCTAGTGTCCTAAATGGCACCATGAAACAACCTCTTTGTCTATACTCACTGCATAAGAGCATGCACTATGATCCTGGCATGGTCACTGGAATACCTGCATATAAAAACATGGACCTATGCACTTCTAGCTGGATCCTAATATACCTTCAGAGATTACCTACTCCTAGCACTACTGTGCACTACCCCCCTTCAGTTCTACTGCTCTGTCTCACAGTGTACATGCCCAACCGTCATCCTCAAGTCAAAAGACAACTACCCCCAAGCTTGTCTGTAAAATGCTCAAAGGTTACCTCTCGAGAATCTTACTAATGCTACTTCTCCTGTTTGGCAATAGCCACCCTAACTCTGGACCCACTGGACCAACCTCACTACCTGGTCAAAGGAAGGGTGGGACCCTCATGTTTGCTTCCCTCAATGT
Source organism: Neoceratodus forsteri (assembly GCA_016271365.2). Lineage (NCBI taxonomy): Eukaryota > Metazoa > Chordata > Ceratodontiformes > Ceratodontidae > Neoceratodus > Neoceratodus forsteri. The sequence goes on from CM057449.1 coordinate 1,783,519,868, forward strand.
CTGCAGCCTCCTCAGCAAGCTTGATAATCTCTGTACCTGGGTGCTGCAACATAATCCCGACATCATCTCTGTAGTTGAAGCTTGGCTTAACCCAAAGATTCCAGACTCTGCAGTCACTATCCCTGGATATTTTATATTCAAGCAGGGCAGGACTACAAAAAGGGGTAGGGGCTCTGCCATTTATCTCAAGGACACTTACATAGGACATGCCTTACCAGTACAAACCCTGGATCCCCATCCCAGGTCCTTGCCATAAAAGTTCTCCTTGGGGTACATAACAAAGCGCTGACAATAGCCTCTGTGTACCTTCTCCCTAAGGAGCAATCTGTTGGTTTCAGCAACATCTTGGAATATCTCTGAGGTCAGCGTCTTAACTCAGAAACAATAATCCTAGGAGACTTCAACATAAACTGGCTCTCGCCTGATGCCTGCTCCTATAAGGATGCTGCCACAGCACAGCACCTCACCCAGCTTGTCACCACCCCCACCAGATATAACTACAAGGCAGGTTCTCACACTCTGCTTAACTGGATCCTGTCTAACTCTCCAGAACATATTTCTCAGGTGGATGTGCTCCCTGACACCAGTAGTGATCACTTCCCCATTACCTTTGTCTGGTTCAACAAGTTCTATAAGCCCCCCTCCTAAGTTTCTATATGCAAGAGTTTTAAAGCGGGGTCACCTTGAATCCTTCAAATCTCATCTTTGAAACTTAGACTGGTCCCCACTAGACACTATCACTGATATTAACACAGCACTGGAACTCCTCATCTCACAATTCACTGCTGCCTGTGATACCTTTGCACCTGTCAGAAAGATGAAGGTAAGAGGGAACTCAAACCCATGGATAACACCCAAGCTAATATCTCAGATGAAACTGAGGGACCACCTCTGGCATTGTGCAAGAGCCACATCTAGGCAAGTGGACATCCAATGATAGAAAGCTGCCAGAAATGAAGGTACACGTGCTATTCCATCCTGTAAAAGTACATACTTCAGGGAAATGCTCACTAACTCCTGGGGAGATGGGAAAAAATGTTGGAATAACATGAAATATCTCATGGGAAAAGATCCCAAGCTATCACCCACAATGCTTAACATCAGTGGAGCCCCAATTCTCGATCTCAGGAAAATTACCAATACCTTCAATGATGCTTTCTTAGATCTGGGTAGTGTACTGCCTCCTGATTTCTTTGACACACCCAACAGTAGTTCTCACCTTGTTGACACACACATTAACAGCAGCACCCCACAGTTCTATTTCAGGGAGACTCCAATTCACCTGGCAAGAACCTACATACATAAGGCCATCCATAAACCTTGCACCGCAGTGACTCTCTTGATCTCAAATTAATCTCACACATCCTTGAAGAAATACTTTTGCCTATCACAAAGATCTTTAACCTCTTACTTAGATCATCACAGTTCCCAGTTCTCTGGAAACAGGCACTTGCCACACCTGTCCATAAGAGTGGAGACAAGGCACTTCACACCAACTACAGGCTCATTTCCATTTTCCCTCCACTTTCCAAAGCACTTGAATGCATAGCCTCGGACCAGCTAGTTGAATATCTGGAGAAATATGAAATCCAATGCCCACAACAGCATGGATTTAGAAAAGGGCACCACTGCCCTTTTTGGAGTTTATGGGTTTCATCCACAACACACTTGATCAGGGAAACTGTGCTGGTGCAGTGTCCATCGACCTAACAAAAGCTTTCGACACTGTCAATCACCCACTTCCACTCAAACAGCTCTCCTCCATTGGTCTCTCCAATAAAGCCCTACAATGGTTTGAAAGTTATCTTGTGGGCTGGTTACAAGTCAGGATTGCCAATACTACCTCTAATCGAAATCCAGTCCTCTCAGGCATACCACAGGGCTCCATTTTGGAACTGTTACTGTTTAGTCTATACATGAATAATCTTTCTAGTGCCTGTCACCAGAGAATGTTTATTATATGCAGATGATGCCATCATCTTTACTAGCTACCAGGACCCTAAACTCATTGAGCATCAACTACAGCTTGATTTTGAGAGGGTTGAAGAATGGTTCAGCGCCCACAAGTTGATCCTGAACCTAAGCAAAATCAAGGTAATGTTATTCAGTAGTGTGCGTAGCAAGCATAAAGCCCATTCCCTCACAATCCAGAACGGCTCTGGCGCCAGGCTCAAGCAGGTCAAGCATTTCAAAAATCTTGGGATCACGCTGCATAACTTCCTCTCCTACACACAACACATCGAGAATGTTGCCAAGGCCGTAAACATTCCAATTGGAATACTACATAGGCACAAGCATTATATGACTACAGATGCTCTGTGGCTGGCAATCCACAGCTCAGTCACCTCCGTCATTGACTACAGTCTAGCCATCTATGTCTCTGCCTCCCCTACTGCCCTCCATAGGGTAACTATGGCACTTAACAAAGCCTGTAGAATACTCGTTGATGTTGCCCGCCTTACTCATACATGTGAACTATATGCCTGATCTGGATGGCTCCCACTCCTTTATTGGATTCAGTATCAGACCTGCCTGCTAACAAAAGAGGCACTCCAAGGCTCCATGCCACCAGGAGTCAAAAAGCTCCTAAACACAGACAGTACCACTCAGTGTACACGTAATGCCAATAATCAAACCTTCCAGGTACGTAGATGTCAGACCTCGATGGGACAGAGATCACTTGCCTATAGGGCGCCACACTGGTATAATGTTCTCAACCAGGATATCCTGACTACTCCCAGAATTGGCCCCTTCAAACAGCTGCTCCAGGTACACCTCACCTCTTCTAGTAGCTGCGATTGTTTCACTTAGAGCTCCACCTCTCTTAGTACCCCAGAGTTTCCTGCTCCTCTCCTATAAATTCTGCTATCAAGTCAGCCTTTCGTTCCCCTCTGCTACTCCCCAGCTACTCTCACCCCCATTACCACCAACATCAGCACTTATAGCATCCCTTTCCCCTACCCCTACCCTACTAGCACTTCTCAATCCCTCCTCCCACCTTAACAATGGCTTTCTAGACTTCCCACTCCACTGGAACTACCCTCACTATGGTTTTTCCCCTCATATGCCATCACATCTAGTCTACCAATGCACTGCTCAGTCCTCAGTCTGAACCAGCCTGTTTACATCGATCACTGGTTTAAGCTGTACTCCTACCTTACCTGTGTAGTCTCATATAATGAATAATGATTTTCAGCCTTGTATGTTCCCTACCATCATTATAACTATTGTATCATTTTTGAAAATATGTTCACCCTGTTTGTCTACCAACAATTTGATGTGGAACCTTTGTAAATGAGCTGTTCTTGCTCAAAAGGTGTTTAATCCTAGAGTTAATAAATAAACAAAATTAAAAAAATCACGGTACAGGGAACATACTGTGGAAAAACTACTCCAAGTGTGATGGAATAAAAAGATGCATCAGTACAAAACACTTAAAACAGTAACAGTTGTTCCCCAAGAAAAATGCCATAATATCATTTTTCATTTTTTTGCTGGAATGTGTATCGTGTGATTCATCATCAGTGTACAGTATATTTTAATTTTCTTGGATATTTTTAAAACTGCTTTCATTATTAATTTTATAATTAATGCCTTAGGTCAAGAAAGATGGCTACTACTGTTGATTTTTAAAAAATCTCTTCATTTGCAGTACCCTTTTGACTGTACACACTAGATATTGTGAATGTATTTGGATGGTGCAAGCACATATTTATGATGGTAAGCAGGCAACATCACACCAAGATGTTCAGTTTACTCATGATGAGCATGACAGGTGTGGGGGAAATATTACAAACTTCAAAACCACATTATAGTATCTCTGTTCAAAAATACAATTAAATGAAAATGAAAATATATGAAAAATGGATATAATAACTAGTCATACTGGTGAGCAATTTTTTTCGAGGTGTTCAGCCCGTTGATATTCACCATAATAACCTGTGGGTAGGGTTAGTATCCGCACAGTTGGAAGGGCATATAGTAATAGTTAAACATACACACATTTTTCACTTTCCTCCATGATCCAGCAACTTATAGTATATATTTTTGTAAACCATGTTTGTGGTGGCTTTAAACTTTTTATTTTATACTCTGGACATATTCACACCAGATCTGCAAGTACTAGTTATTAGTACACCACTGTAACATATTACCTATCAATCACAGTGCTGAGCCCTGACATGGGCTCCATGTGCTTGGCAGATGAATATCCTTGTTTCCAAACCACATACACATGCACACACACACACACACACGCACACGAACACACACACTCTCACTCTCTCTCTCTCTCTGTAAAGCTTTTTTTTTTTGTTTGTTTCTTTGTTTGCTTTTTTTGGGTGGAGGGTACATTTAAAGAACAGGTATCCACTCCAACGTATATTTCCTAAACATTCTTTATTCAGCTTGTACAATTTATTACTTTTGACATCTAGAGAGAAACATAGAATTTGTCAGCAGATAAGGACTGTTTGGCCCACCTAGTCTGCCCAATTTATCCCTGCCTATAGTGTCAGCCCAGACCCTACCTGGTCTCCAGTTACAACCCACTGCCCCCCCCCCTACACACGCACACTAAGATTGTTTTGTGTCAGTCTCACTTCATCAGGATTTCTTTACATCACAGTAATATGATATCATACAATGTTGACCATGGCACTAATACAATAACTGTGGCACTACTTGAGGATGGTGATATGTCTTTGAAACAGTCAGTGGAAGATGTAGTAGTTAATCAAAAATGTTTAAACCACAGTAGCAGTAATTTAAGATGGCTAGGGATGCTATAAACTAGGGATGCAATTGGTCCATCATGTACACTCCCTCCCCAATGTGGGGAAGAAAAAAGTATTTAGTACAACAATGAACTAATTCATTGGTATTCCATTCAATATATAGATAAAGAAATGAAGGAGAAACCCAATATTAAAGTTATGTGCACATTTTATAACCATAACACATTTAATCCGGTTATGTTCATAAATACCTGCTCTTTAAAATGACAGTTGAGACAACTTGATCTAATTGCTATAACAGAGAATCAGGAGAATGAAATCCAAATCCCACCAGTGGTCTACATGCACTGTGACCTTTAGCAAGTCACTTAACCTCTCAGTGCTTCAGTCCTATTGAGTGCTCACTAGTGCAGATAAATGTGTTACTCTGCTGCAACCCATTATGAATTCCATACCTATCTATCTAAATATCAAATGGTCTGTCTGTCTGTCTATCTATCTATCTATCTATCTATCTATCTATCTGTCTGTCTGTCTGTCTGTCTGTCTGTCTGTCTGTCTGACTATCTATCTATCTATCCATCCATCCATCCATCTATCTATCTCAAAGCTACAGGTCTGCTCTATTGCTTCATGTAGGGTCTGAAGGATCAGTAATAACTTTCTTTTTGCAGGGCTCTGCTGGCTCTGCAAGAAGCAAGAGATCTGTCATACTGCAGTTTTTCTTGCCCAAAGCATGACATGAGTCATAAATTTATTTGTGCAGGGCTTCAGTCCTGTAGCTTGAAACAGCAGACCCATGGGGCAAGGCCCAGACCAATAGACTGGCCTTGGGTCATGAGGGTAGGAGCTGAGGGAGAATATGATTATACTATATCAAAATGTAAGGACATTCTTTGCAAAAAAACTTAATTAATGCATAAGATAGGGTTGTTTACAGTGTCAAAAGTATGGGAATGTGTCATTAGGGTTTCCAACCCTAACACCTCTTTCCCACCTAGCAGGCAGCAACAAGAGTGGGGTTTGCTTTGGGGTTCTCAACACTAACAGTCACCCTATTCCATGAGTAAATAAGCTGAGATAGGTACAGTATATGAGAATGAGGTGAGCGTTAAGGCTGAGAACACCAAGGCACACCCCACCCACCCCTGTTGCTGCCTGCAGGGTGGGGGTGGGTTGTTAGTGTTGGAAACCTTAAAAACACATTTCCTTAGGGATCTGGATCTCTGGAGTATTGATGAATGAGTGGTGGTATCTTACTTGGGATTTTCAACCCTAATGCCCACCATCTTCCCCCTCCAGCCCATAGCATCCTTTCTGAATCAGAAAATGTAGCTCCAACCTCGTGCCTCAAGCCAGGACCCCTAGTGCTGTGCGGCAGCATTTTCTGATTTCTGGAGCACAGCTCCTAGACTTCTGTGGCAACATTTTCTGATTTCTGTGGCATGATGCATTCATTTTTTTGGCAGAATGCAGTCATGCCATTAGCTAAAATATCATGTGATGTCAGTGATGACATCACACATCAAGCATAGAAGAGAGGCTTCAAGATAAACAAAATGGCTAAGGGAGCCTGGCTTTATGGAAAAACTGTAAATTTGAATGAAAATTCACCAAAAGTAATGAATTCTGCAGCACTATATATATATATATATATATATATATATATTCTGAGGGATGATGCAGATTCTTCGGAATATTCTGCAGCCACGGAATCACAGAATTCCAGGGGCATTGCTCATAGTGATATAGTATGGCCAACATAATCTGTTGGAGCTTTCTTCACACAAGGCCCTAAGAGCCCTGCATGAAGATATCATATTTGACCTCATTTGATATGGGGAGGGAGTGGGCATTAGGGTTAACAAGCCCAAGTAAGACACCACCACTGATTCGACAATACTCCAGAGAATTAGATCCTTATGTTTTTTATTTCCCTTCTTTGTGCACTTTGCATCCTACAACCCTAATATCTGCAATAACATAGCTTTTCACAAATAATTTTCCTTCTTTTTGTGATAGTGGAATTGTATCCTCATTTGCATAGGGTCCCTTTGGGAGATTTGAGATTAATACAATATTGGAAACAGTCCTGACCCAGTGCATGGGCCAAGCAGGCCCCGACACACATGTCGACACTTTGTGGTTGAGGTTCCCTGACCCACAACAGGGTGTGGTGTCTGCACCAAAACACTTTTCCTTCCCTACCAAGGCCAGGGCTGGTGCTGCCTGCTGTAGCACCTTCTCCATCAGGCTTGTACCATTAAAGTGGCTCACTGAGTTCACACCCAAACTCAGCTCACTGGCACGGTAAGGCAGTGTATTCCCCAGTGGTGCAATGGACATCCCTGCAAACAATGTTACTTAATAAATTATTTTTGCTTTTTACTGTTTTGACCCCAAAGTTCCCACATAGTCTCCATATGACCCCACCTCATAAACCACGTAGGTAAAAATGTTCAAATCCGTGCCAAAATGCCATTTTGCGCCACAGGTATGAAAACACATTTTGGACAGAATGTGAAAAATAACAGCTATACTGTTCATGAAGTGGTGTGAAAATGGCTATGTTGAAAATTTGGTGTCAAAATATTGAAAATTATCAAAGTTATGTGCGTGTGTAAAACAATTTCAATGAACGTACATAACTTGGCCATTTTTAGGAACTTTTTCGCCAATTGTTCAACATAACCTTTTGGGACCCCACTTCTTGGACACTGTCAGTGAAATTTTGTTAATCAGGCCCAAAAGGTGATTTCACACAATGACTGCAAAATCACCTTCCGGGCCAGAATAACAAAATGACAGTAGCAGTGTTTATGAGGCAGGGTCCCAAAAAGACCATGTTGAAAATGTGGTGAAAAAAATTTCCACAAAATGGCAAAGTTATGAACATACATTCAAAACGTCATAGAAATACATTATACGGCACCTACCTTTATTCTTCAGTTCATGGTTCGGCTTTGAAGAGTGCAGATGTGTCTCGATCCACAGCACATAACCTCTGGAAGTAAGTAGAGGGTAAGGGGTGGTGGGGTGATGGGTGCTTAGTGGGAGGATGGGGATGGGAGAGGAGGAGGATGGCAGCAACGATGAGGGATGGTTTTCTTTATTTCAGGTTTAAAAATATAAGCAGATGGGGACAGTTTTCTTTTTTGCAGAAACTTTCTTAAAGCTGTAAGGGGATACTGGAGGTGGGCTCCCCAGTCTTCCTCACTGCTGGTGGAGAGAACTTCTGAATGCCAACATGAGGATTGGATCCTCAAAGTTGGTGCCCATTTAAAAACTGTGGGTTTTATGGAGGGTGCATCTGACACCAGGGGTGGACATCGTGGTGTTGGATAATACAAAAATAAATAAACAATTTGAGGATAGTGGGGTGGATTCCCCAGTGTCCCACACTGCTGGAGGGGTTGCAAATTCTGACATGGGGATTGGGCACCTGATGTTGGCACTGTTCATAAAACAAGGGGCTGCATGGGGGGGCATCTGACACCGGGGGCAGGCATCCCAGTGTCGGAATATAATAACAAATAAATGATTAAAAAAAATAGATAAATAAATACACTGCCACTGGGGATTGGGACCCTGGGTGTGCAGATAGCATATATGGCACAGCAGTCAGGATGGCAGGGCTATAATGACAGTAGCCCCACCCAACCTATGAGTCATGACAGCAGTAGGTGCTGCACAATATGACACAGCTGTCATTTATTAAAGACATCTGTCTTGTAAACTGCAAGTTGCTGTTGTCGCAAAAATTCAGTTATCCATAAAATGTTGATGTTTTGAACAGAGCATACCCAGAAAACAAAAATATTTCTTAAATATTTTAAAAACTACTTAACAGCTGGACCTAAAAACTACAACAGCACATAACTTGAACCAAGCTCTACGAAACCAGAAACTTTCAGGTTTCAAATCCTCATATTGTTTTAGTTATGGGGTAGAAAAAAAGTCTTAACATTTTCAAAAATGGTGTGTTTACTTTTTTTGCAGCTCTGTTACTTTGTCACCACTGAACTTCTACAAGAAATTTGTAGGATGAAGAGATGCTGGTGCAGAGGCTGTGCATTCCATATTTCATGTGAATTGGTTGAACAGGAGCAACATTATTAAGGTGCAAAAATTTGGGTTTAACATAGAAGTGCTTACTCAGCCCTAATATACAGGTATCATTGTGCCTGTATAATACATAATGGATTGGTCAATATACTCACTGCTGCTATGGACTGGTCAATATACTCACTGCTGCCTATTTATTTTGCCTTGCCAAGAATAAATTCATGTAAATAGTTTTATTTTAGGTTCTGTGTGATTTTTACAGATGTAATACCAGTTTTCTTGAGGAAGGAGAAAATTTTCTCTGAAACGTTGGATATTTAGCTGGTGTTGTCTTTATGTGAATAAATTAACTATCTGAAGCACTCTAAATGAAGTGAGTGGGACATTTTTCCAATCACTTTAAATGCTATTAGCCTGAAGTCACTGAAGAAATGCACCACAACTCTTTTTACTCTGAGTCAGTTGCAGGGAGATGTGTATTTTGGCAAGCTATATTACTCAAAACAGCATGAATTAACCAGGGCTCAGTCATTATGAATAGTTAGGGCTTCCTCCTAGTCCATAAGAGATGATGCATGTGATAGAGTGTGTGTACTTTTCAGAGAATATGACTGGAACCTGATCAAACTAATTGATGTTCATCTGGCTAAACTCTTAATTCTTGATGTTGGCCAGGGTAATTTACAATACTTCATTATTTGTATATATGCTCCCAAAACAAAGGCCACCAGGATTGACTTATTTTCAGAGGTACAACACAATTTTTTCACACCCAGCTAACTGTGTTTGGGGGGTGATTTTAACTGTCCCCTAGCACCATCCTAAACCAGTACCAGTACCTAAAGGCCTTAGTGTTTTTCACCTAAATGCCAGGTGTCTGCTCCCTGAACTGAACCTTCTTATGGTACTGGTTTCCCATAATGCTCCTAACATCCTCTGTATTACTGAATCTTGGCTGTCATTCAGACTTCCTGATTCTAGCTTGGTCATTTCTAACTACCACATTTTCAGTCAGGACAGGGGCAAGGGTGAACGTGGTGTAGTCCTCTACATGTGCTAGACCCTCCCCCTGTACCATCACTCTCAGGGAGGCCTTACCCACCTCTCATGAGTATTTTCTCATCAAAATCTCTTAACTCTCCATTCTGCTAACATTCAGTGGGGTTTTTCATGCTTCTCCAAAAATGACCCACTCTTCTCTAATTGACTCACTCTCTGTCATCACCACTCACTCCTCTTCCAGTGAACTAATTCTGCTTAGAGATTTTAATATAGATCAGCTTTTCCCTGCCTCCAGATCTACCTCCCTCAAGACTGAGTCCTTAAATCTCTCACAACTCATCACTGAACCCACTCAGCTCAATCTACAATCTTTAAAACCATACCCTGCTGGATTGGGTTCTCTCCTCACACCTACATTGCATCAGTGCTTCAGGTATATTGCTGGACACTTTTAGTGATCATCGTATGACGTATTGTATGAGGAATTTCCACCCCATTGCATCCCTTCCAAATACATCTGGTTTAGGCCCCTATAGTCACTAAACACAGATGGTCTACTGAGCGAGAAGTATGCAACAAATTGGCTCCCCATTTTCACTGCTCTGACATAGATATCACACTCTCCATCTTCCATTCAATCTTAACTTCTGTCTGGGACAAATATGCCCCCATATCTGTAAGTCCAGGGTTAAGTATTCCTACCACAACGACATCATTGATTTGGGAGAGACACATGATCAAGCCTGGGCCCGATTCAAACTCAACTGCTCACTGTCTGACCTACCTTCTACAGAGCTCATAGAAACTCATGCACAGAGGCCAGTCATACTGTTAAATCCCTGTACATCAAGGCTAGCTTTCAGAACAATCTAAACTGCCCTGTCTCCTGTGATACCTATAGCTATGGAGGTGTAGTTCTGCACAGTCATCAACAGAGTGGGGGGACTCTTCTGGCTTGTACATGTATGCACCTGTCATGCGCTTGCTTACACATGTTAAAACCACCAACTCCAGAGAGAGGGACAGAACACAGTAACTCTTTGTCCTGGCAGTAGGAAGATACTAGAGTCCCATAGGCCCCGCATCCACTGATTAAGCACAGCTCAATGGGTTTCTAGTCACTACTGGTACCTGACATCCATCCCTGTGGCCTCACCATGGGGGGAGGGGGTATGCCATGGGGCAAAGGAACTAAGATAATTCCTGTAGAAAGCAGGGTGATGGGGCTGGCGATTCCAGTAGAGGAGGGCCCAGGCCAACAGTTAGGGGAACAAAACATTGAAACACAAACTGTGTGTCATCTTCATCCACTACATCATCATGAAGCTGCTGGCGCAGAGCATCTGCATCACCAGGATGTGCCGTGCATCTGAATATATGGGAGGTTCTCATCACTGTTGTACATACTGCATGTGATACAGCACAAACACATGACCACACAGGATGACACACATACTGTATGATCCATGTGGTAAGCAGACCTACTTCATTTGTGCTGTAGCCTATAATACATGTTAATCATGTATGTAGTGTATGGACCATAATCATCTTGATGCCTTTACCTGGTCAGTTTCTGTATGGTGCTCTCACATACATACCAGTTGCAAACAGAACAATAATTGTGTCAGTCTGTAACTTTGTTTTTCTGTATTTGTGATGATCATGCAACACACTGCAGCGCAGCAGCAACACAGTCTATGGGCTCCCTCAATGTTGCTAGGTAAAGTACATCATCCACAACAGTCAAAGACTCACTCATGCTGTCCATGACATTGCTCATTCTGTCAGTAATTACAACCTGTCTCCAGAGCAGTGTGCACACACACACACACACACACACACACGCATGAGAAAGCAGCTGTTTCTTTTACACTTACCAACATAAGATGACTAGCAGTCTCACAATAACATACCTTCTATCTCTTTGTCTCTCTTGATCCCAATCCATGGTTCTCCTCTCTCACACTCTCAGGGCGCTTTGGACAATATGCATCTTTGTCATTAATAAAACTGAAACTGTGATGCAGTTATGATGCAAGAGTCATTCATTAAGCAAGTATGAAAATATGACACAAGTATGTTGCAACATCTTTATGATGTCATTTTACATATTTTATGCACTGTGTCATTATTGGGCACCTTTGAACATCCCATCCAATATGATGACATTTTTTTACTGATAATAAACACTGCTATTTTAATACTGAGTCACTCTGGAGGTCTAGTAGTTAAGACTTCTGTTCATGTCCTAGATCTCTGAGCCATGCTGGTTGTAGCAGGAGCCATCAAGGTAGTACTAAGGACACACCCTATTTTCAAACTGGGTCCCTTGCATTCTTCTAAATATTTATATTTTTAATTTCTTTTGTTTAACCAGGAAATGAGTTGGGTCATTAGGTTCATTTTCAGCACTCACAGAATAGCTGACTCATTGTAATTCAGGGTGGGAAAGACATTGGAAGAATAAGATCCTCAGTCCTACCTTCATCTCCTTGAGATGGCAAGGCTTGATGGCTAATTGGTGGATAAGCATGCTGCTCTATAGGAGATATAGTCATCCATGCATTGTGCACATCCATGGTGCATACTGCATGCAGGAATATAGGGCTGTGTTAGCCCTGTGCAAAGTAGATAGGCACAGAACAGCACGGGGTCATAATGTCACAAGACATTATGCCACAGCAATATACCGTGCTGCCAATACAGCACAATATATTGCAAGTGGCATATGTCTTTCTTTTGAGGGGGGCTCCCCAAACCCCTCAACTAAAATAACTAATTACGGGGGGGGGAGGTTAACACTTAACTTCGCACAAAGTGCCAAAAATAAAAAAATTCTTTGTGTCTGGGACCAGGATTCAAAACTTGGTCCCAAATACACTGCCTCTTTCCCTTGCTGCCTGTGGCTCCCACCTCCCAGAACAGGTCTCATCCCTATCTGGGAAGAGTGACAGGATGCACTACCTCATATACACCCTTTCATGGTTTTGCACCCTCTCGCTCAACCCTCCCGTGCAGTTCCTGTTGTGCAGTTTTAACATACGCTATTAAGCGTATGAGATACTGACCCAGTAGGGCACAGCACACAGCTACCTGCTGACCAAATGGAAACCCTGGAGTAAAAGGAGCTGGCTGGTCCCAAATGGGTTAATATCTTCACTCCTGGGTGACACATTTGAAATCCAACGTGGAGTCATAGCAAATTAGTTCAGTTTGACATATTTAGTCATGTTTTATATAAAAAATTTTTCAAACTCAGCTTTATTCAAGCAAAAAGTGGAAAAGCATCACATACAAGAGGTGTTTAACTAATCAGCGACATATGCAGGTATACAACGTTCAGCTACAAGTATGTAAGTTAGAGCAGTGTTCACTTCACGTAAGTTAAACATCCAGGGCTAGATTCACAAAACACCTCAATATACCCACAACTGTGGGAAAAAATGGGCACAGGTGGGCTGCCCCTTGTGACTCCGCAGGTTACACACAACTGCGAGGTATTCACTAAGGTGGAGCTGGATTATGACCTCTCCACTTTTTATAGCTGCTTGAGGGTGATGTTCAAGGCCACTGTTTTTCGGTTTTTACCGGAAAATCCGGTAAAATTCCGGAATTAGGGCTGCCTGAAAACCGTTAAAAATGAAGATTTCATGGAATCTGGCATTTTCTATCAGATCAATAAATCTATAAAAAAGTGTGTTTTTCTTTTAATTCCTTCCTGTACTATTTTCAGTTTGCTTCATTTAAGGCTCTATATATTAAGCCTTCTTTAATTCTGATTATTTATGCACATACTGAAAAATGATAAAAGAATCCCGGTAAAATCCGGAAATTAGAGTAACAATCACCGGTGAAATTCCGGAACCTTAAGTCTTGAAAACGGAATTTAATTGTTTTAATCACCGTAAATCAGTGGCCTTGGTGATGTTGCCTGGGAAATCCCAGCAGCTGCTGAGTTCTGTTATGGCCTGCTGGACTAGCTGTAGCTTCTGCTGCAACTGCTGGAGCTGTGAGTATAGATCTCCACAGCTGCAGCAATGACCGTCCATAACTGGTGTTGCAGTGTGGGACTTGGTCCCATATTACGTCTTGAATACAGCCCACAGTCCATTATATTCTTATTATTCTACTGCCTATCATCAAAAAGGTAAACACAAATCTGACTTAGACTTTTCATGATCAGAGGTTGAAAGGAACCTGTAAACAATCAGCTGAAGAACAAATCAACAAATTCAGCCATGTTGGGTGCTGTGGAGTTAACTGCTGTAAGTCAGTTCCTGGGTTAGAATGGGTGTGGAGCTCATGACAATTCCATCTAAGGATCCATGAGGATTCCCCCTCCTTCTACCAAATTGCCATTTTGTTTATTTTTATGTTTCTCTTTAGAGAAAGGTACTCTATATAGTGTAGTGCAAAACTGAAAAATGTTGCACCACAAAATATTTAGCAAAATTTACACATTTTGCAAAATATTTTGAGGGGTGAAATATGAAATTTTACCCTTGGAGGTGAGTGAAATTTCACCCATGAATCAGCAAAATTCACCACTCGCAGGTGAAATTTTATCACCCAAGGGTGAAATTTCATAATTTTCGCCACTTAAGACTCTGTGGACCCCCCTCACCAATCACCAGCCCAAATGTAGGAAAAAATATATTTATCCCTGGTATCTAGTGGTCCACCCCACCCCGGCCGATCTCCATCCAAAATTAAACATAGTCCTCAACTCCCCCACCTCCAGTTACCCTCATCATGTCCTGCTTGTTGGAAAAAAAAAGAAAATCAAATCCCCACTCCCTGCTGTCTTGTGGACCCTCCACCCTCTCATCAGTCACAGAGCACCCACCCACTCCCCCCAGTACCCCAGTCAGGCCACCAACACAGCCCTCCACTCACCTCCACAGCCAGCAGCCTTAGCGAGAGCTTCAATCAATGAGTGCAAGCTTACAAGCTGTATATTTGTAACCAGCAAGTTGTCTGGATATTTTCAAATATCTCATTATATTTCTAAAGGAAATATCTCTGGTATCCCTATATTGAAAAGTCAGTTGTCATATTTCTTTTTTTTACTATTTTTATCCATACTGTATTTAGACTACCTCAAAAATATGTACTGTATGCAATGTTTAATATACAATCATTCAATGCATACTAATATACAGTGATCTTCACTGTTTCGTATTAAAATTAATATCTGTTTTTATCACTTCTTGGTGCCACTTGTA
This sequence comes from Neoceratodus forsteri, assembly GCA_016271365.2. Taxonomy (NCBI): domain Eukaryota; kingdom Metazoa; phylum Chordata; order Ceratodontiformes; family Ceratodontidae; genus Neoceratodus; species Neoceratodus forsteri. The sequence continues at coordinate 1,783,534,896 of CM057449.1, forward strand.
ATGTTAATTGATAGATAAATTGGACTTATTTTGAACAAGAGACTTTGAAGGCAAAAACTGAGTCATTTTTATGGAGAAAGCAAGTATTTACTTTGAGTTTAAATTTTAATCAAAAGTAGTAATGAAGTTGAAATTACAGATTTTTGTTCCTATAATGGTAATGACCTCGTACAATATAAAAGGTCCTAAGAGGCCATTTGTGGGACATAATGTGGCCATTAACATCTCTGTGTAATACCTCCAAACATTTATAAACATAGAGGCATAGCGCAGGGAGAAGTCCAGTGTTCCCCTTACTTAATCACTGTCATAAGGTATATGTAATGAAATATGCCTTTCTGACACTCTAGTGGATCACCACTCTCACCCAATCACCTTCAGAAAGTGTTTGTAATAAATAATCACTCCAGGACAATCTAGTGCATCCCCGTTACAGAATCCCTTTAAGAACTAAATATGTAATAAAGAGTTTATTCATGTCTGTTTAGTAGACAGTCTAGAGGACATTAACCTTCACTCAGTCAACTCAGAGAGTGACTGTGACAAAGAATGCCTCTCTGGCACTGTAGTGAACCTCTACCCTCACCAGTTCCATGTCAGAATGTAGAAGTGATAAAAAATGCCTTTCTGATAGTCTGGTGGACCACACCGTCACCTGATGTCGGTCAAAAGTATACTTATTATAGAATGCCTTCCTGGCTGTCTTGTGGACCCAGTCCTTACCTGATCCTCAGCAAAATGCATATGAAATAAATAATCTCTTTCAAGTTAGTGCAGTGGACCCCACTCCCACCCTCACCTGCTCCCCTTCATAAAGTACCTACAATACTGAATGATATCCTGGTAATCTTGTGGACCTACACCTCCTCTAGTCATTGTCAGAAAATACATGAACTAAAGAATGACCCTTGTCTTTCTGGTAAATGTCCACCCTTACCTGCTCTCCACTGAAAAGCACATTTAATAATGAATGCCATCCTGGTAGACTAGAGGATCCCATCCCTGTCCTGGTAGCTGATACACATTGCTGCACCCCTGCCCCCAACCTCCCATCTGTCCTGGTCCCAGTTATGACAAATGGCACTGACCCACCACTCACCTCTGTGGCCAACTGAGTCTGCCCCACAAAAGTACTTGTGTTGTTATATCATGCTGTATAGTGATATAGTGCTTCTGAGACATCTATTGAAAATCATGGATTTATGGGTTTATCTGTTTATTTCAAAAGCTTTACAAGGAAAAATAAACTAAGCTGAAAAAGCTTATTTCCAGATGTGTACTGAGAGAGGGAGAAATGAGGAGACTACATCAAAAAGTTACAGCAGTTGGCTACACAGATCAGAAATATAAGTTAAACAATTAAGTTTTAATGAAATGAACAAGATAAGCTAGGCAAAGAATCTGAAGAATGCAGCACAACAGTCCAGTATCATATTTATACATGCTTTGAGGACTGCATATTTTGTTATGAATTAAAGCCACTTTCATTTAGCATTTGCTATTATTTGGTGTTTTTTCTTGACAGTGGATTTGTGCTGGAGTGGTGTTTTTGTAAGAATCTGAAGAGCAACAAGTTGTATAAGTGCAAATTGGAACACAATAGGAGTATGAACAATGCACAGATGTGCACTGTATTAAAGTGAAGATGGCAGCAATCTGAAGGTGAATGAAGTGATGTTGGCACTTCATTCAGCAAAGATGGATGGAGGAAACTGGGTGGTGGGGAAATTAATTAGGACATGAAAAGAGACAGTGTGGGGAGGGAATTGTAGAGTGACAAATATAGCACAGGATCACAGTCAACTGCATGACTGAGTAGTGAATTCAAGGAGGAGAAATTTAAGTGAGTGGGAGGAAGAAGCAGTATGAATGATAATGGGAAGGGAACCCCATAGTTTGGGAAGCAAAAGGAGTAGGCAGCTTGGTCTGCAGATGATTTTATGGAGGGCAGCACAAGAGAGAGAGAGAGAGACAGAGCTGCAAATGGAGTAGAAGGTAGAAAGGAGGGAACTGAGGAAAGAGGAAAGGTGTGTGTGTGTGTGTGTGTGTGTGTGTGTGTGTAGGCGGGGGGACCAATGCCAAATTTGGAGATAAAGTAGTACAATGAGTGAGGCACCTGCCATTAAGGGAGGGAAAGAAGAGGGGGGAGTAAAGGGAGCAGTGGTTGGTTCTAAGGAGACAATGCAGGGCACAGCAGCAGAAGAAGTGAAACAGTGGGTCCAGTTTGGTTAAAGTGAATTTGGAAGCAGCACTGTAAACAATGTCACTGTAGTCAAAGTTAAGGAGAGTCATCTTTGAGATAATCGTTCTGTGGGAAGGAAGTGGGATACTTGCTTTAAAGTAAAGCTGCCTTTATCAGGAACACCCCACCCCCCCAAAGCTTTATCTCGCGATTATTCTTTTCTGCTGTAAAAAACAAAATTGGAGGGCATGTTACCTTCCTGTGTTTTAGTTTTGAAAACTCTGCGATGCCCAGACCTGGCAGGCAGTGCACAGCTCCATCTAGTGTGAAAGTGCGGCACAGCACCGCTCGCCTCAATACAAATGTATTGAGGCAACTGATGAGGCACTGCACTTTCACATTAAATGGAGTCACACACCATCTGCCGTGTTTGGGGATCATACAGTTTTCAAAACTAAAACACAGTAAGTTAACATGCCCCCCCAATTTTGTTTTTCACAGAAGAAAAGCCTAGTTGGGGGTAAAGCTTTGGGGGCTGGGGTATTACGGATAAGGACAACTTTCCTTTAAACCTGTAATGCACACCTAGTTTGGGGTGAAGCTTCTGGTGGATGGCACCAACATGAACAGAGAAATTGCAGTGAAGATCCAGACAGATCCTAAGGTATTTAAAGGAGGAAACATCCTCAATTGCAAGACCATCAAGAGTATGAATGGTGGAAAGGGAGGTTAGCCTAGCTAGTCTCTGCCATGTGCAAAAAGTCAAGGAGACCATTTTTGGGGCATTGAGAATTTGCTGAGTACCCTAGAACCAGTACTGGATGTTGATAATGTCCAGTTGGAGCTGGCCATGTTTGGGTCTGATCACCTGAAGATTATTTTGATGATTTCTCTGTGTGTGTTTATGTTCTGCCATAACCACGTGGACTTGCAGATGAGTGTGACTGAAAATGTCCTCATAATTTGGAGGGTGGAACATTTTCTAAGTCGCTTTCTTTGAGTGATATGAGGAAATATTTGGATGGTTTGGTGACAAAAATAGAGAAAGTTTGCATAATGTTGATATGCATTTTTTTCATCTTACACATGTTGCTTTGGCCTACTCCCCTTATAGTTTATTGAAAGTGTTCCTTGGCTCTAAAAGAGTTCCTGATCTCTGGAAGCAGACAACTGTGGTTCTGCTTCAAAAACTGGGGACATGTCAGCAGTTGAACATATCTGACTTATTTTCCTTCTTCCACCATGGTCCATGATACTTGAGAGAGAAATATTGGCAGAGACATTTGAGTTTCTGGGTTATTGTGGTCTGCTGTCTGATGTTCCACATGGGTTTTGTGCAGGTTATGACACTCAGACTGCTCTTATTGTTTTAATAGTACCTTAGCAGTGCCTTGGAAGCTAGAGATTTGGCTGCTGTTGTGTACCTTGATTTACCTGAAGCTTGTGACCTGATTAAACAAGATTGCCTGCTCTCATAGCTCAAGAACTTTAATAGGTCAAACTATGTTGTTGACTGGTTGCTGATTGTTTATTAAATTTGAAACAGTGTGTAAGATTGTGCTGTATTCAGTTAGGGGTTACAGAAATTCACATTGATGTTCCATAGGGATCCATTTTCTGCCCACTGTTGTTTCGCCTCTATGTCAGTTACCTTTCTTTTGTGTTAATACATGTAGATGGTAGTGTCCTGTTCTCAATGGGGGGAGGGGCAGTCATTCCCTTTTACAAAGTCTACTTCAAAGAAATGTTCTGAATGTTCAGAATTGGCTTATTAGGAATAGATTGGCTTTGAACGTAAAAAACTAAGATTACATTCCTTGGGAATGCTAGAAGAATGGGAGTTGGGCTAATGCGTTGCCCTTTGAGAGTGGGATAATTGACTCTACTGCAATTGAAATGGTGCATATTGAAGTTATAAATAATTATGAATAATATTAGATGGCACTTTAACTTGGTTAAGGAAACTTGAAAACTGCTTATGCTCATGTTGGCCTTCTTTATAGCCTTAGGGGGTTACCTTTCTACTGAAGTAAGAACGTTTTCTGCTCAGAGTTAATTGCTTCTCTGATGGATTTGGATAATACCAATCATACTACAACAACTAAGGCCAACATCCATGCAGTAGGTGAAAGGTTTTATATAAGTCTGTAGATTTGTTTTCAATGTCAATGAGTCAATTCATCATTTTGTTTTATATGTTGAACTTAAGCGGTTTTAATTTATAGACAAGTTTAATGCTTATTTTAATTAATCTTTGAAAACTTCTTAAGCAAATATTTTAGATCTTGGTACCTTGCTTCAGTTTTCTAACTCTCCACACTATGTCACATTTGCTTTTACTCATCTACAATTGTGTATTCCATTTAAAAGAATTCCCCTGTTATTTTTGTTTTTGTGCTGCAATGCAATGGAACTTATTGCCTTGTGACATTAGGACTTCTGATTCTCTTTATATTTTTTAAGAGTATGTTAAGATGTTACCTTTTTAATCTTTTATATATTTGTTTTAATTGATTGTATTCATGTTTTTGCAATGTTTGTAATATTTGTTTTAATTGTTGCATTTATTCGTATCACCCATGAAAATGGGAAATTATGCCCTTGGGTTTTACCTGGAACTACATTAAAAATAAATAAATAAATAACTAAACAAATATTAAATAAAGTTGTTTGTCCATGAAACTCTGGGTTCACTATTGCCTGGACAGTAACTTTTTCTGTGTAGGTTAAATGGCATTTTTTTTAATGTTTGCCAATGCCCACATTAACTAAACTAACCCAATTATCAACAGCCTAGAATCTGATTCCTTTGTGCCCTGCTTTGTGTGTTCATTGGAATCTACTAGACTACTAGGGTTGCATTCTTTCCTTCATGTACTTTCCAATGGGGAACAGGTGAGGGTGGGGTGGAGCAGGAGTCCACTAGACTGCCAGGAAGGCAGTCTTCATTTTCAAGACTTTCTGAAAGGATTGGGTGAGGACAGGTGATTCACCTAATTTCTAGGAAGACATTATTCATTTCATGTACTTTTCAGTGGAGATTGGGGAGGGTGGGAAGGGTCCACTAAAAAGCCAGTATGGCATTCTTTATTACATGTAATTTGCAATGGGGATCAGTTGAAGATGGAGTGTCAACAAGACTCCAAAACACAGATGAAGGGACAAAAGGAAATAACTGTTGCTTTGTTCTTTAAACTTTATTTCATATATGGCCACCTGAACTCCTCAACATGTCACAGATAGAGTGCCTGTTCAGGAAATGTAGTCTTAAAAATCAAAAATAAAATAAAACCATATTGTATATATGAAATACAAAATCACACATACCCCCATAATGCAAATCACCACAAAATATTATGCTGGTTCAACTTTAAGCAGAAATGCATGGTGCCAAAAAGCCTCTCACACAGTCTTCAAAGGGTGCCAACAGAAGACACAGACATGTGTTTTGCCCTACCAGGACTCATCAGAGTGCCTCATCTGTGTGACACCGCAGTGGAATGAACCAGCTATCCTAAGTTGGTCTATCTGTTTTGGGTTGTGGTGAGCCCATTAAAAAAAAAAAGAAGTAAAAGACAAACAACTTTAGTGCGCAAGCACTGAGGCAAGGGTTACCCCAAAGGGCATTGGCCAGGAAGCCAAGTTTCAAAGAAATGCAAAATCACACATACCCCCATAATGCAAAGCATCATGGGCTGTATATGCAAATCACCACAAAATATTATGCAGGTTCAACTTTAAGCAGAAATGCATGGTGCCGAAAGGCCTTTCACACAGTCTGCAACAGGTTTTTGCCTTTTCAACTTTTTCACATATTTATGTCACATATGCCAGTTCAAATACTTTAAAGGTATTAATAAGGTATTAGTAAAGTGAGGATGGTACTTTGCATGAGAAAAGATGCTCTAGGACCAGGGGTCAGCTATGAAGCTGGAGGAGGGAGAGATTCAGAGGGGATGTGAGGAAATACTTCATTATGAATAGGGTAGTGGACACTTGGAACAGTCTCCCAGAGGAGGTGGTGGGTGCTAAAACAGTAACAGGATACAATCATGCATGGGATAGAAACAAGAGGACCATAAAAATAAGGCAAGAGGAGAAAAGACTAGAGATCAAGTAGGGTCTGCTGTGGCACTGTACGTAGGGGAAGTAGGGCAGACTGGGTGGGCCAAGAGGCCCTTATCTGCCACCAACTTCTAAGTTTCTATGTATCTATGTTCCTTTCTCAGTTGACTGTGTGATTATCTGATGTTGCTTGTGAATATATTGTGTGACCTACTGCTTCTACCATTGCTCATGCTGAACTCACCCATAAATAAAATATCACTTGACTGGGTCCCCCTTGCTCTCCTGACTGTGGCAGTGTAACAATACCTATCCTGGGAAAGAAAGGGGATCACTTGCAGTATACAGGGGAGGCAGTAATAATATGATGCACTTGCTATGAGACTCCATTCTGCTGCATCTGCTGTGCTTTTTTCTTGTCTTGCAGGCATTAATAGAAAAAATAAATAAAAAAAAACTTTTTCGTAGTTACCTCACACATGCCAGTTCCTTTCTTAGTAGACTGTGTGATTATCTGCTGTTGTGAATATATTTTGTAGACTACTTCTCCTGCCTTCGCTGCATGCTGAGCTTCTTGCTAAATAAATTCTCAGTCTTGGCAAATTTCTCATACCATTTTTGTGTGTTCTCTGATATGTGTGTGTGTGTATATATATATATATATATATATATATATATATATATTAGAGGCAAAAAAACTCCATTTAATGCATCAGTTAGGGTTGTTCCACAGTGACAAAAGTGAGGAAATTCGATGTTAGGGTTCAAACCCCCTTTGCACCCCTCCAGCACACCCTCCAAATGGAATCAGGGTGCGCATTGGGGTCATCGGCCCTAAGTGTCTCCCCATCACATAGATACATAGATACATAGACAGTGTCAGCAGATAAGGGCCTATGGCCCACCTAGTCTGCCCATTTGAGCTTGTAAGTTCAGTTTGTTTTCCTAGAAGTCTATTTCCCCTTACCCCTGACCTCTAGAATTCCTTTATGTCTATCCCATGCATTCTTAAATCCCGTGATTGTTTCAGCCCCCACCACTTCCTCTGGCAGGGTGTTCCACTTGTCCACCACCCGTTCTGTGAAGAAATTCTTTCTCATGTTTCCTCTGAATCGTCCTGCCTCCAACTTCATCCCATGCCCTCTAGTCCTGAAACATCTTTTTCACTTAAAAATAGTGTTTTCCTGCACCCTGTTCCTCCCTGTAAGATACTTGTATGTCTATATCATATCCCCTCTCTCCCTCCTCTCCTCCAGGGAGTACATGTTCAGTTCCTTCAACCTGTCTTCATAGGATTTGTGATGCAACCCATGCACCATCTTTGTTGCCCTCCTCTGAACCTTCTCTACCCTGTCTATGTCCTTACGTAGGTATGGTCTCCAGAACTGTACACTGTACTCCAGGTGGGGCCTCACTAGTGTCAATGTGGAAAGAAGCTGAGGAATATGAGAATGGGGTGACAGAATTCCAGAAAAAGCATAAACGCATGCACAGATCATGCTTAATAACTCTGCAGACGTGTATCTGACCGATACGACACTTGGCAAATCCCAAGGCATATGGGTCTTGATTGTGCATTCCAAATTTCAGGCAAATTCGTCAAATTGTTTCAAAGTTATTAAGGTGCAAAATTTTGGGTTTAACATTTAAATGGCTCCTCAACCCTATTCACATAACTGGACTGACTAGTATGGTATGGGCTGCACGCCCATTGGCTCATGCTCTGAACCAATGGGCATGCAGCCATACTGAGCTGTCAGTCGGCGAGCGGCGGGGCGGCAGGCAGGTGGGTGGGGTGCTGCTGCCCGCCAGCTGACAGGAGGGGGAGCGGGGTGGTGGGACTCCATGGGTGGGTGGGTGGGGTGCACTAGATCCCCAGGGCTTCCGGACTTGGGGGTGAGGAATGCCACCACAATCAGGCTCTGTTCGGTCCACTGGACCACCAGGGATATTGGACTTTGGGGATACTGATGCCCATGATTGGGCTAATGGGGTGAATACTTTATGCCCGCGATCGGACTACTGGGGGTGTTACAGTTATGCCCGCGATTGGGCTACTTGGGGTGTTACAGTTATGCCCGTGATTGGGCTACTTGGGGGTGTTACAGTTATGCCCGCAATCGGGATACTCGGGGGAACAGTTATGCCCGCAATTGGGCTAATCGCGGTCCACTGGACCACCAGGGATATTGGACTTGGGGGGGATACTGATGCCCGCGATCAGGGCATGGGGGGCACCACCAGGTGTGGCAGGAACAGGTGATGGCCCCCCACAGGTGGCAGCTGCTGTGTTGCACCCTGCAATGCGGCAGCTCACCTGTGGGTGGCCCTCGACTTGTTCCTTTTTTATTAGGTGTAACTTGTGCAGGCACAGGTAGGGTTTGCGTCTGCATAACTCTGCATGTGGCCGGGCTGAATGTCGGGCTGTGCAGTTTTATGCATGGGCATGCCCCACCCTGTGCCTGCATACCTGTTGTTATCTCGGGCGCATCGGGATTTATGCGCACTTTTCCCTTTAAATATCACAACTAGGGTGTATCAGTGGGTTGTGCATGGTGCAACAGTATTGCCATGTGCAACCCTTTGAATATCTGGGCCTGGCGTGTGTGTGTGTATATATATATATATATATATATATATATATATATATATAGTCTGTTTACTATGAGCAACAGATAGGCAGAGGAGTAGGCACAAATGGAGAAAGGATGGGGAAATGTAAGGCCCATGCCTTATTGCAGATTGGATCTGGGCAGTGATGCATTATCCAGTAGTGGTAGTGGTAGTTCCCATTGCTGTCTGGACAGTTAGGGAAGCTAAAATCGTTCTCAATTAAAACAAAGGAAGTGGTCTGCACCAGAAGGAGTGACAAGCAAAGATATGCAAAGATATGCTAACCACATATACTGTACAAATATGAATTTGGATGAAACTGATGACAAATCAGAATCCAATAAAGGTGGTTTTATGGAGGATGTAGATGTAGACAAGGAGGGAGAGAACTTAAAGGCAGTGAAAAGATTTAAAGAGGACAGGAAATCATTTCTAATTGGCTGCTGTTTATGAAGTACTTATTCTCAAAAATGATGTGCATTCTCCTAAAGTATCCATATTTTATTGTACCTTAATAAAAAGTGATAAGAAAAACTATTTTGCATTGTTTTGTTTTTATGGACAGCATTCTGTTACAGTTGTCTTCATGGAACCAATAATTTGGAGTTCTAACTATGTCATGGTTTGTGCATGGAACCCTAAGCACAGTTCTGATAGGTCAACAGCTCCTATTTAGAGTTCTTTACACAAACCATGACCTAGTAAAAACTCCAAATTATTGATTCCATGTACAGAACTGTAGCAGAATGCTGTCCATAAAAACAAAGCAATGCAAAATACAGTTATTCCTGTCACTTTTTATTCAGATACAGTTAACTATGGATTCTTTAGTGGAATGCATATCATTTCTGAGAATAAGAATGTTATAAAGAGTTGCTAGTTAGCACAAATTTCCTGTCCCCTTTAATGAGGAGGAATAGTTTGCAGTTGAACATGTGCAGAATGAATGGGATAATTTTGCGGTAATGGATCTGGAAGATGAGGAAGTGACTGGCCTAGAAGAGCTGGATGAAGATAAGGGTGATGCAGACCTTGGACAGCCCACTGCTGAATAAGAACAACAGGGTTCAATGACAGACAACAGTATAGTATGCCTGGTAATAAAACAAAAAAGGTGTGTGGTCTTACTTTTCTCTGGCTGCAGATAATGTGTTGTAAGTAGTATGCTCTATATGCAAAAAGACAATCAGCAGAGGGAGCAAAAAGGGTGCTCTGGGTACCTCAGTATAAAAAATACATTTAGAGAGATGTCACCCATTATGCTTGAGGTGTGATTATTTGGACAAAGAAAAAAATGAAAACACCATGCAGCCAGAGAATGTTCAGACTCCACCTGTTCATGTTGTAGCAAGTGGTAGAAGTAGCCCTGATGATACAGTTTTAATATTCTCTCATTCTCAGCCTTCATGAAAAAGTAATGCAAACAGTTCTTTTTTTGCCCTTGTCATCATCCAGCACTCTTAGTTTGATCTGTATAAAGTAGACTTCTTTTGCTAGAAGGCAACTCATAATTTTCCAAATTCTTGAGTGTAATGTTAAATGCAAACATACTCATCCTGAAGCAATTGCTATAACAAAACTAATTTTTGAGATAATAGCACTGAACTTACAGGGCTTGATTTTCAAAGGTTGATTCAGGACTTTCATAAAGCTCTGCTTCAACCTCATTCCTTAGTGCAGCTGCGCCAAACTCCTTCAGCGCAACTTCACCTGATTTTAGTACATCGCATGCTGTTGCAACACTTTGCACTCTTGATGGAGGCTAGCACCACATATTTGGTGCACGCCCTGTAAAATAGGTCCACAGCATGCTGCAAGTTAGGCAGGGGGGAGCAAATCTAACTTGCAGTATTTCGCACACAGGAGTGAAAATCCCTATCAGCTCCGGGAGAATGCCACAAGCTCCATGCACCATATGATCAGTACAATAGGGGCTTGCGGTATTCTCAGGCTTTTGAAAATCAAGCCCATAGCCTTTCAGAATCTTGGAGCATGTTGTCTTCAATAGGCTACGGAATCACCTGTCACCACAATACAACATTGCATACAGAAAGTATTTTTTCTACTGCTGATGTGCCTCAGATGTATAAGGTAGTCAGTGTGGAACTAAAAGTGATTCAAAAGATGCAGTTACTGGTGTTGTACATCTGACTATGGACAAATGAATAAGATATCAGCCAGAAACATTTGTCACTCACTGTATATTGGGCTTCATTAACTCCCAGTAGTGGTACAGACAAACACCATCTGAAACTGGCTTCCCATCACATCCAGTATGAAAGAGACTTGCCACACAGAATAAAAAAAAGACATAGTCTGTCAAATGATTAAAAAATCAGAGACGATGAGAAACTCTGTGAAATGCTGGAGGCAGAACGTGTACTAGACCCATGGAACAAAATGAAACAGCTTCCACATCATGACCCCAAAGTGTTTCAAAACTGCAGAAAGAAATTCATTCAAGAAGTAGATTAATGTTTAAAAACAAACAGTGACAACAGATGTACCCCCCTCACCCATTCCTCCTTCATCTTCATAACCCTATCCTCTCCATAAAGCTACACACCAGTCAGCAGCTACCATTCATTTAACTTCTACTAGTTAACTTTGGGGTCACTTGGACACAGTTGTCACTGAAAAATTAAACCTTCCTTCTTCACATATCACTGCCTCTGCCCAGGATATGGTCAACTGCTATTTGGCAGACAAAGATATTGAGTGGAATGAAGACCCTATAAAATACTGGCAAAACAAGGAGCCTGCCTGCACTTGTGCAGGTATCTGTGCAATATATTGTCTGCCCCTCAGCCAGTGTATTTTCAGAGTGACTATTCAGTTCTGTGGGTAGTCCAACTATAGATACATGATCTAGGCTACTGCCAGAAAATGTGGAAACATTAACTTTTTAAAACATAAACCTTCCCCTGATTGATCAACCTTATGGTCTGAAGCCAGCAAATACATTTTCCAATGACCACAAACTGGAAGAGTGACATTTTTCAGAAAAAGAAATACATTCAGTAAGCCCTTCAGTTGGCTACACAATTTTTGCAGCTTGTCCTAGTCAACTGAGTTAATGTTTAGATTGTCTGAATCTAATGCACAATTTTTGCAGCATATCCTGTTGGACTGAATTAATGTTTGGATTGCCTGAACCTGATGGCACAATTTTTGCATCGTGTCCTTTTGGACTGAGTCAATGTTTGGATTGCCTGAACCTGATTGCACAATTTTTGCAGCATGCCCTGATGGGCTGAGTTAATGTTTGGATAGTTTGAACCTGAAGCACAATCTTTTCAACATGTCATATTGGACTGAATTAATTCTTGTGTTGCCTGAACCTGATGGCACAATTTTTGCAGCATGTCCTATTGGACTGAGTTAATGCTTGCATTGCTTGAACCTGATGGCACAATTTTGCCAGCATGTCCTATTGGATTGAGTTAATGCTTGCATTGCCTGAACCTTATGGCACAATTTTTGCAACATGTTCTATTGGACTGAGTTAATGTTTGGGCTGTCTGAACCGGATGGTACAATTGTTGCAGCATGTCATAGTGGACTAAGCTAAGGCTTACATTGCCTGAACTTGATGTCACAATTTTTGCAGCATATTCTATTGGATTGAATTCATGTTTGGGCTATCTGAACTTGATGCCACAATTTTTGCAGCATGTCCTATAGGACTGAGATAGGTTTTGTAAAGCTTGAATGGCACCCTTGACATTAAACTGTTTATGAAAAATTTAAATGAAAATATCAAACACAACCAAGTCAAGCAATAGAATGTGATAGCATCAACAATTATTTAAGTATTTAACATACAAATAAGCTGACCATAGCAATCTGTAAATACATTTTCATAAGACAGACGCAAAATAGAACCACTGCATGTCCTTAAACCTAATGTTTGCCTTCCCTGAATATTCCTTTTCAAAGTGAAACAAAATATTATCTTAATTCATAGTAAGCATTCCTTTATAAAGGTGAGCTGTTAATAGACTGCAGATTGTAGACTTGAGCACAGTGCTTCTCTTGACCTGCATGGTGCTGTCTCTCCCCTGTCCACTTAAAGGGACACTGTCAACCCTTTCAGCATCATACTATTTCTAGTTGAAATCCCACACTTTAGGAGTGCCTACTTTCTCTAAAATTCATTGGTGCTACTGGTTGTTTAATCTGCCTCCTTTCAAAGCAGAAATGAAAGACATGCTAATGGTGTAATTATACCCAACCTTGTTTTGTTTCAAATCCTTTACCTATTTTTATTGCATACATCTTGAACATTAGAACACCCCCCAAACAGAGCAGCTACTCTTAATTCAATAACCTCCTCCCCTCCCGTTGCATTCTGAGTGGTTATACTGTGTTGGGGAGAATTCCCACATCATAGGAAGATGAAATGGGATTGATTAAGGAATGTAAACAACCACATTTTGGTGTGGTAACACCAGAATGGTGGGAAGTGTGTTTTTCATTTTTAAAAATCAAAAAGGGATCAGAATCAAACTACCAGCGACATCAGCACATTCTACATAATGTAAACAATCAGAAAATGTGTATTTTAAAATAGGGACAGTTTGTGGCCTAAGTGGGGGTTGACAGTGTCCCTTTCACAAATCAAAGTCTCTCACCAGGTTAAGATTTACTGTTGTTTTCTGCTGTTGCAGACATGTTCTCATTTTTCAGAATCACCTTGTAATTATGTATGATGCTGACTGATATGATATCATTCCTGGGATTCTTCAATCTTGAATTCATGAATGATCATCTTTATGTTACTCCAGCTTGTGCTGCTTATTCATTTCTCCTCTCATTGTCCCGGATTCCTCCCTTTTCCCTCACAAAAGACAGAGACCATTGTTTGTTGTTGTGCTCAGATTGGCAATTAATTTATTTATTTATATATCATAATTCCTTGTTCCATTTCATCATCTTTTATTATTATATCTCTCACAATCGCATTTATTTGCATCCATATATCAATCACTGATCATCCCTCTTTCTTTGTCTTTTTGCCCCACCCAGGTGAAAACCTGGGTACCTTCTTCTTTTCTTTTTCTGTTAGGTAACGGTGAAAACCGACACCACTTTCCTCCTTCAGCTTCTTCTTCTTTTCATCTTATTCCTTGATCTTTCCCACCTCCCCCACATTTTTCCCCTCTCTGCCATCCACCTTTGGCAGTCAAATAACCATGCTATTTTCTTCCATCCACCTTTGGCAGTCCCAAACCGTCCTACTTCTGTCATCCACCTTTGACAGCCATAATATAAAGTCCCTTTTGATTGTCTTTCCCTCTTGTTCTATATTTCCAGGGTGGTTGGGAAGGATCAAAACTCCAGCAAAAGTGGCTGAGCCACCCCTGTGTTGCCCATTATGTACCTCCTCTTGCCTATCCCCTTCCTGTTGCTTGGCTATTGTTCTATCCCCTGACCCTCCCATTCCCTCTCCCTTCCCCTTCTGAGCACACCATCTTGATGAAAGGGAAGGGTGCACCAGGACAACCTGGTCTGCCCCTTAAAGGGCAAACTCCATTGTCCCAGATTCCCCCCTTTTCCCTCACAAAAGACAGAGACCATTGTTTGTTGTTGTGCTCAGATTGGCAATTAATTTATTTATATATCATAATTCCATGTTCCATTTCATCATCTTTTGTTATTATATCTCTCACAATTGCATTTATTTGCATCCATATATCAATCACTGATCATCCCTCTTTCTTCATCTTTTTTCTCCCCCCAGGTGAAAACCTGGGTGGCTTCTTCTTCTCATTTTCTGTTAGGTAACAGTGAAAACCGAGACCGCTTTCCTCCTTCAGCTTCTTATTCTTTTCATCTTATTCCTTTTTCTTTCCCCTTCCCCTCTTTCTCCCCCATTTTCCCCACTAGCCAGTCTCCAGCTTGCATTGGACGACCGGCTTTCCCCTCAATTAAAAGTATGTTTCTCTCTTACCTCAGAGGAACTCCTTCCCAGTCCTTCTCTCTCCCCTCCTTTTTTTTATCATTTTCCGCATGTCTCCTCCATGCTTCTATAAAACCCATCATTTCAGTATTAAACATATCTATGGCTAGATCTGACAGATGCATGCCATCCGACCTGTAGAAATCTTCTACCCACTCTTCTATGCCCTGCAATATTACCTGTCCTCCCATCTTCCTTATCAGTGTCCCTACCCTTCTGTTCATCTTTCTCCTGGCCCTATCCATAGCTCTATGGCTGTGCTCATGTCTTCAAACCCTTCTTGGGATCATATTTGACCAGGCAAGGCATACCCTAGGCCACCACTGTTGTATTGTCTCCTAAGTCCCTTTTCACCTGTATGTATGTGTCCACCCATGGCTTACCCCCAAGGTCGTTACCCCCTAAATGTATTATAATTAGGTCTGGAATGGGGCACCACTCCTTCAGTTCTTTCAGGGTAGGAAGCAGTTGTGCCCATCTCATCCCCCAGATGCCACACCAAGCCAACCTACATTGTCTCACATCTTGATACAGTTGTTTTCCCCCAGCCTTTTTCTCAGCTCTCCTTTCTGCCCAATAAATATAAGAGTGGCCACAGATCCAGACTTCCATGATCCTCCCTCTTCCTATAGGGTTTAAGCAAAAATAAATATCTTATATATGATCTTAGTTTCCTTTTCCACAATATCATCCTTCCCTGTCCCCCCCCCAATGTGGCTCCAAATCTGTAACAAAAAACATAGTTGATAAGTTAGTCTCCATATTGCAGTGCTCAGATGTATCTCTTGTAACTGGCAGACCGCCAGCACCCCTTTTCTAAAATATTATTCACTGTTTCACCCGCCGCTGCCCACTGTGAGGAGGCCCTATCCGTAAGGAATGGGATGAGTAATTAGCTGGATCCTCCCCCAAGAATTGCATGCCTTTTTTGAGCAAGGCTCTGACTTGGTAACTTCTGACCTTCCTTCCATCTCCATGCACAAATAATTTCCCTGCCCTGTTCACATGCTCTGCGGCGAAAGCCCGCAAAGCCTTCACTGGGCACACTGTGCCCTCTGCATGCTTTTTTGTGTTACCATGCAGCTGTGCCCCCTTTGATCCATCTTTGACCTCTTAATCAGGATTTGTATCTCCTTCATTCCCCAGTTTATATCTTTCCATTCCATTCCCTCTTCCTTTTCCTTACTGCCGTGCCCCACCACATCACTCACTCTCATAGCCCCTGCAGATATTACCACATAAATCATATGGAATAGCTGGGCTTTGGCTTTCGATCTGCAGATTGTGGGTAAAATATCTTTTAGTTTTGAAAGCCACTGCTCCCCCATTGGTCTTATATTATCCACAGCTCCTTGTTTTAACCTACCCCATCCCTGCATCATCCTTCTAATGAACATTGATTTTGTCGGGTCCTCCCAACCTTTTAGGCTGCAAACTACACTAATCCCTGCCAAATAGACCCCTATTGTGGTCTGGGCTGTTCTTTTTTGCCATTGTTCTACAGTGAACTTCCCTAATTGCTCTTCTGTGAGTGGCCTACTTACCTCCATGTGGTGTGTTGCCCTGAATGTTTGAAACACTCACCAGGCCCCATCGTAGGCCCTCAGAGTCTGTGGTGCCCATGAACTGTGAAACAACAGTTCTGCTCCTTCTTGCCAATGTCCCAGATGTTCGTTGATATGGATGTTTTGTGCTCCTCTGCTGTTGGTGCCAGCTTTGGGAAGCGATCCAGCTTCAGACGGGAAAGGCTATCACCCGGGGTATTGTGTACCCCTTCTATGTGTTTTGCTCTGAGTGACATGTTCAGTTGCAAGGCCCTTAGCACCATAAGTCACAAGACTTGCATGACCATTTCTGACCTGGCTCCCCTGTTGTTTAATACCTCTACTACTGCTCTATTGTCACACCAAAATGTCATTTTCTGATTCCGTAATTCTTCCCCCCAAACCAGGGTGCAGGCCCAGATGGGCATGATCTCCAACAATGTTATATATTTTACCTTACTGTCCCTCACCCAGTCTGTAGGCCATGGTTCTGCAAACCATCTGCCCCTCAGATAGCCCCCCATGCCTAGGCCCCCTGCTGCATCTGTGTAAAGATCGAGGTCTGTGTTATAGACCCATTCCTCCTGCTAGAAAGAGCAGCCATTATATGCCCTGAGGAATACCTCCCATACCTTAAAATCATCCTTGACTCCTTTTTTCATGTCCAGTGGTGTGGTCTGGTTACCCCGGCTGTAGCCTTTGCTAACCTTTAAGTGAAAGCCCTCCCTGGCCCTATAGCCCTGCATGCCAAATTCAGATGTCCCAATACCTGTTGCACTTGTTTTAGTTGTACTCTTCTTCTACTGGTATGTATCTGAATCAGTTCCTTCAGTTTTTCCACTTTTTTGTCCAGCAGCCTAAATATTTCCCCCAGAGCATCTATCTCAATACCCAGAAATTCTAACACCTTGCTGGGCCCTTCTGTTTTAGCCGGTGCCAATGGAACCCCCAGTTCTTTGCACAGCTCTTGGAAGCTGGCCAACATTCTTTCTGTCTCTCTTCTCCCACTGCCTATAAAAAGGAAGTCATCCAAATAGTGAATAACTGTTTTGTAATCCATTTTCTCTTGAAATATCTACTGTAGACAGGTGCTGAATGCTTCGAATGTCGCACATGCTATAGAACACCCCATTGGCATGGCTTTGTCAAAATAGTACTGTTCCCCAGTTTTAAACCCCAACAGGTCCCAATTTTTCTCTCCTAACTTGAAGTAATCTGAAAGCGGACTCTATATCTGTTTTTGCCATCCATGCATTGGCAGTTGCCCGGATGATCTGGACTGCATCTTCTAAAGTGGCGTATGTCACCTTGCTATATTCCTTGCTGATAAAATCATTCACCAAATCCCCTTCAGGAAAGGATACGTGGCAAATCACCCTGTATTCCCCTTCCTGTTTTTTGGGGATCAAGCCCAATGGAGAAATCCTCATATTCTGCAATGGGGGGTATCATATGGTCCTTCTACTCTCCCTGCTGCCTTTTCCTTCTCTATCTTAACATTTCTTCTGTCCCTTTTACCGAACTCAGATTGTTCACCTCTCTTGCGTGCCTTGGACCCTCACACTGTAATAATAAACCTGTGCGAAAACCTATTTTAATCATCTCTGCCATTTGTCTCTTCTGGTATCTGTCCAACCATTCTTTCCATGCCTCTATCCTGATGGGGTTCTAGCTTCTCTAAATTGTTCCCTTGCCTTCTTTCCTTCTCCTCTGCCAAGGTCTCCCCTTCTGCTCGATGTCTGACTTTGGTGGTCAGTGATTCTGGCTCCCTCTACTTGCATGCCTCCTGCCCCTCCCCCCTCTATTCCATGCCTGCCCTTTATATCCCTAGCTTTCACAAAAAAACTGTTGACTTGTTCCTTGCCCTCCAGATCCTTGGCCTCCCTGGACCCATGTCACCCTGCATCTGCTCGCTGGATGTGATCCCCACATTTCGAACATGCGTGTTGAAAGCGGCATTGTGGCCAGGAACAAAAGCCGTATTGTAAGCCCAGCAACACCTCTGTGGTGTAGCACCTTTTTTCTCCAACTCCCCTTCGGGGCTGGACTGATCGGTTACATAGTCTGTCTACAAATCTAGCTGTTTTGTGTCCCATCTTACATCCCCATATGTTGCCATTCTCTGCCAAAAGAATTCATCATAGTATATCCACCCCACACCCCCTTTTGCCTTTGCCCACCTTATTATCAGGGAGTATATGATGAGTGGGATGCCCAACTCAGGCCTCTTTTCCAATTCTATGGCTGAGAATGTGGCAAAACCTACAAACCACCCTTCCCAAGTCTTCCCTTTTGTGAATTTGTCCTCCTCTTTCTTGCCTAATAAAACTACCGCTGCTGCCATTTCACTCTTTCCTATATTCTCTGTTTCCTCATATTTTGCTGTTGTTCCCAGCTTACTAAAGTGAAGATATCCACATACTCTCCCTTCCACATTTTTTCTTTCATGGCCAACGGGACGTGTTCCCCAGCTCTTATCCCAGGAGCTCCTATCTCCCTCGTTCCTTTTCCCTCTTTCTTTACTCCTCCCTCTTTTTCTTTTGGCACCTCTTTTTCTACCCTAAACTCAGCCAGTGCTGATTCCATCTGGCCCAAACCCCCTGAGCCAAGTGCTGAAATGATTTGGCTTATGTACTCTTTGATGCTGTCACCAACAGAGCCTGGTGCATTACCTGTGGCCTTGTCTGCTCCTTGATGCCTGCTGTCCTCCTGGTGCCCCAGTATGTTTCCCTCTGGTTGACGGGTTGGTTGCCCTACTAATGGCTGTGGAGGAACCACTGTGTGCTGGGGATCTGGTCTAGGTTCCACTGGGGGAACCACAACCTGGTCCTGGGCAGGTACTGGCGGTACTGGGTCAACTGGTTGCAGAGGTACTGGATTAGCCACCTTGGTAGGTTCCGCTATCAGTGGTTGTACCCTGGTTGGGCTGTGTGGCTTCTCAGCCGGCCGTTTCCCTCTGCCCTCCTTACTCTTCACCACTTTCCTTTTCTCCCTGGATCTCCCTGGTTCCTCCCCTTCCACCAACTCGCACATTCTATTTGCTTTCTCTGCAAGTTCCATTATAGCCCTGTAGGTGTCTTCCTTCGAAGGCCTGCTCTTCTTCGGTGCCATGTTCTTTGCTTCTTTTAAACTGTGAAGACAGCTGCTGTACCTGGTGCACAAACCTCTCCAATTTTTCAGCCAATCTGATGTGCTGCAGTTTCAATTAAATCAAAACTCCAGCAAAAGTGGCTGAGCCACCACGTGCTGCCCATTATGTACCTCCTCGTGCCCCTCCCCTTCTGGTTGCTTGGCTATTGTTCTATCCCTTGACCCTCCCCTTCCCTCTCCCCTCCCCTTCTGAGCACACCATCTTGATGAAAAGGGAAGGGGTGCACTAGAACAACCTGGTCTGCCCATTAAAGGGCCAACTCCATTAGCAGTGGCATCTCTCTAAATTTGCTGTTCATTTATGCAGTCAAAAAAGAAGAACAAGCAGCTATTTTCTGTCTGGGGTCCCCTAAATGTGTCATCAGTTTGGGGGAAGGGTGAAGGGGACCATGTGTCATAGAAAATAGCTGCATAACTCCCAGTGGATAAGAGAAACAGCTTGTGTAACAACAAACTAATGTGTCCATTGTATGCTAAATGGGATCTCCTTTTCATGTCAGACTGATCCATTTGCACTACTACAGTCAGGCAGGATGCAGAAAAGTGGTCACCTGCGTCCTGCCATGTATTCAACATTGACCAGTACATCTGTGCTGATATGTTGTCAATTTTCATTTCCTGAAATACTGTTTACAATTCTATGTGTGTGTCACAAATCTTAGTGCCATTTTATGCAGTTGCATGGCAGATTTATAATTCTCCACAATTTTACAAAAGGTTCTGACTAGATTCACAACTAATCAAAACTTATCATTTTCTAGATTCTGGCAAGCTCAGTGCTGTTTTTACAGTTCTGGGGACCTTTTAACAAATTGCTGTAACCTTCAGCCGTGCTGTATAATTGAGCCCTGTTTAGCACTTGACAGGAAACAGGAAGAGAGGCAGGTAGTTCAGGCAGAGCATAGCCTGAACTACCAAACGGCTGAGAGCAACTATTTTTAAAGATCTTGTGGGCTAAACCCTTTGCCTGAGCCATGTATGAGTGGTGCACGCATTGAGGAACACTTTTAAAGTTTATTTGGGAATCTGAATTTGCGTGTGTCCCGTGACCCCCCCAAGTCTACTTCCGGGTCACTGTAACATACAAAACTCACCCCTGCAGTGAGCAGGGTGAGTGCGTGCAGGGCGCGTGGTGAAGCGCATGGAGACGCACGCAGAGACACGCGCATCTGCGCATCCCTGCTGTGTCCGCTGGGATAGCAGGGATTCGGGACCTACTTAGATTTCCTAAGGTAAAGCAATCTCTGTTTCAAAATGAGGCTGTGTATTAGATGTAATATGTTAACTGATGAGGAGGCCAGAGATGGGTTTACTTGTGATAAATGCAATTTAATAGATTTTTTACAAACAGAGATACAGGTTTCAAGGCAAAGGGTTCAGGTACAGATTGATATCAGTAATTTGGAACAATATATTGATTCTGTAATAGATGCGACAACGATGTCATGTGAACATAGTCACCTGAATGAAACACATGAGAATGAGGAAGAATGGTGTCTTGTAACAACAAATACCAATAAAAACAGAAAAAAGGGTAGAAGAAACATAGGGGGTTCCTCAAATGTTTTAACACCAAACAGGTTCTCTGTTCTTAATCAAGATGTGGCTAGCTACATTTCAACACAAAGTGACCCCCCCATTATCCAGTGACCTCAACAAAATACAGGTTACTCCACTTCAAAATGGAACCAACATTACACAATCCCCCCCACCACTTTCTAAGGAGCAGTTTAAAAATCCAGAATTGAACATACCAGTAGGGGAGAACAAACAAACTGCTGGCAAAATTAATAAGCCAGTAAAAAAAAAGGAGGAGTCTAATACTAGAGAAGTCCTGGTTTTGGGTGATTCTATGTTGAAATATACAGATCACATTTTATGTAAAAAATCATAAATGAACGACTACAGTCAGTGCACTCCCTGGAGCGGGTATAAAAGACATCAAAAATCTTCTCCCTGGCTTAAGAGAAAACACTCACAAACCATTGGTCCTTATACATGTAGGAACTAATGATGTAGGGAAAAGAAGGCTCCTAGATATGCAGAGAGATTTTGAGGAGGTAGGGAGGACCCTTACAGAGGATGGATGTGATCTCATTATTTCTGGGGTACTGCCAGTACCAGGGCATCATGGGATGTAAATGATGATATAATGCAGTTAAATGGATGGTTGAAAAGATGGTGCTTTAGAAGGCCATACCTTTGCGAACAGGGGCAAAGTTTAGGGACTCAATGCTATAGCAAGATGGACTCCATCTAAACAGAAGGGAGAAACGAATTTTTGCTTACCAACTCAGACACACATTGGAGGAAAATTTAAACTTAGCATGGGGGGGAGGTAGACCTATTAGTTCCCTTTCAAAAGAAGAAAAATATGACCGTAACTCATATAACTTCCTCTCATTAAATGCCAGGAGTTTAAATAACAAATTGGGCGAATTAAAATTATCCATGGAACAATTGAATATTAGTATATGTGCTGTTACGGAGACCTGGTGGAGCCCACATGATTCATGAGAAATGCAGATAAATGGATTTAATTTGTACCACAAAGACAGGAAAGAAAAAGAGGTGGGGGAGTGGATCTATTCATTTCCAACAAAATAAATTCTGAAGAAATCAATACAACTAAATGGGATAAAATAGAGATGTTATGGGTCAAAATATCATTCTGCCATTCACATGTTGTTAACATTGGAGTAATATATAGATCACCTACTGTTACACTGGACCAGGAGGAACAATTACTGGATTTTTTGGATACAATTGGTAGAACTAAAAGTAACGTTGTAGTAGGTGATCTTAATTTACCAGGCATAAATTGGACAACATTACAGACAACTACTACTATGGAATCACGATATCTAGAATAATGCTTGCTAGCAGGAATGAACCAGTGGGTAAATGTCAATACTAGAGACAGTCACATATTAGATCTTGTGTTAAGTAACCTAGATGGTAATATAACATCTTGTAAGGTTATTCCCCCTCTTGGATCAAGTGACCACTCTATGGTTTGGTTTACTTTTTCCTTGACACATTAACAGACAGTATTGTAAGTAGGACTAGCAAATATGACTACAGTAAAGCTGATTTTGATAGTATGAGAACATAACTCAAAAATTGGAACTGGGTAGAGGAATTTCAAAACAAAATGCTAGACTCCATGTGGGATCTCCTGGTGGGTAAAATAATCTTAGCTACCCAAGCTTTTACTCCTTTAATAAAGAGAACGGATGACACCACCAAGATTAAACCCAAATGGATGTCAAAACATATACTGAAACTGATAAACAAAAAAATAGGGCATTTTATAAGGCCAAAAGATCGGGAAACAACATTTGTTGGAAAACATATAAGGACCTTTTAAAAAAGTTAAAAAAATGTATTAAAGAAGCCAAACTAAAATATGAGTTAAGCCTAGCAACCAGAGTCCAGGATAACTATAAATCTTTTTACGCATACAGAATATCAATGACAAAAAGGTGCTTGTAGACCTATTGGCCCACTACATGCAATGGATGGTAGTACAGCTACTGACCAGTCTCTTCTAGCCCAAATGTATAATGATTTCTTTATATCAGTCTTCAATAGTAAATCCTCCCCTAAATTAGAACATTTGCAAACTGTACTAGAAGTAGACTCATTGATAACAAGTGAGGACATACTTAAAAGGCTCCATAAATTAGATCAGAATAAATGGCAAGGTCCGGATGGAATACACCCAAGAATAATTAAAGAAATGGCAGACCTCTTGGCTGGACCCCTGAAGGTTATTTTTCAAACATCATTAAAAAAAGGGCTAGTTTTGGAGGCATGGAAACAAGCAAGAGTGGTTCCCATTTACAAAAAAGGGAGTAGACATGAGGTGTCCAACTATAGACCAATTAGCCTGACATCTGTCTTAGGAAAAATCTTTGAGGGTATTTTAAAAGATTATATTGTGGACCATGCAAAAAAACCAGATCTGGTAGACCCAGTACAGCATGGATTTACCACCAGAAGGTCCTGTCAGATGAACCTGTTGGAATTTTATGGAAAGGTCAGCAGGGCAGTGGGTGAGGGACAGCCTGTGGATGTGGTGTATCTCGATTTTTCGAAGGCTTTCGACAAGGTTCCCCATGGAGAACTTATTGAAGCATTAATACTACAGGACTCACCAGAAAAAATAACAAAATGGGTAGATGTATGGCTCACCTCTAGAAAGCAGTTAGTAAATGTAAATGGGACCAACTCAGCATGGGCTGAGGTGACTAGTGGAGTGTCCCAGGGCTCTGTCTTGGGGTCCTGCTTGTTTAATATATATATTGCCTCAATGAAAGCCAACAATGGAGACTGGGTTTCTATGTTTGCTCATGATACCAGGGTTGGGTTTCCTATTAATTACCAAAATGACACCACAAAACTACAAGAAGCACTAAATATGCTGGAGTCCTGGGCATTAGATAAAAAACTGCTGTTTAATGTGGACAAATGTTGTGTTATGCACCTTGGGAAGGCAAATAAACAGATACCATATACACTTGGAGGACAAATATTAAATACTGTGGAACAACAGAGTGACTTGGGTATTATGGTTACAAACAATCTATCATCTAAAATGCATTGCAATTCAGTTATTAAAAAAATCAAGTGGTATTTTACATTGTATAAATAAACATATTACATCTAGAAGTAGGGATGTTCTTCTGCCCCTTTATACATCATTGGTGAGGCCGCATTTGGATTACTGTGCTCAGTTCTGGTCACCCAGTGGAAGAACCGAGATAGTGGCACTTGAGAGAGTTCAGAGAAGAGCCACTCAAAATATACAGGAGGTTAAAGGTCAAGACTATCAAAAGAGGCTAAATATTCTGGGTTTATATTCCTTGGAATATAGGCGTTTAAGGGGGGATATGTGTTTGATCTATAAAGCCACTATTGATCCAGATTTATGGGAACTACTGGGTTTGAGGTACAGGGAATTGTCGGGTTATACCAGATCACATCCTCTACAACTACATGTGGAATGTCCAAAAACCGAAAAAAAGAAAATCCTGGCTCACACTGAGAGTTACCAAATATTTGGAATAGGTTGCCATTAAAGGTGGTGGCTAGTGTAACTGTGAATGCATTTTAAAAACAAACTAGATAGCTTCTTACTTAAGCATAATATTCAGGGTTATTAATAAATGGAGAGCAAAAGGACTAACGTTTATATAGCTCTGTACTTACCTATGAGACCTATGAGACCTTGGCCTGGATCCTGATTCTGATAATAAGGGACAGCACCTTTTCAGGTCTATCCAAACTTACTCCAAGTTCTGGAAGGACATCCACTCCCTCTCTTCCCCTCTACCTCAGCCACCCTATCCTCAGAGTTGACAACTTCCACATTTCAGACCCTGCAGCCCTTCTTCTTCCTTCAACTTCTTCTGTGGCTGCCAGAGAGTCAGGGATTTGGATGGTGAGGCCAAGGAGATGACCTGGCATGAATTGGGTACTGGAGTGGGGTCCTCCTTGTCTGATATACATACCCAAGGGCTCCACTATAGAGGGTAGGCAGAAAGCTTATCCAGCAGTCTACTCTCATCCTATTTGAGTTGTGTTATACAATGCCAGGAAGGTGAGGAGCAAGACCACCATAATGGTGAACTTATAATTCTAAGTAGACCTGGCTTGCATCACGGAGACCTGGCTGGATGAGAATGCTGCTCCTGTTCTGGAGGCAACAGCACCAGCTGGGTACTCCATGATACACACCCCAGGGAAGGATTGTGGGAAGGGGGTGACCATTTGTTTTAAATCTAGCCTGAACCTTACAGTGCAACCTATAGGTCCCACTGGGTCTTTTGAGTGTGCCGCTGCACGAGAGAGTCCTGGTGCAGGCTTCAGGGTCCTCATGCTCCATCGCCCTCCTGTTAGAATTGGAGAATGTTTAAGGGAGATCAGAGACCTTGTCACTGGCCTGGTTTTGGATCCTCCATATGGTTGATTCTGGGGGACTTCAACACCTGTGTCGATGATGGGCTCTTAGTTTTTGAGGTTGATCTCCTAAGGAATATGGAGGCGATGGGCTCATCACAAAATGTCACTTCAGTGACCTACTCACTTGGTCACACTCTGGACCTTGTGTTTACCAAGGGTCTGGAGGTCAAGGTCCTTAGTATAGATCCAGTAGTTTGGTCGGATCATAGCACCATGGGGTTCACATTAAGGGTCACCCCACACTGGTTCATCCTCTGTGGAGATGGTCCGGTTTCACCCTTTATGGGGATTGTCCTCAGTAGGACTACAGGCAGTACTGGACCTATCTAGTGTGTAGGCTGTGTGTGTGATTGGAACAGAGGAGGGAGTGGCAGCCATTATTGGGCCATCACTGCCTCCTTTGATTCAATCACACCCTTTCATGTCCAACCCCATGTCTACTCATCAGTGACCTCTCTGGTTTGATGAGGAACTCAGGGAGATAAAAACTAGGTGTCAGAGGATAGAGAGATGTTAGAGGAAATCTGGTCTGATGAAGGACAAACTGGTCTTGAGGTCATATTATAACAACTCTCGGGGGTAATCTCCCAAAAGAATGCAGATTTTTTGTCCAGGGAGATTGCTGCAGCAAGGAACAGACCAGCTCAGCTCTTCTGCATGGTAGAAGGGTTATTACATCCTGCCTGTCTCTGTGAAGGAAGAGCAGATTCAAGCAAAAGGTGCCAAGAGTTTGCTCTGTTATTTGCTGACAAATTGTCCTCTATCAGAGCCAAGAGCTCCACCATCATCACTCAAAGGGGGTGCGTGGTGCATTCTGAGACATGTCGAAACACTCCTCCTGTATTGGCTGATTTTATCTAGTTGGAGTGGAGGAGGTGCTGAACATTTCCTTGAGGCTATGACCAACACAATGTGATCTTGACCCAGGTCCAACTCACCTTTTGGTCAATTGCTTGGACCTGATTGGACCCGTGGTGGTGGTTGAGATAGTTTGGGGGTTCCTTAGGGAGTGGGGTCTTTCCATCAACCTTGAAAGAGGCCTTGATCATACCTCTACTGAAGAAGCCCTCACTGGACCCAAAGTGTCTTGGCAACTACAGGCCAGTCTCTAACTTCCCATTTTTAGAGAAGGTTATAGAAAAGGTGGTGGCCATCCAGCTCGAGGAGCATCTTGCTTCTTCCTTTACATACAAGTCTTTGTTGTCTGGATGCTGAGTTGGGCATAGTATGGAGACTGCCCTGGTGTGGGTGCTTAATGATCTCCTGATGGTGAGGGACAGGAGAGAGTGTACCATCTTAGTTCTCCTGGACCTCTCAGTGGCATTCAACGCCGTGGATTATGAGGTGCTACTTGACCACCTGTGGTACTGGTGTAACATGTCTGGTAATGTGATCAACTGGCTCAGGTCATACCAAACGGGCAGAATGCAGAGGTTGACAATGGGGTTAGCCACATATTACTGAAAACTTCTGCTCTGTGTTGTTCCACATGGTTCAGTCTTGTCACCCTTGTTGTTCATGGTGTATATGCTGCCATTAGGAGACATTATCAGGCATTATGGACTTGGTTTTCACTGCTATGCTAATGATACCCAACTATACCTGTCCTGTGCACCTTGGAACCAGATGGCGGTTTCTGTATTTAACAACTGCCTAGAGGAGATCCAGACTTGGATGACCCAAAACTGGCTTAAACTCAATCCTGACAAGACTGAGAAACTAGTTGTGGATCCAGGTCATCGTTGAGAGGGGACAAGGATCCCCCCATTCTAGTACTGGGGGGTCCCTCTTACCCCAGCCACACAGATGAAGGATTTTGGCTTGATCCTCAATGACAGCCTGACACTTGATGCTCAGGTGTCAGCCATTGCCAAATGTGGATTTTACCATCTGAAGAATATCACCCTGATCTGGGCCCTGATTCCGTCTGAGGACCTGACAATGCTGGAACATGGTTTTGTTATGTCTAGATTGGAATACTACAAAAGTTAGGGGGCCAGAAAAAAAAAACATGATGGGAGTGGTGCAGTGCAGTGGCTGTGGAGCAGCAGTCTTCTAGGAGATGTTCTAGAGGATGCAGTGTTGTCTCATCTGTAGGCACCTCTCTGGACTGAGGGAGGAGGTTGCTCATCTCCAGGCTGAGTTGGCCAGGATTTGTAGGACCTCCTGTCCCACCCAGGGACCTCCAGGATCACTGCCATTGCCTCAGAGGTTGCCAAGAAAGAGGAGTGGTTGGACCACAGTGGGCACAGGGAGGGTGAGGGTGGTGGAACAGAGGTGCATCCCTCCAGTTGTACCTCTCCACAATTTCTATGCCATTCTGGAAAAGTGTGGTTCCTCTATGGAGGCACCCACAGTGGAGACCAAGGAGGATGCTGGGAACCTCCACAAAGGACCCACAGGAGGGTGGCATGGGACCCCACAGGGGAAGGAAACAACTGATGGTGGGGGACTCCACTGTTAGAAATGTAGAACTGGGGGAGGAAGGGGAGAGGGAGGTAAGGTGCCTGCCTGGTGCCGTGACTTGGAGGGACAGGGAGCAAATCCTCAGGATCACAGGAGCAGCTGCACAGGGGAGGGAGCTGGATGTCATTGTCCACCTAGAGACAAATGACCTGGCTAAGAAAGGGATCAGAGCAGTGCAAGAAGCATTTGTGGAGATGGGGAGGGGCCTTAGACAAATAGCACACATGGTAACCTTCTCGGAGGTGCTGCTTGTCTATGACACGGGTAAGGCTAGGGTGCTCCACACCATGGGATTCAATCAGTGGTTGAAAAACTGGTGCAAAGCTCAGGGATTTGGTTTAATTGGGGACTGGGGGTCCACCTGGACAGATGCAGGCCTATACTGGCATGATGGTCTGCATCTGTCCAGGAGGGGAACCAGGATCCTAGGTGATAGTTTAAATACTTCATTGGCAAGCATTTAAAGTAGCCAATGGGGGAGGCAATGGAAAGGAGCAGGGAAATCCTAGCCCCCCCCAAAAAAATCTGGGTACTAAGTGAGGTAGACACCAACATAGAGATGTCAATAGGGAGAAGCGCAGTGGTAAATGGAGAAAGTGACAAATGCAATAAGGACAGAGATGGGGCAAAGAGGGGTAAGGCCATAAAGAAATGGAGTAATGAGTACCAACACCCGTAGTCTGGGCAACAAGCTCCCTGAACTGGTGGCCTAGATGGAAGAGGGATGCCTGGATATTGTAGCAGTCACAGAAACATGGTACACAAAGAACCATGACTGGGATGTTAACATATCAGGGTACACAACCTACAGGAGAGACAGGGAGGGTGGAAGAGGGGGGAGTAGCTCTCTATGTAAGGGAAGGGACAAAAGCAGCTGAACAAAAGAGTAAACAGGGAGGAGAGGAGGCACTGTGGGTCACCTTAGAGACTGGAAATGGCACCACTATCTGCACAGGGGTTGTATACAGACCCCCATGTCAGGGGGAGGGAATGGACAAGGATATGATAGAAGGCATACTTAGAATGGCAGAGAAAGAGGAGATATTGAGGATGGGGGACCTTAACATGCCAGATGTTAACTGGAGCACCTTTGCTGTAGCCACATCCAAAAGCAGGGACATTCTTGATGCCCTTCAGGTGGCATGTCTCACACAGCTAGTTTTGGAACCTACTCATGAGGGAGCAATCTTAGACCTCATACTCTCAAATGGGAACAGTGAGAGGATTTCAGATCTAGAAGTTGGTAGCCATTTGGGAACAAGTGATCACCAAACAGTGTGGTTCATGATAAACTCAGCTACAGAGTCAAGCCTTACAAAATTGAGGGTACCGGACTTCAGGAGGGCTGACTTTGGAAAGATGGGAGAGTGCCTTAGAAAAGCACTAGCAAACAGACTAGAAGGAGTGGTGGAGCAACAATGGGGAAATATCAAAACTGCCATCACAGAGGCAACAAGCCTTTGTGTGAAGCAAATAAACTAATCAAAATGAAAGAAAAAGCCACTATGGTTCTCAAAAGAAGTGGCAGTGAAGGTTAGGAGAAAAGATAGCATTTAGAAGTATAAGGAAACACAGAAGGAGCAGGACAGAGAACTGTACCAGTTAAGGCAGAAGGAAGCAGGGGAGGGTAGTCAGAACAGCAAAGGCACAAACTGAGGAAAGATAGCCAACTTGGTTAGAAGGAACAAAACCTTTATAGGTATATCAGGGAGCATAGAAAGACAAGGGGAGGATGAGGCTGAATAGAATGGATGGTGGGTGGGCAGAGAGTGACAGTGAAAAAGCAGGGATACTGAATGAATACTTCTGTTCAGTATTCACAAAAGAGGAAGTGGGGGAGGTGCCTAATCTAATTAAGAGAAGCACTCTGGAGAGGGCGGTCGATCCCAGTCCTTTCACAGAAGAAAGGGTTCTGAAAGAACTCCTAAAACTGAAGGTGGACAAGGCAATGGGGCCAGATGGATTTCACCCCAGAATTCTAAAAGAATTAAGCAGAGAACTAGTGACACTACTGACTACCCTTTATAACAAATCATGGGAGGATGGTGTGGTACCTGAGAACTGGAAGAAAGCTGATGTGATTCCCCATCACAAAAGTGGGAGCAAGACAGAGGCAGGAAACTACAGATCTGTCAGTTTGACCTCTGTGGTAGGGAAAGTGATGGCATCACTTCTGAAGGAAAGAATTGTTGAGTACCTAGTGGCCAGTGGGGTACAGGACCTAAGGCAGCATGGGTTCACAGCGGGAAGGTCATGTCAGACAAATCTAATTGATTTCTTTGACTGGGTGACCAAAGTAGTTGGGCTGTGGACATGGCCTACCTAGACTTTAGCAAGGTATTTGACACAGTATCACACAAAAGATTAGTAGTCAAATTAACCAGCCTTGGAGTGTGTCCCAGGGTGGTAGCCTGGGTAAAACATTGGCTGAACAAC
This sequence comes from Neoceratodus forsteri, assembly GCA_016271365.2. Lineage (NCBI taxonomy): Eukaryota > Metazoa > Chordata > Ceratodontiformes > Ceratodontidae > Neoceratodus > Neoceratodus forsteri. Next base: position 1,783,565,281 of record CM057449.1, read on the forward strand.
AGGACACAGAAGGTAATTGTAAATGGAGTCCACTCTGAAGAAAGAGGGGTTACTAGTAAGGTACCGCAGGGTTCAGTACTGGGTCCAGTCCTTTTTAATGTCTTTATAAGTGACATTGCAGAGGGACTGGAAGGAAAATGATGCCTCTGTGCAGATGACACAAAGATCTGCAACAGGGTTGATACACAAGGAGGCGTGGAAAGGATGAGAAGGGACTTGGCAAGGTTGGAGGAATGGTCAGAAGTATGGCAGCTTGGATTCAATGCAAAGAAGTGCAAAGTAATGCACCTGGGAAACAAAATCCCAGGGGAAGATTACACATGGGGGGAGGTAGTAACAACAACAAAAATGGAAAGGGACCTGGGGGTAATCATATCAGATGACCTTATGGTTGGCAAGCAGTATGAGAAGGAGGTAGGGAGGGCTGGGGGGATACTGGGATGTATAGGGAGAAGCATCACCAGCAGAAAACAGGAAGTTGTTATCCCTCTGTACAGACAGTTGGTGAGACCCCATCTGGAGTACTGCGTCCAGTTCTGGAGACCCCATCTCCACAAGGCCATAGACAGGATGGAGGCAGTTTAGAGGAGGGCAACTAAAATGGTGCAGGGTCTGCAAGAGAAGCCATATGAGGAGAGGCTAAAGAAACTTAATATGTATACCCTTGAGAAAAGGAGGGAGAGGGGGACATGATAGAAACATTTAAGTACCTCAGTGGAATCAACAAAGTCCAAGAGGGTAGCATCTTTCAGAAAAAGGGATGTGCAAGAGCAAGAGGACACAATTTGAAGATAGAGGGGGGACGTCTCAGGGGCTATGTGAGGAAGTATTTTTTCACAGAGAGGGTGGTGGACACATGGAACAGCCTTCCTGAGGAGGTTGTGGGGTCTAAAACTGTGGATGAATTCAAAAATGCATGGGACAGACATAAGGCAATTTTTAATGGGGGGGGGTAGGAAGAAATAGCCTGTTGGTTAAATAGGATCTGCAGCTTATCCTCTTGGTAAGGAAATGGGAAGACTAGGTGGGCCAAGCAGTCCTTATCTGCCATCAAAGTCTATGTTTCTATGTTTCTATGTAATGTCCTGAACCTAGGGCTATCTGGAGGCTATCTCCACCAGCTGCAGCTGGTGCAGAATGTGGCAGCAAGATTACTGACAGGAGTAAGAAGAAGTGATCATATCACGCCTGTCCTCTGCGAGCTGCACTGACTGCCAGTCAGGTAGAGGAATGGCTTCAAGGTAGGGCTCCTGACCTACAAGGCCCTACATGAAGGAGGACCTGCTCATCTACAAGATCTCTATGTCCCTTACCACTGGTCCCAGGCTCTCCATTCCGCCGAGGGTTGCCTCCTAGGAGATCCAGGGCTAGGTTGCAGCACTCAGGTGATTGTGCATTTTTCATTGCTGCACCTACCCTGTAGAACTCACTGCCTAATCAATTAGAGGAGGCACCCTCGGTGGAAACATTTAAAAAGTGCCTTAAGACATTTTTATTTAAATAGGTTTTTGATTTATAAATTGGTATTATGACTGTTTGAAGTTTATTGATAGTTTTACATTACTGCTGATTCCCTTTCATAATTGTTATAGTTAATTTGATTTTTGTTACAATTGTTATTTTCATGTATGTGCTGATTTTAATTGTACAGCTCACGAGTCCTAGGAATGGGGCACTAAATAAAAAAGTATCCATCTGTCTTTCAATCTATCTATCAATCTATCCATCTATCCATCTATCTATCCATCTATCATCTATCTATCTATCTATCTATCTATCTATCTATCTATCTATCTATCTATCTATCTATCTAACTTCCTCTTCACCACATGTGCCCAAACTACCATTTTGTCATTCTCTTCACTCAACTCCTTCCTCCTCTTCCCTTACCTCCTCCCACACACTCTTTTTCCATTTTCTCTCACCATTTCTTTGCCCTTTTTTATAGCAACGTGGAAAGTTGCCAAAATTGGGTTTGTCAATGACTGCAGTTTGTTTATTCATTTGCCTGGCGAATTGCTTACATTTCTGCAATGGAATTATGATAGTTGCCAAGATGCAGGCAAATTAACAATTCACATAGTTCTGCCAAATGAATTTAGGAATTCACAAATGAAAAAAATACAAGTCATTGTTGTTATATTCTGTAAAATCCCTCCCCCAATCATTATGGAGTAATTCCACCCCCTATCTCCCAAGCACTGTTTTATTTATTACAGCAGACTTTTTTTCTCAGTGTTGTTGGGGGGAGGAGGGTGGTGGGGCCAGATAAGGGGTTGAGTGGGGGATCTTCTTATAATAGGGTGTGGTCAGGTGGTGGAGGCAGGGGAAGTGCGTTTGGTACATGAGTGGGAGATGGATATTTATAGACAGTGCAGTCATAGGACTGCACTTACTGTTTATCTATCTGCCTGTCTATGTATGTATATGTGTGTGTGTGTGTGTATGTGTGTATGTGTGTGTGTGTGTCCATCCGTCTATCTATCTATCTATCTATCTATCTATCTATCTATCTTTGCCAGGGTGTGAGGGTGCTAGCACGGGATGAGATTTCAAAGTGGATGTCAGGCGGGAGGGAGTGGAATTACATCACAGTGTGTGGGGGGAGGGATTTTATGGAATTTAATTTTAAACTAACAAAAATATATAAAAATTCACTGGCAAAGTTGCTGCATCCACTGGGAAATTTGAGAAGCTTCACAAATTGTGAATTTCCCAAATCCATGCCAACTTCACCAATGAATTAAAGATGGACTACTGCCAAAAGTGCTACCTTGCAGAATTAGAATGAGCATACCCCTAATAAATCTCATACCAACAATTAGGTTTCTATGTTACTTTGTTTTAAATGTATGAGCTATTTTGTAACCCTGATTTGACTACCTATTCAAAAAATCCAGTTTCAGTGAAGTCACTGATGATGTCATCTCCTGAACTCACATTCTAGTCCTCCCTGTCAGCAACCTTATAGGACCTGCTTCTCCCAAGTTTAAGAAATTGTAACTATATTAATCTTTAAAAAAAATGACATAGGGTTGGGTGCAGTGCTTGCAATTCCAGAATGTTCAGATGCATGGACCTGTACTTTACAACATGTTAGCAGGTGGTTTTGGAATGCATCACTGAACCAAGGCATGGAATGTAAAGGTGGTGCACAATTGTAAAATGCTGGGGGGAACACACAGTCTCAGAATATGACAGGGATGTGCCATCTCAGAATGTGGTAGGACAATCAGTCTAGGAATGTGACTGGGACACACATCGAGGACTTTGGTGGGGACTGGCAATTTTGGAATATAGTGGGGATGCATGCTGTCAGAATGTGACAGGACAATTTATTCTGAAATTGCTTGTCCCTGCCACATTCCCAGAATTGTATGCACCCACCATATTTCAGAATTGTGTATCACATCCCCATCACATTCCATTATTATGCATCCTAGCCACATTCTAAAATTATGCAACCCTGCTACATTTTGAAATTGCACATCCCTTCCCCCTTCCCAAATTGCACATCCCTGCCACCTTCTGAATTGCGCATCAGTGCCAAATTCCATAATTGCACATCCCTGAGAAGTTGTGTTTCAATGCTACATTCTAAAATTGTCACTGCCACATTCCCAAATTGTGCATCATGCCACATTCCAAAATTATGCGTCACCACCAAATTCCAAAACTGAGCATCACTACCACATTCTGAAATTGAGCATCACTGCCACATTCTGAAAATATATTTCACCACCACATTACAAAACTGTGCATCACCACTGCATTCCTAAATTATGCATCACCAGCACAGTCTAAAATTGTACGTCACCACTACATTCTGAAATTGTGTGTCACAGCCACATTCTAATATTGTGCATCATTGCCACATTCCAAAAGTATGCGTTACCACCACATTTCAAAAGTGTGCTTCACCACCACATTCTGAAATAGTGCATCATTGCCACATTCCGAATTTGTGTATCATCGTCACATTCTAAAATTATGCATCACCACTGCTTTCTGAAATTGTGCATCACCAATGCATTCTGAAATTGTGCATCATTGCTGCATTCCAAAACTGTGCATCACTGGCACATTCTGAACTTGTGTGTCACCGCCGCATTCCAAAATTATGCATCACCACCACATTCCAAAACTCTATGTCACCACTGCATTCCGAAACTGTGCGTCACCACTGCATTCCTAAAGTGTGCATCACCGCCACATTCCAAACCTGTGCATCATCACTGGATTCTGAAATTGTGTGTCACCACCGCATTCCAAAACTGTGCATCACCACTACATTCTAACATTGTGCATCACTGCTGCATTCCAAAATTGTGTCACTGCTGCATTCCAAACCTGTACATCATTGCTGCATTGTGAATCTGTTCATCACTGTCGCATTATGTAATTGTGCGTCACCACCGCATTCCAAAATTGTGCATTACTGTCACATTTCTAAATTGTTTGTCACTGCCACATTCCCAAATTGTGTGTCACTACCACATTCTAAAATTTTCTGTTCCAGCTACATTCTGAGACTGTGTCATTACTGCATTTCACAATTGCAACCTGGTGACATTTCAAAATCTCATACCTGCAGTATTTTAAAAAAATTGCACACAACTTTGTGATTCTAAAGCCATGTTTGGCACTGTATTCCATCCCCTTGTCACATTCTGAAGTACTGTACCTTGCATCTACACATTATGGAAGTGCATGTGCTGCCCCCCCCGTGTCATTTTTCCTATTTTCAGATGTTTACTACACCTGCAGTTTTAAGTAACATAGGAAAAATAAGTCATAAGGTAGCTTGCAGGGAGGACTAGGTTTTGAGTTCAGGAGATGACATCATCAGCAGCTCCGCTGAAACTGGCTTTTTTGAATGGGTAATGAATTAGGAGTTACAAAATGACTTGTAACTTTTAAACAAAATAATTTACAGATCTGATTTTTAGCAAGAGACTAATTGAGGATATGCTGATCCACATTCTGAATTTATTGATGCCAGAAATTCTGGCCTCAGTCCCTCTTTAAAACTTAGCAATATCTCTACTCCCTGAAGGACCTCCAAATTCGAAACTCCTACAAGGGCATCAGCCCTGATGGTCTTGACTCCAAACTCCTTCATCTCTCTGCCCATGCCATCGCCATCCCTATTACCCTCCTCCTCAACCTCTAGTTCACCTCTGATACTGTCACTGCCACCTGGAAATGTACTACAGTCATCCCTTCCCTAAAAGGGGTGATCCTTTCTGTCCTGGTAACTGCCAATCTACCTCTCTCCTTCCCACACTGACTAAGCTCCATGAACCCTTGTTCTTGCATAACTTTCCCACTTCCTCTACTCCTTTTCCTTCTTCACTCTCTTCCAGTCTGCAATGATACATAAACACATGGAATTTGTAGGGAGATAAGGACCGCCTGGCCCATCTAGTTTGCACATTTTTTCTACCTTTAACTTATGCTGCAGACTGTAGTTGATCTGTGGCTTTCCTACTCTTTCCTTTTTCTAGGGTTCCCTTGTGTGTGATTGTGTGTCCCATGCATTTTTGAATTCCTCCACCATTTTGGCCCCACCACCCCTGTGGAGAGGCTGTTCCAAGCATCTGCCGCCCTCTATGTAAAGAAATACTTCCTCACATTACCGCTGATTCTTCCTCCTTCCAACTTAATCTCATATCCCCTAGTTCTTGTCCATCTTCTTTTCTGAAAGATGCTCCTCTTTTGTTCCTTATTAATCCCTTTAAGGTATTTATACAACTCTATCATGTCCCTCCTCTCTCTTTTCATCTCTAGAGAATATATATTGTGGTCTTTCAGTCTCTTCTCATATGTCTTCTGTGCAGCCTCTGTACCATTTTTGTAGCCCTTCTATGGACTTCCTCCACTCTGTCTATGTCCTTCCTGAGATGTGGCCTCCAAAACTAGACACTGTACTCCCGATAAGGTCTCACTAATGATCTGCATAGTGGCATCACCACCTCCTTTTTTTCTACTTGTGATGCCTCTTCTTATGCACTTCAACATCCCACTGGTCCTTTTAACCACCTTCTCACACTGTCTGGTAACCTTTAGGTCCTCAGCTATAATTATTGCTTGACCCCTCTCCCTTTTGGTGGCTGACAGTACCTCCCCCCCCCACCATGAGTACTCCTGTCTCAGGTTCCTGTGATCTAAGTGCATAATTTTGCACTTCTTTGCATTAAATCTCAACTGCCATACATTTGACCAATTCTCCAGTTTGCCCAGGTCCATTCTCATTCTTTCCACCCTCCCCGGTGTGTCTACCATATTGCAGATCTTTGTGTCATCTGCAAAGAGACACACCTTCCCCTCTAGCCCCTCTGCAATGTCACTTATGAAGTCATTAAAGAGGACTGGGTCTAGCACTAATCCTTGAGGCATCCTGCTGGTCACCTCCCTTTCTATGGAATGAACTCTGTTCATTACCACCCTTTGTGTCCTGCCACTCTGTCAATTTCTAACCCAGTTAACAACCCCAGATCTGACTCCATAGATACTCAATTTATTTATTAACATTTTATGTGGGACAGTATCGAAAGCCTTGCTAAAATCCAAGTAGGCTACATATATCACCTCTTTCTGATCAAACTCCCTTGTCACACAGCTGAAGAAATCTATCAGGTTTGTTTGGCAATACCTGCCTGCCAGGAAACCATGCTGTCTCAGATCCTGCTGTCCACTGGATTCAAGGTGTGTCACAATTCTTTCCTTGAGCAATGTCTCCATCAGTTTTCCTACCACTGAGGTTAGGCTGACTAGCCTATAGTTACCAGCCTCCTCCTTCAATCAAGCAATCACTTTATTTAACCAGGCATAAACACCATTGAGCAAGCTCATTTTCAAGGTGGTCCTGGGCATAAATACAATACAGTACACTTCATAAGATTACAATTACGGTGGACAACAGTGCAAAAAAAAAAAGAAAATACATTGTGAAGGTGCCAGTCAATATGGGCCTATACATACCGGTCAACATAATTAACATGCAAAGGTACATAATGATAAGCTTTACTGAAATGAGAAGAGACAACAATCCCATATAGTCTCCGCTGAGTAAGAGCTCATACCTAAATGATAAAAAATAAGGAGGTATTAAGGAATAGGGTAGAAAATAGGGTGAAAGAGTAGGCAGCCAAAAGGGAGGCCAGAATAGGTAAAAGGTAGAGAATAGGCAGGGTCATCTTGGATTAAGGGAACTAGGCTTGTAGGTCCTAGGTTTCTGTTGTTAGGAATTTGGAGTGGATGAGATACTTAGGCATAGGATCTTATGGAGTGGGACAACATTCGCTCTTTTCCAGTCTGCTGGAACCATACTCTTTTCTAATGATTTGTTAAACAAGGCTGTCAGTGGTCCTGCTAGTTCCTTTCTTAGTTCCTTTAGAATTCTGGGATGTATTCCATCCAGCCTCATTGCTTAATCTATTTTCAGTTTGTCTAATTCTTTTAGGACTAATTCTTTTGTGGATGAACTAGTATTTACACTCCTCCCCTTGGTACTTCTAACACGTAGCTGTTATCCCTCCCCATCCCCTTCCACTATGAATACTGAACCAAAATATTTGTTCAGGAATTCTGCTTTTCCTGGTCTCTTTCTGCTGACCCATTCCCTTCCCTTCCCTTTTTAGCATCACAATCCCACCCCTATTTTTTCTCTTCTCTCTAATGTATCTAAAAGAGGTCTCATCTCCTTTATTAATTGCCTTGGTTATTCTTTCCTCTGTCTGTGCATTGGCCTTTCTGACTGCTTCCCCTGCCCCCTTCAGCATTTCCAGATATATTCCTCTATCTTCCTTCCTATGTGTTTCTTTACATTTTCAGAATGCTGTCTTTTATCCCTCACCTTCTCTGCCACCACCTGTGAGAACCAGAGTAGCTTTTTCTTCATCTTTGTTTTACTTATTTGCCTAACACAAAGGCTTGTGGCTTCCATTATGGCTCCCTTAAGATAAGCCCATTGTTCATCTGCATCCCCTTTTCCCAATCTACCCCCTAGGGCTTTCTTCAGACATACCTCCATCTTTGCAAAAGTGACCCTTCTGAAATCCATGACCCATGCCTTTGTGTGGCTGGATTTCTCCATTCAGGAAGTCCCACTCCACATCTACTTCCCTCCTCTGGTTTATCAACTCTACCTTACTGTTATGGACTAGAACCAGACCACCTTTACCATCTTTGTTGACTTGACCAAAGCCTTCAACACTGTAGCCCACCTCATCCTCCTTGACAAGCTAAAGTATGCAGGACTATCTGCCACCTCAGTCAGCTGGTTCTGTTCACACCTTGAGAGCAGGTCTCAAGCTGTTTGTATTGGTGACACACTACACCACCCATTCCCTATCTGCTCAGGTGTGCACCAGAGGTCCTTCCTTGACCCAATCCTCCTTTCCATCTTGATAACCTCCCTGCTGCCTGTACCTCTGCATTCTTCCACATGTGCACAGGTAATACTGTGCTTTTTGCTTTCTGCTCCTCAGCCCTGACCTTACTGCCTGACTCCAACTGGTCTCCAACAAAATGTAGCATTGGTTCTGGGAAAACTAACAGTTTCTTAACATCATGAAAATGGTCTCCATGACCTTTGGCTTCTGTCAGAGGATTGCACAGCTCATCCCTCTCCCCTCCTTCTATGCCCTTGATGGTGCTGTGATTCAAGATGGGCAGAGTGGGCAAAATTTGCTCTTCAAATCTGTGAATTTTGCTCAATTCACAGAGCAAAAATTGATCTGCAAAGTGTGAAGTTCCATCTCACAGTGTGAAATTTCCCTTGCAAATGGCATAATTTTGCATAAAAAGTTTATTTTTTAAACATTGTTTTGAATGATTTTTTGGCAAAACTTGTATGATGACTATTTTATTGCCTTTGTACTTTGTATGTTCATAACTTTTCTTATGAAACTATATGTCTGTTATGTCTGTATTTTATTTATGTTTAATTGCAATTGTAAATGAGAGTTTTTCTCTCAATGTCCTCTCCAACAAATGAGATTGATTTAAAAAATATATATCAGAATTTCACCCATGAATGGTGAAGCTTCACTGTTTGTGGTTGATATTCTGCCATTCACTGGCAAAATTCTGCCATTTGAGGGTGAAATTTCATACTTTGCAGTGGAACTTTGCGATTTCAAGTGAAGTCAGAGTTCCTGAGGGTTGGGACAACTTTGCAATGCTCCTAGAAGCACGACTTTTGCCCGCTTCATTATAACTTTGCCCACAAATTTAATCTTTATGACATGTCTAGCTGTGATTGAGGATGCCTCCTTCTTTAAGTACCTTGGGGTCTTGGTTGGACCACAATATCAGTTTTTCAGTACTGGTGGATGCCATCCAACTCAAGATCCATCCCAAACTGGGTGCACTCTAAAGGAGCAAAGCATGCATCTCTCTTCCTGCCAGCAATGAGATCATCTTGAAGATAATCCTCTTTAACTTTTGACAATGGCCATATCATTTAAAATGCCACTCTCAAGTCCACTCTTGCCAGACTGGATCCCCTCTTTCACTCTGACTGCTGTTTTGCCTTAGCCTGTCCTCCCATACCCACCACTGCTTTCTTTGCTTCTCCCTTTCCCTCCCCTACCTTGATGCCAGGTGCCTTGCTCACTGAACCTCCATCACCTCCAGTTTCTGGCTTGGCTCCCTCCTTTCCAGGGAGACATTGGAGTCCCCCAGATGACTAATTCTGAGAGACTTCAATGTTTGGTCCAATGACAAATCTTCAAGGCTAAGTTATAACCTCCTCCAGATGATGTCATCTCTAGGTCTGTCACAAGAAGTTTCTTCCATGACCCACTAGGGCAGCAGCATGTTGGACCTGGTTTTCTCACTGGAGCTTGAGGTTAATAACCTTAAGACTGAGTGGGTCATTTGGTCCAATCATTGCACAGTGGAGTTCTCATTTGGGGCCACCCCTGAGAGCCCTCCCCATGCAGAGATAGTAAGCCACCGTCCTTTGAGTGGTTTGACACTGGAGGGATTTCTGGTGGTAGCAGATCTATCCAGTGTGGGTAGTGCATGCATAGGGGGTATGGACAAGGCTGTCATCACCTATAATATGGCAATGTTGGCAGTGCTCACCTCTCTTGCACCAGTCTGTGTACAGCCCAGATCCTCTCACTTGAGGTCCCCATGGTTTGACAGGAGCTCAAGGCAATGAAGATTTTGGATCAGAGGCTAGTGTGCTGCTGGTGGAGGTCTGGGTTGGAGGTGGACAGACTGGCACTGCACTTCCATTATGGTGAGTAACAGGGGGCAATCACCCGTAAGAAGGCAGAATTCCTGTCAAGGGAGATTGCTGCTGGGAAGAGTTGACCAACTGTGCTCTTTTGGACCATTGACAGGCTATTAAACCCAGCCTGTCTACAGCCAAAAAAAGCATTTTCCAATACTTTATGAGAAGAGTTTGCTTGCTTCTTCTCAGACAGGGTGTCCACCATCCGGCAGAGCATACCACCAGTGAGCCAAAACATGGCTGACAGTGGCCACCTTAGGCATCCAGAGAGCACTCCACCTAGTTGGGGGGGAGTTTAAACCAGTGGAGGTAGCTTAGGTCATTTGGGTTGCCCTCAGGTTGAAGCACACACATATTGTGAACTGCACCCGGTGATGACGCATTTCTTAATGAGATGTGTTGATACCATTGGCCCAGTGTTTGCCTCGATTGTCCGGTGCTCTCTCTTAGAAGGAGTCTTCCCAGATGCCTTGAAGGAGGAACTAGTCAGACCACTACAGAAGAAACCATCTTTAGACCCTGACATCAAGTCAAATTACCATCCAATCTCCAACCTCCCATTTTGAGGGAAGGTTGTTGAGAAGAATGTGGTGTTTCAGCTTGAAGAGCACCTTGTGGCCTTTGATTTGTATGAATCTCTCCAGTGATGGTTTTGTGTGAGGCATAGCACAGAAACCACATTAGTTCAGGTGCACAAAAACCTCCTCAGGGCTAGAGATCATGGAGATGGGACAATTCTCATTCTCCTTCATCTCTCCTCAGCTTTTGACATGGCAGACCATTGTGTGTTACTTGACTGCCTGAGGAAATTTTGTGGACTCACTGGCACTGTCATCTGCTGGTTCAAGTCCTACCTCATGAATAGGAGGCAATGGGTAGTGATGAAGAATTCCTCCTCCTCCCCCGCTAGCGTCCTGCTGTGAGAAGTACCTCAGGGTTTGGTCTTGTTACCAATGTTGTTTGCCATGTACAGTATATGCTGCCCTTGGGAGAGCTCATTAGGAAGTACAGTTTGGGTTTTCATTTCTATGCAGATGATAACCAGCTGTATTTTTCCTTTGCCCCTGGGACACACAATGTGGTGGAAGTGCTAAATGAATGTCTTGCTGAGATCAATGACTGGAATGCCTCCAGCTGTTTGTGACTGAATCATAATAAGATGGAGGTACTGGTTGTGGAGTTAAACAGAGGGCATGATAGTCTGGCCTCTGGTACAGAAACAGGTTTGTTCCTGGGGTCTGTGCCATTGAAGGCCTCCTCTAGGATGCATAATCTTAGTGTGACCTTTGACAGTGGATTGACATTTGAAGCTCAGGTGTCATCTGGACCAGCTTTTATCATCTTAGGAATATTGCCAGAATGAAGCCCCAAGTTCTGCCCCTGGACCTCCCTACCTTGGTGCATGCCTTCATGACATCTAGGCTTGACTACTGAAATGCGCTCTTCCTTGGGGTCTCGGGAGGCATCCACTACAGGCTGAAGCTAGTGCAGAACACATCTTCCAGGTTGCTGATGGGGCAGTCAAAATACTGTCACATCACCTCGGTACTGTGAGAACTGCACTGGCTGACAGTCAGGTGGAGGATCCTCTTCAAGGCGGGCTTGCTCACCTTTAAGACCCTATGTAGGCTGGGCCCTGGATACTTATCTGACCTTCTTACACCCGTTGCCTCAGTCTACACCCTTCACTCCTCCTCCTTTAGGGGCCTCCTTGCAATTCCCAGGGCAAGGCTGAAAACTGCCAGCGACAGAGCATTTCGTGCCGCCAGCCCCATCCAGTGGAATGTGCTTCCAGCATCTGTATGGGAGGCCCCTTCAGTTGAGGTATTCAAGGCCTGCCACAAGACCCACTTGTTCAGTGAGGCCTTCCCAGACACACTGTTTATTAGATTTTATCCTTGGGATGTCCCCTTCTAGCCACTCTTTTTAGCTTAGGCCTTGTCTGTCTATTTATATGGCCTGTTTAAATTTACTGCTGACATTTTTACTGCTTTATTTTTATAGATAGCTGTTTTGATGTGTACAGCACCAAGAGCCTCTGGGATTGGGTGCCTGGAAAAATAAAATTTGCCTTGCCTTGCCTTTTGCCTTCCTACTTTTCTTCCCTCTTCTCTCCCTCCGTTCTTTCCTTCTACCCTCTCTGCTTCCTATTGTCTTTCCCTTCCAGCTAGGAAATCTGCCACTGGACAAACTGCTTTCCTTCTTATATCACTTCCCTAAGCTCTGGGCCTCTCTTGCCTTGTCCATCCACTCAGCCTTTTCACCCTTCTCTCTTATGTCTCTTCTTCATGACTTTACATCTCCCTTTCTTCAATTGTTTCAGACCCTTGTCCATAGTTCAGTCCACTACCCATGGCTTGCGCAATTGTGCTGCTGTGCTCTGGGAGTCAGCCCCCCCCCCCCAGTTATGAGGTTGTTCACTGCTACTGAAAGAGTGAAGTTCCATCTACCTTAGGCATTTTATTGTTCAGTTTTGCTTTACATTGAATATTGTTTTTACACATCTGTTTTGTACCGTACTTTCACATTATTCTGGATGTGCTGTTTTATTTGGCACTGATTATTGTGCCCACTCAAATGTTAATGTATTTGTATTCTTGCACCTAACATATTGTCTAGTTACCTCACCCTCACAGGAAACATCTTAAAATGAGTTGCTACCTGCTCAGTATGTATTTCCTGGTAAAACATCTAAATAAATAAATATATAAATAAATTACAACTATTCTAAAAGCTGTTTTGTGATACTTACAAGCTGTGGGAATCTGACATTTTCCCTCTCCAGCTGTGGCTGCATTAGATTTCTGTTTAAACATCCTTCCTAAAAGTGACATCATTAGTGGCCCAAAAACTATTGTTTTTCATATATTCCTAATGTATATATTTAATATGTTTAAAGCACATGTATTACTCCATAGCAATAGACTCCTAACAAGAAAAATCCTTTGTGTACATGCCATGTTTACTAGGGGAAACATGAAGATTCATGTGACTGTCATTGGGACAGACTACCACATTAAAAAAGCATATCTTTAAGTATGTGTTATACTACAATGTGAATTATGCACTGGACAGGACAAATCTTGAACTATGATTGGTCGGCAGCATTCCATGCTCATACTTACATTCTATCATAAAGGAATGGGTAAAACAAAAGCCCTGAGCAGAAGCTGCTTAACTACATCAAAATCCCTATGCTCTGTCAAAACCCTTCATTGCAAAAAATTCTCACCTTCTCAGTTTTGGTCATGTGTGACCAGTATCCTTATGGCAAAAGAATAAATAAAACTAACTACTATAAATGCCCCAGTAGGTATAATAATACAGTTTAACACCTTTTAAGCCATTTTAATTAGCTACTTCAGGACAAGTGCTGCCTGAAAAACTCCAGGCACCAGAAGCATCTCTACCTCAGTAACATGTGTCTGTACTGGTGTCAGCTGAAGTCCTAAACTTGTGCATGCCTGTTTTTGTATTTCTGAAGGTGATATAAATTACTACAAGACTATAATCCAAAAGGCTGTTTCATTCTGAACTCATAGATGTCTCTCTCAACTGAAAATATGCACCAGAAAGGCATTAAAAGCATTTTTGTAAAAACTTAGCTGAGATCCCAAACATGTGCATCAGTGGGAGTACTGATGTGTATGCTCGGGGTCTCAGCTGAGTTTTTTCACATATGGTTTTAATGCCTTTACTATACTCACTGTGCCATTGAATATGGCACCAAGCACACTAACAGTCTGTCCAGCATGAAAGCCACAGTCAGCGTGGCACCAAATCTGTCAGTGTGGTGCTAACTGTTCCAACACCCAGACCATATTATTTATTTATTTTTATTTTATTTATTTATTTCAATCTAGGATTACAATACCTTTGAGCCAAGGCTCTTTTACGAAGGTTCCACGTCAGCATGTGCAACAGTCATCATTTTTAGTTACAAACATACAACCATTGACTTACAAACATGTAATAACCAGTATAAAGACTTGAGCTATGAGCAAGACAAGGAAGGAGGGTGGGTGGGTGGGGAAGTAGGGTATGAGATTGAGGGGAAAGGTGGTGCAGGGGGTAAGGGGAAGTATGAGAGGTGGTTGGGGCGGAGGCAGGAGTGGAGATACAGGGGGAGGTGGGTGAGGGCAGGAGACAGTGCAGCCAGGGGCATTGTTGAGGGAATATGACAGGTAAGGTGCTGGAGTGCAAAGACTGATTGTAAGTGCTGGTGCTGGGGCATGTGCAGCTGGAACAGTAGAAATGTTAAGATGGGCAATCGCAGGATACAAGGAGTGAGAGGTGCAACTTGGACTTGAAGAGGCCGAGTGTTGGAGTGGTCGCTATGTTGCTGCCAAGAGAGTTGAGCCAGTTGGATGCCTGATGGGCAAATGATCTTTGTCCTTGGGTTGTGCAACATCATGGTATATATAGTAGATGGGCATTGGATCTACTTGTAGTGAAGTTCCTATGTCTACGCTTAAGGAGGACACACCAGGTGGGGCAAGCCCCATTATAATTTTCTTGGCCATGATGCAGGTTTGGTATTTTATGCATTTGTCCAGTTGAAGCCATCCAGATTGGGAATAAAGGTCACATGTGTGGGTATGGGGATGTGAGCCAGTGATGAGATGACAGGCCTTATTCAGGGAGGTCGTGATACGTTTGAGAGCAGTGGTAGTTGCAGACCCATATATGAGAAGACCATAGTCTATGATGCTGACGATGGAGCATTGGATGGCCACTGATAGTGCTTCTTGGGTTAGGTGTTTCCTGTGCCAGAATAATATGCCTAACCTCGCATTGGCAGACTTTGCAACATTGCTGATATGGACAGCATATGAGAGGTGGGGATCAAGGGTGATGCTGAGGTACTTGAACGATTGTGTTTGCTCTAGGATGGCTCCTTGTTCAGTTGCAATGGAGAGGCAGAGTTCTTTGTTTTTGTTGTGGGGGCTGCAGAAGACCATAGACTTGTTTTTTTTCTGATTGAGAAACAGTTTATGATTTAGGAACCAGGATTCAAAGGAGGAGTAGGCTCGCTGAAGTTTATTTTGTAATTGGATGGGATCAGGGTCTGAGATGAGGATAAAAACATTGTTGGCATAGAGAATTATTTGTTCTGGGCAGCTGTCCGGTAGTGAGTTTAAGAATAGGCTGAAAAGGAGGGTTCGCAGAATGGAGCCCTGGGGGACTCCCAACTGGACCGGTCCAAGAGTGCATCATTGGTTCTTACTGTTTGGGACCGTTCTTCAAGGTAGCTCTTAAACTAGCCAATGGAGTCAGTTGACAGCCCAGTGTTCTGAAGCTGGACAAGCAGGAGGTGATGATTGACAGTGTCGAAGGCTTTAGTTAAGTCAATGTAGATTGAGCCTAGTAGTTTGCCGGAGTCAAGTGCATTGTGGATTGCACCGGTGAATTCAAGTAGGGCTGTGGAGGTGCTGTGACCTTTGCAGAACCCCTGTTGTTGTTTGCAGAGGATGTTGCACATATCCAGGTATTCTGTGAGCTGGTCCGAGACGATGCCTTCTAATGCCTTGGAGAGTGGAGGTAGTAGGGAGATAGGTCTGTAGTTATCGTGGGCAGTTTTGTCACCACTTTTATGGATTAGGGTAACAGTGGCAGATGTCCATCTGTCCGGGAGCTGGCTAAGGCTGAGGGAGAGGTTGAAAATTCTGGTCAGAGGACTAAGCACTTCATCAAGTGTGAGAGATGGGATTTTGAGATTGAGGGAGTCATTACTGAATCTTGATTTGCCAAGGGCTTTGGTAACATATTTGTGTACTTGGTGAGCCTTGGCTGCTTTGAAGTAGAAGTGGGGGGAGCTGGTGGGGGTAGTGTTCATTGCGGACAGAGGGGCTTCACAATATTTGAAGTAGTCCTGGGGTAGGACAGTGCTGAGGTCAGTAAAGGCTTTGTTAAAGGTATCTGCAATGGTTTTTGGGTTGAGGGTTGTGGTTCTGTTGATATTGAGTATTGATGGGGGGGGGTTGGGTGGATTCCCAGTGAGTTCCTTTATGTTCTTCCAGAATTCTCGACCATTGCCCCAGGAGTTTGTGAGGGCATGCTTATAGTAGGCTGACTTCATTTGTCGGATGGTTTTTGTGCAGTCATTGCGGGCAAGTTTGTAGTTTGGGATGTTGTTTTGTCTTACGGAGTTTCTGGCCAGCTCCCATTGGCAGTATCTTGTTTTTAGCATCCTGAGGAGGTCACCTGTGAGCCAAGGGTTACTGAGTGATTTAACTTTGCATTTCTTAATAGTAGCATACATGTCACAGGCCACAGTGAAGATGTTTATGAACTGGTCAAGGGCAGTGTTTGCGTATTAAAAAGTAGCCAGTTATTACTTTTTATTTCATTCGAATTATTTTCTGTTTCCTATTTCTAGTTAGAAGGCTTCCTACCTAATAGCATTAAATGTGCACATAGACAAGCAATCTCCTTGGATGATGGCACATTGTACCTAGTGCTTTCCTCTTCATACCTCATCAGCACTGTGATCTTACTCATTGTGACATCACAAGTGAGCAGTCATGAAGAAGGTGAATGACTAGTCTTAGTCAGTGTTGATATTCAAGTCAATTTGGTCACAGTGCTGTTGAAGTAGGGACTGGGATAGAGTCAGCTATGTTAGCCTCTGTCTAGAGTAGTTTTTCACATATAATGTGCAATAATATCAGTTATAGAAATGTGCAAAGTCTGCAAACTTTGCTCTGTGAATTATTTTGCAAATTACACTCAATTTGCAAAATTCATCCAATTTTTGGAGCATGGATCGACCATGACATGTGGAATTTCGCAGGTGAAATTCCACACTTTACACAAAAACTACTGTCTATGTCTACTAGTAGTGGATACCACCCCCTGCCAATCGCCAACCCCAGTGTAAAAAAAAATATATGCATCAGTTAAATCCCTGGTGTCTAGTGTACCCCCCTCCCCCACTGATTGTCAGCCCAAATATAAAAAAATATATATTAAATTATTGGTGTCTAGTGATCTTCACCCAATGATCGTCGGACCCAATGTCTAAAATATTTATTAAATCCCTGGTGTCTAGTGGTCCCCCCCCAGTTGCTTGTCCCAATGTAAAAAAAGTATAAATTAAATCCCTGGTATCTAGTGATGATCCCCTCAATGATCACTGGCCCAATGTAAAAAAGTATGTATATATATATATATATATATATATATATATATATATATATATATATATATATATATATATATATATATATATCATCAATGAAATCCATGATGTCTAGTGGACCCCCACCCTCCCATCTTATAAGGTGATGCCCCACCCCCATCCCGATCCTGAGTGGGTGACAAGCACAGCCCTCCATTCTCTACCATGGCTGACCACCCGACTGACTTGAATTGAATAAGTGCATGCTTGCACAAGTACACACTCATTCATTCCAGGTCTGTTGGGCAGTCAGCCATGGTGAAGAGTCCAGGTCTATGCTGGTCACCCTCTTGGGGTCAGGATGGGGGATCTGGGTGGTGTGGCACTATCTGATGGGGGGGTCCACTACATGCCAGGGATTTCATTGATGATATTTTTTATCACATTGGGGCTGGTGATCAGTTGGGGGGAGGACCACTAGACACCAGGGGCTTGATTCTCAAAGCCCTGAGATTGACTCAAGGTGCCTGCACCAAACATCATAGGAATCATAGGAGTTTTTAGAGGTTTATTAGCGTTAGCCATTATCAACCTGGTCCTTGGATTAAGGACTAATCTTATTTACCAAACACCCCATATATTTGTCCAACCCTTCTTTAAACAGTGTCATGATTTCACTTTCTATGACTGTATCAGGAAGTCAATTCCATACCTTCATCAACCTCTGTGTGAACTAACCCACTCTAAAATTGTTCCTATAATTTTCCCCTTTAATCTTTTTATTGTGTCCTCTTGAAGGTACCTGATTTCATCCTTTTTGTAAGCCCACACATTCCCAGATGTCAGGATTTGTAAATGCCCTGTATACACAGCACGTCTCCTCTGGTTCATCTGTATTGGAGTGAGTACATCCCCAGGGCCTCCAATCTCTCTTCATATGAGGCATCCCTAATGTCCATCCCCAGTTTGGATGCCCTCTTCTGCACACCCTCTATCCTTCTACAATTAGATTTATTAAATGGAGCCCACACCTGACTACAGTACTCCATATGCGGGCGAACCAACGCTGTATACAAGGGCATCACCAACTCCCTATCCCTGCTCCTGATGTTTCTCTTTATAGATGCCAAGATCCCATTTCCTATCTTTACAATTTGTGTGCAATGCTTATTAAATTTCATATTTTATGTTATGTATACTCCCAGATCTTTCTCCTCCTCTGTAATACTGACCCCCTTACCTTCTGAAAAGTTCTTATAACATTTGTTTTTGTTTTCCCTATATGCATAATTTTGCATCTATTCGGGTTAAATCTCAACTTTTTAACCTTGACTTGATATGTTATCTTATTTATGTTTTCTGAAAACTCTGTGCCTCATTATTGCTTGTTACTATGGATCCAATTTTCATATTGTCAGAAAACTTAACGATCCACAGTTTATTATCACACATAATGGAAGCAACTACTACATTGAAGAGAGCCGGCCCCAGGACAGATCCCTGCAGGACACTGCTCGTCACCCCCACCCAACTTGAATGGTGCCCCATTATGCTCAGCCTTTGTCTCCTGTTACAAAGCCAACCTCTTATCCAACTAATTAAATTACCAGCCAAGCCTAATTCTTGTAATGATTGTATAAGTTCCCCATGTGACACACTGTCAAAGGCCTTTTCAAAGTCCATAAACAGTACATCCACTGGTAAATCATTCTCCAGTGCACCATTTACGTTTTGGAAAAAACACAATAGATTACTGAGGCATGATCTCCCCTTTGTGAAACCGTGCTGGGATAGTTCCACAAATCCTTTTATTACCAACTGATGTGCTGTCTCATTCTTTATAATTGCTGCCAGTATTTTTCCAGGGATAGAAGTCAGACTAATCGGTCTGTAATTTCAGTCTTGGGAATTCAAACTTTATTATGGTATGTAACATGGAGGGAGGATGCATTGGCATATGGGTGGAGGGGAGGAGGGATTTTGTTTGCCAAACAGATACAGTACATGTATGTGGGGATGGAGGTACCTAAATCTACAAAGCTGGCTTGTGTGTGGGCACGGGGGAAGGGTTGCCAAATCCTTAAGATAGAATGGGAGGCAACAGTGTGAACATCACTGTTTTACATGTCTTTGGTACAGGAATGTGGGGGGGGTACTTGGCAGTTGAGTGGAGTGGGGGGGGTTAAAGATTAAAAAAGGACATGTAGTGAAGGAGACAAAAACAGTAAAAGTGTGTTCTATACCAACATGTAAAATTCAAGATGGAGGGGCACAAGAGGACAAACATTTAAACAGTTTTTTCATGTGTAGCACATAGAGAATACTGGATGGGCAACCATGCACAACCAGCCTGTGCTGCCACAGAGGGTTCTGATTACTTCAGGCCATAAGAGCAATGTTTGAGAGGTCTGAGGTAATCAGACAACTGAGGTGGCTGCACAACCTGGTTGGGCATGGTATGCCTCCCGCAGAGCGACACTTCAACAGCGACATATGTTGATGCTGACAACATCAACATGTCACTGTAGAAGTCTTCCCGGGACCCAGCAAACTTTCCCCCATCCTGTATGCCTTCCCCGAATCAACTCCAACTCAGAGTTGGAATCTGATAGTACAGTAGGTGTGGGGGCATAGCCCTCAACATGGGTGGTTTGGGGGGCAATGCCCCCCCAAAAAAACATTGTCTGGCATGCATAGCTCCCTGCTGACTGCAAATTGCTATCAACATGGATCCTGTCATTGTGATGCCAGTCGATGATGTATTGTAGTTGTCGAACCAGCGTCATAGATCCATTGGGCATGAAGTTGCCCATCCAGTATTTTATATAGTGCATAGTCTTTTTAATTTTTCTATCTTTCAGTCTTTTTTAGAATTAGCCCCCCCAACAATGAGTGATGAAAGTGAAAGTAGAGCGTTCTAGTGACTCATGCTGAAATGATTGTTTAACAATAATGTTTTAAAACTGGCAAGTTACTGATAAAAGTTAGTGCAGGACTTGTCTGTGTATTTTTGTCTGTCAGTGTGTGTCTAGGCTTGTCCTTCCACACCCTGTGATTCGGCAACTTTTTTTTTTTTTAGTACCGTGCATGTTGGGGGGTCTCAGCACAATTGGCTCTGGGTTCAAATCAGCTTATGTGTTGTATCATAGATGGGTACAAAAGCATTCCATGACTTTTGAACTGTGTTACGATAACATTTCAGCAAGGAGGAAAATCCATGCTGAACAATTGCTAATTAAACACTATAATAGTGATACTCTGTCAGTGTGATCACTGTCCTTGACAATAATCTGATTGCCTTATTCAGATACATGTTCATAGAATCCAGCTGACTAAAACTGGTTTCTTACATTTAAACCTCAGTTATTTTTTTTTAAATGGTAGTTAAACCAATGAGAATTCCTTCTGTTTATTTATGTATGATCTGGGTGTTGATAGTATGTGATTTACCAAACAACTGCCATAAGCTTCTGAAGAAGGACTTGGTTGGTCCGAAAGCTTAAGCACTGTTTTCTTTTGTTACATCTATGATGGTCCAATAAAAGGTATCAAACCATTTTTTTCTCGATCTGTTCTTATAAGGACCACTACGGCAACTAACTATTTCTGTTATTCAGATAAAGTACTCAGCTTTTGGCATCATATTAAATGAAACTCCGTCAGGTCATTGCCTTGTACTGTAATCACAGTAACATATCATCACTTACATAAGTAAATTAAATTACCTTATCCTCAGTCCTTATTGGTTAATTGGTCCAAATGCTGCTAGTAATGATTTATACACTAATGTGAACTATCCACAAGCCTAAACAGGCCAATGCTCTGAATGATTTATTATCCAAGCTAAAAGGATGACACACTGAATGTTCAGATAAATGCCTTTGAATCACCTGGCAGATCTGATCCAGCACAATCCATTTAATTGTAACTAGGACACCAGTAGCAATGATGCAAATATGTGACATACTGTAGCTAAAGTAATGGATAACATTTTCTTCTTTCAGAGAAGGTGGTGGCAGGTGGTAAGACATAGAGAAAATCACTGTAAGTCTACGGGCAGTCATTGGTGCAGAGATAGTGTAAATGCTCATGATGCTGGTGACCCTGGTTCGGGAAGGAGCTTTGATTCTCAGGAGCAGGCCAGGAAAGGAAGTTTGAACATCCCATGGACAGCTCTCCTCTCCTGTCTCAGAGTGGAGGAACACTGTATCTTACTTCTTGACTACCACCTGATGAACGCATGATGGTAGTGCAAGTAAGTTCACAATGCAGGAAAGGGTCTATTACCAACACATTGCAGACCTATATGCCACCACACATATGCGTGTACCATCACTGCATGCTGTTAACCAGGGAAGAAAAAACTGAGGAAAATGACATAGTCTGATACACCACACCCACAGTCCCATGCACCATTGATATGACAGGCCACCCACAGCCATGTTGGATGCAGGGTAAATGGTGGATATCTGTTAAGTCCAGGTGGTCAGTGATGAGGCATGAGGGGTGCTACAGCCCGGGGTCAATGGCACTGGAACAAAGACTGGGAAAAAATAGTTCCTTCTTCAGAGTAAAAATTTGTCCCACACGAGAAATTGCCCTGCTGAGTCATCAAACTAATACAATAAAATAAATTGAATGTCAGCTACATAATGCAGCAGCAGATTTCTTTGCTCCTTTAGAGGGAGCTCTGCAGCTTGAGCAGCAAAATAGGCTCTAAAACCGAATTTCACAACAGAAAAATTCCACTTCTGGTCTCAGAATTGAATTTAGTAGAAAAACTACATTGAGTACATACCATATTCTTTGCAAGTAGGGGTCAGCATACCAGGGCAGCTACAGCAGGAAAAGGGGCTCACCAGAAAACACCACAGCCATTGGGGAGTGGAGATCAACCCAAAGTGCAGATTCAATGCAACCTACTAATGCCGCTTTATTAAAAGCCATCCAGAGTATGGACAACAAAATTGAATCTCTGGTGAGTAAACTCACCATTTTGGACACCAGAGTATCTGGCACTCACCACAGCTGCAGGGTAACAAAAGAGAACATAGTGCTCTGGATGCGGCTAGAACAGCTCAAAAATCAAGCCTGGGCACAACATCTTTGTCAGCTTGCCAGAAGGAGCTGAAGAGGGAGTCTTTAAAATGTTTATTCAGCAATGGTTGGAGGAAAAACTACAGACAGACTCTTACAATGTTCGAAAAGCATATCAGATTACCTCGCGATGGGCTATGGGAACTGATACACAGCCTAGAACCATTATGGTGGTTTTAGAAGACTCCTCGGGGAGAGATAAGCTTCTACAAGCAGCAATACAAACAACTGAGCTGGAGTTGAATGGAGCACCAGTCTGAATCTTTCCTGACTTCAGTCATGCCACCAGAGCCAAGCAGAAAGCATTTGTAGGGGTTCAGGCCCAGCTCTGAAGCCTTGGAGTACAATACATTTTAATTATGCCTGCTCATCTTAAAGTTATTTAGAGTGGCAAGATCTTTGTGCACACCAATCCTACAGCAGCTGGGAAACTAGTAGCTAAAACTGTGATGGAGTTTGCTGCATGTCAAGAAAGTTCGGGCTCCGAATCAGAGGCATAAGCAACTAGTATGCTATGAGCTATCACTGTATTTCTTTTCTGGATGGTATAGAGGACTAAACTGAATTACCTGTGGGTTTACAATCAAAAGCAGGCTGTGGGACAGTTTTGTTTGACTTAATGCTTACTATATTTAATACTTTTGTTTATATGAGGGGGTGCTGCACTCTTGAGGAGCCGTCTTTCAGATGAGACGTTAAACCAAGGTCCCATCTACCTGTTCTGGTGGTAGTTCAGGTGGATGTTAAAGATCCCATGGCACTTCTCAAAAAGAGTAGGGCAACTTCCCCTGTGCCCTGGCCAAATTTCCCCCATTCACTAAAAATACCACCAACAGCTTAATCTGGTTCAAGTTCAGTTGACATTCATCTGTATCCTCCTCCCCCAGGTCATGCCTGAAAATAGGCAGAATTTGTCTAGTGCATGTACCCGGTCAACAAAAACTAAATAAAAAAATAAAATAAATAAATTCTTGCTAGTTAAAAACTGTTTTAAAATAACCTGTTCAGACGCACATTTTAAAATGGTAAGATGGCAACCTGCCATGACGCAGTTGGAAACTGGTCATCCTCCTGGCAATCTTTTTTTGTTTTTCCCACCACAATGGACAGTGGATTTGTGAAGGTGGTTGGACATTTCCTATCCTGGCACTCTTTCAAATGGACTATGAACACCATCATCGACTAGCTGACTTAATAGTCATATGAGAAGCCTTCTTATTTGTAAGCCCTAGTTAAATTTTTCTTTGAACATCGATGTGTTTTTTCTTCTTTTCCTGTTGTATGAGGTTCAAGTCTGGTTAAATATTGAAATGTATGTAATGTTTTTGATAAATTCAGGAGCAGGATCTCTCAACGTCCAATGTATGTTGCATAAGTGTCATAGCAGAGACCTTTGAAACCGTGCAATATGGATGTACAATTTCTCCTTTAAGCTTCCAAAAGTGGTATAGGTCTTGTTCTATGGTATACTATGTGGAAAATATTGTGTCTGAGATATTTAAAACTGCGTCCAGAAATTGTGCAATGGAATGCGCAGTGCAATGCAGTTGCACCATAGGAAACTAATGCCATATTCAACAGATGCACCACTGACATGTGCAGCTGCAAATCACACTTAATATAGCACAGATATGCCACTGCGCAACCAAACATGTGCCAGAGCACCCAGGATTGTACAGGAGCAGCAAGTATGCAGCAGCCAGCAGGCTGAGCAAGCACAACACAGAAAGGGGAACACAGGCATAGCAGCACAAAAGCAGAGTGCCAAGCCAGCAGTGGCAGACCCAAACCTCAAGGGGACAGAGGCCAGGACATACAGCAGAGGCACATAGCAATGGGGTAACAGAGTATGCCAGTCATACAACACCAACCCATGTTGCAAAACAAACCAACCCACCCACTCTGAAGGCACATTCACTGGCAGGCCCATGGCAGTGCACCACCACCACAACTCTGACAGGCAGCACCATATGGGACACTGCCACAGTCATGGTGCAAGTGCACCAGGCATGCACAGTGGACTATTGGAAAGGAAACAAACAAACACAGGGGGACAAGGGGAAAATGGTACACCAACAGGCAGGGACACAGGGCTCAGCACAGCACACCAGCACCGGCAAGGGCAACATGGCATGGGGACAGCAAGGCAGCACCGGCAGACAGGGACAGAAGGTGGTGGACCGTGTACAGGGCAGGTGTAGACCTCAAACCCATGGACATGCGAGACAGCAGGACACGGCATACAGGCCTCTGTGCACACAGCAGCACAACCCAAAGGGCACAGCACTGGAACTGAAGTGGACACTCCCAAGAGCAGGACACAACAACGTCAGCAAAGTGCAGCAGCCCACATGCAAAGGAGACACAGACACAGATGTAGAAAAATATAACAGCTTTACTGAAGTCAAAAATATAGCAAAAGAGTGGTGCCAACAGGGCTCACAGCAATAATCAGGTAGGAGTAAATGCAGGGAGTGCCAATGCGGGACACAAGGGGAATGGGTCCGGGAGGAAGAACACTGGTGGGTAATGCGGAACAACCAAAGTGGAGGTGGGCAGGGGAAGTCCAAGGAACAGTGGGGATGGGGGATAGAACTAGTGGCCCTGATGCCGCAGCAGGGTCCTCAGTCAGCTCACCTCCCACACCAGCTCCTTTGTGGCCTCAAGATGCTGCCATCTGATGTGGATGAGAACATTGGTCCATCTAATTCCCCACTGCACAAGGAGGTGGAGGTGTAAAATTCCCCTGATGATGAGCTCTGGCCACCATCTTCAGTCCCGTGGCCCAGACTGAACTAGGAGAAGGGACACAGAACAGGCAATAAGTGTTGGGAGACGAGGAGACCAAGCACCCCAATGTGTGAGCACTGAACAGCTGATGCGCCCACTGGTGGATGGAACCCCAATGGCACATGCACAGTGGACAGCAACAGCCGACCCTGACATGCCCCATGGCCAGACTGCATGGCCTGCCAGGAGCAGCAAGCACCCACACTGCTGCAGTGACCGCACAGTGCTGGTGCAAGGCCCTCCTGGCAGGACAGTACACCCCCAGCAGCAGTTACACACCATGGGAAACATGCGCGCACACCCACGCCACCAGGGGCAGCAATGGGGTGCCACCACACTGAGGGTACATGCACAGAGCCATCAGATACTGCACAACACAGCACAGGAGGTGGAAGCAGGAACCTCCCCAAGCAGTGATCATGCATAGTGGCAGTGCCCTTGGCCGGCCCATGCCACCCATCCCAGTCCCACCCATGCCCCATACACCATGCTGCACAGACTCACCTGCCTGTCCAGGAGCTGATGCAGCAGCAGCACCACCATCATCCTGCTGCCTGGCCTGACCCATGGCCACTCTGGCCCTCCTGTGGTCCTCTGGCCCTGTGGATGAAACAGAGGTATAGAAACGTACATGAGTGTCATGCCATGCACAGCCCCCCAAGCACTAAAACAGTGCACACCGCTGACACAGCACGGGCAGGGACACCTACCCATGTGTGGGGTATGGTGCCTGGGCCACTGCACCGTGCACCTCACAGGTGCATGGTGTGGCACCCCAGGACATGCAGCATGCACAAGTACTGTGCCCCACCCCCCATGCAGCAGCACATGCAGTGCACATGTCAGCACAGTTATTGGATAATGGGAGCATGCTGTGGCACAGACATCTGTTGCGCCCTGTCCTGCAGCAGTCGGAGAGGTGCTGGATCCCATCTGCAGAGGTCTCTATAATGGTGGTGGCACTGCTTCCTAGTGCACAGCACCACTGCATGCTGCTCCAGCCTCAGTGCTACCTTGTCCCACACTTGTGACTGTGACATATGGAGGTCTTCATCCCCAAACAGCTGGGCTGCAACAGGCTCCACCAGATTGCACATATCCACCTCGCTCCAGGAATGCCATGTGCACATCGTGAATGGGGCCCTGCACATGGCATTCTCAGCTTACAGCAGATAGTGTGGTACCGGAACTAGTGTGGCCTGCAATGCATGTACGTGGAAATGCGCACATAGGATGTGCAATAGGGGGCTATGGACCATGGCTGTGCAGCACAGAGATGCATGATAGACATGCGCAGCTGAGGCCTATCGTGCATTCCAGCAGATGCATGATGCAGCACGTCAAGGTGGGAGTATGGGATCATGGCCATGACCCACATCCATGCTCTGTGTGACCCTGCACAACACTGTGGATGCACCAATCACACATTGTCAAGCAATGCAAGGTAGGTGGCATGGCACATCTGGTATGGATGTGCAATGGGGCCAAGCAGTGATACTGTCTGTATGAGTGGCATGCACACAGGGCCACATGTGCAATAGGGGGATGTTAAGCAGCTCACACAGCTGCACAATCGGCCACAGGACAAGTTGCCACCCATGGCACACATGCGCACTGTGCAGCCATGCTCTTCGCATGCACTGGGAATGTGCCAGCCACTTGTTCCGGTGCAGTTGTATTGCGCAATGTGCAGTTCCGCAATATTGAGTTGGCATATGCAAATAGCCTCATGAGCTAATGCCAGTAGCAGTTGCACAGATTAGCATCACACTACACTTGTGCTGCTGCTCATTTGCATGCGTTGAGCCATAAACGCGCCACAGTACAGCACAGGACACTGACAGGTATTGCAGCCATTGAGGTAAAGACCATCACACTGTGAGAACTAGCAGTGCATGTTGACAGTGTTGCACTGTTCCAGGTTGGGCTGCCAAGCTGCTAATCGGGCCAGTGTCTGACTGGCCACAGGTAGCAACATATCAGAGATGGAGGGAGCTGAGGAGCAGGGGCGAGCACGGAAGCGCAGGCCCAACTTCACTAAGGAAGAAAAGCAGGCCCTGTTTAAGGCCTACCTTGACATGGACCCACTGCTGAGTGGGGCCATTGGCACCCTGCAGGAGTGTGCCACCGGGTGGGAGGAGGTGGCAGCCTAAGGGAATGCCCAAGGCAGACACAACAGGAGTGCACAAGAGTGCAAGAAGAAGATGGGGATGGACCATAGGCATATCAAAGAAAAAGTGGCCACCATCAGGGCATCTCACAGCAGGATGGGCGGGGGACAGGACTCTGCTCCAGTACTGATGGAGGGTGAGGAGATGGTGGTGGCAACCATCACCCATAGCATCACAGAAGACATACCAGGAGGTGGATTCTAGATGGGTGGTAGTCCATCAGAGCACTGTGAGTCTGTGGGTGTCATATGTAGGTGGGTGGGGGTGTGCAGCCCAGCAGCATGCAAGTGTGACAGCAGCAGTGATGCATGCCCATGGCTTTGGTGGCATGCAGCTGTGCTTGCCACAAATGGGGCCATCATGCCTCAGGGGTGATGTGCAGGACACCGCCTACAATGCTAGACCCAATGGAGATGAGCCATTGATATCCACAGGCATCAGGGCCACTGATTGTCAGTAATGGGGCAGTGTGGGGATGCTGGACTTCCTGGGTCGGGGTGATCATGACCCCCTTATGGACCTTCTGCTCACCGAGGTCCTACCCATACTTGTGCTGGAGACACACTGGAGGGTGCATCAGTGGAAACAGATGATGACATAACACTGAGCCTGTGTGGCATGGGCCTAGACATGCCGCCCCAAGTACAGGGCCGTACACAGGCAGCGGTATCCATCGGAGGTGGTACGGTACCTGTGCAGCTGCAACCTGACCATGGCCACACAGTGGTGTGTGGTGCCACCACTGTCACCATCTGGGGGGGCTGCCGTGGTCACCGGTGACATGAGGATGGTGCATCAGGCAGATGGGCAACTGCAGCAGGCTGCAGTGGCCACCGTGCAGCACACAACAGGGGCTGCCACCGGGGCAACCACACAATCCCCACCACCTGCACGGTCCCCTGTGCAGTGTCCCCAGACAAGTTGATGTTGCACAGCATGTTGCCACACCCCCAGCAGGTCAACATCAGCCCCAGCATGCACAAGGTGCTGACAGGCTGGACGAGCACACCAGGCTGCTGCGGTCATCCATGGACAACCAGGTGATGATCAGGGCTGAGATCCATGCACTGCGGGTAGAGTTGCATCAGCTGTCCAAGCATGGGGACATTGGACATTCCCAGCTGATTAGTGAGCTCCGGCAGTTGCAGGAAGCCATGACCCGCATCTCTGGACCGCATTGCTTGAACCATTGTCACCGTATTTTCATCACTAGCATCCATTGGACATGGCAGGGCATGTGGGACTCCCCATAGTGCGTCATTGACACCGTGAACCCGGCGACTGGTGATGCCTGCACGGCTGACACCGGGCTCTGATGTACCCATCCCTGACACATTCAGCAGTACTCTCTTTGCCGGTCTATTCACGCCTGTGATCACCCAGTTACATTCTCAGGCCTCTACCCCCGTGAGTGTGTTGGTTACACCTCCAGTGGCTGTTGAGCAGCCTGTGTCTGCCATATAGCCTGGGTGAGGCTGCCCATGTGGCCATGGCAGCCGTGGTACCATGCGGCAGGCCTGCTGGGTGTGCTGTCCCTTATTGCTGCCCGCTGCTGTTGGCTGGTGCGCACTTGGCTAGGTGCACCCATGTGCTTGTGCTGGCATGTACGTGTAGCGCATGGCACATTCTTCATGTGTGCATTCTATGCTGCTGTGCCTTGTGGTGTGAGTGTGATGAGGGCAGCACTGTGCCAGCCTTGCCTGTGTACCAGTGCATTCATTCTGATCCATGCCACATCCAGCTGTGTGTGTGTTGTGTGTGTGTGTGTGTGTGTTTGTGTGTGTGTGTGTGTGTGTGTGTGTGTGTGTGTGTGTGTGTGTTGCTACCTTGGCCACTGCTCCTGACTGTGCCACCCACATGCCGCACTGTGCCCAGCTGTGCACCATGTGTTGGTGCTAGTGGTGTTTGTGCGGTCATGTTGGGGACAGATTTGTGTCCAGCACAGGGCCTGCATCTGTGTGTGTGCACCCATACCTGTGCACTGTGCTGTGGGCATGTGGCTGTGTGTTTGTGTGGTTCCTGTGCATGCTGTGTGTGCCTGTGTCCCTGCATGCCTCCCTGTATGGCCATGCACATCTGTGTGTGTGTGTGGTGTTCTGTGCATGCACAGATGTCATGTCTGGTACTAACCTGTAGTTCCCAAAGTGCTCCTGCACAATCGTGTCTTGTTGCCTCCATGCCCGTACAGCTATCCTCAGATCCCTCCTCTGCATAGGTAGCTGCACACCCCCATCTGGCCCCTTATCCTCATCCTCATCACTACTGTCACTCCCATCCACCTGGACAGCTTTCCCATGGTCAATGGTCATGTTGTGCAGCATGCAGCAGGCCAGGAATAGACCACAGGTTTTCACAGGACTGTACTGTAGGGCACCACCGGACCTGTCTAGGCAACAGAATTACATCTTGAGCATGCCAAAGACTAGCTCAATGATGTTACATGTAGCGATGTGTGCCTCATTGTACCTTTCCTCTGCAGCATTGGATGGGTGCCAGATGAGGGAAAGTAGCTTAGGGCTCAGGGGGTAGATGTTGTCACCTGTGTGGGTAGAACATGCAGGTCAACACATGGTATTGCTTGATCCCCTTCCCTCCCCCCAACACCGACTGCCACCCTCTCAGCACCTGCCTTGTGTGGGCTGGGCCTGTGCACCCCTTCATGGATGCCCTCTCACCCCGCCCCATGCCATGCTTACCTATCAGGTGACCCATGGGGATCTCCCCATGCTTGAACCTCTGGCACAGGATGCAGCTGTGCCAAATGAATGCATCATGTGTGCACTCCCAGGGTGGGTGATGCAGACATTGGTGATGTGCCTCGTGGCATTGCACACCAGCTGGCAGTTGATGGATGCTTAGCCCTTTCTGTTCATGTAGGTCACCCCCTCTGGGCCAAGTGGCATGCACATGGCCACATGGGTGAAGTCTAGGGCCCCGATCACACCTAACATGAGTGCCACCCTGTGGAAGTCATGCATGTTTGCTATATGCTCTGCCTGTGTGCTTGGGAATTGTATGAACTCTGAAGCATGTGGCAGCAGAGTGTTGAGGAACTGTGTGAGGAGGTGGGATGTGGCCGACTGGGTTATATCAGTGGTTGCCGCCCTGGTTTCTGGAAGGTGCCCGTGGCAAGCAGGCACATTGCTGCTATCACCTTGGTCTCCACTGCTATGGCATGACTCCTTCTGGTGGGGTGCCTGCAATTCATCATGGCACAACTCACAGAGCTGCCTCAGAATTGCTCTGTTCAGATGGTACTCACCCACAATCTCCATATCACCATAGTCCTCAAAGGTGAGGCAGGCACGGTATCATCCCTGTTGGGCATACCACCGATGGTCCCATCCTTGGCCATGTTGGTGTTCCTCCCTCCTCCTTACACCCCTCCTTACAACCTCCATCACAAGTGGCCCTGTATCCATTGCTGTCACTGGCTCTGGCTTGCAGATCTGCTGTGTGTGTTTGAGCCTCCTTTTATTTGCTCAAGTCTGTGTAGCACATTCTGTGGGTTGCTCCTGACTTGCGCCATGCTTTTCCGCTGACTATGCCATTGTGCAGCTTATTCATGGGAATGCCACCTTGTACTTGCACCGCATGCATTACTGTTGCACATCTGTTCAATGGATTTTGTGCTACGCATTCATGTTGGTTGAATATGGTTCTGGGGTGCATTTCTGTGGTTGCACCTGCACTGCTCAGTTGTGCATTGCACAACTCCTCTGAATATCTCCCCCTGTATCTCTTCAGAGACTTCCACATTCGACTCCCCCATATGTTGTAACAATTCTGGGGTGTATCAAATCATACCATTGCATGATGTATTGCTAATGCAATTGCTTTTTCTGCTATTCACTTCAGAAAGTAAATATTTGTATTGAATTGTACAAAATCAATCAAATATAAGTACAATGAAAAGTTTTCTTCTTAATGAAAATATTTAATGAGGCACTGTGTCATTCTCTGAAATCTTAGTCCTTTTTTAAGACATTTATATTACTGTAAAGTTGACACTTAAATAATCCCCTTATTAGTTCACATCCCTGTATGCCCCCTGGAACCTCAACACTCTCTTTTTAGTAAATATTTACATTTGTTTTTAAGGTGGCTGTTTTTAAGAAGCAGGCAGTGAGTCACATAGATTTAATAAGTGGGATGTTGGCCAAGACACAAGGGTTCTGTTTTTCTCTGATCAGGTATGGTTGTGGGATCATTTAATTCCAGCATAATAGCTACAGTGCCAGCAACTGTCAGAAGAGACAGTTTCAAATATTTTGGATGGTGCCAAGTATCTGCATAAAATGGAGTGGATAAGACACTATGCAGATAAACTATCCTGGTAAATGGATCGAATGCCTTTGGCAATTGTGCCCTATCTGAGTCTTTGGACAGGCTAGAGAATATGATAATGCACTGCCCACACAACCCTAATCAGAAGGAAGACACATTGTTATGTACAGTATCTCCAGCTATGTAACCACAATAAATAACTACTGTATGCCATATCTACTCCAATTACATTTTCCCTTTGACAACAGATTGGTATGTCCACTTAAGTGCCTTGTCTGGTTGACTTACATTCCAAAGTGTATGACCAAACTATCACAAACTATCAGCAGCAGTGAAGTCTCAGCCTTTTATAATGCCACTTTCTACTGACTACAGATACCAGCTCTAACATGCCATTAAAAACGTTGTTAGCATTGAATAACTTGTGTGTGAACCTCACTGTTCCATTCACATTAATAACCTCATCTACTGCTTCACCAAACATGTGTTGGGATGAGCTATTCAACATTTTAATAGGAAAGTCAGTTAGACCTATAGTATTTTGTTCTCAACTCTGTACAGTAACTACAGAAAAAAAGAGGGCAAATGATTTTAACTTGGTTGTGAACGAAAGCAAACATTCAAAATAATTCAGAGAGATGGAGAAAGATAGCGAGAGAAAGAGACTGAAACCTGTTACAATCAAGTGGTATGTTCCTGTAAATGATACTTAATGACCTTTCAAGATAAAAGGACAATCTGCCTCAAAGGGGAAGAAAAAGACAGCTCTGTGTGGTGTCGCAGGGTTTAGAGGTCACTTGGCTACATAGAAAATGACACAATAGGGGCTGCACACAGTGCCAGTGATGTGAGCAGGGCTGCTAGTGTATTTTTTTTCTTCTCAATATGACCATTCACCACTGGCCTTCATCTCTTAACAAGCTCCTCTGTTCCACTAACTAAAGAAGTGTTCTGTTTATTGTGTGGTTAGAGGCTCCACTTATGTATCAGCTGTCTCACATTGCCCTTCTGTAACGTACAAGTAATTGGTCAAACCCAAGAGCTAAGTGGCATGCCTAACCCTTTCAATATTATGCTGATCATATGACAGTACTAAGAATGTGATCAATAACTCTTAAAACAAAGTATCATTTTCATCAAACGTCTTGTGGCTACATGCACCCTCTAAGGCAGGAACAATCTGATTCTTTGTTTAACTCCTGATCTTGGGAGCTGGTGTGGCTCTCCCATTGAAAAACTGTGCCTAATTTCCCACACTCACTGCAGAGAACACATATTGCTCTCTAGAGATAATTTTAGTTTTTTTTTTATTATTATTAGTGATAATTAGAGAGAACATTTGTATTTATTTCCTTGAGCAGGAAGAGGGCCAATCAAAGTCCCATTTTAAGTCAGTCCTGGGGCTGTACCTTAAAAAGCACTAAATTCAGAAGTGTTCTGCAATTACAGCATGCATATAACATATAACAATATTGGACACAGTCTTAAAAAGCTTGTCATGCCTCAGAGAAACAAAAATTGAAAATTATAATATTTAGACACACCTCAGATGATATTGCAAGTATGTAAACTATTTAGAATACTTCCTAAATAATTTATCTGCAAGTGTGCAATTACATTCCCCATCCTGGAAAGATTTGAATTTAAAAAAATGTTGTGATCTAAGCCTTCAACATAGAAACATAAAAATAAAGTGAGGTACTAAACTCTCTGCACCCACAGAATAGAATAGTAATGATAGCAACATTACTGCAGTTTCCCTGTCATTATAAATATTTACTCATACACTTAACCAATCAAAATATGTGGGATCTGAAGAAGACCATAATAGGGAAGACATAAGTAAGTTTGCAGTTCATTGGAAGTGGGTGAACCTGTCAGGTGGAACAGTATTTTTTTCTCTACATAATGGAAATACTATGGTAATTTGGCATTCCTGTGGCATAATGTGCCTGTTTTAAACTCTCTATTCCATATTTAGTGGGTGTCTCACCTTTCCCCAGAAGTCTAACGTTACTCTGTTCCCAGGCTCCTATATTGGGGTGTAACCATAACTGAAGTAAAGGTTTCCATGATTTCTCCCCTGATTTTAACACTAGACCAAAATTATAATTACTGTATATACCAAAAAAGAATGCCACTGATCATACCATTCCTACCCCTCCCTCTACAATAGGCATATAAATGAATTCCCTCTTTATGGGATTTAACTGAGACCCTCAAATTGCCTGAAAAAAATACTATATAGGCGAGTGAATACCTGCTGTGGAGGGGAAAAACACAGCATAAATATAAAAACACTGGTATTAATAGGGACTTAATTAAGCACACTTTTTTCAGTTTTCCAATTTGTTTTCCCCTCCACCCTACCAGCAGTCTCTCTGCCCTAGTTAGGGCCTGTTTCCAGCTTAAAATTTGCAATTTATGTGGCCCAAAGAATATGCCTAACACTTTAATAGGTTCTGTGGTAACTCTTATCCCAAAAATATACCCTAAGTGTGGAACTAGGGTGGCGCCTAAGGGTACCCCTCTGCTTTTAGCTAGATTGATCCGAGACCCTGATAAAGATGAATATTTATCCAGGATATCCATAAGAACCTCTTCATTAGTGTCTAACCCCGATGTCAGGACTAAATTATCTGCATAGGCCAAGATTTTGACAGCAGGGATGTTTTTGTCTACCACTGTCCCCCTCACTTCCTGTGCTTGCACCACTGACCTAATAAATATATCAATTCCAAAGGCATATAGCAGGGAACTGAGAGGGCACCCCTGCCTTATGCCCCTCTGCACTAAGACCCGATTACCTGCATTCTCATACAGTGCATTTATCCAAGTAATAATGATATCTGGAATCCCAAAGGCTTTCAATACTGAAAATAAGAACTGATAAGACATTCCGTCGAATGCCTTTTCCTGGTCTATTCCAAGTACCTATCACTGAGCCTTGTGTACTTCTCTCTG
This sequence comes from Neoceratodus forsteri, assembly GCA_016271365.2. Taxonomy (NCBI): domain Eukaryota; kingdom Metazoa; phylum Chordata; order Ceratodontiformes; family Ceratodontidae; genus Neoceratodus; species Neoceratodus forsteri. Next base: position 1,783,599,959 of record CM057449.1, read on the forward strand.
AAAAAAAGATTTCCCTTAGTATAATCAAGTTGTTGCACTTTTGCCACCCATGTACAGCACATGTCTGTTCTGTGCTAATCAAATATGTGGAAACTTTAGATAGTCTGCAAAGCAACCTTTTTAACAATAACTTGTGGTCAGTAGTTAGTAGGCTCAAGGGTCTCCAATTATTGATGTCTTCCATAGACCCTTTCTTATGTATTAAAACTAATACTGCTTCTTGCATAGAGGCAGTAAATTTGCTGCTAGAGAGCATGTGGTTATATAGAATGGTCAAGGCTGGTGCTAAATCCTGTCTAAACTGTTTGTATAGTCCTGCCCCCAATCCATCTATCCCTGGGGCAGAATCTGATTTCAGTATTCCAATAGCATCAAGAACGTCAGCCTCTGTAATGTTCTTTGACAAACCTGCAATGTCTGTCTGTAGGACCTGGGGTAACCTTAAAGATTTCAAGTGTTCAGAAAAATCATCTTTTACAGAGTGCACACTGAAGAGTTTTTGAGCCTGGGCCTCTACTACCCCCAGTATGCCCTCCAGAGTATTAACAACGTCCCCATCTGGTGTAAGCAATTCTGTTATAATTCTTGAGTCAACTCTGTTTTGACAAGCCTTATATGGGTCTATACTTCCTTTTTTCAACTAAGTTCCAAAATGGGCTTCCTGGCCTAAAGATTTTGCTCTATTATACCGTATCTGTTTCGTTTGTTTACTTATTACTGCTATTTGTGGGCCATAATCAAAACTTGAGGCGTCAGACAAGGAGATTAAATGTTGTAACTGCTGCCTCAGAACTAGATATTTCAAATATAACTTGTTATTCTCAAAATGGGCTTTTTGTTGGAACAAGGTTCTTCACGAGATCTTGGTCTCCTCCCACCATTCTGCCAAATCATCATAACATTCTATGACAGGAAACCTAGTGGTCCATTCTCTTCTCCTCTCTTATTGTATTTTAGGGTTTAATAACAGAGTATCATTTAACCTCCGGTTATTTTTTTACACCAAGGGATGTCCGCCCAAGTCACCTTTGCCCTTAATGCTACATGATCAGAAAACTCATAGGCTTGGGTTTTAATCACCCTAACTTTCAGGACTTTAGATAAAAAATAAAATCAATTCTGGTTCTTATGTTCCCTCAAAAATAAGTAAAACCTCCAGTAGGGTGTAAACATCTGTACACATCTGTAAGCTCTGCTGTAGGCAATATCTGTTGTAATAATACTGAATCACTAAACATTTTTCTTTTTTGGAGACTGCTATCAGAGTGGTGTAAGCCACAATTAAAGTCTCCTATCCATAAGACCAACCTAGAAGTGTGTAAAACTGGTTGAATATCTCTGAATAGAGCTGTTCTCAATGCTTTGGTCTGCAGGGCATTGACCGCAATTAATCTAAATCTTTCTTGAAAAGATAAAATATCCAAGAGTAAAGCTTTTCCTGGACATATTTCAACAAAACTAGACACTTTCATGTGTGGGTTTGAAAATAGTACCCCAATCCCATCACAGGGATCTAACCCTGTGGACCAAAAGGAGGCTCCTAGTAGCCATGCCTTGCAGACCTGCTGTAATTCTCTGATTTAATACTAGTATCGACTAAACACTTCATATAGCTAACTTCCTCTTGCAATGTCAACATGGTCCCACCTAACTTCCTTTCTCCTTTTATACTGTTCACATTAATGGAGGTAAGAGTTAAATGGTCCATTTATCATGGGAGAAGGAGCTGACCAGCATTCATCAGTTAGGGTGTCCTAATTTTCCTACTCTGCCATGTTATTTAGGCTATTGAGTCTGACCCCCCTCCATCTTCTGTATCAGTATTTGAGGAGATGGAACAGGTGTCTGTACCATCATCCTCTGAATCTCTATCTGTGGCTTTAGAGGAGAGTGCCACAAATTTATTGCCAGCCTTCCAAGAATCAGGTTTAGAAGGGGGAATCTTTCCTTTAACAATCTTCCCAAGCCTATTTCTTTTCAGCAGAACTGTCTTAAATCCCACCTCACTTGGTGGGAGGGGGGCACCTCTTCCTGTGGACCAGTAATTTCCACAGCAGGGGGGAAGAAGAGCTAGTGGGATCCCTGACTACTTGAAATCCTTCATCCTGTAACACCTCTATCTGTGAAGTAGACATCCCTTGTCCAAGTTCTGTGAACCATGCCTCTTCCTGCAGCTCCTGCCTTAAAACCTCCAGACCAGCTCTTAAAGATCACTCTGCTACCATTTTTGCTAAATGCTGTTGTGCCATATTAATAATTCCTTTGTGTGATGGTCAGTCCTCTCTGTTATGTGACGCCCATGAGCAGTGGCCATAATCGTGGCATGTGCGCTCACACAAATTACATTTAAATAACCTGAGACACTTCCCAGAACTGTGACCAAACTCTAGACAATGGCTACACTTGATCAAATCACATGCAGAAATTAAGTGGGTCCATGAGCCACACTTAAAACATGACCTGGGTTGTCCTGCATAAAATATTGCTCCTCTGCCCCTCCCTAAATAAAAGGAGCTTGGGAGGTGTACAGGCCCTGTGTTTGTCGTATAAAGTTTTACCTTTATTCTCCATTCCCCAACCCAGATTTGTTCACTATCCAGGGTGGTGGTGGGTTTGTTTAAAACCTAACAGCACTGTCTTAACCAAAATAAAATATCCTCAATGTTCACTCCCTCATTTTCTTTTTATTTATACTTTTTTCACCCTGCTTCCACTGCCATCCATCTGCCCGGTCATGGACCCCGTGCTGTGGCTTACCCATATTGGCCATCCTCCTGGAACCCCCTGGTTTACACCCAGGGTAGGGCCTTGGCACCGGAACCCCTTGAAGGGTGCTACGGTCAATGGGATAGGGCAGGAGTTGGCCTGGGGTGTCGATCGCAGCCACGGGGCACGCATCACCAAGGCCATGGCAGGCTGATTTTTCTTGTTAGGCCCCAGGGGCAGGGATGTGCAATGATGTCCAGGGTCGGCCCCACCCCTCAATGTGTTGAGCGCTGGTTGGTTCGTGAGTCCTCCAGCCTCCACTAGGGGCCTCTCGATCACTGGGCACTAACCCCATCCCTCCCCAAGGGAAGGATGCTCCATCCTTCTCCCCCTGGCTGACCCTCCAGCTCCCCGGGTCCATTCTCAAACCCAGGTTGCTGGCATCTCAAGCGGAAATCCAACCTCTGTGCCGACTGGCTCACTCCCTCATTTTTGAACATTACAGTAATATTCTTTCCTGCTGGTTTTGACAAAGGAATAACATGAAATTGAGCCCATACTGGGGAGTTTCTGCATGAATTATACTGGGCCCAAAACCTGTCCAGGCTTGAGAGGTTTTTGAAGCTGACATTGTAATTTCCATTTCCTAACCCAATAAGGGCAAATATTTCTGATGAGAAGAATCTCATCATACCCTTCAATAGTATTTTGGCTATATAAAATCCTGTCAGGTGTCTTCCCCCAGTTCTCCATTATACAAAATCCTAACTGCATTTCACCGTGGGGCTGGCTCACCCCTATTTTGGAAAAGGTCTGACATTTTCAATACTACCCCTTCTCCACCCTCTGAAATGCTTTGTGCTATGGCAGGAGTAGGGCCTAATCTTAAAGGCTCTTCTGGTACCCTAGAATTACGTACTTCATTGTTAGATAAGGGTTGTACACTTATAGCATCCGCAATATCCCCCTTTCCAGTTTCTCTTGTGGGAGACTCATTAATACCACAACCTCCTCCTCTACCCCTGCCCCTTCAGGCGCTAAATCAACATTTGTAACTTTTTCATATGAAACAGTAGAGTCAGAATGAACTAAGGAATTATTACTTCAGGTTATGTTGGAGCTCTCTGAGGTCATCTTAATGGTAGCCACAGTCGATGAAGCTTTTTTTAGCATTTGAATATATATGGGATTGTGTGAATCTGGTGTCCATATCCCACTATCTCCAAGTTCCCAGCCTGCATTTTCCTGGGCTTTTATCAGTGACCAGTGCGGGCTCCCAATGTCATTAGGTTCATTTATGCTCCCTTTTAGATCAGCCCCACAGTCTTTAGAGGTTATTCCGGAGTGTGACACACTTGTACTCCATCTGTGGCTCGTTTGTTCTATTGGAAAGGTGAAAACATCCTCCATTGTTTCTGCATGCTCCTCCATACACCTGTGCAACTGGGCTCCATCTGATTTGGCACTCTGTTTGGCACCTAAGTGTCTGTTGTGTTTTTCTTGCTGATCACCACACTCCCAGTCTTTAGGCACAAAGGGGAGTCCCTGTCTTGACTGCCAGCCTGCTCAGTGCATTCCTCCAGCAGATCTTCCATCACAGGCCTTTCAGCACTCATATCATCAAGCTGCTGACTCACCAAGGTTTTGACAGCTGTATGCCCTCTTTTGACAGCTGTCTCTGGTTCCATCAGTGTTTCAAGCTCCGTTTCCACCCACAGCACTTCTTTTAGGAGCGTTTTTTTCTTTTCCAATAAACTTTCCTTAGCTGGCTGCGACCCTGTCTGTCTCCGCGGAGCTTCCTCAAACACAACAGTCTTGTTTCTTTTTTTCTGATTGTCTGCAATCAGGTTCTTCAGAGCTGTATTCTGCAAAGTCTATAATTGCTAACTCTGCATCAACAGCCTCTTGGGATTCAGAAGAGGCCTGCTTTCCTTCAGTTCTCATATCCGTCTCCATCTGGGCTTCCTCCAGACTGGCCATCTTGCATCAGGATGTCAAGGGTTGCCCCTACAGATGAGATGGGGAATTTCCCTGGTGCCCTGGCCAAATTCCTCTCATTCACTAAAAATACCACCAACAGCTTAATCTGCTTCAATTTCAGTTTGCATCCACCTATATCCCCTTCCCCCAGGACGAGGCTGAAAATAGGCAAAACATTGTCTAGTCCTCCTTCCCGGTCAACAATGAATAAATAAATAAAATAAAATAAATAATTACTGGGGTCATGTTTTTTCACCACAGCAATTATATAAAATATCTACATTTTTTTAACAGTTCACCGGTTTACTCAGCATTGCTATTTTTCTACTTGAAGTTACCTTGCTGAATTATTTTAAAAGTGTTTAAATGTTAACTATTCTTGAGTAAGAGGAACCTTAGGCTGTTTTGTCAAGTACAGTTAACATTTAAACACTTTTAAAATAATTCAGCAAGGTAACTGCAAGCTCAAAAGTAGTAAGGCTGAGCAAACAGGTGAACTGTTAAAAAAAATGTTAAAAAGGCTCCATTCCTATGGTGCGCTTTGGTTGCCATGGTGATACTTCACATCAAGTTGAAAGGGAGGGGGAGGAGAGAAAAACAAAGAGAGTTGTGAGAATGATGTTGAAATTGGTGGTCATTTCTTATATTTTTGGGTATGGCTGGTGATTTTAGTCACACAGTACTCTGCTGTAAAGCGATGTCTGACACCAAATGGTATGTGTTTTTCATACAGTGAAGGTGTTTTAAAGTGCAGTGTAGTGCGAGCAGTTGTGTGGCCCATGCTTTTCTTATAGGAAAAGTGGTGTGAGTTTGTCATTATAATCAGCTGATTATAACAGCAAATTACAACCGGCTTTTCCTATGGAAAAAAAACGTGACACAGTTATTATATTGTTTTTATTTTCTTACTTCTTTCTTTCATTCTCTCATGCACTTGTCCTCTCTGCAAATAAGTATAATTTTTTTCTTTTATTTGTTTGTTCCTGCCTTTCTTTCCTTGGACTTTATTTCTTTTCATTTTGTTCTCCAACTTCTTTCAGCTCCTTTGTTCATTTATTCCTTGTCCCTTTTTATTCAGGCACAATCCCTTCCTTTCACTCCCACTCTACCTTTAACTGTTGTTTGAACAAGTTAAAATCCAGGGGGTTTAATGGACAAGTTCAAGCATGAATATGTCACCACTTCCATTTCTACCTTGACTGTTATATTTTTGCAATGTAAAATTTTATTCCTGCAATGCATGAAAGTTAATTTTCTTATATTTATATTCTTCTGAATAATTTCCAGTATGCAAACGCATGAAAAGAAAACCAAATAACTTATGCCTTTCAAGTAAAACTTAACATATGATTAGTGGGGCCTGAGTCTTGGATGCTCAGTGGGACACAGAGGGGATGCAAACACCACTTTGTGCAATTGCTACATTTTCCACTCCACTGAGTGTTACTCATGAGGCCTCTATCCAAGTGAGCTAGTGAAGTCATGTGTAAGCGCCTGTGAATAGGAGTGTGAGAATATCAATGCTAATGGCTTGCAGAGGGATTCAAAATAGACTGGTGCTCTTGCAATTTAGGATGCACACTGTGGTAGGTTTTGTGAGATAACACCATCTAAAAGCAAGCAATGAAACCAGTTTATTTAGTTTTTGTGACCAGGTAAGTGCACTAGATAGGAAATTATTTTCATTGCAACCATGTAAGCGGGGGAAGAGAGTTGGAGATTGGGTATAGTTCAATGATGGAGGACCACTAATCTTTAGTGATGCAATGTGAGGGGGGCATCTGAATCAGTAGATGGAATCATCTGAACTAAAAACTAGAGGGCATCTGCACTTGTAACAGGAGGGGTGTCTGCTGAGACAAACAACTGTTCCTCTCACATCTAAATCACTGACTTGGCGTAGTATCACACTCCTAGATGTGGGGAGGAGACTCCTCTACTCTGAGCTGCAAGACAATAGCTGACTATAAAATATTTGAGTGGCTTCACCACAGAAATTCCTCACTTTGCATCATCCACAGATAAGACTGAGAAATATGACTCTGATTTTTGTCTCAACAATGCACACATTTTTGATCAAGTAACTTAATTATCCATATCTGGGTGCACTATAGAGTTTGCTCCAAATTGGTGCCAGCCATCCATATTTCATGCAGAGATGCAGTGAAGTTTAACTTTGCTAGGGGTGTTCTGGCAAAGTTGCCTGGTTTACTTTCATAGGACATTCGTGAAGTTGGTAACTTCACCAACTTTGCCAACTTTGCCTGTTTTGGGGGGGAGGGGGAGCAAAGTGTGGTACAAAGTTGCAACATCACACTGTGAACTTTTAAATAGTGATTAAGTTCTCTTATATTAATGGTAGTTTATTCACCTGGTAAAGGTGATTGTCGGGGTATACCTCTCTGATGCTGATGTAATGATTGTGGAGTGTCTCAGAGATTATCTCCCACAACTGCATTTTTTAACATTTGTGCATATTAAAGCTGTGCAGAATGTTGAATTTCCAGCAGAATGGAATTCCACAGAATTTTGGAAAATTCCATGGAATTCCATTTGTAATGGAATTCCTGCATTCTGCATGCAGTATGTTTCTTTTGTGGATTAATAATGCACACTTTACGAGAACTGCTGATTCTTTTTCCTCAGTCCACAGAAATGTATTCTACGGTTTGCCTGATCCACAGAAAATTGTTTCATGGTTTACACAGAAATGCTTTTTGGAATTCCAAGGAATTTAAAAAGAAACTGTGAAAAGCATTTCAGAAGCAGAATTGCCAATCCACAACAATTCTGATGGTAGAATTCTGTATCCAACAAATCTCCAGTAAGTATTGGCAGTGTGTCTATTGTTTAAAAAAAAATTGTTATAACTAAAGTCAAAGTCAAAGTCATTTTTATTTATAAAAAGTGCTTTTCGAAATGTCAAAGTGCTTGTACATAAAAATAAAACAGACTACAACAGATGGTGAAAACAGTAATCAGATTAAAATCAGCAACATTCCAGTTAAAAAGCATCTGAAAAGGCTGAGTCAAATAAGTACATTTTTAATGCAGCCTTAAAGGTCTTGGTGGACAGGCACTCTGTAACCTGATGAGGTAGAGAATTCCACAGAGTCAGGGCCATAAATGCAAAAGATCTCACCCCCGAGGTCTTTAAAATAGATCCTGGGAACCTCTAGCAAACCCTTATCAGTGGAATGGAGTGGGCAGAGGGGGCAGTAGGGATGCAGGAGGTCTTGCAAATAACATAGTCCCTGTCCATGTAGGGCCTTGTAGGTCAGCAAATCGACCTTGAAGGTGGTCCTCCACTGCACTGTCAGCCAGTGCAGCTCACGGAACACAGGCGTGACATGGCTAGATCAAGATAAGCCCATCAGCAGCCTGGCTGCCACATTCTGCACCAGATGCAGGTGGCAGATGTCCACCCCCGGAAACCCTAGGTAGAGATCATTGCAGTAGTCAAGGTGGGAGGTCACAAAGGCATGGACCAGGGTAGGAAGGTCATCAGGTGGAATGAGGTGTTTTATCCAGGTGATATTCCTCAGATGGTAAAATGAGGACTTGACAATGGCTGATACCCGTGATTTACGTGTCAGCTCATCATCAGGAATAAAACCCAGATTCTGCTCTCGTTCAGAGTACCTAGGATGCTTGCCCCCCAGCACAAGCCCAGAGGGCTTAGCAGCAGAGAACCCCTTTAACTGATGACCAGGGTCCACAACCAACACCTCAGTCTTATCCAGGTTCAACCTTAACCAACTGGCACTCATCCAGTCCTGAATATCAGTGAGGCAGTTGTTAAAGACCGAGACAGCATCATTCTGTTTGGGCACAAAGAACATGTATAGCTCAGTATCATCTGCATAGTGAAAACTGAGCCCATACCACCTTATAATGTCTCCCAATTAAGCATATATACCGAGAACAACATGGAAGATAATACATAGCCCTGTGGCACCCCACAGATCAGGGGGAAGGGTCCAAGGAAAAAATTCTCAACACCACTCTCTGAGTCCTGCCCTTAAGAAAAGAATGGAACCATCTGAGGACCATACCAGACAGTCCACCAGTCAACCACAGGTGCTCCAGTAAAACCCCGTGGTGCACAATGTTAAATGTTGTGGAGAGATCAAGGAGAACCAAGCTTGAATGGCTCTTCTGATCTTTCATTGTCAAGATATCATTAGTACCCAAACCAGCACTGTCTCGGTACTATGCCTCTTCCTGAATCCATGCTGAAAAGTATCATAGACCTCATGGGTGGTAAGATGGTCCTCGAGTTGCAACACAACTAACTTCTCAACAACTTTACCCACAAAGGGCAGGTTAAAGACATGTCTGTAGTTTACAAGACTATCTGGATCGAGGGAAGTTTTCTTCAAAAGGGGAGTCACGGCCACCTCTTTCAAGTGGCCAGGAAAAACACCCTTCTCCAGCAAACTCCAGACTATCCCCACTAGGACTGGTCCAGTGACTTCCACACAATCCACCAGAAGGCGGGTTGGACCAGGATCCAAACAGCAGCAAGTCGGTTGCATATCCTGGACAATCTTCACAATATCAGTGATCACCAGCCAGTCAAAGTCAGACCAGACAAACTGGGTGCTAGAGACCACCCACCGACCACCGCGCTACTCGACCTGGTGGTGGCAACCTTATCTGCAAAGAACTGAACAAACTCCTCACACTTAAGTTGTGAAAAAGCTCTCTGATTCTGAAGGCAGGCTGGATTACACAACCTGTCGACGGTTCAGAACAGCTGAGCTGGTCGATTCCTTGCAGTGGCAATCTCTCTGGAAAAGAACTCTGCCTTCTTATGGGAGGTGGCTGATTGACAGTCCCTATAATCGGCCATCAATCTAAGTTTGTCATCCTCCAAGCTAGATTTCCACCATTGACATTCTAGCCTTTTCTCTATTTGCCTCAACTCCTTCAAGGTCCCATCAAACCAAGGGGACTGAGGGCAAAGAGATAGTGAACAAACATGCACAGGAGCAATGGAGTCCAGGGCCCCTAAGAATAAGGGCGTGGTGCTGGAAGAGGGCCCTCTTAACATCCAGCCAGTACACCAAAAACCACCACAGATAGCTGATAAATAACCACACCAAGACACATCTGCACAACAAACTTTATTCATGAGCAAAGAAAAACCACTATAGAAAAACATCAAAATAAAGTGAATACCTGCTCTTTAAAAGCAAACAGAACATAAGGACAGTCTATTACATGTCTACATTTGAAGATCTGTATTGTGTAAATGCAAATAGAGGTGATGGAATGGGGACCAGCCCCCACACCCACATTTGGATATGCTCTTCATTGAGCTATTTAATAAGCTATAATATCTAAATATTTTTGGGTGTGTGCCAATAAGTTTTCAATGTGTAGGAGGATAGTCAGCCTCCCAAAATAGAATCATGGAATATTCCATCATAAACCAAACAATGCTGAATTCAAACTGCTCTCCAATATGAACCCATCCTTTACCTACCTCACACAACAAAAGTTTGGTGTTCAAGGAGAAAATCATCAGAAACTCCTTTCATCAGTATTTAAAGGCAACAAAAATCTCATGTAGGCACTTGTATTTGTTATGTAAATGAAACAGCAATGAGGAAGCTAAGGGCCAGCCCCCACCACAGATTTGGATATGCACCTCAAATTCAATTAGATTTTTTAAACTAACAATACCTTAATAGATTTGGTGTGCCACTCCTCCCCGAAACTGAGATCTGTTTCCTCCACTGTTAATAACCTGTACTTCTGCACAAAAGAACAACACATGGCACATCTAGCTTTCTATTGAATAATTCAAGTCCACTTTAAATGGCAGATATTTTGAGCTGATTCAGGAGCACATCAACACCCAGAGCTGTGATCTTTATGAACCAGTTACAGCTTGCAGATAACAACTGGATAAGTTCAAGGAAATGTGAACCACATTGCTTAGGCTGTTGTGAAGTCAACAAGGATGTTTCCAGCTTACTATGTTCCATGTAAACAAATTGACCTTAAAATAGTAAACGCGTTATCCATTTTGCTTAAAAAATTATGTGGGCTGGGAAATACATAATTCATCAGAATATCAATGTTGTAGAGAAATATCAATGACCCACAAAAAGAAGTCTGTAAAGTCAACCTCCATTAAGATAGTTGCCCCAAGTCTATATCCAGTAAGTTGTCTGCCTGTGGCTGAGTGGCTTTCAGGTTAAGTTAGTAATATCAAAGCTTTTTGGAAGAAATCAACGCGTGACAGCCCAAATAAAATAAGTCAGAAAAATGTGCTGCTTTTGGGATGTTTGTGTCACTGGAACTATGAATACCCTATGGCACTAAAGCAGTTCCTAAAGCTCACAGTATTTCAAGGCTGAGCATCGGTGATCTCGGGGGATGCTTCAACAAATATTCAACTGCACTTTATGGCAAAATGAAATTTAGATTCACTGAAGCAGTAGCAATAACACTACATAAAAACAGATGTTTCCTTACTTCCCCTTGTTATTGAGACCTCTACTGTAGACACAGGGAGACAATTAGATTGGCTATGCATAACTCCAAAACCAGCATTCATTTCACAAAATCACCTTTCTGGACATGATGTCAAAATTTTACTGCCTTTATTCATGATCTGTGGTGATAAGAAGGCTGTGTTGAAAATTTGGGGTCAAAATATGTAAAAATGGTGAAGTTATGCACATGTGTTTACATTTAAATATGCTTTCTCATAAGTACGGTAATTTTCCATATTTTCATTTATTTTCAGGATGCCTGACAGGGAGCTCCAGTCCCTCCCTTGGAGGGAGTCATTCACTGACCCTGTAGTTAGGTCATTATGGACCCTGTCGGTGCATGATTTTGTGCTGCTTTTGCCCCAGGCCAATGACCGTGCAATGGGAGAAGTGGCTGTCTCTGCCTCCGTGGAAGCAGCCTAACGCCCTGGACATGGGCACCCCCATTCCTAGCAGCATGTCTCTGCTGACAGCTAGAAAGGAGAGCTGTCTACAGATGCTCAGTATTTCCTCTCCTTGCCGACCACCGAGCAGCCTGAGTCTGCTCCTGACTCAGGTCACCGATGTGATGTGATGTGTGGCATCCACTGCGTCAATGCTCAGTACCACATGGCTGGACAATTTTCCATATTTTCACCTCAAATTTTCAACATTGTTATTTTTTTCAATCAGTTCATGACTGTGACAGCTGTTATTTTTCAAATCCTCCACAAAATTTATTTTCTCTCCTCTGGCATGGAATGATGTTTCAGTGGTGAGTAATGATGTTTTGGTGGGAATTTGATGATTCTCAGGCCAGCGTTTATGAGGTGGGTTCATAACAAGGCTATGCTAACAATTTGGTTGCTGATTTGACTTCAGTGCATCCACAGCAACATACATGTATGCATCTGTGGAAGGATGGCACACTCAAATAAGGATACGATTATGGATTGATAGGCGCGCAGGGTCCAGATGGCCCTATGCTCCCCCAGGGACATAAGGATACGATTGCACTATCTCACATATTATGGATGGATGGGAGCGCAGGGCGCTCCCACTGGCAGATAAGAATGTGATTATATTATCTGAAAAAGTAAAGAAATTCTTTGGAAAAAACTTTGTTAATACATCAGTTAGGACTCCAGTGACAAAAGTTTTGAAATGTACTGTTAGTTTCCAACCCTAACACCCCATCCCCACCATGCAGGCAGCAACAGGTGGGGGGTGGGTCTTGTTGTCAACCCTAATGATCACCCCATTCTCATATACTGTAACCATCTCATCTTACTTACACATGGAATGAGGGTGAGCATTAAGGTTGACAACCCCAAGGTACATCCCCCATGCTTGTTGCTGCTTGCATGGTGGGGGTGGGGTGTTAGTGTATTTCCAAACATTTGTCACTGGAACACTAATTGATGCATTAAAACTTTTTTTGCCAAGAACATATATATATATATATATATATTTATACAATAGGGGTGAGCTGATAACACATGAAATAAAAACACATATCACTTATCTCCAATGTATAACTACTCAGTGACGTATGCACTGTGATACCTACTTACAAATATACACACAGTGCATACGTCAGCAGATGATATTCTCACTCTAGTTACGTCACTATAGGCATCTCCCTAACCAGACTACTTTTGTGTACAACACAACTCTTCATATAGCTCATATTATTAAACATATCCCACAGATAATTCAGATTAGTAACCCAAAATAAACACAATTTAATCACTAAATGTCACACAGTAACTGGCAGTCCAAACAAAGAAAGTACAACTCTACTAAGAAATCACATCCAACTCCAACCTGTGCCACAGATTTACAACACTCCAGTTACCCAGAGCATAAATACTGCAATACAACTTCCCACAATGTCAGTCTTCTGTTTTGCATCAGTACCTGATAAAATGATTCTTCAACTGTTAGTGTCGCTCCACATTCAAAAATTCTCCTTGAAACTGAAGCAGGTTGAAAAAAACTCCTTATAAGCAAAACTCATTGAGCCGCACTGCACCGCCAATAACAATAACCACAACAGATTTAAAAAAACAAAACAGTAACCCAGCATGTTACATACCACAGTCCGTATAATATAAAGGTCACCAAACTAAAAAATGGAAGGCATAGAAATTAGAAAGCACTAAAATAAGCAGTGCACTACAAAACCCAATTCACGAAGATGCCAAATAAACTCCAGGCAATTCCTAACAAACAACCAATCACTTCACAGAAACTCATGAAACCCAACCAATGAGGAAATACAGCCCACAACACCAACCAATCAAATAGCACAACCTTCCCATTCGCAACCTAACCAGATACATTTCATTCATACAAACTTGCTACAACCAAATAACCTGTGGATTTACACTTGTAGCTACTATAACACACATAATAGAATGTTTTACAGAAACTAACTATTTAATAAAGCAACTAAATACACAGTCCCCTATTGTATAAATCACATACATGATGGGCAGATTGTGAGATATGGCAAAATTTTCACAGTCTGCATCGTGAGCTCTGGATATCTCACTCTGAAGGAGTGTGAATATTTTGCCATATCACACTCCTGCCCATCATGTATCCCATATATATATATATATATATATATTATGTATTCATTGTAAAAAACGTTGTTAATGCATCAGTTAGGACTGAAGCAACAAAAAACAAAAATAAGGAAATGAGATCTTAGGGTTGACACCCTAACACCTCCCCCTCCTGACCACCCCAGATTTATGTGATAAGGGCGAGTCTCTTATTGTGCTGCTCACAAAGAGTGATGTAAAATCACCCATGCAAAAAGGTGACTTGAACTTAGAGAGACCACCACAAACAGCGACGGTCCTCTGGAAAATACAATGCTCAAAATAATAATTCTCAACTACAGGGGGAGCTGACTTAGGAAAAAATAGAAACTCCCCCTGGAAGCAAAATATTTACCTGCACTGGGATCTGAACGCGGCACCACAGGCTCCAGGGGCAGTGGCTCAAGCCACTGCACCACATGGCCAGCTCAGCAAGGCTTGGCTAAATCATTCTTTTTATCCCCTTTCTCGTGAGCGTAGCATGAATCCCTCAGCACTACATTCGCTTTGCCCATTCAGTGCTCTTATCCCCCACTCATTCTAAATGGGAGTGGTATTATTAAGTCATTCATATTGAGCCGCTCAATAATACTCACCCATATAGAGTGTTACTGACCACCCCACCTCCACCATCCACAGACCAACAGGTGATGTGGTGTGCCTTGGGGTCATTGGCCCTAACTCTCACCCCATTCCATGTGTAAGAAAGCTGACATGGCACAGTATAGAAGAATGGGGTAAGAGTTAGGCCTAATGACCCCAAGGCAAACACCATCACCTGTTGGTCTGTGGACAGTGGGGTTGGGGTGGGGTGGTCAGGTGGGGGAGGTGTTAGGGTGTCAACCCTAAACTAGGTACTTGGGTTGATATCCCAATACTGATACTGCAGTACAGCATGAGGAGGGTGTTGCACTCCTGAGGTGCTGTCTTTTGGATGAGATGTTAAACCGAGGTCCCATCTGCCTGTTCTGGTGGTAGTTAAGGTGGATGTTAAAGATCCTATGGCACTTCTTGAAAAGAGTAGGGGAATTTTTATTTCAAATTAAATAAATACAAACAAGTACAAAATAATCAGACAGAAAAAGGAAATAGTATATAAATAAAACAGATCATACAAAAACCCCACAGTGCAGCACGCAGTCTAATCCCTGTCACCACATAAACCTATCTTATTTAACCCTTTGACAAATCATTGTATCCCTCCACCAAAACCACCAATCTACCAATAACAGGGCATGCACTGGTCATTCTAATATGTGTATTGATACACCCTTCTACCATTTTTTCCATTGTTCCCAAGATAGTTTGACCCTGTTATACTGTGCTTGTAGTCTGATTTCTTTCTCAGTCATGCTAATCAATATTGGGGGTAATATCAATTTCTGCTGTAAAACAAATTTACAGCGAACCTGCCATATAGTAAACTTGATACATGTAAATAGCAATCTGAGTGTGCCACTCTCTACATTCTGTAGTTGTCTCATAGTCCCTGTAATCACATTTTCATACGTTACTGCAGCCCATGCCATATTATTCCAGCAAAGGCCCAGTGTAGACCAAAACTCCATATAGCATAAGCACATTGAATAAAGAAATGCTCAACAGTCTCTATCAGTTGTCCACACTGTTCTCTAGGACAAAATCTATCTTTCATACTCTTGTGTTTGGCATTGCCCTTCACACCTTAACTCCCATGGGCACTGACCAAACCACATCCCACATACGTGGAGGAGTCTGTTGATCAACTAAATAAAGCTCCAGTTGCTGCCATGCTGGATGACCATGATCCTTATATTCTACCAGAATCTGTAAGATCCCAATTGCATTGTGTCATACAAAAGTTTCCTGTGTACCACTGAGACCTGTACTAGTATAATCTTCCATTTTCTCATTTTTTTTCAATAACATATAACATGTACTGTGGACATCTCTCTTGTTTTCTGACAAGTAAAGGGCCATTACCCTACTGTTTGATCAGTGGCACCAGTCACAAGGCTGCCACCTTTTTCCAATCAGCATCTCCAGGTTTTAAAAATGCAGATATGGTATTAAAGACAAAAATACTGTGGAAATAACCAATAGGATTGAACAGATTTAAACCATCATATTTCAGAGGCCTATGCAGTACTTCTTGCATCATTGGGTTCAGTCTACTGCCGCAGATAATCTGAAAGGTCTGGCTCAGGATCGAAACAACAAGTGTTCCTGGGGGTGGTAATATGGCACTCACATATGTTAATAATGGAAGAAAAAATGTTTCGATTGCTGCTTTTTTTACAGATCTGGACTTTAGCATTACTATTAGTAAGTTTTTCTGACCAATTAACCCGTGCCATGTCAATATTACCATAAGTAATCCTTAATATTTTAATAGTTGCACTTGTCATTTTCACATTCTGGATTTCTGTTACAAATTCCATACTGTCACTTAAGATGTACCCATTACATTTCTGGAAATTAAGGGCTGAACCCGTCAGTTTGGAAAATCTTCGGATATCATCCAAGGCTTGCTCCACAGATCCTTTATCAGCCAGTAACAGCCAGATGTCATCTGCATATGCCAAAGTCTTGATGATACTGACTCCCCCTGTCACTATCACACTTATGATTGCTGCATTGTGTATTATTATTCTCAAAAGTGGGTCTAAACAAAAGACGTACAGAATGGGGCTCATGGGGCACCCTTGCTGGACTCCTCTAATAATATGAATGTCTCTTCCACTATATCCATTAATTAAAAGTGCTGTTGACGTTATCCAATATAGTCTCATAACCCAGTCTATAAATATGTTCGGGATTCCATATTATTTTAAAACCTTCTGTAAATAGAAATGAGATATCCTACTGTATCATATGCCTTTTCCTGGTCTAAACTGCCCAGGTAGCCATGCAAATCGTCCTGTTGTCCCAGATTCACCACTTCCTGAAGTAGGAGTAAATTATCCGTTATGGACCTTCCAGTAATATTAGATGTTTGCCTCAGATCTATCACATACGGCGCTACTAGTCCCAATCTCGTTGCCAAAATCTTCATTAAAATTTTTAAGTTGGTATTCATCAGACTGAGAGGCCGCCAATGAAATAAACTCTGTATATCATCTTTTTTGTGGTTAAACAGTTGTACTGACAGACCAAAATGTGGATCTATGTATGTCCCATTTAAGATCATGTTAAAAACAAGTAGCAAAATATCAATGAACTCAAACTTTTTATAAAATTCCATAGTCAGGCCATCAGGTCCAGGGGTAGTATTATTGTTCAGGGATCTAATGGCATCCTGAATCTCTACATCCATTATTGGTCCAGTCAGCCGAGACTTCCTTGCTTGTGGGATATCCGGTATCTGGCAAGAAAATAACAACTCTGCAACCATTTCAGAGGTAACCTCTGAGGCCGAATACATTTTTTTCATATAAGTTTCCACCTCCATCATTATGTCGGCGGTAGTTGTTATAATATTGCCACCCAGAGTACATAGAGCCTCCATTGTTCTCTGTGCAACTCTGGTCCTGCAGCTCTCTTAGATATCTCCCGTCACAGATTTTCCTGGCATGCCTATTCGATGCTCATACAGTAGTGACATAGCACGCGCATACTGCATAGCCTCCATTTTCATTTTAAGTTGTTTTATTTGTCCCAGAAATTCGACATATCCCTCATTCATCAAAAAGACCAATTTAGTATATTGGTCCCATAATGTGAGATATCAAAAATAATTTCCCGTATCTGTTTGATATGAAAACATTTGAAGTTCTGATTTCAAATCCCTTTTTTTCTGTGTCCACCAATGACTGATATTCTCCTCCATATATGCCACTGATTTCCATGCTCTCAGGAGTTTTTAAACTCTGTCACAACAACTGTTCTTTGATAGCATGGTATTATTTAGTTTCCATAACCACTTACCCGACTCGATCCCCTCCTCAAATGTAAGATGTACCTTTACCATAAGATGGTCTGAGTTTTCAATTGATATTGAAAAGGCTTGGTCACACAGCAGAGCAGCAGATGAAAAGACAAAATCAATACAGGAAGCTATATAAGCTCTATAATAAGTGAAATCACCTGTCCCATATTTAGTTCTACAAGTGTCAACCAAACCTGTTTGGAGCAGAATACCTTGTAAAGCACTGAAATCACAAAACATTTTGGGTGTTTTAGCTCCCGTATCATTAATATTTGTAACACAATTAAAGTCCCCAGCCCATATCAAGAGGAGTGATGTAAATAAAAAAGGTTTAACCACATTTAATAAATCCACCCTTTCCTTATTTGTTTGTTGGCCATACTGATTAATTACTCTCCACTGTCTCTTTTATAAGTGAAATCAATCATAAGAACTCTCCCAGGGCAGATGTCTAAAACTTTTGTAACAAGATATTCATACCCAAAGAAAAGGATTTCCACCCACCCACCCACATCTTTCTACAGTTATGGAAAAAAAGACAGGGACCCAGCACCATAGCTTTCTTGCATTATCTATATCACCTTTTGTATACAAACGGGTATCTTGCAAGCAAGCTAAGTCAATTCGGAGATCTTTCAAGATAGCAAAAGTCACTAAACATCTCCTAGCATTCCTAATACTATTCACATTAAGTGAAGCAACATTTGATGCAATAAAGGAAGACATTTAATGTTATTTGTGGTGCAAATATAGCAGATGACAAAGTCAATACACCCTGATCTATTCAAGGTCCAGTCTGTTTACCAAACCTATGGCTGCAGCAAAGTGCTGCACCCAATTGTTTTTGTTTTGTCCAGGCCTCCCATACTGTCTCAACCAAATCATCCTCATCAGAGTCTGAAGAAAGTCCCTTCTGTGAAGAAACTGTCGATGATGACTCCAAATCATCTCCCCTGTCAGAGTCTGGTGGTAGTAGTATGTTATATGGATTAGAAAGGGGTATTGCTCCAAGACTCCCTCCCCTCTTCTGCACCTTTGAATTAGGATTAGAGTTTCTTAAAGAGCATTTCTTTGAAGCCACAACTGTCATCTCAGGAGGTGGCATGTCCTGCATTTCCATCTTTGGGTTCACCTGCAACAATCCTTCCACAACAGGGTTAGCCCTCAGTGTGGGGTCATTGATCATCATATCATCTGGCACTATACGCAGTTCCTTTGCATCATTCTCTGTAGGAAGAAACTCCGAAACCTGTGCTCGTGTTTGGGCATTGGGGTAGGAAGAGATGGGGGAGCTGGGGAGGCTGAGGAATCAATGTCCTGAATTGGATCCATCATATAGGGTTCTGCCACTGTTATATTCAAATGAGCCAGTACTGGGGCACTGTTCTTTTCCCATATAGTTCTTTGCATGTCTATGCTATGTTTTTGTGCTTTCTACACAAGTTGTTCCTGGTCTGGGTGGTCCTGCCGGTTATGAGTGGCCCACTCACAATTGTGATACACATGGCCTGGCAAATCACGTAAGTTGCAGGTCTGCTCATTAGTGCACATACTGCTGTTGTGTCCACATTCCATACAGGATGTGCATCATACCATGTCACAAGCACTGCTGAGGTGCACATGTGAACCACACTTAAAGCAGGTCTTCAGTTGGCCTTGATAAAAACAATGCCCCCTCTCAAAGCCTAAGAAAAAAGGACTGGGCAAATTATTTGGACCTTGTGAGCCTGTGCACAACTGGGCTTCAAATTTCCAGCCCCCCATCCAGATATGCTCCTCATCCAAAATAGGGGAAGGACCACCCAGAACATCACATTTTTTTTGCAGCCAGTACTGTACATCATGTACTGCCACACCCTCATTACGAAATAAGATGGTCACTACTTTGACTGTGGGTCATGTGATGGCTATAACCTGAAACGGGATCCATAATGCAGAATGGTGTTTCTTTTCATATGCAGACCAAAATCTGTCAAGGCCAGCTGGTGTTTTAAAACTGACATCATAACGCCGTATCTCCAGACGTATGAATGAGTGCGTATATCTCATTAGAAAAAATCTTAAACATTCCTTAATCAGGGTTTTACCAACATAAATTCAGTCAAGCAGGTGTGGCATGCCTCCCAAATATTGCAGATGCACTGCATTTTTTATTTGAGACAGGGTATTGTTTGAAAAAACATTATCCCATTTTCGAAACTGCCTCCACAGTTTGGAGGGCTGTGCCCCCAATGCAGGCCTGGGAGCACTCTCTTCCTCAATTTCCACTCTATATCCCCATGGAGCAGCTTCTCTGTCCAGTATCTCTTACTGCTGGGCCTGTCCTGCTATCATCAACACAGGGGTGGGGGTTGGGGGGTTGATCATTTGTTCCTTTACTTTCAAGAACCACATTTTCAATACAAGCTCTATTACGTTCAACAGGTTTTGAACATGTATTCAACTGTGGGTCAAAGTTTACAGTTTCTGGAATTGGGAGAACAGTACAATCAGGTATTCATCCCACTACCTCATTCTCTGTCCATCCAGCTCCTTGTTTTGCTGACCCCACTGTCCACCATGTAGGTCCCTGAATTTTTAAAACACAGTCTCCATCATCTTGACGTCCTCTTCTTAAGCCCAAATCTGACACAATAACATTCTGTGCCTGTGCATCTTCTTTACCCTGCATATCAATTCCTGTTTTCACATTCAGCATACTAGCCCCTTTAAAAACAGCTTGACTCATTTCACAGAGAGGTGTACTTACTATGCCAGAAGTTACTTGTGATATAGAAACACTTGCTTTTGGAACATCTTGCAGTGTCGCTTGTATTTCCTTCTGGCAATCCACAGTATTCTCAGTCATCGGTCATACAGTCAGGCTCTCCTGTGAGGGTGATGTGTCATCCAGCCTGCCAGGTAGAGCAGGCCCAGTTTTGGCAGCATCGGCGTAAGCATCCAACCATTCTGGTGTCTGTATCTGAGGTTTTACTCCTCGTCGAGAAGTAAAAAGCACTTTTAAAAGTCACTGTTGCTGTTCCAAATTTAAGGCCTGCACAGAATCTACTTCGTGCTGAAATCCAACTGCTTGCAAATCCACTACGCCATCATTACATTGGGCAGCATCTCAACTTTCCACATCCATAATCTCCGCAGCTTGTTGCAAATTTACCATCACTATCCCCCGTGCTAGACCCAGAGGAGATCTTCTCTCCTGGAGGACTACCAGCCAAATGCTCAGAATCCAAATCGACATCCATAATCTCCGCAGCTTGTTGCAAATTTACCATCACTATCCCCCGTGCTAGACCCAAAGGAGATCTGCTCTCCTGGAGGACTACCAGCCAAATGCTCAGAATCCAAATCGACATCCATAATCTCCGCAGCTTGTTGCAAATTTACCATCACTATCCCCCGTACTAGACCCAAAGGAGATCTGCTCTCCTGGAGGACTACCAGCCAAATGCTCAGAATCCAAATCGACATCCATAATCTCTGCAGCTTGTTGCAACTTTACCATCACTATCCCCCGTGCTAGACCCAAAGGAGATCTGCTCTCCTGGAGGACTACCAGCCAAATGCTCAGAATCCAAATCGACATCCATCGTTCACCAGAGCCCCCTACCTCAGAGTAGGGGAATTTTTATTTAAAACAAAACCAACTTGTGCATTTACAAGCAAACAAACATCATACTTTTCCAAGCAAAAGAAATATTAAACATAGACAAATCAGAAAAAAAAAGAAAAAAGAAAACCCGTCATCCAATTCCCTCAATGTTTTTCAATACTTCTTTTGCCATTTCTTCTCCCGTAACTTCAGATTCCTTTTTATATATGCAATCTATTTCTGCTTGAAATTAAGACATCATATCCTGTATGGTTACTACTTTATTTGCAAAAGTCTTTGGCATCTTGCTTGCCAGATTGTTCATTTTAAAACCGCAAAAATCACATACAATGTATTTTTATTCCATTTATTCCAGATCTCTGTTACTTGCCCATATGCTACAACACTATAATTCATGTTTTTCAGGATGTCCATCCCCAAAAATCTGCAAGCTTATCCCAGAATGTTCTAATATGATTGCACTTAAAAAAAAGATGTTCCATAACTTCTTCTACAAAACCACATTCTATTACTGGACGTATACTTTCCTCCTAACGTTTATGTTTATGATTGCCCTTTACTTCACATTTAACTTTCCATGGCTACATAACCACACAAAATCTCTCATTGTCTTAGGAATTCTCCCATCCAATGTACACTCTAAAATCTGCTTTTCCTCTATAACATCTTTTATGCAGAAAATTGGGTTTTCAAAAACTTTCCTTTCCATAATATCTTTATAGTTATGCTTCCTATTTTTGACAAGTAGTTTATCTAATGCTATTCCCCATTGTACCATATATTTCCTAGCTACTTCCATGTATTCTGGTATTTCCATTTTTCCTTAACAGCTACCTTTTCTCCCAATATTTTCCATAAGAGTCTTAACCCACCTTTCTATTAATCCACTCCATATTTTACCCTTGTTTTGTGCCATTGGAACAATGTTAGCATAAAAGAAAATATTCAGAAAAAAGACTACCGATTGAATCATATTCAAACCTCCCTCTTTTACAGGCCTGTATGTATGGCATCTCTTTACAGGATTCATTATTGTACCCCACAAACTCTCAGAGTAGGGAAGGTTTTATTGCAAAAACACATACAACAGTTCCTGTGGTTTACATCTTATACATCAGTGAATCCACAATTAATTTTGCAATATTACCACAAATTTGCAAACATCATTCACATTTCCCTTTATATGTCTTACTAACCTTCACACTTCTTTCTAAATAACACTATTCATTTATATTTAATAAAGTAATTAAATCCTTTCCACCATTGTAACACCTTATGTGATGAATAAAACAATACATCCTTAGTATATGCTGTCTGTAATTCCTGTACCACTAAAATGTCCAGACTTTCATACAACATTTTCCTTTGGTATAAAACCCATTGGCATCTAGCCTGCCATAGGTGGTAGCGAATACAGCAAAAGAAGACCAGCAATGTATCCTGATGAAAGTGTTGAAATCTTAAATCATTATTTTCCCAATACTAGTACCTCATAGTTCAGATGTTTGAACCACTTTATGTTCCATTTTACTGCTAAGTACACAATACACAAGGAGGTGTGGAAAGGATGAAAAGGGACTTGGCAAGGTTGGAGGAATGGTCAGATGTATGGCAGCTAGGATTCAATGCAAAAAAGTGCAAAATAATGCACCTGGGAAACAAGAACCCAGTGGAAGAATACACAATGGGTGGGGAGGTAGTAACAACAACAAAACAGGAAAGGGACCTGGGGGTAATCATATCAGATGATCTTAAGGTTAGCAAGCAATGTGAGAAGGCAGTAGGAAGGGCTGGGGGTATACTGGGATGTATAGGGAGAGGCATCATCAGCAGAAAACAGGAAGTTGTTATCCCTCTGTACAGACAGTTGGTGAGACCCCATCTGGAATACTGTGTCCAGTTCTGGAGACCCCATCTCCACAAGGACATAGACAGGATAGAGGCAGTCCAGAGGAGGGCAACTAAGATGGTGGAGGGTCTGCAAAAGAGGCCGTATGAGGAGAGACTAAAGGAGCTTAATATGTATACCCTTGAGGAAAGAAGGGGGGGGGACATGATAGAAACTTTCAAGTACCTCAAGGGAATCAGCAAAGTCCAAGAGGGTAGCATCTTTCAGAAAAAGAGACTTGCAAGAACAAGGGGGAACAATTTAAAGATAGAAGGAGGGCGGTTCAGGGGCAATTGAGAGTATTATTTCACAGAGAGGTGGTGGATGCATGGAAGAGCTTCTGAGGAAGTTGTGGGGTCTAAAACTGTGGAGAATTCAAGAATGCATGGGACAGACATAAGGCAATTCTTGTGGGGGACAGGAAGATATAGGCTGTTGGTTAACTAGGATCTGCGGCCTATCCTGTAGGTAGGGAAATGGGCAGACTAGATGGGCCTAGCGGTCCTTATCTGCCGTCAAAGTCTATGTTTCTATGTTTCTATGTAAGTAATCCCACAATGCCAAGGTATAGGAACATTCCAAAGAAAATGCTCCATAGTTGCTGTTTTGTTGATACACTCTATATAGGGACAATTTTGTTCTTCTAGGACCTTATGCTTGGCATTCCCCCTTAGGTTGATTCTGCCATAAACAGTGAGCCATAAGTGTTCCCATATTTTTTGTGGTATCCTGGGGTATGTAAGTTGTTTCAAAGTTAATTGGCTGTCCACCAAGGGGCAATTCTTAAAACTAGATTCTAGGGGATATATTCTTGCCATAATTTCCCAATATAGCTGTTTGCTAGTACCATTTTGTATGGATAATTTTGTGACAAACCATCTGTATAATTTTTGCACAGCCAGTTTAAAATAGCTTGGAATATGCATGTGCTGATTTAATTTTGAAGCCACTCCATTCCATACTTGAAAATATTGTCCTAAAGTCAACCTTATCCATACATTTTAGAGTTCCCATGTACAAGTAAGCCCACTCAAAACTGTATGTGAAAAAAATAATACATGCAAAAAGACCACTGTATCTATCATTCCTAATCTGCCCTCCAAGATCCCCAAGTATGTAAAACATCTCTTTACTGGGTTCAATTTATTACCCCGTAACATTTGGAAAAACAAACTATATAATTTGGTATCATGTTGTGTAGGTAGGGGAAAGATCATTGCCACCTATTGCAGTGTAGGTATTATGAACTGTTTAAGAATTCCGATCCTTTTAAGTTTGGATACCTTCCAATGCCTCCATCTTTGAATTTTTAAGTCTATTTTGAGTATTGCTTTACTCCAGTTATCCTCTGGAAGGTTCTGTGATCCATATGGAATTCTTGGTATCTCTATTGGCTCCCTAGAAATCTTTATGCCTTCCATGTCCACTGAGGCCAGATGCCCTCCCCCTAAAAATAAACCTTTATTCTTATTGTTGTTTAATTTGGAGTTGGAGACTTTCCCCTTATTTAATGACTTCCTGTAAAAAAAAAAACTGTATCTGGTCATGTTTTTTTAAAAAAAAAAAAACAGATGTCATCTGCATATGCCTGCACATGCAGATTATACTGAATGCCAGGACCAGACAGACCATTCCATTTAGGATGCTTAGTCTCTATTTGTAATAGGGGGTCCAGTGATAAAACATATAGGAAGGGGGCTTAAAGGGCATCCCTGCCTGACTCCCAATGGGACCTCAAAGCCTGATCCAACCTGTTCTTTAATCAAAGGCTTCACAGAAAAAGATGTAAACAGGGATTTCAGTTGATCTATTAGTTTTACTGGAACATAGTACAATTCCAGGACTGCTTATAAAACAAAGGGTGATACATTCTATTAAAAGCCTTTTCCTGGTCTGCTGACACCAAACAGCCAGTAACCCCTGATACATTCAGATGCTCTATTGTGTCTCTAATAATCATTAATGCGTATTGTATTTTCCTATCTGGGAGCCCGGAAAACTGCTGTGGTGAGATGACTAAAGAAGCATAATGCTTCAGGCAATTGTTTAAAGTATGAGCTAAACTTTTATAATCTGTATTTAGTAATACTATGGGTCTCCAGTTTAAAATATTAGATTTTACCCCTTTTTTATGGAGATAGATGAGCAAGCCTTCGGTGAAAGAAGAAGAAATAGAATTTGTGGAAAAAAAATAAGACTATACTTTTTCTAAACAAATAAATCCCAATTAAAGGTTTTGTAAAATTTGTTCAGAATGCCATCCAAGCCTGGTGCAGTTTCATTTTTCAGGGCCCTCATAGCTAATTCTATTTCTTGCACCACTATTGGAGCCTGCAGTTTGTTGATTTATTCTGGGAATACTGGGATGCTTACCTCCTCCCAAAAGTCCTGTATCTCTTGCTCCTTTATTGGCTGTTCAGGCTCTAATCATTCATAATGTTGTTTTATCAATTCATCAATCCCCTCAGTTGAACTGACTTTGAGTCCATTTGAGGAAACTAAAAAGTCAGAGGTCATGCCTTCCTTGATCTGTTTGCATGCCTCATAAGGGTCTCCAATAGCGGATTTTTGTTTTAGTCCTTTCATATTGGTATTGTTTCATGGCCTCCTTAATTTTATTAATTTGAGGTGAATAATCATGATTTGAGTGATTTGCTAGGGTGTATAATTTCCACAATTGTCTTCTTAAAGGCAGATATTTAAAAAAGTTCTCGTTCCCTGTTTTCCTCCCATAATTTTTAAACCAAGTAGCAATATCCTTCTTTGTGGTGTCCCACTATTCCTCTATGTTGGAGTACAAAAATGCCACTGACAGTCTAGCTGCCAGAAGATTAACCATATTCCATTGTACTGTGGGCTCCCCTAACACTGAGGTGTTAAGTTTCCACCTACCAACCCCTTTAGGTGTGCCAGCCACATGATCTAGCTGTAATCTTAAAAAAAGATGGTCAGAATATTCCACCGGATCTATACATAAAACCCCTTTTGGTAAATTGGGCAAAAGACAAATACAATCTATAGTTGTTTTAAAAGAATTCCTCATGTAAGTGAATTTAGGGCCTTCTCTGTGATAGGTATGGCTGTCTATCAAACTTGCTGTCTCTATTATATTTTTTAATGTGTTAGAATCACAATAAATTGTCTTACCATCATCTATTTTCCTTTTGTTCCCTTTAATAATACTATAGTTAAAATTTTCACAGAAAAAAACCTTAGACATGGTCACTAAATAAGGCTGAATTAATTTCATGTGGCTGACCTTTTCTGCTTTAATCTGTGAGTTATAAATGTTTATGAATCTGCTATCCATTCCCCCCCAAAGCCCATCTAAAATTTAAAATCTGCCTGGGACTAAATCCACCAGTTTCTGTAATATAAAGGTATATGAATTAAACAAAATTCCCACCCTGCCAGCCTTATCCATTCAGAATGCACAACAGGAAGGTCCCCATACCCATTCCTTTTTAAATATCCACACTTGTTCATCAGAATTCATCCAGGTTTACGGTAAAAAACAGATATCCACACATTTTCTGTGTACATAGTGAAACACAGCTTGCCTTTTAATCGTGTTCAACAAACTATGTATGTTCAATGACCCTATTTTATAGCCAGTCAGTTAAGCAGAAAAAGAGCCCCATACTACAGTCACTATTTTTTTTTTTTTCCTTTTTCTTTTTCCCTTTATAGGTACTCTGCCCTAGACTTGAAATATACTGCTGCTCTGCAGGAGATTTTTGAGAATCCGAGTCCCCTACTTCCATGTCAGATTCCCCCCAGCTTGTAAAAAGGGCTGCATAGGAGTTGTTTGTTTCCAAAGGAGGTGGGTCCAGAGGAGATTTGGCCTTAACATTCCTGGTGGACCTTCTGTGTGTAGGAGGAGCCAGAACAGGGAGAGCTATTATCCCACTCTCCAAGCCTGCTGGCTCCTCATAGCAAACAGGGGAAAGTGGCCCTAAATCCCAAGCTGAACCAGGCTCCTTTTTTCCCTTCATCCCTGGTGTAGTCAGGGTATCCTCAGTAAGATTTATTAAATCCTCTTCCTTTGGCCTGGGTGTGGGTGAGCAGGAGGAGGAGGGGGGTCTTGGACAGATACTCCACCAACTGGGGTCTGTGCAGCTACCGAATTCTGTGCTTGCTGAATACACAATTCGGGGCCAACACAAGAGACTTTATTTCGTGCCACCCCTGGGCACTCACCAAACACATGGCCATACTCCTCACATAAATCACACTTACAGTAGTGTGGTTTTTGCACTGCATAGTTATATGGCCTATCTCACCACAGTTGTCACACCTGGGCCTATCACATGTGCTGCATAAATGGGTCCTAGAGCCACATTTGTAACATGCCCTGGGCTGGCCTGCATAAAAACAAACCCCTCAATCCCTGCCCAACATGAACGAGTTTGGAATGTGTTCAATCCCCTTTTGATGCTGACTTAATTTGAATTTATATTTCCAACCCCCGGTCCAAAATAATTCACTATCCAAAATTGCCTCAGATTCACCAAGAATGTCACATTTCTGTGCCAACCAGTACGTAATGTCCTCTACATGGACCCCCTCATTCCTGAACATCACTGTTACATATTTAATTAGTGGTTTGGTCAAAGGAATAACCACAAAGGGGGTCAATGTAGGGGAGAACTTCACTGGCCCATACCTCTCCTAGAATAAATCTAGGGCATAGGCCAAATGAAAGCTCACATTGAAATTGTCTTCTCCTGATGTATTAATAAATACATATACTTCCCTGGGGGTAAAAGAGTAAAGTGTCAAATTGTTTTGTCTGAACCTCCCCAGGGTGTCTCCATTGAATTTGAATTCCTGGAGATATTTTCCCCACTGTATCAATGACTTCTGACTACTCCTGCCTAAAAAGCCTTGGGCATTTTTACACCCATTATTGTTCCACGGTCATAGGCTAACCATGACATATTGCACTTTGGTCACTTGGTAGAAACTTGTACTACCAAGTGTTTCTGTTTCTGTCTAACATGTGCATATTTAGAAAAATGTGATGAGCTGTATATACCTGTCCACGATCCAACTAGCCTAGGGGGTGTATACGACAATGTTATAAGTTATATTATGACCAATCCAGTCCTTGAGCTGTGTTCCACTCCTATGTATGATAACCTGTACATATCTCAGTTTAACTAGCTAGTCTAGAGTGTATAATCTGAAATGTGCTTACTACTGTATGTTTCCCATAGCTTCAAATGATGTACTTCCCACATGTTTGTTTACTGTGACAAAAAACTGTACTCTCTTTGCCATGTCTCCTTGACTGTTGTTCCTCATGTTGTACTCTCCCGAGTCGTTCCTGAAAATAGGCATAATACTTGTCTAGTGTACTTACCCGGTAAAAAAAAAGCTAAATAAATAAATAAATAAAATGTAATGAATCTTTTAGCAGTATCCTCCCCACATGATAGCTGTCTGGCCTATATTTAAGCCCCCCCTTGTATCAGATGTACACTGCATTATGTCTGGGCGCTGCCTCTTTTTAACTTTTGCAAAAAGTTCAGATAATGGCTTTCTTGCTGTATCATTGTCTTGCCTCACATCAGGCTCTTGTTCAGGTATGGATCCAAAACTTTATGTAGTTGGAGCATTATTCATGGCCTTAGCAAGTCCATTATGTCCATCTAAGTCATTTGGTCTTATATTTTGCTCTGGCTGAGCCGTCCCCCTTCCCTCACATTCAGGGTGGTGTCTGTAGAGGTTTTCCTGATTTGTCCATCTGTTTTTGGAGCCCACTCAGGGGAGGCCTGAAATAAATTAAATGTCTTGTCCCAGGTAGGGTCAGGCAACCAAATTCTCCCAGGAGGCTGTTTCCACTCAGCCTTCACAACTGCTTTCTGAGGGGACCAAGCACCACAAAGGGAGAGGGGTGCTGCCTGTAAAGGCTGCTTCACTGACTGTGGAATGCTCTCTAGAATCACTCTAATATTTCTATTAGCCAGCATGAGTGCTGCCCTTTTGTCCATAACTTCAGCTCTTCCAGCTCTCGAACATCCTCCTTTAAAGGAGAAGCATGTGCGCCCATCTTGAGAAAGACCAACCTTTCCAATATTTAGTTTCCTCCTGTTTCCCTTTTGTGCTGACAAACCCCTCAGGTTGTTTAAAAACAAACTCAGCCATTTTAGACATCATGACAGGAGTCCTGCTTTCCCCAGTCAAATCTTCTGCCCCTCAAGAGTCTCCTGAAAAGCAGCTTTTTTTTCAAATTAGAAAGTTCCTCCACTTTTCCCCCTGTCTCTTTTAGGTATGCATCAGTCGTGATGCTTTCAATTTCAGATTGCACATCACAAACTTGTGATTTAGTGTTAGAAGTTGAAAGGGACTCACCCCGCCCCATCAGGGCGTTTGATGCTGCTGCATCAGTAGGGCCTTTGACAGGCCAAATCTCAACTATGACAGGAGGAAATTCCACTCTCAGATTTGCAATTTGCCTTGCAAGGCGTTCGCTCTCCTTTAAATGCCTTTTATGCTTGTTTTGTACTGAACACAGCAGCTCTTGCTGTTTTTTCTCCATATGTCCTGGTGACTGTTTCTTCATACATTTCTGGGTTAATGCTTAGATCTTCTGTAGATATCTAGACATCCATGATGTCCACTGCAGAATCTTCTAACAATAACATTTTTTTCAGCAAAAATGTCAGCCTCTGCCAAGTTCAAGGTAGAAGAGGAGGCCTTCTCCTCTACCTCTACAGCATCTGCACTCTCCAGTGCTCCACTCTGAGTGGTCATCCTAACAATGGACAGCAGCTCCCCCTACAGCTCAGTAGGGGAATTTCCCCAGTGCCCTGGTCAAATTCCCCCATTCACTAAAATACCACAAACAGCTTAATCTGGTTCAAAGTCAGTTGGCATTCATCTAGATCCTCCTCCCACAGGTCATGCCTGAAAATAGGCAGAATTTGTCTAGTGCACTTACCCGGTCAACAAAAACTAAATAAATAAAATAAACCCTAACATCTCATTTCCTTACTTTTGTCACTTCAATCCTAACTGATGCATTAATGAAGTTTTTTTACAATGAATTTTGCTTCTTTATGAGAAAGTGTAATGTAACTGGTAATTGTTTGTAGGAGCCATGGCCCTCCAGGCCCTGCACTCCCTTCATGCTGCCCATTTTTAGCATAATTCTTATGTGTATTTGAGAGCACCAGCCCTCTGGGTCCTGTGCTCCCACTTACATATAATAATAGACATACTGCAGCCATATAGTCCTGAAAAGCAGCCCTTGTAACACTAATTTGGCAAGATCTCAGTAACTGTAGCAACTATGGAAAAAAATTCCACTGCAGTTGTAATCATGAGCTGGAAACCTCTAAGCATACATAGTACACCTAAAGGTGTACTAAGCTATGCTTAGCAAAATATTTGTATCTAGAACCGTTTTTGAGATACAGGCACTGAAAGGTGCCGTGTTCACCAAAATGTTATCCTATGGGAAATGTCTCAACTTTGGAATGCTGTGGAACCAATGACAATTTTTACACCAAACAAGCACAAATTACATTTGTGGGGCAACCCCTTTGAACCAGCAAAGAAACAGTAACCTTTAAAAATCCCTTTTTGCTGGTGACCTGTCGGTGCAGCAGTTGGATTTCCATCTACGATGCCGGTGACCCAGGTTCGGTAATGGACCCAGGTCACTGGAGGACCGGCCAGGGGGAGAAGGTACGAGCATCCAACCGCAGCTCACCTTCTCTGGGGGGAGGGAGGGGACATGGCCCGTCATGTGCTGACTCCTGGTGGAGGCCAGGGAGTACAGCAACATGTCAGCACCCTGGGTTTTACTGTCCTCAGATGTAGGTGGGAGGTTCAGAAAGCTCCAGGGCAGATGCAGGGGGAGGACGTTGCAGATGTTGGCTCTTTGCGCCTGACGTCAGAGCAATTACAACATCCACAAGAAAATGGGAAAATGCCCTCCAGAGTCAGGAAGATGGAATGCCAAGCCAGGTCCTGATCTGCTGTCTGCCCAGCTCTCTCAGGGGCCTGATGAGACTTGAAGGTTTGGAGGTTGGCCCACCCTGATCCCATGCGGTGGCAAACCACAGTGAGATGGGGAGCTCTGAGCAGTCAGGTAAAATAGTGGTAGGGACAGGCTTAATTGGCACCTCCTGATGCTGCAAATCCGGGAGGGGATAAACTGCAATTGAAAACAAAATCCCTTTTCATGATTTTTTTAACCACTCAATAATGAAGGAAGCATCTGCATCAGTAATGTACATAGCCCATATAGCCCAACAGAGTGCCATAGGATGGTTTTATAAATCTGAGAAAGGGAAAAAGAAAACATACAGACAAAAACAGAATAACAACCCCAAAATATCTTTCCTCACTTGGGGCCAGAATTCGCAGCTCTTGGTTCCAAGGACATTGACCAATCCACACAACCACCATTGCTACTGTGTTCTTTATTAGAGTTCAGTGACTAAGCGCCTCAGCCACCACTTTTTCAAACTGTAAGCTGTGCAATTTTTTCTCTTATTTCCAATTCCTCATATTGTAATCTGATCAGTTGGAAGTAAGAAAGAGAACAGCACCACTTCTGCAAGGAAGAGATGGTGGCATAATGTTCCTGTCAGTGCACACTGGTACAACGGGCAGTATGTTCGATCCCCCACGTGAGGAACTGTTTTTCTTTACAACTATCAACTTGATTATCTATTTTAATTAGCTAGCTATACGGATTTACTTGGCATATTCTTCTATGACTGCCATGTGGTGTTTTACTGATTCCATTAAGCATTTAATCTTTTACAGAAATCTTTGGGATCATGCCTCATGATGGTGCTTCCATGCACCATATGGCTATCAAACAGCATGGTATGTGTAAAACACTACCATGCCCCTTCCATAAAGATGGCTGATAATTACAGGGTCCATGAGAATATAGTTAACATTTGGGACACAACAGTTAGCCTGTCTGCAGATGGCAGCAGATCTATACCATACACTGACTGTGTAGCATTGGCTGACACATTGCAGGCTGCCACGTCCCCTTACAGAATTGCACAGCTCGTAGTGTGGAATGTCACTGTTCACTACACTGTTTATTTCAAAGATGACCTGTTATTGTCCAGATGTACTCGGGCTTCAGCTTTTGTTATTATAATTATGTGGAGTATATGTATTACACTATATGGAAAAGAAACAATATTCAGCAATACACGAAAACACACTCTTGATCTCTATCTCTGGTCTCCTTTTACCGTCTTTGTCAAAAATGTTATACACTGTATGCGGGGTCAACTGCAAGTAGAGGTATGGTTAGGGGTGTGTGGGAGGGAAACTCAAACAGAAAATACATAATATGGTCAGGAAATGGAGTCTGTGCAGGGCAGAAAACAAAATACACGCTACTCTGAAGAGCCAAAACCTGAACACAACTCTACTGTGGGAGGGGGGATCAATCACACTACAGATAGGTGTCACTTTAAATAATTTACAGTTCTAGGCCTGTGGTTTAAAGAAGTATATCAAGGACATTAATCTGAAATCCTAAACAATGTTATCTACACAAAGATAAATTACAAAATTCCCGTCAGTATTATTTTGACATCCTTATAGTGTATCGCCATTCACAGACACACAGACACACACACACACTACACTAACACGCACACACATTAGAGAATGGATAACCTCACAAATATCAACATGAAAAGATAACAGACCATAACTCCACCCCCAATGAATCAAATCATAAATACACCACTCAAGTTCAACACATCAGCCAGTGAACTGCGTAAAACAGTTTTTCACCTGTGTATTTAGTGACACTGTAACGCTGGCGTTTTTATACGTGCTCATTACCTGTTTGAACTAAATAAAGAACAATTATCGCTTTGCTGATCTGTTTAAGGCTGTGCGGTAAGACAGTATTTATTAGATCGCAGTTCTCCAAATGCAGGAGTCACCCAAGTGTTACTCATGCAGCCTGAAGTCTGAAGTTTCACAGTGTCGATTAGTTGCCTAATAAATTACCATCTCTTTCACTCTCACTCTATCTCTCTCTCTCTCTCTCTCTCACATGCTTGCACTCTGCCTTTCAGTTACTACTCCATGTATCACCCTTATTGAGGCATGTGGTTTTTTAACAGTTGCTCTACTAGTAGTCCTTTAGGTCATGTGCCAGTAGAATTGGAGAAACAGACAAGCTCTATGTTTATAATTTTTTGGGGGGATGGGAATTTTCTCCACAGTAAAAGCTCAGAATGAAATCATGCCTATTTGTGAAATACAACTGGATCTTCCATTGAACAAAAATAATCTGCAAATATAAGAATGCAGCTTTTGGAAATATTTATCATAGTACTTTAATCACATTCACAATAGAGGATAGTCAAACAAAGTAAATAAATAAATACATTAACTAATAAATACTAACGTACATATCTTCCTTACTTTTCTGGTGGATTTTCTTTGTTGCTGGTACTCTGAATGAAATCATTCATAGTGGAGTACTCGCAACTAATCCATGATGGCAGTGTTTGTAAAAAAAAATGCTTTAAAAATAACAAAAGTTAGTCTTTGTAGTGAAAGCCTCTTTCTTTCTTTAACTAGCCAAGTAATGCCCCTTGCACTTGCAGATTATTTTTTTTTCAGTGTTGCCATTTGGGCTTGGCACTGTGTAGTCTGTTAGTTAACCACTCAGGGCTGATTAATCTAAGTGCCCTAACCTGAGCCACCAACTTGTTCAACACATAAATCAAGTTAATCAAAAGAGTAGAGCTGGGCATGGGCAGGAGGGAGGGTTGCAGTCACTCAGTAATCAAGTTTTAGTTTCCTAACATCAGAGGTGCCTTGACCCTGTCTCTGCTTAGTTTACAGACATCATGACATAACGTTTTTACTTATGGTCTCACTGCGTGCATCTCGTCTCAGGTCTGAGATTCTCTGTCTGACAAGGTCATCATCACAGCTCAGTTGATGAGCTCTGAATGAAACAGCAGCCAGCTTCACCCCGTCACCATTGATCAGATAATGGACTGTGTTGACCTTGATATAGTAGGTGTCCTGCCTGGCAGATTGTCCTATAAATGCCTGCGATGCGTCCCCACCTCCCCATTCCCCAGTTCAGTGTAACATTCAGTTGATGGTGGGGAACTTATTTACTGATTATAAATGTTGTTCTGTGCATCTGCTCTCCTTGGTGTTAGTGTCCATAGGACTGTCATTAGTATTTTTTGTTTTACTTTTGCTTATTTTAATTCTGTTTGTATGTTTGTACTTGCCCCTTTCCCTTCTATGTGCCTATAGATTCACAGCTCTGACAGATGGAACTAACTGGCATCTTGCTGTGACTGTGTTAACCTATTAAAGTATCTGGCCAGGATTTTTGGAGTCACTGCACCTGTAGGGATGATTTAATGACTTAAGATCAGTCCAAGTTTTATGGGAAGAACAGGTCAAGCAAGCTGATTAGAATAATCATGGTGGGACTGATCCAGTCACAGGGCTAAGCAAAAAATGAACGATTTTTGCAAGGAGCAATTTTTATGTTGCTTGCACGCATGTGCAAGAAACATTGTGCCATCATCGGAGATTTCGGAGGTGTGTCACCTCCTCCTCCAATTCAGTCAGTGAGCTGGCAGGCGGGGCCCCTGTAAGCCAATACATTTTGGAGCTGTCTATGACACGCTCCAAAATGCAGTGGCATACAGTTGAAAGGGGGAGCTACGCTTCAGTGAGCAGAGATAAGAAGCCCACTGAAGTGTGGCCCCCACCTTTGCGAAGCGAGCGCATCTCCCGCATTGCGTACTGTGTAGCCGATGGGGTGCCCAATCCCTGTCGGCTGAGCTGCGCCTCCCCCAGTTGTGGTGCCACGCTGAGCCCACCCCAATGTGGCAATCAGTCCACGATGGGGTGCCCAATCTCCCGTCAGCTGAACACCCCCAAACATCCTTGTGCCACACTGGGAGCCCACCCCAGTGTGGCAAACGTCCCACAATGTCTTTTTTTTATTTTAACCTGAAAACAAACGGTCCCAGCGGAGTGTCCAGCCCCCCTCCCACAACCGCACCCACCAACTCGCTCCAGCCTCCCACCACACCCCATACTTACCTCCAGACCCGCGAGCGATCTCGGTGGACCGGGAACATCTGCACTCTTCAAAGCCGACCGCAAACTGAGAAATGCCGGTGGCTGTATAATGGCCTAGATAGGGGGGTTTCAACTTTGTTGCATATCTCAGGAATTTTGGGGAATTTTTGCACCAAATTTTCAACATGGGGTTTTTGAGACCCCTTCTTATGAATGATGTCACTGTCATGGCGTTATTCAGGCCTGAAGGGTGATTTCATGCAGTGACTGCGCAGTGACTGCGAGATCACCCTTCGGCCTGAATACCACCATGACAGTGACACTAATTCATGAGAAGGGGTCCCAAAACCCCATGTTGAAAATTTGCAAAATCAAAAATGACTGTTTTACAGAGCGTGCGTTATGCAGTTCCACGCACGCTCGTAAATTGTGAATCAATATTTTCACTCCACATTTTCAACATTGCCATTTTACCACACCTTCTTATGAGTAGTACAGCTGTCATTTTCACATCTCACCCAAAATGTGTTTCCGCCTATGTGTAGCTTAGAATGGCGGTCGGTGTGCTGAAATCAATGTACAGGACAAATTAAGAAAATCACAGTGACACTGTTCATGAGCAGAGGTCTTAAACGGCTATGTTGAAAAATTCCAGAAAAAATTTAAAAATGACTGTTTTATTTAGTGTGCGCTATGCAGTACTCCACGACGCCATAAGTTTGCAATTTTCAATATTTGCACTCCAATGACTTCCAAATACCTAAATAGCACATAGAAGCAAGCAACATTTGGCATTGACAAATGCTTGTTTCTGCTGCCTTGCAAAAATGGCACAAGGATTCAGGAAAACATAAAGATAGTGTGCTTGCTTGACTTGCAAAACTAAACATTTAGAAACATAGAAATGTAGAATCTACAGAAAAGGCTAGATGAAGGTGTAGCAGATGATATGTGGAGATCCTAGTCAAATCTGAAAACACAATATAACGACCTAATTAGTTCTGGTTACTTGGTTATATGGACAAAAGAGGGCCTTGGCTCATCAAGATCGTCCTCCACACTTGTGGAACATTTAAACCTGTAGTTACTTCATATCTCATCCTTAATAACATTTTAATTCAATAGCCATTTATCTAATTTGTTCTTAAAAGTATTGATATGGGTGCAATCTATAACATCTTGTGGCAGAGTATCCACACCCTGGCTGCCCTAATTGTGAAAAAGTATTGCCTTTTATTTGTTTTTGTTCTGTTTGCCACAAGCTGTTTAATGTGGCACCTAGCCACAATTCTCCTAGTGGAGAATGAAATACCACACTGTTCCATTAAGTTAGGGGTTTGAATAATCTTAAAAAACTAGAGAAGGTCTCCTCTTAATCTTCTTAATTTAAGTAAATATAACCCTGTACATTTTAGCCTTTCATCATAATCTAGGTGAACGAGATGTGGTACGAGTTTAGCTGCCCTACACTGAATCTGTTCAATTCTCGTTATATCGGAGATTGAGTAGTGACTCTAAAATGGTGATCCGTAGTTGGTATATAGCTTAACATGAGATCCATACAAGGACACGATGCATTCTTCTGATTTTGAGATAAAGGTGTTATTAATTATATATAGGAGGGCATTGGCTTGATTTGCTATTTTAGTACAGTGATCTGACAATGACAATTTATTATTAACTAATATTCCCAGATTTTTTTCTGTACTAGATTCTCTAATAATGATATTATTTAGGAAATATGTTTGTTTAGGGTTGTTTTTGTCCAGATGTATTATTGCACATTTTGATACATTAAAGACCATTGTATTGGTTATAGCCCAATGTTCAATGGTAGCAAGATCCATTTTTCAGATCATTTTATTAGTCTCACTATCAACACAACCCCTCAATTTAGCATTATCTGCAAATTCTGAAATTATATTATTAGATGAGTTAGTCATGTCACAGATGAAAATACTAAAATATGTTGGTCCCAAAACAACTCTGAGGGACGCTACTAGTCACCTTTCCTTGGTCTGAAAGTTCACTGTTCACCCTAACTCTCTGAGATCTGTTATTTAACCAGCTATGAACCCATGAAACTATTTTAGTTGAAAATCCAAGGTTGATAAGTTTAGTCATTAGTATGTTATGTGATACTTTGTCAAACGCTTTACTATAATCTAGTAGGATAACGTCAACAGGGATATTAGAATCAAGGTTTTTACTTATACTGTTATAAAAGGAAATCAAATTTGTTGTACCGGAATAACCTGTTTTGAACCCATGCTGTGTATTATCTGTAATATTTCATGATTTCATTTCGACTTCAATTAGTAATTTAATTTTCTTTTCCATTAATTTGCAGAGTATTGAGGTGAGGCTGATTGGCCGATAGTTTTCAATTTTAGGATGTAACCCTTGTTTGAATATGGGATTACAGTTGTAGTCAACCAATCAGAGGGTGTCCTGGATTCCTGAAGGGATTTACTAAAGATAATAATATGGGGGGGGGGTTGGGGGGCAATAGCATCAATTGTTCCTAGTAAAAATGTTTGGTGAATATTATCTGGCCAGGGACTTGTTGTTTTTTTCAGGGAGCCTAGCAGTTTCTTAAGTTCCTGAAGTGAACAAATATAAACACTAGAATGGATAAATGAACATCTGGTATAATATGAGTATCTTGTTCAAACACAGAGCAGAAGTATTTCTGAGGCAGATTTTGCTATTAGGAAATCTAGAATTAATTATTTGGACTCAGGACCTAGGGCAACTAAATTACTAGTAATTAGATTAAAACACAATTCTATAACCACCAACATCACAGGAATTAAAGCACAATGCTCAGATCATATCCTTCTAAGACATAGACAAATAAATGATGAATTTTATTAATTTTATAAGGATGTATATGGGATGGAACAGGCCAATGATGGTCTGTCAGTACACAAATTCTGTGAAGGCCTCTACATACCTAAGACTGATGTGCAGCGCTGGACCATGAAATGCTGGGAGCCAGCATCACAGAAGATGAGATTATAACTGCTATTACATCCTTAATGAAAAATAAACCCCAGGCCCTGAAGGGTATGTTAACTTTTACCATACCTTTTGTAATAAGTTGGCACCCATTCCTAAAAATGTTTTTAATGAAGCATTGGATAAAGGGACCCTTTCTCTGGACCAAATAAGGTGACTTATTATCCTAATTCACAAAGCAGGCAAAGATCCATTTTTATGTGGTAGCTACCATCCTATTTCTTTAATAAACACAGACATACAAATATTGGCCAAAATAATTTCTAACAGATTGGAAGCTGTTCTACTCTACTTAATCTCCATCCAGCAAACAGGTTTTATGAAAGGCCAGCATTCAGCAGATAATACCCAGAAACTATTTCACATTTTGGATCATGCAAATAAGGCTAACATTCCCTGCGGGTTATTAGCATTGGATGCAGAGAAGGCTTTTGACAGAATTCTCTGGTCACACATTTTTGAAATACTCGAGAGTTACCAATTTCCTGAGAATTTTTTTCAAATGGGTTAGAATTCTTTATAACAACCCATCCTCGACTGTTATCACAAATGGTATAACATCACCATACTTTCAACTCCATAGAGGAACTAGACAGGGATGCCCAATGTCGCCATTGCTTTTTAACCTAACAATAGAACCACTCATTAGAAAGTTAAATGAAGATAACACAATTAAGCACATCTGAATCAAGAATGCTGAGTTTCACACCTCAGTTTATGCTGATGACCTCCTTATCACATTATCAGACCCAAAGAAATCACTATCTCAGATGCTGAAGGTTCTAAACAACTTTGGTGCATTCTCAGGGTACAAACGCAATACAGACAAGTCTTATTTCATGTCTTTAAATAGGCTTTGCAATAAAGATGAAATTTGAAGATATGAATTTACTTGGGCACAGAATAGTATAGATTATGTGGGCATTAAGATTTGCAAAAGTACTGCAAAAACAATTAAAACAAATCTGGCAGAGTTCAAAAATAAAATTACAATCTTCCTTGCTAAATGGAATAAACTACCTTTGGGCTTATGGGGAAGGCTGGATACCATAAAAATGAACATTCTGTCCAGGATTTTATACATTTTTATGATGATTCCCTGTCACATAACCAAAATGTGGGCTGAAAAACTTAACTCAGATCTGTTGAGGTTCATATGGGGATATAAAAAAATTCTTCCAGCCTACCATAAACTGACCAGAAATAAGAATAATGGAAGACTGAAAGCCCCTGACTTGTTGTATTACTTCTTAGCAGCTAGAATTTCACAAATTACAAAGTGGAACTTATTGGATGCTACTAATGATTACATACCAGAGTGGGTGAGAATAGAAAAGGAATTGATTGAGGCACAAGAAACATCCATACATTCTGTAATTTTTGCCAAAACGTTGAGGATACCAGGGTCCAAAATAATAAGAGATGCAATTAGAATGATAAGATTGGTAAAGTCCAGTTTTCAATGCGATACTCTAAATTCCAAACTACAACCAGTATGGGGACATATGAACTTCCTAGATAATACTAAAGTTTTATATAATAATGATTGGGCCCAAAGGGGTATACTCAGGGTTCAGCATTTGGTTAAGGAAAACACATTCCTCTTATGCTATGCAGTTAAACAAAAACATAAAATTCATGTTTTTGACCCAGAATAGTATGCAAAACTAAGACACATTATTGCATCAGCAATTCAATTAGATATAATACCTAGCAGCAATACAGTCTGCTTTCTGTCATGCATGCAAACTGGTGTTTATGTCTCAACCATTTATAATTTACTCCTAGAATGCAGCAGAGGAATCATCCCTGAACCAGCAATAAGATGGTCTACAGAGCTGGGGGTGAGTACACACAATTGGAATTGGGAGAAAATATGGTCATTGACTTTTAAAACTTTTGCAGTGATAAGATTGGTTCACTATAAGACACTTCACAACTTATTTTTTACACCTGGTCTCATGCACAAGATGGGGCTGATTTGTAATCCTAATTGTAATAAGTGTAATAAAGCAGAAGGAACACTGACACACATATTCTGGGAATGCATTACACCAAGGAGCTTTGGGAGAAGGTTCCAAAAGAGTTCAAGACCATTCCAACCGTACACTTAGAAATTAATGTTGAAACTTGCATTTTGGATCATTTCTCTGAGGAGAGGATTTGGTCTAAGGAACAAAAGTATTCCCTGCTCCTTCTTGGAACATCATTTAGAAATAGTATTCTTAAAAGTTGACTAGAAGAGAGAATTTGCTCATTTACAGAATGGAAAATTACATTTTTAGAGATTCTTAGAGTAGAGAGATATAGTCTTACAATTAAGAGGGATGAGTCATAGTTTTGATGACAAGTTTGGTTGTATATATAGACTATTTGCTGATAATAGACTAATAACTGAGGAGGGTAGTGTGCTGGAGATCACAATTTAACCATTATATATGGTCTGTCTTAAATCTGACATAATGAGAATCTTCTACAAATACCCCCATGTGGTCTGGTTATTAGGACTCAACAAACAACATATTGGTGAGCAAAGGTTTACAAATGATAGATCTGAACAATAATTCAGTTTTCCTTATTCTGTTTCAGTTTACTCTATCTATTTTTTTGCTTTAATTCACTTATATTTCCCTCTAATGGTTTGGATATCTATTAAAAGTTGATACATAATGGAATAGAGAATTGCTGGTCTTAGATTGATTTTTCTTTTAACATTAGGTAAATGTGTAAGAGGGAAGTACTGCTATTTAGGCCAGCCTTTATTAGAAGTAGTACAACTAAGACAAACATATTACTGTTAGAAACAAACATTTTCTTAACTTATGAATATTTTTCTCTTTTTTTGTTTTGTTTAATATATTTTATCTAAAGATCTTAATCATACATTTTTAAGATTTAGTAAAACATCTGACTGTTTAAACATTTAAATAATATCCAATATTAATTTATATTGACAGCAGCTGTGAAATGTTATAACCAAATCTTGATTGTGAGATATACAGCTTTCTGAATTTGTTATAAGCATTTTTATATTTACTTTTTAATGTCTCCATGCATGTATTTGTTGATTGTAATCTATGTATTAGATATTGCTTTAATAAAACTGTCTATTGAAAAAAAAGAAACATAGAAAAAGGATCATATAGCCCACCTAGTCTGCCCATTTCCCTACTTGGTTTGGCAATCCCTACTCTTATCTGGACTGCCTTTCCCCACTGTGCTGTATAGCAGAGTGTCTTTATGCTTATCTCATGCACTTTTGAATGCCTATACTGTTTTTGCTTCCACCACCTTCACTGGTAGGCTGTTCGATGGATACATCACCCTCTCTGTGAAAAAAATACTTCCTAGCATTGCCCCTATGCCTCCCTCCCTC
The DNA here is from genome assembly GCA_016271365.2 of Neoceratodus forsteri. NCBI lineage: Eukaryota > Metazoa > Chordata > Ceratodontiformes > Ceratodontidae > Neoceratodus > Neoceratodus forsteri. Next base: position 1,783,641,613 of record CM057449.1, read on the forward strand.
CCTCCAGCCTCATGTTATGTCTCCTTGTCCTTGTGCACTTTCTTCTCTGAAATATGCCCCCCTCCTGTACCCTGTTTATTCCTCTAAGGTATTTGAAAGTTTCTATCATATCCCCTCTCTGCTGCCTCTCTTCCAATGAACATGTGTTTTGTTCCTTGAGTCTTTCCTCACAAGGCTTGTGGTACAGTCCATGTATCATTTTTATTGCTCTTCTCTGGACTGCTTACATTCTGTCTATGTCCTTCCTGAGATGCAACCTCCAGAACTGGACACAATATTCCAGATGAAGCCTCACCAGTGATATATACAGTGGCATCACCACTTAACTCCTCCTACTGGTTATGCCCCTTCCTATGCACCCCAGCATTCTGTTGGCCTTCCCCATTGCTTTTTTGCATTATTTGGCTGACTTCAGGTCATCGGGTATGATAACCCTCAGTTTTATCTCCTGACTTGTGGTGGCTATAACCTGCCCCCCATCCTGTATTCCTCTCTTGGGTTTCTGTGTCCTAGTTGCATTATCTTGCACTTCTTAGTGTTGAAACCCAACTGCCAAACCCTTTACAATTCCTCAAGCAGTCTTAGATCATTTCTCATTTTATCTAACCCCCCTCGTGTGTTGATTCTGTTTCAGTTCTTGGTGTTATCTGCGAACAGGCATACTTTCCCCTCCAGTCCCTCTGCAATGTTGCTTATGAAGACATTGAATAGAACTGGACCCAGCACTGATCTCTGTGGAACCCTGATGATCGCCTCCCCCCTTCTAATTTTATGCCATTTACTACCACCCTCTGGATCCTGACTTTTAGTCAATTTCAAACCCATTTTACCACTTTACAGCCCACACCCAGATTCCCTAATGTGTTAAGCAACCTTCAATGAGAAACAGTGTCGAAGGCCTTACTGAAATCCTGGTAGGCCACATCCACCGCCCCTTCCTGATCCAATACCCTAGTCACATAGTCAAAAAAATCGATAAGATTAGTTGGACAGGACCTACCATCAGTGATTCCATACTTTTAGCCATATGTCTGCCAGTGGCAGAGATTCTTACCTGTCTGACCAAGTAAGTCCATCCAGGATCAAGACTGCTTGTCCCATTCCCATACCACAGAACCGTGGCAGTCCCCTCAGTAGCTCCCCACCGTGCAAAAATTCCACTACGTGCATCAACTCACAACGCTCCCGAGCAGGTCCCTCAGTAAATAATTGAACCAGGTTGACTACTAGTGTATGACAGAGATGCTCCTTAGCAAATAAAATTAATTTTCATTGCAATATTTCTCTAAATTCTCTTCCTTTCCTTCTCTCTCTCTCTCTCTCTCGCTCTCTCTCTCCCCCATCTCACTGTCACCTAAACTAAAGGGCACTCTGAAATCTCCTAACAGCAATTTAGGGAGAGGATGTTTATGTGCTGCTGTCCTTTGCTGTACATCTGAACAATATGGGCCACTGCATCTTGTTTGCAGTTGAGCAATCAACCAAATTAAATAAATTATAAAAAAAATAAATATGTTGTATTTAGTTTTTTGGGGGGAGTGTTATTATTAGAGCTTGTACACTGAAATAAAAAAAATCTTATTTGTGAAGTACAGCATTGCACATTGCCTCTTTTCAACTTTGTTCTCCTTCACAAACATGCAGTAGCACCGCAAGTTCCCCATACAAACAGTGATCTCTAACAGTACTTCACCATTTGTGATATTCCATTATCACCCTATAGTACTGTTTGTAGCATGTCTACAGTAACTGTGTTTCTGAGCTGGCAATTGGGTATATGTGGCTGCCAGGTATACATTCATAGAACTTTTTACCATGTAGATGCTTGGACACACATTATTTGAGCATTGCCAGTTGTGTGGTTGATCCACAAATGCCTATAGTGCTATGTTACACATCATGTCTGATCTTATGTAACTGTAATAAAATAAAGCATTTGTTTCTCAATAACCAATCAAATGTGTGAGTCCTTATATATTTATTGCCCACAGAGTAAGATCTCATTGCTATGGAGTGTCATTTATTCAGTATGACTGTGTCAACTTTGGTAAGTAGCTCTAACCAGCACCACATCTGTGACCATGAGCGCAACACACATTGTTTACCCAGTGGTACACCCACCCTCATGTCTACATCCTGGGAAATTAATCCATGGTCTGCCAATGTCCATACTGTCAAATGCAATGACCACTGTTCCCCCACATCCTCAATAATAACCTCAAGTCCCATTCCACCCTACATGTGGGTGATGGATATTTATGCAAAATAGACTTTGACCCTTAATGCCTCACCTTGACAGGCACAGCATACTAGACCATGGTACTGACGTTTTGATGATTTAATGCTATTCCAAATGTTATAATTGTCCAGTATGCCACATTAATTATTAAAAATGTTATGCATAAATTATGATTGCCTTAAAACATTAATCAATTATTCCAAAGCAAAACTTTTAAAAATAAAATTATACAATTTTATTCAGCATTTCATTATATAATGATATTAATTTCAGCAAAGACAGAGGAGGATATCTGTTGGATAATGTTCTATGCCTTTCTGCATGTCTGTATCTATCCACTTAATTGAGTAGGGTTTTTGCAATTGTAGAAAATAGAAGGGACAGTTAAAATTGAGAGGTGTATTTTGATATCATTTGCATACCAGAGAAAGAGAGACTCAAAGACACATTGAAAGAGAGCTTGTAAGAGAAAGCACACAAAAAAGATAAAGTACATGAGTGCATCATATTTACATAAATCCTAACATAAACCATAATTTGTTCCTATAAATTCTAAAACAAAAGTGTGAAGCAGGTAACATTCATTGAGAATTTATTTTTTCTTATAAGTTTCAAGTGGGAGCTGAACACAGACATGTCCCAATTTAAAAACTAAATAATGTGACTAACAGTACGACATCTCCTTACCGAGCATTAAACATATGCAGTATTGCAAAATGTGATGACTACATTTATATGACATGCCCAGCTACTATGAACACAGAATCAAGAAGAATAGTCAGCATACACCGAAAGATTACAGCAACCAAAATGTAAGACACAGAGAGAGAGAGAAAGAGAGTTGGGAAAGGTGATCAATGAGTGTGTGTGTATTTGGGAAGGGGGACCTCTACACAAACATCGTATTTTATAAATCAATCTCTGTTTTTTTATGAATCGATCTGCACATTTGTGCATCTGTCTTGTGCCAATTTATCTGTTAACTTGTATCAAGTGACTCATCCACTGAGCTGCTTTTCAAAATCAATGTATTTTCCCATGGGTTTGTTATTTAATTGTGTGTTTTCTTTTTCCCTTTCTCAGATTTATAAAACCATCCAATGGCACTCCATTGGGCTATGTACATTACTGATGCAGGAGCTAACTTCATTATTGGGTGGTGAAAAAATCTTCATTACCACGGTTGCTTGCATCCCTAGATGCAGATGAAAGGAGCTCAGGGTCCTGATCTACTGTGCCTCCGATAATCAGGCTGAGAGATTCTCAGTGTTGGGAATGGAATGAATGGACTTTAATTCAAACTCTTGCCATCTGGGGTTATATGTGCATTGATTTTCCAGAAGGAATTACAGTTTGCAGAGACAATGTGAACTTGTAAACAGTAATTCCTCGACTGATCTGCTTTTTAAAATCGATGTATTTTTTACAATGGTCTGGTTTTTTTGGGGGGTGGGGTTGGTTTGGTTTTGACACTTCTATCTGTTTTCTAGGTGAGAAGGGGCTTCGAGCAGGAGACCTACCTATAAAAGTTAATATCAGCGTATAGGGGGCAATCAGCACATTACTGCAATTCACCAGTGCTAAATCTGAACATACAATATTTCCTGGAGATCAATTCCCTTGCACAAGGTAAAGAACTGAACAACACACTCATATGAAAGCCAAAGAGTCTCTCTCTTTTTTGTTAGTTTATTTTTTTGTGGCAGTGGGTGTGGGGTATGGAGTATTTACTGTCAAGCAGAGTAGGTTGTAAACGGGGAGGATAAGTCACTGTTGCAGGCCACAGTGTGCCTCATTATACCATTTCCTTAAGAGCACAAAATAAAGAAAACAAAATAGGCAATATATGATTGTACTCTGCCTGTGTTCCTGGTATGGGGTAGGAATTTTTTTTTTAATATCCAGTGGAAAGGGTTGTAAATGTGGAGGATATCTCTGTGAATCTGTCTTGTTGAAAGAGTTTTTTTTTTTTTCACACCGTAGAGGGAGGGCTAAATTAAAGGCCAGGTGTCAGGACCAATAACAGAGGGTGGGGGTGCTCTGAACCCTGAGAGAAGGGGAGCTAGGAAGGTTGGGGGCCACTAGACATCATAGAGTTGAGAAAGGTGATAAATGAGTGTATGTGTATGAGGAGATGTGTGGGCGGGGTGCCTCTACACAATCGTCTTGTTTTACAAATTGATCTGTACATTTTATTTATAAATTGATCTGCATGTTAGCCATGCATCTTTCTCAAATTAATTTTGTTTTCTTTTATTCAGTTTAAAAAAAAAAAAAAAAAAGATGTTGGGGGACTGTTCCCTTTACCATCCAAAAATTTATAGTTCGAACAGTAACGTATGAAAGGTAAATAACATTTACTATTCACACCTTTACTGTTTCAACGGTATATGTTATTTACCATTTGAGCAGCCTGTCTTGCATCTGTAACAAAAATCATTATAATTCAAAACTGGCAATACATCCCTGTAAATATCAAAGCTAAACTTAATTCTGTGTGTGCTGTAAATGAGAGCAAAAAATACCATGTTATCCTATGGAAAAGAAAAAGGTTTCTTTTTGCATTTTTGACCACTTTATATCTCCAAAACTGTAAAAGCTGCTGTCATGAAACTTTCCACATCTTGTGATACCGATAACATGACAGCACATACAAAATCCTGGGTTATTTGGTAGTAAAATGACAATGTTAATAAGGTGCAAAAATTGAGATTTAACATTGAAAGGCTGTACCAACCTTAACTATAAGGGCACTATTGCACACCTACTATATATATATATATATATATATATATATATTATAGGGGTGTAATCACACCCTTACAGTTAGGGTTGAGTAAGCAGCTCAATTTTAAATCCCATATTTTGCACTTTAATAACTCTTCAACCATTTAATGGATTTGCATGCAAATTTGTATGCACCATCACCCAGGGTAGATCTATGGATGTGGTGAGTTACATTCCAGTCATATGTGTGGTGTTTGAGTTCCACAGAAGTGAAAAAAAGTATATTTTTCACTCATTGACTTTGCTGGGATTTTTCTTTGAACTTTCCAATAGCCCAGGCAGTTTGGAATCTTGGTCTGAAAATTTGAGAGCAGAAAGAGAATAGTCCACAGATGTGTCTTTTGCTAGTCTGGTGAAAAATACATAAGCCATTTTTAAGTTATTACTTTTAAAAAATTTGAAAAAAATAGTTTCTGAGCATGCTCAGGAGGCACTTGAAGATAGCTCTATGAAACCAAAAAGTAATCCTGTTTCATATGGGAAAATTCCTTTTTTGTTTGCTACCATCTTGTTTCTGTTTTTCCTTAAAAAATAGTGTTTTTCAAAAGCCACAGAAATGACATCCTGGAGAGAGACCACCATACGCTTCTGGCTGATAAGGACCCAGATATGTGTAATCTGCACTTCAATGTTCAAGATATGCCCTTGAAATGCTATTTTTTTAATGGTATGACTCTTTTTTCATGATCGCTTAATATGAAAAAATAATCCTGTTTCTTATCACTAGTCACATAAAAAGATTTTTTTTTGTGACAGGAGAAACATTGAAATGTAATAAAGTTTAACAGTTTCACAGTTTGTTGCATTTCTTTGTATACTTCCCTATTCCTAAAAACACTGTAGACTTTCTTTATTCTCCTCCTTTCTTGTTTCTGGGTTGTTGGAAGCATTTCTCTCTATTTCTATCTTTCTCACCAATTTCTTTTTTCCTTGCCCATCCTCATCTTGTCTTTTTTTTCCTCCCAGCTGGCTTCCACTTGGCATTACATTCTTTCTACCTCCCTCTTTCCTTATATGCCCACCAGGAGTCAGCTGCTATGGCATTCTTCTGTAGCCTCCCCCCAGTCAGCTGCTGCCAGTTTTCTTCTGTAGCCACCCCCCCCCCAGCAAGCAATGTTATGCTCCTCCTGCAGGGACACTGGAATCCCTGAAGAGCTAGTCTGGGAGGCTGAGATCCGAGATCCGATTATGGGACTCTCTAGAATCTGAGACAGAGGAATAGAGAGCCCTGGCTGGTGGAGGGCTGTTTCCCACTGGTACTGCCTGCACCTCCACAAAGGGACTAGCACTGGCAATCAGAGAGTTGCTCAGAGGAAGGGTCAGAGTGTGCAGCTCACACAGCCCTCAGTGATACTGTCAGCAGCCTTTCCCCCTCATTGATTGCCCCTAGAATCTGAGGGCCAAGGGGCAGCCATCACCAAGATTGTTTCCATCCTCAGTCACAGAGATTACTGTGGTTTCTGTTCATCTGCTGTTGCTGGCCTGCATTTGGCAATTCAGAAGACCAGAAACAGCTTCTTGTTTTGGTACTGTGCTGAAATTAACCTAGCTAAGTCATGTGAGCATCTCCAGGAACTGGCAGTAAGACATCATTACTGTAGGGACATGGATATACTACTGCAATCAAAAGCAATCCTTAGTAAGAAATTCTAGTTACTGTAGAGGTGGTTGGAGTGTCACAATGCACTGAGTGTACAGTACCAACCATACGATCTGGGATTATAAGTGGGACACCCAGGAGCTCTGATACAATCTCCATTGCAGTCCCTTGCTGTATATTAACACTGATGACTAAGATCCCACCTACTGATGGTCTTCTCCCTTATGATACACATTTTACCCTGATGTCTAGTGGCATCCCCCATCCGCTGATGCTATCCAAATAACTGAAATAAAGAAAACCATTCATGATGGGGAATTTTTTGTCACACAACGGTCCCTCACCAATCAGCCCTCCACCCCATCACCTACTCAGCACCCGCCACTCCCCACCAGTAAAACCCCACACACCCTCATTCACCTGAACATGTACCAGGTTCAAGATCCACTCTCCTTCTTGAAGACACATCTTGCTGCTGGAACAAGTGACTGCAACATAAGAAACTAAGGTAAATGTGGTTCAATGTATTTCAATGGAGTTTTCAACTTCAATTCATAACTCTGCCATTCATTGACATTTTGACCCCAAATTTTCAACATAGCATTTTGGGGACCCCTCCTTATGAACAACATGACTGTCATTATGCAATTCCTGCCCAAAAAGTTATTGTGTGGTCACTTTCCAAATTTATCTTTCAGGCAGGATTTGTATAATGACAGTCATATTGTTTATGAAGTGGTGTCATAAGAGGGTTATGCTGTAATGTTGGTGTCAAAATATGTAAAAATGGGAACGTTTGCCCATTATTGTAATTTTGCTATTCACACACATACCTTTGGGAATTTTAATGAGCAAATTTTCAACACAGACTTCTTGTTATTCCACCTCATGTATGTCACAGCTGTCATTTTTCAAATCCTAGTCAAAATGTGTTATCACACCTGTGGTGTGAAATGGTATTGTAATTGAACAGAATGATATTTTGGCTGTAATTCAAAAATTTTCTGTACCAGGTTCATGAGGTGTGTTAATAAGATGGCTATGCGGGCAATTTGGTCACTGTGTCCTATAAATAAAAGTGCAGAGCCCTTCCACAGTGACATACATATATGCATTAATGGAGAGATGAGAGTGCAGGTCACGAAGGGCACTGTGGTCCCACATGCAAATAAGGGTATGAATTCTCTATCTCAAAAATTATAGATGGGTGGAAGGGCAGGGCCCAGTGAGTGTTATGGCAAATAAGGCTACAATTACATTATCTCAGAAAGTAAGGACATTCTTTGCAAAAAACTACATTAATGCATCAGTTAGGGTTAATATAAAAACATAAAAAAGAGGAACATATGGCTTTAGGTTTTCCAATCCTAACTCTCTACTCCACCCTGCACACACCACCAGGCGTTGGGGGTGTGTTTTGGGGTCATCAGCCATAATGTTTACCTGTTCTCCTATACTGTACCCATCTCAGTGTATTTACTTATGTAATAACTTGCGCGTTATGGCTGATGACCACAAGGCACCCCCATGCCTCTTGTTGTGTGCAGGTTGAGGGATTAGGCTTGAAACCCTGACGCCATATTTCCCTCCTTTTATGGTTTGACATTAACCGTAACTGATACATTAACGTAGCTTTTTGCAGTGAATATGTATATATATATTTTTTTTTTTTTTTCTTATAGCAGGGAAAGGGCAGAGGGGAGTATCAACATTGATCAGACTGGTTGTAAAATGGGGAGTGTTAGTGGAAAGCTGGACTGCCATGGCAATACCCTCCCCTCAGGTGCATGGATTCACTTAAATAGGTTGTTATACAAGTATCCATGTATGACAAGAAAATTAGCATTGTTTTCTTTCACCAGAGGTAGCAGTTTCTTGTCATTTCAGATCTTTCAGTCTGACAGTGTCCAGCAGACAAAAAGTGGTATCATCTGATAAGGAGCTGGGACCATGATACTGGAGGACCAGCTGAGGGCCACATATGCTTTGAAAGGTCTTGTTTTGTTGGAAGCCTGTCTGTTGGGACCCCAGTGCATTAGGAGAACCTGGCACTCAGAAAACAGAAGTGGCCAGCAAAAAAGAGAGCGCCACCCACACAAGCAAGGTAGACAAGATGCTTAAAGTGAAAATTAAGGCAAACCAACAGGACAATGTATTGCATGAAGATTAATTCTGGCAGATGATTCTGAGTGTTTCTGGAGGAGCAGTCCTGACAGCTCCTCTGTTACCCAGCCCTGGACCACCATCACTGCAAGAAGGTCCTCCATTGACAAGTAGCCTGAGCCCAGGGGTGTTACTCTCACCCCCCTGCCAGCATTTTACATGTTAAGCCTAAAGAGCTGGCCACCCTGCCAAAGCTGCCAGAGCCTGTGGCTATGCAACCCTCACCAGGCCAGAAACTGGACAAGCTGCTGAAGGCAGTAATGGGGATTGCTGCAACAGGTCAGGCCCTGTAGCAAGGGTCACTGAGGTCCAGACTGTGCCTGGGGCAAGTGCCAGCAAATCAACAAAGGTAACAACAGCTCCTACTCTAGGGTACAATGTCAGCATAGCTTAACAGGTGGAGGCGCATCTGTTGAACAAGATCTATCTTTAGATCAGTTGGCAGGAGCATGTGGATAAATTCTCATTGTTGAACTCATCCAAGGACCAGGAGGACAAAGGAAAGGATAGTGATGACTTGGACAGAAGAAGGATTAAGGGAGATAGGACATTCAGTAATTTGTTGGGGGTTTTAGTATCTTCACCAGCACACTCTGTTAGATGGCCTCTAAGAAAAGAGATGGCCTGTTAAATTTATCTGAACAAAATCATGTTTGCCACAAGTGCAAAGGGGGCACTGGCTGGCATGGAGCCAGAAGCACACCTCCAGCCAATGTAAACCTAGTAATCCTCACCAGGGAGGGCATTGGTCCTTTCAGAAGAAGCAAGACAAGCTTAACAACCATAGGCCTGCTCACTTCTATAAGGGTGGACCAGATTAGGCCCAAACTGCAGTAGTACTTGGACTGTGAGGCACTATCTCTGCTGGAGGATGGTTTCATGGTTTGCTTCAGGATACCTTATAAGGGCTCCCATCTGGATTAGAAAGCTGAGAACCTGAAGATGGACAGAGATAGACCACAGATGGATTTGGAAAACTCTAAAAAGAGCTGAGATAGGATGGGATCAGCAGACCCTATTCCTCCCCACCAGTTTATGGCCTGCAAGTCTCCTCCTCTGGTCTGGTACCCAGAGGGGTTCCAGATGAGTATCACATGATCAACCACCTTCATATCCAGAGGTTGACTTGGTGAAAAGCCACAGTGATCAAAGTTTCATGGTTATCCAGTATGCATCGTTCGACAGGGTGGTTGAGGAGGTGTGTGCAGTCGGTCCAGAGGCTCTTCTGCACACAGTGGATACCGAGTCAACCTTTCATCTGCTCCCAATCCATGCAGATGATTGAAGGGCAATATTACATCAACAACTGAATGCCTATGGGGTGTTTAGTTACCTATGCAGCATTGTAATAGTTCAGCATGTTATTGCACTGGGCATTGGCAAAAGTGACCGGGGAACAGGGGGTTGTCCACTACCTGGATGATTTTGTATTTGCTTGTTCAGCCAATTCCCAGTCTATGGTGGGAGAATGGAAAACTTTCTACAGTTGTGTCACAATTTGGGGTCCCATTGGCCCCTAATAATGTGGAAGCTCAGAACCCTGTGATAACATTCCTGAGTATCAAAATAGATATGAATGCACAATAATGTTACCTGGCCCATGGCAATACTGATGCACTCTTCTGGTTGAGTAAAGTCAGCCAAGAAGATCACCTTGAAAGAGCTTCACATGGATCACTTGAATTTCATCTTCGGGATCATCCCAATGGTGACAATATTTTTACACCACATGGTAAAGTTGGGGTTAGGCTTCTGGAAACCCCTCCAGTGGATATGGGTAATGGGAGGCTTCAAGGAAGACCTTCAGGTGTGGCATGCCTTTCTGACTCACTTTGATGAGTCTCCTTGTTGCCCATGACAATGAACAGCGAGAAGCTGGAGCTGTTCATGATTGTGACCCATGGGTCGACTTTGGGGCATACTGGGGGGGGTGCCTCAGGCTACCTATCCAGTTGGGTGGTAGTGGGAATCATGAGATGGGTCCCCCTGCTGGAGTTTTCTCTAACAGTAGTTACACTGCTGGTTTGAGGGTACCAGTTGAGGAACAATAAAATTATCTTTTACTCTGACAACATGGATGATGTCCATATCATTAATTGGCAGCTAATGGCTAAAGGCCATTTGAATGACCTAATCAGGATTTTCATCCTCTGGTGCATGCTGTTTAACATTCATTTTAAAGCTTTCATTTTCTTAGTGTTGAGAATGGTATCACTGATTCTTTTGTTCAGGGAACCAGCTTCAGCAGGGAATAAGAGTCAAATCTGGTCTTGTCATTCTTCTTAGAGGTGGTGACCCTGAGGCCTGGGATTGGATAAGTAATTCCATCATGCTGCAGGTAAAGGGGGTGGAAATGGGGGCGACTTTCCCCCAATTATTCCAGCTTTTACCTCGGTCTCTGAAAAAGGAGGATATTTCTTAATGTTGATATGAAAGCCTTCCACAGGTGTGGATCTATAGTGTTGCTTTATTGGTGAAGTGCTGATGGTGTGACATGGTAGTGCATGATCATTGAGATTTTGTGAGATTCCTTGAGGATTACAACCCAAATTTGAAATTTGCTAGGAATTATCAGTATGAGAACTTGCAATTGTTGGATTTTGACATCCACAGGACCTCACAGAATACCAGTGAATTGAATTTATTACATAAATATACATACAGGTATAGTGTCCTGTATTCTAGTAGTTACCACCTTCCCCACACCATAAACAATATTCCCAAGCCTCAGTTTCTTCATATCAGGAGAACTTGTTCAGAAGAAACATGCTTTGAGTTGAGGTGTGAGGAAATGCAGTCATGTTTCCAACATAGGGGTTATAGCTCTCTCTTAAGTAATATAACAGATGAGGTTAAGCTCATTCCTAGACAGAATCAATTGGAATATAAGTGGCAGCAATGAGGAAATAAGCTTTATTACACAGTTTGTAGCTCACATGTATTCATTGGTGTCCAGAAGAAAGAGGGGAGAAATGATTAAAAAATGCATTACATATACTGTACCTTGTATGGCATCAACAAAGTGGACTTTGGGGATGTTCTCAACTAATGGCAGTACTAATACTGGGGAATAGTAGAAAGATAGTGAGGGTGGTGTCAATGGGACTGTGAGGAAATACTTCTTCACACAGATGTTGGCTGAGGGGTGGAACATGCAACATAGATACATAGATACTGTACATAGACAGTGTCAGCAGATAAGGGCCTGTGGCCCACCTAGTCTGCCCATTTGAGCTTGTAAGTTCAGTTTATGTTTTCCTAGAAGCCTGTTGCCCCTTACCTCTGACCTCCAGAATTCCTTTATGTCTATCCCATGCATTCTTAAATCCTGTGATTGTTTCAGCCCCCACCACTTCCTCTGGCAGGGTGCTGCACTTGTCCGCCATCCGTTCTGTGAAGAAATTCTTCCTCACGTTTCCTCTGAATCTTCCTCCCTCCAGCTTCATCCCATGCCCTCAGTCCTGGAACATCTTTTTCGCTTAAAAATAGTGTATTCATGCACCCTGTTCCTTCCTGTAAGATACTTGTATGTCTCTATCATATCCCCTCTCTCCCTCCTCTCCTCCAGGGAGTACATATTCAGTTCCTTCAACCTGTCCTCATAGGACTTGAGATGCAATTCATGTACCATCTTTGTTGCCCTCCTCTGAACCTTCTCTACCCTGTCTATGTCCTTACAAAGGTAAGGTCTCCAGAACTGTACACTGTACTCCAAGTGGGGCCTCACTAGTGTCTTGTATAGTGGAATTATGACCTCCCTTTTCCTGATGGTGATGCCCCTGCCTATGCATCCCAGCATCCTATTTGCTTTACCTGCTGCCTTGTCACACTGTTTCCCCTACCTTGAGGTCATCAGAGATGATAACCCCAAGATCCCTTTCCTGCTTGGTGCATGCTGTATCCTCACCCCCAACTGATATATTGTGCCAGGGTTTTTGTGCCCCAAATGCATTATCTTGCATTTCTTTGCATTGAATTTCAACTGCCAAACCCCTGACCATTCTTCAAGTTTCTACAGGTCCCTTCTCATTCTGTCTACACCCTCTGGCATGTCTACTCTGTTACAGAGCTTTGTGTCATCAGCGAACAGTGAAATTCTGCCTTCTAGGTCCTGTGCAATGTCACTGATGAAGATGTTGAATAGGACCGGTCCCAGCACTGATCCCTGTGGTACCCCACTTGTCACTCTTCCATCTGTGGAGTGACAGCCATTTACCACCACCCTCTGTGGCCTGCCGCCCAGCCAGTTACCTACCCATGACACTACTGTTCTGCCCACACCCATATTCCCCAGTCTGTGTAATAGTCTTCTATGTGGCACAGTGTCAAAGGCCTTGCTGAAGTCCAGATAGGCCATGTCCACTGCCCTCCCCTGATCCACCTCCCTAGTCACCCAGTCCAAAAATTCAATGAGGTTGGTCTGACATGACCACCCCCTGATGAAACCATGCTGCCTTTGGTTCTGTAGTCCATTGACAACCATATGTTCCACCAGTCTCTCCTTCAGTAGTGAGTCCATGATCTTCCCCACTAGCAAGGTGAGGCTGACTAGTCTGTAGTTTCCCCCTTCCTCTTTGTTCCCACTTTTGTATAAGGGGTCTACATCTGCTGTCCTCCAGTCTTTGGGTACCTCCCCAGTTTCCAGTGATTGGCTAAACAGGATAGACAGAGGTTCAGCCACCACCTCTCTTACTTCTTTAAGGACCCTGGGGTGCACCCCATCTGGCCCCATTGCTTTATCAGCTTTTATTACTTCCAGTTCATTCAGGAACCTTTCTTGAGTAAAGGGACTTTTGTCCATTTCTGCACCATTCTCACCCCTTGTACTCCCTTCAGACCCATTACTCTCCTCTTCTTCAGTAAAGACTGAGCAGAAATACCTGTTCAATAAGTCAACTTTACTATTGTCATCCCCACGCAGCCCTCATCCTCCCCCTTCTGCCTCACTACCCTTCCCTTTGCCTTTCTTTTTTCACTTATGTACCTGTAAAAGGTTTTGTCCCCTCTACCCACTGATTTTGCAATGTGTTCTTCTGTCTGAGCTTTGGCTTCCCTTACTGACCTCCCTGCCTTCCTTTGCTTCTCCTGGCACTTCTCCCTATCCCATTCTTCCTGTGTCTTTTTGTATTGCCTAAATGAAATCTTTTTAGCTTTCACTTTCTTTGCTACCTCTTTGGAAAACCATAATGGTATCCTTTTCCTTTTCCTCTTGCTAACCTGCTTAATGCATAATTCTGTTGCTCTTGTAATCCCCATTTTAAATACTGCCCACTGTTCCTCAACCCCTGATTCCTGCCCCATTCCTCTTAATGCCTCTTTCAAGTATCTCCCCATTTTCCCAAAGTCTGACCCCCTAAAATCCAAGGTACGTGTTTATGCGTGGTTTGGTTCTGCTCTTTCTATGATTTCAAACCACAATGACTGGTGGTCACTGTTTCCCAGGTGCTCCCCCACTGTTACCCCCATCACACTGTCCCTGTTTGTGAGCACAAGGTCCAGTATTGCCTTCTGCTGAGTTGGTTCTATGACCAGTTGCTTGAGGAAGGCACCCTGAAGGAGTCCAGGATAAATCTACTCCTAGTTGATGCTGCTGCTGGATGCTCCAGTCCACGTCTGGAATATTGAAGTCTCCAACCTGTATTACCTCACCCTTGTCTGCCATCCTTTGGATGGCTAGCATCAGCTTCCTATCTGTTTCTTCCTTCTGGGCAGGTGGTCTATAGACCACACCTTTGTGGATGGCTTGCCCCATTTTCCTTTCCAGCTTAACCCACAGTATCTCTCCCCCATTTTGTTTCTCCTGGATGTGGCCTTTATGTCATTTTTCACATACAGTGCCACTCCGCCTCCCTATCTACATGCCCTGTCTCTTCTGAATATGTTGTAGCCAGGTATAGCCATCTCCCAGTCATGGTTATCATTACACTAGGTTTCAGTGATGGCCACAATGTCCAGGTCTGACTGCACCATGACAGCCTCCAAATCTTCCATCTTGTTGCTAAGGCTCCTGGCATTGGCACACGTGGCTTTCCATGATTTGACCTCCCTAGACTGTTTCTCTGTTCTACTCCAGCCCCTTTCTTGGTTGTGTACTTTATCCCTGGTTCTTCTTGCTGTCTGCCCTGCCGCTGAATTTTGCCCCTTTTCTGCTGATCCACCTCTTGGGCACTAATCTCCATCTTTTGCACACTGCTTTGTAGAGATAGCCACTCCTCCGGTTCACTGGTTCCACTGCTAGCTACCAAAACACTGGTTAGTGCAAAAATTGGGAGAGCTTTAAGAGGAGAGAGATAAGCTCAAAGGGTTGGTCAAGAGATAAGGGAGGGCAGGGGAGTGGGGAAACTGTCCAGTCCCCTAGGGGACATGCACAACCACAGGGGACAGACAGGTTACACAGCAAGGCCTTTTTCTGCAGGCAGTTGTCTATGTTTCAATAAAGAAGCATGTTATTTAAATAACACATTTTTTATTTCAGTTAGAAGTCTGTTTTGGAGCGATTATTCTTTAAACATTTGGTTTATAAGTTTTGCACTATTTATTTTTGTGCTAATGACACAGTTTTGAACCACTGTACCAAAACTGTGAAAGAACAGTAGCCTTGCAACTTGATTTTTAACATCTCTTTGACATGGCTGGAAAACAATAGACTTCATTAAATTTTAAAATAATCTTTACAGATGTTTGGCAGAAACCTTAGACTGTTTAAATTTGAATTGAGCTTTGCTATGACTCTCCTAGAAAGTCATTGGGTACAAAATGTGACTAAGTTTAAGTATAGAAGAGGAACTTTTCAAAAGGGGTGAACATTGATGCATTTTGCAGTTGTGTCTGTATATGCCTCATTGCTTCAAAACAGTTTCCATAGGTCCTTAGAGTTTGTGACAGTGTTTACAATTTGCAGCAACTTGCACAGAAACAAAAAATTGCTACAGTCAACAGTGGCTGTTTTGGCTTGGTATTAAATTAGTGCATTAGTGATTTACTGTAATGTAATACAATCTTGCATATTAAGGTAAGGCAGAAGCAGCCATTGGCATTTCTAACAGGTTGCAGCAGTGTCAACAGTCTAGCATGCTGTGAGCTTTCCTAAAACACATGCACGCACACACACACACACACACACACACACACACACAAAGTAGTGAATGGGTAACTTCATGAATGTCAACATAAAAAGATAACAGACCATAACCCCACCCTCTAATGAATCAAATTATAAATACATCATTCAGGTTCATCACATTAGCCAGTGAACTGCGTGAAACAGTTTTTCAGTACACAAGATGTGTATTTAGTGACACTGTAATGCTGATGTTTTTATGTGTGCCCTTTACCCGTTTGAACTAAATAAAGGACAATTATCATTTTAATGGTCTGTTTAAGGTTGTGCGGTAAGACAGTATTTGTCAAATCACAGGTCTCCAAATGAAGGAGTCACCAAAGTGTTACTCATGCATCCTGAAGTCTGAAGTTTCACAGAGTTGATTGGTTGCCTGATAAATTACTGTTTCTTTCTCTCTCTCTCTCTCTCTCTCTCTCTCTCTCTCTCACATGCTCGCTCTCTGCCTTTCAGTTAGTACTCCATGTAACATCCTTATGGAGGCATGTGGTTTTTTAACAGCTGCTCTATTAGTAATCTGTTATGTCATGTGGTAGTAGAACTGGAGAAACAAACAAGCTGTATGTTTACCATTTTTTTGGGGGGGGGGGATTTTCTCCACAGTAAAAGCTCAGAAGGAAATTTGCCTATTTGAGAAATACAGCTGGCTGTTCCATTGAACAAAAATAATCTTCAGATGCAAGAAGGCAGCTTTCGAAATATTTATGATACTACTTTAATCACATTCACAATAGAGGATAGTTGAACAAAATAAATACATAAATACATTAAGTAATAAATACTAACATACATGCCTTCCTTACTTTATTGATGGATTTTATTTGTTGCTGGTACTCTGAATGAAATCATTCATATTGGAGTACCCACTGCTAATCCAAGATGGCAGTGTTTGTAAAAAAAAAAAAGGCTTTGCAAATTAAAAAAAAGTTAGTCTTTGTAGTGAAAGCCTCTTCCTTTTTTACAGCAGCATGGGTGGAGCCCTGTTGATGTATTGCCATGATTTAGGAGAGAAAACTTACTGTGACAGGAATGTGAGGCAGTTTTCCTCTGCTAAGTGTTTCCGCTGGTGCTATGGCACAAATATATGCCTCCTACTTAAAGCAGCAGTACTACATAAAAATAATTCAGTACCACGTAGATGTCTTCCTTCTGATCTGTTGAGCACATAGCTGTTTACAACTCTGTTGAGCAGTGCGGCATTTGGCTAAAAAGTGCCCAGTTTCTTCTTTGGTTTTGTCTACATTTGTTTGCCTGCCATATTGTTCCTCAAACCTGTGCTGCTGACTGCACACACAAGGATGTTCTGCTTTGTTTATGACTTGACCAATTACACTTCCTGTGTGGTGCATGCATTCCTTCATGAAAGTATATTACAGTCAGTGGTGAATGGGTTAATTTACAAAGGAATGTGATTGTGGGAGTTGTAACTCAAGACATATGATGCTATACATATGGGAAAAGTGAAACACCGGGCTGAAACATTAGTTTCATTCATGCACTGTGTTAGGACTAAGACACACAGCGCGTGTGTGTGTGTGTGTGTGTGTGTGTACCTGGTTCTCAAAAAGTGAGTATTTTATTATTTCAGATGCTTTATCTGACCTTTCTGTAATTGCTTAAACCAATAATGTGCGTTTAAGGCTCTGGGCTATAAACCTGGGGACCTGGATTTGAATCCCACAGCCCCCACCTGTAAATGTTGTGACCCTGAGCAAGTCACTTAACTTCCTTGTGTTCCCAGGTCACACCTGTAAACAAGCATCTGCCTAGTGTGTCTCTCCTGGTTAAAAAAAAAATATTTATGTACAGTTATGCCGCTACTGGCAAAAGTGGTGTTTTTTTATTCTAGTCTACCTCATCGCCATCAGGGTCACTAAGAAGAAAGACACCTGAAGTCAGTCATAGCAATCTTCCTTTGGAAATTTTTTGTTTGACTTTTGGAGGTGTGTGTGGTGCGGTCTCTCTTTCCATAGTAACCATACAATGTCAGTGATGGCTAGGATGCTAAGGACTTAAACCAAGCCTTTGATGCCCACCTACTTGCTATCTATACAGTGAGGATGGACTAGGAATACATTTGTGAGTGCCCCAGTGTTTTTTTTGTGTGTGTGTGTGTGTGTGTGTGTGTGTTGCACTTGCATGTGTGCACGTGTGTGTGTGTGTGTGTGTGTGGTGGGGGGCATTAGTAGTGGGTATTCAGTGGCACCGGTGCCGGTGCAAAGCCCTGGTAGAGCCATGCACCCCCAACCTTTTAGCCATGATTGCACGTGTGTGTGTGTGTGTGTGTGTGTGTGTGTGTGTGTGTGTGTGTAGACACACAACCACAAGAGGACTTACAATTATGCTGAAAGTGTGCAACTTTATGGGTGGTGATATAATGTATTTTTTTAATTGAAAGTGTGGTACACTGATTGGACATTTGCTCATACTTTGTTGGAGGGGGTCTAACAGTGTCATACTGCAAGCTACTATATGTCAGGATAAAATGTTTGATATGAAATCAGTACGTACGCGAATACCAATTAGATACTGTTGTGAGGTACTGTGTTAGAGCATATAATAATCTATGGGATATAAATGTTCAAAGCTGGGAGTTCCATTCTAGGTTACTGTGCCAAGTGGATGTGACAAAAGTGGCTCATTGTCAGGGACCCTATGTTCAAGTGCATTATTCATCACATTTGCAATGCTGTGCACCACTTCCTCCCTGTGTAATGCTTGCGGCATCAGATAACAAGTGAGCTAGCACCATTGCAGAGCTGTACCCTCAACATGGTCTCTTTTGTACAAAGGTGGGATCAGGGAGGTTGCTGGCTGCAGGCAGTAAGCTGGAAACTACAGGCCCATCAACCTGCATTTGGTGGAGGTGAAAGTAATGGAAACACTGCTGAAGGAAAGGATTGTGGAATATTTTGAATCCTGTGGCTTACAGTATCTATGGCTGCACGGATTCACATTGGGGATGGAGGAGCTGATGTCAAAGTAATCTATTAGTTTTCTTGGAGGGGTGATGAGGAATATTTATCAGGGTTTAGTGGTGGATGTTGCTTACCTGGATTTCAGTAGGGCCTGCAACACAGTTCCACATAGCAGAATAGCAAAGAAGCTGGGCAACCTGGCAGTGTGTACTAAAATGATAAACTGGGTAGAGAATTTGTTGGGGAGTAGGCATCAGTGGATCATTGGAAATGGTGTTCACCTGGTGTTGGGGGAGTGACCAGAGGTGCACCTCAGAGATCAGTACTTTGGCCTGTACTCTTTATTGACATCACTGGTGATAATAAAAAGAGGTTAGAAGGTAAGATATACTTTTTTTTCGGATGAGACAAAGATCTACCACATGTAGACACTACTGAGTGGGGATGGAAAACGGAATGGAACAATGAAGACAGAACTACTTAAGCTTGAGGAGTGGTACAGCGTGTGTCATTAAATAAAGAATAATGGATGGGCAACCGTGCACAACCAGGGTGTTCTGCCATAGATGGGTTCTGATTCCCTCTGATCTCAAAAATGAAGCTTGAGATGTCAGTGGGAATCAGAACCCTGAATTGGCAGAACACACTGGTTGTCCATAAAGTTGCTCATCCTGTATTTTATTTATTGTATACAGTACTGTGTTAAATGTGCATGTGGCAGTTATGTTGCTTTCAGAATGAAATTGGTGTGCAGTCTCAATAGGTTTCAGAATGATGTTGTAACACAAAAGAGTTCAATCACATTCCATGACCTTTGAACTGTGGTACAACAGCATATTAAAAGGTATGGAATTATATACAGAACAACAATCTACTGTACACTATATATTAATTGTTAATAAATGAGAAATCAAGTACTTGATGCATAGAAATGAAGGGGTGGAGTACATGAAGGTGGTACTGCAATGGTGAGCACAAAAGAGAAAAGGGAACTGGGGACTGTCATGTCCAATGACCTAAAAGAAGCCAAGCAGTGTGACAAAGCAGATGGGAGCACCAGTGGGATGTTGCTGTGTATAGGTATCACAAGCAAGAAGAATTAGATGTTTATACCACAGTAAAATTAAGCAATTGATGAATCCTCAACTAGTGTAGTGTGTCCAATTCTGGAGGCCACATCTCTAAAAGGACATACACAGGATACAGGTGGACTAGAGGAGGGCAACTAAAATGGTGCAGTGGCATTCAGTCTCCACTAAACTTGCCTTGCATGAGGGAATGCCTACATACTTAGGGATAAACATCACCACACTAAGGAGGAACTTGGTCAAGGTGAACTGCATACTAATCACAGCCTCCATCAGAGTGGAAACACAGAGATGGACTAAGCTATACCTATCCCTGAAAGGCAAGGTGGATGCCTTACGCATGTTCATGCTGCCTAAGATAACATACCTCATGTGCAACCTACCAATCCTTACTCCACAAAACACACTTCTGAACATCAATGGGTGATAGCAGGGTTCATCTGGGAAGGCAAAGCCCCAAGATTTAGAAAAACATAGATTACTTGTGCATTGGTCAAGGGGAAAATAGGTCTCACCTGGCTGCAGGGATACTTACTATCATATAGCTGCACATGCAATGAGATGGATTCCCCCTAAAATCCTCAATACCCCTGTATGGGTGAACCTGGAAATGGACCTATCAGTATTCAAATGGCTGGGGAACCTGCTGAACAATGAGGGCCACCCAAATGGCCACCTTTCTCCTGTTATCTGAGAGACAAAAGATGCCTGGCACAGATGCAAACATCTCACTCAATGTTTCACCCCCCCTGTGGGCACCACCTGTACAGTAAAGCTCCTTATGGGGTAACCCAGATGTGCTAGTAGGGGGTCAAACCATCAACTGGCACTATTGGCAGTAGGCAGGCATCTGTAAGATAGCAGATCTTTATGCACTGGACTCTGAAGTCATGATGTCCCTCCTGCAAATGTAGGCATAGTATCTACTGCCCAAAACAGACTTCTGGAGATTTTCCAGATCCGGGATGCAACCAAGACCGTCACAGCCACAGCACTTGTGGGAGATGAGTGGAAATGGCTGACCACCATGCATAAACAATGCAAAGTAAGGGTATTGCAGGCAAGATCTATGGTATGCTTAGGGACTTCCTGCTCGATACCACAATTAAGTGTAAGGCACAATGGGAGCAGGTCCTACAAATAAACATAACAGACACTGAAGGATCGTAATATCTCAGGGTTGCCCATCTGGTCTACAGGGACTATAGGAGCCAGTTTATACACCTTAAGGTGTTGCTGAGATTGTACCATAGCCCGGAACACTCCAAAAGAGAAGATTCATCCCCCATTCTGCATACTGCCTACTGCACATACTATGGCAGTGCCCCATACTGGTGCCCTTCTGGACAGGAGTAATTCAGGACTTCTCCAAGATCCTGCAAACACAAGTCACTGCTACCCTGCCCCTTTGCCCCTTGGGCAGCACCTCGAAGGTGTCAAACTGTTCCAACTAATCCAAAAAATGGCCCCTCATGGTACTACTTGAAGCCAAAGGGGTTATCCTAAGGAAGTGGCACCAGAATCTACCTCACTTTCTTCTTCCATGGCATATGGCAGTCGCTAAGTTAGCACTTTTTGAATGGTTGAAATACACCAGTGCCAACTGCACATAGGTTTATAACAAGAAATGAGGACTTTATCTTAGATTACACCTATGATCTACCGCCACCCCACCAAATGGCAAACCACCCTTCTGACCCAGATGACATTCTTAATCCACTTTAAGCTTCCATGCCTGAACTGGTTCACTTCAGTATTTATAGGCTGAAAGGTCCTAGAAAAGGGTCACTCTTAATACGGTTCAGTCAACCCCGGATGGGTTAGCAGTGGCTGGAAATAGTCAGGATTTTGCTCAGTTTCCTTCTGTGGAGGTTCAACAAGATGAGCCCATGCCACTTCCAGGCTGACGTATACCTTGGCTGCATACTCCTTTATCAGCTCAGAGCTAGAGGGTATGGATCATGATGCCATGGTTGATGTTTCTTCTTATTATGGTTAATACAGAAGGAACTAATTATCCCAATGTAGAGTTCTAGTTAGTGTTAAATTCCTTCAGTGCATGCCTGTATTTGCAAACAGTATATCCCATAAGCAAAAGTTAAGTATACAACTGTTATCTACCACATTTGATGCCAAGTAATCTCTACTTCATGTATGTTCCATTGTTAAAAAATCACAATAAAATCTTCTATGATAAAAAATAAATGGTACAGTGACTGTAATATATAGAATAATGGATTAGGAAGAGTATGTTACGAGAACTTAATGGCCACCCGAGGTGTGGGATGCTACATAAACCCCAAGGGCAAAGCCCAAGGGGTTTATTAAAGGGATAATGCCTGACAGGGTGGGTGTTATGCTGGGATAACATCCTGCCTCAGGTGGTTGGGCCTGAGGCCACAGGCAGAGGGCATCCACTACCAGAGAAGGGATGTTATCCCAGCATAACACCCACCAGGGATGGCACTATTCCTATTATACAAAGTCTTGTTGTTTTATACAGAATAAAAAATATTTTAAAGAATGTTTTTGGTAGTGTGTAAAAATATTTTTGTTTCTTAAGAGAAGATGCTAACAATCATGCTGCTAATAACGATGCTGGGTTGTTATGCTAGGACAACATCTCTGCTATGATGACAAACTGGCCAATCAGAAGTTAGAATTCTTTCTTGCCATTGCATAATATGGCATCACACGCTGAGGGTGACCATTACATTCGAGTAGGACACTTCCCCATCTTTAATTTTCTATAATTGCTGGTCAGCAATTTTTTTTTGCCAAAGTGCATTTGGTCTTGCTGTATCTCACTCACGTGTCAGTCACACACACACACACACACACACACACACACACACTCTCTATCTTTGCTTCCATGTTTTTTTAAAACCTTTTTTATTTAATCTGGCAATTACTTTTTCACTTGCAGACTTGTAAAGCTGGACATTTGGATTGCAGTAACGATCAGGCTTACCTCAGGCACCTCAGCCTCTGAGCCGTTCCCATTTCCCACTGGTAGTTGTTGTCTGCTGTAATTTTTTTTGGTTTGTAGATGTTGAGCTGGTTGAAAAAGGAAAAAAACAATGATAACTCTTGGTCTGGCGGCTCCTCGGTATGCGGGATAAGGAGCCGCCATGTTTCTGGAACTGTTTACCCTGCCCAGTAGCACAGCAACAGCCAATCAGGGAGCAGCTGTTTTTTGAGTGACTCAGTGTGTGCTCACCATTATAACTTGGTCAGCCTATGTAAAAAATTGATGACCAGTTATTATAAAATAATTATGACTAGAGACTGAAGTATCTCATTATATATAGTCTGGAGGTAACTAGGGACATGATATGATATGACAGGAACTTTCAAAAACCTCACAGATATTAATAAGGTTCAAGAGGGAAGCATACTCAGATGAAACGGTGTCCAAGAACAAGGGGTCATGATATGAAGCTGGGGGAGAGCAGAACTAGGCAAAATGTGTGAAGGTCCTTCTTCTCTAGGGCAGTGAATGCATTTAACATCCTCAAAGCAGAGGTGGTAGGGTCTGAAATGATACTGGCATTTACAAATGCATAAGATATGCATAATGGAACATTGTTGCAGTGGAAGTGGTGATAAAGCTAGCAAATAAGCAGGGTATGTTGTGTTACAATAGGGAGGGAAAATAGGCTGTCTAGGTGGGGAAAGACGTCCTTTTCTGCCAAGAACTGATATACAGTGTACAGCAGAGCATTGCTCTGCATAGAATGCCATCCCTTTGAAAATGTTGTTGTACCACACT
Organism: Neoceratodus forsteri; assembly: GCA_016271365.2. Classification (NCBI taxonomy): domain Eukaryota; kingdom Metazoa; phylum Chordata; order Ceratodontiformes; family Ceratodontidae; genus Neoceratodus; species Neoceratodus forsteri. The sequence continues at coordinate 1,783,665,300 of CM057449.1, forward strand.
TCAAAAGTCATGGAATGATATTGTACACTTTCGTGATACAACAGCATTCTGGGACCTCTACAGACTGCACACACCAGTTTCATTCTGAAGGCCAAAGAACTGCTGTGTGCACATTTCACATAACTGTAACATTATACGTTTCCCATGACTGTAACATAACCTTATGTTACAGGACATTGATACCTTGCCTATATTTATGTATTTATCTTGTATATTGCCCACCTTGTTTGTTGTATCTTGCCCTGTGAGCTTGTATTGTTATTTGCCCACCTCTGTATGTTGCCTGACTGGACTGGATTCTATACTTGCTTATGTATGATACACTGCTGTTTTTCACTGTATTTTATCATTGATTGTGCCCATCTCTGGCCCAGGTCACGCCTGGGAAAGGTCCTTGGACCAGTGCACCAACCCAGTTAAAACATGAATAAATCAATAATACTATACACTATAAAAATTCAGGATGAACAGCTTTATTCACAACCACTGTAGTATGCCACCTTGTGATTCTGATTGCCATGGATCACTCAAGTCAGTGCAGATGTGCAAACTCCAGTTGCCATCTTGGACATGGCACACTTTTCTGCCATGAGCTCCATCTTCATGCAGAACTTCATCATAGGAATTGGGTTAGGAATTTGCTGGAGAATAGAGCGGGCGGTGGTGGTTAATGATATCCAGTCTGAGGAAAGGGAAGTGACCAGTGGGGTACCTCAGTGATCAGCCCTGGGACTGGTCCTTTTCAATGTCTTCATTAGTGATATTGCAGAAGGTCTGTAAGGAAAGATTTGCTTGCCAGATGACGCCAAGATCTGCAACACAGTTAACACTCCAGAAGGGGTGGAGAAAATGAGAGGTCCTAGAAAAGCTGGAAAAATGGTCCAAAGTGTGGCAACTGAGATTCAATGTGAAGAAGTGCAAGGTCATGCACCTGGGATGCAGAAACCCCACAGAGAGCTACAGGATGGGGGGATTGCTGGCAGTAACTAGGGAAGAATAAAACTTAGGAATTATCATCTTGGAAGACCTAACAGTTGCCAAACGATGTACAAAGGCTAAAGCAAGAGTCATAGGCATGCTGAGGTGCACTAAGAGGTGTGACAAGCAGAAGAAGGGAGGTGGTGATACCACTGTATGGAGCGCTGGTGAGGAGTCATCTAGAATACTGTGTGCAGTATTGAAGTTGAATTTTTGTAAAGATGTAGACAGGGTGGATGCAGTTCAAAGAAGGGCAACTAAGGCCCTGTACACACTAGGAAGCTTAAAATGATTTAACTGCCTTAAACCATTTTAAGCTCCCAGAACACGGTTTGCATCCACACAGTAACACGTTTAAAGCCATGTTACAATTGTGTTCTAAAATTATGCTAAAACCCTGCTAGAGAGGTGGTCTATAGCATGGTTTTAGATAAACACAGCTGCCTTAATCTGTGTTAACAGCAGTGTGTATGCAAACCGTGCTGTAACATGGGTTAAGGCAACCCATCCAGAGAGAGAAAACATTTTTTCAGTTACACAATAAAAAAAAAAAAAGATACCTTGCAGGCACCACTATGCAGAGGAAGAATCCCCGATTCTGGCCATATATTTTTGTCCTGATCAGTTTTGGTGCCCATTCACGGGTATCCCGTCATGCACTGTGGCACCAACCAGAACCCATAATGCTATGAGTTGGTGCCGCAGTTATGCCTGGGAACCCATTCCAGCTGACACAGTTGTCAGAATGCAGTGTGGACACGCTGACAACCATGCTAGGGACTGATTTATAAAATGTTTTTAGTAACGTTTTATAAACGGTCCCTGATGTGGACAGGTCCTAAGATGGTACAGGGCTTGCACCACAAGACTTGTGAGGAGAGACTGATGGACCTCAATATCTATTCACTGGAGGAGCAAAGACAAAGTGGAGATAGGATAGAGAACTTTAAGTGTCTTAAAGGCATAAATAAGGTGCAAGTGGGTGACATCTTTCAGTACAGAACAAGTACAAGAACAAGGGAGCACAGTATGAAACTGGAGGGGGCAGAATAAGGGTAAACATGAGGAAGTGCTTCTTCACTGAAAGGGTGTTGGATACATGGAATGGCCTGCCCCAAGAGGTGGTGGGAGCAAGTACAGTAGAGGGATTCAAGCATGCTTGGGATTGACATAAAGGAACCACATAGTTGGGAAGGAGAGGTTAAGTCAATGCCCAAATAGGTTTACCAGCCACTGTTACAGGTAAGGAAAAAGGCCATATTAGATGGGGCTAGTGGTTCTTAGTGCCCTAACTTGCACCACCATCTTCTTCGACACATAAATCAAGTTAATCAAAAGAGTGGAGTTGGGCATGGGCAGGAGGGAGGGCTGCAGTCATTGAGTAATCAAGTTTTACTTTCTTAACATCAAAGGTGTCCTGACCCTGTCTCTGCTTGGTTTACAGACATCATGGCATACAGTTTTTACTTATGGTTTCACTGCATGCATCTTGTCTCAGGTCTGTGATTCTCTGTCTGACAAGGTCATCATCACAGCTCAGTTGATGAGCTCTGAATGAAACAGCAGACAACCTCACTTCATCGCCATTGATCAGATCCTGGACTGTGTTGATCTTGATATAGTAGGTGTCCTGCCTGGCAGACTGTCCTATAGATGCCTGTGATGTGCTCCCACCTTCCGGTTCCCCAGTTCAGTGTAACATTCAGTTGTTGGTGGGGAACTTATTTCCTGATTATAAATGTCATTCTGTGCATCTGCTTTCCTTGGTGTTAGTGTCCATGGGACTGCCCTTAGTATTTTTTTTACTTTTGCTTATTTTAATCCTGTTTGCATGTTCGTACTTGCCCCTTTCTCTTCTATGTGCCTTTAGATTCACAGCTCTGACAGATGGAACCAATTTGCATCTTGCTGTGACTGTGTTAACCTATGAAAATATCTGGCCAGGAATTTTGGAGGTACTGCACCTGTAGGGGTGATTTAATGTCTTGAGAGCAGCTGGAGCTTTATGGGAAGAATGGGTCAAACAAACTGATTAGAATAATCATGGTGGGACTGATCCAGTCATAGGGCTAAGTGATAAATGAACAATTTTTGCAAGGAGCAAGCTTTTCCGCTGCCTTGCAAAAATGGTACAAGGATTCAGGAAAACTCAGAGAGAATATGTTTGCTTGACTTTCAAAACTAAACATTTTTCTTTAAGCCACGTGCCAGTCGTAGAGATTCTCACCCGTCAAACCAGGTAAGTCCATTCATGATCAAGCCTGTTTGTCCCATTCCCATACTATAGAACTTTGGCAGTCCCCTCAGTAGCTCCCACCCTGCAAAATCCCACTACATGCAATAACTCACAACACTCCTGAGCAGGTCCCTTAGTAATTATCGAACCAGGTTGACTACTAGTGTGTGACAGAGACGCTCCTTTAGCGAATAACATTAATTTTCATTGCAACATTTCTCTAAATTGTCTTCCTTTCCCATTCCTGACTCTTCTCTCTCTCTCTTCCTAGCTCACTGTGACCTAAATGGAAGAACACTCTGAAATCTCCTAACAGCAATTTAGGGAGTGGATGGTTATATGTTGCTGCCCTTTACAGTACATCTGAGCAATGTGTGCCACTGCACCTTGTTTGCTATTGAGCAATCAACCAAAATAAATACATTATAAAATAAAAATATGGTGTATTTAGCAGTTTTTTTTTGGGGGGGTAGGGGTGTTGTTATTAGGAGTTTGTATATTAAAATAAAAAAAAATCATATTTGTGAATTACAGCAATCGCATTTCCTCTTTTCAACTTCGTTCTCCTGCATAAACATACAGTAGCACAGCAAGTGCCCCATACAAACAGATATCTCTAGCAGTACTTCACCATTTGTGATATTTCAGTATCACCCTATAGTACTGTTTGTAGCATGTCTACAGTAACTGCGTTTCTGAGCTGGCAATTGGATATATGTGGCTGACAGGTATCCATTCATAGAACTTTTTACCATTTAGATGCTTGGACACACATTATTTGAGAATTGCCAGTTGTGTGGTTGTTTCACAAATGCCTGTAATGCTATGTAATATATAATGTCTGATCTTATGTAACTGTAGTAAAATAAAGCATTTATTTCTCAGTAACCATACACATGTGTGAGTCCTTATATTTTCCTTGCCTACAGAGTAAGATCTCTTTGATATGGAGTGCTGTTTATTCAGTTTGACTGTGTCAACTTCGGTAAGTAGCTGTAACCAGTACCACGTATGGGACCATGGGCACAGCACACAGTGTTTACCCAGTGGTACACCCACTCTCATGTCCACATCCTGGGAAATTAATCTATGGTCTGCAAATGTCTGTATTGTCAAATGCAATGACCACTATCCCCCTATATCCTCGGTACCAACCCCAAGCCCAATTCCACACTACATGTGGGTGATGGATATTTATGAAAAATAGACTTTGACCCTAAATGCCTCACAATGAGAGGCACAACATACTAGACCATGGTGCTGAGGTTTCGATGGTTTAATGCTATTACAAATACTCTAATTGTCCAGTATGCCACATTAATTATTAAAAAGGTTATGAATAAATTATGATTGCCTTAACAAATCAATTGATAATTCCAAAGCAACATTTTTAAAAATAAAATTATACAGTTTTATCCAGCATATCATGAAATAATGATATTAATGTCAGCAAAGACAGAGGAAGATATCTGTTGCATAATGTGCTATGCTTTTCTGCATGTCTGTATCTGTCCACTTGATTGAGTAGGGTTTTTGCAATTGTAGAAAATAACAAGAACAGTTAAACTCGAGAGGAATATTTTGATTTCATTTGCATGCCACAGAGAGTGAGAGAGAGACTCAAAGACAGATTGAAAGAGAGCTTGTGAGAGATAGCAGACAAAAAATATAAAATACAAGAGCGCATCATATTTACATAAACCCTAACATACAACCATTATTTCTTTCCTATAATTTCAAAGGGAAGCAGAGATAAAAAAAAAAATGTCTGAAGCAGGTAACATTAGCGGAGGATTTATGTTTTGTTACAAGTTTTAAGTGGGAGCTGAACCCAGACAAGTCCAGATTTAAAAATGAAATAATGTGACTGACAGTAGGACATCTCCTTACTGAGTGTTATAAATATGTAGTATTGCAAAATGTGATATCTACATTTACATGACATGCCCCACTACTATGAAAATGAAACCAAGAAGAATAATCAGTGCAGACAGAAAGATTACAACAACCAAAATGTAAAAGAGAGAGAGTGAGAGAGAGAGAGAGAGAGAGAGTTGGGAAAGGTGATCAATGAGAGTGTGTGTGTGTGTGTGTGTGTGTGTGTGTGTGTGTGTGTGTGTGTGTGTGTGTGTGTGTGTGACCTCTACACAAATGCTGTATTTTATAAATCAGTCTCTGTTTTTTTATGAATCGATCTGCACTTTTGTGCATCTGTCTTGCACCAATTTATTTGTTAACTTGTATAAAGTGACTCATCCACTGAGCTGCTTTTCAAAATCGATGATTTTTCTCATAGGTTTGTTATTTTTTTGTGTGTTTTCTTTTTCTCTTTCTCAGATCTATAAAACCATCCAATGGCACTCCATTGGGTTATGCACATTACTGATGCAGGAGCTACCTTCATTATTGGGTGGTGAAAAAATATTCATAACCACCGACTGTTATTTGTATCTGAATGTTGTGTATTTGTATTTTGTAACAACTTAATATTTGTACTATAAAGGTATGCCTTGTAAATAGGGATTCTTTGAACCCTAATGGCATAAATTTTCTGTATAAATAAATTTTACTTACTTACTTACTTACATTACTGTTGCCTGCAACCCTAGATGCAGCTGAAAGGGGCTCAGGGTCTTGATCTACTGTGCCTCCGATAATCCTGCTGAGAGATTCTCAGTGTTGGGAATGGAATTAATGAACTTTAATTCCAACACTTGCCATCTGGGGTTATATGTGCATTGATTTTCCAGAAGGAATTACAGTTTGCTGAGATGGTGTGAACTTGTAAACAATAATTCCTCAACTGATCTGCTTTTTAAAATCATTGTATTTTATTTACATTGGTCTGGTTTTTCTTTTGGGGGGGGTTGAGTTGGTTTTAATACTTCAATATATTTTCTGGGTGAGAAGGGGACTTCAAACAGGAGATATACAAATATTCCTGGAGATCAACTCCCTTGCACAAGGTCAATAACTGGGCAACACACCTATATGAAAGCCAAAAAGAGAATCTTACTTTGTTTTTCTTTTCTTGCGGTATTGGGCGTGTGGTAAGAAGATTTTACTGTCAAGCAGAGTGGGTTGTAAACAGTGAGGATAAGCCACTATATGCAAGCCACAATGTGCCTCAGTATACCATTTGTTTAAGAGCACAAAATAAAGGGGAAAAACAGGCAGTATGTTATTGCACTCTGCTGTATTCTTGGTATGGGGTAGGGAGTTTTTAAATATCCAGTGAAGAAGGTTGTAAACGTGGTGGGTATCTCTGTGAATTTCTGTTGTCCAAATAACTTTTTTTTTTTCTTTTTTTTTTCCCACCACAGCAGGTGAGCTAAATTATGGGCCAGGTGTCAGGACCATTAACAAAGAGTGGGAGTGTGCAGAATTTTGAGGGAGGTGGTGCTAGGAGGGGAGGCGGGCCACTAGACATCAGAGAGTTGAGAAAGGCATTCATGAATGTGTGTTTGTGTGTGTGTGGGGGGGGTGCCTCTACACAATTGTCTTGTTTTACAAATCAATCAGCACATTTAATTTATAAATTGATCTGCATGCCAGCCATCCATCTTTCTCAAATTTATTTTGTTTTATTTAATTCAGTTTAAAAGAAATAAAAAAGTTGTTGGGGAACTGTTCTCTTTATCATTCGAACATTTACCATTCAAACAGCAAACGTTATTTACCATTTAAACATTTATTGTTCAAACGGTAAAGTGCGAATGGTAAATTACATTTACCTTTCACACTTTTACTGTTCGAACGGTAAATGTTATTTACAATTTGAGCAGCTTGTCTTGCATCTATCACAAAAATTATTCTAATTCAAAACTGGCAATATATCTTTACACCAAATCATCTAAAGGCACACACCCCATCATCCCTGTAAATAAAAGTGCATAATTTAATTCTGTGTGTGCCGTAAATGAAAGCAAATAATTCTGTGTTATCCTATGAAACAAAATGTTCCATTTTGTGTTTCTGACCACTTTATATCTCTGAAACTGTAAAAGATTACTGTTGTTTCTGTTCATCCACTGTTGTTGGCCTGCAGTTGGTGACTCAGAAGACATAGAGCTGCTTCTCATTGTGCCACTGTTCTGAAATTAACCTAGCCAGGTAATGTGAGCATCTCCATGACCTGATAGAAAGGCATCATTACTGGAGGGACATGGATACACTACTGCAATCAAAAGCCATCATTCGTAAGAAATTCTAGTAATTGGGAGGGGGAGTGTGGCAACACACAGAGCATACAGTACCAACCCATTCAATCTGGGATTATCAGTGGGACTCCCAGGGGCTCCAACAGAATCACCATTGCAGTCCCTTGCTGTATATTATCACTGATGACTAAGATCCCACCCATTGATTGTCTTTTCCCTCACAATACACAATTTTTCCCTGGAGTCCAGTGACACCTCCCACCTGCCAATTGCTGTCCCCCTTACATGAACACTCACCAACTGTTCTTCCCCTTGCTGGAAGATATTAATTCCCTGGTGTCTAGTGGTATCCCCCACCTGCCAACTCTATCCAAATACCTAAAATAAAGAAAAAAATATTGATTTTTTTTGTCATAACAGTCCCTCTCCAATTAGCCCCCCACCTCCACCACCCACAACACACATCCCTAGTACACCCCCACACACCCTCACTCAAATGAACAGGTCCAGGTTCAAGATTCACTCTCCAGTCAAAGACATGTCTTACTGCTGGAACCAGTGACTGCAATATAAGAGACTAAGGTAAATGCAGTTCAATGTATTTCAATGGAATTTTCAGCTTTAATTCATAACTCTGCTATTTTTTGACGTTTTGATCCCAAAATTTCAACATAACATTTTGGGGACCGCTCCTCATGAACAATATGACTGTCATTATGCAACCCCCACCCAAAAGATGATGTTGTGGTCACTTGTCAAAATTCCTTTCAGGCAGGATTTGTGTAATGACAGTCATATTTATGAAGTGGGGTCATAAGAAGGTTATGTTGAAAATTTTGGGTCAAAATATATAAAAATTCAAAGTTACAACCCGTTATTGCAATTTTGCTATGAACATACATAACTTTGGGAATTTTAGAGAGTTTGACCCTAGTTTTTCATCACAGACTTCTTATTACCCCATCTCATGTATGTCGTAGATGTCATTTTTCAAATCCTAGTTTATATGTGTTTTCACACCTATGGTGCGAAATGGTATTGTAATTGTGTGGAATTAAATTTTGTTGGGGATCTGAACTGTTTCTGTACCAGGTTCATGATGTCTGGTAATAAGATGGTTATGCTGACAATTTGGTCACTGTAGTCCTATAAATGGAAATACAGTGGCACACATACATACATGCATCTATTGAGGAATTGAAGTGCAGGGTCCAAAGAGCACTGCACTGCCACAGGCAAATAAGGATATGATTACTCTATCTCAAAAATATGGATGGGTAGGAGGGAGGGCCCAGTGAGTGTTATGGCAAATAAGGCTATGATTACACTATCTCAAACAATAAGGAAATTCTTTGCAAAATACTACATTAATGCATCAGTTAAGGTTGATATCAAAATGTAAAAATAAGAGGAAAATATGATGTTAGGGTTTCAACCCTAACTCCCCACCCCCACCATGCACAAACCAACCGGTGTCGGGGGTGTGCCTTGGGGTCATCAGCCACAATGCTTACCTATTCTCCTATACTATAACCAACTCAGTTTATTTATTTATGTAGTGGGTGCACGTTATGGCTGATGACCCCAAGGCACCCCCCAAAGCTAGTTGGTGTGTGCAAGTTGGGGGAGGGTTAGTGTTTGAAACCCTAATGTCATATTTCCCTCCTTTGTATGGTTTGATATCAACCATAACTGATGCATCAATGTTGTTTTTTTGCAATGAATATATATGTAATAGATTACCCACTGTAAGGTGTGCAGTCAAGCTCTGACATATGCATGCCTTGGTGTGCATTGTTATGCATGGGGCCACAGGTCGAGTGCAACAACCATCCAAGGCGTGCATATATCAGAGCGTCACTGCACACCCTAGAGTGGGTTATCTATCTTATAAAATGGCAAAATTGTTTTAGAGGGGGGTGAAAGTTCAGTTGTGCAGTCGTACTTTGATATACGCACAGTCTTGTGATGTGTTTCAACCAACCAGCAGAGATAATCTTTCCTACCCATTGGAGACATATATATATATATATATGTATAGATATTTCTTTCCACATAACAGGATAATGGCAGAGGGGAGTAACAGCATTAGTCATACTGGTGTAGAAGTGGGAAGTTTTAGTGAAAAGCTGGACCGCCATGGCAATACCCCCCCCAGGTGCCTGGATTAACTTTGACAGGTTGTCATACAGGTAGCCATTTATGACAAGAAAATTAGTATTGTTTTCTTTCACCAGGGGCAGTAGCTTTTGTCATTTCAGATGTTTCAGTCTGATAGTGCCCAGCAGACAAAAAGTGGCACAATCTGGCAAGTCAGCTGTGGCCATGATACTGGAGGACCAGCTGAGGGCCATATATGCAGAGAAAGGTATTGTCTGGTTGGAAGCTTGTCTGATAGGACCCTGGTGCATTAGGACAGCCTGGCACTGAAAAAACAGAAGTGATCAGCAAAAGAGTCAGCAGACCACCCAATCAAGGTAGCCAAGAAGCCTTAAGGGAAAATTAAGGCAAACCAGTGGAACAATGTATTGCATGAAGATTAATTCTGGCAGATTGTGTTGAGAGTTTCTGGGGGAGCAGTCTTGACAGCTCCACTCTTACCCAGCCCTGGACCACTATCAGGGTAAGAGGGGCCTTCATTGACTAGTAATCTGAGCCCAGCTTGGTGATGGTGGGAGGGTTACTCCCACCCCCTGCCAGCCCTATACATGTTAAGCCTACACAGTTCACCCCCTTCTAAAACTGCAAGAGCCTGTGGCTATGCAACCCTCACCAAGTCACAGACTTGACAAGCTGCTGAAGACAGTAGTGGGGCTGGCTACAGCAGGTCAGGCCCTGTAGTAAGGGGTCACTGGGGTCCAGACTGTGGCAGAGGCAGGTGCAACCAAATCTGCAAAAGTAACAACAGCTCCTACTCTATAGTTCATCCTCAGAATAGCTTAACTGGTAGAAGCACATCCTTTGAACAAGATCTATCATTAGATCAGTTGGCAGGAGCATGTGGATAAGTTTTCATTGTTGAACTCATCCAAGGAGACAGGAAGACAAAGAAAAGAATGGGGATGACTTGGACAGAAGAAGGATTAAGGGTGAAGAAGGATTAAGGGAGCTAGAACATTCAATAATTTGTTGGGGGGTTTATTATCTTCACCAGCACAATTTTCTAGATGGCCCCTGAGAAAAGAGATGGCATTTTACATTTATTTGAATAAAATCATGTCTGCCATAGGTGCAAAGGGGACACTGGCTGGCATGGAGGCAGATGCACACCTCCAGCCAATGTAAACCTGGTAATCCTCACCAGGGAGGGCATCAGTCCTTTCAGAAGAAGCAAGACAAGCCTGACAACCTGCTCACTTCTATAAGGGTGGACCAGCTTGGCCCGAGCTGCAGTAATACCTGGACTGTGAGGCACCATCCCTGTTGGAGGATGATTTTATGGTTTGCATCAGGATACTTTATAAGGGCTCCCATCTGGATTAGAAAGCTGAGAACCTGAAGATGGACAGAGACAGACCACAGATTGGCTGGGAAAACTCTGGAAAGACCTGAGGTTGGAAGGGATCAGCAGACCCTATCCCTCCCCACCAGTTCCTGGTCTGCAGGTCTCCTCCACTGGCCTGGTACCCAGAAGGGTTCCAGAAGAATACCACATGATCAATCACTTTTCATATCCAGAGGGTGACTTGGTGAATGGCCGCAGTGACTCAAGTGTCATGGTTATCTAGTATGCACCATTCGACAGGGTGGTTGAGGCAGTGTGTGAAGTGGGTCCAGAGGCTTTTTTGGACACAGTGGATACTGAGTCAACCTTCCATCTGCTCCTGATCCACACAGATGATTGAAGAGCAATATTACATTGACAACTGAATACCTATGGGGTGTTCAGTTACCTATGCAGTATTGTAATAGTTCAGCATTTTTATTGCACTGGGCATTGGCAAAAGTTGCCATTAAACAGGGGATTGTCCACTACCTGGATGGTTTCCTATTCATTTGTCTGGTCAAATCCCAGTCAATGTTGGGAGACTGGAAAACCTTCTACAGTTGTGTCACAATTTGGGGTCACAATGGCCCCTAGTAAGGTTTCTACCCAGAACTCTGTGATATCATTCCTGAGTATCAAAATAGTTATGAATGTACAATAATGTCACCTGGTCTTTGACAATATTGAGGTCCTCTCCTGGTTGAGTAAATTCAGCCAAGAAGATCACCTTGAAAGAGCTTCGACAGCCTTGGGTCACTTGAGTTTCATCTGCAGGGTTGTCCCGATGGGGACAATATTTTTACACCACGTGACAAACTTGAGGTCAGTCTTCCGGAATCCCTTCTACTGGATATGGGTAATGGGAGGCTCTAGGGAAGATCTTCCAGAGTGGCATGCCTTTGTGACTCACTTTGATGAGTCTCCACATTGCCCATGGCAATGGACAGTGAGAAGTTGGAGCTGTTCATGAATGTGACCCATAGGTTGACATTGGGGCATACTTGGGTGAGGGGTGTCTCAGGCTGCCTATTCAGCTGGGTGTCAGTGGGAATGATGAGACAGGTCATCCTGCTGGAGTTTTCTCTAACAGTAGTCACACTGCTGGTTTGAGAGTTGAGGAACAAGAAAGTTATCTTTCACTCTGACAACATTGGTGTAAACCATATAATTAATGGGCTGCTAGTGGCTAAAGGCCATTTGAATGACCTAATCAGTATTTTCATCCTCAGGTACAGTCTGTTTAACATTCATTTTAAAGTTGTTCATTTTCTTAGTGTTGTGAATGGTATCACTGATTCTTTTGTTCAGGGAACCAGCTCCAGCAGTGGACCGAGATTCAAATCTGGTCCTCTCATTCCTCATGGAGGTGGTGACCCTGAGGCCTGGGAGTGGATAAGTAATTCCATCATGCAGGAGGTAAAATGGACTGCAATGGGGGTAACTTTTCCCCCAATCATGCCAGCCTTTACATTGGCCTCTGAGAAAGGAAGGTAGTTCTTAATGCTGATGTGAATCTCTTCCACAGACGTGGATCTTTGGTGTTGTTTTATCAAGGACGTGTTGATGATGTGGCATGGTAGAGTGCAGGGCCATTGGGATTTTGTGAGATTCCTGGAGGATTCCAACACAAATTTGAAATTTACTCAGAATTATCAGTATGAGAACTTGCAATGTTTGGATTTGGACATCCACAGGACCTCACAGAATACCAGTGAAATGGATTTATTCCATAAATCTACAGACAGGAATAGTGTCCTGTACTCCAGTAGTTGCAACCAACCCCTGACCATAAACAATATTCCCAAGTCTCAATTTCTCCATATCAGCAGAACTTTTTCAGAAGAAACATGCTTTGAGTGGAGGAGTGAGGAAATGCAGTCATGTTTCCAACATAGGGGCTATAGCTCTGTCTTAATAAGTAATACAATAGATGAGGTTAAGCTCATTCCCAGACAGAATATATTGGAATACAAGTGGCAGCCAAGAGGGTATGAGCTTTACTACACAGTTCCCAGCTCACATTTTGTAGGTTTCATAGGTTTAACAGAGCTTAGGAATAGACTTTCATCCATAGTGATCGCTTAGACTATGTGAATTTATTTTTTTCCCTTTACATATTCATCTAGCTTTGTTTTGAACTGTTCCATAGATGATCTTCCTTTTACTTGCTTGGGCAGTCCACTCCACATTTTGACCACCCTCTGATTAAACCACTGTTTACTTTTTGTTAAGAAGTAGTTTTTCTGTGCTAGTTTCAAAGGATGGGAACATGTCATATATGCCAGGTTTCTCAAATCAAGCCCCGATGTATCCCATAACTCAGTATCAGTACAAGTCTTGTAAACAAGGCACATGCCCCCCTAGTTCTTCTGTATTCCAGGGTAAACATCTGAAGGGAACTAAGTCTGTCCTGGTAGTTTTTATGTTTTACCTGTGAAATTTCTCTAGTTACCCTTTTTTGTACCCTTTCAATTTGTTGGATTTCCCCCTTCTTGAAGGGAGACCAAATCTGGGCTCCATATTCAAAAATTGGCCTAACCAAGGATGAATAAGTAAGCAATAATACTCGACATGGTGGGCATTGCTCAGAAATACCAGATCACCCAGGGGCATAATGAGGCCCCACACTGCAGACGGATGGCCTACAGCCCATGGAAGGTACGATATTTCCCAACAATGCCCACCCTGGATTGTATTATTGCGATTAGAAAATTGACATCTTTGTAAATTTCAATTAAGCAGTAAAATAAGAGAGGAAATAAGTTTAAAAATGTGTAGAAGCAGTACAAAACATGTGTTTATTGAATAAATAGTCCCTATGTTTAAAGGCTGTTCCAGCTGCTTTTGCTCATCCCCACAGAGCTATTCTAATCTATTGACCCCCCCCACACTCACACACACTGCTAGTTCAGCAACAAATGTGTAATAAAGATTCACACCTGCAGTCTCTGGACAACATCTGTCTCCTTTCTGCATGACTGTTTTTTTTTTTTAATTCTGTAGCTGTTGGAAGATGCATCTGTTAAGTGCGCGACCAACCTTGTATGACCACGGGACCAACCTTGTGTGAGCCTAAGCCCCAAGGTAAATTATTTTAGTTTACATTTAAAGCAGGAGCTTGACTAACTGTGGGGACATTGTGGTATGAGGGAGTCAATTTGTGCCATTTTTTTAAACGTGCTTCATTGTATGAAGCGAAATGGACTGAGGCTTCCTTTTCATTTTGGTTCACTATGGTAGTGCAGAAGCATGGTCGGGAGAGTGGTGCCATTGTAAAAGAACACGACTATTTGACTTTACTATTTTATCACTCTTCCCGACCATGAACTATCTGGAGTGTGGGCTTTTTTTTGGTGGCACTGAATTAAGAAGTGTTGTGGGGGAGAGTAGCTCTCACTAAGTGAGAGAAAACATGGCAGGTATTTGAAATTTCACTGGGTGCTTTCAGCCAATGAGAAAGCAGGCTGGGCACCAGTATACAAGAGTACCTGGTGAAGTGGCACTTGGACTGGTACTTATTTTTACCTGGTCACCTATTCAAAATTAAATGCCCAGGTTGGAGCTGCTTTTGGCCAATCAAAATGGAGAATCCATTCTTACCATTTTCTAAAGGGGAAGTAAGACCTCCTGTTTTCTACTGGAAATATGTCTAAGAATACAATTTAGGATTCAGTTTCCTCTGTGAACCATATTTTTGCAATGGATCCCAAATTATACTGTAGATCGTGTGTAATGGTAATACCCAACTCTTTCTATTGTTCTGTTTTTTTTAGTGCAGATGTATTTAATAGATATTTATGTTCTAGGTTTCTCTTTCCCATATGCATGACCATGCACTTATCATAATTTATTTGTAATTTGTGATCCAGCGTCCAAGTCTGAATGTAATCCAAAACTTGCTGAAAAGCTACAGCAACATTGTGGTTTTCAGTAATAGCCCCTAGTCTGCAATCATCCTCGAATTTGGTTAACCAGATTTCTTCATGTATGTATTTGATTGACGAGATATAGATATTGAATAAACAGGGTCCCAACACAAAACCCTGGGGCACCTCACTTGAAACCTCTTCCCATTCAGAGTATGTTCCCATAATACATATGCGCTGTCTCCTGTTCGTCAACCATGACTGAATCCAGAGTACTATATTATTGTGTACCTTTAATTTATATAATGAATCTCTTAATTCAGAATATGGGTTCTTATCGATCGCTTTGGAAAAATCCAAAAAAGATCACATCAACAGATTTCCCTATATCCAAAGTTGAATTTACTCTGTCGTAAAAATGAATCATGTTTGTTTGGCAAGATCTGCCTTTAGTGAAACCATGCTGTGTCTGGTCCCTAGTATTTGTCTTATTCTGAAACTCAATAATATAATATTTCATTATGCCTTCAAGTACCCTAGATAGAATGGCAGTTAAACTAACAGGTCAGTAAATTACTGGATCAGACCTACAGTAGATCCTTTTTTTAAACAATGGGATGACTGTAACTAATGTCCATGCTTCTACTGTTTCACTTCTTATCAGGGAAGTTTGGAATATGTATGCCAATGGTGGTGCTAGCTCAGTGCTTAATTCCTTTATGATAACTGATTTCTATCTTTTAACATAGGAAAAGCTGGTTATAATTATGTCATTATAACCAGCTGGTTATAATGACATTCTCTTTTCTAAGTAAAACTGTAAGTTGCACACGCAAAACAATAGACACCAGAAATTATACAAAATAAAACATGGATAGCCAGTTAAAACTCGGATTTTATACCCCCCCTTGGGGTGGAATGCCTTAAT
Source organism: Neoceratodus forsteri (assembly GCA_016271365.2). Classification (NCBI taxonomy): domain Eukaryota; kingdom Metazoa; phylum Chordata; order Ceratodontiformes; family Ceratodontidae; genus Neoceratodus; species Neoceratodus forsteri. The sequence continues at coordinate 1,783,680,955 of CM057449.1, forward strand.
AAACCCCTCGAGCTTCGCTCTCTGGGTTTATGTAGCATCCCACCCCTTGGGAGGGGGTGTAAAATCCTCGTTATAACCAGCTACTCATCCATTATTCTCTATATTATTCTAGGATGTAATCCATCTGGCCCAGGAGACTTATTTAATTTAAAATTTCTTAGCCTAATTTCTAGATCTTTTGCAGTCTTATAAAAGGGCATTGGTTCACTCAAATTCAATTTATTTATGGGTTACATTTTACTAGGCTTTGAATTAAATACTGATGAGAAATATTGATTTTGAATATCAGTAATGTCATTTGTATTAGCTGCAGTATGATCTCCCCAGTTAAGGTTTTCAAGGGACCTACTGTGTTACTTGATCCTTTTATTTATGTGTGTGGGCATAGAAGGCCTTATAGTTATCTTTTGTTAGTGATGCCAACTTTAATTCATAATCTGCTCTGGCCTTTTTGATTTCTGTTTTAAACCTTTTTGTTAAAGTTCTGTAATTTGCCCATCCATTTACATTTCCCTTATGTTTTAATTTTTTGAATAGTTTATTCTCCTCATTTATTAGATAATGTAATTTCAGTGTTATCCAACTCTAGAATTTTTCCAGCATATTTATGTATAGATGGAATGCAGTTATTTATGTCAGTATTTAATTTTGTACAAAGGGTGTCCCACATATCTGATAAAGATTTGTCTTTGAATTTTTCCTCCCAATCCCATTTATTCATACTGATTTTTAATTTGTTAAAATTTGCTTTCCTGATGTTTAAGACAATAGTGAACCCTGGTTGTTTAGTTATGTTTTCCTTTATCTCATAATGAATTGAGTTATGGTCACTATTTCCCAGTGAAATTATATAAAAATTCATTACATATACTGTACCTCGTATAGCATCAACAAAGTGAACTTTGGGTCTGTTCTCAACTAATGGCAATACTAATACTAGAGAATAGTAGAATGATTGTGAGGGCTGGTCTGTTGGCGCAGGGGCATGTTGCCTACCTGCAACACTGATGACCCAGGTTTGGTAACGGACCCGGGACACTGGTGGGCCAAATGGGAGAGAAGGATTTAGTGCCCAATGACTGCTTTCCTTCTCCGGGGGGGGTAGAGTGTTCAGCACACTATGGACACTCTAGCAAAGGCTGTGTGCATGAAGCACACTGATGCTAGTAGCTCAGTGGGGCATGGTGGATGCTGGTCATCATTGCACGTCCTTACCCCTTCACACACTGGGAAAAAAATCCTGCCAGCTTCCCTAGATGAAGCCAACCCTCAGTTTCAATCAGCTCCCAGGCCAGCCTTTCAACCTATCCCATCATCTGTGGCACTATAGAGCCGGTGCTATAACCTTGCCTTCGGGGGGTAAGCCAGGGGTATTGAAGAGATGCGGCCAATATGGGAGTGGAAGCATGGTCTGTGACTGGGCAGAGGTACTGGGTGGCCAGCAGCAGAAAAAGGTTCAATAAATTAAAAAAAGAAAAGAAAGATAGTGAGGGTGGTGTCAATGGGGCTAAGGAAATGCCTCATCACGTGGATATTGGTAGAGGGGTGGAACAAGCTACCACAACACTGGGTAGTGCAAAAATTGAGAGAGCTTTAAGAAGAGAGGGATAGGCTCAAAGGGTTGGTCAAGAGACAAGGGAGGGCAGGGGAATGGGACATCAGTCCAATCCCCTAGAGGACATGCACAACCTTAGGGGACAGACAGGTTAGACAGCAAGGCCTTCTTCTGTAGGCAGTTGTCTATGTTTCTATGAAGAAACATGTTATTTAGATAACCAGATCCTTTTTTTCCAGTTAGAGGTCTGTTTTGGAGCAATTATTCTTTAAACATTTGGTTTGTAAATTTTGCACTATTCATCTGTATGCTAATGACGCAGTTTTGTACCACTGTGAAAAAACTGCGAATGAACAGAAACCTTGAAATTTGATTTTTAACAGCTCTTTGACATGACTGGAAAACAATAGACTTGCACTAAATTTTAAAATAATCTTCACAAATGTCTGGCACAAATCTTAGACTGTTTAAATTTGAATCAAGCTTTACTATGACTCTCCTAGAAGGTCATCTGGTACAAAATGTGAAGTTTAAATACAGAAGAGGAACTGTTCAAAAGGGGTGAACATTTTGCAGTTTTATCTGTATATGCCTGATTGCTTCAAAACAGTTTCCATAGGACCTCAGAGTCTGTGACAGTGTTTACAATTTGTGGCAACTTGCATAGAGACAGGAGTTGGCTACAGCCAACAGTGGCTGCTTTAGCTTGGTATTAAATGAGTGCTTTTGTGATATACTGTAATATAATACAATCTTGCATAGTAAGGTAAGACAGAATCAACCATTGTCATTTCTAACAGGTTGCAGCAGTGCCAACAGTCTAGCATGCTGTGAGCTTTCCTAAAACACACACACACGCACACACACACACACAAGTGCACACACACACACACACACACACACACACACACACACACACAGCCTTTTGGTATCAGTCAGAAGAAATGACAATAACAAGCACAGTCCCTTCCACCACTTTGTCCCACCACCATCTGAATACCTGAGTCAGTACAGGTTCATAATAATCAGGTGATTACTATGAGTGTGATCTCTCAGTCATTCAGATGATCATCAGCCAAGGTGGTGAGAGAATGGCCTGAGCTGACAATAATCCCTTTCTTTTAACTGATACCATTTTTGGGATGGTGTGGGGGCTGGAGGGTGAATGGGTGATGCATTGTGTGTCTGGGAGGGGGAGTGTCTATAATTTTTCCTTGGTGGCAGGAAGAGGAGTTTAGGACTGAGTGTTGTGAGCAGGAGGGTTAATGAGAAGGGTTCTTTCTTGCCAGAGGGTTGAGCGTGTTGGTGCTGGTTGTTATGGTGGGTTGGGGAAGAGAGGTTGTAGTATACACACCTGTTAGAACTGGATGGGTGTAGGAGGGAAGTATGAGGTGCTTCCAGAGGATGGGGGGAAGGAAACCATTTTTGAGTAACAAAAATAAAAATAATAAAAGGAGCTTTGCCTGCAGATTGCCACAGCTGTGCATGGTGCAATATGCGATACTTCAGTAATAATTGTCTTTATTTAAGATCAGGGAGGATGGAGGTACCAGCAGCAGAGTTGGGCTGTCATGACGGACTTTACTGAAGATCGGGTGGGTGAAATGCAATTACAGGCAGTGTGGTTGGGTCACTGTGGGCTCTGCACTGAATTCCACTCTCTGTGTAAACCTGAATTTATGCCCGATGGATTTGTAAGTTTTTAAATCCTTATTATTACACATTGGATTTTTATCTCTTAACTCTGTGCTGACCTTCCTTGCTTTTCACTTAATTGTTCTGAGCAAGGCAAGAGTGATTGATTGGAGTACCACCTGTTGCTGATCTCATTGGTACAAGCCCCCAACTTTATTGAAGATCGGTTGACTGAGATGGATGCACCAGTGGCAGAGTTGGGCACCTGCCACTGGCTTTATTGAAGATTGGGAAGGTAGGAGGGGTTACTGGCAGTGGAACTGGACACCTGCCACTGTTTTTTATTGAAGTTCATGCTGGTGGAAGTGGGTACAGGCAGTGGAGTTGTGCACCTGCAGCTAGTTGTTAATGCATTCTGGTGGGTGCGTGGGCAGGGGGTGCCAGTAAAAACAATGGGCTCCTGATCAGCTGGCAAACTTTGGGAGTACTAGTGCTGGCAGCAGGTAAGTGCTGCTGACTACCAGTAATTAAATACACTGGGGGAAGGGGCAGGGAATTTTCTTCTCTAAAAACTGCATGGAAATTGCAGTTTCAAGTCATGAAAATGGAGACCATCCTTACAAAAGTGGTATATTTCAGTTTCACCAAAGTTCAGTTATTCTGTTGAAAAAACAATTTGCAAATGATTGTGAATGAAAGTTTATTTTTAAATATAATAATTATTATATAAATAAATCTAACAAATTTCCAGTAAAACTGCCTATCAATGAATCATCCTAGGGCCAAACTGAAATGGTCCTAAAAGTTTCAGGTTTCAGCTGCCGCCATTTTTATGCTATTAAGACACTTTGTATGAATGATCTGCAGTGTGCATGTGATGTGCAATACATGTACGTAAGTAAATATGTCCTACACACGTGCATGACACGGCTGTGTGGCTTGCAATTATGGCACACAGTTGCATTCTTAGGTGTCCCACTTAAAACTGTGTCATGCCAGTACTATGCATGGGCAGAGGGGCATAACCACATGATAGCATGCTTGGTACCCTCTCATTAGAATGCACTATAGGAAATTAAGCAGTCCTGCAAGTGGCATGGTTTGCAGAGCCTTACACCATGTGGAGGGCTGCCATGCACCACTTGAGCCCAGTGCCTGCAGGATGCATCACACTGTGTGTAGGTGCCATGAATACAGGCTATGACAGACTCTCCATGCAATGGAGGTTGGATACTGCCATGCAACAGTCATGCCACCACACACAGCTGCCTGGCACGGTGGCACAAGGGCCAACCACTGACTAGTATCTTCCATAATTACCCAGGCTGCCCCTCCTCTTTGGAGTTATTTTTAGTGAAAATCATGGATCATCCACAAAAAGACCATTCAATGATGTCAAAAAGATGGCTTGAATACCGCATAGAATCCAATATAGAATTTCTTTATTATGGCTCCACACAACTTCTAGGCAATGTTTAGAGACCAAGCCACTTCATCATGCCCTCTGTGTTGTGTCACTCAAATCAGCTATTATTGCTCATCATGGCTTTCTTAGTTTTATTTATTCAGTGTCATATCAAAATCACTACCAAATTGTCTTGCACTATTCCTCAACTACTTTATGAGCAAAACTAGCATTTGACTCAGTCAAGCATCCAGTATCAAGATGATGTGAAAACTTACCAGCCGACTCCTACTGTGTTTAGATATAGTATTTTTGATGGCCTTATCAAGTGGCCTGGCCATGAAACATTGCTTGGCTGTTGTGTGGAGTCATAATAAAGGAACTCTATATTGAATTCTCATTGGTATTCATCCCATCTTTTTTGGTGTTATGGACCACTAAAAAGCACTCCTCACTTGTCCCCCCCACCCCAACAGTGAACAGAGCCCCCCACAAATATGGGCCACACACCCCCAAAGCCTACACTCCTGCCATGTGAACCAGCCTCCTCTCCGGACAGTGGCAGAACAGCACTGTCCAGAAGAATAACCTGGACACAGGAGATATGTCCAGCACACTTTACTGCAAAACCACAGTTATACACAGCAACAAGTGCCTAATGCAAAACACTATCCACGGACAGGGGGGACAAGCAGACATGCAATGTGCATGGAACACTAGAACTCAGCATATAAGTGCATAATTAAATTCAACACTACCAAAGACAGTGTAGAACAGCTGCACAGCAGCCAAGAACATGGGGTCAGTTGTGTTTCACTCAGTCCTTTTCCATGGAATCCTTGCTGGACCTTGGTGGTGTGGAGTGTGAGAAGTGTCACACCATGACTGCCAGCCTCCTCAACATATTGCCATAGCCCTGCACTGACAAGAACACAGAGCGAGGACAGACATGAGAAGGATCCACATGAAGGGCCCTAAATGTAAAAGTGCCACAAACAGGTACTCTACTGTCCACAGTACTTACTTTCAATGGCTGGCCACCCTCCACAGTTCCCCAATTTCATCCTTCTAATAGATGTCCTCAGTGCCCAGCCGTCACAAGAGGAAATAAGGTGCCAGCAGGTGCCTGTGTGCTGACCATGCCACCACTACTGCCAAAGCCACTTCTGGCTGCTCCTTGAAAATGAGGACCAGTTTGTCCAGATGGCCCCTGATGTCATGTGGGAGACATAAATAGAGCCCACAGAACAACATTACAGCACAAACAACACATGTAATGCATGGCCACTCACACTCTACCTGTAGCATGCATTTCTTACCCAGCTCCTCCAACTCCCACAATGTGCACCACCTTGGGGGATTTTCCATGTATGTCCTCTCAGACATACACCAAATCTTCCTGGGGTATGCCCCAGCCCCAACCCTTACAAGCTGTGGTGCAGAGACATGGGCGAGTGCCTGTGCTGCTGCCATTGTGCTACCAGTGTGGCCCCATGATGCCCATGCATGTCACATAACCCTGCAGGCATGATTTGCAGATGCTCCTTTAAAAGGGTATGTGTCCATGATGGAGGGCTTTACAGGAAATGTAATCATATCATCATTAATTTCTCTGTTGTCGAGTAGACTGCTGGGTGACTCAGGATGTGTCTGGGTATATTAATGAATGTCCTACTACTACATACTGAGGTGGAGCGTAAGTGGCAGGAGCAGCCATGGCCATGGCCAGGTATATTTAGGCAGCGTCTGGACACCTATGCCCTGTGGGACACACAGTGCCTCATGAGATTCTGTTTTGACCATAACACCACTGTCACATCTATGCACCTTTTCTAGCCCACTGTGGCACCACATACATGTCAGTCCTGTGTGTGATATCTGTGCAGACAAGGGTGCTCTGTGCTTTGTCCTACTATGCCACTGGCTCCTTCCAGATGGTGGTTAGAGATGTCATAAATGTCAGCCAGTCATCGGTACCCAGGTCCATAGAGCAGGTAACAGATGTCCTGCTGCTGCATGTGCAGGAACACATAATATTCCCCTCAACTGAGGCTGATGTACAGTCCACAAAAGTGACATTCTCTGCCATGCATATCAAGCCGAATGTACTTAGGGAAATCAACTGCATGTATGCGGTAATCCGGGCACCAACGGTGAGAGAGAAGGTATACATGAATCATTAGGGGTACCCCAGAATAAACTGCCAGATTTGTGATGTGGTGGGTATCCTCACCAATGTATGTGGCAAGTACCGTGGGACATGTCACGACTCATACATATTTCACAGGCCCAGGCTGTGTGCTCTATTCACTGCACGCAGAAAAGGGGGGAGGGGCACATGGCTGATAGGTGAGAAAACATCAGCAGAATATTTGCAACACAAGTGGATGCATAGACACAGGTCATTAAAATGTCTGTTATGTACTCTTTGCATAGGTGACAGCAGATATCCACTATAGCCATACCTGATGACCCTGTACCTGGAGCCAAATGAGGCTATAGAGCAGGCATACAGTGAAGATCAGAGGAAGTCATGTGCCATGATTAAGAGGACTACAGGCTGCTGAATATGAGGTTCTGGTGACTGGATTGGACTCATGGAACCATGCTACTTGCCCCTGAAATGGCTTACTGAGTGTTCATGGCATATGCCATGTTGCACGACATTGCTGTGCGCTGACATGTACCCATGCTGCAGGACAGATCTAGGGATGCCTCTCTGGGTGATGATGGCAGTAAAAGACACCAGGGGTGTGCTGATGTGACACTGACAAAATGGGCAGCATGCCATGCATTCATACAGGGGAAAGTTTGCAGTTGGGGGTTTTAAGTCGGCAAGTCACTGTAATGACTTCTGGACCTGAGTGCCTCCAGTTCCAGGGGGGAGGGGTACCCGTGGGTGTATGGGTGTTCATATCCAGCAGTGTTCATGCTGGTGATATAGGGCTTTGTACTGGGATGGAAGGGGGGAGTGCAATTTGCATGTTTACAGGTTGGGGATGTGTGGCATGGGATATTGTTGGGGGCATGTGTATGGCATTTGTATGTATGACACTGCTGTGTACATGGTGCTACTGCCTGCCATCACAGCTTCCTAGGCTTTTGCTGTATGATCCATGTGGATGTTTGTGTGCCCAGATACCAGGTCTTTGATATTGTCTTGCCCCACCAATGTGGTTGCCTGTCTACTTGTGTCCTGGCACATGTTGTGGCTGAGTTTTCCTCTGGACCTCTGGTGTGCTTGGACTATTGTGTGCATGCATGCATGGGACAGTCATAAGGCAATTCTAGGGGGTGGGGGTAGGAAGAAGTAGGCTGCTGGTTAACTAGGCTCTGCAGCTTATCCATTAGGTAGGGAAATGGGCAGACTGGGTGGGCAAAGCGGTCCTTATCTGCCGTCAAATTCTATGTTTCTATGTTTCTATGTGGCATAAATGTATTGCGGTGTGCCTCTCAATTTTGTGGGCTGCCAGCTGGAATGGGACATATGGCTGTGCCTCACATCCTGGGGGACTGCTGGGTGCTGGCTGGAATGGCACATGCCACCATGACATGGGGACTGGCTGACTGACAGTGATGCCACAGATTGCAGGTGGTTTTGTCAGGTTCTCAAATAGGTTGCCCATGCAGTCTATGCCATGGCGCACCCCTCAAACCTCATCAGTCAGGACCTTCTGGGATTTTGTGTTCCTGCACTGTGCCTGTAGCCTCTCTGGTTCCAACTGGTGCACCTCCACACTGTAGGTGTGGAGTACTCCACATGTGGTTGGCCTACTGTGTCTAGCTGGTCAGCTGGCTGGAGGGGTCCTCATCCTGAGTGTCACAGGGCAATTATGTGATGGGACACATTCATGCATGCCATCCACTTGTCACTGATGGTTAGTGGTGTTTATCTGCTGTAGTCCATGGTGTGATTGTGGCAGAAGTTCATGACTAGGGGTTGTGGGTGATGGCTGTCTATGGGAGCAGTGTTGTCTTAATCCTCAGCTGCCTGGGGCTGTTCCACTGTCACCATCTGTGTGGCCTCCAGTAGTGTCTCTGTGTCCACCATAGCCAAAGTCCCTTGAAGTGCACCTAGGGCAAGAGAAGGGACATGTGTTGCATGCAACAGAACTGCAGTGGGTGGTACATGGTGTACTACTAGAAACGTAGTGGACACCTACCTGCATTGTTCTGCAGTCCCCAGCTCCCTGCACAGGACATGTGCTGCATGGGCCACGCCGCAAACTATGCTGGTATGCCAAGTATCAAGGTCTGTAGGCTGCAACACAGGAGTGTTAGCTGTTACATGGTGTCCAGGACATCTCAGCCAATGTCCCAACATAGTACTATATTCCTGGCACTGTGTCCATGCCCTTCACCTCCCCATGCAGGGTCACTTCGGTATTGTGTCTGCCAAAATCTTATTGGGGGGGTTGGCCTAGTCCCTGTGTGTGTATACCACCACCCATCCCTAGCTGTGCCTGATTGCAAGCTGCCAGCTTTTGTTTGGCAGCCAAATGTAGGTCACACCAATTATGCTTAATAGTTGATAATGTCTGTACCTCAGGTGTAGCTGCTCGCACAGCAGCCTGTATATATCAAGCCACAGGTGGGCTATCATCTTAGCCAGCATCTTAAGAGACTCTGTCCCATACAGGGTGATGTAATTGGCATGGATATTTGACACCATGGCCACCACCTGCTACTGGTGTAGTTAATGGACCATGGCCATCTGATGCCAGGAGTCCAGACATGTCCACGGTACTGTCTGCCGATGTGTCTATTACCATCATTCCTTGGTGCTGGACTGATTGTCACAGGTGCAGAACTCCCATCCTCCACCATTTCCTGCTCCCCTTTTCCATATTGTATTCACTTCTGTGGTTCAGCACGTGGTGGTTGAACTGCCCATATATGTTGGGTTGAAGTGATGGGGCTGTGTATGTTAGGATCACCTGGATTGTGCTCTTTGTGGGCCAGCGCACAGCTGTAGGACCCTCCCATCAGCACAGCTTGCATGGCGCTTGCCTGTTCATACATGGTGCTCTGCTGAGATGGCATGTGTGCTACGTAGCTTTACTCTGACACTGTGGCACATACAGGTGCAGTTCCTATGCTATAGTGTATAGGCCTCTTATGGAGCAAAAAAATTCTCACATTCCATATTTTTTAATGTGTTTTCAATCTAGCACTTTACAACCTAGAACCGATCATTACCAGATGTACAGGATCCAGAGATATGGGCATCAATACCAAAATTAAGGCTATTCCATTCTGGCATAGTTAAGGTGCAAAAATAAGGGTATAGCATTAATGCTCAACAGGTGCACTACTGTGTACCTACTGTATAATAAGCAAGCAATAATGCACAAAGAGGTGTGGGTTACGTGCTGATAAGAGCACGCCAAGGGGTGTACTAAGGCACGAGGCGCTTGCACCGAGTGCCTTATGCACCTGGGCATGCTCTTATCAGCACATAACCCACACCATGGAGTGTGTTATTGTGCTTATAAATGGGCTCCCCAGTAAAGAAGTTAACTGAAAAAAATGCAGCTAGAAAGTGGAAATAAAAACATAATTATTATATGATCAGTAAAAAAATTACAAAAAGTAGTCCCTGCTATTGTGTTTTACTGTATATGTTTAATGTACGTGCTTGACTAGTGTTTGTGTCTACAGTTGCCAGGCATCAGACACACAGAGACAAAGATTCAAACCTATGTTTTTAATGTTTTTTTTTGTTTGTTTTTTAATATTTCTTATTTTGCAGAGACTGTTTTACTTGTATTGAGATAGCGAGACACCAAAGGAATAATCATGTTTCATATTGGCTGAGCTTTGCAATGTTTCTTGGTACCCTTCCCATTTTCCCAAAAATACAGAAAGCAGTTTTTTACAGCTTTGAGGGTTTGGTGTTTTTATTTACTTTAAATAGCTTGCTGACTGGGAGTGAGCATGTCCGTCAGCGGCCACTGTAGACACTCATTTCTTGCTTCATATTTCTCTGAATGTTAGGTTGAAGTACAAATGGAAAGTTTGTTGAGTTCTGTGGTGACAGTTTATATTTTTCTGAATGGGAGCACAAGCTCCCTGAAGTCGATATGTAACAGTAAAGCGGAGTGTGAAGCAGGATCCCCAATGAAGGATCGCTGTCGGATGTGTGGCTGGATTTTAAACCCACGGCTTGTACTTTGTTCTTTTTTGCCATCAGTACAGGCTAGCTTTGTTTTTTAAATGTTTTATTTCTTTTGAATATTTCCTGTATTTGGGTTTGGTTGCAGCATGCTGTGGTGGTGGTGGGGGGGGGGGGAGGTTGTTGCTGGTCAGCCAGTACAGGTTGTGTGTGGTGTTTTCATGTATGTGAAATAGTGTTTATGGTATGAAAGGTTATTGATCTTTCACTGTTGTAAGGTCCCACAAGAGAGAAAAGTGCTGGTTGCTATAAATATGTCCTGATAAGGACACGGCTAAAAACGGGTTTCAGCCAATCAGGACTCTGGATTGAGACTGCCCATTTTAGAAACATGAATGCAAAAAACTACATTATTATTTCAGTGTCTCAGGATCATTCTAACCCCATAGAACACCACACCACTGATTTGTCAGAGCTTTAGAAACTGTGAATTCTCACTTTTCATTTCCCTACATTGCATGAATTACATTTCAACTTCAATAGATGCATTAAAATAGTTTTGTGCAAATAATGTCATTACTTTTTTGAAAAGATATCTAAACACATCTTCATAGCAATGTTCATGGTGCCACACCTGAAGCTTGCTTCATGAGCTGCCCACAGTTGTCCTGTGGGCAACTCACAAAGCAGTTGCTTAACGTGCACTGCACCAGACCTGTAACTTGCTTTGCAAGTTGCCCTGTAGGCCACTCATGAAGCAGCTGCCTAGTTAACTCACTGTCCAGACCTGTAGATTGCTTTCTGAGTGAACATGCAGTCTACTCACAAAGCAGATGAATGGTGTAGCTCACTGCACCAGATCCGAAGTTTTCTTCACACAGGACACTGTGGCCATATGGCAAAGAAGCAGTGGAGGGCCAGACCTGTAGTTTGCATTGTACATAGCACAGCAGGCCCTTTGAAAAGCAACATACTCATGGGACATGGCCCCATACTTGCAGTTTGCTTCATGCAGGGCTCTGCTGATCAGAAAACATTATATCCATTGAGCAGGCATGAAACTCAATATTTACTATTGTATTGAATTAGTTGGGGATCACCATATTGTAACTGCTGAAACAGTGACTGATACAAATATTTCTTGCTTTTAATGATCTCAGTCTTTGCACTGTGTCTTTGCACTAGCACTTTAAAGTTGCACCTTAAAAGTATTCATTCAGTACTAGACCAACCTCTCTAAAGAAAGTGCACATGTGCAGAACTGATTGGGGCACATTGTGAGACCCCTCTGCATTCTGAATAATCGGCACATATATTTGTAAGTTGTACAAAAAAAATGAATCTTTGCACTTTTGTTAATAAATACTAAGCACATTTGCAACTTACTGGATGGTGGATGATGCCAGTTTTTACTGTTGTGTGAGTGGAGGTGTGAAACCTGGCAATTAGGTATTCATATGGAGAGGTGCTAAGTACCCAGCCATGCAAATCTGGTGAAGAAAATATTAAGAAATAGAAAAGTTTGCCAGACGAGTGGCATGGAGGGCTATGTAATTAAACTCCTTACCTCCCACCATGCTGGTGAATGTTCAAAAACAAGCATTAGCTGTGTGGGGTCAGCAAGGTAGGAGAATATCAAGCATCCCAGTGACTGCTCTCCTCTCCCAGGAAAAGAGGCCAGCCATTTCGGCCTCTGTCTGCCACTGGAGAGAGGGCCTGATGGCAGTGCGAGTGATACTGTGGCAACACCACCTCCCTACTTCTGCTGGAGATACTCCTACCTATATACCGCAGCATCCCTCTAACTTCACCTACTGCTTTTTCATACTGCCCTGCCACTTTGAGGTCATCAGTTATCATAACCCCAAGGCTTGTTTCTAGTCAATTAGTGTCTGACCCTGCTGCTGTCAATGGGAGGGCTATGACTGTGGTTCAATGTGGGGAATAGCTCCTCCCACAACCACTTTTTAAGCCCTATGCTAACTGCACATCCCTTGCTTAGAGAGTTTTCTTCCTGGGCTCCTGTGTGGCCTGTGTGGCTGTGCATCTTCTGTGCTTCTGCTGCCCTGTCCAGTGTTGTTTGCCCTGTTTGTGTGTCCCCATCTCATCCTTCTGTCTCTGGGTTTCTGTGCTCCTGCTTCCAATGGCTGTTCTGTCTCCTTTCAGTAGCCCCTGCCGCCCCCTGCCCCTGTCGTTCACTCCCCACCATTCCCAACCATGCTTGGGTTCTCCCCCCCTCCGTTTCCTTTTTGGGCTTCAATGCTGTCCCCTTGACCAGCACTTACGAGCATCCCCGCTCCTTTCTTCCATATTCTGCCCTTTCTAGGTCACCCACAAGCTCTCCCTTCTCCTCCATGTCTTCTTGGTGATTCGGGTCAGCCTCCATACCCGTGACTCTTGTCACTGTAGTGCTCCCTAATTACTCCTCACACAGTCAATTTCAGATTTACCCTCTACCCTATGAGATGGCTGTGGGCAATGTGATGCAAACCAAATGGAAGCCTGAGGAATTACTCAAAGCTGCTCACAATAAGTTTGCGAAGAGCTGGCATCTGCTCTGGACTGGAAACGATGATATGGTTAGAGTGAGTGTGTGTGTGTGTGTGCGCGCACGCGAGTGTGTGCATGTGTGGAGTGGGGGGTAAAACTACCCTCAATTCTTCTGTATGCTGGTGTAGCTGCCTTGCCTCACATCAGAATTTTTACATTAAATTCATGTCATGGCACTTTCTCAGGGATGAAAGCATACAGTCGTTAACACTGGTCTTCCCTCTCTAGATTCAAACAGCCCTCGTTCCTTCCTCTATGCACCTGCTCCAAACTGGCTCAGCTTAATTTCCTGGGGCACCTGTCATTCAGTACTTCAACAAGAGTCATGCTTTCCCATTCTTGGATGGTAGTAACCACTCACATGCGCCATTTTATTTTACCCTGTGTTTGCTCTCTTCGCAGGAACGCCTTTCTGCTTAAGCTTACAGATCATGCGGCCTAGCAGCAGCTAGAATCCTGCTTTTACACCACTGCTAGTTTATTGATCCAAGGATGATATACTGAGTGGTGATCATGAGGATGGAGGATATTTATTTTGGATAGGGATGGTAGAATCCTGTGCGTGGAGCAGATCCAGTAAAAGAAGAGCTAATGTAGTCCATGTTTCCAAGGTGACAAAGGATGGCTGTCCAATAGGATTGTAGGGGTGCAATGAATCTGGAGCATGATTTGATTGATATAAGAAGTACACTGTGGGAGCTGTGAAGATTTGTAAAGTTATGGGTGACTGATCCAATTTGTGTAAAGTTTGATGTTCAAGATAGTTTGGAGGTGAAGAATCGATTAGTGAGCGATAAGTCACTAGGAAAGCATCCCAGAGTAAATGAGTAGTGGAGATTTTGAGTGACTGATGAGAGTAATTCCATAAGTGATTAGTAAAGCAATAAAGGAAGATTTTTGGATTGGAGGATTTTAGTACTATGGCCGATTAATATCGAGTGGGAGGTAAGGCTGACTTGGTGAAATCTGTCATGATTGTATGCAAAGTGCCAGTTAGAATTTAAGAGAGCCAGTTTTCAGTGATGGTCTTTTACACCAGCAGATAACTAAGATAAATTGAGAAGAAGAGACTGAAGGTTCTGATGGAAGAACTGGTAACCCGGCTTTAGGTACTAGGTGAAAAAGTGCGGATGAGTGTAGTGCAGAATAGCAAAGTCTAGGAGCAATGATGATTTGGATGAGTGGAGTTAGTAATCAGCTAGGCAGTGGAGGTTCCCATCAAATGTTCTGGAGGATATCTGTAAAATTTAAAAATGGGCAATGTCTATTAAGAAGGAGGAGTCAAGTAACTTAGTGAATGAAACAGTGTTGGAAGACTAGGTTGAGAAGGGAAATGGATAGTGTCCTTAGTTGAATGGGTACACAGGGTGGGCATCTGTTTGGCCAGCTATGTTTTCCCAGCATGCTTTTGGCAGCACCCCCAGAGCACCATGCCTGTCTCCTTATGCCCCATCCTGTTATTCCTGTTCTCCTGCATACTTCACACTCCTAGATGCTTCTACTATCCATTCCTACCATGCCCCTCATCTACTCCCTTCAGAATATACATTGGGTGGGGCAGGCCATGCCAGCTTTTCTGCTTTCCTGAATTCACCTCCCCACTTACTCCTTCTCTGCTGCTTATAATCTCACTTGCTACATTACTATGCCTCCCCTCTTTCATGTATTTGATTATGCGGTTTGTCCTTCCTTCCCTCATCCTCCTCTCAGGCATTTCCCCTCACCCATCATGTCTATTTCATATGCTTACTATGCCTACCTTTCTCCTATCTCCTGCCATGACATGTACTGTGCCTCATCATCCTACCTAGTTTGTCTACTACTCTACTTTCTATCTCCTGCAGCTCTTGTACTTGCCAGCCCATTCCAGCAGTATTCCAGTCTCCATCCCTAACTCATGCCTTCTGAGGTGCTGAGCAAAGGTAGGCTTCCCCTGTCTACTGGGGATGGGATTCCATTACATTCATTACCTTCTAGTCCTTACCAACCAGACATCCTCCATCCCTAACTCTGCTGGATGCATCAATAAAAGTTAGCTATCCCCGACTACCAGGAATGAGAGCCATGTCTTCATTATACAGACTATTACCTTACCTTTTCCACCTCATATCAGTTGCCGCTTCCCTTCAGGAACAGAACTACCTCCTGCTTACCACTTCGACTTCCTCCATCCCTAACTCTGCTTGGCAACATCGAGTACAGGTTCACCAACCCCGGCTACCAGGGATGAGTGCCATTTCTACAATCTACAAACTGGTACCATACTTTCTCTACCTGATACTAACTGCTGCTTCCCTTCAGGAATGGAACTCCTAAGCTCTGTGTACCTTCATCCTTCTACCTAGACCTGGAAGTCCCAAGTTACTATCATCCTCTTCTGCCATCCCTGATGGATGCTTGAGTCTACAGTCTTCTGCTTTATTTATGCATTCCCTGCCTGATACCTGGCTGCCGCTCCTTTCAGGACCAGGATTTTGCATGACTTGCTTCTACATCCTATCTCATCTTATGCCTAGACTTTCATCCCATCTGCTGACTTCCTTGGCAGGGAGCCTGACTCTAGCATGGACTGTCTCCACTGTTAGTATCTACACCAATGTGGCTTGCCATTTCTATTCAGGAATGGAACTTCTTCATCAAGGTTCTCTCATTGTTCTTCATTCTCGAGCTGGACCTAGCTTGGATTTTCTTGCCTCTGCAGACCCATCTGGCCCATGTCCTTCCATTCCACTTCTTCACATGTGTTTTTCTTCATGAACTAGATTTCTTTTGCAGTTTTGGGACCTCATCTCTCATTGCTCCAGTGCCTTCCCTCATTTCTCCGGTTGTTTCCATCCTGTGTCAGATGTGGGATTCCTGTTGCTCATGGTGCTTGACTTGGTTCCTTGGCCTTCCTTGGATCATCATCTGATGCCTTCTTCAGCTTTCCTGCAATTCACTGCTGTTCACCGTGGACCTGACCCGGTCACATACCTTCCATCCTGGATGCCATCCAGATTCACTTAGCCCATAGCTTCCTCTGCTTATTTCTTCAGTTCCTCAGGATCCACTCTTGATTTCCTTCCCATTTTGGATTGCAGCCTTCTCACCTTTGCCTTGTAGGCTCAGGGCTTTGTACTGTTTGCTGAGGCTCTTTTGGGCCTTTTCTCCTATCTCTTATCACTACTCCTACCCAGTCATCTGCTCTTCCATATGATCCATCCCCTACTTCTACTCCTGCCCTTCTAACAGTATCCTTCCACTACTCCTTTGGATCTTTAGTTCATCATTCCAGAGTAATACTACTGCCAGGAAACATTCCTTGGCGTACATGCCTCATAGACTTTTACGTTATTATAGATTTTCATACTGCCCAGTCAGTTCTTCACAAACATTCATGTAATCCCATTTGCATGGACAATAGGAAGATCTTTTCTGTCTCTATTGGATATACCCTCTGATTCCTGTCCATCCAAATCACAATGACTTCCCTCTATGACTTATCTCATTTGTTATCCTCATACATGGAAAGGATTTAAATCCACGCATACCAGGAATCACAAGATAACCCATTCAACTAAGGACACTATCCATTTCCCTTCTCAACCTAGTCTTCCAACACTGTTTCATTCACCAAGTTACTTGACTCCTACTTCTCAATAGACATTGCCCGTTTTTAAATTTTACAGATATCCTCCAGAACATTTGATGGGAACCTCCACTGCCTAGCTGATTACTAACTCCACTCATCCAAATCATCGTTGCTCCTAGACTTTGTTATTCTGCACTACACTCATCCGCACTTTTTCACCTAGTACCTGAAGCCGGGTTACCAGTTCTTCCATCAGAACCTTCAGTCTCTTCTTCTCAATTTATCTTAGTTATCTGCTGGTGTAAAAGACCATCACTGAGAACTGGCTCTCTTAAATTCTAACTGGCACTTTGCATACAATCATGACAGATTTCACCAACTCAGCCTTACCTCCCACTCGGTATTATTCAGCCATAGTACTAAAATTCTCTGATCCTAAAATCTTCCTCTATTGCTTTACTAATCTCTTATGGTATTACTCTCATCAGTCACTCAAAATCTCCACTACTCATTTACTCTGGGATGCTTTCCTAGTGACTTATCGCTCACTAATTGATTCTTTACCTCCAAACTATCTTGAACATCAAACTTTACACAAATTGGATCAGTCACCCATAACTTTACAAATCTTCACAGCTCCCACAGTGTACTTCTTATATCAATCAAATCATGTTCCAGATTCATTGCACCCCTACAATCCTACTGGACAGCCATCCTTCGTCACCCCGGAAATATGGACTACATTAGCTCTTCTTTTACTGGGTCTGCTTCACGCACAGGATTCTACCATCCCTATGGAAAATAAATATCCTCCATCCTCATGATCACCACTCAGTATATCATCCTTGGATCAACCACGGACCATCATCTCAAGGGCAGTCTCAGACTCCTCTACTCATTTCTAATCTATGGATGCTTCTTTAACGACTCCTCATTCATTACTCAATTCCCTGCCTCCGGACTATACCTTGATGTTCATACCTTTCACAAGTTGGATCATTCACCAATGACTTCTTGTACCATTGCATTCCAGCATTCGCAGCTTAGTAGCTTATAGATCCAGTTATGCTCCCGCTGTTCATTACACCTTTGCCATTCCATTGGACAAGCTTCATTCATCATCTTGGAAAGTGGACTTCCTTTGCCTCCTTCACCTGGATTGACTTCATACTTCGGATCCTGTCACTTATGCTGAAGACCTACTCTTCAACCTCAGGATCAGCATCATCATGGATCTAGGATGGATCATCATTTCTCCTAGCAGCTCATTAATCTTAAATTAACTGTGTTTGCTAGAACCTAGGTCCTTCTACATTTAGTATGCCCAGAGAATGGTCAGACCTCTGGCCATGGGTTCTCAGAGGTTTCCTCCACCTGGGAGTTTTCCTCTCCTGGGTGCCAGGGGGTCATACTCTTTGTGAGTTGGAGCAGGTATCTTTTTGGGTCTTCTGTTCCCTAGAAATCACTATTTACATACCTACTACTAAAGGGTGGGAATAGAGTTAAGCCACAAAAAGTACTGCAAGTTACACAAGTACTATATACCCCATTGCTATTCCCCAAACACTGAATGGGAGGGTTATGCACATGGTTCAATGTGGGGAACAGCCCTTCCCTCAACCTCTTCTTAAGCTCTATGCTAACCGCATCTCCCTTGCTTAGGGAGTTGTCTTCATCCACCACCATCCTCTCCTCCTCCTTCTCTGGCACTTTTCTCACCCTTGCTCCTGGGCCTTCTATTCCATACAAATCACTATTTACATATCTACTACTAAAGAGTGGGAATAGAGTTAAGCCACAAAAAGTACTACAAGTTACACAAGCACTAAATACCCTATTGCTATTCCCCAATCACTGAAGCTATCACGAGTAGTCTGTATATCTCCTGGATTTCATTAGGGCCTCTTTACTAGCATGACTTCATCATAGAGTAAGTTAAGACCTCCAGTGTTTATATTATCATTCTTTAGTTTTGTTTTTTTTGAAAGTTTGATTTGTACCAACATTTTTGCACAAGCGTTCAAGTATTCTTAATTCTTAATGTTCTTTGCATTTTTCTTTCTTCACCTGCACTATCTAGAGCAAGTATATATACACTGCCTCAGAATCAGAAGGTAGTTATGTATATCCAGCACTGGAGTACCATGTTTACACATGTCACAGACAGCATTGCTAGCTCTCTCATCCAGCTTCTTGATCATAGCGTAGTGCAGCAGTGGTGATTTCTCAATCTGCAGATCTCCTCCAAAAAGATGTGGGCACATGCCACAAAAATGCACAGTACTACGTTTCTTCAGTTAATAACTGCCCTCTATTATTGGCTGCCCTCTTTTATAGGCCACACCTGTAAATGCAACAGTTTTAATCTATCAATCACTTAATCAATCAAAATCTTTATTTACCCAGGCAGTCACCATTGAGCAAGCTCATTTACAAGGTGTACCTGCAGTTTGCAAGGCCGAGGGGTACAGAATAAACTACAAGTAAAATATACATAAAACAACAGTAGCAAGATGTATACAACAAAATATATACAGTGTAGAAATAAAGATAAACAATATATACAGAGATACCTTTATAATCCTATCCATCAATAACATGTTCATAGCCTGTAAAGGAGTCCCTTGGATATGGAAAAGCACACGCGTAGTAGGCAGGGACGCTGGCAGAAAGATTCTGGGATACTAAGCAGGTGGTATCAGGCATAAGAGTGGGTGATGGGGGGTGTTGCAGTGAGTACGTAGTACTGGTGGGACTGGAATGGACTGAAGTGAACCAGTAGTACTGGTGGAACTGGAATGGACTGAGGAAGGGGGGAGCAATCTTGGTAAGGGAACACTTAGTTTGAACGGGAAGGACTTAGATTGAGCGGAAACATCAGCTGGCCAACTAGGAATGGTGGAAACAGTTACAGAGCTCCACAAATGTTTTGGCATACAGGGTCTTGAACATAGCAAGACTAACAGGGGAGCTAAGTTTCAGTGATTTCTGTATCCTATTCCAAAGCGTGGGCAGGACAAAGCTTATGGCTGCTCTTCCAAAGTGGGTACTGACCTTAGGTACTTTCAGGGAAACCAGCAAGTGACTTCTCAAGGCATAATTCCAAATCAGGCTTAGTGGGAGACAGTCAGCAATGTATTGTGGGAGTTTGTTGGTGATGGTTCAGAGCATCCAGAGGGCTGCATTTCTATACCACCTGTGCTTGAAGGCAGGGCCAACCCACAGCTGCATATAATGAACAGTGGTGGGTGGAAAAGGGGAGGCCTGTTATAAATCTCAGAGCTCTATGATACAGTACATCCAATTTAGCAAGGTGTGAGGCTGGGCACTGGCCGTATATGAAGTCAACATAGTCAATTAGTGAGAGGAACGTGGATTGGACTAGCTGTGTTTTGGCGTCTGCGGTCAGGAGACAATTTATTCTGAAGAAGAGTCCGAGCCTCTGCCTCAGCTTTTTCAGCAGTTCTTCTATATGTTCCACAGATATGAGCCATCCTTGAACATTGACTGCAGCAAGATCGGCCACCATGGGGACTGTATTTACTACTCACTCAGCCACTCACTCAGGACCTGCCCCCCTGTCCACAATCCCTTGACTATGGTACCTCACATTCTACTATATCTCAGCAAGCTTGATAGTTATTGGGACTATATTTTTTTTCCACATTGCTTTTCCTCCTCTTGGGAGGCTAGCAGGTGCAGCTTTGTCTCTTTCTCTCTCTGTCTCTCTCTCTCTCACTTGAGAGAGCTCCAGTTAGCTCGTAAGGTTGTCATGTAACCTGTCAGTGTCCCTTTTCTGCTTCCTCCCATTCCCCATTGCTGGGGTGCACACATCAGCATGCACATGTGTATGCACATGCATGCTGCAGAGTCTCACAGCACCCTCCCATCTGTTGTTATCCCAAACCCGCACTACCACCAGGCTTTCATCTGGTGGCAGTCAGGTGAGAATGACAATCCATCCTCCCCGGGAGAGGAGAGCAGTTCTAATAACACTCGATTCTCTCCCTCCCCGGCTGACCCCCGATGACCTGAGTCTGCTTCCAAACCCAGGTCACGATACGGTACCAGGTAAGGTGTGCAGCATCACAGCCCTTCATACCACTGAGCTGGTTCAATTTTTGGGATTGTATTAACCCTTAAACCATTAAACATTACCAGTTTTCAGTTACTGGGCTCTGTCACTCAGCCACTCACACTGACTACAGTAGTTTGTTTTGCTTTCATGTCCCATCTCTGTTCTCTGCCACTCACTCCAGACTTGACCGCCTGCTCATGCTCCTTCATAAATACATTCTACTCTACCTCAGCAGGTTCGATACTTCTTGGTGCCTGTATTACAGTACATTTCCTCCTTATGGTGTCTTTCATTTTCAGCCAGTATTTTCTGTTTCCACTGCAGTGTATCTGTGAGCGTGCATCTGAGAGTGTGTACATGTGTGGTTACTATAGTTACAGTATCGCACATACCATCGAGATTGATTACGGTACTTTATTAGCAAAACCAAAGCAAAGTAAAACAAAAGTATAAATAGAAT
Organism: Neoceratodus forsteri; assembly: GCA_016271365.2. Lineage (NCBI taxonomy): Eukaryota > Metazoa > Chordata > Ceratodontiformes > Ceratodontidae > Neoceratodus > Neoceratodus forsteri. The sequence goes on from CM057449.1 coordinate 1,783,702,324, forward strand.
AAAAACAGATTTTCCAACTAGGTACCGTAATTCATTCAATCTTACCATTTGATCTCATTCTTTGAATCAAGCTCCTCATTTGAGCAGCTTTCTGGTTCCAGACTTTCCATTTGGGGGATGGCTAAGTGTCTTTGATATTGTCCACTAGTTCATGAAGCAGCTCATCTCATGCCTCTTCTGCAATTCCTCCTTCTTTCAGCTAGAGTGTCTGGGTCACATCTGATGACAGTGCAGGCCTGTGGGGGAAAACAAGACATCATTAGCATTCCTTGTAGCTGGGTTATGGGTCATAGGTTCAGATTAATGTACGGTACCTCAAAGAATTTCACTATCACTTCTTTAGTGACAACCTGCCAAATTGTTTTAATCCACTGCAGCATTTTGTCCTTTCCTGGAAGTTATGGATTACCCCCTTTGGTGAGCTCTTACGCTTCAATTGCCATCCACTAGTCTTTATATTCCCAGTACGCAGACTTGAAAGGGGCATTCCAGCTAACATTTGCTAGTTGTAGTACTTTCGTGCAGCCACTGGAGGTTACAGAGATGACTGTTTTTTTTTTTTCAATCTGCTTTAACTGCTGGTGAGATGTAGCAGTGAAGGCATCCCATACCAACATGTGCTGGGTAAAAGCCATTGCTCCCCACACTTTTGACAGCCACTCGATTGTAAGATCTTCTGACATCCAACCATTTTGAGACATGGCCACAACAACCCCCAATATTCCTGTCTCTTTCGGGACTCTTTTCCCCTTCAACACAACATAAGGGGAAAGCCTGTGCCCATCTCCCATTGCTGCCAGTCATACAGTCACTCATTGTTTCTCATGCTCAGTTGTTAGTAAGGCATGGACCTGGACCTGTTCCGATCAATTGTTCTGTTCCCTGGCATATCCACCCATAAGACAGTTTCATCCATATTTCCTATCATGGATGGTTTTAGGTCATAGTTTTGAATTTACTTTCTTCAGAAACTTGAAAAGTCCAGGATTTTTGGAATGAAGTCTTTTGGAAGTCTCTGCTCTGCAGTTGTCCTCTGGTGCATAGTAAATCCACAGCACCAGAGGAATTTGTCCACCCTGCCACAGCTTGCAGAAAAACTTGGGTCATTTATTAGTGACATCGCGTTTAGGGCTGTTAATTTTCTAATAACCTTATTGTGCTGCTCACAGTGCTCTGCTATCCAGGCTGCCAGTTCATATTTAGATTCAAGATATTTGATACGGCATCCACCCCATCAAGGCACTGGTGTTTTTTGTTTGACCCAATAGCACCAGTATTTTTTCTTCAAGGCTAGAAAGTTTCTTTCTCTTTTCATGGAGCTACTTCTCATCAATCTGTAAAGGAGCAGCTACCGGATGATTTCCTTCTTTTTTAGCCTGGCAGGCAGCAGCAACTTTAAATTTCAAATCAAACATTTGTTTAGACATTTATTTCTGTTGTGCTTCAAACACTGATATGGTCACCAACACCAAAGACCGTCATAGCAAACACGCACCAATTGACTTTTTTTAAACAGTGTCAGTGTAACCGACTGATACCAATTACTGCTGATCTGAGCAAGAAATCTATTTAAAGCTACCCTCGATTTAAGGACACCTTCAATCATTAGCAGCAGCTGTGGATTGCAAAATGAAACATTAGCTACAGTTTCTGATCGATGATATATGGTATTTGTACAGTAGAGGGACATATATAGTAGGCATGGCCATGAATTGTGATGAATCACAAACTAAGGATTAAGGAGAAGACAAATCAGATGTTGACGATCCAGGAGGCATGATGTAACTATGATGTGAGAAACAGTGTTAAACAATCAGCTGCAAACTGATGGGTATCTTGAAGTCGGGAGGCAATATATAATTGTAGCCCTGGTGCCATGCATCAAGAGGGCTACTACCCCGACTTGGTGGCCACTAACCAGGTTGAGGGGCCTGGGTTACTATTTTGTTATTACCAGGAGTCCTTTCCCAAAATAGACAAAATAAAAGTGTGTGGTGCCTCCACCGAGAGTACATTTTTAGTGGGTAAGATATTCAGCAGTACAACCCCCTAGGATGTTATGCCATCCCACTTCCCCAACAGTCACCCCAATGCATGGATTACCAAAACTCATGGATTATCAAAACCAAAAACCCCAAATTCAACTCTGTGCATTTAATGGCTTAAGCTAATAATATGCTAGCAAATCAGAATTCTTCCAAAACAGTAAACCGTTATTTTATTTACATGGGAAAGGTTAGGAAGGGGTGAAATGGAATAGAAGCTAAGCATTTTCATTTGCATTTAGTAACTGGATTGTAGTAATTGGAGTTTGGAACAATCATTTTCCCTTTAAATACCAAAACACATTTTTTTTTAATTCTTGCAACCACCAACCCTCTGACTAGCTAACTGCTGCAGATTGTCCCATATACACAAACCCCAGCTGGTGCCAGTTTACCCACTTTGTCCTCTGACTGGGTACAGAAGTATTTATGCAGGCCTGCATTTCCCGTTTCCAAGTAGGGTGATATCATCACCAGGGACAATGAACTGTCCTTTTATAAAGAGTGTGAAGAAAACCTCACGTCAGCCTCCCATACACAAGAGGAGGTAGTAGCATGTATAGGGCAGCACCTGAGTAGCAAGCTTGTCCAGAGGACCCAGAAGCATCCAAACAGCTGGCCCATCCAGAGGACATGGAAACACAAGAGCAGCTGGCCCATCTGGAGGACACAGAAGCACCAAAGTAGTTGGCCCATCCAGAGGACAAGGAATCACCAAAGCAGCAGGCTGGCTTAGAGGAGCAGGAAGCACCATAGCAGCAGGTAGAGGGTGCATGAGGGAGAAGGGCAGCTACAGAGCACCAAGAGGCAGGGGCTGATATTAAAACAGTTAGAACATGGAACAGACTGGCAGAGTGAGTCAAATTCAAATGTTTTATGTGGAAGAGCTTAAAAGAAAGGAAGCAGGAATGCCAACAGGTGAGAGATACTATGGAATTCTAAAGACAGGGTAACTTCTGCAGGTAAGGATTCAAGATGTGAAAAGAGGAATGAGGGATGTGCAGCAGCAAACGTCAGTGCAGTGGACATCAACAACACTGGAACAGCACAGCACAATTAGTGTTTTAGAAGAAACTAACAATATTAGAGGCAGTGGAAATGCAAACTCACTGTAAGACAGTGACACAGACAGAGGCAATGGCAGATGAAAAGGTACCTACCTCAGTTTCACTGAGAGTACTCCGTGGTCACATTACCGGTGCAATGAACATTCTGCCAAATATGGATCTTATGCCTCTCACAAGTGAAAAATAATAATATTTGTGGTGCAGGAGCTCAGGCAAACTCATTATTTTATGCAGCATTGATTTTTTGTGCCCTTGTGTTATACAACACATATGTGCAATGGGCAAACAAAGTATACTATAATGACACAAGGGACACAAATGGGCTGCTCAGAAACTAGATCAATGTTATCTTGAGGCCTTGTCAGGCAGCACTTTGATTTAACACCACCAATTTTTGTGAAAATAAGGAACACAAAATAATGGTACTGCACAATCTGACCATGAAATGACTAAAACAGTTTTAATAATAATAACAGTTTACTTATAATGCGCCTTTCCACAACCAAGGCACCTAACAATACATTAAAACAACAAATAACACAATAAATATGAGCACACAGAAATCCTTTTAAAATCTGATAAAACAACACAAAAGCATAAAGAGTAGGCCTGACTCCATAAATATGTTTTAAGAGCCTGCTTAAATCCTTCCACAGTCATGAACTCCTATAACCGATGGGGTAGAGAATTCCAAAGGGCTGGAGCTGCGTACATGAATGAACAGGTCCCAGAAGATTTTAACGCAACCCTTGGAATCTCTAGCAACCCCTCATTGGCCAAGTGGAGTGATTGCCCTCGGCAGTAAGGGACCAGAAGCTCTTTCAGGTAGTCCAGACCCTGTCTGTGCAAAGCTTTATAAGTCAGAAGTCTGACTTTAAAGGTGATCTGCCACTGCACTGGTAGCCAGTGCAGTTCACACAGCACCGGCAGCCAGTGCAGTTCGCGCAATACCAGAAAAATATGACAGGGTCGAGGAGTCCCTGTCAGTAACTGGGCTGCAGCATTCTGCACTAGCTTCAGGTGACAGATATCAACCCCAGATAGCCCTAGGTAAAGGGAGTTGCAATAATCCAGGTGCGAGGACACAAAGGCATGGACCAACATAGGGAGATCACAGAAAAAACAAGGTGCTTAACCCTGGAGATGTTCCTCAGAAGGTAAAAAGAGGATTTGATGACTGCCAACACCTGTGATCATACGGTCAGCCCTTCATCAAAAATTGCCCCCAGATTTCACACCCGTTCAGAGGTAAGGAGTGGCACACCCCCAAGATAAAGTCCCGAAGGTGTACCTACCCCCAACCCCTCTATCCAGTGCCCTGAGTCCACAACCAATACCTCAGTCTTTTCCGAGTTCAACCTCAACCAGCTTGAATTCATCCACTCCTGTATTTCAGTTAGGCAGTTGTTAAATAGCGAGAGAGCTCTATCCTGGTCGGGGGCAACAGAAAGGTAGAGCTGGGTATCATCAGCATAGCATTGAAACCTCAGCCCATACCTTCTTACAATGTCTCTGAGGGGGGAGCATGTACACTGCAAATGACATGGGGGACAGCACTGAGCCCTGAGGAACCTCACATAATAGAGATACTGGGTCAGAGGAATAAATCCCTGACACCACCCTCTGAGTTTTGCCAGTGAGGAAAGATGTAAACCACCAGAGGACTATACCCATCAGGCCATAGATGAAACTCAGGTGCCTGAGGAGCACCCCATGGTCCAGAGTGTCAAATGTGGATGAAAGATCTAAAAGAACCATTATGGAGTGTTTTTTCCAATCTCTTGCCATCAGGAGATCATTGATCACCCAAACCAGTGCTGTCTCAGTACTGTGCCTCTTTCGAAAACTGGATTGGAGAGGTTCATAGATGTCATGGATGGTCAAATGGTTCTCCAGTTGTAGGGCCACTACTTTCTCAATCACCTTCCCAATGAAGGAGAGGTTAGAGATTGGTCTGTAGTTGGCAGGGCAGTCTGGGTCCAAAGAAGCTTTCTTCAGGAGTGGTGTCACCACCGCCTCCTTCAGGGAGCTAGGAAACTCACCTGTCTCCAAGGAGCACCAGACTATCCTAGCTAGGACCAGGCCAATGATGTCAATACAACTCATAATCAGGGAAGTTTGTCCTGGGTCCCAACTACAGTACACAGGGTACATACCCTGGATAATCTGCATGACATCCATGAACTATAGCCAGTCAAAGGTACTCCATAAAAACTGAGGAACAGTGACTGGGTGCCGATCCAGAGTCCCACCCTTAGAGTATGCTGGCTGGAGCTCTTCCCTGATGTCAGCCACCTTAGCTGCAAAGAATCGAGCAAGCCCATCACACTCAACTTGTGGAAAGGTGCTTTGGATACGTAGGCAGTCTGGGCTGCGCAGTCTGTCCACAGTTCGAAAGAGCTGAGCTGGTCGGTTCTGATCAGTGGCAATCTCCCTGGACTGGAACTCTGCCTTCTTACGGTTGATTGCAGATTGATAGACTGGATTATGGTCCATCTATCTAAGGCGGTTGGCTACCAGGGCGGATTTCCATTAGCAACACGCTAACCTTCATCCTAATCTCCGCATCTCTCTCAAGGTCCCATCAAACCAGGGGGACCAAGGGCAAAGGGAGAGAGGACAAACATGGACAGGAGCAATGACATCCAGAGCCACAGAAATGGCCTTATTATAGGCCACCACTAAAGCATCTGGGTCATTGTTTGCCACAGGAAGAACTGATAGGTCAAGCACCACCATCAGTCCTTCAGAGCTTATATCTTGTTATATTCAATGTATATTGCAAAATCATCATTGTAAAATGTGGTGTCCTATGCTTTGTAATATCCTGCTATCCCCACTGGACCACCAGGGATATAGGACTATTACATATCATGAATGCCCACAATCAGACTGCGAGTGGTCTACTGGACCGCCAGGAATATATGACTATTACATATCACAAATGCCCATGATCGGGCTGCGAGCGGTCCATTGGACCACCTGGGATATAGGACTATTACATATCACAAATGCCCATGATCGGGCTGCAAGCGGTCCACTGGACCACCAGGGATATAGGACTATTATTTTCTACATATGCCCACGATCGGGCATGGGGGTGCCACCAAGAGGGTGCCGTTGGAGCTCGGGTGGCCATCCACAGATGGCAGCTGCTGTGTTGTGCCCTGCAACATGGCAGTTCACCTGTGGGTGGCCAACTGTTTCTCCTTTTTTTTTGGCTCACCTTTGTGCATCACAGGTAGGGGTTGTGCATGCATGGGCTCAGCACATCCCGGGCTGAATATCGGGATATGCGGAGTATGCATGGGCACACCCCCCACCTGCGCCGCATACATTACTGATGTGCTCCGGCGCGTCGGGATTTGTGCTAGGCTCAATCCTCCTTTGAATATCTTGCCAGGGTGCATCAGTGGGTTGCACATGGTGCAACTGTGTTGTGCCATGTGCAACCCTTCTGAATATCCTGCCCTAAATGTGCAAGAATAAAACATTGATCTATTTTTCTATAACCCACCCTGAATCCTGCTTGGGCTTCATCCGCTATCCCTTCTGCCTTTACCCATGTTTCAATTCTGTTATTTAGAATTTTTGTAAATATTTTAGCAGTACTATCAATTAAACTTATTGGCCTATTGCACTCTGGTTTATCTTTTTCCCCTTTTTTGAAGATTGGAATAATTAAGTGATAACGTTCAGCGAGTTGGAGTATACAAAGCAATAACCAGCTTCTGTGGGGATTAAACGCCGAGGCGAAGCAGAGGCATTTAATCAGCACAGAAGCTGGTTATTGTTTAATATACTCCAACTCGTTGAATGTTATTACTATTATACGAGTTGGAGTGTGTTGCAAAAAAAAAGTGTTTTACTGTCAGGGAAAACTGCTGGTGCAACAGCATTTTCTACTGCTTGTTTGTTTTTATGTGTGTGGGGGGGTGATTAAACCACTGTGGTGTGGTGATTAAACCACTGTGGGTGGGGTTTTAGGTGAATAAGCTACTCTGAGCTATTGTTTTGAAGTTTGTGGGGAAATAACTGACCAGAGTTCTGAATGCTGATTGGCTGAGTACAGATACCTGTCGTATAATAATGGTTAAACACCAACTGTTTGGAATTTTTCCACTATCCCATATCTGAATAAATAATTTACATAATACTAGGAATCATGGGGCCAGATATTCAAAACTTTGCCCCAGGGCTAAATTAGCACTGCCCGGTGGGCAAACTTAGCCTGGAGCACAAAGCAAGCTATATTCAAAAGGAATAGCCCAGGGCAAGCAGCTTCTGAATATAGCATGGGAATGAGGCCGTGCAAACTGGGCTGGGAGTGCAGGGCAAACATAGCCCTGGAATAAGACAGCACTGAATACAGCAACCAGGAAGTGCAAACCACAACAACAACACAGTGCACAGAGACGTGAGGGTAGGTAGAGAGAAACTATGTAGCCAATGTGTGTTCCTGGCAACATCCCAGGGACCAGCAGTACAGGCTGCAGGCCGGCAGCACGCATGGAAAAACTGTGCTCAAAACTGTATAATATTCCCCGAACCATTAGCACCGGCGCTAACGTTAATGGCTTTAGCGTGGAGCTAAGCGGTGTGCCCGGTGCAAACACATTAGCCCCACGCTAAGCTTTGCCACATTCAAAAGTGACATGCAAATGAGCCTACTTAGATAGTCCGTGGGCAAACAGCCACATTAGCATCTCATCATGCCATGATTTGCATGCAGTTTGCACAGCGTTACTGCAGGGTCCCACAGCTCCACCTGTAGGTCAGTCTGGAGGTACATGGGCTGGCCAGGTCTGACAGCAGCTCCACCTGTAGGTCAGTCAGGCAGTGCATGATGATAGCTGCAGGCTTTATGTAAACAGTACAGCATAGCATAGCATATCGTACCCCAGGGGACAACACAGCATAGGCACAGGTGGTGGTAGTGCTGCATGCAACCTTCACACTGTAAGTCATGCTACATTGCAAGCAGACACTACAGTAGCAAGAGGGCTGGTAGTGTGAGGGACATGACACTGCCTATGGTATGTAGGGCAGTGATGACCACTGACTTTTCTTACACGAGTGCCAGGCGCAGCTTGCAGGTAATTACTGACCGGTAGACAGTACTATCACGCTGTTTGTGTGATCCACAGATGCTGCAAGTTGTGACATGGGATGCACACAGTGCCATGTATATGGCTGGCAGTGTGTCTGTGACATCTGTACAGTTGTGTGGTAGGTGGCTTGGGGGCACGTGGATCCGACAGGCACACAGGTGGTGTCATAATCACACTACTGGCCCATGTGCACTGAGCGATGTGTCCCAGCCTTGTGGCCACACGTGGGCTGTGGTGAGGTCTGGCCACCCATACACCCTACCCTCACTGGCCACCATGCCCACAGCGCTGCATGTCTGTGCTGGCATCTGTTACACACCACAGATGTATGGTCTACAGGTGTGTGCTATATGGCCACACTACCATGCTGTCCCCTGTGGGTCAGATCACCCATCACTGTCTGTGCTTGGCTCGGACTGGTGGCAGCTGATGGCATCATTGTGGTGCCAGCAATGTGCAGCATGTGTCTTCCATGTCTGGCTGTTTATAAGTGTCATACTCATATGTTAGGGCCGCACAAGCCACGCTAATGCTGAGATAGCACCGCACAAAGTGCGCAAAGCTGTTTGCCCAGGGTTAAGACCAGCATTTTCTGGGCGGTAAATTGTACCGCACTATGGGTCGCGCTATGTCGCGCTAAACACCTTAGCGCAGTGCTAGTTGCTGAATATCTCATTGAACCTGTATTCATGTTCACTTTGCCCCTTACATATACTTATAGTTTGCCTGGCGCTGATGCTGTTTGCCTGCACTATTCAGCCTTTTGAATATTGCAGACCCACGCTAATCGCGCGCTAAACCTGTGCAAACGTTTTTTGCCCGGCGCAAAGCTTTGAATATCTGGCCCATAGTGTCTTAGTCTTCCAGATTACTTCTATAGGTACACCATCCGATCCAGGTGTTTTATGTTTGTTAAAGGCGTTTATTGCTTGCTATATTTCTGTCTCTGTTATTCTCACTTTGAGTCCTATCCATTTTATTGAAATACCATTGAAAAGTTTTTGTAAATAAACATTATCTTCTTTAAAGAATAATCTACTAAAATGTTTCATCCGGATATTGGGTTCTATATGTTTTTCTGGCTCATATCCATTATTACTCATGCCTTTATTAACTAATCTCCATAAAGTTTTACTATCTCTGGTCTTTATTGACAGTTCCAAATCTGTCCATAATTTCTGGATGTATTTTTGTCTGTTGATTGTTAGAGTTTTTCTATAATCTTTCCTTAATTTATTCCTTACTCTATTGTTATTTAAAGATGGATTGCATTTCAGATTTCTAAGTTGTTTATTTAATGCCTGTTTAGCCTTTTTGCAATCTCCATTATACCATATATATTCTTTCTTTTTATAAATGTCAACATTTTTGTTTATTAATATTGAAATTAACCCTAATATAGCCCTAAATTGACTAAATAAATCTTCACTCTCTGTTTCTTCTTCTAGTTCTTTTAATTCTGCAAGAATACCCTGACTTTCTAAGAGTTGTATACAATTATCACTCTAAATTATACCCCATCCAATACATTTTTTATTTTTAATTTCAAATGGGGCTGTACACATCCTTCTATTTTCCCCTTCCATATAGTTTATTTTTAATTCTAGGGCAAGATGTTGACTTTCTGGCCTAAGTTACTGTATATATCCAACCTTGAGCAAAGATTTAGCATATAATGGTTGACCCAGATATAGTCTATCACAGAAGATTCATTCCCCCCATAAATGTAAATGTGCCTTCTATATCTCCTGTTATTATACCATTTAGTAATATTAAATTATTATTTATAAATGTACTGTGTACTTCAATTCCATTAGTTCCAATTTTCTTATCAAAAGAATTTCTCTTTCCAATTATCTGTATTAAATCCCCTTGATCAATATAATCCTTAATATCTTTATCTATTCCTAGTAATCTGTCTAACCTGGTGTTCATATCATCTATGACCACTATTTTTCCCAATGGGTAGTCTTGTTGAATTTCTCTTATTATGGATTCAGTATGAGTCATCCAATCTGTATCACCAAATTTACTTAATTATGGTTGTGCATAAATATTGATTATAAATAGATCGCGTATGTTTTCCTTTATAATTTTGATTATCAAAATAATGTCACTTTGTGTTTTTATTTCTTCTGTTTGCCCATTATCTTCCAATTTTTTATTGCACTTTTCCAATGAGCTTTAAAACCATTTAAATAAATAGCCCCAACAATCCAAATCTCTTGAATACATATTATATTAAATTTATTAAAATAACCTGCTACTTCTGGGTCTCCTAATTTATCTCCTAATCCTGAAATATTCCATGACAACAATGTTCCAGCAATATCTATGAAATCTTTCATTAACTTTGTTTCATCTTGCATTTCATTTCAATCTATTGCATCTCTTTTTTTATGATTTCCCCTAGTTCTGTGTCCGTTGCTAAAAGTCACAAATCTACATTAGTCAAAATATCCTATTTGTTTGAAACTTCAACAATGAATTCCCATTCAAAACTTTTTACTTCCTTTGATATTACTTTTGAATTCCTCATATCTTTCCCTTCCTCATATACAGAGATGCCCATCTCATCCAACTGACTTTGCTTAGTCATCGATAAGTCAGTATACTGTTATTATTCGACCATATCATAACTTGTCCATTATGTTCCCATTTGATAACCTTTGTAATATCATGGCTGCAAACACATTGATTCAGTATTGTATTCAAGGTATCTAATACAATTCCTTGAATATAACTTTTATTTTCCCTATCTTTTTGTACTAGGCCGAATATAGATATTACTATTTATTTTTTATTTGCTCCTTCTCTCTTGTTTTTATAGCATTCTGGGAACAAATTTTCCAGTATGGTTACTTCTCCCATTTCTATACCCAACCCCTTTACTTCATTTTTTTTTTATTTATTAAGGCCTTCGTAAAAAAAAAAAAATCATCTGTTACCAGCAATACTAAATCAGAATTGGCTATAGGTCTAATAACATTTAGAAATTCTAACACATGTGTGCATCCAATTACAGACTTAAACAGTTTCTTTATCATTGTTAACAAAATATTGTTTGTCTCATTAGGTATGTGTGACATTTTATATAATGACAAGACCTAGTCTGAATCTTTCATTTTATTTAAAAATAATCCAAATTCTTTTTCTATCTCATTGCCCATTCCTTTCAATCTTTCTTTCTCCTCATTTACATTCTGTTCTTCCTTGTTACCTAAATGTTCTTTTACCTGTTTTTGCTTATTCGTCAAAGTTAATCCCTTTTGTATATTATATCCTTCAATGTCATGTATATCAGGCAAGTATTTCTAATAAATGGACAACTGACTTATGTATTGTATTTTGATGCATTTGTAATTACTTTTTTACCTTTTATAATACAACAATCGACAGTTCAATGAAACAAGGTTTTTTTTGTCTTCTTTTAACACTGCTAGTAAAAATAATTCTTACCAATCACTTGCTGTTTAATCCAACCATTACATAGAAACTAGGGATGGGTGAGTCGGCTGTGACCTGGTTCTGATTCCAACTCTGACTTTTTTTTCCAAAAGGTTCTGATTTAGTCTGGTGAATTGTAGACCAATTGTAGCCTATTTGAGTATGGAAAATGTATCAGTATTATTCTTTTAGATCCCTCTGTTAAAATAAACAAATAAATAAATAACCTTTTTTTTTAAAAAAATGTGTCTGTATTTTTGTTTTGGTTTTCAAGGTCAGCAAGCAGCCAACCCTAAAATTAGTAAATTGGCTGTTGTTCTTGCCAGTCCTGTGTGTCAGCCACTGCATGACATTAATAGGAAACAGTGGGCTGGATTCATAAAACTCTTGAAGATCTCGCAGCTGCAGGAAAAAGTTGGCACTAGTGGGTTGTCACTTGTGGAACTGCAATTTCACCCACAGCTACAGAATTCTCAAAAGTGGAGCTGGTGTATGATCTGCTCATTGATTTACAGCAGTTTGTGGTTGGTGTTGCCATGGAAATCCTCACGGCAGTAGAAAAATGTTATGGCCTGTGAGACCAGCCATAGCATCTTCCACAGCTGCTTCTGATGTGAATAGCAATCTCTGCTGCTGTGGTGGTTTCAGTTTGCAATTGGAGATGCAGTGTGGGACTTAGTCCAAAAAATGTTTGTGAATCCAGCCTAGTGTATACAGGTCATTCAAGGCTTTGCAGTAAAATGAGGCAGTGTGTCAAATGTTAGTCAGAAAGAAAGAGAGAAAGAGAGAGAGACCAATGAATTCAATAGCAGAAAGACAACAGCAGAGTGCAGAACTTCATTGAGTCTGGCATGCTTTTTGTTGGGAGACAGGCAGCATGCACAGATATGTGATGGGACCCCTGCCACCCCTCCCATCCTTTTGATTTGAGATGTTATTTTTTTTTTACATGTAATTATTTTGCTTGCTTGCTTCATGTTATAGCAAACATCTTGGGCTCCAAACCATCCCAGACACTCCTGCCTGATTTGCCAATTATTTTATATCACTTGTGTTTTGTAACATATATGATTGACCTTGCCCCCACCCCCACCCCCCACCTGACATTGCAGTTTTTGGATATATCCTACAAGCTTCCATAACTGGTAATTGCAGATATTTTTTTTAGAGAGCTGTTTGGTCCCAACCACCACATACTTCTGCCATGAAACCTTCCTGCCAGTACCCAGGTAGAGATGTGGCAAAATTAAATTTCACTGGTGACATTCCCACAAAATTGGCAATTTCACAAAATTCTGCCATTACGCGAAATATTTCACTGGTGCGAAGTTGAAATACTTCACCTGGGAAATGCAAAATTTCACCCAAAACAGTGAAATTTCACCCATGATTGGTAAATTTCACTGTTTCATAGGTGATATTCCTTGCTTTGTGGGTGAAATTTTGCACTCCACAGGCAACATTTCGCAACCGCAAAACATTTCACAAATTGCATGAATTTCACAAAATATTTCGAGTAACAAAATTTTTCAGTTTCGCTCCTCTCTATACCCAGCCCAGATGCACTCACCCCATTGTCAAGACAGTGGAAATCTGCATGCTGTGAGACTTGAAGACCGTGGGGGACAGCACTCAGAGCGGCCATGTGTGCACATCCAGCAATTCACTGCATGTGCCTTGTTTGCATTTGTAACTTGCTGAATAAAGAAATAACACTCCACTTGGGTTCCCAGACTGAATGTGAAAAACATATACAGTAATACATATGATATCATATAAACTGTGACCTCAGAAGAATGACTTTTTTTATTTGATCTTTCTGTTATGGTTGCTGACCTTTGTCCTCTGTATTCAAAGAAATAAATCATTAAATTAAATAATATCATCACAATCATCTTCAAATCCCCCCGGTGAAGCACCCTTATTAGGAGACAGCTGTTGCAGCTGTTCATCATCATCATCATCATCGCTTGTATGCTCCTGCCACTGTTTTCTGAATTTGTTGAGGCTGACTTTTAGTAAGGTAAGGCACTGTACATTTCCAGCAGTAAGCTTTGTGTGGCCATCAGAGACAACATTTCTAGCTGTACTAAATATACGCTCACAGTAAACGCTAATGGGAGGGCAACTAAGAAGCTTAATAGTGAAGGACAGTAATGTAGTCCAGATATTTTTGTTTTCCAGCCAGTACTCAAAAGGGTCATCAGTAATATTTGTGAGTGGTTCTTGTAAGTAGGTATCCACAATATCAGACAAAAACAAAGAAGGCAGCTCCACAACAGACACATCTGAATTATCAGTTTCCATAAGTTTTGACTAAAAAGTGTAAGCGTCATCTGTGTGCTTTTTAGACTGATATGCCTTTCTCAAGGGGTGTGAAAGAGGACTTTGTGCAAGACAATCCAATGTTAATGAAGGATTACATAGTTGCACTAAGTGGAAATTATTGTTGTCAACACCAATTGATGTTGCATCATCAGATGCAGCATCCACATCACATGATTCTCTTGTATTTGTCAAATACAGTACCTTCCTTTTCCTGTGCAATTGCTCAATCAGCATGTTTTTGTATTCAAGGTAAGTGTCACCAAGATCTGAAGGAGGCAGCTGTTGCAACTTAAACTGAGAGTCAAGAAGAGTGAAAAGAACAAAATTTTGCCTATCATGATATTGTGAAGTCTTCTGTAATTTTGGAATTGTTTTTATCAGTCGGTCCATAACGGATACACCATATTTGTCTCCTTTTTGGTCAAAACCTGTATGTAGTCTCCTGAGTTTCTTGTTAAATAAATTTATTTTGGGAATAGCCTGGTTAGAATAGCATTCTCTTTGCTAATCTGTCAAGTTGCTTCCTCAAAGGGAGTCAAGAGCAAAGTAAGATACTCCATGAGGCCCCATTGGAATGAATTCAGAACACCATCTGCTACATTGTACTTCTTTGTACAGTATATTCATGGACTGCCCTCTTTGGAGTGAGAAGTCTCTCAGACATGTAAGATGCTGAGTTCCATCTTATCAGAACAGCTTGTTTTAGTTGCTTTATTGGCAAGCCATTTTTTTTCTGGAGATCAGCCAGACTATGACTTGATCAGCCATAGTCTTTACTCTCTAAACTCTATCTCCTCAGACTGGATGGGCTCTCTCACTTCTGGTTTGAGAAATATCTACTTAATCAAAGCTAAAAAGTCCTCTGCAGAGGAACTCATTCCAGCACCCAAATGGTAGTCTCTGGGGTACCTCAGAGCTCTATCCTGGGCCCCCTGCTCTTCATTCTCTTTGTCAATGACATAGAGAGGGTTCATGGGCCAAGCAAACTCATCCTTTATGCAGATGACACTGTCATCTACTGCAGTGACCCACTGCCTAGCATTATCGCTGCCAAACTACAGACCAGCCTTTCAGCACTTGAAGCCTGGTTCTCTGCTGACTCCCTAGTATTAAATGAGGAGAAAATGAAGGCTGTCCTGTTTGTAACCAGACACCTCATCTCCGACAGGTGTGACCTACTTCTGCTTCAAACTGCCCAGGGGAAGTGAGTTGAGGTCCTAAATAGGATCAAATACCTAGGGATCCTCCTTGACCAGGAACTGTCCTATAAACCTCACATCAACTCATTAACTAAGTCCATCCACCAGAGGCTTGGACTGCTCTACCATCTGGGAAGCTCCGTTTCTGACAAGGTGCAACATGCAATCACTAACTGAACATTTCTCCCCTACCTCCTCTATGTGGTTCCCCTGTTACAGTTCTAACGAGAAGGGGAACTTAGAAAAATCATGGTGCTCTACCACAGAGTGGCACACTTTGCCACCAACTTCCCACTAGGAAGCACCACTGTGGAGTCCTCACTGACCTCCATTGGCCCACCATGTGTCATAAGCTTTCATACTCCTCCATCTGCCTGACCTACAAATTCACCCCTTCTGGCCCTCCTCCTCATCTGCATGGACTGCTCAACCCCAGAGTACAATGCCAATACATGATATCCTCAACTGGCCATCCCCTTGACATCCCTCATGTAAGAACCAACCCTGGCAAGCGCTCCTTTAAATACACTGCCCACAGTTATGGAACTTGCTCCCAGAAAACCTGGTTGATTGGCTTTCTCTCCAAGGATTCATGTCAGGCTTCAAAGTTTACCTCCTGTTACTTAGCCTTTGTGGCTGTAATCACTAGCCCCTTTCCCCTCCTAATGCCCTATCTGGTGATTGTATCTACCATGACCGACTCCTGTTAATTCTATGCATTGTGCAGCTGTGATTTCTGGACTGTCAACCTGTAATTTCTGTCTCTCTAATATTATGTCTCAAGTTTAACCACTGTATTATCATCCACTGTATGTAATCGCTGCAGTATGTATCAAATCCTGGGTCGTCCCTGAAAAAGGGAACTCTGGTCTCATTGGGCTTACTCACTTACTAAAATCTAAATAAATAAAATAAAAATAAAATAAGATACCACGTGATTTCATAGAGTGACTAAAATGGCCACAGATTTTCTTTGCAGCTCCCACTAAGGTTACTATACTTTTGTCATTGGAAAGGAAAGCTCATACTAAGAGATTTAATTAGTGTGCAAAGCATAGAATGTGAGTAAAATCACCACATGTCAATGCACTAACAGTACTGGTGTCATTGTCTGAAACCTCAGATTGAGTACTGAGTCCCAGGGGCTCTAAGCATTCTGAAATTTTGTCGTATAAGCAGTGTGATGTTTACCACACATGGTAACACAAAGAGCTGCCATTCTTTGCCTTCCTTCTTGTACTCTGTTGATTGTGGTGGTGTTTGAAGATGATCATGACACCTAATGTACTGTATTGCACCTATAATCAGTGGTTTGAGAACTTGTCCACGTGTCTGTGATCAGGTGCCCAGAACCACATTCACTGTCTTGAAGAGCCATTTGTATTTTACTTTGTATACATTCATACATTTTGGGAACAGCCACATTTGCAAATTATTTGTGGCTTGGTATGTTGTAAAGTAGTGCAAAATATTTTAAAAGGCCTGTAAAACTATATTTCTCCACCACAGAAAATGGTTGCTGTTCCTTGGCAATAAATCCAGCTATTAAATAATTAATCTTTAATGTGACTTGATGTGATCTACTGTAAGCAGTTTTTTGTTCATGCATCACAATAATGGTCCACTGTTTAATTCATGCTATGTGGTCAAAAAAAACACAGGATTGCAATGACAAAACTGTAGCTTGTCCAAATACTTTTGTCAGTGTAGTACAACACATTATTTTTCTGTTCTGTCTCTCAGTTTCTTCACCAACAATATTGTCTGTAGGATTATTTTCATCACATGTATTTGTCCCTTGCTCAGGACTGCTGCCCTGCCCTGTCACATTGTTGCATGTGCTCTTTGCAAATGCCTTCTTGGTAATGTTGTTCCAAAGTGGTCCCTCACTTTCCCTCTGCTAACTTCCCAATGACAAAATGTACAGAAAGCAAAACTTTCATTTTTGGGACTTACATGAAAATAGCTCCACACAACTGAGGTGGAACATTTTGTCATCATGCCAGTAACTCCAGCAATTTTTGTTGCAATTGTTTCTGACTCTGAATCAAGCACACTGTGCCTGTTCCCAGAAGAGCTACCATAATTATTGATTGTTTTTCCATTACTGGATGTGGCTACTGGTGGTGCTTGCTGTGTGTGTTTTTTTCTTTTTGTGTGACTAGATCACCAGGGAAATAGATCAGAGGAGGTTTGAGGGCAGAATTCTGCTATTTGCATGGAAGACTTTGTGATTTCAGTTAAAGTCAAAGTTGCTGAGGGTATGGAAAGCTTCCCAAAACTTCTCAGATGTGAATTTTGGCCACTTTGTGGCACCTTCATCAGAGATTTACAACTTCAGCACATCTCTACTAGTCTTTCATGTGATCCTTATATGATATCTTAAGGCACCCTTGTGCAATCTCCCAGCAGTCATCTTCTGCAGCCATTTTTTCCATAGCTGTAACAACAGGAGGACACCAGCAGTTAGCAGAAGGCTGGGAAGGAAAGATATTTTCATTCAAAAGCTCTAAAAGGAAAATAGTTGTGTTTTTTTTTCCAGCTGAAAATGCCCAGTAAGTTGACTTTTACAGCAATGTCTGGAGCATAGTAGTTAAATTTGAAGACCTGCAATTTTTTAAAGGGATGCAAAAACTTTATAATGATGCAGTATGCTTTGGCTTTGATATTGTGATTTTGGTATTGTTATTTTTTTTATTTTTTATATAGGTCTAGTACAAACCGTTGGAGGTATAAAGAATAATACAACCCTGTTCTTTTCTCCAACCAAACTTTTTTGTTGTTTTTTACAGCATGGAGCTGTAAGAATAATATATTTCTAACCTACATCAGCGTTTTAAGAGTTTGGAAATACTGTTGGAAATTTTATTTTACTTTGGAACTTGGTAGCTAATTTTAGAAGTCACACCAGGGGATTAAAGGGGTTCCTTATAAACTTTTGAAGGAGTTTGGAAATTTTGTTTCTTAACTTTCCAGATCATTTCACCAAGAAAAAAAGGGGAAGCAACTTAGATGTCACTTTTTGTGATCTGAACAAGTGTTTCATTTCTGCAGTAATCACATTAGCCACATTCGCAACCTAAGCAGGTTATTTATTTCTGTAGTACCACAATAGCCAGATTAGCTAAAACAACTAACAGCACAGACAATGCTGAATACAAAAATGCTGGATCTTCAGTATAGAAAATGTGATTATTCCAGCTTTATGTGACTAGAAAAATTGTTGCAGTGGAGGCCCTGTGGATTTGATTTGACTTGGTGGATACTGATAACCTATTAAACCAAGTAAATTATATTATAGAAACTGATTTATAGGGTGATACTTTTATTGCACATACTGACTCTTAATCTGATTTTTAGGAATTTTTATCATCATAAAAGATATTAAGTAGTCCTATTAGCTGTCTTACTGAAATCTTTTCTTTTACACCCATATAGAACTTACTGGGTTAAATATATATTTGTTATTCATATTTATATTCATATATTGTATTATATGTATATTTATTCTTCCATTCAACACTATTATTTATATATCAGTCTGTACTGGATAAAACAACAAAGTGCAAAAAAACTAAGTTAATTTAATCAAGAAGCTTAGCATAAATAATATATTATCATTTAGTTTTAGGACTGAATTTCAAGGCACAAACTTAATGTGGTAAGGATAGGTGCTTTCTTGGTGTACTGAAGAGATTATACATAACACAAAAATCTACTGGGATTGAATACCAGAAACCAAAAAGTTTCAGATGATTAATAAATACAGACAGAAAATAAATCAAATTTGGTAAGATGAAACTGAACCAGATGAGCTAAATTTGTACATCTTAATTTGTTATAAACCTCTTGAGCAATATATATATATATAAAGGGGAAAATAATAAATAAGGTCCATTACAAGAACTGGCTCAATAAGTCATGCAAACAGGATTACCAAAAAAAAAAAAAGCTGATAAAATGTGTATGATATACCAAAAATAAATATGTAAATAAAATTGAATAAAAGTCAACTGGAATGAATCTCCTTAAATAAAATACTGTAGACTTAGAAAACAACTCACAGCCTATGCAAACATGCATAAAATGGCTCTTCAAAAAGAACTATGGGGAAATATGATTTCAGTAATAAGAAATAGATAATAAGCAGTTCTGGAAACTGACTGTCATGGGAACTAATCTACATAAGAATCAATCAGATCCGTATATTATACTGGATACATTGACAAAGTACTGCAGGAGCATGTTCTTTAATTAGCTGTACCATCACAAATATTATGACATACAAGGAACAATTGTATGGATTACTCAACAAGAAGTCAAAGATGCAACACCTAGCTTTAAGAACAATAAGTCCCCAGGTCCAGAAGATATGCCCATGTAGTTTTGTAAACTGGATGTAGGATGGTGGTCAAATCTACTAAAGGATTTTTATGACAAATAGTTATGTATGGTTTCATACCTCCCAGTTGGAAGGGCAGTTATATAGTTCATGACTACAACCATTTGAAAGTCAAGATTTTGATGCATCAATATATCAGGGACGGAAGGTAACAACTGATATAAGCTGTAACATCCTTAATTGGAATATTGCAAGACTTCATAATACATTTTCAGATCCTCAGTGGGTTAGCTTTGTCTCTACTTTTGAAGTTATTATTTTTCAAGAGACATGGGCACTAACTCAGCCTTATTTGAATGCTTTTGAATCAAATTTTGTACCTGCAAGTAAAGCAAAAAAATATGGAAGAAATAAAGGAAGACTGGCAATTATGATAAAAATTAGGGATGGATTAAGGGTCTTAACAAGTTACCCCCTTACTTCTGAAATACTTATGGTAGTAGTTGAGTGGGATTCCAATGTTTTTCTGATTGTAAATGTATACATTCCACCATGTTTTCATACTTACCCCAAATATGATTTTTGGACTCAATTGTCTATGGGAATAGATGTGTTTACATAAACAAACAAAGTAGATATAGTGCTATTAGCAGGTGATTTTAATGCTAGGATTGCAAATTTTGATAATTTAATAGAGCTGCAAGAACAACTTTATATGTTAGATCTCGAACAAAGAAGAACTACAGACATGATTGTTAATGAGGCAGGGAGATGTTTTCAAACTTTATTAGGGATTATAATTTTATTATCCTAAATGGGAGATTAGAGGGGGATCAATATGGTGAATGTACTTTTTTCCCCCTTAGGTAGGAGTGTGATTGATTTTATTTTATGCTCCCCTTTTAGTTACCAATGCTTAAAAAATTAGAGGTGATTATGATAACAGAAAGTGATCATGCAGCAATTCAGCTGGCCTTTAAGAATCCTGATAGTAATTCTTCTTCTTCACCTAAATACTATGATTGAGCTAGAGATTCGAGGGAATAAGAAGCTAAGGTTGAATAATAAGGTAATGAATGAAGTGTCACATATAATATATTTTCCCACCTTTGTCAACCTGTATCAGAGTATACAGAGTGGGCTGGATATTCAGAAGGGTTACGCCATGCGCAATAGGGTTGCACCTGTGCATGTCCGAAATTGCGCCATTCTGCCATATTCAGCAGGAGGCAGTTGCGCCCCCCAAGTCAAGCTGAGCAACAGCATAATGCTAATGAAGGCATGCTGAACCGGAGGGGGAGGAACCTTGCATAAACTGCACAGCCTGCTATTCAGTGGGCTGTGCAGAGTTGTGCAGGCACAACCCCCAACCTGCGCCTGCACAACTTTGAGCCAAAAAAAAGGAGTAAGTCGAGGGCCACCCACAGGTGAGCTGCCACATTGCAGGGTGCAACACAGCAGCTGCCACCTGTGAGTGGCCCTCAATCTACTCCCTGTGCCCCCCTGTAGCCCAATTGTGGGAATATATCAACTCCCTCCTCTCAACTGGCCCGATCGTGGGCATAAGTTTAAATAAACCCCCACCCCCACTAGCCCAATCGCCAGCAAAAGTGTAAAATCAAACCCACCCCACACCAGCCCGATCGCGGGCAGCAAAGAGTCCAACCCCCCCAAGAACATATCCCTGGTGGTCCAGTGGACCTTAAAGCCTGATCGTGGGCTGCAAGTGTTCAAACCCCCAAGGACCACCTACCCTGGTGATCTAGTGGCCCCTAACCCCACCCACCCACGAGCCCCCATCTCGCTCCCCCATCAGCTGGCAGGTGGCAGCATCCCACCCACCTGCCGCCCGCTGCTCATCGAGCTGACTGCCCAGTAGGACTGCACGCCCATTGGTGCAGAGCAAGAGCCATGGGCATGCAGCTATACTATACAGAGCAGTCCAGATATGTGAATGAATTCATTCACATATCTGGACTGCCTTAGTATGGTATGGCTGCACACCCATTGGCACTTGCTCTGCACCAATGGGTATGCAGTTCTACCGGGCAGTCAATAGGTGGGTGGTGGGGTGGCAGGTAGGATGCTGCTACCCGCTGGTGCTGATGGGGGAGAGCGGGGTGGTGGGGCTTCATGGGTGGTGGGGTGGGGTCCAGTAGATCACCAGGGTAGGTGGTCCTTGGGGGTTGAACACTTTACAGCCTATGATCAGGCTTCAAGGTCCACTGACCACCAGGGATATGTTCTTGGGGGTTGGACTTTGCTGCTCAGATTGGCTGGGGGGTGGGTTTGATCTACACTTCTTGCCTGCAATCAGGCTGGTGGGGGTGGGGTTTATTTATACTCATGCCCGCGATCGGGTTAGTGGGGGTGGGGTTTATTTATACTCATGCCCACACTCAGGCTAGTGGGGGGTGGGGGTTTATTTAAACTTATGCCCACAATCGGGCCAGTTGGGGAAGGGGAGGTTTTTGCACTTATGCCCGCAATCAGGCTGCAGGGGGCGTTGGACCCACTGACTGCTGCCTGACAGGGTGCCAGGCATAAGTCCTCGGGGATCAGTGCATCTGCATGCTAATGGCATGAAAATGGAGCCATAAATAGATGAAAATGCCCCCCCTGCACCTTGCATGAATTATGGCCCCATTTGCATGTCACCTTTTGAATATGGGAAATTCGCGCATGGTGCAATGGTACTTGCGCCAGCACATCTTGAATGCTCCACTCTGACCACGTGCGTGGCACAAGTTTCACTGCACCATGCACAGTGGCTGTGGCCGAGGGGTGATATTCAAAGGAGTTGCTCAATAGTGCAACTCCATTGAATATCTTCCCGGCCACACCCCTGCGTAACTATTTTGTGCAGTGCAAGGGCTTGCGCCACAGAATAGCGCAGTTTGAATATCCAGCCCACTGATTCTAAAGGTGAGCAAATTTGTCACCTATTGAATTTAGGATATCAACAAATAATTAATGAGACTTAGTACACTAATATTAATGAGCTTAAGTCAGTATCTTGGTTTGATGGTCACTGTAAGAGGGAGAAAAAAGTTAGCTAATCTTATCATACAAACAAAAAAGCATTCTACAAAAGGAGCACTGCTAAATCTAAACAAAGCTTGTGAATATAATTAATTCTCGGTGCAAAAAAAAGGAGTCTACACATAAAAAATGGGAAGTAATGTATCAAGCTATTAAGGAGGGTAATAGTAGGCTCTTTTGGTCAATAGTATCAAGAGGAACTAATTACCAGAATTCAAACCCTCCAACATATATTCCTAAAGAAACTTGGACCTTATATTACAATTCTTTACTTAATAAACACACGAATGTAGGGGAAGAAGTAGTAGTAGATAATTACATTGAGGAGGGAGAACATATACCTCTAGTGTTTACAATAGGCAAGGTAGAAGATGCTATCTTGAACCTCCCAAATAACAAAGCACCTGGACCTGACTTGATCCCTGGGGAAATTTATAAGACACATTTAAACTACTGGGTAATCTTTTTCACAAACTTTTTTAATATATGTTTAAAGGAAAGATTTATACCACTTTCATGGACAAAATCTATAAATGCACCAATTCATAAAAAAGAATATTTGCAATCACCAGCTAATTATCGCACAATTAGTCTTATTGATATCAGTGGGAAAATCTTTTCCAAAATTTTATTACAAAAATTGCAAAACTGGACAATGACAAATTCTCCATTATCTATGTTTCAAGCAGGATTTTGCAAGGATTTTGCAAATATAGATAATATTCATGTCTTATCCCATTTAATAGAAAAATATAGGTCATTTCACAGAATGAAGCTGTATGTTTTATTTGTTGACTTTACGGGATTTGGTGAATAGAAACAAATTATGGGAAATCCTAATAGGGAAAAAAATACCTTTGAATCTTTTGGTCCCAATTTATATGTTATACTCACATACAGTTACAGCTGTTAGATATGATAACAAAGGCAATCTCACTGATTACTTTAGAACAACCTCAGGAGTCAAACAGGGATGTCTTTTGGCTCCACTTTTGTTTAATTTGTATATTGACTGTCTCATGACTTACAGTGAGGTATCCAGTTTAGATTCTCCTAAAATTGGGAATTACCCAATTCACAGTCTTGCATACGCAGATGACTTAATTAATTTTGCTTTATTTACACAGGGGCTGCAAAATAAAATAACCCAACTTAACATTAAATGCAAACAATTGGATCTAACAATAAATATGAAAAAAAACCTAAGTTCATGATTTTTGCTCCAAAGCAGGGTCAAGGAAAGAAACCAAGATTCTATCTAAATAAAGCACAGATTGAAGGTGTACTGTAACTTCTTATACATACCTAGGTGTTAAGTTTTCTGCAAATGGAGCATGGTCAGAGTTTTGGAGGGGATCAAGTGGCAAAGGCTAAACTGATGGCTAAAGCATTACTGCACTTTAATAGTAAATATGCAGGTCATCTAGTTTCACCGGCATTAATCACTAGTGAAGCAAACATGTGCCCTATTCTAACATATGGAGCAGAGGTTTGGGGTGCAAACCCTCCTTTATGGTTGGAGACTCCTCTCTCTTTTTTTCTATGAATTATTATTACAGGTCCCTCTATCTACATCTAATTCTATAGTTAGGGCTGAATTAGGAAGATTACCCATTGCCACCATAATTGAGATGCGTATGGTGGGCTACAGGCTAAAAAATTATTATCAGGCTAATAGTTTACTGCTATTATGTTTGAAAGAAAAAATTGCTTGGCAAAATCAAAATTTTAGATCATCTTGGTCAAAACTATCCAAGGTATTTTGGAGAAAATAGCTATGTATCATCTTTGGCTAGACTGGGAAAAATTAATTATAATATCTCCCTTATTTAAGGAACTTGCTAAAAACAAATGGAGCTTCTCAGAGCACAGTGCCAGGCTATTTGGTTAGCCCAAAATAAGATTGACATATTCTTGGAAACCTATCTAATTTTACCCCTTACACCTTTAGATAGGAAAATGATTACATGGGCAAGGACGGGCATTATTTGCTCTAAATGCATATTCTTTAAGAGAATAGCTGTGCCTAACACTTGCCTTGAAACAGGTAGGTGTAATAGGGGTTTTGTAGAAAATCTTTATCATATTACGATACAATGCCTTTTATATTAAATCCCGCGTTTTAAACTGCTTAACACTTTTCTTAATAAATATGCAAATGTAGAATATGACCTGCTGTTTGTGCTTTTACACTCTCATACATTAGAAGAGGCTAAGATGACTTCAGGGTTCTTTTATCAACTGATGAAATATAAAGAAAAACATCTCCCTGCCTCCGAGAAATAAATCTGAAGGCTACTAGCTCCAACGACTTAAAATTAAGTAAGCTTTTGGCTCTTAGTAAAATGACACAAATGATAAGAAAGGCAGGGGTAGGATTGTGTAAAACGGAAAGAGAAATGAAAAGATAAGGGAGAGATAATAACTCCTCTGTTTGATTACATATATTAATACTTTGAACCGAGGATTTTTAATATTTATATTGTGATGTATCTGATGTTTATGTATCTGTGTGTGTTATGATGAATAGACTAATATTTTTAGTATATTGTAACGGTAATTACCGAACAATAAAAATGAACTGAACTGAAAACACCTAGCTTTAAGAACAATAAGTCCCCGGGTCCAGATGAAATGCCCATTGAGTTTTATAAACTGGATGTAGGATGGTGATCAAATCTACTAAAGGATTTTTATTACAAACAGTTAAGTATGGTTTCATACCTCCCACTTGGAGGGGTAGTTATATAGTTCCTATCTTTAAAAAAATAGGACAGTGCCAATCCTGCAGATTAGTGACCAATAAATTTGCTAGACAATATGGCTAAAATACATGCAAAATTTATCCTAAATAGACTACTGATCTGGATGGAAAAACAAAAACATACCTTCCTCATTACAAGCAGGTTTTAGAAAAGAAACAGGAACAACTACACAAACTTTTCTGCTGTCACTTCTGATTAAAAAGTATGTAAACAATAAGACACGATGGTCTAGCGCACACCCCTGGAGGGTTCTTTGAACTTATGAAATGGGCACCTTGGCTGTTCATATATGTTAAAATAAAAATTCTCAGGATTAAATTCAAAGAAGTTAAATCTTTGCCTAATTTTGAAATAAAATGGTTCTTCCACCTGCATTATTGTACTGTATTTCATTTTTGAGTTGAGGGCTTTTTTCGTACTATGGCCATCATAGTTGCAGGTCTAGAGAACTGGTTGTCATGGCACTACCCCCCCCCACACACACACAGACACTCCCGTTGTAGTTAAATTTTGAAAATCCATGTTTGGAGATGGTCACTATTGTGTTGTTGTTGTGTCAGGCCAGGTGAGGAGATGCTTCTGGGGTTAGCATCATACAGAGAGGAGACTTTCAGCTAGAACATTAGGCACTGCAGGTAATGAAGGAGTGCCTGACAGAAACACAAATGTCAACATGCTTGGAAATAAAAATGTTAGTGACTGTGCTGAAGGAGTGAGCTGCTAAAGGAAGTGAATCAGGGCATGGTTGGCAGGTTGGTGGTTCAGTGAGGCAGCAAGTGAGTAGATAGTCAAGTGAGTGTTGTGACGGTTGCAGTGCTGGTCAGCTGTTAATAAGGAGAGTGATCGAACAAGTGGGTGGGGGAAGATCGTGGCAGGCAAGGATTTTTTTTCTCTTTCATGTGCTGCATCCAGCTTGCCAGCACTTGATGTTAGCCATGTGCTAGAAACTTTCAGCACATGGCTAACAATCAATCGGGACCTCAGAAATCCTTATTCCATTTCATAATGTATTATAAAAAATGTTTTTGTAGTCTCTGTAGATTTCTCTAAAACATTTGATTCCATTATAGGAGATTATCTTTGGATACAATTAAGGGAACCAAGTATTGACAAAAATATATTGGCTCAGATAAGATGCATAATACAGAGATAAAAATTAAATACACTAAGCAAGGGAATTTAACTGAAAAAAGACAAAACAATATGTGAATGAGACTAGGATGCATACTTGCTTCAACTTTATTCAATAAGAGTATTTACATAAATGGAATCTTATTTGAATTAAACCTGAATATCATGTACCAAAAATCTTGCAACATCATGTTCTTGATCTTGCATATGCCAATGACCTAGCAATTATTTCCATCAGAATCCTAAAAAGTAGCTCAGAGGGAAAAATAGGAGCACAAAGGCAAATTGAGAGATGTCTAAAATAAAACCTTCATCACTATATGAAACTGTGTTTGGACTAATGGCCACATAATATTAATGCACAAAATGTTTTATTGCATTAAAAGATTAAATAGCAGCACATACAGTGTGAGAAATACTCATCTAACAACAAAGCACTTTATCAAGTATAAAGTAAAGAGACTAGGCAGAGTACTTATATACAGTATTGCAAGCACCTCATCAGTATCCAACTTGTGCTCAATACTAATTAAAGAGTCCACAAACAAAATAAAAAGCATGCAAAAGAGACTAAAAACAATTAAAGCTAATTGAAAACCATTCTAAACAATCCTCTTGGTTGAATTCTAATTCATCCATAAAAAGTCTATCAGAAAAGCATCCCTTATATGAATGCCAGCAACAAGAAAAAAAATGATTGAACTGTCCAGTTAAATCCATTAACTTATTTTATTTTATTTATTTATTTATTTATTTATTTGTTTATTCAGTCTTGGAGTACAAATACCTTTGAGCTAAGGCAGCTCATTTACAAAGGCTCCACATCAGAGGAAGGGGTTACATCAAAACAAAGGAGGTACAGACACAATCAATGGTTACATCAAAACATACAAAATCAATAATATATATGTGGAAACATAGAACAGAATGGGAGAGGGCAGGTGGAGGGTATGAAGGAGAGAATTAGACCAGGGAGGTAAGAGAGAGGAGAGTTGAAATATCTAGGTTGGATAGGAAAATAGGGTAGCATGAGGTCTTATCATAGAAAGTGAGGACAGGGGTGACTAGGGTGGGAGAGGGTGGTGTGGGAGGGGGGCGAGCGAAATGGGGAAGAAGGAATAGTAAGAGTAAGAGAAAAAGTGACAAAAAGGCATGGTACGTACATGAAAGAGTGGTGATCAGAGAGGAAGAGAAAGGAGGGGGGGTATGGGAGGTGATGACCGAAGGAAAAAAGGGATTGTAATAGCAAGAGAGGTCAATGACCAGGAGGTCTGGTAAGTGCATCAAAGGGTGATTAATATAGAGTCATCAAACTGAACCATTTGAGCTGTTCATGAGTTGTTTGTGAGTTATTCATGTGTAAGTCCTTGTTCCATAATGTGATTATTGTTCTGAACATAATTTTGAATGTTTATTGCAGTTTTGTCTGTCTTTATGATTATATTTACTGTAGGTGGAATGTGGGGAATTTTGTTTTGTTGTGGTGGTGCTTTTTAACTACATCTGATCCTCATGAGTTAGTAAGGCACAAGAGATGGAAGAGCCTCCAATGTGGAGAAGAATTCAGTTTGATGACTCCATATTAAGACGTGAATGGATTTAATTGGACATTTCCATCATTTTTGCTCATTGCTGGCATTCATTTAATGAACGCTCTCCTCAAAGCCTTTTTAATGGATGAATTAGAATTCAACAAGGAAGAGTGTTTAGAATGAATTTCAATTAGCTTTAATTGTTTTAGTCCATTTTGCATGCTTTTTATGTTCTTTGTAGACTTTTTGAATTATTCAGTATTGAGCACAAGTTGGATACTCATGAGGTGCTTGTAAAATATAAGCATTCTGACTTGTCTTTATATTTTAATCTTGATAAAGCACTTCATTACTACGAAACATAAAGGAGTATATTTCACTCTGTATGTGCCACTATTTTATCTTTTTATGCAATAAAACATTTTGCACATTAATTTTGTGTTGACATTAGTCCAATTACAGGGTCATTTGGTGAGCTAGAGCTGTTTTGTGTAAGTTATTTCCATCAGTAATTTAGGATTAAAGAGAACTTTTACCAAACTGGGTAAATTGTGCTCTAAATTAAAGCTCATACCTAATACTCAAAAAAACTGATGTTATGATTTTTGGTAGAAAATATATATATATATATATATATATATATATATATATATATATATATATATTATAGAGGCTCGGTCGCACCCCTATAGTTAGAGTTGCACTTCAATGTTAAACTCAAAATGTTGCACTTTAATAACTTTGCAACCATTTAATGGATTTGTACAAAATTTTGTATGCACCTTCATGTGGTGTAAATCTCTTGATCTGGCAAGTTTCATTGTGGACAGATGTGCAGTCTCTGAGTTAAGGAGAGGTGAAAAAAAAAGTGTTTTTATCCATTGACTTTGCGGGAATATTTCTTTTAACTTGCCTACAGCTCAGGTGGTTTGTTTGTTTGGTATAACATTTTCAGGATATAAATGGACTATCCCACAGTTGTGCCTTTTGCTAGTCTGGTGAAAAAACAATAAGCCAGTTTTAAGTTATTGCAATTTAAAAATTTGAACAAATCATTTCAAAGCATGATCAGTAGGCACTTCAATATAGCTGCATGATATGAAAGAGGAATCCTGCATTGTATGAGAAAATTCCTCTTTCATATGGCCACCATCTTGTTTCCATTTTTCCTGACATTTAAATTTGGAAACCTCCCAAAATGATATTCTGGGGAGGAAACAACACAAGTAGCTTGCTTATTGTGACCCCCCTAGATGCATTCTGTACTTTACTGTTCAGAAAATGCCCTTAAAATGTGTGTTATTTAACATTTAAATTCTTTGTTCATATAGGCGTCATATAACGTAGGATCTTAGCTCGTATGATGATACGAACTAGGATCCTACTTCGTATGACTCTGATACAAACAAAGAATTTAAATGTGAGTATCTCAGTCATTTTTTGGTATTTTCTCACCAAATTTTCAAAATAGGCATTTTGGGATACCACCTCATGAACAATGTCACTTACATCTTGTTGCTCAGTCTAGAAACATGATTTCGCAGTAGCTGCACGGAATCACCTGTTGGGATGCAAAATCACCTTTTGGAACTGATTAACAAAATGACAGTCCCAGTGTAGATGAGGGGAGATCCCAAAATGACTATGTTGAAAATTTGGTTCAAAAAAATCCAAAACAATGGGCGTGTTACAATCGTACGTTGCGCACAGTTTCTATGCATGCTCATAACTTTGCTGATTTTCAATATTTTCACTCCATATTTTCAACATTGTCATTTTTTCACACCTTTCCATGAACAGTACAGCTGTCATTTCTCACATTCTGCCTGAAATGTGTTTTTTTGCATCTCTGCTATAGAATGGCGTGCAAAATCAACTTTCGGGATGGATTATCAAAATCAAAGTGCAAGTGTCCATGAGGGGATTTCCCAAAAAGCTCATATTGAAAATTTTGTTAAAAAATTCCCAGACATGGGCATGTCATGAGAGTGAGTTGTGCAGTTTCTACGCGTGCTCATAACTTCACAAATTTTTCATATTTTCCCTCCTGATTTTCAACATTACCTTTTTACACACCTCCTCATGAACAGTATACAGCTGTCATTTTTCACATCCTGTCCAAAACATAATTTTGCACCTGTGACCTAGAATGGTACATTCTCTGTGCTAACTTAACTTTCAGGACATATTAACACAATGACAGTGATATTGTTCATGAGGTGGGGTCCCCAAAATGCTATGTTGAAAGTTGGGTGGAAAAAAAAATCCTAAACATGCCAGAGTTAAGTGCGTCCATTGAACTGTGGCACCTACGGCACCTTTCGGTGCCCATATCTCAAAAATTATTCGAGATATGTATTTTTCACTTTCCACAGCTTAGCACCCATGGAGATTTCAAAGTCATGATTACAACTGCAGTGGAATTTTTTCCATAGCTGCTATGGTTACTGAGATGTTGCCAAATTAATGCTAGAAGGGTTACTTTTCATGACTGTAAGGCTCTGGTATGTCCTTACTTATGTGTAAGTGGGAATGCAGGGCCCAGAGAGCTCACGCTCCCACTTATGCATATCATTATGCAACAATGGGCAGCGTGAGGGGAGTGCAGGGCCTGGAGGGCCCTCACTCCCCCAACCATATACCAGTTACATTACCCTTTCTCAAAAAGTAGGGAAATTCATTGCAAAAAACTATACTAATGCATCAGTTAGGGTTTTTATTAAATTGTAAAAAGCTGGTAAATTTGATGTTAGGGTTACCAACCCTACAAACCCACCCTCACAAGTAAATAAATGCTTGTAAAGCACTTTTGGGCACAGTGTATGAAAAGCACTCCATAACAGGCATTGGGGTGTGCCTTGGAGTCACTGGACCTAACTCTCACCCCATTCTCCTATACTGAACCATCACATCTTGTTTACACATAGGGGTGAGAGTTAGGGCCAATGACTCCAAGGCAGAACCCAACACCTGTTGGTGTGTGGAGGGTGGGGAGGAAGGGTTGGTAACCCTAGCATCAAATTTCCTAGCTTTTTGCACTTTAATAAAAACCCTAACTGATGCATTAAAGTAGTTTTTGCAATGAATATATGTGTGTGTGTGTGTGTGTGTGTGTGTGCGTGCGTGCGTACGTGTGTGTGTGTGTGTGTGTAATTAGCAAATAAGCCACTGCAATATTTACAGGAATTCCATTGACTGGGCTTGATTTTCAATTACAATAATGAAATGGAATAGGCATATTAAGCATGTTAGCAGTAAAATGTGGATAACAGAAGGGGCATTGAAAAGATTTAATAGAATGTTTGGTGGTATGTCAGTGATTCTGTTGTTAAAAGCTATTAATGCCAAACTCATAAATCAGGGACATTATACTGTACAAGTATGGGAAACACAAATCTGAGTCTATTTTATTCCATATTAAATTTATTATACAAACAAATGTTAAAGATATCCAGAGGAACAACACATTCCTTGCTTAGGACTTAGTTAGGACAGATAAGTATTAAATACATATTACATACCAGACTGATACATTTTTGGATGAAAATACTCTTATAACTCCCAGGATCAGTATTATCAGACTATATTGAAGGGAAAAAAGTATTTATCCAAAGAAAGTTAATAGAAATATGGTTAACCAACATCTATAGACTTTGGAATACATTAAATATATTGTATCTTAAAACCTTAGTAGATCAGGGTATAAAGTAAATTAAGTCTTACACAACATGTATAACTAAATTAATACAACAAATAGTTAAAAAAAGATTATCTGAACTGAATTACAAAATTTAAAGTTTCTAAATGACCAGTAACTAACACCAAGGAGCACTCACTAAAATGTTATTTAAACTCAATGCAGAATCCAAAGTACAGAGCTATATTGACCCTGTTCAGCTTTGAGGCATTCCCCAGTAATATTACTAATTTTAGATATAAGAATGAAGCAGCTATATCAATATATTTCAACTGTGGTTAACAGGAAACTAAGGATTTACTTCATGTTGTATTTCACTGCCCTTGGTATAAACATATCCAAAATAAATTCTAGGAAAAAATACTAGAAACCTTATATGTACTGGTCAGCTTTATACAGAACTTGCTTTTCGATACAGAAACCATGGACATTTTGGAGAAACTTGCAATTTTCTTTTGGAAGTTACAGTACAAAGACTAGAAGACAATATATCCAGATAATTAACACCCAGTGATTTTATTGGATATATTTTAACGATAGCAGTAATAGGCAATGTGACTGAATCTTTCTTTTTTTAAGTTCAGATAGGGTTTCTTAATCTCAACATGGACTACAAGTGACAATAGCATTGCAAGGCATATAGTTAGCCAAACCCAAACCTTACAATAACCTGTTTCAACTGAAAAAGAACAGTATATCTATTCTTGGAAGAGTTAGCTAAAATTTTCAGAAACATTGCCCAATTGCTGTAATTACATTATTATATTTACTGGCCCAGATATTCAAACTGCGCCCAAAATGTGCGCAATAGCAGGAGCAAGCACAATTCAATTGCGCACATGCACAACAGACGCGATATTCAAACGTGGAGCAAGTCAAATTGCGCAACCAGCCAACGTCTGAAAATCGCACAACCTGCGCTATAGCGCAACCAGGTAGGGGAAGCTGAGCACATATGTCGCCGCAGCGCAACAAGGCCAGCCCAGCTGAGCAGTCGAGATGCACCATAGCACAAGCAGGAGCCCCCAGCAGCAGAGCAATGGAACTGCACAACCAGGGAGGTAGGCAGGGGCCCACCACCCATGCCATAGACGGGCACAGGAACACACTGTAGAACTAACAACACACCCCCACACCCGAAGCACAGCATCACCGGTGAAGGGACGGAATATCCACTGGCCCATGGGGACAAGCCTACAAAGCACAGCTGGGCCACGGCAACCCAGCACACCCACTGGCAAGCAAATACTGCCACACAAAGGGGCCGGACAACCCAGGTGTACCACAGCCCCCACTGTGCACAGCACACCTTGCTCTGGAACTCCAAGACACCACCCATGAGCAGTGACTGTGACTGGCACTGCCAGAACCACCATGCCCTCCCACCTGGCACAATGCAACCATGTGTACCACAGAACCATACAAGCCAGACCCACCAGGAGCCCACAGTGGTGTGTGGCAGCACACTGCCAGACTGGCTGACAGCCACCACCACACCAGGGACACCCCCCCACGCAGACACACACACACAATCCCAGGATCACACCACACCAGATGCCATGAACACCACTGCAACTGAGCACATATAGCCAGCTGCAAAGCAGAGACCACCACAGTATTCATAACAAAATAGATATATATATATTCAATGAAAAACAGAACAACAACAATAACACTATTTACAAATATATACAATACAGGGGTGGGGGTACAGGTACAAGGTAGGGGTGGGTGTGGGGTAGGGGTGAAGAACTTGGTGAGGGAAGGCAGGGTGTGAGGGAAGGGTAAAGGGTGTAGTTGTGGGGCAGCTACTGCCCCCCAGGCTGCAGATCTGCAGGCTGGCTCAGACCCTGTGTCCTCCTCCGGCATCGCACACCCCTCTGGTTCATCTAGCTGAGGATGCTGAGTGATACCTGCAACATCTCCATCAGGCGGTGGATGGCCTGCTCTATCCTGTGCAGGACCTGGACACCTAGGGCAAGGGAACAGAATCAATGGCTAGAACTGTACACAACCTTGAAGCCCACACAGTATGCATGGCATACAGCCAAGTGCCCCGCCCCTGTGATGGACTGCACACACTCACAGTGACCGTGCACGGGCCAAGCCCAACCAGGCAGCAACAGCCATGTGTGCCACTACACACACACACCCCACCCATGCCCAGCACAGCACAACCAAGGCAGTACAGTGACATGGCTATGTGGTGGGAAGGTAGTGCCACAGCCATGTGCCCAGTGCATGCATGGACCACAAGTGACGCACTCCCAGACATGCAGTGCCACTGGACAGTGCTGACTGTCACATGTCGCATGCATGGCAGTGTTGTCCATGGATGGTGGCCATGCCCTATCCCCCCTATTGCACGCAATAGCATCCATGATGTAATGACACTCACCCTCATCCAGCCACTGCTGCTGCTGTGGCGGCTGCTGCTGATGCTGCTGCTGCTGCCGCTGTTGCGGGCCCATACTGCCGCCTCCTCTGCTGGCCACCTCTGCAGCACCCCTGTGCACCTCAGCCTGGGCCCTCCTCCACTCCTCCATGCCTGTGGGAAACAAATGTTGAGAAACACATTAGTGAGATCCAAACACAGACAGCCCCCTGCCCCAATGAGTGTGCCTACCCACACAGCCAGACCCATGCATCACACACCTGCAAACACTGACACAGTCAACCACGGAACAACCCTCCCCCATGCTCTGGCCCCAATACACAGTTATACCCCTGCGGACAATACAGGTGCATAGATGGCTCACTCACCTGGCCTAGGCACAATGCCCCTCCTGGCACAGGACCTGGGGCGTGCCAGCAGTGCCTGCTCCCTCCTGCGCAGGTCACTGTAGTGGTGCCTGCACTGCTCCGCTGTTCTGCGCTGCCCTGTGACCTGCTCCAGAGCAGTGGCCACCTGCTGCCACACTTGGGTGAGGGCCATGTCTAGGAGTTCCCCCCCAAACAGTGGCCCATAGTGAGGCTCCACCACAGCCACTAGGTTGGCCACCTCCAAGCCACTCAACTGGGGAACTCTCCTGCGTGCCATGTCATCAACTTGATGGTAGGCAATATGGCGCTATGCAGCGCGGCAACCCCACGTGGAAATGTTGCACAATACAACCCCGTCTGTCCCTATCGCGCTGTTCAGGCAGCGCTGTTGGTCCCTATCGCGCTGTTACCGAACAGTGCGATAGAGCTACACACATGCCAGACGTACAACGCCAAGGGGGCAAAGGTCGGGCACAAGGTCATGTCTCTGGCGCAAGGCCACACACAGCACCATCGGACGTCTACATGTCCAGCGCGAGCGGTCGCCTGCATGCCAGTGCCACAGTGGACTATTGCGCAGTTGTACCACAGCGCCATGTGGTGACCAGCGCTGTAGCACCACTGGCACAATGGTGGCCATGTCCTGAATAGCTGTCCATGCACAGCATGTAATCAGCATGGCAGACGTCTGCGTAAGGTACCTAGTCATGCGCGGTGTGGTGTACTATGCAGTCACAGAACTGCGCCATAGGGTCAGCCAGCTCAACCGTATTGCGCAAAGCACAACAGCGCGATATTCAGCCGACATATGCAAATCAGCTTATCAGCCATTCAAAGGCGCAGCGGCGTGATTTGCATCCCATTAAAGTTGCTCCACTCCTAATTTGCATGCATTACACTATAAATGTGCGACAGTGATCTGCAGTGGCCATATTCGGTTACTGCAGGTGATAGGTGGGTTGCATGCTGTGTGATGTTATGGACTATGGTCATGGGATAATGCTGTAAACTGCACAGTCACAGGTGTCCACTTCCACCCATACAGACCGTGATATGGCCGAGCAAGGACTGGGTGAGGAGGATGATGGTGGGCAGAAGAGGAGGCCCAACTTCACAAAGGCTGAAACAGAGGCACTCTACGAGGCCTACCTGGATGAGGAGCCACTACTCAGTGGACACCCCTCAGGCCCATGCTGCTGCATGGGAGGGGGTAGCTCGCGCCGTAAACCTGCACAGAAGCCACCAGCGCTCCGTGTAGGAATGTAAGAAGAAGGTGGGGACCGACAGGAGACGGGTTAAGGAGAAGGTGGCAGCACTCAGGGCGGCATGCGCTGCCACAGGTGGGGGCCAGCCAGAGGTGGCGCAGCTGACCCCGGGGGAGGACCGTCTTGCTGCATCCATGCAGCACAGTGCCATCGAGGGCATTCCAGGAGGTGGGTTCCAGACAGGTGAAAGCCCATCACTGCACGGTATGACATGGTGGGGGGGGGGAAGGTTGATCTCATGCACTAACATGTTCTCACTTTCTGTTATAGATCCTGTGCACCTGCAGGGGACAGTGGTGGTGGTGGGCCCATGCACTGTGGACGTGCAGCCAGAATTGGAGGAGGGTCCATCCACCTCTGCTGGTAGCCGGCATGCATTGCACCAGTGTGCACGCCTGGCCACCATCTCCGATGTCGGTGAGTCAGGTGTGGGGGGTGCTCTTCCTCTCTCCCAGTAGTCTGGCATGCAAGCATGCCAGCACACTGTGGCTGAGGCTGTGGCACGAACCTGCACCATTGATGATGCAACAGCCGCTATGGGCAGTGACACGTGTGTGTCACATAATGGACACACAGCAGGACAGCCCGTGCCCATGGACCTAGATGGTTCCAATGTGTGTGCCAGCACGTCAGCACAGTCCCAGGCTGTGCCTGTCAGCACTGGTGGGGCAGCACTGGTGGCTGTGCAGGTCCCTGGCACTGTTGCAGACACAGCATTGGAATGACTGGTCCCTTGGGCAAAGCAGGTGGAAGGGCAGCATTGGCAGTCACCCACCGGGTCTGGGGGTACAGGGTTCAGCGGTGGCGTGTGCACACCACCTGTTGTCTTGCCCGTACCTGGTCCTGGTGAACAGCGCCCACCCTCAAGGGGTGTTGAGCATCAGGCCCTTCCATACCCTGGGGGACAGGTTGCTGATTTGGCAGACGACCCGTTTGACGAGCACACTCGCCTGCTGCGGGCATCAGTACAGCAGCAGATGCAGGTTGCAACATCCGTGGAGGCACTGTGTGTGACTGTGGAGTGGCACAGTAGGGACAATGCAATGATCCTGGCAGAGATGGCCCAAATGTGGATGGATGTGACCGCAGCCATTGACAGGCTGACCCAGGCATTGGTCGCTGTCGTGGCCGCATTGGGCACACAGTCAGGTGCCCCTGTACCATGCACCCCACGCAGTATGCTCTTCACTCCATGTTCTTGGCATCGTGCGACACCCAGCCTGTCGATGCCGGGTTCTGCTGTGGGCATCTCAAGCACCCCTGGTGCAGGTATGTTCGGCATGCTGCAGACCCCTGTGCGGACAAGGTCGCGCTCACGTAGTGGGACCCCTGGTGGTCCATCGGTGCCACCCCATGTGGCCTATGCTCAGCCTGCCAGTGTGGCTGGGTCTCGGTGGGGCCACCCATGCATCCGTGGTGGCCGTGGCTCAGTGCCACCTGACTGACCTGTCTCCCAGTGCGGACCCTGTCTGGTGCTGCCCTGTGTGCAATGTGTGTCTTGGTGGGCAGTGCACCGGTGGGTGCCTTGCCCAACACGCCGACACACGGACCACCTGCACACCCACCCAACTGCTGTCCACAGGTGCGTGTGCATGATGATGCCTGCATTGTACTGTACACCAAGGTGCAAGGGTGCCCAGCATCTGACACATGTACATGGACAGTACAGGTGATGGGGGTGGTCTGTGGATCTGTGTGTTTGACATGTCTGTTCCTGCTCTGCTGTGCAACTGCCGCTGTGCACTGTGTGCCTGGTGTGTGTGTGTGTGTGTCCATGCAGCGTGTAACTATTCACCCCTCCCTGGTTGTGTGTTTGTGCTCCTGTACCCTTCTACTCCCCTTGCCATCATGCACCCCTGGTGTGTTACCCTGTGTGTATGTGGGTTGCGCCTAGACAGTGTTGGTTGCACATGTCCCCATGACTTACTTGTGTTGTGCCACAGTCTTTGGCCATGTTGTGCAGGATACAACAGGCCAGGAATATCCCACAGGCCTTTGAGGGGCTGTACTGTAGAGCACCGCCGGAGGTGTCTAGGCATCGGAAGCGTGCCTTCAGCATCCCAAACACCCGCTCGATGATGTTGCGTGTGGCAGCATGTGCCTCATTGAAGCGTTGCTGCAATGGGGTCATGGGGCGCCGGTAGGGTGTGAGCAGCCAGGGACGGAGTGGGTATCCACTGTCACCAGTGTGGAGATAGTGGAGGTTAGTGTCGTGTTCAGGTCCATATTGTCCCTAGCTCTGTGTGCCACTCCCATGGCACCTGTGGCTTGCCCACCCGTCCCCCAACTTTGCCGCTCCTACATGCATACTCACCCACTAGGTGTCCTGTGGGGATGTCCCCACTCTTGAATTGATGGCACAGTGCAGACTGGTACCATATGAATGAATCATGTGCTCTGCCAGGGTGTGTGGCACAGACATTGATGATGCGCCCACTGGCATCATACACCACCTGGCAGTTGACACTGGAGTACCCGTTCCGGTTGTGATATGCAGCCCCATCAGGGCCAGGTGGCATGCGAATAGCCACATGGGTGCAGTCTATCACCCCTAGCACGCCAGGCATACGTGCTACCCTGTGGAACTCCTGTATGTTTGCTGTACGCTCTGCCGCGGTGCTGGGGAAATGGATGTACTCTGCAGCATGTGGCAGCAGTGCGCTGAGGAATTGGGTGAGGATGCGTGATGTGGCCAACTATGTTATGCCTGTGGTGTCCCCTGTTGTCCTCTGGCAGGTACCCATGGTGAGCAAGCACATGCAGGCTGTTACCTTTGTCTCCACTGACAGAGCGTGACTCCATTGTGAGGGTGCCTGCATCACATCACTGCACAGCTCACAGAGCCACCTCAGTATTGCCCTGTTCAGGTGGTACCAGCCCACAATCTAGACATCTGAATACAGCTCAAAGCTGATGCGGACACGGTACTGCCTGTTGGGGGCGTACGGCCGATGGGCCCTTCCACGGCCACGTTCCCCTGCAGCATGCCTTCTCACCCCCCTCACTACAGCTTCCATGTGGAAGGTGGCACTGTCCATCTCCCTGGCTTGTGTCCCCAGCTGTTGTTCTTCTGTTCCCCCACTGTCCTGACTACTACCTCCACTGCACCGGGTACACCTACTGGCCTCCGAACTCTGTGGCCCCACACGCCTTCGGCTGCCACTATTCTGTCCTGCCTACTCCCTGGCCTGCACTGGTTGCTGCTGTGGCCTGCTCTCTGTTGCTGCCTCATGAGCATCCCCTGTCGGTTTCTTGTGCCTCATCCT
This sequence comes from Neoceratodus forsteri, assembly GCA_016271365.2. NCBI lineage: Eukaryota > Metazoa > Chordata > Ceratodontiformes > Ceratodontidae > Neoceratodus > Neoceratodus forsteri. The sequence continues at coordinate 1,783,741,324 of CM057449.1, forward strand.
TGAGCCTTTTTATTTTGGCTCATTTCCGCCTTGGCACAACTTCCGGCTAATCCACTGTTGCACATTGCGCAAGTCTTTGAATATCGCATTGCGCTCTTTATGCATGGATCCACCCCTTCCGGTTGCACATGCCTTCATTTGCATTGCGCTGTTGCTCAGCATGTTTTCAGTGGTGCAACTGCCTCCCGCTGAATATCGTGGAATGTCTCATTTTCAGACTTGCGCTGGCGCAACCCTATTGCGCATGGCGCAACCCTTTTGAATATCCAGGCCACTGTATGCAAAATTGTGGATGAGCTATTATTTCTTCCCAATGCATTTTTATGTCCTTAACCAGCCTTATTATCATACACTGGTATTTATTATACTGTGGAAACTTATATCAATATTCAAAGGTAATTTGATATCTGGAAGTATTGTTGGATGAAATGATTTGTACCATGCAAACTTTTCTTATGTTGTTATCTATGTACAGCCTCACTCTGTTAATATGTTTTTAAATGACAGTGCTTGTGGTGCAATGGTTTAAGATTCTGAGCTGCAAATCTGGAGACCTGGGTTTGAATCCCACAGTCCCCACTTGCATACTGTGTGACCCTAAGCAAGCCACTTAACTTCCCTGTGCTCCCGGGTCGCACCTGTAAACAAGCTTTCAGCGTAGTGTGTCTCTCCTGGTAAAACAATTGGGAAAAAAATGAACACTTTTTTTGTAGTTTATAATGGTTTGTTTTAGCTGTACTGCTGTATATGTAATGGCCAAATGGCTGACAAATAAAGTTTATTTGTTGAATCAATATGGCAATGCAGCAATCAGGGTTTCAGCACGAAGCCTAATGAAAGTACTAACCACACTGAAAGGCATCGTGCATCCCAAGCAGAAGCAGTGACCAACTGAAAATGTGATGTGGAATCTCAGCCCAGCTATTTCATGTAAATACATTGCTTGTAAAGCACTTTTGAGCACACTGTATGAAAAGCACTCTACAAGTTAAAATTACTACAGAGCAATGGAGGAGACACCAATTACAAAACAAAGTAACAGAAGCAGAATCTGATGGCAAATAAGGAGCATTTGGCCCACCTTGTCTTACCATTTTTCCCACCTACTGTAATAACGCAGACCCTACTTGATCTCTGTCTCACCTTAGCATCCCACTGGCTCTCCTCACTGCCTTGTCATACTGTTTGGCCACCTTTAGCTCATCAGATATGATTACCACCAGGTGTTTTTCCTGTTTGGTGGTCATCAGTACTACTCCCCTATCTTGAACTCTGTCCCAGGGTTTCTGTGTCTGAAGTGCGTGATTTTTCACCTCATTACATTGAAACTTAGTCACTAAACTCTTGAGCACTCCTCAAGCTTTCTGAGATCCCTCTTCATTTTTTCCACCACCCCAAGTGTCTACCCTAGTGCAGATCTCTGTGTTATCTGCAGAAAAAGGCATATCTTCCTTTCTAGCCCCTCTGCAATGTCACAAATAAAGACATTAAAGAGGACCAGTCCCTGTACTGATCCTAGTGGCACCCCACTGGTCACCATCTCTTCCTTGGAGTGAACTCTATCACCACCCGCTGTCATCTATCCCTCGACCAGTTCCTTACCCACTTTACAACCTTTGGACCCACTTCTCTAATGCCAGCATGTTTTCAGGTCTCCTGTGTGGAACAGTGTCAAAGGACATACTGAAATCTAGGTAGGCCACATCCACAGCTCCACCCTGATCTATTTCCCTGGTAACCCAGTCAAATAAATCTATCAGATTTGTTTGACATGACCTCCCCGCAGTGAATCCATGCTGCCTCAGATCCTGTAAACCATTGGATTCAAGATATTCCACAATCCTTTCCTTCAGCAGTTATTCCATTAATTTCCCCCTACTGCAGTCAAGCTGAATGGCCTGAAATTGCCAGCTTCCTCCCTGCTACCACTTTTGTGAAGTGAAACAACCCCTGCCCTCCTTCAGTCCTCAAGAACCACTACAGTCTCCAGTGAGTCATTGAACTGGACTGTCAGAGGTGCAGCCAGCATCTCTCTGAGCTCCTTCAATATCCTTGGATGTATCACATCTGGTTTCATTGCCATGTCCACTTTCAGACTTGTGAGTTCCTTCAGGACTCTCTCCTCTGTAAATGGACTAGTGTCCATTTCTCTTCCATCAATGCTCCTGTCACTTATCTGTGGTCCCTCCTCTTCGTCTGTGAGCACTGAACAAAAATATTTGTTCAGGATGTCTGCTTTTCATTGTTCCCCACAATGCACTTCTCCTCTTCCCTCCTTAGCCTTACAATCCTCGTCTGGTCTTTCTCCTCTTGCTTACATACCTAAAATGTGTCTTGACCCCTTTCTTTACTGCCTTTGCTATTTTCTCATTCATTTTTGCCTTTGTGCTCCTGACTGCTTTCCCTGCCTCCCTCTGCTTCTCCTGATACACTCTCTGTCCTCCTCCCTCTGTGTCTCCTTGTACCTCCTGAATGTTAACTTGTTTGCCCTTACCTTCCCAGCCACATCTTTGAGAACCATAGTGATCTCTTTTTCCTCTTGCTTTTGCTTACTTGCCTGACACAGAGGTTTATTGTCTTCATTATGGCATCTTTTAGTTTTGCCCACTGTTCCTCCACTCCACCTAAGTCCCCCACCCTTGCCAAGGCATCCCTGAGGCATTCTCCCATCTTTGTAAAATCGACCATTATGAAGTCCAGGACCCTCATCTTTGTGTGGCTTGATTTTGCCACAGTACTTATATTGAACCACACCATGATGTGATTTCTGGTCCCCAGGTGTCCACCCAACACAATGTCTGCAACATTGTCCCTGTTGGTGAGTAAAAGGTATACTCTTGCTCCCTCATTAGTGGACTCTCCTATTAGTTCTCTGAGGAATGCATCCTGCAGGGTGTCCAGGATGTCTCTGCTCTTACCTGAAGTTGCATTTGGGATGCTCCAATTCACATCCAGCAGACTGAAATCTCACAACAGCAGCACCTCCCCTTAGTTGACATCTTTTGGATGGCTTCCACCAGAACCTTATCCATCTCCTCCTCCCATGCTGGAGGTCTTTAGAGTTTGCCAGTGTGAATAGTGGATCCATTCTCTGTCTCTGGGTGACCCAGTGTGCCTCCACCCATCCCTGTTTTCCATGTATCTCTGTTGCTTTTATGCTATCCATTTCAAAAAGAGTCACTCCTCCACCTTGTTATAAACTCCCTGCCTTCCTGAACAGACTATAACCTGGAAATATATCCATCATGGTACTCATTGCACCATGACTCAGTAGTAATGGTGACAATGTCCAGGTCAGCCTCTGCCATAATGGCCACTAGGTCCAGGATTTTATTTCCTAGACTTCGAGCATTTGCACACATGGTCATCCAAATTTTGCTACCACCATGCTTGTCAGCCCCACTTTTTCCCATTTGCCTACCCTTCTTACCCACTCTGCCTTCATTCCCTTCCCTCTTCATTTCTACCATTATGTTCTTCCTGCTATTGGAAACCCTTGGTGATTTCCCTCCCTTAGGATTCTCCCTACTGACTACTTCAGCTTGTGGGGGTGGACAGTTTATGTCTCCCTGCTTCCTTTCTCCACTCGCCTCAGCTACTTTAAATACTTGCCAATGTAGCATTTATACCGTTCACTGAGGACTGTAGTTCCCCTCCTGGACTGATGCCAGCCATCTCCCCTGTATAGACCTTGATCTCTCCATGTCAGACTCCAGTCCCTAATGTAGTTGAAACCCTCCTTTATGCACTACTGCTTCAACCACTGGTTGAAGCTTCTGGCATACAGTACCTTATCTTCTCCCTTGTCACACACAGGCAACACCTCAGAAAAAGCCACTGAGCAAGATACCTAAAACCCCTCCCCAACTCCCTAAACTCCTCTAGCACTCTCCTAGCCTCATGCTAGCCAGGCCATTCATCCCTAAGTGGATAATGATATCCAGCCCTCCCTCCCATCCTGCTGCCCTAGTTATCCTCAGGATCTGCTTCCCATTACTCTGAGCTATGACACCAGGTTGGCACCTAACCTCACTCTCCCTTCCCTCCCTGTCCCAAAATCTATCACTCTTATGATGGAGTCCCCCACCAGGAGTTGCTTCCTCCTTTTCTGGGTTCCTCTACCACACTTCTTTTGGCCTCACCTATGGAGGACCCCCACATTCTCCTTGGTCACTACAGTGGTAGCCTTCATGGGACAGTCCCACCATGCCAGAGTGGTGTATGAATTGCATAGTGGTACCGTATGTGGGATGTGCCTCTGACTCATCACCCTCACCCTTCCTGAGTCCACTATAGTTCATCCACTTCTCCTCTTCCTTGGCATCCTTGGAGGCAGTGGTGGGAGACTTGCAGCTCCCTGGGTAGGGGAGAAGGCCCCTTGAATCCTAGCCAGCTTGGCCTTGGGTTGAGCAGCCTCCCCCCTCAGCCCAGAGAGGCACATGCAAATAAGGACAAACTGGGCAGCACTACAGTCTCCAGAAAGTCTCCCTGAAAATTGCTGCCCCACAGCCACTGCATTGCACCACTCCCAGCATGACTGTTTTCTACCGTACTTGCTTTGATTTTGTTTTCCTTAAACCCTTTTTCACCCCTACTCTAGATACTGTAGAGTGTTTTACCTCTTCCCACCTTTTGGCTTGAACCTAACTCTCCTCACTCCCTTTCAGTGCATGAGCTACCCCTGCTTTTGATACGGTGTTTCACCACTTCCCAACTTTTAGTTAGAACTTAACTCCCCTTACTCCCTTGCAGTGCGTGATCTACAAATAGAGTCTAACAAGACTCTTACTGCAATTGTCCTGCCTTCCTCCTTCTGATGCAGAGTATCAAGCTGCTTCTTAGGGCTCACTCAGGTGGATAGACTCTGCTGTGCTGTCTTTGTCAAGTTGGTCCTTAGTACAGGGGTCTGCAGCGTGGAGGCCACTTGAAGGCCTATCCCTTATATAGGCTCCAGTTCTTCCTGGTATTTGCTGCAGCCACTGTGATTGGCTGCCATCTGAGGAGGGAGACTCAGCTCTAAGCTGATTGGCTTCTTTTCAGAGCCTTTCTAACTCTCTGAGCTCTGCTGCTGGCATTTCCTTCTGGTGATCCAGATGTCAAGGGGCCGTTTCAATTCATCTATCCTTCTGAAGGCTGACAGTCCTTGTTCAAGCTGTCTCTGTCTGTTCTAGGCTATTTGATCCAGATGTCAGGGGGCTGTTTCAATCCCCCTGTCCTCTTGAAGGCTAACAGTCCTTGTTGTCCAAGGAGCAGCATAATGAAGAGCAGTATGTAGGATGCATAAACAATAGAAGAAAACAGATTGTATCCAATTTGTGTGGTTTTGTACATCTGTCCAAGGCATATGTATGTATTCTAAGGCATGAATTCTTATGCAAAGCGTCATGGGTATTCACACTGTTTGTTTTGTGTGTGTAGGTAAAATGTATAGGAAATCTCAAAGTTACTGAGAGGCATCAAGCTGCACCAAGCAGAAGCTGGTCTTCACTGAAAAGGAAATATGACATCTGAACTCAGCTACTGTGTCTAAATGTTTTGCTTTCATAGTTGCAGCAAAAGACATGTTCAGATGTTTCCAGATATTTTGCAGTATTTGTAAAGATTGTATCTCTGGTGGCCCTACTGTAGTACTGCAGGCAGGTAGGGGATTTTTCTTGAGATATCACAGAAATTTCAGGAACTATCTGATAATGTAATATGCTGCACTTGTAAAGCACTTTGGAGTACAGTGCATGAAAAGCACTACGTAACTGAAAATTATCTTCTTTTCTACAATTCATGCAGTACCATAAACGCATAGAATTTGATGGCAAAAAATGTCTGTTTGCCTTCCTAGTTTACCTAGACATTCCCTACATATTCTGTCTCCTGTCTCAGCAAACTCTAACTGGTCTCCGTTGACTGTCCCACCTCCCTGATTCCTGTCTAATATATTCCTATGTCTATACCATGCATGCTTGAAGCCCCCAACTGTTCTAGCATACATCACTTCCACTGGCAATCTAGTTCAGGCATCCACTATACTTTCAGTGAAGAAATATTTCTTCACTCCCCCCTCCAGCTTCATTGCATGCCCATTGGTCCTGTTGCTTGTTCTTTTTTGAAAGATCATCACCACCTTTACCCTATTCACCCCTTTGAGGTACTTGTAGGTCTCTATCAAATCCCCTCTCTCTCTCCCCCCCCGTCTCTCTCTCCCCCTTTTCCTCTAGGGTGCACATGTTGAGACACCACAATCTCTTTTCATAGGGCTTCTCATGCAAAGCATGCACTATTTTAGTTGCCCTCATCTGAACCATCTCTACTCGATCTATGTCCTTCCTGAGGTGCAGTCTCCAAAACTGAGCACAGTACTCTAGGTGTGGCTGCACCCCTGAGTGATATATAGGCAACATCACCTGCCTCCTCTTGCTGGAGATAATCCACCCTAAGTAACCTAGAATTCCACTAGCCTTACTCACTGCCTATCGCATTACCCTGTCACATTGAGGTCGTCAGATATGATAATACTGTCATCTCTTTCCTGCCTAGCAACTGTTGGTACTCTCCTCCTTATTATATACTTATTGCTGGGGCTTCTATGTCTTAGATGCATTATTTTATATGTTTTGGCATTGAACTGCAATTGCCATGTTCTTGACCATTTCTCAAGTTTCTCAAGTTTCCTGTACATTTTTCACTCATCCCTCAGTGGTCACCATATTGCTGATTTAGAGATCATCTGCAAAAAGGCTCTGGGTATATAAGTTTTTAATCAAAATACCAATGGTAGTATGAGATTTAAAATAATTATTTCTCTCAGCTATTTTCCTCAATTATTTTAAATTTTACATTAACTCTACTAAATCTCTTGAATTAGTGGACCGCAGGGATCTCAGTTTGTGTCTTCAGCAAAAGCCCAGCCATGCAATAAAGGAAGAGAAATAATAAGCACTTTTTTGGTTGTTGTAACCTTCTTCAAAGCATATACATGCATTCTAAAGCATAACATCCTATACAAAGCATCATGGTTATGTAAGGTTGAGCCGGCAGGAAGCAACACATTGTCTTGAGGTGTTGTATGACAAAAGGGACTAACTGTCATTAAAATTGTCTTGTTTAGTACAGGAACATGACTGTAATATGCTGCTGTATTGTTTTGCATCCTGACAGGCCCCATTTTTCATCCTTCTTTGTGTGTGGGGATGGTAAGCTGTATAGGAAATCTCAATTTAAATGGCCCTATAATATCATGACTCAGACCACACCACAGCTGACTCATACACATTAAACATAATGATAATCTTTAAAATCTGTACAAAAGATGCAGGGACACTCCTACTTGAAAGGCTAAACTTTCCCTTTTCAGGCTGAAGCACAAATAATGAAAAGGTGAAGAGAAATGCAGCAGGATGTACCAGCTTTACAAATAGTAAGCTGATTGGCACAAATCCAGTCTCAGGAACACCAAGGGACAGCTCAGCTCTTCAGCTGAGCATATCTGTGCCACCATGACCCAGTACTACTACCAACTTTATAGCTCACTGTCTCCTCCCACAAACCAGGAAATTGATGCCTTTTTACAATCTATCCCCTTCCCTGCCATCCCAGAAGACCAGGCTTACACAAGAAAGTCCCCTCACAGAAGCAGAAATAGAATGTGCTGTACATTCACCGAAAACCCCACAAAGTTCCTGGAGGCAATGGGCTGCCTGCAGAATTCCTGCAAGCAGTGTCCCCCACAATCTGCCCAATCCTTCAGTGGCTCTATTCAGAAATGACCACAACTGGGAACTTCCCACTCGCTATGCATACCACAACTTTCAAAGTCCTCCTGAATAAAGGGAAAGACCACTCCTTGCCTGCCAGTTAGAGCCCAATCTCTCTGATAGCAGCAGTCAGCAAGATGTATACCAAGCCCTTGTCTTATGTCTAGATCCGATCCTTCCCTCTCTTATCCACCCATCCGAAGTTGGGTCCATCCAAGGCTGGCTTAATTTGGACTACTTGAGGACTTTGGTAAACCTCATTTACACAGCAGGAGGTCCCTCCTCTCCATCAGAAGCAATTGTTATTTACTTTGAGAAAGCCTTTGACTGAGTGGAGTGGGAGTACCACTATCAGGTACTCCAGTGAATGGGGTTTGGACGCCACTTTCTAAGCCAAATCTGCACCTTATACTTGGATGCAATGACAAACATTTTGACCATCCACTCCCTCTGCCAGACTTTCTCCATGGAAATGGGGACAAAACAAGGCTTCCACCTATCCCCTCTCCCATTTGTAATGGCCATAGAGCCTCTTGTCTTGGCTAAATGCCAATGACTGAACATCCCAAGAATTGTAATAGGCCAAGATCATCACCAAAAGCTCCTTCATGTAGATAACCTAATAGTCTTCATGAACCAGGCTCACATCTCTTTTCCCCATATTATCTCCCTTCTTGAAAACTTTTTGCTGGTTTCTGACCTGAGAATAAATCCCACAAAACTGAGGTCCAACCTCTGAAAACATTTTTATATGCAACAACACATCCAGGCAGTTGGACTCTGGCCACTGCCACACACCATCTCATACCTGGGGATCCGGGTCACAACTAACGTAACTAAAATGTTGAACCTTAACTTTGCACCCCTGCTAGCCAGTCTTCATACCAAAGTGAATGCTGAAAGCCCCTCCAGCTGTCTATGGCCAGGAAAAAAAGGGATATGCGACTGGTCATAACACCAAAAATCTTCCCCCTCCTTTCTGTCACATACCTCAGCCCATACCACAGAAATGGTTTGATCACATAGATACCATAGTGACTTTCTATGTGAGGTGAAGCAGCCCTAGTACAGCCATACCAAACTTTGGACACACTGGAAAAAAAAGGGGGGCTGAATCTTCAATGGTTCAAAGGATACTATTCGGAATTTCATGTAGTACAACTGCTAAGATGGTTCTTATTGAAAGATAGCAGCCCTCCATGCTTGAAACTTACCTAACTGGAGGTAGCTCCCCTGCAGCAAGTCTGTTCCCCTCAGCAAATAAACCGACCCTGTAACACCACATGATAAGGCACTCACTAAAGCTCTGGCATTAACTGCAGAAATGGATGGCACTTAGCCTAGCATACCCCATGATGACGCCCAACTGAAATAACTTCAAAATCTTGATGGGGGAAACCAATCCATTGGTCTACCTTTCAATCAGTGGGGATCCACACCATCTCAGATTTATTTATCCACAGACCTTATGATCTGGACTCTATTCAAAACATCCAGAAAAGGTATAATCTAGATAAGAAAGACTTTTGGTGCTAGTTTCAGTTGCCCAACTCACTAGAGCACCTGATTTCTAGTTCTAAACATAGGAATAGCCACATGATGGATATGAACTTTCTCAAAGAAAGATGGGTTAAGCACCACAAAGGAGGTATGGGGCTACATTATGAGAAATTGTGGGCTTACTCCCAGACCAATCACAAACTGCCTGTGGCAAATGGGCCACCTGGCCAAACAGATAGATATCACCAGAGAAATATAGCACCTGCTAAAGATCAGCACATAGCACCATATGAGACCATAAGAGCAGATTGCTACAAAACAAGGTTTCACACTCGAGGTACTGCACCCCTGCAGTGTTACATGCAGCACAACTTATCCCTAATGACAACTACTGGAGATGTGGATGGCAAGGGAGGGCTCTTTATCATATCCTCTGAAAGTGCCAACAGATAAAATTCATACAAGTCACAAGTGTTTAACTTTATTAATAGCACCATTCCTAACAAATTGTCTGTGACCCCACAAATAGCACTGCTGGGCTCTCTGCAAGGGCCCTTGATCCTCAGAATCCACCCAAAAGAAATGGGTTCAGGTTGTAAAGGCTAAACACCTTCTTCCCAGATATTAGTACACAGTAGTCATCCCCACACAAGCAGACATAAAGACCAACACAACTCAACTAGCCAGATTTGAGAGGCTGAGCCATATAGCATCCAACACTGAAGTTCCAAGACATATAGTCCCCTTTCTTTCTATACATTCAAAGAAGTTAAGTTACAACTGCCCCTGCCGGGCTGGTGTAGGTTGAACATCACTGTAGGAATTGTACACCAGATAGCGAGGTCTTTCATTTCATAGAGCATCTGTGTGGAACATGAACAGTCTAAATAGCAATGCAACCATGTGTTAAGATCTATCTGGTCTATCTTTAACACAGATCCAATGATTAAAACAGGATTGTGTGCATACATTTATTAGTTGACTAAAGTTGTAAATGCGATAGTTGTATCCTGAGAAGAAGACACTACACTTTCATGCACAAGGCTATGCACAGTGTGACAAGCCTGTACCAAACAGAACTGGTATCTGACCCCTTGAAGCTGGGTTTACTGAAATGCAACTCATTGTATTCCTGGCAATAAAAACTCAGCTTGTTCCTATGTAATTGTACAAGACATGCAACTAATACTCTTTCATACTCACATATGTTTCCATATATATAACCAGACACAAATGCAATTGTATGCATGTATAGCAGTATTTGTTTGCAGTTAATCATGTTTACTGAACCACAAAAGCAAATAACAACATAAAAGAGGCTACATTAGTTACATATGTAGAAAATGGTAAGTGCAACAAACAGTAATGCCAATACAGTGATATCAGCATCACAGAAATCTAGGCATGAATGGTGCTTTAGAACAGTCCAAACTGTGAACTTGGTAAGCAGCTGCATAGAGCAGCAGGAGTATGAACCTGATAACAGTGTCCTGTCCACTTAAGGGGTAGTATGAGAGTGTGTTTGTAGCCTTAGTCCAAAGTTTAAACAGTTTCACGGTGAAGGAGTAGAGATGTTGTGAAATTAAATTTCACAGGCGAAATTCCTACAAAACCATCAGTTTTGCCACATAAAATATTTCATGTAATGCAGCCATTCCACAAAGTATTTAGTGGAGTGTGAAGTTGCAACATTTTGCCTGAAAACAGCAACATTTCGCCTGCAAGTGGCGAATTTTGCCATTTTGCAGGCTAAATTGTTGTGCTTCCCGGGTGAAATTTTGCACTCCCTGGTGAAATTCTGCATTTCACTTCTGCAAAAAATTTTGCAAAATGGCAGAATTGTTCAAAATATTTTGCCTAACGAAATCCGGCAATTTCGTACATCTCTGTGAAGGAGCACGTAGTCTCTGTAACTAGACCAATTACAGTACATATGAACACAGACAATAACTAGAAACTTACATGAAAAAGAACTATATACAACCTGTTACCTAGTAAAATGCAATCAAGAAGGGGAAATTATGCTACCCAGGGAAGGGGGGACTGGTGGGAGGATCTTCTGTTGCCGTGCCTATGGCTCTCTCTGGCAGTACTCTGGGTTCAGAAAGGGCCCCCAACATTTGTAGTATTGCACCACAAATATATTTACAAAGTTTGAGAGCTTCTCATACAGTATGTGGCCAACTGTCCCACTGCCAGAATTCATTCTTGGATAGAGGGGGATCTCAGTGTACTTCCATTTGCAAAGTACCAACTGCTTGGCAACCACACTGACAGCTGTGAACTACTGAGCCTTTGGAGAGGATTTCATAACTCCAGCAGGGCAGCAGCCCAGCAGAAGCATATAAGCAGTGGGGGAGATATCGCCACCAGTAAGTTCAGTGCAGATATACTGCCAGAAGGGTTGGAAAGCAGTGCACAACCAGAAGATGTCAAATAGTGTTGCTCCAGGACAGTGACATTTCTAGCTGGAGTCATCAGTTAGGAAGCCCATTGATTTGAGAGTTTGTAGGGTATGGTATCATCTGTGGAGCATCTTATTTTGGATTTACCTGCTTCTCCCTTCACTACAGACTCTGTGGAGCCTGTCCCAGCAGTGGCTCCATTGCTGCTTACAAATGAGAGTTCCCAGTTCTCCTTGACAGGGCCCCCGGCTGATTGGGATGGGTCTGGGTGTGCATCCGATAAAGATACAGTATATAGATGTTACTTGCCATATTTTTACTATTGGAAGACCAGAGAGAGAGAGCATGTGAACCGTGGGCTCCTATGCAATTCAGCTCACCTAGTTTGGTTCCCCTGATTGAGTCTCACAGTTGGAAATATTTCCAGAAGTCCTTCTTTAGTAGGATAAAGTGCTCCATGAGGCCTGGGAAAGAGTCAGTATGGGAGCTGCCAGGAGGCGCAAGTCCTTAACATATTGTATGCTTTTTAACCCCCATAGCATTCAGTTAACCGGGTTCCCCCCATTTGATACTCTGAGTTACTCCATAGGGGAGTCCACGCTCTGGGGTTAGGGCTCCCCTATCCATGTATGGATTTTTTTCCAATAAGCGACAGATACTGCCAATAAAGGTGGCAGATCCCATGGTATTGCATGCTTTGTCTACAGTACAAATGATGGGGAGTATCCCCCCATTAGGACATCTTCTAACCAAAGCCAGAGGGAACCTGCCACTTTATCCCCTAAGAACTAGCATACCATTGGGGCTGAAATGAAAACTAAATGATAAGCTTGGTACCAAGGCAGGCACCAACCCCCTCTGCTGCAGTAAGCCCTTAACTTGGCTTTTCTGTACCTGGGTGGTTCCCCTCCCACAGGAAATCCCTCCAAATATTGTCAATTTTATGGAACCAGATGGGTGGGATCTTAAGAAGTAGATGCATCAGGACCAGGAGAAAATTAGGGGTGGTGATCTTTTTTAAGACATCTATTTTGCTAGCTGGTTATAGGTTCAAGGTCTTCCACCTTTGTAATGCCACCTTGGTGGATTCCAGCAGTGGATTCAGATTCATTGATATAATTTTTGTGTGATTCCTATGGAGTTTGAGCATTGGGCAGGTGATACAATGTTCTGCCCAGGCAAGGCCTGAGTCAGTGAAAACCTCCAGTTTACAAGCTGAGTTTAGGGATAAGACTTTGGTCTTAATTTTGTTGATCCACAGGCCTGACACTTATGAGAAGGAGTTGAGCTGCTTGAGGAGATGCTGAACAGCCTGTGAGGTGTGTACTGGTGTAATTAAAAATTAATTTGTGTACAGAAAGGTGTTGATTTCACTGTCCTGGATCTGAATTCCTTGGATATGATGGTGTTCCCTCAGACCAAAGGCCTGGGATTTTTTGGAGAGAATGAACAGCAGGAGTAGAAAGGGATATCATGGTAGGATGGTACAATGAGACTGTTAGCACTAAAGCATAGCTGGAATGTCCTCCCTGGAGGCCTTGTGCTGCTCCTTAAAGTGACAAAACCAGCACAGCATAAAAGTGATGTAAATCTATTAAACCTATGCCTGGCATTCCCTCATCACCTCTGCACTTGTAGAGCCACTGGCAGGGACCAGAGCCACAACCATGACTTCTGCCCAGGTCTTAGATCAAGAAGGTGAATACACTTCCACAAGTCCTTTAGACAGAATCGGAGGGCAAAGGCAGCTGGCAGAGGGCTCCTTGTGGTGCAAGACTGCAAAACAATTATTCCCCTACACATCTATAGGAGGAGCCTGATGAATCTTTTGAGTCAGCACTGTGAATCCTGCTTCTGGACCACAGGAGAGGGTACCATTCCATTTCCTGGCACCTGCCACATGTTTTTCTTTACAGTATGCTTTCTTTTTTGCTTGGGAGGGCTCTTCCACTAGTAATTGTTGCTTGGTGGAATCAGGGAGTACAGCTCCACTTGTCAAACTTCATGCCGTTGGGGGTGGTTGCAGCATCCATGTCCTGTGGGTGTTCATCTACCCACCTCATTTAATGGGCAGGTCAAAATTTAGCCAAGTTGATTTTGGGCCAGTGTGTTTGAAGAAAATGTTTAGCTACCTCCAGTGAATCAAAGGACCTGGTGACACCAATTTCAGTGATCTGTAGTGTGAGGGGATATCAGAGTGAATATTGAAGGCCCAGGTTCACACAGGCCTTCTGGCAGTTGTGTAGGCCATGGAGTTGAGGCAGCTGTGCCCCAATAGCAGGACTCCCTCTCCCCTGCACTGGACATTTTCAGAGTGATGGCTGAGAACAGAGCAAGAAGTAGAGACTGTGTAGCTGGGGAACTTTGAAAAGCCACAACGGGATTTTCAAAAGCCACACTGTTAATCACTGCGATAGTCACAGTCCAAATCGGGATCAGGGAAAAGGTTTGGTGCCTTTTCCAAAGTTGAGAACAAAGAAAGCCCAGTACAGAACAGCGCCTACAAAATGGAGCATAGGGCTTCACAGATTTTATACAGGACTTCATCAGGGGCTGAGGTGGCTGTGTCCCAATATTGGTACCGCTCCTTCACTGCACAGGAAATCTTTGGAGCAGTGGCTGATAAAACAGCCAGGAGAAGAGACTGCTTAGCTGGTAAACTTTAAAAAACTGCAAAGGGATTTTCAAACGTTGTGCTGGTAATCACTGCTGCAGTCACAGTCCAATCAGGAGCAGGGAAAAGGCTTGGCACCTTTTCTAAAGTTGAGAACAAAGCAAGCCCTGTGCAGAAGAGCCTCTAGAAAAGGGGGCTCAGGGTTCACAGATTTCATAAAGGATTTAATCTGGGGCTGAGGCTGCTGTGTCCCAATAGCGGACTCCCTCTCCCCAGCACCAGAAATTTTCATAGTGGTGGCTAAGAACAGAGAAAGGATCAGAGACTGTGTAGCTGGGCAACTTCAAAAAACTACAAAGGGAATTTCAAAAGCCACGCTGGTAATTGCTGTGGCAGTCACAGTCCAATAAAGAGCAGGGAAAAGATTTGGCACCTTTTCCAAAGGTGAGAACAAAGAAAGCCCAGCACAGAACAGCCCCTACAAAAAGGAGCTCAGAGCTTTACAGATTTTATACAGAACTTCATCGGGGGCTGATGCGTCTATGTCCCAATAACAGGACCCCCTCTCCCTTGCACAAAAAATGTTTTGGGGGGCAGTTGAGAACAGTGCAAGGAGTGGAGACTGTGGCTGGGGAACTTTTTTCATCTGCCCAACCTCCCCCACTTCCACACTTTATTAAATACACAGTTAATTGGGAGGAGCAAATAATGCTGCCCTGGGCGGGTTGATAGCTACCGAACAAATAAAATCAAAAGGAGGGGCTGATGAAAATATTGTTGATGCAGGCTATCTGGTCCATACTGTTAGCACTTGTTAACTCTGTTAGATTTTACACTTAAGCTATTTGGTCTTGGAAATTTCAACTCTGTAGTTCTTAGATAAGTCAGTGTGGATGTGCTGTATGTTACATACTGTTAGCCCTTGTTAACACTCTTAGAGCTCACATTTAGGCTGTTTGACCTTGGCAATTCCAACTCTGTATATCTTAGATAAGTCAATGCTGCTGTGCTATCTAGTATATACTGTTAGCTGTTGTTAACTCTGTTAGATGTTAGATAAGTCAGTGTTGCTTTGTTATCAGGTTCATACTATTAAATCCAGGTAGTTGGTACTGAACTGAGGAAGATTATGAGTTTGTGAAATTATTGAGGAGCTTAATTTGAAGGTGCCACCCTAAATTGCTGCAGTACTGCAAGCACGGAGCAATTGTATATGTAAGATCAGGGGTGGAGGGGGAACATGAGGTTTATTCCTGTATTCCAGAGGAAGCATCAGACATGGGGATGAGGACACCAGGTGGACAAGAGGCTTAATCCTAGGCAATGGGCAGGTAGATGAGGAGGGAGTGACATGTAGAATTCACAGAGAAATGATAGGGACCATCAGGGAAGGGGAGATTGGGAGAGTCAGACAGCAAACTGGAAAGCTCTGGGAAGGATAGTTTGCTGTAACAACTGTGGGGCAGCATTTTTTCTGAACAGAATATGGAGGGCAGGGGATGCTTGGTATGCAAGCAGCTGGCAAATCTTGAGGAAGAAATAAAGGCATTAAGATGATTGTTGAAGGCGTCCAGACAACAGAAGCATATGGAGCAAGGAGCAAGAGGGGGAGAGTTTAGCTGAGGCACAAAGTGAGGGAAGTGGAAAAGGGGGTGGGACCTGGCCAAGGACAGGCTGTATGGATAGAGGGGAAGGGTGCAGATTCTTTTCACTGGGCAGTGAGGAGAGTTAGCAAGGGGATGATCATACTGGTGAGAGAGGACCAAAGAGGGTGAAGACTCCAAGAGAGGAACTGGAACTTGAAACAGGGATGGGGCGACACCATATCTAGGGATACCAGGAAACAACCAATATGAGCTGTTTGCAGGGAGGGAGTGGGGACAAGAGTCAGAGGATAGTTGTCAGTCAAGGGGGGGGATGGAGGACAGGGATGCCACAGAGAAGAGAAAAGCAAGAGTGGCAAAAAGGGGCACCAAAATAAGTAAAAAAGACGTTGTCCTACAGGTGGCCAGTCCACGGGGGCCTACTGCAGAGACTGTTAGAGGCATAGTGAATAAAGAAAGGAGCACAGGAAAGGAGCAACAAGTGGCAATGGAGAAAAGTGGCATAGTGACAAGGAGTGATGAACCTGACAAGGGACAAAAGAGGAAAGAAGCACAGGGGGAGCAGGAGGGAATGGGCAGTAGTGTCATTATATTAAGGGACTCCATACTGAAGGGGATCAGCTTGGGGGGCAAGGGGAAAGGAAGGTGCTCCAGCTGGGTGGAGTACATGCCAGGCATGACAGCACACAGATTGAAGCATGTTGTTCCTGCAAGTGTGGAGGGGCAAGGCAAAAAGCCTCATACTGTGGTGCACCTTGGCACACATGATTTAGTGGACTACAGTGTACTGAAGGTACAGAAAAGGTTCAGGGAGCTGGCCAGTATATGCAGCAATGAAGGCAAAATAGTGGCCTTCTCTGAAGTCCTATCTGTTCCTATGGCAAGTTCAGACAGAAAGCAAAGAATTCCTGAGATTAATGCCTAGATGGCAGAATGATGCATGGCTATGGGGTTTAGGCTAGGTTCACATGGGTACACTTGCATGCCTGGGACAGGCTCCACCTTAGCAAAAAAGTTTCAGCTGTTCTGAAGTAGATGCTGAGTGACTTTCTGGCTACCTCTTATAATTTAAACTAGGAAGGGGGCTCAAGCTTGGAAAGAAGTTTGAGATGCATGGAAAAGGAGTCCATTGGCCTCCCCCCATGGCTGGGAATAAGGGGAATGGGAGAACTCATTAGGTGGTGGGAGGAATGGAATGTTGTGTCCCTAAATGCCAGAAGCCTAGCAAATAAAATGGATCACTTGCAAGTGCAGATGGTGGAGAGCGAGGTGGACACTGCTGCCATCTCTGAGACATGGATGACCATTAAAATGACTGGGATCTTGAGGTGCCAGGTTACAAGCTGTACAGAAAAAATAGGGATGCAGGGAAGGAAGGTGGGTGGCTCTATTCGTGAGGGAAGAAATTACCCGCACAAGTGAAAAGGAAGCAGAGGGGAAAATTGAAGCCCTTTGGGTAGAGCTCCAGTCATCAAGGGAAGGGGGGGAGGTCAGAATGAGAGTGATCTATAGACCAGCCTCACAGGGAGCAGAGGAAGATAAGAACCCACGTGAACAGATTAGAACTAAGGCAGGCAAAGACAAAGTGGTACTTACTGGTGACTTCAGCCTACCAGGAGTTAACTGGGAATCACTGTCTACAGCCAGCTCTAGGGAAAGATATGTCCTGGATGCCTTCCAGAATGGCTTTCTGGAGCAGAGGGTCAAAGATCCAAATAAGGAGATGAGATTCTGGACTTGGTGTTAGCCAATGGAGACCATGTCCATGATATTAGATCATGTCCATAATATTAGGGTAGAGGATCCACTGGTGGGCAACAACCACAGGATGGTATGGTTCATACTGGGGGTAGGGCATGAAAGATCAAATACTCACACCAAGGTAGTTGACTTCAAAAGGGCAGATTTGGGGAGGATGAGGAAAATCCTGAAGGTAAATCTCCCTATAATTAGGCAGGAGATGGAGGTAGAGCAGAAGTGGGAAGCAATAAAGGCTGGAATTGCAGAGGCTACACAGTCCTGGACCAAAATCAAAAGTGAGAACACCAGACAAAAGAGGACTAGCTGGTTAGCCACCTAAGTTTCAAAAATGATAAAGGAGAAAGAATAGCCTTTCATAAATACATGCGAACACAGAAGGCTGAGAATAGGTAAATCTACCTGATGAAGTCTAAGGTGGCAAGCGGAATTGTTAGGGTGGTGAAAGCAAGGAGGGAGCTCCAATTGACTGAGGAAATCAAGACAGGAGAAAAGGACTTCCACTGGTATGTAAAAGAAAAGTAGAGGAGGAAGGAGTGTATAGTGAGATTGAAGAAGGCAGGGGAATGGGCTGAGAGTAGTGAAAAGCAGGCTGAGGTATTAAATCGGTCCTTTAGCTAGGTCTTTACAAGGGAAAAAGAGGGACCAGTACCTAGGGGCAGAAGGTAAGCTGTTCCTGGGGGAAGGGGGGACTGGAAGTGCCCATCTGGGTAGAAACAGTGTTAAACACTGGTCAGCCGGCGCAGTGGTTGGATTTCTGCTTGCGATGCCAGCGACATGGGTTCGGAAATGAGCCCTGGAACTGGAAGGCCGGCCGGGGAGGGGAGGACTTGAGCATCCCAAGGACTGCTCGTTCTCTCTGGGGGAAGGGGGTTACCAGAGCTCGGCTCTTGTCTGGCCCTGGGTGGAGACCCGAGGTACAGCAAGCCTGATGCTCAAACAGAGGTGGCCACGTGCCAGACGTCAGCGCTTCAGCATCTTGATGTCTGGGGACTTGGCACGCCAAGAGAACATCAGGAAAAATAACCTCGCAGCCTCCCAGTAGATGGAGCACCAGGCCCCGACCTTCAATGCCTCTACCTGCCCGGAGACAGCGTCCCGACGAAATACAAGAGAAGCATCGGGGTGTAAGGGCTCCCACCCTGTACCTGCCTGGGTGGTTTAACCACAGCTCCATGGGGGATGGACTGCACTAGCCACCAGGTAGGTGAGCAAGGGCTGATAAGTCCATAGGTGTCTCCTGAAGAGGGGAGAGCTGCGAGGAGTGGGAAAATAAAGAGAAAGTGAAAAAAAAAAAAGAAACAGTGTTAAGGGGCCTCAGGGCCATCTGAGTGGACAAAGCACTGGAACCAGACAAAGTGCACCCAATCGTGTTAAAAGAGATGGCTGGCATTCTGTCTGGCCCATTGGAGGACCTGTTTACTACCTCTCTAGAGACTGGAAAGGTGCCAAGCGACTGGAAGCTGGCACATGTGGTGCAGTTCCACAGGAATGTACCTGTGGATGATCTGGGGAACTATCATCCTGTCAGCTTGACCTCCAATGTGGGAAAGCTGATGGAGTCCCTCCTTAAAGAAAGACTGCTGAACTATTTGGGGTCAAGTGGGCTCTATGACCATAGACAGCATGGCTTTGAGTAGGGAAGATCATGCCAGACAAATCTGGTTGACTTCTTTGACTGGGTAACAAGGACAGTGGACAGGGGACAGGCAGTGGATCTACTTTATTTTGATTTTTGCAAAGTGTTAGACTCTGCCCCATACAGAAGGCTGGACAGCAAGTTAGAGGGGCTTGGGTTGGGGATAAGCTGATGGAATGGATTAAAAGCTAGTTACAGAATAGAAGTCAGTGCGTGGTGGTAGCGGGGGAATCTCAAAACATAGGCAGGTCATCAGCGGGGTACAACAGATCTCTGTTCTTGGCCCTGTGTTATTCAATATCTTCATTGGGACTTTAGCAGAAGGGATTAGGGGTAAAATCTGCCTCATTGCTGACAATACTAAACTCTGTGGATGGGTGAATACGGAGGATGGGAGAAGGGAGTTACTGGAGGACCTGGATAAATTGGAGAGATGGTGAAATACCTGGCAACTGTCTTTCAACACAAAAAAATGCAAGGTTATGCATCTTGACACACGAAACCCAGGGGCGGAATACTGGTTGGGGGGGATGTAGTAAACACAAAGGAAGAGAGAGACCTAGGGGTTATCATCACCAAAGACCTGAAACAATCTGCACAATGCAGCAAAGTGGTGGCTAAAGCTACAAGAATGCTAGGCTGCATAGCCAGGGGGTGCACATCTAGGAGAAGGGAGGTCATACTGCCCCTGTACAGATCACTGGTGAGACCACTAATTGAGTACAGGGTACAGTTCTAGCATCCTCACCTGAAAATGGACATAAATTTGATGGAGGGAGTGTGGCACATGACGACCAAGATGGTTTGAGCCAACAACCCAAGCCCTATCAAGAGAGACTAAAAGAACTAGGCATGTACACACTGGAGGAGAGAAGAGAGGGGGGACATGATATAAACCTCTAAGTATCTTAAGGGCATAAACAAGGTCAACACTGAGGGCTTGTTTAAAGTAAAGGGTGCAGGGATAACAAGGGGACAGCAACTGAAGTTGGGGGGATTTAAAAAAGATGCCAGGAGGCATTTCTTCACCTAAAGGGCCGCCTTGGGAAGGAATAAGCTTCTAGAAGAGTTGGTTTCAGCCACAACTGTGGGAGGCTTTAAAAGTGGGTGAGATAGGCTTATCAGGAAAATCACATTGAACCCACGTGAACAGATTAGAACTAAGGCAGGCAAAGACAAAGTGGTACTTACTGGTGACTTCAGCCTACCAGGAGTTAACTGGGAATCACTGTCTACAGCCAGCTCTAGGGAAAGATATGTCCTGGATGCCTTCCAGAATGGCTTTCTGGAGCAGAGGGTCAAAGATCCAAATAAGGGAGATGAGATTCTGGACTTGGTGTTAGCCAATGGAGACCATGTCCATGATATTAGATCATGTCCATAATATTAGGGTAGAGGATCCACTGGTGGGCAACAACCACAGGATGGTATGGTTCATACTGGGGGTAGGGCATGAAAGATCAAATACTCACACCAAGGTAGTTGACTTCAAAAGGGCAGATTTGGGGAGGATGAGGAAAATCCTGAAGGTAAATCTCCCTATAATTAGGCAGGAGATGGAGGTAGAGCAGAAGTGGGAAGCAATAAAGGCTGGAATTGCAGAGGCTACACAGTCCTGGACCAAAATCAAAAGTGAGAACACCAGACAAAAGAGGACTTGAAGACGGGGGATGGTGGAAGTGGAGGAATAGAGGGAATTCTGAGTTGGGGGAAGGGGACAGGGGCAGCTCTACTATAATCTCACAGCTTAGCTGCACACTTGAGCAGACTAGATAGACCATAATGTCCTTTATTTGCTGGCAGTTTTGTATGCATGTTTGTAAGTGGGCAGGGAAGAAATCAATGAAAACATTGGCTGCAGTAGCGGTGCCAGCAGAGGTCATGTTTCTTTCTGGCCAGGTGCGTTATTAGTTCTTTGTCTTGAAACCAGAGAAATTGGGCCAGGATGGGATGAAGTTTGGCTCCGGGAGCTGATTTTTCAAGGCTAGTGGGTGGTGAGCCAGATCGTCCTCAAGGGTGCCTTGTCACTGGTGGCCCAGGATGTCTGGTAGGACTTGTTGTAGGAAGGTTGAGATGTTTCTCCCATCACAGTCTTCAGGAAAGCCTACCAACTGTAGATTATATCAACATCCCTTGTTCTCCATTTCTTCTACTGTATTCCACAGAAAGATGGCTGGTGCAGTCCTGGTCCCTTATGTAGGCCACAGTCCTCCATGTCGGCAATTCGCTTTTCAGCTACATTTACTTTGTGGGATGCCTCAATAATATCAACATTCATTTTCTATGTAGCCATGCATCAGTCTGTGACTATTTTCCTGTGCCAGGATAGATAGTGCCAAGGGCAATGTCAATGCTGTCTCATGTGGTTGTTCATACCCAAAAAATGCCTCCCACAGATTCACAGACGCTCAGGAGATATTTTTCCTAATGTCACATTTTCTTACATTTTAGTCTTGGTGTTTAAATCCTAACTGATGCATTAATATAGTTCTTCACAAATCCTATTAAATAAGCAAATATATATTTCTGCTTCAAGTGGCATTTCCAGAACACTATTCTAATGACAACCAACCAGGAACTGTAATGCATGCCCTTTAGCAACCTCCAAGAGCTCAGGGTAAACATTCAAAAAAAACACACAATTTAGTCATAGAGGATCGGATTTTCATATGTTAAAAAATTTGCAAAAATCCCAGATACTTTGGGCCAAATTTTAGAAGGTGGATGCAGAGTTTGCCTAAAGCCCTGCATGAAACTCTAGCACTGACATAACTGTGGCACTGATGATTGCCACAACTGCACATGATTTCATAATCTTAGTTGCAGTTGCAAAAATCAACCCAATTCATGGCAGCTTGATCCAATCCTTGGACCCAAGCTGTGTGTAAAGATCCCAAGTCTGGATGCAAGCTAGATCAGAAAAAGGGGATCTAGTGAGTGTGACTTTGATGGAAGGGATAGAAAATCCCTTTAGACTGATGCAAACCCAGTGTGTCAGATCTTTGGCACTCCGGCAACTTTTGGCAGTTCTAGTCATTGTGAAATCTGGCCTTTATGTCAAGAGGGAGTTTGAAAAGTCATACAATGGATGCAACTCCTAGTTATGTTTCATGGGATATTAAAAAGTCATTCGTGAGGCTATATTCAAAAGTTTCACTTATCTGGATACAGAAATGTGTAGCTGTTTTAGTATGCTTTATATCCAGTAAAGGTATTTGGATGATACATTCTAGATCTAGATGCAAATGATAGACTTGGATACACTTGGGGCTCAATTTCCAAAGCCCCATTAGATCAACGCACCTTGTGCTGACACCCCAACTGCAGGAAACTCAGGTGGGCCAGCGACCCTGCAAGTGATTTTGTAAAAATTGGTGTCCTGTTGCCAAATTTCCTGAGCTTACAGGAAGTCGTCTTGTGCATCAAACAACTGGTGCACTGGTGGGAAATGCAAGAGACTGTAGAAGTTTCAGTCAGCATTGGTGGCCATGGGGGGACCCACCAGCCATGCAGCCAGCTGTTGGCAGGGTCCATGGAGGGTGGGCTTCAGCAGGTTGGGAGGTGGAGACAGACCCTGGCTTAGCACTAGCCCAGCTACCTCCCTGGTGGACAGTGGGTGAGGATGCAGTACTATGACATGTGGGGGGGGGGCCATGGAATTAACCAGCTGTGACCCCACCACTGAAGGGATGTGTGGCCAGGTGTAGGATGGCAGCAGATTTCCCCAGGCAACAGCTGCAACAGGGGCATGGGCCATCTCCCACCACGACAGTGCACTCAGAGTGTTGCATGGGCCATTAGACCAGCTCCCAGATGGTCTAACTCTGGTTGCTAGGGTGGCACATGCACCTATTGTGGAGGTTTGCAGAATCCCAATTAAGGGGATACTGCAGCACTGCCCTGGTACAAGCCCTGCTCCACCTTGCCACACAGATGCCTCTGTGGCAAGGATGGCTCAAGGTCAGCACACGTGGATCCCCAGTTGCATCAGAGGTGTCCAAAAATCAAGACTAGTGTAAGGTGTGGCATAAAAAGCCCCCTTACACCATTTCTCCACGACTCAAGCTCCTTGTGCCAGTCCTGATCCTTTAAAAATCAAGCCCTTGGTCTGAAAATATTGCCCAGGCAAATTTATGTCCCAGGTTTACAAACTTGGAATAATTAAGTCAGAGATGTGAAAATTGGAAACAACTATGTCTTAGCTTTGAAAATGGGACTTACTGTAGGAGCAATTTTGCTGCTGTCCAAACTGTACACAGTATTCAAATGATATATTTGTTTTCTGCATTTAGCTTCCTCTTTTTTGTTGCAGTTTATATGACATGAAAACATAATCACTGATGCCTAGAATTCATCTGCTGTGGCTGTGTGTCTACAACTGACATCTCCATCTTCTGCTTGTTACTTCACACTCTCTAGCTGTGAAAATGATCATGAAGATATAAACAAACAAGTATGTCAGATTAAGACAAACATCGAGAGAAGATTTTTTTTTTAATTATGTTGTTTCAAATGTGTTATGCAGAAAGACAAGAACAATATTATATTTGCATTGTCCCAACTAATCCAAAATTTATGTTCCACTGAACCATATTATGGCAATCTACTACCTCCGTCATGGGGTATAAATCCCATACAGTTATACTGAAACAACCCAACATATCTTTAAAGCAATATCCATTGCATCTCCCCAGAAGTTCCTTGGGAGTTACTCACCAAGATGATTCTCTTCGTGTTCGACTATGCTGATGTAGTCTTTGACTCCACACCTCCCTTGTCCAGCATTAGGTTAGACACCCTATTAAATGCCTTGTGCCATTTCATCTTTAATGCTTCCCCAGGTACCCACCACTGCACTCTCCATTTCTCCCTGCCTCTCTCTCTCTCTCTGCTCCCTTTAATCACACTGCCTACTTTGTGGTACTACACTCATTTCCAAATTTTGGTATCACTCTCTCCCTTCCTACCTCTCCAGTCTCCTCTCCTCTCCTCTCCTTCTCTTCTTCTTTAACATATCTGCTCTATTCTTGAGACCTCCATACCTTTTCCCTCCTACACCCTGTACAAATGGTAGTCATGCCCCCTTTTCCTATTTTCTCCCTTCCCTCTGGGACTCTCTCCCGAAATGTACTTGGCTATCCCTGGCACAATATATCAGTTGGAGGGTGAGGATATAGCATGCACCAAGCAGGAAAGGGATCTTGGGGTTGTCATCTCTGATGACCTCAAGGTAGGGAAACAGTGTGACAAGGCATCAGGTAAAGCAAATAGGATGCTGGGATGTATAGGCAGGGGCATCACCAGCAGGAAA
Organism: Neoceratodus forsteri; assembly: GCA_016271365.2. Taxonomy (NCBI): domain Eukaryota; kingdom Metazoa; phylum Chordata; order Ceratodontiformes; family Ceratodontidae; genus Neoceratodus; species Neoceratodus forsteri. The sequence continues at coordinate 1,783,765,903 of CM057449.1, forward strand.
AGGGAGGTCATAATTCCGCTATACAAGACACTAGTGAGGCCCCACCTGGAGTACAGTGTACAGTTCTGGAGACCATACCTACGTAAGGACATAGACAGGGTAGAGAAGGTTCAGAGGAGGGCAACAAAGATTGTGCATGGGTTGCATCACAAGTCCTATGAAGACAGGTTGAAGGAACTGAACATGTACTCCCTGGAGGAGAGGAGGGAGGGAGGGAGAGAGGGGATATGATAGAGACATACAAGTATCTTACAGGGAGGAACAGGGTGCAGGAAAACACTATTTTTAGGCGAAAAAGATGTTTCAGGACTAGAGGGCATGGGATGAAGTTGGAGGGAGGACGATTCAGAGGAAACATGAGAAAGAATTTCTTCACAGAACGGGTGGTGGACAAGTGGAACACCCTGCCAGAGGAAGTGGTGGGAGCTGAAACAATCACGGGATTTAAGAATGCATGGGATAGAAATAAAGGAATTCTAGAGGTCAGGGGTAAGGGGAAATAGACTTCTAGGAAAACAAACTGAACTTACAAGCTCAAATGGGCAGACTAGGTGGGCCATAGGCCCTTATCTGCCGACACTGTCTATGTATCTATGTATCTATGTATCCCCATCCCTACATTGCCTCAAACACATTCTCCTCCATTCCTCTACACATGGTGCTCCTGCCCCTTTTCCTACTGACCCAATGACCCCTGCTCCTCCATCCGGTGTGGCCCTCTATCTGCTGCCCTATCCCTCCTGCTGTTGCAATGTATCTGCTCATCCATCTGTCAATTATATTTATTTGTACTATATAAATGTTCCAACTTTGACTCTGGTTGCTCTCACAAAGTATTTGAAATTGTACTGTAAATACATATAATTTGATGTAAATGTAAACTAATTACTCTTCCTCTACTCCCCTGTCCCCTGGGTCGCACCAATAAACTAGACTCAGCTCAGTGTGCCTCTCCTGGCTACCACTATTGAAATAAATAAATAAATAAATACATATTTGAATACGAAAATGACAACTCTTGTGAGCAACAGCACAAGACGTGATCAGTACAAAATGACAAATCCAACATTTTGTGCCAGGTGCAGTTTATCAGAGGTGGTTTGATTAATGGATGGCTCAACCTAGACCCTAGAGCTGCTTGTTAGTGTGGTGTATTAAAAAAAATATTTAGATAGAGTTTAAAGTTAAATTATGCAAATTATTACAAGAAAAATTTCTCCAGCCAAGGATAGATCTAAGAAAATGAGAGAATACAAATTTTAATATATATACTATTCAATAGTACAGCACAAGCATATTACAATCCATATGGATGAGTGTTGCATGCATCAGTCAGTAATCATGATCATAATAATTTATGTAACAAGCTGCAATGGAAGAAGAAATAAAAGGATTTTTAAAAACAGTGCAATAGTTTTAGCATATAGTTACAGTTCTACCTCAAAGTTCAGCCATTCCTGTAACCAAATTTAGTTTTATTTAAAGCAGTTTAAGAAGACAAATCAAAGTGATATAAAGCTGTACAGTCCTGTTTGAAAAGTTCCTCCTCCTAAAAAAGGAATTACCCCTTCTCCCATTAATGAAAAGTAAGTAATTTTGTTAGCCATGTACTCCTTCTCAAGCTCTTGCCGATTTCTGTTTTCCTCTTTAGCCTCTGATTTTTCAGAACTCCACAAATCCTTGAATTTGTCTGGATACTAAGGGCCAGATAGTCAGAAATGTACCAAAGGTGGGTGTAAGTGTAGCACAGCACAAGTCAGATGTGCCATGGGAAAATGGGAGCCATATTCAGAAGATGCACTCCCTGAAATGCTCCAGTGCAAGCCGGCTGAATATGGCAATGATGCACCACGGCCCATCCATAGATGCGCAGGCACAACCAGGGATGCATGGAGCAGATCTGAGCACAAACCTGATGAGCAGAGCAGGAGCAACAGGCTGCAGGGACACATAACCAAGGAAGCACATGGGCAAGGGTCGCAGGACCCCACCAGCAGGGCACACACATGTACACAGAAGCACTGACCTGGAGGTAACACAGGGCACCAGGGGATGGTGCAGAGACAATCCCAGTCCACCAACCATGGAATAATCACCCAGCCAAAACCCCGCCACTACTGCCATGCCAATGGCAGGACCATGCAACAGACACCCACCAGGCATGCCCACAGGGAACCTTGGGCAAGGAGCCATGTGATGAGGCAAATGCATAGAGCAGGTGACCAGGAGCAAGTGAGGCACAGACCACACAGGGCCACACAGAGCACCAGCCAGAGTGGGGAGGGGCATCGCAGTGCTGCGCACAGTGGAGATAAACAATACCACAAGTGAATGATAGGCAAGGCAGACAAGTGCACAAGCTGCAGGGACAAGCACAGGCCACCATGGGACACATGACACAGGGCCATGTACAGGACAGGGAAAAGGTCCAACCGCCCAGTGAACACAGGTGCAATGGCTCAGGGGGATGGTAGAGGAACACAAGAGATATGGCAAAGCACAGTGGAACAGACACCTGCAGCATGGCTCCACATGCCACTCTCAAAGCAGACACAGACACAGACACAGGGACATAGCAAAAGAAAGGCTTTATATAAAGGTTGAACTATATACATGAACAAACAACAGAGGTAGGGACAGGGGAGGGTAAGAGGAGGATGGGTACAGAAACCAGGGGCCCTACAATGGGAAGGGAGTACTTCAGGGAAACAGGGCAGGTGAGGGTAATGGGGGCTATAGACAACCAGTGCCTAATGCAGGTTTTGGGCAGCCACCACTAGCCACTCTAAGACCCTCTGCATGGTGAGTGCTGCCTTGTGAGCAATAACAGGTGCCTCTGATTGGCCAGCACTCTCCCGAGGGCATGGACAATTGGCCTGGCCCTTGTCTGCCATGCCAGCCTGGGGACACCTAGGAGAAGGACAGAACAGGCAATCTGGCCCACCCACAGCATGTAGTGGACAGTGGGGGTACACACCACTGAAGGGACCAGACTGGACCTGTGCCTGGAGATCCACAACAACCATTCCCACAGCATACCAAAATGGTGCAGACAGGCAGACAGTGTTATGCAGTGGGCACATGTGTGCATGGGCATGGGTACATGGCACGGAGTGAGAGCACCTGTTACAGTGTGGATGCTGTGCACACACCCCTCCTGGGTGTCACAAGGCCACCAAAGGCCATGCAATACTGGCACACCCAATGGACATGGAGCCCACCACATCTGTGCAGACACGTGGCTGGGGCGGCCATGGCCGGGCCCTGTTCCCACTAGTATACCACAAAGACATGGAACAGCAATGTGACCAAGCTTACCTACCTGGCTCTGTCAAGCCGGTCCAGATGGTGGCACTCTACCACAGACCTGAACCCCCGTCATGGTTGCTCTGGCCCTCCATCAGTCCTCTGGCCCTGTGGAAGGAAGAAAGAGTGGAGGACATAAGTACACAAGCATGCATGGCTATCCCCCCACGCTACCATACAGCCCGCATGGTGCAGGGTGTGTCCCCGTCCATTCTGTGGCCCCCATGCCTGCCCAACTGCAACACATGCAGCAGCCATGCATGATGCATAGTGACCTCTGGGACCATGACCACCCCATGCAGTGGACCGTGCTGCACAGCTATACACCGACTATAGTTGAGCTCTGTGCATGCATGCCACTTGCATATACCAACCTCAGTGTGACACTGCCCCATGCTGCACATGGGCCTGCAGCCAGTGCAGCCTCTCTGGGTCCCTCTGCCAGAGGTCATCATACCAGTGATGGCATTGTTCGGGCATCCTGGGCTCCCCTGTTCTCTGCTCCAGTGCCGTGGCCACCTGCTGCCACACCTGGCTGCGCACCTGTTGCAAGGGTACCTGCCCATGAAGCTGGCCCTCATAGCCACCAAATTGATGATCACAATGTCTGACCAATTGTTGGCCTGCCTTGATCTCCCCTGTCCTGCCATGTCACAGAGCAAGCCAGTTTTGTTGTGGGAAATGGCCAACAAACCACACATATGGGGCTGCATGTGTACGATGCACAATAGCGAATGGTAGGATGCAATCATGCAGCATGCAGACACGCGATCACAGTGCACAGTGGAGGAGCACACATGTGCACAATGCCATGTACTGGCAGGTGCACATGGTTGTGTACACAATCCAGAGGGCACAGGGCATGACTCCGCATGGTGCCACGCATGTGCACAGCATGGGCTGCATGCCACATTATACACGGTGCACTGACATGTGGTAGGAGCAGTGCCATGATGTGTGTGGATGCGCGATGGCCCAGCAGCACTACATGCGCAATGACACACCATGGTTCATGGTGATTCAGTCGCGCGATAGGCATGTGCTACTGTGTGCACACACATGCCGCATACCGCGCTTAATGCGCATGCACCAAATTGCATAACGTGCTCTGGTGCAACTCAATTGTGCCCAGCATATTTATGTGATATTCAGCCGCTGTATGCAAATCACCTCATCAGCCAATGTGCAGCGCAATAGGGTGCATTGGCATACCATTACCACTGCTCACAAGCTCATTTGCATGCAACGTCTTATAAGCCCCACTGAACCGCACAGGACATGGATCAGTATTGCAACCTTTTAGGTAAGTGGATGTTAACACTGGGATCCAGAGGTGTCCAACAACACTGCAATGGGGGAATGCTCTTGGCCATGCTGACACTGACCCACTGTGCTGTCACTATTCAGAGGTAGCAACATGTCTGGTAATGATGGTGAGGAGAAGCATGGCCCTGCCCAGAAACGCAGGCCCAACTTCACTAGGGAGGAGCAGAATGCAGTGTTTGAGGCCTACCTGGAGAGGGAGAACCTGCTTAGTGGTGCCATGGGCACCCCTCAGGAATGGTCGGCAGGGTGGGAGGCCATGACAACATATGTGAACATGCACAGCACGCATCACAGCAGTGTGCAGGAGTGCTGCAGGAAGGTAGATACTTTCAAATGGAGGATAAAGGAGAAGGCAGCAGCCATATGGGCTTCATGTAGCAGAACCAGCCGGGGGATGATCCACCGCCTCCACCCTGTCAGCCACAGAAGAGCTGGTGGCAGCCACCATCAGCAGCACAGTGGTTTAGGGTGTGCCCTGTGGTGACTTCCAGATGAGAAGCAGCCCCTCACTGCATGGTGAGTATGCACTCCATATGCATGTCTGGCAGGTGTGGCATTATACATGCAGGAGTGCATGCTGCATTGCTGCATGCCACATGTGTGGGTGTCCGCCACCGGTCATGGCACCCCCATTGGACGTGGCAATGGTGACATGCACACCGGGAGTGGGGGGCATGCGCATGGGCCCTACAACACCACAAATACTGTTTCTTTCTTGCAACACCATCACGCCTCCATGGGAAGGATGGAGCAGAGGCGGCCGCAGCCATGATCACGGATGATGAACCGTCCACCTCCTCTGGCATCCATGGCAGGGACAGGCTGTGGGTCAGCAGTGCAGGGCATGTGGATGTCCTTGACCTGGGGTCAGACGATGCCCTGGCTGAGTTCCTGTGGGATGCCAGCCTGCCAGTGCAGTGCACTGAGACTCAGCTGGGGTCCAAGTCCGACTCCAGTGATGACCTGACACTGATTTTGGACAGCGTAGGGGCTGTGGTGCCCCAGGGAATATCACAGGCAACATCAGGGCCCAGTATTGCACCTGCAGCTGGGCAGCTGTTACCCATCCCCACTGGCATGGTGGTGTGTGGCACCACAACTGTGTCCAGTGTAGGTGATAGTGTTGCAGATGTGGCAGCACAGGGCACTGCCCGTCAGACGGTCGAGCAGTGGCAGTAGGATGCAAATACCACCGGACAGTGTAACATGGGGTCTGCTGCTGGTGCACCAGAGAAAACTGTACCCCTAGTACAGCTCCCTGTGCAGTGTCTACCTGAGTGGGACACTGTATGGCGTGATGTGTCACTCCCAACAGCCCAGTGTCCTTCCCAGGAGGTGCAGGATGCCGAATGACTGGCAGAGCACACCCAGTTGCTGTGGGCATCTGTTGCACATCAGGTGCTGCTTGCCACAGAATTGTGTGCACTGCAGGTAGAGGTGCATCAGCTGGCCAAGCAGCAGGACAGGGGTACTGTGCAGCTTCTTGATGAACTCCGCCAGATGCAGAAGGCCATGACCATGTCAATGGACTGCATGACTGATGTCATTGTGGCCGGGCATGCATCAGTGCCATCCACTGGGCTTGACCATGGGCAGAGGACCCCCTGCAGTGCTCTTTCCACCCCATGGCTGGTGACACCCTCACAGTGGCTGCCAGGCTCCGATGTTGACGTCCTGGACACCCCTGACGCTAGCCTGTTTAGCCACCACTCCACCCCAGTGAGGACACAGTTGCAGCCCCAAACTTCAACCCCTGGGGGTGTGTTGAACACCCCTCTTGGCTTATGTGCAGCCTGCAGCCACTGAGCAGGCCTGGCACAGCCACCTGCATGGCTGTGGTGGCCAAGGGACTGCATGGTTGACCTGATGTGTGTGCTGCTCTTATCTGCTGTCCACTGCTGCTGCCTTGTGCACATATGGGTGGTGGTGGTTCTGCATTCATGTGGTGGCATGCATGTGTGTTGTGGCACATTCCCCCCCGTGTGTGCTGGCCAGGTCACTGGGCCATGTGGTGTGGGTGTAATGAGGGCAGCTCCGCACCGGTTGTGCCTGTGCACCAGTGCCATGCTTCTGATCCATGCCATGTTCCTCAGCGTGTGTGTGTCCATGCCTGTGCTGTGAGAGTGTGTGTCTGTGTGCCACTGCCTCCACCATGCCTGCTGTGCGCCCTATTCCCTGCATGCATCCCTCTGTGCACACACAGGCCTGTGTGTGGTGTGGTGGTCTGTGTGACCCATGCATGTGTGTCAGTGGACTTACCTGCATTCTCCATAAGGCTCCAGTGCTATCGTGTCCCAATGCCTCCTGGCCTCCACTACTTGATGGGGATCCTGTCTCCCCAATGGTGGCTGCCCACCACCCTCTGGCTCATTATCACCATCATCCCCACTGCTGTTGCCCTCATCCATCTGGACAGCTATCCTAAGATCAATGGCCATGTTGTGCAGAATGCAGCAGACCAGGAAAAGGCCACAGGCTTTTGATGGCTGTATTGCAGGGCACCACCTGACCTGTCTAGGCAATGGAATTGCATCTTCAGCATGCCAAAGACATGATCGATGATACTGCACATGCTGATGTGTACCTCATTATATCTGTCTTGCGTGGGGGATGCTGGTCACCAGTATGGGGTGAGCAACAAGGGTCTGAGTGGGTATGCTCTGTCACCTGTGTGGGGAATGGCATGGTGAGAAATGCACTGTGTTGTTGTGATCATCCTGTCCCTGTCACCCAAATGCCCACTCCACCGTGCTCACCCTGTCTGCCCTCCCACCTCCCACAGCCATGCTGTGCCTGCCCCCAGCCTGTGCCCTACTCACCCACCAAATGATCCATGGGGATCTCCCCACGTTTGAATTTGTGGAACAGTACAGAACTGTGCCAGATGAATGCATCATGTGCACTCCCGGGGTGTGTGGTGCAGACAATGGTAATGCACCCTGTGGCATTGCACACCACCTGACATTTGATGGATCCATACACTTTTTGATTTATTTATGTTGGCCCCTCGGGGCAAGGTGGTATGCAAACGCCTACATGGGTACAGTCTATGGCCCCAATCTTGGGAAACATATGTGCTCCGAAGAGCGTGGCAGCAAAGCGTTGAGGAACTGTGTGAGGAGGCTGGATCTAGCAGACTAGGTGATGCCCGTGGTGTCACCTGTTGAAATTTGGAAGGTGCCCGTGGTGAGCAAGCACATCCCAGCAGTCACCTTGGTCTCCACTGACATGGCATGGCTACATCTGGTGGGTGCCTGCATCTCCTCACTGCACAGCTCACAGAACTGCCTCAGAATTGCCCTGTTCAGGCAGTACAAGCCCACTAACTCTGTATCACTGAAGTTCTCAAATGTGATGTGGGCACGGTACCACCTGTGTTGGGCATACCACTGCCAGGCCCTTTGTCAGTCATGTTGGTGTTGCTCCAGCCTTCTCACACCCTTTATTACCTCATTCATCAGGAATGGTGCACTGTCCATCTCTTTTAGTTGTTGGCGCAAGATTGCGCATCTGCTGTCTGTGTGTTTGAGCCGGTTTTTATAGGCTCAAATCTGGCTGGTGCATCTTATTTTTGCTCCGGACTTGCACCATGGTGTTAGGTTGAATATGCCATTGCACTGCTTATTCATGGGAATGCCCCCCCCCGCACTTTTGAACTGCATACATTATTTTTGTGCCATGGCACAGTGGGACTTGCGTGGCACAGCCGCGGTGTTTGAATATCGGTCGGCGGCTCAAGTCCGTAGTTGCACTGGTGCAACTCAGTTGTACCATGTGCAAGTACTCTGAATATCCAGCCTCTATTATATATATATATATATACAAGCACACACACACACACATATATATATAGATATAGATATATCTATATCCATACACACATATACATATATATATATATATATATATATATATATATATATATATATATATATATATATATATATATAAATAATATAATGTATAGTTAGGGTTGAGTAGCACTTTTAAGGTTAAAGGGTCAAATTTTGCACCTTAATAACTTTGCCACAGTTCAAGAGATTTGCCTGAAATTTGATATGCATGATTGGGTATGGTAGATCTTGGGATCTGCCAAGCTTCATACCGGTCAGATATACGTCGGCGGAGTTATTAAGTGACAACCAATTGCATAATTATGCTTTTTTGCAATTTCTTTGCTCTCGCTTACAGGTCGCACGGTTTGCACGACTGGCTGAAAACTTCAGGGAACATGCGGCTGGGGTCCCTGATGTGCCTTTTGAAGATTTTGTGAAAAAATATTGAATGGTTTAAGAGTTATTCAAAAAACAAATTCCCATTATAAGTCAATGGAAAAAGTTAACAAAATATTCAACACTTTCGCAAAGGCACTTTTTAGTGTCACTAATGGCCCTAGTAGTGTCTCAAATCTGCCATTTTGTTTTCAGTTGGTGATCCGAAAAATGCTTGGCATTTAAATTTGGGACCCTCTAGAGACCCAATTATGTTTGTGTTCACCTAGTTGGACCCTGAGATGCTAGCCATGTCTTTATTTTGGGGTTAAACACCCCAGAAATATGTTTTTCAAATTTCTGGAAACAGTAGTGTCACAAAGCAGTGTCGCAAGCATGACACTTTTGCAAATTTTTGCGAAAAGTGTCGCAAATTGCGACACTACTTTTCAGGTTATGGCCAAATGACAGGAATTCTTTGTCACCCTGCTGCAAACAAATGGTTTGGTATTTTGGGCTGCAATTTGGAGGGAAGGCAGCCAACATCTCACGGATGTGCCTTTTGGTAAAAAATATTGCATGGCTGCCAAGTTACAGTACTCTGAAGTTGGTGTTTTTTCCCATAGACTAACATGGTGGCGTACGCCGCGCCTTTCAGGGCTTGTATCTCGAAGACGATGTGAGATACAGATTTTTTTATTGCAAACAAAAACCTAGCCAGGAAAATCAAGATTTTTGTGAAATTTACATTTTTTTCTACGTCATGCGGTTGCTGAGATATTTTCAATTAAGTACTTCCAATGCTTGTTTTAAGCTTCGATCCCCATTACAATGCATGCATTCTTTGTACACACTGTTTTTCTGTATGCACCTGTTTGGCAAAAACAGGGTATGCACTTCCATTACTGTTACAGTCGTGGTTACTGTTTCCACTTGCGTTTATGTCATTTGCGTTACCGTTACTGTGTACGCCACTGTGTGCGTTACCCTTTGCGTTGTCATTCGTGCTTGCATTTTTGTTACTGTTACCATTTGCATTTCCACTACTGTTTCTGTTTGCGTTATTGTTTGCATCACTGTGCACATTGCCATTTGCGTTTCCGGCAGCCCTTTCATTTGCATTTACATTTCTCTTTCGTTTTGTGTCTTCCTTGCTGTTACTGTTGCCATTTGTGTTTGCAATTGCGTTACTGTGGCTGTGTGCATTACGGTTTGCATTTCCATATGCGCGTGCATTTCCTTTTGCACTTCTGCTTCCTTTGCTGTTATTGCTGCTGTTACCATTACCATTTGCATTTACAATTGCGGTACTGTGCCTGTGCGTGTTTCAGTTTGCGTTTCTGTACGCACTTCTGTTCCCATTTCCATTTCTCTTTCCTTTGGCATTATTCTTCATGTTAACTTTACCATTTGCATTACAATTGCGGTTCCGTGCCTGTGCACGTTTAGGATTGCGTTTATGTGTGTGCTTGCATTCTCGTTTCCATTTCTGTTCCCTTTCACATTCTTTTTGCTGTGACATATATATATATATATATATTATGGCAGCACGGTAGTGCTACCATAGTTAGGGTTGAGGAGCCATTTCTATGTTAAACCCCAAAACTTTGCACCTTAATAACTTTGCAACTGTTTGATGAATTTGCCTGAAATTTGGAATTTATGATCAAGACCCATAGGCCTTGGGATCTGCCAATTGTCGTACTGATCAAATATACAGGTACGGAGTTATTAAGCATGATCTGTGCGCGCATTTACGGTTTTCTGGAATTCTATGGTCGCGTGTACAGGTCGGACGGTTTGCGTGACCGGCCCAAAATCTTCAGGAAACATGCAGGCAGGGTCCCCGATGTGCCTTTCAAAGATTTCGTGAAAAAATATTAAACGGTTCAAAAGTTATTCAAAAAACAGTTTCCCATTATAAGTCAAAGGGAAAAAGTTAACAAAAAGTTTGACAGTGTCGCAAATGCATTTTTACTTTTGCAAATGGGCCTGTTACTTTACAAATCTGCCATTTTGTTTTCAGTTGGTGATCAGAAAAATGGTTGGCATTTAAATTTGAGAACCTCTAGCAACGTAATTGTTTTGTATTCACCTAGTCGGGTCCTCAGGATGCTTGCCATGTCTTTATTTTGTGGTAAAACACCCCAGAAATGTGTTTTTAAAATTTCTGGAAAAAGTATTTTCACAAATTACTTTCATGCTCACGAAAGTGTCGAAGTTTTTTGCGAAAGCTTTCGCAAATTGAGACAGTAATGTTGTAGTCTGTGGGGAAATGACAGCAATTCTTTGGCAGTGCACTGCAAAATAACCGTTGGGAGTTTTGGGATGAAATTTGGAGGGAACGCAGCTGACATCTCACAGATGTGCCTTTCAGTGTTGTATTGAAAAAATATTATACGGTGGCAAAGTTATGGCACTCCAAAGTTGACAGTTTTTCCCATAGGATAACATTATTGCGCCCGAAGCATAATAGGAATCCTTTGGCACCCTGCTGCAAAATAATGTTTTGGTATTTTTTCCTGAAATTTGGAGGGAAGACAGCCAGCAATACACAGATGTACCTTTCAGTAGTTTGGTGAAAAAATATCATATGGCGGCAAAGTTATGGCTCTCCAAAACTGACGTTTTTTCCCATAGGATAACATTACAGCGCCCAACACTTAACAGAAATCATTTGGAGCCCTGCTGCAAAATAATGGTTTGGTCTTTTTTCCTGAAATTTGGAGGGAAGAGAGCCAACAGTGCACAGATGTGCCTTTCAGTAGTTTGGTGAAAAAACATTACAGGGAGGCAAAGTTATGGTGCTCTGAACTTTTCTTTTTTTCCCTTAGGATAACATTACAGCGTTCACCGCGCCTTTCAGGGCCCGTATCTCGGAAACGGTGCGAGATACGGACTTTTCGTCGGAAAATTTCTTAGCTCCATGGGGCTAAGATTCAAATTAGCCAGGACAGTTGTAAATAATATGACTTTTAAATTTTTTTTCTACGTTGTACGGTTCCTGAGATATAATGTATTTAGTATTCCAAGATCTCATTTTCTGCGCCGATACTCATTATTTTGCATACATTATTTGTACTCACTGTCTTTCTCAATGCAGGTTTTGGGGAAAACCAGCCTGTGCGCTTACATTACTGTTACTGCTGCCCTTTCCCTTGCGGATCCGTACCCGTTTCACTTACCATTGACGTCTGCGCCACCATGTGCGTCATCCTTTGCGTTTTCATTTGCGCTTGCGTTTCTGTTATTTTTTGCCATTTCTGTCTACAGTACTGTTTATCTCACTGTTTCACTTTACATCATCATGCCCATTGACATTTCTGTTTGCAGGCACCATGTTACTATGTGACAACACATCACGTGGCAGACCATTTCCGTCTACGCCACCATGTGCGTTACCCTTTCTGTTCTCATTCGTGCTTGTGTTACCATGTGCACCACTGTTAGCATTTATGTTTGCGTTGCTGTCCCTGTTAGTGTGCCATGAAGGGCCCCGCATCCGTAATGCATTATGCAGCGGGGGCATGAGATACTAAACCCATTCTTCACGGCGGCATTACATTCACTATTTCTTGTTATCATTCTCAAAAGAAGGGAAATTAGAGCAAAAACTTCGTTTAATGCATTAGTTAGGGTTGTTCGACAGCGACAAAGTGAGGAAATTCGCTGTTAGGGTTGAAAACCCCCCTTGGACCCAAGTGCCCACCCCCCCTACCGGCATTGGGGTGTGGATTGGGATCATGGGTCCTAATTCTCACCCCATTCTATTGTACTTCTGCTGCTTTACTCATGTCATGGGGTGAGAGTTAGGGCTGATGATCCCAATGCAGACCCCAATGCCACCATGTGCGCCATCATTTGCGTTTTCATTTTCGTTTGCATTTCTGTTACTTTTTAGCCATTTGTGTGTACTGTACTGTTTCGCTTTCTGTTTCACTTTGTGTCACCATGCCCATTGACATTTCAATTTACAGGCACAACGTTACTATGTGACAAGGCATCATGTGGCACACCATTCCCGTGTATGCCACTGTGTGCATTACCCTTTCTGTTCTCATTCATGGTTGTGTTGCCATATGTGCACTGTTATCATTTCTGTTTGTGTTGCTGCTCCTGTTACTATGCCACAATACATCATGTGGCGGGAGCGAGTTGCATTAACTATTTTTCAATATCATTCTCAAAAAAGAATGGACATTGGAGGCAAAAATCTCTGTTTAATGCATTTGTTAGGGTTGTTCCACAGTGAGAAAAGTGAGGAAATTCGGTGATAGGGTTGAAAATTGTAACTGTGAGTTCGCCCGCGAGCACCACACACACACACAGACAGACACACAGGGGTGTGTTGTGGCATGAGGTGTGGCTGTCTGGCACATGTCTCTATAGGGCGATTGACTGACCATTAACACAATTCTTGGGAGTGACTTATCGCTATAATAATGGAACATGTTTTTAAACAGTTGTAAACCTTGTTCAGTATATTGTCAACCTCTTCATGTATGGTAATAAAAAGATTAACATAACATTGTTAGGATGTTTGCAGCCAATGAGAAATGTCATTTTGTTGGACTCTGAAGTACACATAGTAGTGATTGAATGGTACAGGCATAGTCACAGCTGTGACCTGTTGGGTGCTGATGTGTGGCACCGTGGTATAGTAGTAATGACTGCTTAGGCACACGAAAAGTAAGTACATTGCTGAGTTTTTCACAGTGTTATGAATTCTGTCAAATGTGACATGCAATGTCTCACATCGTTGCATATGCTGTGATACTGACTGTATGTCATAGGTACCAAACAAATAGATGGAGGTATAGTTGTAGCAGTATTAGTAAACATTGATTTGTATGCTTAAGTCATAGACACTTATTTTTATGTCATAATGGTATTTAAAGTAAGGAGTCGACACAGGTGGTTATGGTTTCAAAATTTATTCCAATTTGTCAAATGGAGAAAAGGTCCAATCAAAGTTAAATTTTGTTAACAGAAGCAGTCTCACAATACAATCTTTGTATGTGTGCAATCATTGCTTGTCAAATATGTAAATGTGTAAGAATAATAATAACTGTATACTATGGATTGGAGTAAGTGTGTGATATTATGTAAAACTAATCAGGTGTTGTGTGTTTTTAGTTATGCTTCAGTACTCACTTCTGTTTATGTGTGGAAGTAGTTTCTGGCATTCAACCTGGAATTCTAATAGTCAGGCTGCAGCTGTGGTGCTTCATAACATTTTTGCTATTGAATGTGAATGGAGTTTGTAAAAAATTTTACTTTTTAAAAAATGGTTGTATGTTGTAATTATGTGTAGTGCATTACTTGTGTGTTATGTTAATAAGGGAATGTCAGTCGGTTGTGAAGTGTGATTTCACACATGATAGACAAGTGTTTTGTTGTAATTGTGTGACTGCTAATGTGAATATTCCTGGGTTGGGCGAAAAACCATATGCTGACTGTATAAGTAGTACAGTTTACACAATTGTAAGTTTTGTGACATTTGATTGTTATTAAATAATATGTCACTGACTAGGTGCAAATGGAAAATTCCCACCCGACCCCTCAATTGAGGCGATCATAAATATTGTCAGGAACAGGTATGCAGTTTGTTGTGATCAGCAACAGTGCCTGATTTACAATTGTCAATATTTTTTACATACGGTACAATTACTTATGTGACAAGTACAAAAAATAAAATGTTTTACATGAACAAATGACATGTTATCAATTCTTACATTGACTTCTATGTAAATTCTTAACTTGTAAATACTAAAACTGTCATGGAATGCATTTTTTAACAAACTTATGGTTAGTTAAATGTTGTTAGTATACTGCTGAATAATATCTAAAACATTCACTTGTACTGTAGTGCTACACTGCTATTTTTATTTCAAGTATCAAACTAGTTATTAACAATGTACACTTGAGAACAAATGTTTCTATTATGTACAAGTAATTTTAAACAGTTGTAAGAGTCACTAAATTAGATTCAGTAATTGGTTATTATTAACAGTTGTGTAACTCAGCTTCTTGCATTATCAATAAAGGTAGTTGTTTTTACATATGTACAATACTAGTACTACGCCTGAAAGCATGATAGTTCTACACTGTTGCATGGTGATCGAATGATGTTCTCTATATGTGAAGAGTCACTAGACAAATTGAAGTGTTAAAAGACTACTTGTGACAGAGTGGAATGTTTGTTGAATGTTATAAGGGTAGCTCAGTAATCTACGATAATAATTGAGAAGTTCTCTTTGTTTGCAAAGACTAAGAGCTTATAAGTCATATCAATTTGTTGCTCTATATGAGTTGATACACAGATTTTTAAAGAGATGTACAGAGGAGGAGAGTAGTAAGTCCTCAGTTTTTAGATGCACAATCTTTTATAGACATGTAATCTTGGTTTCTCTAGTGACTGTTAATATTGTTGGCGCCGATTGAAGCCACTACAACAATTTTCATGTAGTCACTGATCTACACAAGATCTAACATGTCACAGTCTATGTAATGTCTGTATTAGAATTCCATTTTGTTGAAATTGTATTGTTTTATTTACAGTTGTAAATTGTACAACATTGTAATGAGTTATGAATTTTTTTTGGACAAAGTAGTCATCTTAAAATGCTACATGTTTTGTCCTATTCTTCTGAAATATGAAGGTTGTCATAATTCTTCAATATTAGAAGATATGCATTTTTCAAGTGACATGGCAGTCTCTGTTTAAAAGTCGTTGTAGAGTCGTCACACTCTAACCATCCAGTTGTGCACCTTAGTAACAAGGTGTAATGCCCAGAATGCATGGATTGACCATGGTGATAGATTATACTGTGAGTGTCAAACAGTGATTGGTTGAAGACTATTCTACTAGCTGTGTAATCTGTGATAGGAGTATCAACTCTGAGCCCGTTGGGGTCAAATCTGTGCAACATAAGCAACAGATATTGAGATGAAGTCCTTAGACGTATGGACTGAGTGCATCTGCCTCCGCACCTTCCACAGGCATGACTACATTCAGCATTAGTGAACAGCTGTCGAAATTTGACACTTTTGGCTTTAGGAACAAAGAGAGTTATCCACAGCATGTCTTGTGTGGTTTCACGCTGTGAATTGCCACATGAAACACATACATATTTTGTAACATATGTTACTGTGAAGTACTGCCGCATTGGGGTGCCGTCTTCATCCAGGTTGTTTATGACAGCCATCATGAACTCAATACTGTCTTGCTGTATGTCTGCAGCAAATGTACTACATCCAGCATATGTAGATAACACATGTCGTAGTGGTGTTAGTGAGTGTAAATTGTTAGAGTTGTCAGAAGTCATGTTGATAATCTGCTTCAAAGCATTTGATAGGGGATTGTCTTCTGAAGCAGATATTGCCTGCACAAACTGCAGCATGTGTAGAAAAACTTGCATAGCTGAGTTAGCATAGCAGTTTACTCTACTGCTGTTGTCAAACAGTGGTACAGCAGCTACACCAACTGATTTCTGATGAATTGTTGGTTGTGAATGTTTACTTGAGGTTGTGGCCTTTGCTGAACTCTTTTTTTTTTAATCACTTTGGGAAGCTTGCTGCTGTTTGTTGCTCTGTCTAGCTGTGACTGAATTGTGTGAGATAGACAGATATGTAGGCAGTGGTATTAAAGACATCTGTGGCTGATGTAGAGTATGTAACCTGTTGTACTCAAGAATACATCACTTGTCAGCTCGTATTTTCTGAGGTGCTATACTAATGATGTGCAATCCAGAAAGGCTTCGTACACGTGAAAGTGCAACGTAGCTCATGCCATCCTTGAAAATGTCTGTACCTATGTCTACCATTGCTGAATCCAAACTCAATCCCTGAGATTTGTGAATGGAGACCGTATATGCAACACATAATGGGAACTGTTTCTTGTTTATGTAGATATCCTTAAAAACCTGGAATTTTACGCAGGTTCGATCTATGTGTACAGAGTGTTGCATGTTGTCAAACTGCACTACAAGTGTCTGAATAAATGTCTTCTGGACATTATAGACAAAGTCAGTGATGTTTCCCATGGCACCATTTACCATGCCTTGTTCTACATCGAGATTACATCGTAGCATGATATGTGCATTCTTACAAAGTGTGAGAACAGCTTCTAGGCCAGCAGTTTGTGAAACATCTGACTTCAGTTCACTTAGTCGTTCAGTCATCTTTGCTACTAGCTTTTGACTAAGAATAACGCCATCAACTGTATCAATTGCATGGAGAGTTACAATCTCTTGGTTCTCTCTTTGTAGCATTAGATTGTTGAATTCAGTGCATTTCTTTAGTCGTGGCATAAGACACACTATGTGTCTGGCAGTAGAGTATATATTGCTGAAGACATTACTTGCTGTTTCTATGCATGTACTATCTACTGTGATTTTCAATCATTTAACATACAAACATGTTCTGGTGATAGAGAACTGCAGAGGCTTCATCTAAAAGTGATTTGTAAGCTAGATCACCCGTTTGCCGCATGTTCTCAGACAACTCAACATAGGTAAATAATTCCCATATGTTATAGCCTGCAATGCAATCGAGGATATTCTTAGCTTGCTTGGCAGTCAGAGTTGTGAATACATGCTCTGCATTGACTGGTGCAAGTTGTAAAAGGTCTCCCAACACAAGTATACTTTTGCCACCAAATGGCACTCCATCGTCAGTACCTAAGATCTGCTGTAGACGTAGATGAATATAGGCTAGCATGACATTGGAGACCATGCTGATTTCATCAACAATGAATAACTGCATCTTTGTGAACATGGAACAGAGCTGAGATGCAACCTCGAATGACAGTTTACGATACTCTCCAGTTCTCCCATGTTCGACTCGCAACATAAAGAGACGGTGTAATGTTACTCCACCAATGTTGTATGCTGCTAGTCCTGAGCAGTCACAGCAACAGACATTGAAGAGCCTGTCACCTCCGTACTTCTGCAGTGATGGCTTCAATCAGGAAACTCTTTCCTGTGCCAGCTGAACCACTAACAAACATTAGTAGTGGTTTGTACTGATTGCAGCCACATTGTTTTGTTTCATGTAGTATACCATGTTGTACAGCTTCAACCACTTGGGAGTGAACTGTATGCTGCAGCTGATTTAGTCTTTCTCTTACGTCAGCTGGGTTGACCATAGAGTGTGTGCCATGTTGCATTGTCCTTTACTGCTCGCCGGCAATATTTTGCGCAAATATGTCACTGGAACTTTTGAACCAACTTCCATAGTGTAGGACTGTCATACTTGTCTGGAATGTGACAAGTGATATATTTTTTTATGAATGATAGCACTTCTGCTGCTTCATGTTCACCGATGCGTGGCTCATCCTTGATCCACAATAACGTATGGATATGAGGGGCACCTCGTGCTTGATATTCTGTCCTCCAAAAGTAGTGTTCTACAATGCCTAGAGGAGGATTGTCCTTTGACAAGATGAAAGTGAGAATGTCATGGAACCGCTTGTGAAAATGTCTTGTGACAGACACAGGATCAAGTGAACACACAGGATCAAGTGAACACATTTCTCCGACAGTCATTGATGAGATGCCTTTGACATCGGAATTTGCCCACTTCAACAGTTCAATGAGTTCGTTCCAGGCATATTCAGCACAACTAAGTGTGACAAACCATGTGGCTGCGCCATACTCTCGTAGCATTGTCATCACTTCCGAGTGTCTGCGATACCAGTATTCTTTGGTGCCACGTAGACTTGAAAGTATGGAAGACAGATTCACTTGCACATTTCATCTTTCTGTTTTAATTTCTCCAGAAATTGAGCAGCTGTAATTCCATCTAGTGGGTTGTTAGCGAATGGTATGTGCTATAAGCATGACAGAAATGCTAAGCTCACTTTCCCAAACAGATGGAACAGGTACTGTATGTTATGTCTGAATTTGCCATCTTTGCTCAGGACACAGCTAGTGCAGTACTCAGCACCTGTACCGTGCTTCTCTTTCATCTAGGCGTCCACCTGACCCTTTTGGAAATAGGTCTGGGAAGCAGCGTGCTTCTAGTGTTGCCTCCAAAATGCTGACAGGCTCACCTTCCACCTGCTTCATTTGATAGAGATCAATGTTGTCTCCTAATGGATCTCTGCCATGTAGTGGGTGAATTGTGTACTATTCATACACATTGTCACTTGTCTGTGTACTGACTTTCTCAATGATTGGCTTACTTTTTTCTAATAGATCATGTTGAACAAAGAGAATGGCCAGCTGATCTATGTCAAGGTCTATATAAAGGAATTGTTCCTCTTTAAATAAGCCAGAGCAAGCTTTACCTTTTGCACATTGACAACATCTTGCCAGATGACCTTGGCCTTTGTAGGCACACCATTTACTAGAATGACCAAGCTATTTTCTGTTGCAATAAGCAGACATTTTTCCTGTAGAGGAAGTGGTAGATACATCACAGAACCCTTTAGAGATCTAACAAGCTCTTTCTGTGGAATCTTCAGAGTGTCTTTGTGTTCAGGCAGTAGAATCATTTGGAATGGTTTCATTGTCTGAATTAGAATACGTTCAAACATATTCAATGTTGAAATCTCAGTTGGTGTAACATCTGTTTCCATGTTGTTTACGCACTGACCTTCCTGGCAAAGTGTTGCACTTCAGTTTTGAAAAACAGTGTTTGCATAGCACAATGGTGTCTTGTGGATGAAAGTCAGATTTCAGGAGCAAGAATGCTGTGAGGCGGAACCACATGTCATTGCATGGTGACCAGGTTTCTAGGTTGAATGTGACAGTTTGTTTTGTGTAGCACAAATGGTTGCATGACACACATACAGAATCAAACTTCTGATACTTTGCAATCTCAAACTTGGCAATTTCCTTCCTGTACTGTTTCAGAATGTCATTTTCTAACACTGAAACAGATTTTTCTGTGGAAGTGTGACACTGGAAATTGCTTGTTTCTGGATCAGAAGGAATGTGTTGCAGTTTTTTTAGGAAAGTGATGGCACCCTGCATGTCACCTGACTGCAATAAGTCATTTAAACAAGTGTACTGATGTACAGCTCGCTGTACTTAATATACTCTGTAGACAAACTTTGCATGCCTGTTTGATGCACTGCAAGCATCCATGTTGTGAAAAAAACTATCACAAACACCAGTATTGAGACATGCAAGTGGTAACCCATGGGTCAGTATGTGGCCGGTTCTACAATGGTCAATTTCTGTAAATAGTTTATGTCTCTTTTGCGATCTGTTATTATGAATAGGTTAACAAAGTGTTCTACTTTTGAAATGATGATTGCCTACGGTTGCAGGTAGCATCACATGACCATAGCAAGGCAGTGCCATTTAATGAAGACTATGGTTGGACCACAGTCATCATCAGTATCCAATTGATTGTCATCAGAGATACTGAGGACTTATTTTCTAGTTGCCAGAACTCATCAATATTGAGCGTCTGTTGTTCGTAAAGTCATGATAAGACTCTTCCCAGAAATATGCTTCTGAGTGCTGTGTGTGCAGCCACTGTCCTGTGAAGACATGGCAGAGTTGTCAACAGTCAAACAAGGATACTGTTGAAGCCTTTTTAATGTCATATACAAGTTTCCTGAATTGTTCAAGGACATGAGACATATTAGCATACAAGCGTGATAGTACAAACAGTGCTCTGTTGACAAAATCCAGTACTTTCAGATGTAAATTCATCAAAGAAAGGTGACTCTTGCTCTTTTGAGTGTGCCCGTAGCACAGCAGTGATAAGTCTTCGATCTTAGCTTTACTTGCTAGTGATCGAATACTCTCTTTCTGAGTTGTAAGTCACAATTTTGTATTTTACGGTGTTGTTTTGAGCCTCTGTTGATGGTTACACTCAAAAAATAGTTGTGTTTAGTCTTAGAGATCGACACAACATTTATGATACTATACATTTTGGTTTTGGTAATGGATTTTTGTTTCTTTGTTGCATGGACTTGATGTAGGGGTCACTGTTGCAGTAAGGTCTGTCGATGTTCATTTTTTGGGTGCCTTTACTGTTTGTTTGTTACACTTATACAACAGTGTAGTACTATTATACCGCGCTCTCTTTGAGACACACCTACGTCTGTATTTAGTTGGCATTTTTGGGTATTATGGTTGACGATGACAGTAAGCAATCTTACAGAGTATCAGGCACCTGTGAGAGAGAAAAAAAAGTTTTAGAATAAACTGATAAATTTCTTATAACAATGTGTATTAATAGAATAGTACACTAAAATGTTCACAATGGTGGTGAAAAGATAAATAGAAATAGCTGTTATGAATATGCATTGTGCAGCTGCTCGTAATATCAGAAATTTGTTCATTCTCAATATTTTGTGGACATTTAAAGATTTTCTTCACATGTGTTACGTATGATTATCTTTATTATTTTTTACCTGTGTCTGGTTATGTGTTTTATACCGTGTAGCGTGTCAAGGGATAGTCCAGTATGATGATTAACTATATGGTAGAGCAAAAATTTGAAGCGACAATTAATGCGTTACCAAATGTATAACAGTGGTATGTTTTCAATTAGGGGAGGACATGCCACTATTACTGTTGTGTGAGTGGCAACACAGTTGGTAAGTATAACAGCATGTTAGCAAAATTTCAATATAGTTGCTGCATTTTACCAACATTGTGTTTTGTACTCCTGTTATTGCCATTGAGCTGTGATTTTTCACAACATGGAAAAATGTTTTCCTGTACATGTACTGTGCAATGATGCAGTTCATTGTGAAATAACTCTGTGGACCTGATCACAAAATTGCAGTGGCTGCGTTTTGAACAGATAACCGGTGAATATGTTGAAAATGTGTGAGAATTAAAATATTTCTGATTTACAAGCTTAGCTTGCAGTTCCACAGGTACACTAGATAACTTTGTGTTGTGTCATACTTTTCAGTTGAGACTTACTATTTTTGATTTAAACCTAGCGTTGTAATTAGTGTAGATTTCATTAGTCACATCGTTAACAATACTGCTTTTGCTTATGTACTGCGTTTTGGATGAGTTGATGTGAGAAATGACTATATGTGAAATTTTAAACATAAAGTGTAATGTTGAGCAGAGGCATTACAATGGATATATGAGGACATTTGAGTGTAAAAGTACAACAAATTAGTGTTTTTGAATCTCACGTTGCACAGCAGTTTTATACTATAACGTGGAACGTGTAAATCTAAAATATCTGCACTGCACACTGAGTTTGAGGCAGCTATGCAGCAGATTGTGTGTTTAAAATTGATAGTCAGCTATTTTTCCATAGAATGTGAAATTGTGTCAATATCTAGACAGTCTTGGAAAGTTACTGTAAACACGAAACTTGAAAAAAATACTTTAGTAAGTGGTGTCGCCAGTGTTTTTAATTGCATTGTTACTATGGTCAAAAGTACTGTCGGGAAGTTCGACACTTTACGCCGACTCACTTTTGTGCTATCAAGAAAGTGTATAAAAGTACTTTCGTGGGTAGTAAAGTTCAATATAATACTTGGGAGTACTGGAAACATTCATTACCAAATCATTAATAGTCTGTTTGAGTGACAGCTAGCTCTACCAATGAAATTAAAGATTTGTCAAGGCCACTTCGAGAAACAGAATCGAAGGCAGGACAACACTGAAGAAAAGTAAACAAGATCATTTGAAAAATTGCTGAGAAAAAGCAGTTGAAACTGTAAGTACAGTCTATCTTCACGATATTTTCTAGTATTTAAAAACTTATTAGAACATGTACATACTATTAATCAAAACTTTTTTGTGTTTAATCTCATAATGTTAATTGTTATTGAGGAGCATGCTATATTCTTAAGAAAATAGTTTAAAGTAAAACATTTTAGTACTAACATACAGATACAGCTGCAAGTGGAGGGAGATAGAGAAAGATGCGTGAGGTTTATGACAAAATGGAACCAATCAGACTTGTTTCTGATGTGGAATTGTTTAAAACTGCCTATGAAAGGATGCATTTTTCAGTTCTCAGTGGTTCCAGATTTTGCAGGAGCATAGTCTAGTAATACTGAATGCATGAGTTACATTGGTTCATGAAGCCACAGCAGGATGAATGTTTTTTTTATTTGTGTGTTTTGTCTACAGATACTGAAGCTAGCTTGAAATAAGGAGGAAACTATCAGTTTGATTTTCAGTGCTGTCAAGATCACAGGGTAGACAGTCCTTTCTTAAGTAGCCTTTCTGTAGAGTTCTGGTAAAAAAACTTAGAATGGCAGAAAATAGCAAAGGATTTTGTGGATAGTTGGAAGTAGTTACATAAGATGAGCAGCTGAGTTTGCAGTTCATGAAGTGATTTTAGGAGGACCTGCAGCTCCTGGTGCTATGTAAGATGGTTTAGGCGTGGTGGAATGAGATGAGAACATCTTATGCCAACCATGCACAGACTTTGAGAACTCACTCTCCTCCTGACATACTGCTAATACATCTTGGAGGCAATGATTTGGGCTCAAAGCGCTGGGTAGATTTAGTGACAGAGGCAAAGTGGACCTTAGCTTCTATGTATATGTTGCCTGCCTGTATTATCCTTATTTCCAGATATTACAGAGCATAGAGTCTGGCAAGCAGGCATCATATGTATCTGATTGACAGAGCTCCATGAAAAGTAAATGTGCAGATTACTGCTTTTACGCGTGCATGGAATGCATACTATCACGTCTGTAATTAAATACTGTAATGATTGGCTATTCCTACCAGATGGTGTACATTTCTCGCATGCTGGCAATTGTCATTTTGTGAGAACCTTCAAGATGGAATCCTGAAGATCCTTTAAGATTGTGAAGACTGTTTGAGAAATATTACAGAATACACAAAAGTTCTTTTCAGAACCATATTAATGATCAAAAAATAGATCAAGTGCACATCACTCACACATATGATACATATATGGGTTTGCCATATTACAATAAGTGAGGCGAAACGTAATAGTAATTTTCCTGCTTCTGTCTGTTCACAATGTATGATTTTGTTATGTGTCAACATTGGTAAATAGTTTGAGTATGTTAAATGAGTGTACCATTTACTGTGGCCTTAGGTATTGTAGCTGTACCAACAGGGCTAGAAATAATTTTTTGACTTGCCTGTCCGAGGACAGGTATACATAAATTTGCCTGTCCACAAAACTTGGCTGTCCACACTATTTTTACTAACTTTCCTGTCTGTTCCCTTATACACAACTGCTTTGTTTCAGATTTTTTACCTTGTTTTAATAATCCACTGCAGGGTGTGGGTTATAATTAAGTTGCCAACTTCTGCTGTGATCAAGTCACAGGACTTAGTCCTCGCGGCAAACTATACCAGAAGTGAAGTAACCGACACTAACTAACCACACTACTGTGAATTATTAGTTCAATGAATAACAAATACCCAGCCCCCATTCCTTCAAGCTGGGATAAGCAGGACCTCACAGAAACAAGATGTTGCATCTCAGCTGGGTATCCTGGATAAACTAAAACTAAAATAAACAATGAGAAGTGTTTAGAGCTCTTTCCAACAGAGTGCCATGCATTTTATCAAAATTTTATTCTCCAGATAACCTGGCTGCCATGGTGAAGTGGTGTCTGCCAACCTCTCCACATCCTCTGCAGTACTAATGCTTCAATGTTTTGGGAGTTGGGCAGGTTGGCAGGAGAATATATCCTTCCCTGGTTTAGTGTTGAAGGATGTTTGGCAGTGATAACTCTTACATAATACCAAACCTGTCACAGTATGATTTCTTTCTCAGAATGTAAAGTGCATATGTGAACAAATGTACTTTTACGTTCTGAAAAATAATATCATGATGTGGCAGGCTACAAACAGGTATTATTAAGTGAACACTGCTAAACGTCATGTTTCCTAGAGCATGAGGATATATTAAAATCACCTTGCATTTTGTGTTTGCTAACTCGTCCTCATGAAGTTTCACCTGTAGGATTTCGACTTTCCAGCAGCATGTTTACTATTCATGCCCTTTCCTTGCTGTAGCGGTTGGCTAGCTCATTACATTTTGGTACCGTGCGTGGTTACTTACTGCACAGCGCAGAACACCAGATACTAGAGCCGCCCTGTAACTACTGCCTTTTAAGTGGCAGTGCCAATTAGCAAAACTGAGCATGAATTTAGTGTCAATGCCCCTATATTTACCGAGCCTAATGGTGCGTCTTCAGATCGCGGGGTCCTGACATCCTTTTCCTAAACAGAGTGCTTTGGTTGGGTCCTAGCACCCTAATAGGTATAACAAAGTTATAAAACAGAACTGCCTGTCAAGGGACAGGCAAAGAAAAAATAAATGCCTGTCCCAATGAAAAAAGCATTTTATCGAACCGGGTGGAGAAACCCGAGTTATTTGAAACCCTGTACCAACATGGTATGTGTGCAACTTCAATAAAACACAGTGGTACTGTAAAATGTATCTGTTTCTTCACTGGTATGTCAGGATATAGATGTGTTTTTAATGTTACAGAAATAGGTAGTTATTAGTATATGGGTTACAATGAATGCACAACTGCGTTATCATGCACTTTTTACTTTCAATTACTTTGTTGCCAGATCTTCACATTTATTAAGTGCATTCATAGGTCTGACAACAGTTCTGTGATGTGGTTAATCTCTGTTTAACATCACACATTGCAATGTTGTGTGAGATACTTCAGTGTAGTACAGATCAGATTATGTCATGGTGGCGCAATGTGATGTTCAGTACAGTACCTCCGACCCACGGACTAGAGTATAGCATAGTTAGTCTAGTAGCAGTTGTTTTTTACTGTCAGGTGGCTAAATCCTTTTTAGTCTATATTATGGTACTGATCTGTGTTTCCTGCTATATTGAAGGACAGGTGCTCTTTGGTTTAATTTAATTAGTATTGTATAAAATTTGTTTAAGAAATGATTAATATTGTTACATGATACTAATGTAGATATTTCTTTGTGTTTGTATTCAGAACTAGTAAGACTTACAAAATAAAATGAGGCCAGTGGACCTTGTGAGATGTGTGCACTGCTTGGAGCAGTCAGGGCAAGGAGAGTGCTGGAAGTACTGATGAGGGTACCTGGGTGAAACTGGATTCCAATGTGGGCGCATTAACAGTTGTTGTACATCGCGCGGGTTAAAATAGTCAGTCGTGCAACTGAAAAAGAAGTGAAAGCTGTGCGCAGCTTTAATGTGTTGAAACAGCGGGAGGTGATACCGGACAACGTCGTGCTGGTACTACCTCGCTCGCGAGCTTTAAGGAGGCTGCTGGGAAGCCAGCTGTGGGGGCGCCTTACTAACGTGAGTAAATCAGCACAACATTTTCAATAGTTGTCAATGTTTTCAGACTTAGTAAAAACATTGTATAGTGCGGACCAGATATTCAAAGGGTTGTATTCAATGTTGTGTAAATGTGTGCTTATTGGTGTAATGTGGCATGAGGCACGCTTAGTAGTACATCACTCACACAGTGATTAAGTGACCATTGATATAAACAGTCAGAGTGCCTTATTAGTATTATCATAGCAATATTTTGAAAATAGTGTTGAACATTGTTTTGTATGTGCTTAGTCTTACATATATGTCAATCAAAGATTGACATACAGCTAATAACGTTGAGATACTAATCAGAAACTAGTATTTTTCACAACTGTTGTTGTAAGTCTTAAAAAAATGTACTGTGATTTACATCTAACATTTAAATATTTTTTGTTTTGGGTTCATGGTAGAACATCGGAGGCGTTCCCCAGCTGCAAGCGAGGTAGTGCCAGCAGAGAGCCAAGCTGTGGAGGGTGGTCAGTCAGACACTGAAAGTGTCATTTTGATTGAGTCTGACGGTAAGACTTTATTATCACAAATTTCTTAGGTTGTTTACAAATAAGAAATGAGGGTTTCTCATGACACAAGCGTGTGATATTCAAATTGTGCCATTCATACACGCAAGGTATTGTGCTGTGCAAATTAGCTGCACAGCTGTGTGTCTGGGGCAATATTCAAAATGTGACATGCAAATGGGGTATAATCATTGCAAGACGCAGTGTGGGGACATTTGCATGTCGTTATGGCGTGATTTGCATGCTATTACCATGCAGGTCTGCTGATCCCCGAGAAATTGTGCGTGGTGCCCTAACAGGCTGCAGGCATCGGGGAACAATACTGCGGTGCAGCCTGATCATAGAGAAAGCAGTGTAGAATACCCCGCAGCACCCCTCTCTGGGCTGATCAGAGGAATAGTTCAATTCTCCCGCAACACATTGATCGTTAGCAGCAATGTGGCCCCCTCCCGAACGTATCTCTGCTGATACAGTGGACCGAAAAGGTCGATTGCAGGTAGTAAGTTTAATGAGCCGCTCTGAACATAGCCCTGGTGGGCAGTGTATGACCGACACCACGCACTTGCTAAGTTCCACCATCCCGTCTCCCCCTGGCAGCTGCTGGGCAGCAGCAACCCACATGTCTGCCACCCTGCCACCCGCCGAGTGACTGTCTGGTAGGGCTGAATGACCATTGCTGTACGTACAGCTAATGTGTTAGGAGCCCATGCCGTATATGACAGTTCAGACTTTTAATGAATGAATTGATTCACAAATCTGTAATGTGATACACAGTATGGGTGCATGCCCATTGGCTCTGGTCTGCAGCAATGGGTGCAGCCCTAATGGCAGTCAGTTGATGGGCGGCAGGTGTGTGGGATGATGCTGCCCACTGCCTGTGAGGTGGTGAGCAGGGTAGTGGTGCTTCATGGTGGGTTGGGTGGGAGACACTAGCCACCAGGGCTATCTTCAGAGGGGGTTATTAAACTAACTGCCCACGATTAGGCATTTCAGTCCCTGGACCAGGACGGATATGTTCAGGAGGACGGGTGGGTTGTTTTACTTACTGGCTGCAATTGGGCATTTTGGTCCACTTGAGCACAAGGGATACATTTGGTGGGTTACTTAACTTTCTGGGTGTGATTGGGCATTTCAGGCCACTGGAGCATCAGGGATACATTTGGGGGGAGGCACAGTGCTGCCCGTGATTCGCCTGGTGTTGGGGGGAAGTACAGAATGCCCACGGTCGGGCCATTAGGAGGTGGAGGATTTACAGTCGGTTGGCTGCAATCGTGCTCTCGGGGGGCATGGGGACTAGGTTGGGGGACAGCACAGGTGCCAGCAGTTGTGTTTCACCCTGAAATCTAGCAGCTCAGCTGTGGGTGACCCTCGAGTTAGTTTTTTTTTTTTTTTTGCCTGCGAGTCATGCAGGCTTGGTTGGGGGTTGTGGCTACACAGCTCTCCCACAGCCTGGGTGAATATTGGTCTCTGGAGTTCATTTATGGTTCCTCCCGTCCACTTAACCATGCATTCATTTGCATTGTGCTGTTGTTCAGCCAGTTTTCAGTGCCGTAAGTGTGTTTTACTGAATATTGCAGAATGGCGGAATTTTGTACTTGCAGATGTGGAGCCCTATTGTGTATGGGTCAACCATCTTGAATATGCCACCCAAAATAGTTCAAAAAAGGTGTTAACCAACTCTAGTGAATGTGCAGTGCCACCATGGCAGAAGATCCTGTACTACCATAACAAACTGGTATTACTACAGATGTGAGTGGAATACTATTCTTCATGAATCTGACAATGGATGGGTGTGCATAGCGGTAGATGCGGTGTTGTGGGGGGGCAGGTCTTCTCTCCTCTGCTAATTTTGGTGGTGGAGTTCAATGTACAATGAGTTATAGATAACAAATTCTAATGTTGTTCTAGTGTTGTAGGTGTCTCAGTGGAATTCAATGGTGTGCTGCTAAATTATCTGTTGCGAATTATGACATGTCCCTAGATTGTATTTAGTTAATATTTCTATATGTCATGCCAATGTTTCATTTTTATTATTGCAATAGTTATTAATGTGCATAATAGAATATCTACATGTTTGTTAATGTGTTTTAATAGCCCTGTAGGGGTAATATGGTTAATAACACATACATGGCTGCTACATTCAGCTAGAGGGTCATTGAGTGAACAGTGACATTATCGTTGTGTTTGTGTTCTTTTTATTATAATAACTCACATTTTAAAACTATTAAAGGAACAGAGCGTCATATAATTAGGTATGCATGTATGTAAATTGAACATACATGTAATGTTTTTAGGATGTTTATGTGTCTCAACCATGCATTATGACAATGTTATAAGTATTGTGATTGATGGGCAGGCACTACTTGTTCTGCACTGCATACTACCAATTATATATTTGTGAGTAATGTTTTTGAAAATACGTTATTGAAGAAATTGATGTTTTAAAGAAAAACACTTTGACCTTGATATTTCATCTATTAATGTGATCATTTTTTTCTTGTTTCCTTTAATAGAGCCCGGGGAAGCTGCTGTTCCGGAACGTGTGGAGGTGAAGCAGGAAGCCGGCGCCAGTCCACCACGTAAGTGAAATCTGTTGTTGCTATTATCTGCATCCTTGAGAAGTACCATAGGGTTGTCAACATTCTGTGGTGATCAATGCTCCTGTTGATAATTACACGTTGCAGTCCTACTGCATGATAGGGGGAGTGCACTGTCTATTGGCATACTCACTGCAAATGTTAAATTGTTTGGGGTGTGAGCAACAGAGCTTCGTTGCTGAGGGAGTACCACTTTCTTTTGTTTGTTGTGGGTGGGCGAATCACTGTTTACATTACTTACTTTACGTGTGATGTGACCTTATAAGGGTGGGAATGCATTGATCACTGCAGATACCCAACCACCCAAAAAACACAAACATGGTGGTAGGATATTGTAGTGACCTAAATGTTGTGCACTGCATAAAGTGTACAATTATGATTTATTAGTTTTTTTCTCAATCTACAAGTTTAAAAGTGTGCCTTATAGTGTTCATGATCCCTTTTTCCCACTAAAAGTGAATAGCTGTGCAGTGTGTCTGTCTTCAGCCTTGCCAGCCTAATGCTTACCTCTACAATGTAGTGCAATGCTGTTCAGTGCACTGCCAGATATGTGTAATTTTTAAAGGTGATCATGAACTGGGGGAATGTCAATAAAACTAATAATGGAGGTAATAATGGGACTGTTTGCGTTCACTCTATGAATATCGTACATTTCTAAATAACACTATGGAAGTTGTCTCACCACACTTAGAAAATGGGCTTTTTATTTCCTGGCATCTGATTGGCTAGTACCCTTGCCAGGGGGTACATTAAATTTCAATAGATGCCCAGGAAATAAAAAGTACCAGCCCCAGTACCCTCTCACCCACTCAAGTATCCCTCTGCCCATCCAGGTTGCTCATTGGCTAAAAACATCGAAATAAATTTGAAATCACTGCTTTTTTTTTCTCTCACTTAGCGAGAGATATTGGCCCATTAATGACAAGCTGTCTCAAAAAGACACTGCCCCCACACACACACACACACTCACTCTTCCTGAACAACTTTTGTCAGCCAAATTCATTCGGTGCAGAAGTGTATTGATTTCGATTTCTTTTAAAGACGTCTGTATTTAAAACAGCGCTAGGACGTCACGCGCTCAGCGTACTTCAACACCTTTTCCATCTTACAGTTTTATTGTAGCCCTAACTCCACTAGCGCTGACTTTAAATTAAGGCTACCTCCCCCGATGTCACTTACCCACCTGCCAAGACTGTGCTCCTGCATTTTTAGGATCGGCAACCACAGCAGCCAACGCTCTTCTGACGGCACCCTCTCACCACTGATTCCGTTCCTAAATGACACAGCACTAGCCGATGATTCACTGCTCCTCGCTCCCTTCTCTATACCTCTGCCCTCCCGCTCTACTGTTTCCTCCTCAGAAGCTTCACTCTACTTTTGTGGGATTAGTTTGGCCTGACTGGGAAGCTGTAGTGTCACGGAACGGTAGCGCGGTGCGGCTCAGAAACGACGTACAGCCTCTGCCGTAAAAGGCAAAACGGCGGTTCGGACGCATTTGGACTGGGAATTTGTATCAAGTTCGGCATCATCGGGGTCAGAGCTGTGCGAGAGGGGCCGGTGCTGTGCTAGTGGTGGACAAGGAACAGACAAATTTATTAAACATATCTTGCTCGAACTCTCTGCAGTCCTGTGTACGGTGGGGGGTGGTTATGTTAACATGACAACAGCCTCCAAACCCACAACTACAGGACTGTGACTAGGACACATGCGGAGGAACTATTTTATTACAAAAGAAATAAAATAAAAACAGTTTTCACATTAAAACAAAAATATGTTTTTTCTTTAATAAAAATAGTACCATGGCCCATTTTCTAACCGCAATAATGCCCGACAGGGTGGGCGGTATTGGACAATACCGGACCGGCCAGGAGCTATAAGGCTGTCCAACTGCGGCATCGGGACTCATTACGCCCCTGGCCGGTCCGGTATTGCCCAATACCGCCCACCCTGTCGGGCATTATTGCTTACTTAAAATGCAGTACTATGACAGGTTGCAGTGGTGCAAATTCAACTACATTATACAGTGCGTATTTTTGGGTTGGGTGTTATGAAAAGAAGTTGCTGAGTAGTGAAACTGTGCTAAATATTGGGCCACATAGATCACATTGCTAAATAATTCAATGATGCATGGTTTAGTGACACACAGTGTCATACTTTCAATGAGCAACTATTCTTTAAAACAGTGTTTTTAATACGTCACTATATGATGCTGTGGCTGTTGTGCAACATTACTTTTTGGGACAGTGTAAGGAGATGACTGTGAGACTGTATGTGAGTAAAGGTGGTAATATGTCTATTTAAAACATTTGTTTTGAGATGAACATTATATGCTATCATAGGCGCAAGCTCTTCTGGTGTGCAAAATACTTGCGCAGGGTTGTGTCCAGGGTGATATTCAAAGGAGTTGTGGTATTGAGGAACTACTTTGAATATCACCCCAAGCACATCCACTGTGCCTGGCGCAGTGGAACTTGCAGCTGCGCAAGTTGAGAAACTGCAGCATTCTACTTGTGGTCGCAAAATCCCGATATTCAAAAGGTAATATGCAAATGTGGTTGTAATTCAGGCAAGGCACGGGGGAGCCATTCGCATCTGATTATGGCCCTATTTGCATTCCATTAGCATGCAGGTGTGGTGATCCCTGAGGACTTGCACTTGGGTCCTCACCAGGTAGCAGCCATTGGAGAAGGACACCCCGTGCAGGCTAATTGCAGGCAAAAGAGCGTAACCCCCCCACTGGCCCGATTGCAGGCATACTGTTAATACCCTCCCCCCCTCACTAGCCCAGTTGGGGGCAGCAATGTGTCTCCCCTGCTCAACACAGACGTGGAGGTCCAGTGGACCAATAAGCACAATCATGGTATGGTAATTAACACCCCTACCTCCTGAATATATCCCCTGGTGATCCAGTGGACTGATAAGCCCCAATTGCAGGCTGGAGTATTGAAACACCCACCTCCCGATCATATCCTGAAAATCCCAATTGTGGGATGTAGTTGGCAACCCACCCAACAACAGACATCAGTGTTGGGGGCAGACATTGCTGCCCATGATTGCTTTGATGAGGGGTGTAGATGCATTTCTCTCAAGCATACCACATTGTGAGGAATGTTACTCATTTTAATTCACTAAAGCTTCCTGTTTCACATTGTGAGGACTTGTAACACATCAGTGTTAACATTTTTGCAAACTCTATAGTAAATGATGCTAAATATATCAATTTGATACATTGCAGACTTTATGAACTTAAATGCAAACATTTTAACAGTGTTGTGGGCTTCTAATTTAAAAATTAGATTAAGTGTTCACGCTTGCCCATTCTTTCAACATTTTGAGAAGCAATGTAATACGTTTGGGGAACAAACAGTTGAGACGTATGAGATAGAGTGTTGAGGGCAGCCACAGGTGGCAGCTGCTGTGTTGTGCGTCCTGCAATGCAGCAGCTCACTTATGGTGGCCTTCAACTTGATCCTTTTTCTCAAAGTTGTGCAGGCGCAGCTTTGGGGTTGCGCCTGCACAACTCTGCACAGCTCGGCTGGATATCTGGAATGGTTTTGCATCGCGTCTTATATTAGTGACTTAATTATTTAAAGTAGTGATTTGTGTTGAGAGCTTGAAACACGGGTAAAAAGCTGTTTGGTTTAAAAGTATCATTAAACTTATCATGATAGTGTACACATGAAAAGTATTTTATTATACTGCTACTGTCAAGGTACTTTTTTTCACTGAATACATGACTACACATTATAGGCAGACATGCTGAAGTAAAAATTCTCACACTTGATGAGGATGTATTTCAATTCTATGGTATAATAGTGTCAATAATGCAAAAGTATGTACATACAGAATATTTCTGAGTAGTGAAAGAAAATCTAAGAGTAGCATTCTAAGCCACAGCTAACTATACATTTTTTTATGTTGTAAGCTTATTAGATAATATAGATAGTCAAGTATGACAGAGAGAGAAATAAGATACTAAATAGTTTAGCATCATACTTAAAACTATTATCATAACTTTTAAATGAATGCATTTCTGATATTGCATTACATAAGAAATATTTGAAGTGAAATATTTTAAAGTTGTAATTGTTGAATTTGTGTTATATATTCATCATAACTTTTTTTTTAAATCTTTGTAGGGCGCCGGCGACTGTGAAGGTGCACAGGCCATTGCTGCTGCTACAGACGGCTCACGCGCGAGGTTGTCAGTCTGCGGAAGGAAAATGCTGTCATCCTTGAGAGGCTGGACAAAATCCAGTCTCTCTTGGATGCACAGCAGCAGACTGTCAACCTCGCTTTGAGCCGGTCGGGAGCAGTGAAGATGTGCTGTTGCAAGTAGCAGTGCTTCACCTCCACGGCTACCATCTGTTCCTGCAGCTTCCTGGGTGAAACTGGCCACCTTCATAGCGGTCTGGTATCTCTCCGAGGTGCAACAGTTGCCACTTCTTTTGCGCCTCCACATTGAATCCAGTTTCCAGCCTGGATTGCCTCAAGCAGTGCATACACCTCTTGCAGTGTTCAACTAAACTAAAAGAACATTGGACAATATATTTTATATGTTTTATTTATATAAAGAAAAAATATTTTTATTTAATTTTTATTTTGTGTATGATGTAATACACACTTTATATGTTTTTGTTTAGTGTATGATATATTATTTTGTAAAATCTATTTTGTATTTATAAAAAAAATTTTTGTTTGTTATTTTTTATATTGAAATTATTTTATAGCAAAAAGTTAAACTATACTCTCTTGTGTTTGGTGTGTTATTGCTATTCAAGAGATAAGTGTGACATTCAAGCCCCAACATTTTTTTGGGCCAATTGTCATAACCATATCATCTTAACATTGGGTATATGTGGTAGTACTGTAATCCTAATATAAAGATAGTTCATAGAAAGGTTCATACAATGTTCAAGGAGTGGAGGAGGCCAGACAGTAAAGAATAGGCCATAGCTGTTCCCAGCCAGTATCTCTTATGTAGTCATGTTAGCTTCCTTCATAAAAATTTCTGTCCAGCTGAGTTTAAAAGCATCTTTGATTTAGGACAAATAAGTGACAAGGGGAGCTCATTCCAAGGGGCCACCAGTCTCTGTGTGACAAATGCCTTCCTTCTATTAGTATTATACTTTATGGGCCAGATATTCAAAAGGGTTGCGCCATGTGTAATAGGGTAGTGCCTGCGCAAGTCCAAACTTGCTCCATTCTGCGATATTCATCAGGAGGCAGTTCCGCTACAGAAAACATGCTGAGTAACAGTACAATGCAAATGAATGCATGCTGAACTGCAGGGGGAGGAACCATGCATAAACTGCACAGCCTGATATTCAGCAAGGCTTGCAGAGTTGTGGGCGACCCCAACCTGCGCCTGCACAACTTTGAGCCAAAAAATGCTCAAGTCGACAATCACCCACAGGTGAGCTGCTGCATTGCATGGCACAACACAGCAGCTGACACCTGTGGCTGGCCTCAACCCACTCCATGTGCCCTCGTGCAGCCTGATCTGGGCAAAGAGTGACAATCCTCAACACCACCCCACTGGCCCTATTGTGGGCAACAGCAGAATATTTCCCACCAGCCTGACCACGGGCTGCTTTAGTTTAAAAACAACCCCCCCCGAATACATCCCTGGTGGTTCAGAGGACTGAAAAGCCTGATTGCAGGCTGTATCAGTGTAAAATACAACCCCCCTCCTGACGAACATAGCCCTGGTGGAGTAGTGGACTGAAACTCCCGTTCGCGGGATGTAAGCAGAAAAGCTGCCCCCCGAACATAGCCCTGGTGGTCTAGTAGACCGAAACTCCCGTTCGCGGGATGTAAGCAGTAAACCCCCTCTGAACATAGCCCTGGTGGTCCAGTGGACCGAAACTCCCATTCTTGGGATGTTAGCAGTAACCCCCCCCCGAACATAGCCCTGGTGGTCCAGTATATGTATTCAGTACAACAAACCTCTTCCACCACTGTTCACATGATTGATGGTACCACCTCAGTTGGTAGTGGAAGCACTCTATGAAATCTCAAGTTACTATAGTAGCATATCCATTTGTTCAGTACATGAACTAATAGTGCCCATGTCATGTCATATTGTCTTTTAGTTATGCACATTTTTTTATTAACATATGTGCTCACAAACAAAATGAGTAAGACACTTTAACATAAAAACTACTACATGGAACGAGAATGACAAATTACAATTAATAAAGGAATTAAGACAATGACAGTAAATGCAACCACAACAGTTGAAATATTTCTGATATTGGAACATTGTTTTATATGTATGTGCACTATTCTTAGAACTATAAATCATGTAGTATGCTGAGTGATAATTCTGAAAAAGACAGGATATTCATGGCAAAAAACTCCATTTAATGCATCAGTTAGGGTTGTTCCACAGCGACAAAAGTGAGGAAATTCGCTGTAAGGGTTGAAAACCCTAACTCTGAATTCACCCCCCCTAGCACCACACACACACAGACACACACACACACATTCAAGTATGGGGGAGGACCAAGTCAACACAACCAATGACAGACATCCAGCAGCAGGTACAGAAATAAACTTGAACAATTGTCTAAATGTACTCTGAGACATCCCACCCACCTGACCAGGTACTGCATGCTCAGTGGAGATCAACAGCAAAACTGAGGCCATGTACACCAAATGTACACATCCTGATTGCAGCTGCACACAGCGTACACACTTAGCAGTTGCATGGCCTTACCTACCAATGCCCCACCACACCACAATTGGTACTGTGCCGTTATTCAATATAAATGCTGAAGGTGCATGATGACAGTTGTAGAAAGGTTTTAACACTAGTGAGTATACATTAATTAAGAGAAGCACATAAATTAACTACAAGACACTAGCATGCTCAAGATAAAGTAGTGATACATTTAGTAGGTGATTTACATAGTAGTACATTTACTGCAATGGTTTACTCAACATAGAGAGACTGATGTAAACGTATGGAAAAGCATTGCCTGTTCAACGCTGTGAAATTCATGCTGCCAGTATCACATGCATTCTTACTGATGAAGTGTACTGCTGATGTACATACATAGACCTTCAGTGTGTTTCAATACTAAAGATGCAGTAAGTATTCTTTGTAAGAAACATTGTAATTGCATGGATCAGGCCAAGCAACTTTTAAATATCATAGCACTACTGAGCCAACAATGATGTACCTGTATCGGAGATGTATATAGGATAGATTTTCCTGTAGGCACTTACTGAGTATGTTGTACCTGATAAAGACAATCTCATTGCATCTGTGATGATTAACTTATTCAAATAGTAATACATTTACTGTTGTTGCAATGAGTGATCTATGCCACTTATGGACACAGTGTGATTTTTTTTAACAGTTGTTTCATACTCAGGCTGTATGCCTACTGTTTGGGTTTGCCACACTTCTGTCACAGATGCTATCAAAGTGATGACTATGTTAATTGTGGTACAACAGGAATCAAGTAGGTATGGTGTAGATATAAACAGAATGTCTTTTAGTATTGATTTAACTCACAATGGGGTAAGTGTACTAGGACAGCAGGGGTTATCCTTTATCACTGACTCTGTCACTTATAATCACACTAGGGTTTCGATGACTGTAATGATCAAGTTACACTGTTCATCTTCATGAGTTCATATTCACAGCTATTCTTCAGTAACTAGACAGTGTATGGTGTAACTGGGTGGGACACTGTGTTGCAAAGCTGCTGCAGTGCCTAGCAGAGGGGAGAGTATCTACTCATAAAGACAATTAAGCAATAAGGCATGACCAACAGTTATGTTAAATGGTCTGTTAATCACCCTGTAGGGGTTTAATGTTGAATGAGGCATAGCCGAGTGCCACATGTCGCTAGACAGTGATAAACTGACTATTAACATAATACCTGGGAGTGGCTTATTGCTATCATAATAAAACTGTTTTTTAAACAACATTAAACCATGTTCATCATATGGTTAGGCTCTACATGTATGTTAATAAAAACTAAACATAAGGCTGTTACAATGTTTACAGTCAATTAGAAAGCTGCATTTCTCAAACCCTTGTTATAATCAGAGATATTATACCTGTACAACTCCTTGGTTTTGCTGAACTCTGTTGCTCAGGTGGCCCACCACAAGTGGTGTGGTCTGGTGTGGGGCATCGGTAGGTAAGGCCATGCAACTACTAAGTGTGGTACGTTGTGTGCAGTTGTAATCAGGGATGTGTATGTTTGGTGTACATGGCCTCAGTTTAGCTGTTGATCTCCACTGAGCATGCAGTACCTGGTCAGGTGGGTGGGGATGTCTCGTAGTACATTTAGACAATTGTTTGTTATTTCTGTCAGCTGCTGCTGGATGTCTGTCATTGGTTGTGTTGACTTGGTCCTCCCCCATACTTGAATGTGTGTGTGTGTCTGTGTGTGTGTGGTGCTGGGGGGGGGTGGTGAATTCGGAGTTAGGGTTTTCAACCCTAACAGCGAATTTCCTCACTTTTGTCACTGTGGAACAACCCTAACAGATGCATTAAACATAGTTTTTTGCCATGAATATATTATGGTAGCATGGTAGTGCAACCATAGTTATGGTTGAGGAGCCATTTACATGTTAAACCCCAAAAGTTTGCACCTTAATAACTTTGCAACTGTTTGACATATTTGCCTG
The DNA here is from genome assembly GCA_016271365.2 of Neoceratodus forsteri. Taxonomy (NCBI): domain Eukaryota; kingdom Metazoa; phylum Chordata; order Ceratodontiformes; family Ceratodontidae; genus Neoceratodus; species Neoceratodus forsteri. The sequence goes on from CM057449.1 coordinate 1,783,803,763, forward strand.
AAATTTGGAATACATGATCAAGAACCATAGGCCTTGGGATTTTCTAAGTTTTGTACTGGTTGGATACACAGCTGTGGAGTTATTAAGCATGATCTGTGTGCGCACGTTTATGCTTTTTCTGGAATTCTACGGTCGCGTGTACAGGTTGCACGGTTTGCACGACCAGCCCGAAATCTTCAGGGAACATGCAACCAGAGTCCCCGATGTGCCTTTCAAAGATTTGGTGAAAAAATATTAAACGGTTCAAAAGTTATTCAAAAAACAATTTCCCATTATAAGTCAATGGGAAAAGTTAACAAAAAGTTCGACAGTGTCGCAAATGCATTTTTACTTTCGCAAATGGCCCTGTTACTTTCACAAATCCACCATTTTGTTTTCAGTTGGTGATCAGAAAAATGCTTGGCATTTAAATTTGGGACCCTCTAGCAACTAAATTCTTTTTGTTTTCACCTAGTCGGACCCTGAGGATGCTAGCCATGTCTTTATTTTGGGGTAAAACACCCCTGAAATATGTTTTTCAAATTTCTGGAAAAAAGTACTTTCGCAAATTACTTTCTTGTTCACGAAAGTGTCGAACATTTTTGCAAAAGCTTTCGCAAATTGCGACAGTGGTTTTCTAGTCTGTGGGATAGTGACAGCAATTCTTTGGCAATGCGCTGCAAAAGAACGGTTAGGAGTTTTGGGCTGAAATTTGGAGGAACGTAGCCGACATCCCACAGATATGCCTTAAAGTGTTTTGGTGAAAAACTATTACACTGTGGCAAAGTTACAGCACTCCAAAGTTGATGGTTTTTCCCATAGGATAACATTACGGCACCCGACGCATTACAGGAATCCTTTGGCACCCTGCTGCAAAATAACAGTTTAGTCTTTTTTCCTGAAATTTGGAGAGAAGACAGACATCAGCCCACCGATGTGCCTTTCAGTGGTTTGGTGAAAAAATATTACAGGGAGGCAAAGTTATGGCACTCCGAACTTCTCTTTTTTTCCCATAGGATAACATTACAGCGTTCACTGCGCCTTTCAGGGCCCGTATCTCGGAAACGGTGCAAGATAAGGACTTCTCGTCAGAAAATTGTTTAGCCCCCTAATGGGGGCTAAGTACAAAACTAGCCAGGACAGTCGTAAATCATATGACTTTTTTTTCGCGTCTTACGGTTCCTGAGATATAACCTATTTAGTATTCCAAGTCCTCATTTTCTGCTCCGATACCCATTATTATGCATACATTCTTTGTACTCACTGTCTTTCTCTATGCAGGTTTTGGGAAAACCAACCTGTGCGCTTACATTACTGTTACTGTTGCCTTTCCACTTGCGGTTCCGTACCTGTTTCACTTACCGTTGACGTCTGTGCCACCATGTGCGTTATCCTTTGCGTTTTCATTTGCGCTTGCGTTTCTGTTATTTTTTGCCATTTGTGTCTACAGTACTGTTTCTCTTTCTATTTCACTTTGCGTCATCATGCCCATTGACATTTCTGTTTGCAGGCACCATGTTACTATGTGACAACACATCATGTGGCAAACCGTTCCCGACTACGCCACCGTGCGCCTTACCCTTTCTGTTCTCATTCGTGCTTGCATTACCATGTGTGCCACTGCTAGCACTTCTGTTTGCAGTGCTGTTCCTGTTACTATGTCACAAGACATCATGTGGTGGGAGCCCGGGGCCTGAAGAGCCCCGCGCTCCATCCGCCGCATTATGTTCACTGTTTCTCGTTATCATTCTCAAAAAGAAGGGAAATTAGAGGCAAAAAACTCCATTTAATGCATTAGTTAGGGTTGTTCCACAGCGACAAAAGTGAGGCTATTCACTGTTAGGGTTGAAAACCTAACTCGAATCACCCCCAGCACCACACACATACAGACACACACACACACATGCAAGTATGGGGAGGACCAAGTCAACACAACCAATGACAGACATCCAGCAGCAGCTGACAGAAATAACAAACAATTGTCTAAATGTACTCACGAGACATCCCCACCCACCTGACCAGGTACTGCATGCTCAGTGGAGATCAACAGCAAACTGAAGCCATGTACACCAAACGTACACATCCCTGATTGCAGCTGCACACAACGTACCACACTTAGCAGTTGCATGGCCTTACCTACCGATGCCCCACACCAGACTACACCACATGTGGTGGGCCACCTGAGCAATAGACTTGAACAAAACCAAGGAGTTGTACAGGTATGATATCTCTGATTATAACAAGGGTTTGAGAAATGCAGCATTCTAATTGACTGTAAACATTGTAACAGCCTTATGTTTATTTTTTATTAAGATAAATGTAGAGCCTAACCATATGATGAACATGGTTTAATGTTGTTTAAAAAAACAGTTTTATTATGATAGCAATAAGCCACTCCCAGGTATTATGTTAATGGTCAGTTTATCACTGTCTAGCGTCATGTGGCACTCGGCTACGCCTCATTCAACATTAAACCCCTACAGGGTGATTAATAGACCATTTAACATAACTGTTGGTCATGCCTTATTGCTTAATTGTCTTTATGAGTAGATACTCTCCCTCTGCTAGGCACTGCAGCAGCTTTGCAACACAGTGTCCCACCCAGTTACACCATACACTGTCTAGTTACTGGAGAATGACTGTGAATATGAACTCATGAAGATGAACAGTGTAACTTGATCATTACAGTCATCAAAACCTTAGTGTGATTATAACTGACAGAGTGAGTGATAGAGAATAACCCCTGCTGTCCTAGTACACTTATCCCATTGTGAGTTAAATCAATACTAAAATACATTCTGTTTATATCTACACTATACCTACTTGATTCCTGTTGTACCACAATTAACATAGTTATCACTTTGATAGCATCAGTGACAGAAGTGTGGCAAACCCAAACACTAGGCATACAGCCTGAGTATGAAACAACTGTTAAAAAAATTACTTACTGTGTCCATAAGTGGCATAGCTCACTCATTGCAACAATAGTAAATGTATCACTGTTTGAATAAGTTAGTCATCACAGATGCAATGAGATTGTCTTTCTCAGGTACAACATACTCAGTAATTGCCTACAGGAAAATCTATCCTACAGACATCTCCAATACAGGTACATCATTGTTGGCTCAGTAGTGCTATGATATTTAGAAGTTGCTTGGCCTGATCCATGCAATTACACTGTTTCTTACAAAGAATACTTACTGCATCTTTAGTATTGAAACACACTGAAGGTCTATGTAAGTAAATCAGCAGTACACCTTCATCAATAAGAATGCATCTGATACTGGCAGTACGCATTTCACAGCATTGAAAATGCAATGCTTTTCCATATGTTTGCATCAGTCTCTCTGTCTTGAGTAAACAGTTGCAGTAAATGTACTACTATGTAAATCACATACTAAATGTAACACTACTTTTATCTTGAGCATGCTAGTGTCTTGTAGTTAATTTATGTACTTCTCTTAATTAATGTATACTAACTAGAGTTAAAACCTTTCTACAACTGTCATCATGCACCTTCAGCATTTATATTGACTAACGGCACAGTACCAGGTGTGGTGTGGTGTGGGGCATCGGTAGGTAAGGCCATGCAACTACTAAGTGTGGTACGTTGTGTGCAGCTGCAGTCAGGGATGTGTACGTTTGGTGTACATAGCCTCAGTTTTGCTGTTGATCTCCACTGAGCATGCAGTACCTGGTCAGGTGGGTGGGGATGTCTTGTAGTACCTTTAGACAATTGTTTGTTATTTGTGTCACCTGCTGCTGGATGTCTGTCATTGGTTGTGTTGACTTGGTCCTCCCCCATACTTGCATGTGTGTGTGTGTGTGTGTGTGGTGCTGGGGGGGTGAATTCAGAGTTAGGGTTTTCAACCCAAACAGCGAATTGCCCCACATTTGTTGCTGTGGAACAACCCTAACTAATGTATTAAATGGAGTTTTTTGACTCTAATATATATATATATATATATATATATTATAGTGGCACGGTAGCGCCTCTATAGTTAGGGTTGAGCGGCCACTTACATACTAAAGTCAAAAGTTTGGACATTAATAACTTTAGACCCGTTCAATGGATTTGCCTAAAATTTGGTACACACATTGGGGTGCACTAGATCTCTTTATTTGCCAAATAGCATTTGTGTCAGAATGCTGGTCTTCATGTACAAAAGCACTGAAAAATGCAAAATTATCCATTTTTGACGGCACCTTTTGGCATTCTTAATGTGGTCCTGCACAGCCATCATGTGGTATGCCACTCTGCAAGATGGCTTTTTTGAAAGAACTTTGGTGGCTGAACATGCTGCTTTTTGTTTGGTGAAAAAATAGTAAGGTATTCAAAAGTTATGGCACTTTTAAGTTCCCATTATAAGTCAATGGAAAAATGTATATGTATATGTTGCGATCAAAGAATGGGGGTTCTTGTCATCTGGTCTCGCCTGGCGATCAAAGAATTTTCAGCCTCGCGGTTCAAGAATCTTTGTTCCTGAGGAATTTTCAAAATTCTTTGACCACGAGGTCCACCATCTTGTTTTCAGTTTTCCAATCACACAAACACAAATATCTCGGCTCAGGGGTCACTTCTGAAGTAAGTGGAAATTTTACTCAGGGGACCCTGATCTATCAAGCCATGGCTTTGGTTCGATCCAAATCAGTAAAAAAATAGAGTTATAAACTTTTAAAATCTTAATTCGTGGCTCGTTATCGATCTTTGATCGCGAGCCTGCAAATTCTTTGATTGTCAGATTCTTTGATTGAGATCTTGCATCGTGCCCTAAAACACTAATATCTCAGCTCAGGGATGGGCTAGGGACACAAATGAAGGGCTTGTTTTCCTCAGGAGTGTCCATTCTGTCAAACCATGCCATTGGTTTGGTTCAAATCGGTGAATAAACCACATTTCACCCTTTTTTTATTCTTTGATCATGAGCCTGCAAATTCTTTGATTGTGAGGCTGCAAATTATTTGATTGTGAGATTCTTTGATCATGATCTTGCATCGTGAGTGAGGGACGAGATGGACAAATTTAAAAATAATTTTTCTCAGCCCATGGGTGCCCTAGGAAGTCAAATGAGGGTGGGTTTTACTCAGGTGGCTTCATTCTGTCAAACCATGGTGGTGGTTTACTGCAATTCCTCCAATTTTTGATTTATTAAATTTTTTATTCTTTGTTCATAAGCTTGCAAATTCTTTGATCGTGAGGCTGCAAATCCTTTGATTGTGAGATTCTTTGACCACGATCTTGCATCGCGAGTGAGGGACAAGTTGGCCCAATTTAAAATTCAATTTTCTTAGCCCAGGGGTGTCCTAGGAAGTCAAATGAGGATGGATTTTACTCAGGGGGCTTTGTTCTGTTGAACTATGGTGGTGGTTTACTGCAATTGCTTCTATCTTTTGAATTATTAAATTTTTTATTCTTTGTTCATCAGCCTGCAAATTTTTTGATTGTGAGGCTGAAAATTCTTTGATCATGAGATTCTTTGATCGTGATCTTTGATTGTAAAATAGGGACAAGATGGCCAGATTTCTTATAAAGAAATAGATAGGGAAATTTTGCCAATCTTTGACAATGAATATCTCAGAAATGTTTTTTATTTTTTTTTTTAACTTGAAATTTGGAGGGAAGAAAGGCAACATCCCACAGATGTGCCTTTTAGTAGATTGGTCAAAAAATATTACAGGGTGGCAAAGTTATGGCACTATGAAGTTGGCCCTTTTTCACATTGGATAACATTACAGCGTCGGCCATATTACAGGAATTCTTTGCAGCTCTACTGGAAAATAATGGTTTGGTCTTTTGGGCTGAAATTTGGAGGGAAGAAAGCCAACATCCTGCAAATGTGCCTTTTGGTAGTTTGGAGAAAAAATATTACAGGGTGGCAAAGTGACAGCACTCTAAAGTTGTCGATTTGTCCCATAGGATAACATTATGGCGTCCGTCGCGTCTTTCAGGTCCCGTATGTCATAAATGGTGTGAAATATGGACTTTTTGTCAAAAAAATGCTTAGCCCCCCAGTTGTGGGGCTAAGCAAGTAACTAGCCAGGAAAGTAATAATTCATACAAAATTTTAATTTTTTTCCTTCATCATATGGTTCCTGAGATATAAGCAATTTAGTATTCTAAGTTGTACTTTTCTGCTCTGAAGTCGATTATAATGCATACATTCTTTGTTTTCAATTAGTTTTTCAATGCAGTTTTTGGGGAAAAGAAGAGTGTCTCTTTTGTTACTGTGATAGCTAGCGTTTCCAGTTGCACTTCTGTTACCGTTCGAATCTCCGTTCCTGTATACTCCACCATGTGTGTAACGGTTTGTATTTTCATATGCGCTTTCATTTCTGTTTCTGTTGTCTTTACTGTTGCTGTTACTGTTACCATTTACATTTACTATTGAGGTACCATGACCTTATGTGTAACAGTTTGCATTTTCGTGAGCGCTTGCGTTTCTGTTTTTACTGGCTTTATTGTTGCTGTTACCATAACCATTTGCATTTACAACTGTGGTTCCATAAGTGTGTGCACTACAGTTTGTGTTTTCGTATGTGCTTGCATTTCTGTTTACTTGGGTGTTATTGTTGGTGTTACTGTTACCATTTGCAGTTACATTTGTGGTACTGTGAATGTGTGTGTTACCAGTTGTGTTCTGTATGCACTTCTATTTGATGTCACCGGTTACATAACTGTTTGGTTCGGCATCACTTTACACTTGTGTTTCTATTAACGTTTGCTTTACCATTTATGTCTGCTTTGCCATATGCATTACTGTTGCTGCTTGCATTTGCTTTGCAGCTCCTGTTACTGCGTAACAAGACATCATGTGGCGGGAGCATGGGGCCCATGCCACCACTGCATTCCTTTCTTTATTTATCATCCTCATTCTCAAAAAGAAGGGAAATTAGAGGCAAAATACACTGTTTAATGCATCAGTTAGGGTTGTTCCACAACAAAAAAAGCTAGGAAATTTGGTGTTAGGGTTGAAAGCCCCCCATGGACCCCCAGCCCACCCCCAACTGGCATCGGGGTGTGCATTGGGGTCACCGGTCCTAACTCTCACCCCATTCTCCTATACCTCAGCTTCTTTACACATGTGATGGGATAAAGAGTTAGGCAACAAGACCAATGCACACTCCGATGCCAGTTGGGGGTGGCTGGGGATTCAAGGAGGGCTTTCAACCCTAACCCCAATTTCCCTAGCTTTTTTTTTTGTGGAACAACTTAACTGATGCATTAACAGAGTTTGCCTTCTAATATATAAATATATATATATATATATATATATATATTTTATATATTAGAGGCAAGAAACTCCATTTAATACATCAATTAGGGTTGTTCCACAGTGACAAAAGTGGAGGAAATTTGGTGTTAATGTTGAAAGCCCACTTGAACCCCTCAGCCCACCCCCAACTGGGTTGGGGTGCTGCGTTGGGGTCGTGGCCCCTAACTCTCACCCTATCACATGCTGTAAAGAAGCTGAGGCATAGGAGAATGGGGTGAGAGTTGGGACCAATGACCCCAACATGCACCCGATGCCGGTTGGGGAGTGGGCTGGAGGGTCCAAGGGGGCTTTCAACCCAACACTGAATTTCCTCACCTTTGTCGCTGTGGAACAACCTAACTGATGCATTAAACAGAGTTTTTGCTTATATATATATATATATATATATATATATATATATATTATGGTAGCATGGTAGGGCTGCCATAGTTAGGGTTGAGTACTCCTTTTAAGGTTAAATGGTGAAACGTTGTACCTTAATAAGTTTGCCACCATTTAGTAGATTTGCCTGAAATTTGGCAGGCATGGGACATAACCATAGATATTGGGATCTGGCAACTTTCATACCGGTCAGATATACGGCTTTGGAGTTATTAAGCAACATTGGTGCATGCAGTTATGTTTTTTTTGTGCATTCTTTGCTCGCACCTACAGGTCGCAAGGTTCACACAACTGGTCCAAAAACTTCATGGAATGTATGGCCAGGGTCCGTGATGGGCCTTTTGAAGATTTTGTGAAAAAATATTAAACGGTTCAAAAGTTATTCAAAAAATAAGTTTGCATTATAAGTCACAGGGAAAGTTGACAAAAAGTTTGAAAGTGTCACGAATGCACTTTTTAGTGTCGATAATGGCTCTAGTAGTGTAGCAAATCCACCATTTTGTTTTCAGTTACTGATCACAGAAATGCTTGGCATTTAAAATTGAGACCATCTAGGGACATAATTATTTTTGTGTTTACCTATTCAAACTCTGAGGATGCTGGCCATGTCTTTATTTTGAGGTTAAACACCCCAGAAATATGTTTGTCAAATTTCTGGGAAAAGTAGTGTTGCAAAGTAGGATTCCACTTGCGACACTTTTGCAATTTTTTGGGAAAGGTGTCGCAAATCACAACTCTACTTTTCTAGACTACGGCCGAAATGACAGGAATTCTTTTCCACCCTGCTGCAAAAAAACGGTTTGGTCTTTTGGGCTGAAATTTGGAGGGAAGGCAGGCAACATCTCACAGATGTGCCTTTTGGTGGGTGGTTTGGTGATCAAAATATTGCTCTGATGCAAAATTACAGTACTCCAAAGTTGACATTTTTTTCCTATAGATTAACATGGTGGTGTCTGCCGCACCTTTCGGGGCTCGTATCTCGGAAACGGTGCAAGATACAGAATTTTCATCCTAACAATGCATAGCCCTATGGGCTATGCATTTAGTGAAAACCTAGCCAGGAAACACATGAATCTGTGACATTTTAATTTTTATTTCTAAGTCATGCGGTTACTGAAATATTACCATTTAGGTATTACAACTGCTCGTTTTCTGCTCTGAGGCCCATTATTATGCTTACATTCTTTGTTTTCACTGTGTTTCTCAATGGAGCTTTTGGGGAACAATACAGTGTGTGCTCCACTTACTGTTACACATAGGCTTTACACTTGTGTTTCCGTGCCCATTTGCATTAGCGTTCTCGTGCATGCCACCGTATGCGTTACCCTATGTGTTTTCCATTTGAGTTTGCATTACTGTTACCATTTATGTCTCCACTACTGTTTGTGTTTGTCTTTTGCTTAGCGTCACCATGCGCATTACCATTTCTGTTGGTGGCTGCCCTTCCATTTTTATTTGCGTTTGTCTGTCATTTTGCATCATCGTTGTTCTTAAAGTTACCATTTACGTTTCCAATTGCATTCCAGTGCATGTGTGCATTGCGGTTTGCTTTTCCATATTTGCCTATGTTTGCGTTTCTGTTTTCTTTGGTGTTATTGTTGCTGTTACCATTAACTTTTGCATTTATAATTGTGGTACCGTCACTGTGTGCATTACAGTTTGCGTTTCTGTACGTGTTTGCGTTTGCACTTCCATTTGTTTCCGTTCACATTATTGTTGCTGTTACAGTTATCATTTGCATTTACAATAGCTCAATAGCTGCACCATGATTGTGCGTGTTACCAGTTGTGTTTCTGTATGCGCTTGTGTCTCCATTTTCATCACTGTTTACTTTGGCGTCACTTTGTGCCTGCGTTTCTATTAACACTTGCTTTACAATTTACATTTGTGTCACCATGTGCGTAACCGTTACCGCTTGATTTGCTTTGCTGTTACCATTACTATATCACAAAAAATCACATGGCAGGAGCATTCCATTCACTATTTATAGTCCTCATTCTCAAAAAGGAGGGAAATTAGAGGCAAAAATATCCATTTAATGCATCAGTTGGGGTTGTTCAACAGCAACAAAAGTGAAGAAATTCGGTGTTAGGGTTGAAAACCCACCTTGCACCTCCTTGCACCCCTTCAGCCCACCCCCCAACTGGCATCAGGTTGTGCATTGGGGTTGTCAGTCCTAACTCTCACCCCATTCTCCTATGACTCAGCTTGTTCATGCATGTGATGGGGTGAGAGTTAGGGCCAACGACCACAATGCACACCCCAATGCCAGTTGGGGGAGTGGGCTGAGGGGGTGCAAGGGGGGTGTTTCAACCCTTACACTGAATTTCCTCACTTTTGTTGCTGTGTAACAGCCCTAACTGATGCATTAAACAGAGTTTTTTTGCCTCTAATATGTGTGTTGTATGTGTGTGTGTGTATATATATATATATATATATATATATATATATATATATATATATATATATATATATATGTGTATATATATATATATATATATATATATATACACATATATATGATTGATTTATATGAATCATATATAGAGGCAACTAGTTCTGAAGTGTTTTCTATGCTCTTGGGATGCCAATGATACATCTGGGAAAATGTTAAAATACCTCACCCCCAACCCTTAAATAATAATGACCCCTTTCTGTTACCAATCTGGAAAATAACATTCCAGTCTGCCTCATATGCTTAAGTCATTACAATGGTAGATCACAGTATAGGGCCAATATTTTGAAGAGTAAAATCAGTTTGCATATTGGAGGCTGGTGGAGTCTATGAAATGGAGATTTTAATGGAGGCCAGGCAGCATGTGAAGTACCTGTAGGCAATTTTCTTTGTATTGTTTTGTTTTTGATTCTAAATGTTTTAAAAAGAAAGATAATTTTTCTACTGGAAAATTTAATACACTTAAGATTCCTATAAGACTATTTCCCCAGTGCCTGATAGACATTATATAAACTGTTTGGCTACCAAGCAAGCTGCAAATTGTAATGTTTCAAATCATTCACCATCTGTTTTATCTTTCTATGAAATATTTAAATGCCATAGCATGGGTATTTGTTGCTGCCAAAGTATCAAGGGTTAAAATTTGAGTTTGAGTTTCCTCAATCTTTTTCTTAGTTATACTCTGGGAGAGGGGGGTTAAAATTGTATCGACCCAAGATGCATCTCCTGCTACTTGCAGTGCAGAAATGAGTCCAAACGTCTTACGCTATCTATTAGATGGCCTAACAGCATCCAAAGTTTGCTTCCAAAAATGAACGCAAATGAATACAAAATGGAAGCAACTGCACTTGTGTCCAATTTGGTTGCAATTCCATCTGTTTTTTTTTCTGCAAACTGTGACTTTTTGCTGTAAACAAATTCAACTTCTTAAAAAAGCAGCAGGCCTGCCTGACACAGTAAAATGAATGCAGGCACAGCATATATTTGGGCCTGCAGTGAACTTTTTGGAAAAACTCCCCCTCCACTCAAGTCACTGAAATCTCCTTGCTCCCATTACTACTAGTACCACTATTTCAGCCTGATCTAGGAACAAGTCAGGTTTTATGAAAACATTTCAAGAAGTCAAACAGAAGCAAAATGATACAAAAGACTGCTTTTAAATTCTATGGGCAGAGTTTAGAAATGGTTGCACATTGTCACAAATGGATACTGCACCTGCGTCTGCATTCATCCGCTTTCATCCATGCAGCCTTATTGCTTTTTTCAGAATATGCATACATTTATGACAAAAAGTCACATTTTGCTGTAGAAAATGGACACACTTGTGAGTTCTGTCCAATCTGAATGCACTTGAATTTGTTTTTGGATGCAGATTTTGGATGCTGTTAGGCCATCTAATACTCTAGCAGGTTTGGATGCATTTCTGTTATGAAAACAGGAGCAGAAGCAACTAGGGCAGATCCTATTGAAAACCCTGGCCTCTGTGTAAACTTGCTGTTTGGAATTTTCAGTGATTACTTGAAGTATACAGCAATGTATTGTTGGAAGTCTACAACAGGAGACATTGTTATCCATAGCACCATTTTACAGCACTCTGAGTCATCACAAATGGGTGTTGGAAGTGTCTTCTGTTAGGCTGATGCACAAAAGAAACTTTCTAATCCAATCCTGGCTCAACCTTTTCCTGCTGGACTTTCCTCAGTTTCTCTAGTGCATCTCTCCAAGGCTGGTTTCACCATTTTTGGCTCTCTGTCAACGATTCATGGTAAGAACCCACATTTTTGCAATTTCAATGACATTTTTTTTATTGCTAATATCCAGCTTTTGATGCTTCAGGTATTAAGCTATTTCATATTTGCATAGTGTTTTAAAATTTCAGTGCCATTTTCAGGTTGGGAGCTGCTGCTCCCTGCCCTGTACCCCCCCCCAGCTCGGTCTTTGCCTGGACAGCCTAAATTCAAATCCTCCATGGTACTGTAGCTTAGGCATGTTGTTTTATGCTTTCTGATGTAATATTTTTCTTTCTTTTTTGTTACAGTGAGATGTAATTGATCTGGAAGCATGGCCCCTATCTGGACACTCTGGAAAGGAGTAGGTCAGTGTTGGTCAGGAGGTGGATGCTTTTGCCTCTTACTGCCTCTGTATTTACCTGCTGCCCTGAGTTCTGAGATCCTTACTCAGGTTGAACACACAATCATTATTTAAGATTCCCCCCAGCTTACCTTGTTCAGCTGTGGGGTTGAGCACTGCCTGATTCTACCACTGGTATCATATGGATGTGGACGTTTTTCTCACCCTGCTCCCTCCCAGCTTCAGCCCAGGGACAGGAAAGTAAAACAAAAGATGCAGTTCAGTTGATCGTGCTCTGAAGTGAGACTATGGAGTATCAATAGTCATTTTTCTGCTGAATGTCTAATTAAATATTTAGCACCCCAGGGCTCCATCCTTGGCCTGCTTTTGTTCTTGCTCTTCATCAGTAACCTCTCTTCCATCTACCAAACCACCAAACTAGTCCTTTATGCTGGTGACGCAGCCCTCTACTGCAGTAACACTAACTTGGATACAATGTTCAGTAATTTGCAAGCTGACTTCAGCAAGCTACACACGTGGTTCTCTGCCAAAAGATTGATTCTCAACTCCAAGAAGACCAAGTTTATGATCTTCTCTGGTCCAAGAAAAGCCCCAGTCATTGACTGATACCTCTCTGACAATCTTGATAACAACATAGAACAAGTCTATGAATTAAAATACCTTGGACTATATTTCGACCCTCAGCTGACCTACAATATCCATATTACCAATCTCATCAAGAAAGTCCATTATATTTTTTTTTCTCTTTACACCTCTTGCCACCGTTAGCCCAAGTACTCAGCCCATTTCTACGCTTCCACCCCCCCCACATTGACCTCGGGCTCCCTGTATACCCCGTGGCTTTCCCCCCATGGTGGGGCCGCGGCACTGGGGCGCATGCTGCGGACCTTGGATTAGGTCCGGGGGCTGGCCTGGGGGGCTAATTGAAGCTGTGATGGGCTTCATTGAGGCCCTGGCAGCTCTCCTTTTTCCTTTTTCCGGGAGGCGGGACATGCAATGACGCGCAGAGCGTCCTGCCCTGTCTCCACACAGAGCTTGGTGTCGGCAGTCATGCGCTTTTCCTGGCCTCCGCCAGGGGTCACGCAGACTCTGGACACAACCCCACTCCCCCCCGGAGAAGAAGAGCAGTCCATAGGATGCTCTATCCTTCTCCCCCCGGCCAGCCCTCCAGTGACCCGGTCCACCTTCGAACCCGGTCGTCAAGGCCGCAGTTGAAATCCAATCATATACCAGCGGGCCAAGAAAAGAAAGCCCATTATGAGGCTAGGTCTCTTATACTGAATCAAAAATTTCCTTTTCCCTGTCTCCAGACTACACCTCACCAGCTCCTTTCACTTGCCCCGCCTCAATTATGGTTCTATTGTCTACTCTCCCACTAACTCATCCCCCCTTTTCTCCAAACTAAAGACTACATACAATAATATTGCTTGCTTTATAACTAGCCTCCTCTGGATGTTCCATCACTGCATCCTCTGAGCCTCACTCCACTGGCTCACCATTGAAGGCAGGTTCCAACTTAAAATGCTCTCTTTCCTACACAAAGTTCACCAAAACCTGCTGCCAATCAGCATTAACTCCATTTTCCCTTTAACAGTTCCCAAGCGCAGTACAAGGGGGCTGCCTGTCATGTCTTTGACTCCTCTTTTTACTGCACCATGCATGTGCAGAACTTCATCACATACAAGGGCCCTAAGTTTTACAATAAACTGCCCCCTGAACTTCAGGCCTGTAGTTCAAGTGGCTCTTTCACCTCCTCCCTCAAGGACCACCTCCTCCAATCCACCACTTGTGCCTGCCCCAGTAGACAATCCCCCGAATGTCTGCCAACCTCTTGAATTTTCTTAGAGTTTATATGTATCTGTATATAAGCTGTATTGTTGTGTGCTATGTATTTTTTTTAATCAAGATGATCCTGTCATATACAATGTCCCCTATTATAAATATTGTAAAATATTGCAAATAATTGTTTTTACCTTTTTGTCTGTATCATCGAATTTATGTACCACTGGACGTTTGTGAAAACAGGCATTTTTGCTCACATACTTTCCAGAATAAGAAGTAAAACCGAAATTGATATGGAGTGATTTGAAGTAAATGTCATTTTTTCCCTCCCCGATCACTCTCAGCTGTGGCTCAGAAACAGAGAGATGAAAAACATGGCAAGTTGGCTTTTGGTCTGAAGTGTACTGTACTTTTGGAATATTTTGGTGGCCTCATGTTGGGTGAGACTCCTGGAGTGCACAGTCTGACTCACCAGCTCTTGGACCCTGTGGAGTAGTCTTCGTAGCTATTCAGCAATGCCCATTCTGTCACTCAGTCAGACAGTGTGCAGGACCAGCTAACTGTGTGAGCAGATTCTCCATTGAAAGCCACAGTTCTGTTTCTTTGCAATTGAGACTCTACAGAACTTGGGGTTGTCTGCCTTACACATGTGGCCTCCCAGCCATCCCCCGCTAAGATGGCACTGAGATCACAGACAGTTTTCAGTCTCTATGGCTATATTTCAGCCTAGCTTTTGTTCAGCCAGTGACCATCCCAATATGATGCAGAAGCCGCACACTCAAGACAATCTCAGTGGCAATATTCTTTACTCTTTAACCACCACTGACCTCACATTTCACAAAATGGCACTGGATGTCATGAGATTGAGCACCACCAATGACCATCTTGTTTGCACATTCTCTCTTCAATGGTGCACATGGACATAACTATCCTGAGTGGTCATGAACTTCAGAGGTCATAATGGACAGATTTTCTTCAACCCAATCCTCCTCATAGTTTGGTCCTGACACTTTTGTGGGGAAAGGGAAGTAATAGGTGCTTAATCAGGTCAGTTTTTGGTTTTTCAGGTTGATGTGGAAAATGGTTTTAGCCTGCTGTATTGATTTCCTGTCCACCTAGCTGTGAACCCCCTTCCTCCCTCAATCACCAAATTTCTGATATCAGGCCATTCTTTTGTTGAATCATGCCTTAATTTTTCTGTGTCCCAAGATAACCAACTGGCACCTCACTCAGTCTCTCTTTCTATTCTCATCATTGCCAGGCTACATATCCAACATGGGAAAGAACAGAAGAGTGTACTATAACTGCCATAAATTCCTTCTCCTGATATCTTATGAGGACGTCTGTTCACTATGCATAATAGAAGTAGATCTCCAGGTCAACAACCTAGCCTCAGGGTCCTCTGCTGAGTACATCATGGTGGAGAATGCCGCTGCTATATCATAGGGGGTCATGGCAGACATATTCAACAAGCTTCTCCAGAGGATCAAGGCTTTAATAGGCCCAAAGTGTCCAAGAAAACCCAACAGACATACCCTTAAACCAACAAAAACAGTGAAAAGAAGACAATCAGGAACCAAGGGTCCCAGATGAGGAATATTCCTCTGATAAGGAAGATTCCAGAGAGGAAGATGGAGAACCAAGGGAAGACATTGTAGCCCACCTACGCTCCTATCGTATGGTATTGTACCAGAGATTGAGAGTCTTCTGCGAGACCCTCAAATTCCAAGAACAAGTGACCTCAGAGGAACAGAAACTTGACCCTCTAGTAAGGGAAAGAAAGAAAACATACAACTACTTCCCAGTGTGCAAGGCACTAGAAGACATTCTATCAAAGGAATGGCACGTCCCAGACACAACCAGAATGAGAGAGAAAGCACATTTTGAAAATAAATACATCTTACAAGAAGGCATAAAAAAACATCTAATAAACAAATGAGTCTGAGCTGTCTTTTCCTGGTGAGTGAGCCGGCTACTGGGCACAGACCTGAGGGGGTGGATTTTCATTGATTTAAAAGCCCATGATGCTCTCTTTTCAGAAAACACACCTGATAAGCAGCTGAGTCTGAGCAGTCCCTGTGTTACCAGCTATTTTGGGATGCTTAGTGAAAAATTCCTGCAGTTAGCACTTGCCAGCCTGAAGCACCTCTCACCTGCACTAGCTACAGTTTGCCACCAGGACTGTGAACTTTTACCTCAGTCTCTGCTTTTCCAGGTGAGTGGGGGCTCAGAAGAGAAGGCTAGCTGGCACAGACCTGAGTGTGTGTGGTTCATTAATTTAAAAGCCAGCGCTGCTCACAAGTGCAAGTGGTAGCATAAGCATGGAGTGGTGAAACGCCACTCGGGAGAAAAATGTTAACTTTGCTTGTGGTAAGAGCACCTAGCTAGATAAGTTAAGGTTTGAAGTTTGTATTTTAAATTTTCAAGTATATATTGTTTAAATACTTAGTACATGCAAAGGATTTTTCTCAGCTCCCCATTCCAAACTGTATTACTGTTTATTTGAGATATATTTTAGCAGGGTTTATGTTTCTTGTTTACTTAATTGATGTATTAAGGTTTTGATTAGTTAAAATTATCATAGAGTAATGGGAAAATCTAACATTTGCTTTGTGTGATCATTGGGATATTTGCTTTAGATTATAGTTTTTCTTATATTACACAGTCAATCTATTCAAATAATAAGGACAAGATGGGTGTGGGATAATTACACCTTCTCCAACCTACTTTCTCAGTCCTCTTATCTTTCAATAAGACATCTAGTCTTGTTTGGATGTCTTTCTAAACAAACCGTAGTAGATTTTGGGCATGCATTATTTTCCAAAAAACTGAAGATTTATTGTGTGGATTTTTTAACTGTTACTCATACCACACCATTACTTGTTTGGATGCTTTTGATAATTTCTGGGGATTTTGAGAATAACCCTGGGCCCCTAAATAAGGTCCAATGCAATTAATAGAAATCTGGAATTCGAAGGGTATTGAATTTGCACATCTTAATACTAGATGTATTTTGTACTAAAAACCTGAAATTGAGGCATGGCTAACACTATACCGTACAAATCAGATATATTTAGTTTAACAGAAACATGGTTAAAACCATCCACACATGACAATCTCTGTGTTACATTCAAGGATATAAAATCACCAGGAAGGATAGGGAAGGGAAAAAGGAGGGAGGAGATAATGGTGTTTTCTAGGGACAACCTTGAAATAATAGTACAGGATATGCCTATTAAAACTACAACTGGATGTGAGTGGCTGTTTATAGAATTGGCTCAGGGAGAATTTACAAGGGTCAGTCTTTGTACAGTTTATAATCCCCACAAGTCAAGAAAAAAAGGGATTGACTGAACAATTGGAATGTCTTCAATTAGCTGCACTTAATAAACATGTTCTGGTTATGGGAGATTTAATTTAAACTGGGGTACATCAGGTCAGACAGATTTGGAAACATTAGTTTTAAATGCTGGCTTTACTCAGCTAATAACTAGTTACACTCACATGAATCCCATTAGTAATGGCAATACAACACTGGACTGGATCTTAGTGAAATATTCTGATAAAATAGTAAGTTGTGGCAACTTTTAGGTTAGTATATACAGCCATCTTCCTATTGTTTCTGTCTGGAACAGCATCAAAACTAGCATTCTTCCTAAAATTATTTCTTATAGAAATTTCATAAATTTTAACTAAGAAAAATTGAATACTGAATTGAACTCAGTAGATTGGACATATCTTAATGCTATTCCTGACACAAATGCTGCAGTCGACTTTTTTGTTAACACACTTGTTGAGGTGCAAACAAACACTTTCCCGTGTTGACAAAAAGATTCAAGGGAACTGATAATAAATGGATTTTATCTGAACTTTTTGAATTAATGAGGAAAGGAGACAAACTGTGGAAAATATATAAGACTACTAATGGTTTTTCTGAATTTAATAAATACCATGAATTAAGAAACAAATGTAAGAACTTAATACATAGAAGTAAATATGCATACTTTAAAAAAATATAAACTGGTTCACTTGGTGATCCTAGAAAATTTTGGGCCTCAATAAAAACATTGATTGACCCCTCTAAAAACACAAATCCTGTAGTTATTAAAAACAATGGTTTCAATTTAATCAATCCTAAAGAAATCAGTGACTTATTTTTGCTAAAATTCACTGACGTCTCAAAATTTAGAGTTGATATGGATTGTAATGTACCATCCTGCAACGTTGATACTCCCTCATTGGGTTGTAGCATTCCACCTTTCTATTTTCACCAAACAAATCCAAAACAAGTTCTAAAGCTTCTAAGACCATTGCCCATAAATAAAAGCTTTGGATTAGATGGACTTGAGCCTAGGTTTCTGAAGATGATAACTGCATATAATTACCGACCATCGGCAACCAGTTTTGATCTTTTATTAATTACTAGTGAATTTCCTCAAATTTGGAAACAAACAATAATCAAACCAATATCAAAAACAGGTTCAGAGCAGAACCCTGACAACTATCATCCAATATCTATTTTGTCTTCTTTAAGCCAATTATTAGAAAAGATAATAAATGAACAAATCACGGAATACCTGAGGGCTAGTGGACTTTGGTCTGCCGAGCAGCATGGCTTTCAAAAATCTTTTAGTACAGGTACTGCCTTGCCAAGTTTTAAGGACCACACCCTAAAGTACATGGATCTTGGTAGACTAACAGGTGCGGTCTTTGTCAACTTGTCAAAGGCTTTTGATCTTGTAGATCATGCCATGCTGCTCTGGAAACTGAAAAAAATGGGTTAGACAGAATCCCCTCTTAGGTGGTTTCAACGTTACCTCACAAACTGTCAGTTGAAGGTTAATTTTGGAGGAGCTCTATCTAATACACATTTTGGAGCAAGGGTTCCCTAGGGGTACATTTTGGGATCCCTATTATTTTCTTTATATATGGATCCATTTCTATTATTCCTACAAAGTCAGATTTGTTACTGTACCTGATGATATCTATTCTTTTGACCAGTGCAGCATCAGTGGATGAAATTAATTCCTCCCTAAACTTTGATTTCATACCCTAAATGGTTGGCTGTTGCAGCATCATTTGATGTTAAACACCAAGAAAACTTAGTGTATGTTATTTGGATCAAAACTGAAGTTAACTAAATGTCAACCTTTGCAAATATTTGCTTGGCTGGAGTGATACTGCAACAGGTCACATAATTTAAATATTTAGGAGTGTTACTTTATTCAAATTTGACTTTTTCAGCTCATGTAAAGAATACAGTTAAACGTACTGTAAATCAGAAGTCAGGTGCCTTATATAGACTTAAGGACTGTTTAACCAGAGAGGCTAGGGAACCAATTTCAAAAAGTGTACTTCTGCCTACATCATATTATAACTCATGTTTATTTACTATGTTGACTGGTCATGATTTAAATTTAATTAATAGGAAGTTTAATGCTATTTGACGATTTACTTTAAAACCATACAATACCCATCATTGCATATTATACAATGAAACTGGTTGGTTACCACCAAAGTTAAATTTTTCGTATAATTTAGGTTGTTCACTTGATAACATCTTGAGACTTATACATCTATCACCATTATTTGGTTGAACTGCGATTAAAAGGGAAGGTAGAGTTTTAAGGTCTTCTGTATGCACACATCTAACAATACCTAAGATCTGAACCTGCATGGGGGAGCATGTATCAGTACAAGCACCAAAATTCTGAAATACACTTTTGCAATTCTGTTTAAATGCAGATCATCATGTACATTTAGAGAGTCAGTTAAAATCTTATCTAAAGTTGCAAACTAAATGTGAACATTTTTAATGTTGTATTTAATTTTATATTGTATGCTGTAAGTTTGTATTGTATATTGCACATTGCTGTTCCATCATAGTCTCAGTTGTGTTGGCTCCAGGTCATTCCTGAAAAGGGGCATTTGGCTCAGTGTGCTTACTCAGCTAATAAAGTAAAAATAAATAAATAAAATAATTAAAATAATAAACATGGTCCTGTCCACCTAAAACTAACCCAGAAATTGCCTTTCTGAGCCACAAGACAGTCCTCCCATCAAAGGGCTCTTTAGCTGTAATGGACCCAATGGATAGAAAGTAAAATACATGATCAAAAAGGCCTATAAGATCCAATGGATTTCCATGAAGGCTTCCACAGTATCCATATACACCATCAAAGCCATTCTGAAGTGGTTGGAGGCCACACAGCAAGACCTCCACAAGACGAGTGCCTACATGACCACCTGTGGTTCAGGCAAATAAATACATGGCTGACTCTTCCACTGAGACATTCAAAATGACTTCATAGGCTTCAAAACTCCTCTCCCTCTCTGCTTCAGCCATTTCCTACCCCTTCTCAATAATCCTAAATCTCTCATTCTCTACTGCCTTGGTCTCCTCTTTATGGAAACATACAGTCATCCTCCCTCTACCTAAAGGGGGTGACACCTCATCCCCTGGCAACTATCACCCCATTTCTCTCCTCCCTACACTTGTCAAGCTTCAAAAACACATTGTCCTCTCCCAGCTCACCTCTTTTCTATCTGACACCTCCTTTTCACCCCTTTCCAGTCTGGTTTCAAGAGAAACCACTCAACCACCACCTCTTTCATGTGGCTCACCGACTCCATCCTAACTGGGATGGACAATGGCCAGATCACCTCTGTCATTTTTGTTGACCTGGCCAAGGCCTTTGACACCATCTCTCACTCCCTTCTCAACTCACTTATGGCAGCTAGCCTATCTCCCTCCATCACAAACTGGTGCAAGGCCTACCTTATTGGTTAAACTCAATCAGTTAAGATCTTGGATGCCATTTTCCCTCCCCTCTCAATTAGCACTGGCATCCCCTAGGGCTCTGTATTAGGTTCCCCACTATTCTCCATCTTCTTAAATTACCTTCTCTCTGTTTGCTCCCCCTCCACCTCCTCTGTACATATGTATGCCAATGATATAGGCCTTTATGCATCTGGCTCCTGTCCATCTGAGGTTACAACCAGCTTACAGCAAGACTTCATCAAGGTTCAACTCTGGATTGCTAACCATCGACCTTAACTCAACACCAAGAAGACTGTCTCCATGACCATTAGCATAAGGCAGAGACTCTCTAGGCTACCATCCCTGCCCACTTTCCACAACCTTGATTGGACTTTACTTGAGGACACGTCCTCCTTGAAGTACATAGGTGTTTGGATGGACCAATACCTAAACTTCTCTGGACATATTGACACCATACAGAAACAACTGTGCCCCAAACTTGGTGCCCTGTTCAGGAACCATAGTTGCATCCCTCCTGCGGCTAGGCATGAACTTGTTCAGAAGATGATACTGCCCATTTTTGATTACTGTGACATAGTCTATGGTGCTGCCTCTAAGTCCTCCCTGGCCAAACTGGACACTCTCTTCAATTTCTTCTGCTGCTATGCCTTGGATGCCACCTCTTGCACACACCACTCAATCTTTACCATGCCCTATCCTTCCCCTCTCTTACAAATAGGTGACTCTCCCACTGTGCTAAATTTACCTCCAAGCACTGGTTGGGTGAGCTCCCTTCCTACCTCACCTCCTCCTTTATAACAACCCCCCATCCTCCCATTCCCTTAGATCAACTGACTCCAGTACCTTGGTAGTGCCCCCCAGATCCACCCAAATCAGCCAATCCAGTTACTCTCACTGCCTCCCAAAAATTTGGAATTTCTCCCTCCTCAAATCCAGAATTCATCCTCCACCTACTTCATCAGTTCTGCCCTCAATAATTAACTTGCACCTAGCTGCTCCTTCCATGTCTGTCCCTAAGTCCCTCCTCTAAGCCCTGGACAAACCCTACCCCTCAACCGGCACCTTCATTTTACCTTGTGCACTGCCACCCCTGAAATTTATAGCTCTCCTCCCCTTCCCCCAAATTGCTCGCCCTAACTGGCTTCCCTTGATCTCTCACAGAATGCAAGGAACCCTGAATGCTATCAATAGGTCCTTCTCCTACCCCCCAAGGGGCTTGTATCTCTCATCTACTCCCTTCCCCTACCATCTCTCCTTTCTTCCTAGACTTGCAGTCCTCTTGCAGTGTTCTCAGCATCCTGAAGGGGTCCTTCAGCATCTAGGATTGTCTCCTTTCCTTCCCCTTCCCCATTCTACCTTTTCTCCTTGGCCTTCGCAGTCACCTTTCAAGGTTCTTAGCATCCTGAAAGGGTTCCACTGGGCCTAGGCTTGTATCCTCTCCTTCCCCTCCCTCATCTACCTTTCTCTGTAGTCTTTGCAGTCCCTCTTACAGGGTTTCCAGCATCCTGACGGGATCCTACTGCACCTAGTCTTGTCTCCTCTCCTTCCCTTCCACCATGTACCTTTCTCCCTGGCCATCGCAGTCCTCTTGCAGGGTTCTCATCATCCAGTGGTCCAGCTGAGCCGAAGCATATCTCCCCTCTTCTATCTAGCCACAATCTTGGCTTTCCATGACTACTAGCAGGGTCCAATGCATCCTGATGGACTATTGATTAGATCCCATCCCCTCCTAGTTGCAAATTCTCTTCCCCCAAGGGTTCAATTCTCACTCACTCCCTCTCCTATCACTCTCTTAACCCCCATCTACTTACCTTCCCCAACCCCCTTGCAGGGTACTCCACATCCTGAAGGGTCCTCACTTGGGTTAGGTCCTATTCCACCTCCTAGCATTAAGTCACACCACCTCCTTTTCTCTCCTCCCTCTTTAAATCCCTATAGCTTTATCCCCCTTTCTATCTAGCCCCATAGCCAGCTTGCAGGGTTCCCCACATCCTGAAGGGGTCTCTTGGGGAGACTGTCTTATACCCTTCTCTCTGGTCCCCCCAGTCCCCTTGCAGGGTTCCTCACATCCTGAGGAGGTCTCCAGGAATACGACACTTCTCCTCTCCCCCCAACTCACTCCCTCCCTATCCTTTCCCCATTTTCTTTCACATAAACACTTGTTTACTTATTAACGTGGTACTTATTATTGTCCACTCTTTCTACCTATTATGTGCAACACTGTTGTAACACTGTTTGTAACACCTGCCTTACAACTGTATATTAATGTTGATCTTGAAACTTAAATGTTTATTGTCTCATTCCTATTGTACCCCTTCCCCCCAAGGTCACACCTGGAGATGAGCGACTTGTCACTCAGTGTGTCTTCCTGGTGAAACATTTCAATAAATAAATGAAAAAAGGCTACTGCAACCATCAATAGGGTCAGAAGACATATGTGGCTCAAATTGTGGCAAACAGACCAGGAGATGAAAATCATACAAATAAAGTTACAATTCAAAGGAGACCTACTGTTCAGGTCAGGGCTGGAGAGGTTGTTGAAACTCAAGGGAAATGGCAAGAATCTCCCCTGGAGACTGGCTACTGTACCATTATTTAAAAAAAAAAATTCTACAGCTTTTCTTAAAGGGGACACAGAAATCAAGCTTTTCAAGGCTTGGAATATCACAGCTTCAGATTCAAGCAAAACCTCTTTAACCACAGAGGCAGTCAGCAGAACAACAGCGGCCACAATGGATGATAAAGGCCCAGGGGAGGTTTCTATTTAAACAATAGAAGCAGATCCTTCCAGACATGAAGAGGAGCAGGCCACAGACTCAGACCTGGCAGAGGAGGGAAGATTACAAGAGTTGACCAGCAGCTGGTCCAAGGTGGTGATGGACAAATGGGTTTTGGAGGTAATCATCAATGGCTATGCGATAGAGTTCAGCACAGTCCCAAGAAACTTCAGACTCCTCCAATCCCATGTATCAACAAGAAAATAAATGCTGTACTTCAAGTCGGAGCACTGCTAATCCTATTCCACCAGGAAGGAACCATAATCCTGTTACCAGCAAGCTAGCATAAATCAGAAGTCTATTCCATCTTCTCTTTGATCCCCCAAAAATCAGATGGCCTCCAGCCTATCTTGGACCTCAAATTTGTTAACCAATTTGTGATTCAAGATGTAGACTTTACAAACAACCATAGTGCCAATCTGGAAGAATGATTTCTCATTTCCATAGACCTAAAAGTCGCCTATCTATACATAGTCATGCACCCATCCCATCACAAATTTCTCAGGTTCTGCATCCTACATCAGCACTTCCAAAACAAGTGTCTCCCATTCAGCTTAGTGTCTGCTCCTTGAGATTTCAAGAAGATCATGGAGCCTCTAGCAGTGAAACTAAGAGCAGAGGGAATATATGTGGTCCCCCAACCTGGATGACTGGTTAATTTGAGCAGGGGCCAGGAAACTGGCAATGAACTCCATGAGATGGGCACAAGACATTCTAACACATCATTGGTGGATCATCAACATAGTCAAAAGCAACCTGTCACCCTCAGCAACACTGGAACACCTGACGGTGATCTTTAACACCACACTAGAGACAGTCTGCCCCTCATATGCACGCATCTGCAACTTACAAACCCACTGTCCCTGAATCCTGAACTGCAGCAGATACACTCTCTAGGACCTGATGCAACTCCTGGTCCTCATGGTAGCATGCATAGATCTTCACAGTTAGGTAAGACTCCATACAAGACCCCTGCAGAGGTTCCTACCAGACAACTGGAACCATAGAAAACAGAACTGCCAAAAGAACTCCTATACCACCTGCACTAAAGACATCCATATGGTGGATGCACAAAGACAATCGACTCAAGGGGGCTACTTTAGACCAATGAATAACAATAACCTTGAATACTGATGCCAGCCTATTAGGGTGGGGCTCAATATTGTTAGTTAGCTAGTAAGTTAGTTAGTTAGTTAAAACTGTATTTGTTTGACAGGATAAGAACCTTAGGCACAATGGATCTCTTTACAAAGATGTTCTACATAGATACATAGACAATGTTGGCAGATAAGGGCCTATGGCCCACCCAGTCTGCCCATTTGAGCTTGTAGGTTCAGTTTATGTTTTTCTAGAAGTCTGTTGCCCATTAACCCTGACCTCCAGAATTCCTTTATGTCTATCCCATGCATTCTTAAATCCTGTGATTGTTTCAGCCCCCACCATTTCCTCTGGCTGGGTGTTCCACTTGTCCACCACCCATTCTGTGAAGAAATTGTTCCTCACGTTTCCTCTGAATCATCCTCCCTCCAACTTCATCCCATGCCCACTAGTCCTGGAACATCTTCTTTGCTTAAAAATAGTGCAGTCCTGCACCCTGTTCCTCCCTGTAAGATGCTTGTATGTCTCTATCATATCCCCTCATAGATACATAGATACATAGACAGTGTCAGAAGATAAGGGCCTATGGCCCACCCAGTCTGCCCATTTGAGCTTGTAAGCTCAGTTTATGTTTTCCTAGAAGTCTGTTGCCCCTTACCCCTGACCTCCAGAATTCCTTTATGTCTATCCTATGCATTCTTAAAACCCGTGATTGTTTCAGCCCCCAACACTTCCTCTGGCAGGGTGTTCCACTTGTCCACCACCCATTCTGTGAAGAAATTCTTCCTCACGTTTCCTCTGAATCATCCTCCCTCCAACTTCATCCCATGCCCTCCGGTCCTGGAACATCATTTTTGCTTAAAAATAGTGTAGTCCTGTACCCGGTTCCTCACTGTAAGATACGTGTATGTCTCTATCATATCCCCTCTCTCTCTCCTCTCCTCCAGGGAGTACATGTTCAGTTCCTTCAACCTGTCTTCATAGGACTTGTGATGCAAT
This sequence comes from Neoceratodus forsteri, assembly GCA_016271365.2. NCBI lineage: Eukaryota > Metazoa > Chordata > Ceratodontiformes > Ceratodontidae > Neoceratodus > Neoceratodus forsteri. The sequence goes on from CM057449.1 coordinate 1,783,829,380, forward strand.
CCATGCACCATCTTTGTTGCCCTCCTATGAACCTTCTCTACCCTGTCTATGTCCTTACATAGGTATGGTCTCCAGAACTGTACACTGTACTCCAGGTGGGCCTCACTAGCATCTTGTGTAGTGGAATTATGACCTCCCTTTTTCTGCTGGTGATGCCCCAGCCTATACATCCCAGCATCCTATTTGCTTTACCTGCTGCCTTGTCACACTGTTTCCCTAAATTGAGGTCATCAGAGATGATAACCCCAAGGTCCCTTTACTGCTTGGTACATGCTATATCCTCACACCCTAACTGATATATTGTGCCAGGGTTTTTGTGCCCCATATGCATTATCTTGCACTTCTTTGCATTGAATTTCAACTGCCAAACCCCTGACCATTCTTCAAGTTTGTGCAGGCCCCTTCTCATTCTGTCTACACCCTCTGGTGTGTCTATTCTGTTACAGAGCTTTGTGTCATCAGCGAACAGTGAAATTCTGCCTTCTAGGTCATGCGCAATGTCACTGATGAAGATGTTGAATAGGACCGGTTCCAGCACTGATCCCTGTGGTACCCCACTGGTCACTCTTTCCTCTGTGGAGTGACAGCCAATTACCACCACCCTCTGTGTCCTGCCACCCAGCCAGTTACCTGTTACACAGTTACACAGGGATCAGTGCTGGGACTGGTCCTATTCAACATCTTCATCAGTGACATTGCACAGGACCTAGAAGGCAGAATTTCACTGTTCGCTGATGACACAAAGCTCTGGACAGGACAGAGAACTGTATCAGTTAAAGCAAAAGGAGGCTGGGAAGGCAGTCAGAACAGCAAAGGCCCAAACTGAGGAAAAGATAGCCAACTCAGTTAAGAAGGGGATAAAACCTTTATAGGTACATCAGGAGGCGAAGGAAGACCAAGGGAGGATAGTGAGGCTTAATAAAGGGAGGGAGGGTGGGCAGAGGGAGACTGTGAAAGGCAGAGATACTAAACAAATATTTTTGCTCAGTATTTACAAATGAAGAGGGAGGTACATAAAACAAACAGTAGAAACACTCTGGATACAGAAGTTGATACCAGCCCATTTACAGAAGAAAGGGTTCTGAAGAACTCTTAAAACTGAAGATGGACAAAGCAATGGGGCCTGATGGGATTCATCCCAGAATTCTAAAAGAACTAAGGGTAGAACTAGTGACACCACTGACTACCCTTTTTAACAAATCATGGGAGGATGGGTGGTACCCGAGGACTGGAGGAGGGCAGATGTGATTCCCTTCACAAAAGTGGGAGCAAGGCAGAAGCAGGAAACTACAGACCTGTTAGTTTAACCTCAGTGATAGGGAAAATGATGGAATCACTTCTGAAGGAAAGAATTGTCAAGTATCTAGAGGCCAGAGGGGCACAGGACCCTAGGCAGCATGGATTCACAGTGGGAAGGTCATGCCAGATGAATCTGATAGACTTCTTTGACTGGGTGACCAAAGTAGTAGATCAGGGAGGGGCTGTGGACATGGCCTACCTAGACTTTAGCAAGGCATTTGACACAGTCCCACACAAAAGATTAATATACAAGTTAGCCAGCCTGGGAGTGGGTCCCAAGATGACAGCCTGGGTAAAGAATTGGCTGGAGAATAGGACACAGAGAGTAATAGTAAATGGAGTCCACTCAGAAGAAAGGATGGTGATTAGTGGGGTACCGCAGGGTTCAGTATTAGGACCGGTCCTCTTCAATGTCTTTATAAGTGACATTGCAGAGGGACTGGAAGGAAAAGTACATCTCTTTGCAGATGACACAAAGATCTGCAACAGAGTTGATGCACAAGGGTGGGGTGGAAAGGATGAGAAGGGACTTGAAAGGTTAGAGGAATGGTCAAATGTATGGCAGCTTAGATTCAATGCTAAGAAGTGCAAGGTAATGCACCTGGGAAACAAAAACCCAGGGGAAGAGTACACAATGGGGGGTGAGATACTAACAACAACAAAAATGGAAAGGGATCTGGGGGTAGTCATATCAGATGACCTAAAGGTGGGCAAGCAATGTGAGAGGACAGCAAGGAGGGCTGGGGGGATACTGGGATGCATAGGGAGAGGCATCACCAGTAGAAAACAGGAAGTTATTATCCCTCTGTACAGACAGCTGGTGAGATCTCATCTGGAGTACTGTGTGCAGTTCTGGAGACCCAATCTCCACAAAGACATAGACAGGATGGAAGCTGTCCAGAGGAGGGCAACTAAAATGGTGCAGGGTCTGCACCGGAAGACATATGAAGAGAGATGAAAGGAGCTTAATATGTATAGCCTCGAGGAAAGGAGGGAGAGGGGGGAAATGATAGAAACATTCAAGTACCTCAAGGGAATCAACAAAGTCCAAGAGGGTAACATCTTTCAAAAAAAAGAGGTGTGCAAGAACAAGAGGGCACAATGTGAAGATGGGGGGCGGGTCAGAGGTAATTTAAGGAAGTATTTTTTTTACCGAGAGGGTTGTGGATGCATGGAATGGCCTTCCGGAGGAGGTTGTGGAGTCAAAATCAGTGGTGGAATTCAAGCATGCCTGGGACAGTCATAAGGGCATTCTAGGGGGGTGGGGGTAGGAAGAAGTAGACCACTGGTTAACTAGCATCTGCAGCTTATCCAGTAGGTAGAGAAATGGGCAGACTGGGTGGGCCAAGTGGTCCTTATCTGCCGTCAAATTCTATGTTTCTATGTTTCTATGATCTTCCACACTACCAAGGTGAGGTTGACTGGTCGGTAGTTCCCTGCTTCCTCTTTGTTCCCACTTTTGTATAAGGGGACTACATCAGCTGTCCTCCAGTCTTTGGGTACCTCCCCTGTTTCCAGTGATCGGCTAAGCAGGATAGCCAGAGGGTCAGCCACCACCTCTCTTAGTTCTTTAAGGACCCTGGGGTGCACCCCCATCTGGCTTCATTGCTTTATCAACTCTTATTACTTCCAGTTTCTTCAGGACCCTTTCTCATGTAAAGGGACTTGTGTCCATTTCTGCACCATTTTCACCCCTTGTACTCCTTCAGACCCATTACCTCCTCTTCCTCAGTAAAGACTGAGCAGAAATACCTGTTCAATATGTCAGCTTTACTGTTGTCATCCTCCACGTGGGTCCCATCCTCCCCTTCAGTCTCACTATCCCTCCCTTTTGTCTTTCTTTTTCACTTATGTACCTGTAAAGGTTTGTCCCTCTACCCACTGATTTTGCAATGTGTTCTTTTGTCTGAGCTTTGGTCCCTTACTGACCTCCCTGCCTCCTTTGCTTCTCCTGGTACTTCTCCCCTATCCCTTCTGCCTGTGTCTTTTTGTATTGCCTGAATGCACTCTTTTTGGCTTTCACTTTCTTTGCTACCTCTTTGGAAAAGCATAATGGTCTCCTTTTCCTTTTCCTCTTGCTAACCTGCTTAATGCATAATTCTGTTGTTCTTGTAATCCCATTTTAAATACTGCCCACTGTTCCTCAACCCCTGATTCCTGTCCATTCCCTTAATGCCTCTTTTCAAGTATCTTCCCATTTTCCCAAAGTCTGCCCCTAAAATCCAGGATATGTGTGTTTGTGTGGTTTGGTTCTGCTCTTTCTGTGATTTCAAACCACAATGACTGGTGGTCACTGTTCCCAGGTGCTCCTCACTGTTACCTCCATCACACTGTCCCTGTTTGTGAGCACAAGGTCCAGTATTGCCTTCTGCCGAGTTGGTTCCATGACCAGTTGCTTGAGGAAGGCACCCTGAAGGGAGTCCAGGATAAATCTGCTCCTAGTTGATGCTGCTGCTGGGATGCTCCAGTCCACGTCTGGAATATTGAAACCTCCAACCAGTACTACCTCACCCTTGTCTGCCATCCTTTGGATGGCTAGCATCAGCTCCCTATCTGATACTTCCTCCTGGGCTGGGGGTCTATAGATCACACCTGTGAGGATGGCTGTCTCCATTTTCCTTTCCAGCTTAACCCACAGTATCTCTCCCACATTTTGTTCCTCCTGGATCTCTGTGGCCCTTATGTCATTTTTCACATACAGTGCCATTCCTCCTCCCTTCTTGCCTGCTCTGTCTCTTCTGAATATGTTGTAGCCAGGTATGGCCACCTCCCAGTCATGGTTATCATTACACCAAGTTTCAGTGATGGCCACAATGTCCAGGTCTGACTGCACCATGACAGCCTCCAGATCTTTCATCTTGTTGCTAAGGCTCCTGGCATTTGCACATGGCTTCCATGATTTGACCTCCCTAGACTGTTTGCTGTTCTCTCAGCCCCTTCCTTGGTTGTCCTTTATCCCTGGTTCTCCTTGCTGTCTGCCTTCTGCTGAATTTTGCCTCTTTCTGCCTATCCACCTCTTGGGCACTAATCTCCATCTTTTGCACACTGCTTTGCAGAGATAGTCACTCCTCTGGTTCACTGGTTCCACTGCCAGCTGTGGGGGGTGAGCAAGTAGGTACCATCCTTGCTGGCCTGCCACCTCCCTTAGCTAGTTTAAATGCTTGTCAATGTAGCATTTAAACTTGTCACTGAGTGCTTGGATTCCCCTCCAGGATGGATGCAGGCCGTCAGGCTTGAACAAACCTCCATCCCTCCAGGTGGGTCCCCAGTCACCAATGAATCCAAACCCTTCCTCACAGCACCAGTTCTTCAACCATGAGTTAAAGGTCCTGGTGCATGCACTCCTATGCTCTCCCTTGCCTCTCACAGGTAGTACTTCTGAGAAAGTGACAGAAGTAGCTACTTGCTTGAGACCCCTCCTCAATTTCCTAAACTCTTCCTGAACTTCCTTTGGCTCCCCATTTGCCAGGTCATTAGTACCTAGGTGAATAATGACATCCAGCTCACCTTTCCATTTTGCCTTCCCAGTGTTCCCCAGGATCTTCCTTCCATCCCTCCATGCCGTGGCACCTGGTAGGCACCTCAGCTCCCTGCCCTCCCTGTCCTGTGTTCCTAGCTGGATCCCTCTTATGATGGAGTCCCCCACCAGGATTTGCTTCCTCATCCTCTGGGGTCCACCGCTTTCCCCACTGAGGTCACCTCCCTGGCTAACCTCCACATCCTTTCCTTCCACTTAGCTGGGTACCTCTATTTGGTTGTCCCCATTTGCCAGTGTGGCATATGAGTTCTTGAGTTGAATAGGATCTGGGATGTGCTTCTGCCTGACTGCTCTAACCCTCCTTGAGCCCACTGTCATCCAAGTGCTCCTTGTTCTCTGCATTCTTTAAAGCAGTTGCATTGGACTGGGTGGTCTCTAGATAGGGGTGATGGAACTCCTGACCCAGTTTACTTCCACTCTGAATCTGGCTACCTCATCCCACAGTCCGAGAGATGCATGCAGATAGGGCAGCACCTCAGTGTCCACAAGGTCTGCCTGAATATGGCTGCCCCACAGCCACTGCATCGCACCACTCCTCACATTATACTGCAATTATACTGCTATTCCACTACTCGTCTGCTACTGAAGCTCTCCTAGTTCCCTTTTTATTAATTTACTATCCTAAAAATCCTGCCACTGATCCTCAGATACCCTTCTTTTTTAAAAAAGAAAATAAACCAATAAATAAATAAATCAGTCAAAACACTTGTCGTGCTGAGGGTTGGCTTCTTCCCCCTTAAGCCCCTCCTACTCCTCACCCCTTACTATACCCTGTGTTTAGCTCCTGTCAATCAGATTTAACAGGGCATAGAAACATAGAAACATAGAAACATAGAATTTGACGGCAGATAAGGACCACTTGGCCCACCCAGTTTGCCCATTTCCCTACTAACCTCTCTTTTTTCAGAGTGGACTCCATTTACTATTACTCTCTGTGTCCTATTCTCCAGCCAGTTCTTTACCCAGGCTGTCATCTTGGGACCCACTCCCAGGCTGGCTAACTTGTATATTAATCTTTTGTGTGGGACTGTGTCAAATGCCTTGCTAAAGTCTAGGTAGGCCATGTCACAGCCCTCCCTGATCTACTACTTTGGTCACCCAGTCAAAGAAATCTATCAGATTTGTCTGGCATGACCTTCCTGCTGTGAATCCATGCTGCCTTGGGTCCTGTGCCTCTGTCCTCTAGATATTTAACAATTCTTTCCTTCAGAAGTGATTCCATCGCTTTTCCCTATCACTGAGGTTAAACTAACGGGTCTGTAGTTTCCTGCTTCTGCCTTGCTCCCACTTTTGTGAAGGGAATCACATCTGCCCTTCTCAGTCCTTGGTACCACCCCATCCTCCCATGATTTGTTAAACAGGGTAGTCAGTGGTGTCACTAGTTCTACCCTTAGTTCTTTTAGAATTCTGGGATGAATCCCATCAGGCCCCATTGCTTTGTCCACCTTCAGTTTTAGAGTTCTTTCAGAGCCCTTTCTTCTGTAAATGGGCTGGTATCAACTTCTGCATCCAGAGTGTTTCTACTGTTTGTTTTAGGTACCTCCCTCTTCCTTTGTAAATACTGAGCAAAATATTTGTTTAGTATCTCTGCCTTTTCACAGTCACCCTCTGCCCACCCTCCCTCCCCTTTATTAAGCCTCACTATCCCTCCCTTGGTCTTCCTTCGCTCCCTGATGTACCTATAAAGGTTTTATCCCCTTCTTAACTAGGTTGGCTATCTTTTCCTCAGTTTGGGCCTTTGCTGATCTGACTGCCTTCCCAGCTTCCTTTTGCTTTAACTGATATAGTTCTCTGTCCTGTTCCTTCTGTGATTCCTTGTACTTCCTGAATGCTTTCTCTTTCTCTTGAACCTTCACTGCCACTTCCTTTGAGAACCATAGTGGTTTCTTACCTCGTTTCGTTTTGTTTATTTGCTTTACACAAAGGCTTGATACCTCTGTGATGGCAGTTTTTATTATTCCCCATTGTTCTTCCACCTTCCTTCCTGCCCATTTGCTAGTGCATTCCTTAGGCACTCACCCATTTTGACAAAGTCAGCCCTCCTAAAATCCAGTACTTTTGTCTTTGTATGGCTTGACTCTATTGCTGTGTTTATTGAACCATACTGTTCGATGGTCGCTAGATCCCAGATGGCTACCCACTTCTACATCTGTGATCCTCTTCATCTCCATTTGAGAGAACCAGGTCTAGATTGCTCCCTCTCGAGTGGGCTCCAATACTAGTTATCTAAGGCATGCCCCCTGTAGGGCATCTAGAATAACCCCACTCGTAGAAGTGGCTGCTGCAACTGCACTCCAGTTAACATCTGGCATATTCAGATCACCCGTCAGCAATATCTCCCCTTTTTCTGCCATTCTAAGTATACTTTCTATCATTTCCTTGTCCATTTCCTCCCCATAAGAAGGGGGTCTGTATACAACCCCTGTGCGTATTGTGGTGCCATTGCCGGTCTCCAAATTTACCCACAGTGCTTCTTCTCCTCCCTGTTTACCCTTTTGTTCTGTTGCTTTGATTCCTTCCCTTATGTAAATAGCTACTCCTCCTCCTCTTTTACCCTCCCTGTCCCTCCTGTAGATAGTATATCCTGGTATGTTTACATCCCAGTCATGGTTTTGTGTGTACCATGTTTCTGTGACTGCCATGATATCCAGATGTTCCTCCTCCATCAAGGCCACTAATTCAGGAAGCTTGCTGCTCAGACTACGGGCATTGGTACTCATTGCTCTCCATTTTTTGATGGCTTTACCTTCTGTTGCAGCAACCCCCACTGACCTTTCTACCTTGGTTTTTTTCTCATTTAGTACCCTGTTTTGTAGGGGGAGGCCGGGATTTTCCTGTTGCTTATCAGTGCCTCCCCCTTGACTAGTTTAAAAGCTTGCCAATGAAGCATTTAAACTGATTGCTCAAAAGACTTGTTCCCTTCCTGGACAGATGCAGACCATCCTGCCAGTATAGGCTGGTGTCCCTCCAGGTGGAACCCCAGTCCCCAATGAAGCCAAACCCATGTGCTCCACAGCATTTTTTCAATGATTCATTAAACTGCATGGTGCAAAGTACCCTCGCCTCACTCATGCCATTGACAGGCAGCACCTCTGAGAAGGATACTGTGTGTGCTACTTGTCTTAGGCCCCTCCCCAATTCTACAAAGTCCTTCTGCACTGCTCTAATCTCATGATGAGCCAAGTCATTTGTCCCTAGGTGGACAATGACGTGCAGCTCAGACTACCGTGCAGCTGTTCCCGTGATCCTGAGGATGCGCTTCCTGTCCCTCCAAGCCATGGCACCAGGCAGGCACCTTACTTCAGTTTTCCCTGCTCCCCCCAGTTCTATCCCCTAATAATTGAGGTCCCCACCAGGGCTGCTTCCTTTCCTTGTGGTGTCCTCTGTCTCCTTCCTGTGGGCCTCCTTGTGACAGCTGTCCTCAGCCTCCTTAGTCTCCTCTGTGGGTGCATCCATGGGAGCTATGCTCCCCAGAATGGTGTATGGATTGTGAGTGGAACAACTGACTGGGTGTGCCTCTGTTCCACCATCCTCACCCTTCCTGAGCCCACTGTGGTCCAACTGCTGTGTTTTCTTCGCAACCTCTGAGGTAGTGGTGGTGGCTCTGGTGCTCCCTGGATGGGGGAGGTTTCCTTCCTACCATCCAGTGTGGCCGGGGGAAAGGTTCCCTTACTACTGTCCAGCATGGCCTGAAGATGGGCAACTTCCTCCCTCAGGGCAGAGAGTTGTCTGCAAATAGGCCAGCATCTCAGCCTCCAGAAAGACTCCCGGAAGACTGCTGCCCCACAGCCAATACATTGTACTACTCCCCACATGTTTATCTACTTTTTTCTGTGTGTTTGTGTGTGTGTGTGAGATTGGTTTGTTATATAGAAATATATATATTATACAATATGTATGCTTATATTGTCAGTGCAGTGTGCTAGAGAGGATATGACAGTGATATGCACCTTGCACTCTTGAGGAAATGATGTCAGAACCCCAGGTATAAAGGAACTATTTCCAGGGGTGGGTGGGGTGAGGGTGGGAAGGGTTGGGCCTAAACTGTGCCCTCGCAAAACAATCAGCTAAAAGCTCTGACCCAGCACTGCAATGAGTGCCTTCCTGTCAGCAAGATGCCTTACACAACAATTTGACAGAGAAAATAACCTGCTAATCAAACAGAGAAAAATTCAGACATCCAACTCAGACACAGGTAACCCTCCCCAGCCCCAAAACAGCCTGGTGGTTTGTGCTCTGAAAGCGGTCAGCCCCAAAATAAGTCAGCTGTGCTTTACACTCTTCCTGCACTGAATATCTTAAGAATTAAGCCAACTGATTGACTAGTGACACCTGTGATGTAAGCAGGCCTTTCACTGTAGGCTGGCTGCTGTCTGATTCCAATACACAAAATCTTTCAGTGAAACCAACAATATAAACTTAACTACTCAGCCAGCAGAACACTTTTAAAATGTTGCAAAAATATCCCTCTAAATCCTAAGTCTCAACTCCAACAATCAAGCAAATTCAGTTGTATCTCACTCCCTCTGGTTATAAAATTACTACACTTTTAATGGAATCCTGCAATTCTCTGCTTAATGCCAATAAGGAGAAAAAAAATGAAACTCTCTGTAGAAAGCGTAGCTTCCCTGTTTTACAATATTATGCCTTACCAAGTTTCCAGCTCCTAAATGAAGTTACAGTTTGTTCTTTGCAGTGTTGCAAGGCTCTCAGCTTCAGACAAATCAAAAGTCAGACTGATTATATAATGAAGAGTTGGGGAAGGTGGGGGGTGAAAATTTGTAGCAATTAAAGACATCAAAGAAATACACCACCACTATGTTTTAAATTTTCAACAGCCCAAAAACAAAAAGTAAAGACAACAAAGAAAGTACAGTGTCACTAAAAGCCCACAATCCAAGTTTAAAAGAAAAAATAACAATTAGCAGTTACTGTAAAGCACTGAATTGAATATGTTTTCTTCCCCTCCTGGGCTTCTTCTGAGAAAATAAAACTCACTTGCTACCTCAACTCTGGCTAAGCACCACCTCCAGTTATCACATAGCTGAGGTCAGAGGCCAGACAATTAACAACCCTCACCCAAACTACAGGGAAAGTCAGACAAGCCAAGACTAAATTTGCAGCAATTAAAGACAGCAAAGAAATACACCACCACTACGTTTTAAATTTTCAACAGCCCAAAAGCAATTCTAAATGAAGACAACAAAGAAAGTACAGTGTCACTAAAAGCCCACAATCTAAGTTTAAAAGAAAAATAGCAATTACCAGTTACTGTAAAGCACTGAATTGAATATGTTTCATTCCCCTTCTGGCTTCTTCTGAGAAAATAAAAAGATCATACATACAATCCATGCAATACTAATATTCATGCAGTAGATCACATTTACTTTCAACATTCATCTGAAAAACAATATCCATATCACGTACAAAATGACATACAAAGAGACAATATAGTTGTTAATTACCAGATGAGCTAAGTATAGGTACATATTTCCAAAAACAGTTTTATTAACAGCTGTTTTAAAGGAACCAAAACCTGGGCAAATTCCTCAATAAGGGGGACTTCATTCCATAATCTGGCGGCATTGTACTGAAAAGTCATGTGATCATATTTTGTTCTTAATTTTGGAATCAAAAGGCCTCAGTGTATTACATCCCTTAAGTTACATCTTTGACTGATAGTTTCAAATTCAAGAGATAAATTTCCCTTAATCAGGCCGTGTCATACCTTATACACTAACATAATGTATTGTTTCTTGAGCTGGAGAGACAGACTACCCCACCATAGCTGATGAAACATAAGACAATGATGGGTTTTAAATGGACAGTCCAAAACAAATCTATCAAGCCTATTATATCAGTGATTAATTTTGTCCAATATTTTTTGTCCTGCAAATTCATAGACAGAATTTACATACTCCAGGACTGGTATGATATGTTAAACTGCAATCATATTTGGCATCTAATGTGTAGCTATGGATACTGACCTTCTTAGTGCACCTATTCTAGCATTTAACTTTTTAGTTATATAATCAACATGGTCTTCAAATGTCAGCACACTGTCTAACTTGACTCCAAGATATTTATATGTATTTGTTTTTAATAATTTTTGTCCATCCTGAGTTAATATTTCACAGTTTCGGATGTTTTACAAAACTTTTATATGTTTTATTTTTGAAAATATATTACTTGAGTATTCTGGGGACTTAATAGTAATCTTGAATTACAAAACCAGTCCTGGAGTATGTTGAAGTCAGTCTGCAGTTTGGTTTTGGAGATTTAGTTGATGCCAATAGTACAGTATCATCAGCATATAATTTGATGTGGGTATTTTGTATATAGTCTGGTAAATCATTCATATATATCAAGAACAATAGTGTCCCCAGGATAGAACCCAAGGAGACACCCTTTGTTAAGCAATCCAAATCAGATAGATGTTAATTTATTGCCACTCTCTGACCCCTATGATTCAAATATTATATGAATCAGTTAATCAGACTGGGATCTATTCCAAACATTTCTAGTATAGCAAACAGTATTTCATAGTCCATTAAATCAAATGCTTTGGACAAATTGATGAACATCACACCCATGGACTCCCTGGCATCCAGTGCTTGTACCACATCGTCGAAAAAATCCATGACTATGGTGCCCATTGGGTGTCCAGCCCTAAACCCATGATGGAATTGGACCAGTTTTAGATGTTTCTCTAAGGCACTCATAATGCTGATTATATACCATTCTTTCCAACAATTTAGACAAAATAGACAACAATGCTAATGGCCTATAATTAGATAATCTACTCTGTTGCAGATCTTGGTGTCATCTGCAAACAGACAAGCCTTAACATCTAGTCCATCTGCAATGTCACTAATGAAGATATTGAAGAGGACTGGCCCCAGGACTGATCCCTGAGGTACCCCACTTGTGACTTGCATCTCTTCTGACTGTATGCATTTACCAACACTCTCTGTTTTCTGCCTGTCAACCAGTTTGCCACCCAGTTGACCAACTTCGGACTCACTGCGAGCCTACCCAGCTTATTTATCAATCTTCTATGTGGAACAGTGTTGAAAGCTTTGCTGAAGTCAAGGTAGGTGACATCAACTGCTCCCCCTTGGTCCACCACTCTGGTTACCCAGTCAAAGAAATCTATGAGATTAGTTTGACAGGCTCTTCCTTTTGTAAACCCATGCTGTCTTTGATCCTGTGTCCGTATGGATTCCAGGTGTTACACTATCCTTTCCTTAAGGAGTGCCTCTATAATCTTGCCCACTACTGAGTTAAGACTGACTGGTCTGTAGTTCCCTGCCTCTTCCCTGCTACCACTCTTGTGCAGTAGGATCACATGGGCCCTTTTCCAGTTTTCTGGGACCTCGCCTGTGCTCAGAGACTCACTGAACAGTTCTGCTAATAGCTCTGTTAGTTCCACCCTTAGCTCCTTAAGTACCTTGGGACGCATGCCATCAGATCCCATTGCCTTGTCCTCCCTGAGCTTAGCAAGCTCTTTTTTTTAATTAAAATTGTATTAAAGTTTCCATTACAGACAACAAATCATGGTGGAGTACATCATAAGCCCCAAAGAGCAGACACACAATACAAAATGATTCACTCTCCCCCAACCCCTACCCACCCAACCCAACTCCCACCTGAAAAACCCAGTGCATCGGTACTTTTAGCACAACACCAGAGAATATAATCTGGTAGTACTTGGACCTGTAGTGTATTAAGAGTCTGCAGTGGGCTCCAGATCTTGTCAAACTTTTCCAGTTTGTTGTATAAACTGGCAATAGTCCTCTCTGTTCTGAGGTTCGCCAACAATTCCTGAAGCCATTCAACATAAGATGGTACCTCCGTGTCCTTCCAGTGCCTCAACACCACCTTTTTAACAGACATCGACATCAATGCTATGTGGTACCTCCTGTTCACCACTGAAATAGAGGAGAAATCCCTGAGAAGACATATTTCAGGGGTGAACAATTCTGAGAGCCCTAAAAGAGGATCAGCATGCTGATTAACCATGGTCCAAAGTGGGGCAATTTTAGGACAGCTCCAGAAAATATGAAGGAGATCACCTTCTTGAGACTGGCATCTTGTGCAAAGGGGGAAGACATCAGACCCAGTCTGGCAAGCCTCTGCAGAGAATAATAAATGTTATGTAAAATTTTGAATTGTGTTAATCTAAGTCTGTCCTGCTTAAGGAACTTATGGCAACTTTGCCACAAGAGAGACCAATCCATATCTCTGCCCTTAAAGAGAGAGACCCAAAAGGAGATGGGAGCATAATTATCAGGGTAAGCCCAGGTGCACAGAGCAGTAGATATTTTAGATACCACATGAGGCGAACCCACCAACTCCGTAAGGGTAGCCTGAAAACTGATATTGGGAGCAGGAGGGGGGACCAGACCCATTGCCTTAACCAGTAAGTGGCAAAATTGAAAAATCTTAAAAATTACTGTGTGAGGTAACATAAACTTGTGCATAATTCCAGCAGAAGAGCACCATTGATTATTGGATAACATAAAGTCATCTACACAGCAGTTTCTTATCTCAGGGATCCAACTAGGTGAGAGAAGCTTGCCATCCAGCAAAAAATTATGGTTGCCTATAACAGGTTGAGATAAATCCTTCAGATTTTTATACCTCAGAAAAGCGCACAATTGAGTATGAACCCTGATTGAAATGGCAATAGGGGAGCTACATAAAAATTCTGGTAAGGAACTAACCTTGGTGTATAGCAATGCTTCCGGAGAAAGGCCATGTTTTCTAATGGCAGCAGACTCAACGGCTAACCAAGTTGGGGTATAAGTGGCATCCATGGATTTTTGATCCATGGTCAGCCATCTGAGATACTTATTGGCCTGGCCCAGTAATATAGCCCAATATGAGGGAGTCTTAGCCCTCCTTTAGCCTTTGGAGCCACTAACCTATGGAAAGCCATCCTAGCCTTCTTGTCGCCCCAAATAAAGGTAGAAATCATGCTATGCACTTTTTTAACCCAGGCCAGGGGGAGCCATATGTTTAGCATGTTAAGAGGTAGAATAAATGAGGAAATACGTTCATTTTGATTAGGTTAATTCTGCCCCAAAGAGAAAGGGGGAGTAATGTCCACCAATGGAGGTCTAGATCTATTTTATGTACCAGTACATCAATATTAAGTTGTCTGAGCCGTGCCATGTTTTGAGTGAGAAGGAGCCCCAGATATTTAATATAATTGGACTTCCAAGTGAGCCCAAACTCAATAATGTCCTGTTTATATACCCTGTGGTTAAGAGGAAAAACCACAGTCTTACCTACATTGAGTTTATAATTCGAGACCTTGCTGAAGTCATCTATTAACTTCAGAATAATGAGAATAGATGTGAGTGGATGGGTTACCTGCAGCAGAAGATCATCTGCATAGGCCGCCACTTTAACCATCTGCTCCCCGAGAGAGATACCCAAGATGCCCTGGGAACTAGACAATCTCCTGTATAGAGGCTTTAGGTAGATATTAAAGAGAAAGGTGGAAAAGGGACACCCCAGTCTGGTCCCTACATGTAATTTAAAGGTGGTGGAGATAACCCCAATCCATGAAATTCTAGCAGAAGGGAACTTATATAGAGAGCTAACCCAATTCCGGAATTTAGTAGGAAAACCGAAAACTTCCATCATAGCAAACAGGTAATCCCAATGGACTCTGTCGAGTGCCTTCTCAGCATCCAACAAGATCAGGACCATTGGATGTGGAGCATCCTTGGATGCCAAGAAGACGTGAGACAGGGCCCTCAGATGATCAACAGAGGATCTGCCTTTCATAAAACCAACCTGATCTGCCCTGATTAAAAAGGGAAGTACTGCCTCCAAACGGTCGGCTAATAGTCTTGACAGGATTTTAATATCATGGTTAAGAAGGAAGATCGGCCTGTAACTTGAGACCAGATCAGATGGTCTCTCCGGCTTAGGCAACAAGACAATCAGCACCTCAAAAAGGGAGGGATTGGATGCTTGACCGGAGAGAATAGCCTGAAAGAGTGGCAGCAAAATTGGGATCAATTGCTTAGAGAAAACTTTGTATAAGTTGGAGGTAAACCCATCAGGGTCCGGAGATTTGTCGGATGGGAGAGATTTAATTACTCTTTCAATCTCAACCTCATAAATAGGAGACTCCAAAATTTTCTGCTGGGATTGTGAGAGAGCTGGCAGTTGTAAATCACTCAGATTTTCAAGAAGTCTCTCCTTAGATGGGGAATTAACCATAGAGCCATATTAGCCCTGGAAATAATTTGTGAACTCCTCTGCTATCTCCGAAGGCGAGACCTTAAGGGAATTGTCTTTGGAGGAATGGACTGCCGGAATAAATCTAGCAGATTCCTGTTGCTTAATACTCAGTGCCAACATTTTGCCGGCCTTCTCACCCTGATCAGTATATACCGCTTTTGTTTTCAAAATAGCAAATACAGCTTGCTCCGATAACATTGCTAGGTAGGCTTCTCTCAATTTCGTTAAATCTTGTTTAAATGTCTCAGAAGAAGATGGAGAGAGGACCATCTCCACGCCCCTAATCTGAGAGAGAAGGTCAGAGATCTGAGATGCCCTCTCTCTTCTCCTTTTTGATGTTAGGCCGATTATGATCCCCTTAAATATGAGCTTAGCGAGCTCTTGTAGGACCCTTTCTTTTGTGAAGGATGTAGTGCTCACCTCCCTCCCCGCCTGTGTCCATGGTGGTGAGCTATGGGCCCTGCTCTACCTTCTCTTCAGTAAATACTGAGCAAAAGTATCTATTTAGGATAGATGCTTTTACGGGGTCCTCCTCCCCACACACACCCTTTTCTCCTTTCAGCTTAGTGATACCCCCTGTGGACTTTCTCCTTTCACTAATGTATCTATAGAAAGTCTTGTCACCTTCTTTTGCTGTTCATGCTAGTGTTTCCCCAGTTTAGGACTTAGCCTGTCTTACTGCCTTTCCTGCTTCCCTTAGGGCAGTTTGGTATGCCTCCCCATCTTCATGCTGCTGTGTTTCCTTATATTTCCTGAAGGCCAGCCTTTTGGCTCTGACCTTTTCTGCTACTGCATTTGAGAACCAAAGTAGTTTCCTTCTTCTTTTGCACTTCCTTTTCTGTCTAACACAATGGAATGTTGCTTCAAGTGTTGCATCCTTAATGCTTGCCCACTTTGCCTGTACCCCCCACCTGTGTTTCTTTTTGTCAGGGCTAGCTGAACTCTGTTGGCCATCTTATCAAAGTAAGCTCCTCTGAAGTCCCATATTTTTGCCTTGGGATGGGATGATTTAGATGCAGTGGCCAAATTGAACCATACCATGTGATGTTAACTGGCCCCCCAGGTTACTTTGTACCTGGAGATCTGAGATCCCTTCCCTGTTAGTCAGTACTAGATCTAGGATAGCCCTGTCTCTTGTGGGTTGTTGTACCAGTTGTTTGAGGCCCTCCCCCTGCAGGGAATCTACCATGTGTCTAGTTCTGGCAGATGTTCCAGCTGGTATTGACCAATCTGTATCTGGCATGTTGAAGTCTCCCATTATCAGAACCTCCCCTTTAGCTGTCATGTTTTGTATTGTTCTGACAGTAATGTGTCTATGTCCTCTTCCCGGTCTGGGGGCCTGTAGATAACCCCAGTTCTTATGGCTGTCCCATTTTCTGTTTCCAGGGTGACCCACTGTTCTTCTGGCTCCTTATGTGTATTCTGAATTTCTGTAGCTTTGATATTTTCATTGACATAAAGGGCCACTCCACCCCCCCCCCTTTTTGCATCTCAGTCTCTTCTGAACAGTACATAGCCAGGTACTGAATTCTCCCAAGTGTGGTTACTAGTAAACCACATCTCACTAATTGCTACTATGTCCAGTGTAGCCTCTGACATTATTGCCTGCAGGTCTGGGATCTTATTTCCCAGGCTTTGAGCATTTGTGTACATGATTTTCCATTGGCCAGATTTTGGTGTGTTAGTTGTTGGGTGAGGTTTGGCATTTCCCCTGTGTGTCGTATGGGGAGACAGACCTTTGTTCTTACCTGGTGATGCAAATGAACTGCAAACATGCTGAATCCCTGTTTGAACACTAGCTGAGGGGGAGGGGTGTTCTTCCAATTCGACGTGTAAGGGTGCTGCACCCCTCTCCCCCATTTTCTATTTTAAATATTCTGCAAAGATGTCAAACGTCTGCCCCAATGCACTGACTCCCTCCTTAGTCAGATGCAGTCCATCACATTTAAAGAACTTTCATTCCCAGAACTGTTGCCAGTTCCCTACAAATCTGTGTCCCTTTTCCTGGCACCAGCCTTTGAGCCACATGTTTAGCTCCCCTATCTCCCCTTCTCTTACCTTCCGTCCATCTGCCCCCCTCTCCCAGACTGGCAGGATCTCAGAGAAGGAGATGTCAGAAGAAATGGATGATAGTTTGCCACCCAGCCTGGTCAGGTGTTCCTTGGTCTCCACAACTGACTGGCTGGCAAGATCATTAGTCCCCACGTGTACCAGGACATCAATGTTTTCTCCTGCTTTCTGAACAACTTTAGTAATGTGGTCAGTGTCTCTCCACGTTGATGTACCTGGGAGACATCTGACCATTACCCCGGCTGGAGATGGGTATCAACTCCCTGAATCAAGGAGTCTTCTATGATCAGAAGCTTTTTGGATTTCCTTTTTGCTTTTTTTTTATTTTGGTTCCTGATTTGGGTGAGTTTTGCTGTGCTAGCTCCTGTGCTACAGTGTCCAGCTCTGTAGTGTCCTCTGCCCCTTTGTTTGATTTCAGAGATAGAAGCAGATACCTGTTTGTAGTGTTTATATGGTTTTTGGTGGTAACATGTTGGAGAACAGAGAGTGATGAGGCACCTGATTTGCCCCTCCTAACCACCTGCCAACCTCCTGGACCAACTACCCTCTGTGGTCGAGGTTCTTCTGTTGGATGTTGGGAAAATGGTGGGTGGTTCTTATAATGTGTTTCCTCTTGAATATGAAATTTGAGGTACGCATTCTCTGCCCATACTGTCCAGAGCTGAGCCCTAAGATCTCCAGTGGCCCAGCATGTAGGACAGTGTCTTAAATCCTGTAAGACTGTCCTTCTGAAAAGTGTTCCACAGTACCTGCAGTTAATGATATACATTCCAGATAAGCTGCTGGTTTATAACCTGGTCAGAGTAATTAGAAGGAAGAACATGTAAGTAATGGTTTGATTTTGCGTTTTGTTTTCGTATAACTTGTTATAACAAGTTAAATTACTATTGCCCTGTAAATGAGCTCACCTTGTGGATGCCCCATTGATCTGCCCCTTCCTGCTTTGCCACAGGAAATGTCACAACTGTGGTACCCTATAAAAGGAGTGTAGTGTGGGGTGGTTGGGGATGGGGGTGGGTGGCTGGGCCCTTCCCCTGCCGAAAAAGAACCACGGAGGAAAGAACAAGGAGGTAAGAGCAGAAACAATCAGTCAACAATAAATGCAGTAACCCTGGAAGCTCATCCTAATGTTAGATATAACTGTAAAACCTGGAAAGTACCACCTGTAATAATTTCAAAGAAAATATACCCTGTAAGAAACACTTTGCTACAGAGAAAAACAAAGCAGCAACAGAAGATATACCTTGCAAAAGACAATTTGAATCAGAAGATTACAGCAGTAATCTGTTAGCACACACCTGTAGGCACACCTTGTAATAATGCAGAAGAAGGTATACCAGCAACAACAATTTGAATCAGAGAAAAATAAAGCAATGAAATGTTAACGACAAACAATAGCAATCCCTGTGAGTACAAAATAAAAATAACAACACATGGTAAATCAGCTTAGCCAAAAGAAGTCTTAATCCTTTTCCCTTGCTCTGGTAAGGTTCTCTGCTCTTTCCTTCCAAGCACTCTTAGAAGGAAAGAGATCAGGTGAAGCTAGGTACCCTCCCACCTCGTTTGCCATGTCTTGTCTAAAAATGTTATAACCTTCCTGTTGTATCTCAGTGTTTTGTATTTGTTTTGTTAACCATGTTTCTGAGAAGCCCATTATGTCAGGTTTGTGCTGTTGGGTCCAAATATGTAGTTCATTTATCTTTTTATTCATGCTTCTTGCATTCTAAGGAGTTATTTTTAATTCTGGTCTAATTATTGATTTGGGTCCTGGATTTACTTCAAAGTCACCTGCCAGCAATAAAACTAGCATAATTGCAGTTATTCTGGATATCCTTTCAAGACATACAGATTTCTCTGAAAAATCCACTATATTCTGTTGTTTTTTTTATAACTCATTGACTTCCAATAATAAGAAAATCAATTTCCCCTAATTTTGAGGAATTTTATCAGGTTAGAGGGACAAATATGTATTCAAATACTGGCTCTGTGCTGCAATTTATCAGGTACAATTTCAAGGAAATGTTTAATCAAGTCCCCTTTTCCCTTCTCACTAAACTGGTGAACAAATAGAATTGCCAGTACCAATTTTTGCAATATAATTACTGAATTCATTAGGGTCTGGTAGTCTACAACTGTGTAGTACTCTTTCATCTATTAACTAAAAGATTATAATAAGTTCCTTTGGGCACCCAAATAATACAGCTATTCAAGATAGCTGTTATTTACCATAATAATTATGAAAACAGCTACCTTTATTCCAGAATAAAAAGTCTCTTCAGAATAAATTATTTTAAACTTTAGTGCTCCCCAAGCATAGGTTGCAAAGACTTCAGTGCACACTTTGCTAATTGTCTGCCACTTATTAAATAGTGGCAGAATATACAATAGACAAAAGAGTCTCCTTTGTTCTATTACAGACTTCAGAGCACTCAAAGTAGATAGTTTTAATTGTTACCATACACCTGAACATGAGTTATACAACTTCAATACACTATTACAGTAGTTATTTCTGCTACTAGTTTAGATAACACAATATAATGTGACTAAAAGAGTCTCCTTTTTCCTGTTGTGGGCTTTTTACTTCTAAATCAATCAGAGCTAAAATATTTAAGTCATACAGTGCACACTATACCCAATAATAATATATAGTAATAAATATATACTCATGTGACCCCCTTCCCCACCTGCCCCTCTTGTTTAACTTGCAGAGCTGCTTCTCTCATCACATGGCATCTAGGGGCAAAAGAGAGGGATAGGGGTTTACATAAACATGTACACACATTTCTATTTCTCAGCCTGCTATCACGGACAGGCAACTAAGTGTGGCAACTACCTGGCACACACTTGGTGTGACCATTTACCTTGACCAGAAACCCAGATCCCTGGGAGAAAATGTTTGCTCATAATTGTGCTAGGTTTGCACTTCTGGTCAGGGGCACCCTAGTAAATCCAGACACAGTGGAAGCAATAACAGTACTGTCCAAACCAGGTTGGTATTCTAGAGTGTGGCTTTTATTCACATACACAGAGAATAATCACAAAGCGAAGATGGACCCCCACAGGGTTACTCATACTGGTAATGCAGATTACTGAGGTGCAGAAATTCCTGAACTTCCCATTCAACATAGGCATACTGAACACACACATCAAACTCTCAGGTTATGAAATGGAGATTGGCACACACGGCCAATTACTGGTACATTTCCTCTCGACTAGGCACACATGGCCAGTACTAGGACACTTTCCCATCAACTAGGCACAGATGGCCAGTAGTAGGACAGTTTCCCAGATTTCATGAGGAATACTGGTGGCACACATGAATAGGGATGTAAGTTTGTAATGGATGAGGTTTTAATGGCTCATTGTTTGTTCATGAAATCATTAGTAAACAGTAGTAAATGTTGTGGCACTGTCATCATTGCTACATTCTGATGACACTAGTGAAAATCATGGAAGTCCTGAATAAAGATCAAACATCATGGAATCAATGACGTGTATGACTGCCGTGACAAACTTACATCCCTACACATGACCACCAAACAGCACATACAGGCTCACAAATAATCCAAAAACCCATGTCTGGGTAACTATTTCCATCAGGCACTGGCCAAATGTACTGAATGAAAACTGAACTGGTGCCCAAACTTAACCCAGAGAGGTTAACTGGTTACTCCAGTTGGGGGGGGTCTCCCACCTTTTGCTTCCAAGTTTATACTTGGCCATTCATCTGGTTAATAACACACAGAAATCCTGCAGATGCTGTCTTAAAATGTTTTTCACACTTAACATACTACATGACTAAAAGTTCTGTACTTGGACAGTCTCTCTCTCTAGATTCCAGCATAGACAAACACTTTTAAAAACAGCAACAGTCTAGGTGATAGGGTCCCTTTGTCAGACAGAATTCACCAAAAGGAATGCAGGTCCCCCTCCTCAGATGAACACAATAGTACTCACAGTTCTGAAGTTGTCACAGGCAGCTTCACTCGACAGACTGGGACAGGGGATTGTTCCTGAACACTGAAGATCGCCCCATCCCTCCTGCAATGGGGCAAAGGAAAATCCACTTTGCAAGGTCTCCACCACTTCAATTACTGTCTTCTATGTTCTTCTTCTAGGATGAGAACAAACTTCCCGAAACACAGTGGTAGCTCTCTGTCAGAGATGTCTGAGGAGCTGCACAGTGAGCTGCAGCCTCCTCCTGGAGCTCCTACTGAGGACTGACTGAACATTCTAAAGCTAACATCCCTAGAGCTAGCACAAATGTGACTTATGCCGCTGTGAGAGTTCTAAGATTATGTCACCCTCTAGCTCAGCTTAGACTGACACTAGTGCTTGACAGTCTGAAATCCATTTAACTGGCATTTCACTAGCTGCCTTTCCCTGCCTGCTACTGGTTCTCACTGGGATTCTAGTAACCTCTGGGAACAAGGGGGTTACACTCAGAACTCCTATTTAGCCAACACAGTCCTAAACTGCAATAGGAGATATTGAAATGTTAAATAACAATGTTTATCTTCAGAAATACGGATAGGTGGCCAGACTAATAAACACTATACACACTTCTAAAAAATAGAATACCAACTAAAACTTGTACTGTATTACTTGAGCATGCTCTGAATCACTGAGCTAATACAGCACACAAACTGGGCAGCCCCATGGATAGAAATGTTTTAAAATGTTTTGAAATTAATTATTTGTTAAACAACTACTCTACATGGCAG
This sequence comes from Neoceratodus forsteri, assembly GCA_016271365.2. Classification (NCBI taxonomy): domain Eukaryota; kingdom Metazoa; phylum Chordata; order Ceratodontiformes; family Ceratodontidae; genus Neoceratodus; species Neoceratodus forsteri. Next base: position 1,783,851,271 of record CM057449.1, read on the forward strand.
CTAAACATTTTATGGACTGTATCATAATCTACTGAATGTTCTTAAAGTATAACTTTTTATTTATCAATTAAAATCTTACTTCAATTTTGGAAAAAACCACAAGACCTGTTTGGTTGGATTTATTGTGTCTGAGTAGTGCTTGCACCACTTACTCATGAGCCATGGTGCAAGTGCCTTGGGCAGCATGTTTTTTGTTGGGATCCAGGGCAATACAGGGACAGTGGTCCCCTACAGATTCTCACCTACTGATCAACATCTTAGAGACAAGGTTAATCCGTCTGGCTCTTAAAAACTTCAAGACTCATGTAAGGAAACATCTGATCATAGTGCACTCAGACAACCTGGTCACCATGGCATATTCTAGAAGTTGCATGTCTGCCCTAGCTACCTACTTGTATAGTGTCTCATATAGTGCCTCCTCAATTGTACAGAGCATATGTGTATTGCTGTCCTTCACCTTGTCCCCTCCCCTGTTCCCCCCAGGTCGCATCTGGAAATGAGTGGTTCTCCACTCAGCATGCCTGTCTGGTTAAACTCTTAAATAAATAAATTAATAAATAATACAAACAAACAAGATGGAACAGAGAGCAAGGGACCATTCAAGAAGCCTCCACACTCCTGAGATAGGTAGAAACACATCTTATCAGCTTGTCAGCCATACAAGAAGTGGGAAAGCTGAATAAGAGAGTGGACTGGCTCAGCTGAAAAACCCTACAACCAGGAGAATGGCAACTGAACCCACAAGTGTTGCAGGAGATCCAAGACCACTGGGGACCCTTCCAAGGATGATCTAATGGCCCAAACCCAAAACAGACAAATAAAAAGACCTTCTTATCAAAATGTCATGAAAACAAGTCTGCTGGTGTGGACACCCTATCAACACCCTGGCATTTTAAGAGGGTGTATGTGTTCCCATCAATCTCCAAAACAGGTCGGGTAATGAACAAGACTTAGGATACTGGTAGCAACATGGCCCTGATAGCACCAAATTGGTCAAAATAGACACAATACACATCAGTCATGCAGATGATAATAGATTATCCTCTGACTTCATCTCTCCAGTCCAACTTTCTGATACAGGGTTCCAATCAAAACCTGGACCTGGCTTCCCACCAACTGACAGCATGGCTACTCAGAGGCTCAGACTACTGAAACAGGGAATATCTGACAGAGTAGTAGACACTTTGATATAGGTTCACAGACTTTCTGCCAATTGTGCCTACCATGTATGATAGACATTGATTCATGTTTCCCAGATGGAACAGACAGAAAGCCATCAATCCAACAGAAAGCTCAGTTGTTCAGATTCTGGAATTCCTGCAGGAGGGATTTGATAAGTGTCGCTCTGTAGCTTCCCTTTGAGCCCGAGCAATTGGGAAAAGAAACTGATGGTTCCCTACCAGGGTTCAAGCTCTTCTACAGACTTTTCTCTTTTTTTTTACTATTTAATATACTTTATTAAAGTTATTCAAAAATACAACACAACATATAGTACATTGAATTAAGCAAACACAAAACAATCAACAAAAACAGACTTTTCTCAAGGCAATGGTGAACATTAAATCCAAAACCATATCCACTGTTGCCCCTTGGCATCTTAGTCTGGTGCTGGATAACTTAAAGGGACACTGTCAACCCACTTAGGTCTCAAAGTGTCCCTAGTTTAAAAAGCACATTTTATGATTGTTCACATTCTATAGAAAGTGTTTATGCAGCTAGTAGTTTGATTCAGATCCTTTTTTCTTTTAAAAAGTGAAAAACTGAGTGCCCACTATACTGGTGTTACCACAACACAACATGTTTTTTTACATTTTTTGGCCAACTCCTACTGCATCTTTCCTTGACTCAAGAGCACCTACCACTCAATCCAGAGACTCATTAGGCAATGGGAGTTGAGGAGGCTATTGTATTATAAGTGGCTGCAATGTTTGAGAGTGCTTCTAATTTTTATTAATTATGCAATAAGAGTAGTTCAATGATTTGAAGCAAATCAAAGCTGGGTATAGCTATACAATACCATGCATTTCAGTTCTATTAAGCAAGGAAGCAGATAAAACAAACAGCAACATTAGTGAATTCTAGAGATGATAAGCAATCATAAAATGTAGGTTTTTAACTAAAAATGATAAGATGCAAAAAAGGTTGATAGTGTCCCTTTAACCAAACATCCACTTGAATCTTTGGACTTTGTTCCTCTACTTTTATGTAATGTTAAAGACTGTTTTTCTGGTTGCCATCTGCTCAACTTGCAGAACTAGTGAGATTCAGATCTTGTCCTGCACAGACTGTTCCTATCCTTCCATGATGACAGGGTGCTACTGTGAATTGTCCCTCCTTTCCTCCCCAAGATAGCTTTAGCCTTCCACCTCACCCAAGAAATTTCTCTGCCCACCTTCAAACCAAATCCTAATAACCCTCAGAGGGAGATCGTCCATCTGCTACATCCAAATTGTACCATCTGGACCTTGCTAGAGGGAGAACACCCTTATTTAAGAAGTTTGATAGGCTGTTCATCATTAACCAAGGTCCCAACTGGGGACTAGCCACAATCAGGTCTACCCTGGCCCGATGGCTAAAGTATACCATCTCAGAGGCCAATGGGACAATCTCTCTTGCCCTGCCCAAGGGGTGGCTCACTCTAGCAGACTGGTAGCCAATTCAGGAGAAGAGGGCTATGCTGTACCCTTTGCCAACATCTCCAAAGCAGTCACATGATCATTTGTCCATACCTTCTCCACGTACTACAGAATGGACATCTGTGGCCCCATATTCAAAGGTTTGCATGGTGCTAATGGATCTTTTCCTGCAGCAAACCAGGGGTTTTCACTGAATCTCCATATTTAAAAGGGGCTGTTGCATGGGCAAAGAGAGTTAGCACCTGTGGAAAACATAATGCATGTGTGTGGCAAACGGGAGGGGCATGACCAAAAATAGCCATGCTACCCCATATCCAGTGGCTAAAAGGTTTAGAGTGGGCCTTTTGTACAGCATAAATACCACTGAGCAAAACTCTGACTTAACTCCAGACAACCCTAGTGGCTGCTGGAGGTAAAGCAATCACCTAGCCAATTGGCCTATGGTGAGAAAAACTGTTACCTGTAGTCCCTGGCAGTCCACTACTGATCACCAATTACTAATTTACAACTAAAACACCCTGGTGCTAGTTTCCCTCCCTGGCCAATCCCTGGTTCATTCTGTAAATAAAAAAAAATATCCCTGGTGCTAGTGGTCCCCTCTTACCTCCTATCGTTGGCTCGTTCTGTACAAAAACATATCCTCATGCTAGCAGTCCCTCCCCCTTCAATTGCTGGACCATTGTTTAAATAAAAACATATCCCTGGAGCTGGTGTTTCCCCCCTTTCTGATCACTGGCCCATTGTGTAAATAAAAACATATCGCTGGTGCTAGTGGTGCCTCCCACCACCAATCTCTTGCACATTCTGTAAAATAAAAAATATCCTTGATGCTAGTGATTCCCCCTCTAATTATCTGCTCATTCTGTAAATAAAAACATAACTCTTATTGTAGAGTCCTCCCCCTACCCCACACAAACTGGCCCATTCTGTAAATAAAAAAAAAACAAAATCCCTTGTGTTAGTAGTCCCACCACTGATTGCCAGCCCATACTGTGATAACATCAAATCCATGGCATCTAGTGGCCACCCCACCTGGCACCAAAAACCCACCCCCAAGCCACCTTTCCAGCCCTCTCAGTGCTGCAGGTGCATATGATGACTGGCACAGACATCCTCGTACCTCCTCAGCTGACTGCCATATGTCCTTGTCCAGGCATGGAGCAAGCTCCTTATTTATTGGACAGTGCACATCACCTTGTCCTATCAATAGGAGGTATGCTTCTTGCCTGGACATACAATGGCCAGCTGAGAATGTGTCGGCAGGACTGTGTTGGTCACCATATGCACCTGTGACACCAAGGGGACTGGTAATGTGACTGGGGGAGATGGATTTTTGGAGCTGCATTGTGGGGCTGGTAGACATCAGGGATTTCATGTTATCACAGTGTGGCCAGCGATCACTGGGGGGAGAAATCACTAGCATTAGGGATATTTTGTTATTTACAGAATGGGGTCAGCAATTGGGGGGGGGCCATAGCACCAGGGATATATTTTTATTGACACACTGTGCAGGCACTCAGATGGGAGTATGAGAAGCAGCAGGGATGTGTTTTTATTTATAGAATGGGACAGTAATCAGCAGGGGAGGGCACCAGGGATATGTTTTTATTTATATAATGGGCCATAATTTGGAGCAATCACCAGCACCAGGGATATGCATTTAGTTACAGAACGGGCTAGTAGGAGCAAATCCTAAACTGTAAAAATATTTTATAATAATGGTATTATTATTATTATTATACTTTTAATTATACTATTAAACTATCGTGGAGAATTGAGAGGCATTTTTAGCAAGACAACTGGTTTAAATTCCTGTTTATATGAGCTGTCTAAGCAAGGAGAAAGGCTGTCTCTGAGAAGGAGTTTAAAAAAGGGAAAAAAATGCCTAGATGGGAGTTTGGGAAAAACAAAACGGTCTTTGCAGTTTAAAATTTCATCTTTTGATCCAAGGAAGTGTTGGGCCACTTTGAGTGAGCAATATTATAGATCCTCGATGAATTTCCATTTAGAAGCAAGAGAGGCAATTTAATAAAGTTGCCTAGTAACCACATACTGTGCTCCAATGGCATTTCAAGCATTATAGCTTTAGTACCTTACACAAGAAGCTCCAAGTTTAAGTAAAATTCCTGTAAGTATCAATGCAAGGAAGAAACATTTGTTTGTTACTTGAGAATGCAATATGTTGCCAACACCAATTTACATCAGCTGCTAAAGAGCATCTTGACCTATCCCCTGGTTAACTTTAATATTTGCAACTCATGGAGAAAGTGAATTACAGAATCTGCAGAAATGTTTTGTATCAAAAACCTGAAAGCTGAAATACCCAGTTTGGTCTTAAATAAAAGCTGGTGTGATGATAAATCCAAAAATGTGACTTTTGTTTATGTGCATGGTGGCAGAAAAATGTTACATCACTTTGAAGATTTCTCTAACAGTTTAAAAAGAGTATGACTTCATGATTGAGTGAGCATGCACATAGAAAGGAGTATCTGCAATGGAATTCAATGCTTTTGAAAACTTTACTGACCAAAAATCTGGAAGAAACATACTTCCTTCTACCTTTTGTTGGGGGATCCATCCCCTGTGGGTTCCCTGTCATGGCCTCATTTAAGCTGACTGTTGGTAGCTTTTTGGAAGCAAAGAGGCTGCTGTTCTTATCTTGGAGATAACCACAACCCCGGCCCCGTCTCCCTCTGGCACTCAGCGATAGCATGGCTGGCCACATTTCAAAGGCTAACATGCCAATAAGGGTAAATTATCTTTTTATTACTTGAAATGGGGTTTGTTCCTGAACTAGGCACTGTGTAAAGCCCCCCTTTCCACCTCCAGGCAACCCACCCACTACTTTCAGGTGTGTTGCAATTGAGGGCTGACTTAGAGGAGCCCGAATGGTACAGGGTGAGGTGTGCTTATCCGATTGGGAAAGGTAGCTCTCCTCTCACTCTCTCTATTCACTATTCTTTTCTTGGTAATTCTTTCTTTTCTCTCACCTGTATGGATCATGTTATTCATAAATATGTTCATCATCATCATCATCAAGGTTTTATTGTTCGGCTAAAAAGCCATTACAATATTAAACATTTAACACTATAGTACTTCACATAACAATATTAATATCACATTAAAATGCAAATACATATAGAACAATTCAATTACACTCAAATATCCAGTCATTTAAATATCAGTGTACTGTAGGGAGATAAATCTACCACCCCAGTACATTATAAAAATACTTAATGGCCATAATATACCAAACCATAACAATACATTAAACATTTTTCCAATCAATGGAGTCAGTAAACTCCACCCATGCTCCCTAAAGAACTATCTCCTTAACCCATTCAGACTACTTAGCCAGTATGTATGGGCCAGTCACAATAGAACTCTACTCTTAGAGGTACTATGTGAGGAAATTACTTAGGAAACCCACTCTCCAGACCCAAGTTAGGAAAGAAGCTACCAGTAACACCCATCTAATTGGGAGCTAAAACAGAACATCCCACTGTGCATACAGTCCCATGTTCCAATTGCACCCTGTAAGATGGAATTATATACCAGCTAATTCTATGACCAATTCTGGGTCTTAAAAGACTTGGACTCCCCCCAACAAAATCCTTACAATTCCTTCCACTTGTGGGTCCAAAAATTTGAGGCCAACACCAAACATTGCCAGCCAGTTCGGACCGGCCAGAAAGGTACAAAATTTTCCTTGGGAACAAAGAGGAAATTTCACTGGCTGATTTCCCATAACTAACTTTTAGTATTATTACAATAAAGCCATTACAGTTTTTAGACACAAAACATTTCACAATTAAATAATTATAAATAAGAAATGACGATATCAGCTAGTATTTCTTATAAACACATATACTATATATCAGCCTAATATAACCTGTAATATAAGATAGCCATGATGATCTCAATTGAGAGTATTATCTCATCCCCAGTAAGGCCTAACATTTGATCAGCAAATCTGGAACTGTCACAAGTCGACCTAAACTCTTGGAGGTACCATTTGGAAAAAATTATCTAGGGCTACCCAATTACCGGATTCAAGTTAGGTAAAAGGCTGCCGGTAATACCCATCCGATTGGTGTGCTATTACAAAGCATCCCACCGCGCATGCGGTCCCATGCTCTGACTACACACCAGTATAATGGGAATTAAATACCTGCTGCTACTTTGACCAGCTCTAGGTCATAGGAAATTTAGGATTTTCCCCAGAAAAATCCTCACAGTTCCCTCCACGTCTAGGTCCTGAATTTTGAGACAAATCCTGATGTTGCAGGCCAAGTTGGCCCTTGAGGGTGTACAATTACTATATGACATACACATTTCATACAAGGCATAGTCAACAAAGTCACTTTCATCCAGACATACTGTATGTTTCAAATTACCTTATATTGTGTTATACATAATATACATAAACAACAATCACTAAAAGTCAGATAAAAAATTCACTCTATTTCCAAATCTTCCAACCTATCTCTCTATATTCAGGCCATTAATAAGCTCAAAAGAAATATTCCTGTGAACTGAGGAACAACCAATTTGGGCCACATATCACCATAATAGTCCTATCAATCCCAGCAGAGTTTACCCCCTACACACACATCATGTCCCAATATTACCAACTTGGTAATCACATTGGAGTTCTGCCTTTACAGGGCAACCTTAAAAGGTACCATGCAGCGCATGCTGCTCCATACCCTTTGGACTACTTCCTTTCCAGCCACTCCCACTAGACATACTTAAGACACTTAGTAAGACTGGGTTTCGAAGGGGTCTTCCTAATCACACCTCATCCAAACTGATCCTTCCTAGAAGCCAGTAGGGTCTGCTGGTGTTTAGAGGCACATTCAGTTGGGCACCATGCAGTGCATACTGCTCCATGCCCATGAATCATCTCTTGACCAGCTACTCCTGATGGCCACTGTTGAGCATACAGCAGAACTCAGTGTCATAGTCCAATCCCCCTTATCTACTCCAATCATAACCATGCCTTTCTGAAGCCCAGCTAGACACACTGGCCCTATAACATGTCCATTGAGGCACCATTCGACGCATGCCGCTCCGTGCCCCATGATTACACCTATTCCAGCTACTCCATTGATTACCCCTATGGCATATACTAGGGCTCCATGTCACTGAGGGGGTACCATCCCCAATGGGATTATCATGTCCTGCCTAGTATCAAATGGCCTCAAATCAATCCTAAAGCTTCATTAGAAAATATTAAATGTCTTATTTTACAAACCCAGCAATGATTATAACATTCATATACGTGAGCAATAAATCAATCCTGAAACTGTCTTGATTGAGCTCTGTTTCTGAATTGCCCTTTTGTGTGCTCAAATCCAAGTTACCACTTTCATTTGATCCATATCCTTTAAATCCCCCATTTTTTAAAACTTATTTCCTAGTATATACCATAATTGCTAATTATATCCAATGCAACAATTAAATTTTTTTTTAAATACACAGACTTTAAGACCTGTAATTCACAATATTATGCAATGACTCAAGTTTATCTGCAGTTCAAGAACATCCAACTTAAAAATAATGTAATCCATTATCAAACTCCAAATCTCCAAAGTCTCAGCTTCGTTAAAACTTCTCCTCCAAACGTGAAATGCTCCATAAAAATATTCAACTTCCAATTAAATCAACCCTAAATTTCTAAGTAAATCTCAGCAGAAATACTACTCAAATTTGCTCCTATTGTTACTAATAAAATTTCTAATACCGAGTGGCGCTCGCTCCACTCACACTCGCGCTGCAGGCAGCGCGGTTCTTTTATATTGCACTGCCCCTCCTCCTTGATGAAGTGTGCTCTGTTACACCTGGCCCCTCTCACTAGAGCACAACAATACAAGGTCAAAGGGGAGCAAAGGTACAGAAGAAATGAGGTTATACAAAGTGCTCACAATTTTAACAGATATCAGGCACACAGTTTGAATCCCCCAACAGGCAGCAACACGCTCCTTTAGGTCTCAGTCTCATAGTCCAGCAAAATGAAACAGCAGAAGAAATAACCAGTCTCTCAGATGATAGATGCAAATGGCATACCTGTTCTGGGTTTAGGCAGCACAGTTCTTTTATATTGTACTGCCCCTCCTCCTTGATGAAGTGTGCTCTGTTACACCTGGCCCCTCTCACTAGAGCACAACAATGCAAGGTCAAAGGGGAGCAAAGGCACAGAAGAAATGAGGTTATACAAAGTGCTCACAGTTTTAACAGATATCAGACACACAGTTTGAATCCCCCAACAGGCAGCAACACGCTCCTTTAGGTCTCAGTCTCATAGTCCAGCAAAATGAAACGGCAGAAGAAATAACCAGTCTCTCAGATGATAGATGCAAATGGCATACCTGTTCTGGGTTTAGGCAGCACAGTTCTTTTATATTGTACTGCCCCTCCTCCTTGATGAAGTGTGCTCTGTTACACCTGGCCCCTCCCACTAGAGCACAACAATGCAGGGTCAAAGTGGAGCAAAGGTACAGAAGAAATGAGGTTATACAAAGTGCTCACAGTTTTAACAGATATCAGGCACACAGTTTGAATCCCCCAACAGGCAGCAACATGCTCCTTTAGGTCTCAGTCTCATAGTCCAGCAAAATGAAACAGCAGAAGAAATAACCAGTCTCTCAGATGATAGATGCAAATGGTATACCTGTTCTGGGTTTAGGCAGCACAGTTCTTTTATATTGTACTGCCCCTCCTCCTTGATGAAGTGTGCTCTGTTACACCTGGCCCCTCTCACTAGAGCACAACAATGCAAGGTCAAAGGGGAGCAAAGGCACAGAAGAAATGAGGTTATACAAAGTGCTCACAGTTTTAACAGATATCAGGCACACAGTTTGAATCCCCCAACAGGCAGCAACACACTCCTTTAGGTCTCAGTCTCATAGTCCAGCAAAATGAAACAGCAGAAGAAATAACCAGTCTCTCAGATGATAGATGCAAATGGCATACCTGTTCTGGGTTTAGGCAGCACAGTTCTTTTATATTGTACTGCCCCTCCTCCTTGATGAAGTGTGCTCTGTTACACCTGGCCCCTCTCACTACAGCACAACAATGCAGGGTCAAAGGGGAGAAAAGGCACAGAAGAAATGAGGTTATACAAAGTGCTCACAGTTTTAACAGATATCAGGCACACAGTTTGAATCCCCCAACAGGCAGCAACATGCTCCTTTAGGTCTCAGTCTCATAGTCCAGCAAAATGAAAAAGCAGAAGAAATAACCAGTCTCTCGGATGATAGATGCAAATGGCATACCTCCATAAATATGTTTGACTGTATTTAACAGTATCAACCTTTCACATTACATACATATGCCTTCTAAAGAGGAGAGCTGTGAGGGTGAAAGTAGCAATTATGTTTTAATATACTGGAATGTACTTCATTAATCTAACTTTAGAAGTGCATTAGTTTTATCATGACTCCTATCAGTAATATTTTTGTTAACCAGCAGTGTGTAGTGTATCACTGAGATGGATGTAGAAGTGACAATTTGCTGTAAAATTTCTGTCCATGAAAACTCAATGAAACATACATGTGATAAAAAAAGAAACATACTTCATGTTAGAGCTTGAAACATGGAGAACAGAATGATCATGTTAATGTTTAAAAATTTTGCTGAGAACTGATTTTATAATCATTATTAGCTTATCTTAGAAAATGTTTGCCTCACAGACATGAGAAACAATTTGAAAGATTGCTATTAATGAACTGATATAGGAAATGTTTGTTTGAAGACTGCATCTTATTGCCTTCAAGCGTTATAGGAAAATTAACATGGAAGCTAAAAAGTTGTACTTCTGCAAAAAGAGATGATGTCTCAGAAGAGAAAACTAGCCATGCCTACCTCATATACAAGAACCAATCAGAACTGATACAATGATGTCAGAGCAAGGTGGTGACCATGCTCTGGCCAAGAGGTAATAAAGCTGCTTCTTAGCTGAGTTGGCTCAGAAGCCTTTTTACTGAGATGCTGAAGGATCTATGCTTGTGGGACTTTGATTTTGCTGATTAAGTAATGTTTTGAAATTCCCTCCAAAACTAGAACAAGGACAGAGACTGCTATTTATGTCCATAAACAAGGAAGCAAGTTTGCAGTGCTGTGTTGACAATATATGAGTCCAAAGTCCTGGGTTCAAGTGTGGACAGAGTAAGAACAAGAACAACAAGATCCAGCCACAAACAAGGTATTTTGCCATCCATGAAAAAATAATTCTCACGGACATCCTGAAATTAAGTAAGAAAATCCAGACTCTACAGCTAACCAGATGTCTTGAGTACTATTTTAAATACTTTTTATAATACAGTATTCTAACTGGGCTTAGATCTAAGGTTGCATGTGAAAGATAATTTCTTAATTATTAGAACTTCGGTATATAGTAAAAACTTTAATCTAAATAATGATATATAAGAACTTCTGCAAAAGAAAAAGTATTTGAATAAGTTACCAAGAGAAGTTTTGACGTGCTAATAAGACAAAGTTGTTTGAAATCTTTATGCAAGGAAAAACAGCTTAGATTGTTTCTGTAACAATTTTTGATTACCTGCAACAATGGACTCCTAAGTTTATGAGGTATATGTAAAAACAATTTTACTGTTTGCAAAAGTTGCCAGACTTGCAAGTGTATTCTTTTATGTTTATTTTCTGAAATTGTTGTTGTTTTATATTTATGCTGCATTTCACAGTGTTTACAATGTGTTTTGTCTGTGCAAGTTATTAGTAACTAGTTATATTGTATAGGGAAAAATAAAATCTATTTTTATATATTTCCAAGGGTGTGAGAAAACATTATTTGCTATTATCTAGAACTTTTATACAGTTGTTGGGAAAAAAAGGAAAAGAATCACCCTATCTGTCAGAAAGGTAATCTTTCTGCTCCTGCTACTCTCTGGCAATGTACACCTAAACCCTGGCCCAACAACCCTGAGGAGCAGGGGGTTCCATACAGTGAAAGGCCTAAAAAAAGCATCACTAAATATCTGCAGCTTAACTGCCAAATTCAACCAGCTCCAGGCCTGGATGGCCCTCCATGCCCCTGACATACTCTGCCTAACTGAAACCTGACTGTCGGGTCAGATCAAAGATGGTGAGATGGCCATTGAAGACTTCCAAGCATTTTGGCTTGATAGAATAGGCAGGAAAGGTGGCAGCTGCCTCTCATACACCAGAAACTTGCTGAGTTGCTCCGTCCTCCCATCTCTAAAGTTGCGGAGGATCACAAGCTACTAGTGTTAAAAATACTAGTTGGCTTAAAAGGCAAGACCCTCACCATCGCCACTAACTATCTGCCCCCCAAAAAAGCCAAGGAAGGTCTTCCTCTTGCTATGGAATAAATTAGCACACACAAAAAAGGGCTCAGAATTCATCTTGATTGGTGACTTTAATATTAACTGGTTAAGTAAGAAGGCAGCACCCTTCAGAAACCGAATCACCTCCCACAAGCTCACACAACTCATAAATGACCCCACCAGGAAGAACTACAAGACTGGTACCAGTACCCTCATTGACTGGGTCTTAGCTAGCTCACCAGCTTGGATCTCCAAACTCAGGGTTCTCCCAGAGATGCTGATTGACTACTCCCTGATCTCCTTTTTATGGACAACTAAACTTACTAGAAACCCTCCCCATCTCTCCTTATCGAGAGCAGGGTACTGCAGAAAGGCAAACTTGGATCCCTCAGGTTGGCCCTATCTGCCTACAACTGGCCCCCCATCAACAAGTCACCTACACTTGACCAGGTCCTTAGTTTCTTCATTGAGGGTTTTAATTCCATCTGCGATATCTATGTACCATGCACAAAATGGAAAATTCAGGGGAGATAAATGGCTGGATTGATGGAAAGCTCCTCTCTCTCTCTCTCTCCTGAAGGAGAGAGAGACTGCCTCTGGGAAAAGGCCTTAAACTCAGGTAGCAAGCATGACCTGCAGTGCTACAAAATGGCTAGAAATCAGTGCACCAAACTTATCAGGCTCACAAAAGCTGATTTCCATGAGACCCAGCTTAACAACACATGGGGAGATGGTAAGAGGTTTTGGGACAACATCAAGAACATCCTTGGTAAAGATCAAAAGCAGCACCCTAAGATGTTCAACATTAATAACTCATCCTCCTCAGATCAGCTAGCCATTGCTGATGCTTTTAATCAGGTCTCTACAGAGCTGTCCTCAGTGATGCCTCCAGACTACTTTCTGCCTGTGGAGAACCAAGCTTGCACCAACTTGCCCAAAACTAACCACCCAGCATTCTACTTTAAGGAGGTGATGGTGAAGGAGGCCTTAATGATGGTCAGGAAAGTCCTAGGCAAAACCAGATTGCATATTGATGGGCTGGACATGAAGTTACTATCCCTCACCCTGGATGTACCTAGCATGCCCATAACAATGCTATTTAACAAATTCTTGCCTCTAGCTCAATTTCCAGTGGTATGGATCCAAGTCCTGGTAACTTCAGTGCATAAAAATGGTGATAAGGTGCTGATGTCGAACTACAGGCCAATATATATCCTCTCCCTACTATCCAAAGCATTGGAAAAAATTGTAGCAAGTCAACTCACAGAATACCTCAATGAGTACAATCTGCTCTGCCCAAACCAGCATGGTTTCAAGTAAAAACACAGTACCACCATGGCACTGCTGAACTACACTGTCTATGCCCACAAGGCACTGGATGAAGGCAAATTGGTGGGGTCCATCTTCATAGACCTCACCAAAGCTTTTGACATTGTCAACCACCCTCTGCTAATATTCCAACTCCAAAGATTGGGTGTTGCACCAAACGTCGTGAACTGGTTCAATTACTACCTAACACACAGAAGCCAGCGAGTCAAAATCAGGCAGACATTATCCAGATCCAGAGATGTACTCCTAGGAGTCCCTGAAGGATCAATTCTAGGGCCCCTGCTTTTCAGCCTCTTTGTAAATGACCTACCCACAGCCTGTGACACCAAACTTATTCTGTATGAGGATGATGCCATGCTGCTGAGCAGCAACACCTCTCAGGGTGCCCTACAAACAGAATTACAGAGCTCCTTCAGTAAACTCAAGGACTGGTTCAGTAGGCATAAGTTATTATTAAATTACAAGAAATCCAAGGCCATGATACAATCCAGCCCCTACAACAAACACAGGCTAGCTCCCCTCATAATCTCCAGTACTGCTGGTGAGCTGATTGAACAAGTGCAAGTGTTCAAGTACCTTGGAGTCACCATTGATGACTCTCTCACTTTCATGCACCACATAAACTCCCTTGTCAGAGTGGTAAACACAAAGATTGGGGTTCTCCATAGGCATAAGAAATCTCTCACCCTGGAAGCACTCCACATCTCAGTCTCCAGCTCCATACTCTCCACGATGGACTACAGGCTGGTGGTCTATGGAGCTGCTACTGATACAATGCTCAAGAGGGTTCAAACTGCACTTATTAAGGCATGCTACTTCACCCTGAGTGCAGATCACTACGCTCATACTTGCACCATGTATGGGCATACAAACTGGCTTACTCTAAAAGACAGGATCAAATACCAAACTTGCCTCCTGGGGAAGAAGGCAGTCCAGAGAAAAACTCCATCCTGTGTAGGAGATCTGCTTGAGGCATCTCCCTCATCACACATCACCAGAAGGAGGAAGAATGGGGCATTGTCCATCCCATTCTGCTGAACCTCACTAGGGTAGTGCTTCTTCTCCTATCTGGCCCCCCTCTAGATGAATGAACTCCCAATGAAATTACAAACAAACATCAGCATGTCTCAATTCAAATCTGGCCTCAAACAGCATCTAATGTCTAGCTCAAAATGCACCTACTTCTCAAGCCCCCATTTTTCAACTGGCCTACCTCCAAGGTAGCACCCAGCAGGGCTATATAGAGAACCCTGCCTCCATTCTGGCCTAGCCAAGGACTTAAGCAAGCAATCAGTCCACTTAAACACTCTTGGTACTGCCCCTCCCTAAACCCCCTACACCCACCCCATACTCGACAAAGCCCTCTGGAGCTGCTCCCCTGCCCCCATCACCACCTCCCCCTTGTTTCGCTGTCACCCCACCTCTTGATCTCTGGGGTAGAATCAAACCCAATGCTTCCCCTTGTTTCACTGACACACCACCTCTTGCTCTCTGGGATAGATTCAAATCCAATGCTATTATTCTACCATAGTCTATCAATTGACTTGGAAGTTTCCAAGGGTATGCTACCTAGGGCAGTCAATTAGAAACAGCTTTGTATTCAATTAAAATTGCTCAGTTTTTTTTTCACATTTGTCTAATTCTTATGTAACTGCTCTTGATACATAATGATCAGGCCTCTGTAACCACTGAAATTGTGTATTGTCTTATTGTCCACCCTGATGTGGAGCCAATGCAAAAGAGCTTATGCTCAAAGGTCTTTCTGATGTACTAAATAAACAAATAAAATAAAATAAATAAATAAGCCAATTTTCCTTTGTTTTGTATGATCCATAGAAGTAAGGCCTGAGGTGAAGCTGAATGCCATAATAAGTAATTGATATTCCAGCCTGTTGGTCTGACATTTTCGGATTGCTCATCCACAGTGATAATTGCTTAGTGAATAACAGTTCACACCTTAATGAGCATAAAAATAGATATTATTATTTGCAATGCTACTGAATTGCTTAAATAATATTTTTCTGTTTTGCTTTCCTCTGAGTCTGAAGTTACCTTAACTGAAAGTAAGGAGTTGAGGTTCTTAATCTAAGCAAGATAGACTCCCTAACAGTATAAGAATTGCAAAGGTGCAAGAAAAAGATATTTGAAGCATTAGAGAAAGATAAAGTTATTCAAACTGTTGTTTAAGGTTTATTGCCATTATTGTTCTTTTTGTTGTAAGTCATGACCGCTTTAGTTGCAGACGTAGATGTTCAAAGAGATACAGTCATGTATATACTCCAGCACAGATGGTTTTTATTAAAAAACAAAAATAAAAGGATAGCAATGATGGAGGATAAATCTTTTGAATGTGGAAAACATACTCTTCAAGTTGGAATGCTGAAGAAGCTGTTACAAAAAAAGAGGAAAATACTTCTAATAAGTACTGTGCTTTAGTTACATTTAAGACTCAAAATACTGTTTTGCAAAGTGATTTACTTGCTGCTAAGCAATGGAAAAGACAAGGTTTGAACTTGGAAAAAGGAAAAGTTGAACTTCCAAATGCTGATAAACAGGTTACCAAAGATTTTGTTGAACTATAGAACAAAATATGACAATTTACCAAGTAAAAGAAGAATTAAAAGAAAATTGAAAGCATTAAAAATGTTAGACTCCAGTGCTGATTCTGCAATTTCTTGTATTTCCTCTTTGAATTCAGAAAATGAATCACATAAGAGCAAAAATAAAAATAACCCTTGACAAAACAGTGATTCTAATTCTGATTCAGAAAGAGAGCCATTTGGAAAGTACAAGAAAAGCATAAGTTTAAATCAAAGGCGGGCTCTACTCCTAAGGTTCAAGTGTCTGAGGCCACAACCTCTACTGCTCTGGCTAAGGAAAGAGAGGACTTACTGGTTTCTGAAAAGTGACTGCAACAACCACAGCCTATGCTAGGCTAAACTGTGACTCAGCAGCCATGCCAATACTTTTCTTAATGCCAAAACTGGGGATTCTCCCAAAGGGGTTCAGCCATAGTAGACGATTTGCCAGTGGGAATGATAAATATAAAGATGACAAAATGACTACAGGAGGTGCAACTATTTTGACTATGATTTGCAAAGTTATAGTGCTCCTCAAAACAGGTCTAGGCATAGTTCTCCAAGTCTAGATGAACATATTAAAAATTACTTGAAAAGAAAATATGAAAGGAAATGCAGGAGATGAACAGTAAATAGGAAAAAAATGGAGGAGTTGAAAGCTCTTGCTCAGAGCTACAGTATAGTACATGCTCCAAGCTGCTCAGTCACCTCCTGATCCTCTTTTTCCTGTGCAAAATCCTTCTTCAACAGTACATAATGCAGGTGGGACTAGTAGTGCTATGTGTCTTAGAGATTCTCTTCACTTTACTGCTGAACAGGTAAAAGAAACTGCTGTTGTTAAAAACGGTAATGAGATTGGAATGAGATTTAAAAGTGAGATGCCAAGTGAAAATGAAAATGCTCTCCAGATGTGTCCAGAGTTAGTGCCAAAATCATTGTGATATGTCATAGTGGTACTGCTATGCTGCTGGGGGGGGGGGGAACAAATTGGACCTGGGCAACTTAATCCCCAAGGGAAAACCAAACAGATTTTACCTTGACATAAGCATTGAGAACAGTCTGAATCATGAGAACTTGCTTGACTCATG
Organism: Neoceratodus forsteri; assembly: GCA_016271365.2. Classification (NCBI taxonomy): domain Eukaryota; kingdom Metazoa; phylum Chordata; order Ceratodontiformes; family Ceratodontidae; genus Neoceratodus; species Neoceratodus forsteri. The sequence continues at coordinate 1,783,868,211 of CM057449.1, forward strand.
CGCAAATGTAATCCTGTCTGAGTCTCTGATAAACTGGCTAATGTCTTAGGTAACTCAAAGCAGCTGAAAACCATTTCTGACAGCTTACAAATTGTAGGTCATGGAGAGGAAGCTCTGAAGATCTTAAATAAAGTTCGGTTGAAACTGAGATTTGGTAAAATGGTAATTAAACATCCAGTGTATGTTACTAACAAAGCAAGTGATAATTTCTTGATTAGAAATGACCTTCTGAAAAGGTTTAAACCTGTCATTGACTACCTTCATGGAGTGTTGTTGTGACAGGTAAAGAGGCCTATTCCATTTAGAAAGAGTCTTATAGTTTCTAAACAATCAGAGTCATACTACTAAAGAAACTAATGATGATCTAATGATTAAACTGATTTTTTTTTCTTTTTGTTCTAATGTACTTAATGTATCTATTCTTGGTAATTCTGAAAATTTTGCTAAATGGAGAAGTAAAGCTCATGTGGTTGTTTGTCAAACAAGAAGTGGTAAAACTGAGATTAATGCCAGAGGCCTAAGTGTCTTCATAAAGAAAGTAAATCATGTTTATTTTCAGTGGTATCCTGATCCTGAGGCAAATGCATTAGACTCTGAATACACAGCCTGTCAAGGACTGTGGAAAGGAGATGCCACAAAAAAGAAGGTAAATTTAAGGTGCCAGTTAAGACAGAGTAGTTGTAAATAGCTAGTGCCGTGTTGAACCTAGGCTATGAATTTTCTGATCAGTGCACAGTTTTACAGAGTGTTAAAAGAAGTGGCTACAAAATGTTCCAAACCACAACAGAAGCTTGAAAAGTATAGGCATCTGTGCCTTGAACCCCCATGCTAGCTACATCTTCCCTACTCCCATTTCTTCCCCAGTTGTCCCCTCACCCACTCTATCCATCTAACACTAGTCCCCCCACCCCCCATCCTTACGCTCATTCCACCAAATATTCTCCATTGCCTTACCCCCTCAGATTACCTCCCAGGCAATCTTTCTATGGTGCTCCCGAGCTGTGCACAAATACCCCTTACTCACAAGGGGGGCTCAAAATACCAACCATTTTCTCTATGTCCTTTCTTATCCTGCTTCTGGCAGGGGACATTGAATTGAACATGAGCCCCCCAGCAGGGCACAATCAATCAATCAATCAATCACACACAAAAGCCTAAGTGTCATGCACGTAAATATCAGGAGTCTCCAACCTAAACTACTGCAGACCTAATTAACTGTTGGCTAATCTAACACTCCCCCTGACATTGTCTGCCTTACTGAAACATGGCTATCTACTAAAACTCAAGACTCCCAACTATCCATCCCTGGATATTCACTCCACCAGTAGAACCTTGTCAAGAGAGGTGGATGTGTGGCAATCTATGTAGAGGAATCACTGTCTTGCTCAGTAATCAAGAAAGAATCCTGCCAAGACTCCCGTGAGCTACTCCTATTCCTCATCAGCCTCCCCTCGACCCTTCCTATCTTTATCAGGGTAATCTATTCCTCCCCATGACTTGTCCAGGATGCTCTCATTTCATGACTTTCCTCCCCCCCCACACAGCATCAGGTGAACTTCTCTTACATGGTGACTATAACCTAGACTGGCTCCCCCCCTCCTCCAAATCCACCACTACTAAAATAGATGCTGTCAACTTCACTCAATTAATCAATGCACCCATCTGCTATGATCCTCGCTCTGAAAACCACTCCCTAATTTATTGGGTCCTCACCTGCCATCCTAATAGAATATCCACCACTGGAGTAATGGATGCAGCTGTAAGTGACCACTGTATCACCTATTGCACCAGGAAAACCCAACTCCCAAAATCAGACATCAAATACAATAATGTCCATCCTCTAAACTCACTAAACTCCAATTCTTTCCTGAATGTCCTGATGCATGCTGACTGGAATCCAGTCTACTCTGCATCAGATGTTGTCTCAGCTCTGGCCAGCTTCCTGAGAATTTTTATCCAGGTCTGGGACTCTGATGCCCCTATGGTAAAAGCTAGGGTCAAAAACTGCCATCACCTGTGGATTTCTCTGCCTCAATAATTGCATTTAGTAAAGCCCATGATAAGGCCTGGTCCATCTTTAAATCTGCTCAGATCCCTCATCAAGGCAGGCATACAACACTTCCAGAATTTCCTGCCCCAAGGCCTTAAGACATGCAAAAGCTAACTACTTTAGGTCCTGTCTAAACTTTGCTCATCCTTCCTGTCTCTGGAAGGTGGTCCACTTCCTCTCTGACCCCCCCCCAGAATAGCACATCTAACCATAAGCTAAATGCCCAAACAATTTCTGACCCCATCAGTATAGCTGAATCCCTGAAAATTTATTCACCACCTGTGCACTGCCAGACCAACCAACACCCCTACCTAGGCACAAATGCGTCTCCCCATTACTCACCTCAAAACACATTCCTTCTCACCCCACCTCACTGGCTGAAGTCCTAAATGCCCTACACTCCTTAAACATCTCAAAATCCAGCCCAGATAGCATCAAACCCAGACTTCTGCATATATCTGTTCCTGCAATTTTACATCCCCTCATTTTCATTTTAAACCTGTCCTTCCCCTCAGGCAAGGTTCCACACGCACAGAAATCAGTGTGTGTTATCCATCTTCACAAGAGTGGCAGTCCCTCAGTTACTGGCAACTAACTGCCAATCTCCTTCCTCACTGCTCTTGCCATATTGCACGAAGCTTTAGTTCAATCCAGTCTGACTGACTTCCTCACTTCCACCAATTTCCTTTCCCCATACCAATCTAAGTTCAGGAAGAACTATTCCACTGTATCTGCCCTCCTTCAAGTCACTGGACATATCTAGTCCACCACTGATAAAGGCCAACTTACAGCTGCAATCTTTGTTGATTTGGCTAAGGCCTTCGACTTTGTCTCTCACCCCCTGCTCCTAGACAAAGTCAAGGATGCTGGTCTCAATGCCCCTGCCATCCAGTGGTTTAGATCCTACCTTGAAAACAGACTCCAATCTGTCAAGATTGCTAACACCACTTCTCCCCCACTCCCCATACTTGCAGGTGTCCTCCAAGGATCGATTATGGGCCCCATTCTGTTCTCTATATTTATTAACAATCTCTCTCTCATCTGTTTGCTCTAGAGCCCTCATCCACATGTATGTGGAGGACACCATCCTTTTTGCATCCAGCCCTGTTCTTAGCAATATTCATTCAATACTGCAACATGACTATCACAACATGCAAATGTGGTTACACGAAAACCGGCTCAAAATAAACACATCAAAAACTGCTTCTGTGACCTTTACTTCAGCCCAAATACTTGCTAGAGCACCCTGCCCCTCTGCTGTCTCTTCAGTAGACAGAACCGTACTCAGCACAGTCTACTTTTACAAATACTTAGGGGTGGGGCTTGACTCCCATGTAAACTTCTCGATCCACATTGATGCCATCATTTTGAAGCTTCACGCTAAGCTTGCATTGATATACAGACTAAGAGACTCCTTCCCTCAACTAGTAAGATGTACATTATTAACCAAAATGATCACTGCCATATGCAACAATGTTGACATAGTATATTGCACTGCTCCCTTCTCTTCACTAGTCAGGCTCCATTCCCTATTCTATGCATTCTGTTGCTTTATCACAAACTCCCCACCCCAGAACACATCACTACACTCTCCTTTCCACCCTTGATATACCACCCCATCCCACCATCGTTTCACCCACTCCATCTCCTTTACATACAAATTATGTTTCAACCTGCTCCCTTCTTTCCTGTCAGAGAGCCTTGTCCCAGCAGCTGCATCACCTTACACACTGTGCTCAAGGGGCTGCAATTCCTTCTCCCTTTGCAAACCCTAGTTGTCCACTGGCAAATTCTTTTTCTCCTACAGGCTCCCCACACCTTGGATCATATATCCACCTCTCCTTAGAAACTCACTCTCTCACAATTCCATCAAGTATCAAATTCACCAACTTATACCCCCTACCTGCACCTGTTCCTAGCTTCCTCTGATGTATGTCCCCACCACCCAAAATGTAAATTACCATCTGTATCTCATTCATCCTGTATTATGTGCTCCAATTGAAATGCTTTTCTTGCCTAGCTATTACTGCACTCTCTAGTCATTTTTCCAGGGGCATCATTACAAATCAGTGTACAAAGAGTCTGTCTATTTACATTACTCTGTATAATAATTATATCCCGCAATATGTTTTTTTCTCTGTTTTTTATGTATCATTTATGTATGTTAGTGTTCTAATAATTTCCTGTATCCCCTGTCCCTGGGAAACATCTGGAAATGAGCCTCAGCTCAGTGTGCCTTGCCAGTTACCAAATGTTTAATAAAATAAATAAATAAATAAAGGCTAAAAAATGCCTGACAAAACTGCATTGTGTGTGTCTAACCTTCGGTAGTGACATGGATTTATAGATTCATTTCACACTTTGCCTGGACATAAGAACTAGAGTAATGTATGTTTTAGTACAAAATTCAAAAGCAGAGCATGTCACTTTACAAGCTAAGCGTACGTTAGAAATAGTGATGGGGGAACTCTTTATGATTCACAAATTACTTGTTCCAGTTATTGGGGGAAGGGGCTACCAGAAAATATTACCTGAAAGCAAATGAAGCAAAAGAGTTTTAAAGAAGTATATGTATTTTATGATGAAAAACTGAGATGATTAAAAAGAAGGTAGATTACCTTTTTTTCTGATTTTAAGAGACAAGTTAAACAAGCGTGCATTTGCAAAACTAAATTAGGAAACAAAAGGAAGTTGTTTGTAAAATGTACTTTCCATTGAAAATAAGTTCACAAAAGATGCCCATGATTGTGGGGTAACTAACCTGCATGTTACCAGGGTACCTACAGACCCTGGTAAAGGTCCAGTTTATTACGCCAGTACAGAACATCACAAGCCTCTTATGAACACATAAAATAAAAGTTGAATAAGCCTGATTTTGACTTTGATTTTAATTTTGATTTAAAGAAAATGCACCAGAAATAGTGAAGAATCTAATTCTGATTTAGTGAAAACACAATAAGGTAATGAAACAGCGGGAAAATGTTATAATTTCATTAAGATTCCAATGTAACTATGATCACTGAAAGTGACCTACAAATGAACTGTGAACTAAAATCCATGTACTACCAAAAGGGTAAATTCCAATCAACGAATGCTATCTTGGTACCAGCTGGTAAAAAGTCAGAAATGCCTAAATGAGTAGTACACTCAGCACATGGAGAGGGGAAGGGCAGAACTTATGAAATGTTAAAAGAAATAGCCAATTGGCCTTATATGTACAGTTATACTAATGATTACAAAGTACAAGATTACGTAAAAGTAAAAATAATGAACAATAGTTACACTGAAATGTTTAATTGTAGTGATAATATTTGCAAATGATGAACAAAGAGTTCAGTTGTTAAATGTTTGAAACAGTGGGAGAGAAAAATGTTGAAGCAGTTAAAGAAAAAGTGTACTTAGTTGTAATCATTTGTAATCATGTCATAATTACCAGCTCTGCCTTTTTCCCATAGGGAAACCGTGGCGTAATTTGCTGTTATAAAGGAGCATTTATAATGGCAAACAAGCGCACGATTTCCCTTCCTCTGCGCATGCTCACGCAGCAGTGCTACCAGCCATCAGCACTCGCCTGCGTTACCGTAATCCCCGCCAGAACAACTCGCGCATGGTAGTCCTTTCTTTTCTCCCCTTATACCCTGCACAGAAAGACGTGAAGAAATCGGGAAAAAAAACAATTTAAAATATAAAAATCGCAACCGCAGTAAAAGGACTGACCGTGGCATACACTGGCAGGAGGCACAGACCTCTTTATTTTATATAATTGCTGAGGCAATAAAGGCAAAACCGGCAATTATATAAAATAAAAATGGGTGAGGTGTCAAACTTGATTTTACACACCCTCATTGTGGGATGTTTTTCATTGGCTTTGCCTCGGGTTTATGTAGCATCCCACAACCCGGTGTGTGTAAAATCTCATTGCACACCCCGACCCATACTTTATTCTCTATATACTTCACATATTTCTATGAATAAATGTACATATTTAATGATATCACACCTGATGATGTCACAAGTGATGATGGCATGTGTTGGTGATGTCATACATGATCACATGATGTTGCAGTTTTATGTTCTGTGATTCATTTTCCCTATGATGCTTAAACTATATACCCATATAGTAAGATTACAGTTTTTAAAATGGAAAATGTAGTATTTCAGAATACATTTTAATTCAAAAAAGGGGAAGTTGTAGGGACAAATCCTAAATTGTAAAAATATTTAAAAATAATATTATTATTGTGCATTATTATTATACTTTTAGTTACATTATTAAACTAGTGTGGAGAATTATGAGGCATTTTTACAAAGACAACTGGTTTAAATTCCTGTATACATGTGCTCTCTAAGCAAGGAGAAAAAATGTCTCTGAGATGTGGTTTAAAAAAGGAACAAACTACCTAGATGACATGTTGGAAAACAATACTGATCTTTGCAGTTTAAAAATGTCACCTTTTGACCCAGGGAAGAGCTGGGCCCCATTAAGAAAGCAATATTATGGATTCTCTTTGAATCTCTGTTTGAAAACAGAAGAGATAATCTGATAAAGTTGCCTAGTTACCATATACTTTAATGGCATCTCAAGAGTTATAGCTTTAATACCTTACACAAGAATGTTCTGAGTTTAATTAAAATTCCGATAAGCTTCAGGGCAAGGTAAAAACTTTTCTTTGTTACTAGAAAACGCAACATGTTGTCAATACCACTTTACACCAGCTGATAAAGAACGTCTTGCCCTATCACCTGGCCAAGTTTGAGATTTGCAACTCATGGAGAAAGCTAATTATCTGCAGAAAGGTTTTGTGCCAAAAATCTAAAAGCTGAGATACCAGAGTTTAGTCTTAAATGAAAACTGGTGTGATGACAAATCCAAAAATTTGACTTTTCTTTTTGCGCCTTGTCATAGTGGGCATGTAGGAGAAAAGCACAGACAACAAAAAGTAGGTGCAAGACACAAAAATGTGTGTATTCATTTACAAGAAATAAAGATAAAAAAATGTCAGAAAATAAATTAAACAAGCATTGCACAGCTAGGACATGCCATTTGTACCACCCTCTGTGTTTTTTCAACCTCTACCAAGGCTGAACTGATCTCTCTAGATTTGGAAACAGTACCTTATATACAGACTAGTCACATGATTGGTGAGGCTCCACCTCCTAGTCTAGTACAAAAGGTTTATAGGCTACAAAAATAGAATTCAGGTGTAATATCATAAAGAAAAACAACAGCAATTCATGATGGAGGCCTCATAACAGAAAAATAAACAGTGTTGGCATTTTTAGGAGCATTTATCCACTGTAGCTCCACCCACCTGCTGCGAGTGACAGGTCATCCTCTATATACACAGCAGCACAAAGGGGCACTGGACCCTAAGAGAAGACCTGCAGAACAACACCCAGGTGAGCTGCAATTGTTTGGGAGTACAGAACACAAGTAGTAAAATAATTTATTTCTTTGTCAGGATGAAAAAATGATATCAGTATGTGCACAACAGTAAGGGTTTGGTTTAGCTTAAAGCTCAACTGTTGTTTTCTTTAATACAGAGGGTTCTTGTTTTAAAGAGGAAAAACCAAACAAACAACAAGAAAAGCAAACAGAGTTCAGGAAGAAGTTCTTATGTAAAATAGCATTTTTTCTGCATGAGAAACTTTTAATGACACTGCTCTTACAGAAAGTTCATTTCTTAATTCTGCTGTGCAGCCCTGTTAATGCTTTTGGCGCCAAAAAAACACTGATAGAAGATACAGAGACAGAATACATCCTAAGAAAGCTCCTGCTTCTGGTTTTAATACTTAGAATATGGATACTGCTATGTTGAACCCCTTTTCTAATTTTTTTAGTTTTTATTTAGCAGGATACAGCAGCAAGTGAAAGTCTCTGTAAAATACACATACTTTAGGTCAGAGCTTTAACTCACAGAGCAGTGCTACAAGTTGCAAGCTTGCGACACAGAGGATAGCATAGTTTTGATTTCTGCTTCTTTTCTTTCTTTTAACAGGTTCTGCAGACTTTTACACCAAAGGCACACAACATCTAACTCAATTAGGGAGAGAGAAGCAAGGGAACATAAAGGCAACACCCTCTCTTATAACGGGGGGAGGTTAAACCAGAGTATTAATAGCTGAGCAGAGTCTGCAGCTCAGCCAAATATGCTTTTATCTGTCCTTTTACAATACATGCTGGCATAACAGCCAGCCAGAGGCAGGAAAACCAGGCAATGGCCTGCTGTGCTTTTGCATAGGTAGGGAGGAGCGAGAGAGAGACAGAAAAGAAAAAAGAGGAAAGAAGAAAGGCAGTGTAGGTGGCCAACCTACAAGATAGGAGAGGAGAAGGTAGAAAAAGAGTGCTGTTGCACAACAGACTTTAAGCAGGAAAAGAAGATGACAGTGCAGGATCTCTGTCTCAGATTTGCCTCCCAGGCCAGGGAGGGGGGTGGCACACAGCGCTACCGCATGCCTGGTGGAAGAAAACTGTTACTTCACTTTGAAGGTTTCTCTAGCAGTTTAAAAAGAGCATCATTTCATGGTTGACTGAGCATGCACATAGAAAGGATTATCTGCAATGGAATTCAATGCTTTTGAAAATTTTACTGACCAAAAATCTGGAAGAAGCATATTTCATTCTAGAGCTTGAGACACGGAGAACAGAATGATTATGTCAGTGTTTAAAGATTTTGCTGAGAACTGATTTTATAATCATTATTAGCTTATCTCAGTAAATATTTCTCTCACAGGCATGGACTGAGCTTGGATATGTATGTTTGAAGACTGCATCTTATTGCCTTCAAATGTTATAAGGATAATTAGCTTTGAACAAAAATCTTGCACTTTTGCAAAGAGAGGCTGCGTTTCAGAAGAGGAAACTAGCCATGCCTACCTCATTTACAAGAACCAGTCAAAACTGATACAATGATGTTAGAGCAAGGCAGTGGCAATGCTCTGGTCAAGAGGTAATAAAGTCACTTCTTAAGTGGGCTGGCTCAGAAGCCTTCTGAGATGCTGAAGGGCTCTATGCTTGTGGGACTGTGATTTTGCTGATAAAATAATGTTTTGAAATTCTGTCCATAACTAAAACAAGGAGGGAGACTGCCTATTGCTATCCATAAGCAAGAAACCAAGGAAGCAAGATCACATTGCTGTGTTGACAACAGATGGGTCCAAAGTCTAGGAACAAGGTAAAAATAGGAACAACAAGATTCAGCCACTAACAAGGTGCTTTGCCATCTGGGGAAAAATAATTCCTGCCAACATCCTGAAATTAATGTAGAAAAATTCAAACTATACAGCTAACCAGATGTCTTGAGTAATATTTTAAATAATGTTTATAATATTCTAATTGGGCTTGACTTGGAGGTTGCATAGGAAACTTCATTTCTTAATTACTAGAACTTGGGTATATAGTAAAAGCTTAAATATAAATAGTGATATATAAACATTTTCATCAAAGAAAAAGTATTTAAATAAGTATCCAAGGAAAGTTTTGAAGTGCTAATAAGACAAAGTTGTTTAAAATCTTTATGTAAGGAAAAACAGCTTAGATTGTTTATGCAACTAGATTATTTTGAATTACCTGCAACAAGGGACTTCAATGATTATGAAGTATATGTAAAAACAATTTTACTGTTTGCAAAAGTTGCCAAACTGCAAGTGTATTCTTTTGTTATGTTTATTTACTGAAATCTTTCTTGTGTTATATGTATGCTGCTTTTCACAGTGTTTACAATGTTTTATACAGTATCTATGCAAGTTATTAGTAAATAGTTATATTGTACAGGGAAAAATAAAATCTACTTTTATATATTTCCAAGAGTGTGACAAAAATATTATGTGCCATTAACTAGAAATTTTATATGATAGGTTGGAAAAAAAGGAAACTGTGAGTCAATTTTCCTTTGTTTTGTATGATCCATGGAAGTAAGGGCTGAGGTAAAGCCGAATACCATAATAAGTAATTGATATTCCAGCCAAATGCTATGGCATGCTGTCGATTGGTGGAGGGGGGACCACTAGCACCAGGGATATGTGTTTATGTACAGAATGGCCCGCAATCGAGGGGGACTACTAGCACCAGGAATATGTTTTTGTACAGAATAGGCCGGTGCTTGGGGGGGGGGGCACTAGCACAAGGGGAATTTTGTTTTGTATTTACAGAATGGGCCAGGGATCGAAGAGGGCGACCACTAGCACCAGGGATATTTTATTGTATAGTATGAGCTGTAAATAGAAGGCAAGGAGGAACTATCACCAGAGATATCTACACATCTACCAGGCAATAGGGGGTGGTGGCACCACACTAACCTACCTCACTACCCTTGCAAATTAGTCCATAATGGGTATGCAAATGGACTCATAGTGCCTTGCATGCCCAATGGACTTATTTGTAAGGGCCCCTTTGAATATTCCAGATAACACCCTGGTGCTATCCATTCTGATGGTGTACTTTGAGACCCCTGTCATGGCAGTGCTAAGTGGCTTAGTGCTGCACCTACATGTCACTCATTTCAGTTGAATAGCGCCAGTGCCCAATTCAATTGAATATAGCATCCATGGGCATCTAAACAATCACAAGACTTAATGCAAATGTTTGTGCTCTGCTTTGCATGACTTTGAATAATGGTCACCTTTAGTCAGAAAAAATCTGATTTTGGCCACCTATTGTTACGATCTGCATTTAGACCACTTCCTGTTCATCGCTCTCCATTATTTACTGAGACTGCTTCTTAATCACCCATTTGTGATGAACTGGAGTGCTGTTCATGGTGTGATGGATAATGATAGTTTACCCACCTGGCAAAGGTGATTATAGGAGCACATTTTTACTGCACTCGGCTTGCCACCCATTGAGGAGGAACATGGTATCCATGTTACAGACAGCTGAGCAATTTTCTTGTTTGCCTACAATCATTGATTAGTTGTATGTCTGAGCATATTAGATTACTTTTACTGAGTATTCAGTAAAGCCCATTAAATCCATTCCAGTAGTCTTCCACCTATCCAATAGTCAATATCCTAGCTACAATTCTCAGTGTCTGTCTTGCTTAACTGCGTTCTATCTTAAGAATTCTAATTTGGGAAGTTCCAGCTGAGGAATGTCCAACAGGAAGAGGTGGAGCTAGGATTGGATTCCAAAGTTTCTTTTGTGCATTAGCCTAACACAGGACACCTACAAGACCCTTTTTTGATTATTTTGAGTGCTTTAAAAAGGTGCCCCCATAATCATCTTTAGCAGGTGAATAAACTAGCATTTACCTACTTCTGAGCACTGCTTTCTATGAGGTAACAATCTCACCCAAGAGATCAATGCTTACAAAAATGTCTGAGATTATGGAAGTCATCCCCACACCTGTAGCAGTTCCAGCCAAAGCCTCAGTATTAGCTTTCTCTGGGCCAGAGGAGATGAAGAATACTCGACAATTATCCTGTTTTCATATTAATGCGCCTGGTTGTTACAAAAACAAGTGAAGTTAAATGAAGTTAAATGCAACCAATACTTGACTTTTAGTCAGAAATGTGTCTAAAAACTATGCTACTCTTTCACCGTCACAGAAAGATGGTACAAGGAGTTCTCCAGGACTACATTCCAAGCGCTAATGGGTTAGTGAGTAATTAGTGTGCGTACGAATGTGCACCTATTAGAAGGACTGTGTCTGATGCATACAGCTACAGCATGGTATAGCACCAGTTGCATGTCCTTATGAAATGCTACAACCCCAACATATATTGGTTGTGCCACTGGAAATGCTCCTGCCTCTCCACTATGATTCCTTCTAATTTGTATGCGTTATTTTGGTTATTGTTGGTGCCAAATTTGCTGTGAGACTTTGGTTCACATCCTAGTAGTCCAGTTTCCCTACCCAAATGCCAAATGTGCTGGACTTCCTTATGTTCACTGGAACCCCCACTCACTCTCATACATCCATGTTCTCAATAATTACCATCTACTGGTCTTTTTTCATACCAATCTCTATCCTCTCCTGGCTGCATCTACCATATTATGAGCTTTGTGATACCCCTTACCACACCCCACCTCCTTGTGGCTGTTCTACTGGAAGACAGGTGTGGCTTATTCTGCAAAGATCACCATGCTTTGTGATCACATAGCCATATTTGCTTGTGGCTGTGAATAGAGCCATATGATTTTTCAAAGATCCCTCTATTATGACAGAAGCTCTTAAATTGCCAAACGTGTCCTACCAGCATAGCTACTGGTCTAGCTGATAATTCATCTGACAATGCTCCATAACTCTTCATAAGCAAATATTTAGCTATAAAAATATGCTGCTCTATTTATTGCACTGCAAAGAATCAAAGTAATATAATTTGTAGGTTCCACTAGTAAAGAAAAGAGCAGAATGGGACTTAATTACTTATGCATGCTGCACCACAAAGAAACAAACAGAACAGCAATACTTGCATATGACTAATATTACATTACAAGTCAGATCATTATTAAAGAATTAAATCAATCTTAGTAGCTTTGGCACAAATCAAACTGCAGTGTAATTTCATTTTATGTTACCATATATTCCCATCTGTGTTATCTTTGTAAAATGGCCATCACCAGCAGGAAGTTTGACTGAATTTATTGTATCTTCAAATATTTCATTGTTTGTGTGATCTTTTGCATAATTGATTCTCAACAGATCTAACTGTATATACTTGCTGAGATGATTGTATGGTAACTTTCATGCCATCTGTCAACTGCTTTACATTTTCTGCTCTGTAATTATACCATTATGAAATGTTATTGCAAAACGAAATACTTAATGAAAATGTTGGTGCATATATCAATGCTCAGGAAGTGTTTCTAAGAATAAAAGAAATAATTTTGCCATGTTATTACAGTGTTCTGGAAATACCACATATTATCAAAAAATAATTGCTTTTTGTTGAGGTTGAGCCCATTAATCATGATTGTCTTTGTTATAATACAGGCCTCTCCATACTGACAAGTTTAAGTAAAGATAGGTTAGAACACTCCATGCCATCAAGGACATGTTTATTTATAATCTTTAAATAACATGGTTGGGGTCAAAGAGTTTGATCCATATTCACACCAATGCTTCCAACCCTAGTTGCACACTCTACAGTACAATAGGCATGGGTTATTGTTTTGTAAAAATATTATATTGGTATAATCTGTTATGGTACTGCATGATGCATATTATCGATTCTTGGAGTTAGGCTTGAAGCTGCAGGCAATGATGTGTAGGCCACAACTCATGAAACACATTTAATTACTTTTCTGACATTGTGTGCAAACCATGAAGTTACTTTACCTTACTGTATTATTGTGTTTTTTTAGGGCTGCAGGTTGGCAGAGCCCTGCAGAATTATTGCAGTGAGGAAAGGGCTCTGCAAATGAAAAACATGATAGAGTGCCCAATAGTTGCCTCTGCAATGGAACAGTCCACTGTCACTGCACTATTTTTGACTTTTTTTTTCTTTAACATACTTATTTCCCCCACCCGATCCTCCCTCTCAGCACCGACCAGCCTGCACCCCCCACAAACATAAAAGTGACACTGAGTGTGCCCAGTCCCCTAGTGTCACAATCAGGATGCCCCAAAAGTCTTTTGTGACCTGCCCCCCACTACCACGCATGTGCAGTTATTTCTTGTGTGCATGACTTTCTTATCCATAAATATTATTTTTAAAACTAAACATTCCACTCCAATGTAGCTGCCCGGTCCTGTCCTGTTCCTATATTTTCCTCATTCTAACCATGCTCCACAGCATCTGTAGACATGGAGGCTCTAAGTGTAATCTTACATGGATGTCTTCCTTTACTGAAGCTCAAATGCTTTTTCCAATCCTCCTCCACCCCCCTCATATGCTCATACGTGGGTCTGCTGCCACTGAGGCATTCATCCATGGTGAGCACTGCAGGCTGCATGAGTCATGGTGATGTCTAGGGCTCTGGTACTCATCTTCACACTGCTGCTGAATTCCCTGACACCAGGGTGCCAGGGTTAGTTTTTAGAGGAGAGGCAACCCAAGGAGTCCAGGCTTCAGCCACCCACTGTGGTGATAGCAATCATCGCCCACCATGCTGCCCACTCCCTGTCTTACTACTTGGTGCTGTGGAAAGGTTGGACTACCCCAAGGATAGGATCTCCATCTAGTACTACACAGGACTCCCCTCCCCCCACTGCCCGCTCCCTATCCCCAACATAGCCTGTTGATACTGCATGTTGTGATGAGTTAATGGGATTCTATAGCAGTGCTGGGTGTGCAACTTGAGCTGTTGCTTCAGAACTGCCCTGGTCCTTTCCTGTTCTTGTATTTTCCTTGTTCTAACCCTGCTTCACAGCAGCTGTGCACCTGGAGGCTCCAAGTGTAATCTTTTTTTGGAAATGGTAGGAAGCTGAGCAGCTCTGGCCTCATGCTTAACCATATATCTTGTGAGAGGCAACCAACTGAAAGCATTGCTTACTTTCACTATTTGGAACTGGCATAAGACATGACCCTATCCTTTGTAGACCATGTACACTTTCCAATAAAAACAGCCAAAATTTGCTTAGGAGTATTTCACTGTTATAGAGTTAATTTGATCAAGGAATCATCTTATTGTCCTACTTAATGACTATTTGTTTATAGTGCATGTCTGCACCACATGGGGTCCTTTCCAGGGTCAGGATACTTTACAATCAATCTGCTCATTTTATCCTCCGTGCCTGCACTTGTACTCAACATTATTGTCTTTAGGATAAATTTAAATGGCTTCCTCTTGATTTAATGATCTGATATTTTATTGGTTTATTTGCTTAGAAAATTAATAACAAATTGGTTCTTCTTTCATTTTCTTTCTTCCAAAGCAAGAACATGTCTATAATTTGAGATTACAAAGATTCTGATACTTCCATTAGTCCTTTCATGAAATCTCCTCTGGGTCAAAGGGCTTTTTCTTTTCAGTCTGTTACAGTATGGAATTATATTCCTGCAGAAATCAAAATGTGTGAGTCTTTTGTATCATTTAAAATACATTTTAGACTGTATTTCATTTATTTAGCTGTATGTTATTGCTTTAAGTGATTTATCGTTGCACTGTTTGTTGCTCTTTCTTGGCATTATTACAGTGGGTCACCAATGAAAACAGAGTGTTGCCTCATTAGACCTATTCTGATCATGAACCATATCAAATCCCAAACCCTCTGCTCACCTCTGTTGCCAACCACCATCTTATTCAAACAAGTATTGTCTATGGCTTTTCTATTGTGGCTGTATAAATCATATTATCAGTGTTGTACTTGCATGCGACAGTGGCTGGCAAATTAAATTTCAGAGGGTAAGCACTAGTTGCTATCTTGGATCCAGGGAGTGGAGCAGAAAAAGACATGAGTAGGTGGTGATCCACTAGACTACCACATAATGTTTTTATGCAAAAACAGGGATTGTGTGATTGGTGGGGAAGTGCAGGCAGCAGAAAATAATCTTTTGTTATATAATGGGGTCCAAGAATCGGAGTCCCTGATTGGCAGATTGGCACCTTTCTGCCATGGTAAATCTTGGCATTACCAATGCAAAAGGTGCCCTTCAGCTACATCTGTACCATCCCAAAAACAAATCAATCTGACCCTGAAAATCAAATATGATGACCGCCATGTTAGATCCTCACTAACAGTCCTCCTAACAGTCCAGTTAAAAGTATCACCACAAAAAAGTAAAACACAACACAAAGAGCTCCCAAACCCACTTGCACCAATACAAACACAGTTTTTCCACATAGGTAGTTTTAGTATTGTACCTGTTTCATGTCTCAAATCTATTTTTCCACATGCCATTCACTCTGTCTCCATGATTGGCAGCTTGCCACTTTTACAATACACTGGCACCTTCACTCATGAGTAAATGTGCCAACACCATAAGTAGAAATAATGGCTTCCAATAGGACAAAAACTCCCCTGAATCATACTGTTTTGTAGTTCCACAACTGAACAGTCCCCAAACCACTGTACATATCTGTATTGTATATTCTTACCTCTTCACCCTCCAGTCCCATGACTACTGAAGACGGAGATGGTAGGACAGTTAGATGCAGACACTGAGCCTCTCTGAACCATCATGTGACAGATGCCGCTGCCCCAGATCAGCACCAATTGGTCCTAGGAACCACATCACACATCAGAAAAATCCCCCACCCCACGGTGTCTGAGCGATATTTTAATACTGTATTTCTATTTCCTCCAGATTGCAAACTGAACCCAGAAGATAGGAAAGCTCGTGTGTTGTATTTCCTGCAGACAATGGAAATCTGCTTTGAAAGAAAAAAAAACAGCGAGTTTTCTGTCACCTTAGTAGCTGTTTAAAGAACAGCGGGGTTTAGTCACTGTCAAAAACACAAGGCTGAGAAAGTTCAAAAAGAGACAGAGACAGAAAGAACCCCACATCCATGAAAGACCCTTCACTGATTACAGCCTGCTTCTTGTGTGAACAAAATACTGTTTCCCTGCAGTTTTTCTTTCTGTCTTTCTCGCTCAAACAGCGCTCCTCGTCCTCTCTGTCTCCTGGGCAACTATCCCTTTCTGCCATAATAACGTTAAATTAAAAGCTTCAACTCATAATAAGGAATAAAATGTCTAACATGTAGAGGGGTGAGGGCATGGCACAAACAAACAAATGCTTCCTGTTGTTCCCCTAGCTTTTGTCTGGACTATTTAACAGAAGGAGGAAGGGTATTTCAACAAAAATCAGTAAAAAAACTGTAAATCGAGTAATGAAAGTTTCTTTTTTATTTCTTGTTGAAAAAAATAAAGAATGATGGTAAATAATTGTAACAAACCACTCCAGGGTGTGGGTTATGCTGGGATTTACCAATGCCTGCCTGGTTTGGCCATTCGGCCTGCAGCCTCATGGTCGAACCATGCCAGACGTAGGTAAATCCCAGCATAACCCAACCCTGTCATGGTTTATTGCTTAACTTCAACATGCACTGTGACCAGGATTGATGGGGTACATCAAGGAAGTGCATGTGTAAATACACAACAGAACACAGTTCCCATTGTGCGACCTTTAACAAGTCCCTTGACCTCTTGGTGCATCAGTCCACCAAACTGCATTGCAAAGTTACACCATTGGAAAACTGTGTGCTGCACCTCAACATGCCTATCTTGAACTGGGTAAATAAACTACAGTGCAGAACAATAACAAGAGTTTTCTAGAACCAAAAGGCTGTCTTTTTTATGTTATATGTGTTTGTTTTTTTGTTTGTTTTTTGTGTTGTGTATAGATATGCCACTGTAACAGTTATTGTTATGTACTATAAACGCTCAACCAAAGAGGACTATTATTCCCTCTTGGATTGGATGCTTTTCTAAATAACAGAATACAATCAGCTGCTTTGCTTCCTCATGTGCTGAGTTACCATTTTCCCATTTAATGCCTCTGGAAAGTCAAGGCTCCCAAAGCACCTCCAAAAATGCTCTCACCATGGGACTTCTCCTACCCTGACTTCACCTCCCTTTTCAATGAACTGTCACAAATAGACAGCCCCTAGTATTCTCCTCAAG
Source organism: Neoceratodus forsteri (assembly GCA_016271365.2). Lineage (NCBI taxonomy): Eukaryota > Metazoa > Chordata > Ceratodontiformes > Ceratodontidae > Neoceratodus > Neoceratodus forsteri. The sequence continues at coordinate 1,783,885,770 of CM057449.1, forward strand.
TAATGTCTATACTGTCCTTAGCCTCTTTCAAACCTGTTTATCACAGGTTCAAGACAGATTAGCCCCTCCTCAACCAAGGGGAGTGTTAGAGGCATTGCCACACATCAGGGACATCAGGAGCACATGTGGACAGTGCCCTCCCCAAAAATGTTGCCTTTTTGGATAGTGGTTGGGGTATTTTCCTTCACTATAAGGCAGACTTTCTCTCTAGCTGCAGTCACACACTCCAGTCCAGTGCATGAGCACACATGCATGTGAGTGAGCGAGAACAAGCCACAATGCTGGATAGATTTATTTACAGTCTTTATTTATTTCATAAGTATTACCAGGAAAGACACATTGAAATGGTATGAGCTCATTTCCAGATCTACCCTGGGGGGAGGGGGAAGAGTAGAGAACAGAACAATTACAAAGTACAACGTACAAAATTAAACAAAAAAATAAAAATAAATATAACAAAATAAATAAGTTATAAAAAAAAATGCTTCAGTTTAATGACTATCTGTTAATTTATAGTACATGTCTGCATCACATGGGAGCATCTCTAGTGTCAGGATGCTTTACAATCATGCTGCCCATTTTATCCTCCGTGCCTGCACTTGTACTCAACATTATTGTCTTTAGGATCAATTTAAATGGCTTACTTTTGATTTAATGATCGGATATTTTATTGGTTTATTTGATTCAAAAATTAATAACAATTTGGTTACTCTTTCATTTTCTGACTTTTTCCAAAAGCAAGAACATGTCTATAAGTTGAGATCACAAAGATTCTGATAATTCCATTCGTCCTTTTATGAAATCTCCTATGGGTCAAAGGGCTTTTTTCTTTTCAGTCTGTTACAGCATCAAATTCTATTCCTGCAGAAATCAAAATGTGAGTCTTTCTTCCCCCTTCCGCACTTAGCCTCCCTAGTTGCTCATATGGCAGCCCTGCTCCACCCCACTCCTCTGTACAGCTAGTGTCTGCTCTCCGTTGTAGTCACTCTTCCCCTCCTTTGGTACTCTCCCCCTTCATTAACCTACACCTTGCCCCCTGAACTGACACTAGGCATTCACTCTGTTTCCTCTCACCACCCCTTGGTTCCTCCTGCCCCCCCACCTCTTCTGACATGCCTAGGGCCAACCCCATCCCCATATGGCTTTTAGCATGCCACCCCTGCTGTTCCCCTTGAGTCAAAACTTATCCCCGCACCACTTCCCTTCCCATTTCCCATGTATGACCATTTAATCAAGCACTTTTCTGCTCTGGTGCCACCTTCTCCTTCCCCTCTCCTCCCTGGCACCCCCTAGCCACTATTTTGCCATCCTATTTTTGACAAAGCCCCAATACGAGGCTGCTTACTCTTCCTAATTCTCCTGTCAACTCGAAAAGGGGTCCTCCCCTGCTTTCCCCAAATAGCTCACCACTGCTTTTCCTATATCCTTTACTGGCACTGTACTAATTCCATGGAACTAGTGATACCACTGTAATATTGTAACCCATGTATGTTCTATACCTGCTTGATGTAATATGTCTATTGTCTGTCTACCTGACATGGAACCTTTGTAAAAGAGCTTGTACTTAAAGGTCTTCTCCAAATCATAGAAACATAGAAACATAGAAGTTGATGGCAGATAAGGACCGCAAGGCCCATCCAGTCTGCCCATTTCTTTTTCTGCCTTATAAATGTGCCATCGGCCTTTGCTCTGTCAGTGACCTATCTATTCATAGTCATTTGTATTGCTCCCTTATGCCTATCCCATGCCTGTTTGAAGCCCTGCACTGTATTCATAGCCACCACTTCTTGTGGTAAGCCATTCCATGCATCTACCACCCTTTCTGTGAAAAATAATTTCTCACATTCCCCTTAATCAGCCTCCTCTAATCTCATGCTGTGTCCTCTTGTCCTGCTATTTTTCTTATATTTAAACATGTTAGACTCTTTCACCTTGTTTATGCCCTTAAGGTGTTTAAATGTCTCGATCATATACCTCTCTCCCTCCTTTGCTTAGGGTATACATATTGAGCTCCGTTAATCTGTCCTCATATGTCTTCTGATGCAGTCCCTGCACCATTTTAGTTGCCCTTCTCTGGACTGCCTCCAATTTGGTTAATGTCCTTGTGAAGGTGTGCCTCCAATACTGCACGCAGTACTCCAGATGGGGCTAACCAAATGTCTTGTACAGAGGATTATTACCTCCCTCTTACGACTCAGTGATACCCCTACTAATACACCCTAACACCCCTAGCCTTACCTACTGCTTTAGAGGTCTGCTTGGATGATTTTAGGTCATCAGTGATGATGATGCCCAAGTCTCTTTCTTCCTTTGTGACTGCTAGCAACTCCCTCCCAGCCTATAAGTGGCTTGGGTTTCTCTTCCCTATGTGCATGATTTTGCACTTCTTTGCATTAAATCCAGTTGCCACTCTTCTGACCATTCTGCTAGTTTATCCAGATCTCTTCTCATTCTGCCCACCCCATCTGGATCATCTACTCTGTTGCAGATCTTGGTGTCATCTGCAAACAGACAAGCCTTACCCTCTAGTCCATCTGCAAGGTCACTAATGAAGATGTTGAATAGGACTGGCCCCAGGACTGATCCCTGAGGTACCCACTTGTGACTTGCATCTCTTCTGACTGTATACCATTTACCACCAATCTCTGTTTTCTGCCAGTCAACCAGTTTGCCACCCAGTTGACCAACTTCTCACCCACCGAGCCTACCTAGCTTATTTATCAATCTTCTATGTGGAACAGTGTCAAAGCTTTGCTGAAGTCAAGGTAGGCGACATCAACTGCTCCCTTGGTCCACCACTCTGGTTACCCAGTCAAAGAAATCTATGAGATTAGTTTGACAGGAACTTCCTTTGTAAACCCATGCTGTCTTGGATCCTGTGCCCCTATGGATTCCAGGTGTTGCACTATCCTTTCCTTAAGGAGTGCCTCCATAATCTTGCCCACTACTGAGGTAAGACTGACCGTCTGTAGTTCCCGCCTCCTTCCTGCTACCACTCTTGTGGAGTGGGATCACATGAGCCCTTCTCCAGTCTTCTGGGACCTCTCCTGTGCTCAGAGACTCACTAAACAATTCTGCTAATGGCTCTGCTAGTTCCTCCTTTAGCTCCTTAAGTACCCTGGGATGTATGCCATCAGGTCCCATTGCCTTATCCACCTGGAGCTTAGCAAGCTCTTGTGGGACCCTTTCTTTTGTGAAGGGAGCAGTGCTCACCTCCCTCCCCTGTGTCCACATGATGCTGAGCTGTGGGCCCTGCCCACCTTCTCTTCAGTAAATACTGAGCAAAAGTATCTATTTAGGATAGATGCCTTTACAGGGTCCTCCTCCTCACATGCTCCCTTTTCTCCATTAAACAGCAATACCCCCTCTGGACTTTCTCCTTTCACTAATGTATCTATAGAAAGTCTTGTCACCTTCTTTACTGTTCGTGCTAGTGTTTCCTCAGTTTGGGACTTTGCCTGCCTTACTGCCTTACCTGCTTCCCTTAGGGCAGTTTGGTATGCCTCCCTATCTTCATCCCGCTGTGTTCCCTTATATTTTCTGAAGGCCAGCCTTTGGCTCTGACCTTTTCTGCTACTGTATTTGAGAACCAAAGTGGTTTCCTTCTTCTTTGCACTTCCTTTTCTGTCTAACACAATGGGATGTTGCTTCAAGTATTGTATCCTTAATGCTTGCCCACTTTGCCTGTACCTCCTCACCTGTGTTTCTTTTTGCCAGGGCTAGCTTAACTCTGTTGGCCATCTTATCAAAGTCAGCTCCTCTGAAGTCCCATATTTTTGCCTTGGAATGGGATGATTTAGATGTAGTAGCCAAATTGAACCATACCATGTGATGGTCACTGGCCCCAGGTGACCTTCTACCTGGAGATCTGTGATCCCTTCTTTGTTAGTCAGTACTAGATCTAGGATAGCCCTGTCTCTTGTGGGTTGCTGTACCAGTTGTTTGAGGCCCTCCCCTGCAGGGAATCCACTATGAGTCTAGTTCTGGCAGATGTTCCTGCTGGTATTGACCAATCTGTATCTGGCATGTTGAAGTCTCCCATTATCAGAACCTCCCCTTTAGCTGTCATGTTTTGTATATCTTCTAACAGTAATGTGTCTATGTCCTCCCTCTGGTCTGGGGGCCTGTAGACAACCCCAGTTCTTCTGGCTGTCCCATTTCCTGTTTCCAGGGTGACCCACAGTTCTTCTGGCTCCTTATGTGTATTCTGAATTTCTGTAGCTTTGATATTTTCATTGACATACAGGGCCTCCTCCCCCTTTTGCACCTCGGTCTCTTCTGAACAATACATAGCCAGGTACTGAAGTCTCTCAAGTGTGGTTACTGGTAAAACCATCTCACCAATTGCTACTATGTCCAGTTTAGCCTCTGACATTATTGCCTGCAGGTCTGGGATCTTATTTCCCAGGCTGTGAGCATTTGTGTACATGATTTTCCATTGGCCAGATTTTGGTGTGTTAGTTCTTGGGTGAAGTTTGGCATTACCCCTGTGCATCGTATGGGGAGACAAACCTTTTTTCTTACCTGGTGATGCAAATGAACGGCAAACACGCTGAATTCCTGTTTGACCACTAGCTGAGGGGTGTTCTTAAATAAATTTAAAAAAAAAGAATTCTTGTCTTTTTAAATACATTTTAGACTGTATTTCATTTATTTAGCTGTATGTTATTGCTTTCAGTGATCTGTCATTGAACTGTTTGTTATTCTCTCTTGGCATTGTTGCCTTGGGTCGTCGATGAAAATAAAGTGTTGCCTCATTAGACCTATTGTGGTCATCAATCATATCAAATCCAAAACCCTCTGCTCACCTCTGCTGCTAACCACTGCCTTATTCACACAAGTATTGTCTATGGCTGTTCTATTGGGGCTGTATAAATCATATTATCAATGTTGCACTTGCATGAGGCAGTGGCTGGCAACTGAAATTTCCCAGTGTAAGTACCGGCTGCTATCTTGGGTCCGGGGAGTGGGGCAGAAAAGGACGCCAGTAGGTGGTGGGCCACTAAACTACCACTTAATGTTTTTATGCAAAAACATGGCTTGGGTGAGGAAGGGAGGGTTCTGACTTCAGAGAATAATCTTTTATTTCAACATGCACTGTAATTTCTACAGCAAAATTGGCAATTTTGCTGCGTTATAAAAATTGGCAAAATTTCTCCCGTATTTCACCCATCACAAATGCTAGTATCTTTTGGTCCCCCGGATGCTCTTAGCCCAAATTTTTAAATTAAAATTAATTCTCCCTGGTGTCTAGTGGCTCTCGCCCGTCCGATCACCAGGCCTAAGTGAATAAATCAAGCCCCCCCCAAGTTAACTTATTATTTTCTCCGGACGCCCAGTCCTAAAAAAAAATAAATTCAATCCCCACTCCCTGGTGTCTAGTGGACCCCTCACCTTCCTACTCTGTCATCATGAGCTAGTGCCCACACTGCCCCCCCCACAGTGCCCTGATCAGGCAACCGGCACAGCCCTCCACTGACCTCCACAGCCAACAGCCCTACTGAATGCTTCAATCAATGACCATGTGTTTTTACAAGCATGTGCTCATTCACTGAAGTGTTTAGTCTGGCTGCCATCATTGGAGGTGAGTGGAGGGTTGTGCTAGTGGCATGATTAGTGTACTGGGGGGATGGGGTGGGCATTAGCTCATTATAACAGGGGGGGTGGGGGGGTCCACTAGACACCAGGGAGTGTGGGTTTGATTTTTTTTTAAATAAAAGGAAATTACGGGGCCAGAGTAACTTGGGGGGCTTTATTCAATTACAGCTGGTGATTGGCCAGAGGGGACCACTAGATACTAGGGAGAATAATTTGGGCCAGTGAGCAGCCGGGGGGTAGGGGGACCACTAGACACCTGGGATAACTTTGGCCACTTTAAATTTTTCCTGTAGGTGATGAAATTTCACCTGTGGGTGGTTGAAATTTCACTGCAGGTGGTGAAATTTCACCAGAGAGTGGCACATTTCACCAGTTTGTGGGTAATATTTTTCTCGTTCCAGGGGTGAAATTTCGTATTTCGCCCTGCAAAATATTTTGCTACATTTTTCAGTTTCGCACAACACTAACTATGACCAGGATTTATGGGGGAGGGGGGCATCAGGGAAGCGCATGTGTAAAACCACACCAGAGCACAGTTCTCATTGTGTGACCTTGAGCAAGTCCCTTGACCTCTTAGTGCATCAGTCCAACAAACTGGGTTGTAGAGTTACACCATTGGAAAACTGTGTTCTGTACTTCAGCTGGGCTGTCTTCAACTGGGTAAATAAACTACAGTACAGAACAATAACAAGAGTTGTCTGGACCGAAAAGGCTGTCTTTTGTGATGTTATATATGTTGGTGTTTTTTTTTAGTGTTGTGTATAGATTTGCCACTGTAGCAGTTACTGGTACTCGTACTGCACTATTTTTTTTGGCTGCCATCTTTTCTTTTCTTTAACATACTTATTCCCTCACTCAATCCTCCTCCCAGCACCCCCCACCACGTATCCCTGCCCCAACAAACATAAAAGTGACATTCGGGGTGCCCAGTCCCCCAGAGTCACAATCAGGATGCCCCCAATGTCTTTTGTGACCCCAGCACTACTGCGCATGCGTGGTTATTTCTTGTGTGCATGACTTTTTTAAAATATCTCTATTGCTATCCCCCCACCTGAACCTCCCTCTCAGCACTCGCCAGCCCACCTCCTCAAACATAAAAGTGACAATGGGGGTGTCCAAGCCCCCAGTGTCGCAATCTGGATGTCCTCAATGTTTTTCTGTACCTACTCCCCACTTCCACACATGCACAGTTATTACTTGTGTGTTTTTTTTTAAATATATATATGTAGGTCCCCCCACCAACCCTCCCTCCCTCTTAACATCCATCCCCCCTGAACCATAAGAGTGACGTTGGTGGTACCCAGTCCCCTAGTGTCATGATCTATAATTCTGGGTCAGCTATTTTTTTGTTCTGGGGCCAATACCTGTAAAAAGAAAACCGTCCATTGATGTCTTGTGCCCCCCTTTTTTTCCCCTGTAAAAAAAACAAACAAAAACCATCAATGCATTTTGTGCTGTTATTGTGTCAAACCCTTACTTACCCACGGGGAGAGATCCAGTGCCGTCATCTTCTCAGGACCACAGACATATCTTAAATCTTCAAAGCCAGAATGTGAACTGAAAAAACAGGTATGAAGTTCAATGTATTACAATGGGGTTTTGAACATAGTGGCATAACTTGTTTTAAGCTAACTTTGATGGCTGCACCTTTTCTAGAGATTTTCTGATGTTGCAAAACAAAGGCCACTTTAAGTATATAAAATGAGTTTGATGAGTTACTTTTGCATGCTATATGCCAGACAGTTTTTTTATTTTAATTAATCTCTGCAGTGCAAAGTGTTTGCGTTAATATATGAATGAAGTTATTCAACGCTTTGGTTTCACCCAGTCTCTGCATTATCAGCGCATTCATTTTTTAGTATTGGTCTATTATAAGGGAGCATTTTACATGAATGAAGCCTAGCATACTGCTGCACATCTTGTTAACTCCCATCCCAAGCTCTGAGCTGCCAAGAACTATCCCTGTACCCTTGTACCTTTCAATTATGTTTTAAATCGTGCCTGTATTATCTTTGTTCTCCTATCCTCACCTATGCTGCCTCTGTATGAACAACGATCTCTTCTGGGGTCACACTTGCCAAACAATTTACCTCACAACAAACCACCTAGTTGCTAAGAATACTCCCTCTGGCCTTCTACCTTTAATTTTTGCAATATTTCATATTTAAAATACTAGTGTGCTTACCTGTGACTACTGTTCAAGTGGTCCAAAAAGACAAGAGCACACATTTTGCTATTGTACTGTAACACTTGCAGTGTTGTCTTTCTGAGGATGTTGACTGCCGACTCTAGTCCAAACATGTTGGGGTCAGATTGTTGTACATACTTAGATTGCACAACATGCAGTGGTGAGTGGAACCCACTGTCCATTGTATTTTCTAATTATGTTAATTAACTTGGCAAGTGCATTGGAGGATACACAAAATATGTTTCTAGCCTTTCAAGACCTTAAGACACTCACCATGAATAAGTGCCTTTGGAAATGATGAAAAAGTAATTGCAACAGCTAATTCAAAACTGCAATTACTGAGTCATGTACTGTGAAGTGCACTTGTAAGTATGTACACATCAGTTTTTTCCAGGTTGTGAATCTGAATTTGGATCATCTATGGCTATTAGTAGGGCTACTGCTTCACTACCCAGTTGTCTCAGGGACCTATTCACATTAGACAAGGCTTTAATGCGCGTCTCTACTATACATGGCATGAGTTATGAAGATACATGCCATATTGTGAATGAGGCTATTGAATTTCATTATTTATAATACAATATATGTTATCTTTCTACATAGGAGAGGGAGAAAAAATCCTGGGTCCCATTTTCTTTTTTTGCCAGTGACACTGGGGGTGCCTAAACCCCCATTGTCACAATCTGACCCCCAACAACCCAATAAACATAATAGCAACACTGGGGGTGCCCCATCCCCCAGTGTCATCAGTTGCCCCCCCCCAGAAACATTACAGTGACACAGAGGGTGCTCAATCCCCCAGTGCCATGGTCTGGAATCCTAGGTCCCCCTTTTTTTTGCTTTGGGACCAATACCTATAAAAGAAAACTGTCCATCAATGTCTTGTGCCCCCTCCCCCCATAAAAAAAAGTCCATCAATGTCTTTTGCTCCATTATTGCATTAACCTCCCATGCCCCAAACCCTTACTTGGGAACTGAGGAAACAGGTATACCATTCAATGTATTTAGATGGGGTTTTGAACTTTGTGGCAAAACTTGTTTTAAGCTGACCCTGACTGCTGCACCTTTTCTAGAGATTTTAAAAGTTGCAAAACTAAGGCCACTTTAAGTATAGGAATCAGTTTGATGAGTTACTATACTACTGCGTCTATATGCCAGACAGCTTTTTTATTTCAATTATTCTCTGCAGTGCAAAATGTTTGTGTTAACAGAAGAATGAAGTTAGTCAGCTCTTTGTTTTCACCCAGTCCCTATATTATTAGTGCATTCATTTTGTTTGTATTGGTGTAGTAAAAGGGAGCAAATTAGGAGGTGCCAGATGCAGAAGAGGCACAAGTGGTGCCTTAGAGGGGATTGGAAGACAACGGGCATGACAGGGAGTGATGTTGGACCCAGCTGAGGTGCCCTTTGCAGACCCATACATCTGATCAGATGGAATCACTTCATGGGAGGGTTGCCAGGGATGGACAGTGACATGTTCCCAGATGATCATAGCCCTGGCATCTTCCCCATAGGTGCACAAAGGCAGAACCCTGCAGGTGGGAGGCAGCCTGCCACATCATGGGAGGGTGAGTACTAGGGGACTATGGTAGTGCCTGGAGAATGGCTCCCCCACACTGCCAGCCCTCAACCTGATGCTCCTGCTTCCCGATTACAGTGTTCTGTTTTTGTGCACCTATGGGGAAGCTGTCAGGGCTGTGCCCACCTTAGGCCATGTTACTGTCTGTCCCTGATAACCCCTCCCCCCATGAAGCAGTCCCATTCAGTTAGTTGTAAGGGTCTACAAAGGAAATCACTGCTGGGTGTCACATCACTCCCTGTCATGCCTGCTGTCTCCCTGACATCCTCAAGGGCACCCCCATGCTCCTTCTGCTCCTGATCCCCTACTTTTAGATCCCCCAAATCACCACAGTGTGTGGCACTGATGAAAGCCCCTTAGATGAGTTTCCGGCTGCTCTAAGTTGACTCCCTTGCTGCGTCCAAGGTTGCAGCCTGGCCCTGGCTCTAGCCTCTTTGTGACTTGATGCAGAGATGCTTCTTTTGAAAAGGTGGTGCAGGACATCTTGGGAGCCAAGCATCTCAATTTTGATCCAGCCTGCATTACAAAATCAGGATTGCCACACAAAGTTTGACATAAGGTGCCACTTCCATCTACTGTTAGAAGATATACAAAACATGACAGCTAAAGGGGAGGTTCTGATGGAGACTTCAACATGCCAGATACAGATTGGTCAATACCAGCAGGACATCTGCCAGAATTAGACACATGGTGGATTCCTAGCAGGGGAAGGGCCTCAAACAACTGGTACAACAACCCACTAGAGACAGGGCTATCCTAGATCTAGTACTGACTAACAGGGAAAGGATCACAGATCTCCAGGTAGAAGGTCACCTGGGGGCCAGTGACCATCATAGGGTATGGTCCAATTTGGCCACTAAAACAAAATCATGCCATTCCAAGGCAAAAATATGGGACTTCAGAAGAGCTGACTTTGATAAGATGGCCAACAGAGTTAAGCTAGCCCTGGTAAAAAGAAATACAGTTGAGGCGGTACAGGCAAAGTGGGCAAGCATTAAAGATGCAATACTTGAAGCAACATCCCATTGTGTTAGTGAGAAAAGGAAATGCAAAAGAAGAAGGAAACCACTTTGGTTCTCAAACACAGTAGCAGAAAAGGTCAGAGCCAAAAGGCTGGCCTTCAGGAAATATGAGGGAATGCAGCAGGATGAAGATAGGGAGGCATACCAATCTTCCCTAAGGGAAGCAGGGACGGCAGTAAGGCATGCAAAGGCCCAAACTGAGGAAACACTAGCACAAACAGTAAAAGAAGGTGACAAGAATTGCTATAGATACATTAGTGAAAGGAGAAAGTTCAGAGGGGGTATTGCTAAGATCAAAGGGGATAAGGGGGCATGTGAGGAGGAGGACTATGTAAAAGCATCTATCCTAAATAGATACTTGTGCTCAGTATTTATTGAAGAGAAGTTAGGGCAGGGCCCACAGCTCTACATCATGGACACAGGGGGGAGGGAGGTGTGCACTAGTCCCTTCACAAAAGAAAGGGTCCTACAAGAGCTCGATAAGCTCAGGGTGGATAAGGCAATGGGACCTGATGGCATACATCCCAGGGTGCTAAAGGAGCTTATGATGGAACTAGCAGAGCCATTATCAGAACTGTTTAGTGAGTCTCTGAGTACAGGAGAGGTCCCAGAAGACTGGAGAAGGTCTCATGTGATCCTACTCCACATGAATGGTAGCAAGAAGAAGGCAGAGAACAACAGACCAGTCAATCTTACGTCAGTAGTGGGCAAGATTATGGAGACACTCCTTAAGGAAAGGTTAGTGCAACACTTGGAATCCATAGGAGCACAGGATCCAAGACAACATGGGTTTACAAAAGTAAGGTCCTGTCAAACTAATTTCATAGATTTCTTTGACTGGGTAACCAGAGTGGTGGGCCAAGGGGGAGCAGTTGATGTTGCCTACTTTGACTTCAGCAAAGCTTTTGATACTGTTCCACATAGAAGATTGATTAATAAGCTGGGTAGGCTTGGGGTGGGTCAGACGTTGCCCAATTGGGTGGCAAACTGATTGACAGACAGAAAACAGAGAGTGGTGATAAACGGTATACAGTCAGAAGAGATGCAAGTCACAAGTGAGGTACCTCAGGGATCAGTCCTGGGGCCAGCTTCAATATCTTCATAAGTGACATTGCAGATGGACTGGAGGGTAAGGTTTGTCTGTTTGCAGACGACACCAAGATCTGCAACAGAGTAGATGGTCCAGATGGGGTGGGCAGAATGAGAAGAGATCTGGATAAACTAGCAAAATGGTCGGAAGAGTGTCAACTGGGGTTTAATGCAAAGAAGTGAAAGATCAAGCACATAGGGAAGAGAAACCCTGAAGACACCTATAGGCTGGGAGGAGAGTTGCTGGCAGTCACAAGGGAAGAAAGAGACTTGGGCGTCATCATCACTGATGACTTGAAACCATCCAAGCAGACCTCTAAAGCAGTAGGTAAGGCTAGAGGGATGTTGGAGTGTATTAGTAGGAGTATCACAAGTCAGAACAGGGAGGTAATAATCCCTCTTTACAAGACACTGGTTAGGCCCCATCTGGAGTACTGTGTGCAGTACTGGAGGCCACACCTTCATAAGGACATTAACCAAATTGAGGCAGTCCAGAGAAGGGTAACCAAAATGGTGCAGGGACTGCATCAGAAAACATATGAGGACAGATTAACTGAACTCAATATGTATACCGTAGAGAAAAGGAGGGAAGAGAGGTGATATGATTGAAACATTCAAATGCCTTATGGGTGTTAACAAGGTGAAAGAGTATAACATGTTTCTGTATAAGAAAAATAGCAGGACAAGAGGACACAGCATGAGATTAGAGGGAAGTCGATTAAGGAGTAATGTGAGGAAGTTCTTTTTCACAGAAAGGGTGGTGGATGCATGGAAAGGCCTACCTCAGGAAGTGGTGGATACGAATACAGTGCAGGGCTTCAAACAGGCATGGGATAGGCATAAGGGAGCAATACAGATGAGTATGAATAGATAGGCCACTGATAGAGCAAATCCCTATAGCACATTCATAAGGTAGAAAAAGAAATGGGCAGAGTGAATGGGCCTTGCGGTTCTTATCTGTTGTCAACTTCTATGTTTCTGTATATCTTTGGCACAGGCACTTTGCGCCAAACATAACCTTTTAAAAACTGAGCCCTTAGAGAAAGAAAAAAAAAAGAATATGAAAACTGAAAAAGCAATGAATGATTAGAAGACAAGGGGTTGTATTTGCAGCCCATCTGAAATTGACGAAGTTGCAGGGAAAAAGTGCCACAAGCAGAGCAAATCTTGCAGAGCTTCAGTTTTCCCCGCATGCACCATATTGTCAAAGTGAGAGCCAGTTTATGACCAGATTGCTGCTTTATGGCAGCTTGCAACCATTTTTTTGACGTGGCTATGCTGAACTGTTATGCCTGGTGGGACTAAACATAACATCTCCCACAGCTGTGCCTGCCACCTGTGCAGAGCATGGGCTGAAAATTGTCACAGGTGTGGAGATTTTGTAATGTTGTAGTGCCTGCAGCTTGGGAATTAGTCCCCAAATGTTTTGAAAATCTAGCCCAGGAAGAATAGCACAGGAGGATAATCAAAAAGAAACTCTGTGATGAGGAGGAGGCTGCAATGGTCAGGCAAGTATTACCTTGAAGTAGCAGTAAATATTAGGAAGACTTGCAGAGAGACACTGGAGTGGGGAGGCAAACCACAGAGTAAGTAACATGACGAAGGACCCCTCATGTCCTGGCACTGGATCCCCTGCCTGAGACATCTGATGATAAGCAGCTCCTCAGAAGTGATGATTTAACAAGGGAGGATCCCTCATTAGAGGACAGGATGTGTCACATTGAAAAAAAACACAGCAGTCAATCTTCTCTCTCCTGAAGAACATCCTGATAAGAAGCCAAGTCAGTAATGTGGCTGTAGACAGGGGTGTCTGAGCCCATTGTGGTGGTCTTGCTGTGCATTGAACAGCATGTCAACAACATGCAGTATACCTCTCTTCATAATATGTGCTGAACCTAAAGCAGTAACTCTTCATTTTGTTATGATGTCAAGGAGGTTGTATAAACTGCATTTCGTTTTTTTACATCATTTCTTCGTTATTTTGTTTCTGCGTTGTTTTTCTGATGTATTTCTTTTTTCTGTAAACAAAGTCTCAGTCCTTTAATATTTAGCAAATTAATTCCCTACTTTGTATGCAGCTCAAAGACATCTTACATGGATTTGTCAGTCACACCAGTTTTAGTAGTTTTCTGAAAAAAGTAGCACACAAAGTCTCTCTCATGGCATACTGTGTTTAATAACAGGAAATGGGAGCTTTCCCAGATTTTCAGTATTGTTACATGTGCCATGCCCCCATCCTTCACATCCTCATTTGACAGATATTACAGCATTGTTTTGGGGGGAATATGAAGATGTGCTGCTGTTCAAGTGAAGTCAGATAGTGATACTGATGGATTTCTAAACAACTGATTCCAGTGCTGTGGGACAGCATTTTCTAACTCATACCACTGTACTTTTTTGTATTTGGGTCTAAATGTTATGTGTAGGAAGTCTGTTGATTGCAGCTTAGCAACAGCATTGTTACAAGTGCCATGTGCCATCCTTCACATCTTCATTTGCCAGATGTTACAGCATTGTTTCGGGGGAACATGAAGACCCTCTGCCCTGAGCCGGTGCTTCCTGGGCCAGAAGTGTCTCCTCAGCCACTTCAGGACATGGCACTTCTCCTGCACCCATCCCCACCATAAAAGCAGCCCATAAGACCTTCTGCTCTGAGCGAGCACATCCTGGGCCAGAAGTGGCTCCTCAGCTACTTTAGGATGTGGCGCCTCTCCTGCCACCATCCCCACCGCCAAAGCAGCCCACAAGACCCTCTTTCCTGAGCAGGCACTTCATTGGCCAGAAGTGGATCCTTGACCACTTCAAGATAAGGCACTTCTCCTGCCACTGTCCCCACTTCCAAAACAGCCTTCAAGTCTCTCTTTCCTGAGCAGGTGCTTCCTGGGCCAGAAGCAGCTCCTCGGCCACTTTGGGACACAACACTTCTCCTACCACCATTCAATCCACCAAAGTAGCCCAAAAGACCTTCTGCCCTTAGCGGGTGCTTCCTGGGCAAGGAGCTGCACCTCGGCCACTTCGGGAAGGGGTGCTTCTCCTGCTACTGTCCACACTGCCAAAGCAACCCACTAGACCCTCTGCCCTGAGCAGGTGTTTCCTCTGCCAGAAGCTGCTCCTCAACCACTTTGGGACGTGGCGCTTCTCCTGCCACCATCCTCACCACCAAAGCAGCCCACAAGGTAGGCTTCTCTTCTGGGATACAGCGCTGGCTGAATCCCGGCTACGGCTTACATGCTGATTGGCTCTGCGAGCAGACATAGAGTTCCTCATTGGTCTGCTTGCAAAACGCAGCCTCCCTATTAGACAACACTCCAAGCTGACCAGGAACTGAGCTAGGTCCTGCTGCCACCTTGTAGTGGGTTCAGTCTCTGCGGTTTGGGCTGTTTCTCTCTCGCTAGAGTTCTCATGCTACTCTAAATCTGACCATGTAGAGCTGTTATTGCATCATTGTGGTTAATTCAGTTAATTTGTTTTATTTACTAAGACCTGCACTGTCTAGCCTTAGCCATAGAACAGCACAATTTGTACCTGCCTAACTGTGTTACTGCATGCTAGAAGTGCTACTTAGTCCAGGAGTAATACAGCCTTTTGTTGAAATATATTTTTCATTTGTTTTTTAGAGTTTTGGTCTGTGTTTTTGTGCCTTCTTCTCTGCCCACCTGAGATTCTACCTATTTCTGCCTACCCAAAGCTCCCTCTCTCGATCTACCACTTCTCCTTCACCAGGTACTCTCTATCACCCCCACCCTCTCCTCGTTTCCTGAGGTAAACCCCCATCTACCTATTAATCTCTTTGCTCTGATTTTGTACCTCTACCGAACCCCTGCTGTGAAACTGTTTCCTGCAGTCTGACCCCCACCCACCAATTTGCGTCTGTTTTTCTGCCCTCCCACCCACAGCTTAGCAACTTGTCTGCAGCTTAAATTAACAGGTCTCTCTGCTGTTCTTCCCTCTACAGACCCTGCCCTGAGTGGGCACCTCCTGGGCCAGAAGTGACTCTTCGGCCGCTTTGGGACATGGCTCTTCTCCTGCCTCCATTCCCACCACCAATGTAGCCCACAAGGTAGGCTTCTCTTCTGGCATACAGCACCAGCTGAAGCCCGGCTATGTCTGTCACTCTGATCGGCTCTGTGAGTGGACACAGACTTCCTCATTGTTCCACTTGCAAAACCCAGCCTTGCTATTGGATAGCGTTCCAAGTCGACCAGGAAATGAGCTTGGTCCCACTGCCATCTCGGAGCGGGTTCAGTTTGTGTGACTTCAGCTACTTCTCTCTCTCTCTCTCTCTCTCTGGCATTCTCCTGCTACTCTAAATCTGACCAACTAGAGCTGCTATTGCATCTTTGTGATTAATCCTGTTAATCTGTTTTATTTACTAAGCCCTGCGCTGTCTAGCCTTAGCCATAGAAGAGCACAATTTGTACCTGCCAAACTGTGTTACTGCATGCTAGAAGTGTTACTTATTCCTGGAGTGATACAGCCTTTTGTTAAAATATTTTTTCATTTGCTTTTTAGAGTTTTGAACTGTGTTTTTGTGCTTTCTTCTCTGCCCCACTGAGACTCTACCTTGCTCTGCCAACCAAGTGCTCCCTCTCTCGATCTACTACTCCCCCTCCCCCAGCTACTCTCTCTCACCCCCAACCTCTGCCTCATTTCCTGAAGTAAACCCCCACCTACCTGTTAATCTCTTTGCTGTGGCTTTGTACCTCTACCAAACTCCTGCTGTAAAACTGTCTCCTGCTGTCTGACCCCCACCCACCGATTTGTGTCTTTCTTCCTACCCCCAACCCACCCACAGCTTAACAACCTGTCTGCTGCTGAAATTAAATGGCCTCTCTGCTGTTCTTCCCTCTACAGACCCTCTTCACTGAGCAGACACTTCCTGGGCCAGAAGCATTAACCTCAGCCACTTCGCGATGTGGCACATCTCCTGCTGCCATCTCCAGTGTCAAAGCAGCCCACAAGGTAAGCTTCTCTTCTGGGATACAGCACCAGCAGAACCCTGGCTATGGCTTTCACTCTGATTGGCTTTGTGAGCAGACACAGACTTCCTTATTGGTCCACTTGCAAAACCCAGTCTTGCTATTGGACAGTGCTCCAACTGAGCTTAGTCCCACTGCCACCTCAGATCGTGCTCAGTCTCTGTGGCTTCGGCTACTTTTCTTTTTCTGGAGTTCTCCTGCTATTCTAAATTTGACCAACATGAGCTGTTATTGCATAGTTGTGGTTAATCCTGTTAATTTATTTTATGTACAAAGTCCTACACTGTCTAGTCTTAGCTATAGAACAGCATGATTTGTACCTGCCTAACTGTGTTACTGCATGCTAGAAGTGCTACTTAGTCCTGGAGTGATACAGCCTTCTGCTGAAATAAATATTTTTGCTTTTCAGTTTTGAACCGTGTATTTGTGCCTTCCTGGCTCCCCCCCAGACACTCTACCTATCTCTGTCTACCCATTGCTCCCTCCCACTCTCAATCTACCACTCCCGCTTCCCTTGGTTACTCTCTCTCTCTCTCAACCCCACCCTCCACCTCATTTCCTGAGGTAAACCCCCACCTACCTGTTAATCTTTTTGTTCTGACTTTGTACCTCTACTAAACCCCTGCTGTGAAACTGTCTCCTGCTGTCTGACCCCCAACCACCGATTTGCGCCTTTTTTCCTGCCCCCCACCCACAGCTTAGCAACCTGTCTACTGCTTAAATTACCTAGCCTCTCTGATCTTTTCCCCTCTACAAACCCTCTGCCCTTAGCAGGTGCTCCCTGGGCCAGAAGCGGCTCCTTGACCATTTCGGGATGTGACTCTTCTCTTGCTGCCATCCCCACTGCCACAGCAGCCCACAAGGCAGGCTTCTCTTCTGTGATATAGGACTGGCTCAACCCTGGCTATGGCTTTCACTCTGACACAGACTTCTTCATTCATTCACTCATAAAACCCAGCCTTGATAATGGACAGCACTGCAAGCCAACAAGAAACTGAGCTAGGTCCCACTGCCACCTCAGAGTGGGTTCAGTCTCTGCAGCTTTGGCTATTTCTCTCTCTCTGGAGTTCTCTGGCTACTTTAACTTTGTCCCACCCACACTCTCCTGCCCCAGCCTCTATTAAATCCTCCTAAGCCCCTCCCTTGATTCCTCCTCTATTCCTTCATTGGCCTTCTATAACATAAAAACATAGACTTTGATGGCAGATAAGGACTGCTTGGCCCACCTTGTCTAACCATTTCCCTACCTATTGGATAAGCAGCAGATCTTACTTAACCAACATCCTATTTCTTCCTACTCCCCACCAGAATTGTCTTATGTTTGTCCCATGCATTCTTGAATTCCCCACTGTTTCTGACCCCACAACTTCCTCAGGAAGGCTGTTCCATGCATCTACTACCCTCTCTGTGAAAAACACTTCCTCACGTTGCCCGTGAACTGTCCCCTTCTATCTTCCAATTGTGTTCCTTACTTAGTGTCTAATAACCGAGACATTCCCCAGGCTCTCTCTGTCTCTCTCAAACCCCCTTTCTGCTGATGGCAAGCCCTAACATCTATTAAGCCTCCTGCAAGACCGAAGTCTTCCCTAACATTTATCCTAGTACCGCTGTTAGCAGCACTCTTTTGTTTGTTTTGCCTTGGTCATTCCCAAGCCTCTCTCTGTTTCTTTTAAAACTGCCTCTTCTAATGGCTAACCTCTATAAGCTACTAGAGCCTTCCTGCTAGACCACAGCCTCTCTGAATATTTATCCTTGTGCTGTTGTTAGCTGCACTTCCTAACTACAGCACTCCTGCTTGGATCCTACTCACTCGATCCCTGCTGAGACAGCTTATCCTTTCTTTTAGCTTTCTCCCCCACTGGCAGGTTCGAGACTGTTTCTGCTTTCTTTCTATCCCTTAACTCTCTCCCTCATTGTTAGGCTGCATCTACTCTAATGATTGGGCTCTGTTCTCCTGGCTCCTGTTCTTTTGATGGAATAGCTGATTTTAACCACAATATAAGGAAGAGTTCCTTACTGCCACTGATACATAGAATGTTTTGCTCAGCCTCGGTTCTTCGATGCCTAGTAGGTATGCTCTTTTACACCCTAATCTCCTGCCCAGCACTCTTACCACAGTAACGTCCGCAATCTCAGCTTCAAACTCACCCTGTCCAGATAGCTTTGAAACAGTTGCATTACTTTCTCTTTAAGATAACCTCCATCATTATACAAGGTACAGCACCCGAACCATAAACTGTTTGACCTCTACTGACCAAGTTATTCTCACTAGCCTCATTGTGCATCATTACAATATCCCTGTCAAGATGTTGTTAGCTGCTTCTCTGCACCATTTTGGGCCTCAAATACCGCAGTCTTCACCTCTTGCCTGGACATACAGAAGGGGAAGAACGCATCTCCTGAGGTTGCTCCTAAATGCCATCAAAAAAGCTTCTTCTCTTACTGCTTATTTGTGCAGGCAACGTTGAATTAAATTCTGGCCCTATTATCCCTATCTTGGCTTCAACAGACCTGGCCAACTTAAAGGGCATGAGCCTCCTGCATGTAAATGCATGTAGCTTGCTAAAGCATTTTGATGCTATACAAACCTGGATTTGTCACTCTCAACCAGACATTCTGGTGGTTACTGAATCATGGCTGAAACCCTCAAACCAGGATCATGAGATCAATATTCCTTCCTATAATGTCTATAGGGCCAGTAGACAAACTGGGGGGGGAAGGGTTGTAATCAGTTATATTGCTGACAAATTTACACTCTCTCTAGTGGATTCTACATCCTCACCCAAGGAATTTGAAAGAGTTTATTGTAAAAGTTAAACTCTCCCAATCAACCCCCCTTCATATCATTGGTTGTTACAGGCCTCCCTCTGCAGGGCCTAAAATACTGAACTATTTGGGTGAGGTCTTATCCACAGTGTCCTTGGAATTAATCACCATGGGCAACTTCAGCATGGTTTGGTTATCGGTCACCTTCAAGCCACTAAAGGAAGTTTGTGATATGTTTGGGCTCACCCAGCTTGTACAGGAGCCTACCTGTCCAAACCGCAAAAATTAGGAAAACAGTACACTTCTTGATCTTATCTTAGTCAACAAACCACACCTTATTTCTCACACTGATGCCCTTTTTAATGACCTTAGCAATCATTGTGCCATTGCCTGTGTGAGGTCTGCCCCTAAAGCGATTTCAACATCTAGGTACATTTTCAAAAGAAGTCATCAGAACTTTGATCCTAATGCCTTCTTCTCTGAATTACAGTTCTCTAACTGGTAAAATTTCTACCTTGCCAACACGGTAGCTGAAGTGTATGAGATTTTCCAAGCCATAGTTCTTGATGCCTTAAACAGACATGCTCCACTGCTTAAAATATGCACCAAAAAGAAGTCCTGTCTGTGGTTCATGGCTAGCCTTAAAATTGCGCTGCTAAACAGGGATGCTTTATGGAAAAGGGTGAGAAAGTCTAAACAGCCTTCTGATTGGGTGGCTTTTAGAGCTACAAGAAACAGGTGCACCAAGCTATTAGGTCTGAGAAAGCCAATTGCTTCCATTCTGAACTCGAATCCTCGTCCAACTGCATGCTAAATTTTGTAAAATGCTTAGGGACCTAGAAGGCTTCCACCTAGCCAGCTCGCTTCCACTAAAAATCACTTCTGGTGGTATTTCCACAATGGATAAAAATTAGATCCTTTACCTCTTCAACAACCACTTCGCAATAGCCGGTCTGGATTTTGACACTTCACCAGCCTCCAAGTTTCATCTACAGCTGATGAGCTATGACTCTGTTTGACAAGCTCCAACTGTCCCTACTCAAGAAGGGTTATTCTCCTTCACTACACTGAGCTTAGACACTAGAAAGTCGGCAGGTGATGACTTTATTTAACCATACTATTTAAAATTGGGCCATTAAATTTTGGCACATCCCATCACTCACCTTTTTAATTTGTCCCTTGTGCAGGATGTACTTCCCCCTATCTGGAAGACAGCACATGCCATTCCTCTGTTTAAATCTGGGGACCCCAGCTATTTAAACAACTACCGACTGATATCACTTTTACCAGTGTTGTTCAAACTTCTTGAAAAGGTTGTTAATGAGCAACTTAGAAGTCACCTAGAGGCATTCAAACTACTCTATCCAGTCCAGACTGGCTTTAGACCATGCCACAGCACAGTATCTGCATTGGCCAAAGTCACAAATGATTGGCAGATTGCCCTGGATACAAAAAATCATGTATGTGCTTTGTTTCTCAATCTGAGCAAAGCATTTGAGACTGTGGTCCATGACCTACTTCTGCTTACATTAAAAAATATTGGAGTGGATCATCTGGTCTTGAAATGGTTTACTAGTTATCTTACTAATCGGCAACAATTGGTTAAGGCTGGTGGGGTTTCTCCCCTCAAAAAACATTGTTAAGAGGTGTTCCTCAAGGGTCGATTCTAGGCCTGTTACTCTTTGCTGCTTTTATTAACAACATTAACTCAGGTATTGTGTCAGCAAACATCCATCTGTTTGGTGATGATACTGTCCTTTACATAGCCAGGTCTGCTCTGGAACTCAGCTGTAGTGACCTGCAATGAGACTTCGACCACTTACAGAAATATTTGCTACAGTTAAAGCTTCTCCTAAATGCTAACAAGACTAAGGTCATGCTATTTAGCCCCTTCAATTATGCATCTGAACACTGTTTTCTTGGATCATCCCCTCATATATCCACACTCTTGGGAGAGTCCCTGGAGTTTGTGGAAAAGTTTAAGCACCTCGGGTTCTGGATAGACCACAAATTGTCTTTTGTAGATCATACTGATGAACTTACAAAAAATTGAAACAGAGACTTGGGTTTTTTTTAGAATCAAAAATCTCCTTACTCATGAAGCTAAAATTAGGCTGATTCAGGCTACATTCATGCCCCTTCTGGACTATGCCGACTTTCTGTATGGCCAAGGCCCAAATTGCACCCTTTCCAAACTGTATACTCTCTATCATTGAGCTATTAGATTTATTACTGGTCTACCATACTCCTCCCACCACTGTGAGCTCTATACCAAGCTATGGTGGAACTCACTAAACTTCAGATGACAAAAAAATGCAGTGCTCTGGATTTACAAAGCCATCATCAACATGCTCCCACAATACATTGTGAGCTGCCTGCCCACCTGCAGTGCTGGAAATTACACGTTGAGAAGCCTCTCCTATATCTCACTCCTAATCCCTAAGGTGAGAACCAGGTATGGAAAATTTGCAATTAGCCACGCTCTTCTGGCTATATGGAACACCATACAGAAAACCCTAAAGTTGGCAATCCGCATGAAACTGAGCTTTTTTAAATCCCTCTACCTGCATTCATTTAAGGAAATCTGTGATTGCTTTCAGTGATGGCATTTACCCTGCACCTATCCTAGAGCTAGCATATTACTGCCCTGGCTGTTCTCCGCACTTTTTTTCTGTGCATCCATTCCACCTTACTTTCCATCTATGCTTCTATCCCAGCTCAAGCCATGCACATGACTTTCCCTCAAGCATCCCCCCTTCCCCAAAGCCTCTGAATACACCCTGCCCCTTTTCCCTTGCTTCCTGGCTCCTTAATGTCCCACTTCTGGTCCTCTTCTGCTGCCTTGGGTCTCCTGAAACAACTATTGTACATAGATTTGTTGTCTCTAGTTTGCTGTGTGTTATTAAATTTAACAACACTCAAGTTTTTCTTACTGATTCTATGCATTGCTTGTATTATTGTATGGATTCCCTGTATTTACGCAGTACTGTATATATTTCTACCTTGCATTATATATGTGACTGTCCAGGCCCATTTTGTAAATGAGTTCTTCTCAATGATGTTTCACCTGGTAAAATAAAGATTGATTGATTGATTGAAAAGACCAGGGGAGGAAGTAGAAAGAGGCTGGTTCCTGTAGTCAGTAGGAGCACTACAGAACTATAAACTTCAGATGGCGGCAGCATACTTTTTAAACTTTAAGGCATTTCTCTAGGTACACTTTTGGTTAAATGCCTGAGTTATCAGACATCACTTTAAAAGATACTTAAACAAGTAAAAATGCAGCAAGCAGTCAAGTGACCTCGGGGATGTGTTTCCAGATCACTGACTATAAGAAGGGCATCCAAAGCAAAGAGAGCGGGGCATTTCTAAGCCATTGATTCCAGTGCTGTTGGACAGCTTCAGGCTGTGTGATAGCATTTCCTAACTTATTCCACTGTGTGCTTTTTTAGGGTTGCAGTAGGTGTAGCCCTGAGACCACTTGCTATGATATAAGGACTCCTGCATTCCTTCTGACTGAACAACATGTTGGAGCTCCAACACAGTTGCCTCCACGTCTGTGAATCACTCTACTTGGTGTCTCAATGGGTAGTTGCACTGCACTATTTTTACTGTCGGCAGTCATGGCAGAACATGGCACACTTTGCTGTGTCCAAGATGGCCACCAAACACTATTACTCATGCACAACTACTAGCGCATGTGCAGTACAGTGCAGCAGCCATCTTGGTCATGGCAGACTGTGCTCTGTTCCACTTTGACTCCTGAGTTATGATTTTTTAAATTCCCCAGTGTGGCAATTGCTCACCACCCAGAAGCATAACAATAATACTGGGGGTGCCCAATCCCCTAGTGGTGCGATTGTGTTCCCTACCTTTTGTGTATCTACCTGTCTATCTAAATATCTATATCTAGATCTATCTATATTATATATATATATATGTATATATATATATATATATATATATATAATTTTTTTCTCCCCACCACCCAACCATTCCTCTGAGCACCCCCCCCCAAAATGTAATTGTGATACTGGGGGTGCCCAATCCCCTAGTGTCCACTGACCCTTTTATGTTATATATATTTATTTCTCTCCCCTACCTGGTCTTCCTCTCAGCTCACAACACCCCACATCACCCCCCCAGAAACATAACAGTAACAATGGGGGTACCCAACCCTCCAGTGTCACAATCAGGAATCCTTAGTCATGTTTTTTCTTTTTTTTACCTGTCAGCAGAAAACTGTCCATTGATATCTTTTGCAGCTGTTCCTTACCCCTCACCCAACCCACCCACTCAGTACCTACCATCCCATACCCCCAAAGCAATTACTTTCCCATTGGGGTCCAATACTGTAATCTTCTCTGGACCACAGACACGTCTTCACTCTTCAAAGTCAGACCACAAACTGAAGATACAGTATGTTGTTCAACGAGGTTTTGAAATTAGTGACATAACATGGGCATCTTTGCATATTTTTGGCCCAAATGTTAAACATACCTTCTTTGGGACCCCACCTCATGCACAATTGCACTGACATTAGGCAAATCTGTCCTGAAAGGTGTTTGTGCAGACCCTGTGTGAAAATCACCTTTCAGGAAGGAGCTGAAAATATTCTCTGCCCTTGTAGGAAGGTGACAGCTAAAGTCAACAGGATGTTGGGATGAATTGCGAAAGGGATCTCCTCCAGAAGGAGGGAGGTGATCCTGCCTCTGTACAGGTCACTGGTCAGACCACACCTGGAGTACTGCGTGTACTTCTGGCACCCATTTCTGAAGAAGGATGTCTGATCACTGGAGGAAGTACAGCACAGGGCAACATGGATGATCCAGGGTTTGGAGGACAGACCCTACAATGACAGACTGAGGGAGCTGAATATGCACTCACTGGAGGAGAGAAGGAATCAGGGGGATATGATTGAGGTCTTTAAATACATGATGAGGATAAACAAGACAGGTACAGAAGGAGTATTTAAGCTGAGGGGGGAGGGACATGAGACGGCATGGTCTCAGATTGGAGCAGGGAAGATACAGGAGAGAGGTGAGGAGACATTTTTTCACAGAGAGAGTGGTGGCTAAGTGGAATGCCCTGCCCGAGGAGGTGGTATCCTGTAGGACAGTAGGCAGTTTTAAAAGGGGAAGGGACAGGGTAAGATGGGGGGGTAAACATGTGGGGAGGAGGGGAAGGTGGGGCAGCTGTAATGTAGGGGACTGGCTGCACATTCTAGCAGAACTGATAGACCATGAGACCTGTTTCAGCTGGCAGATTCATATGTTCATACATACATGAGGTTGGATCATAAGAAACCTATGTTGAAAATCTGGTGTAGAAATATTAAAAAATCAATATAGTTATGAATTTACATTGAGTGTTTGCAAACGCAGGCACATAACCTTAGTAATTTTCAATATTTTTACAACCAAATTTACAACATAGCCATATCTTTACAGCACCTCATGAATGTGACAGCTGTCATTTTTCAAATCCTGGCCAAAATGTTTGTTTACATACTGAAAGGTGATGTTGTGGTCCCTGCATGAAATCGCCTTTCAGACCGGAGTTGAAAATTTCATCTGAACTTATTCATGAGGCAGGGTCATACGAAGGCTATGTTTTAAATCTGGTGTACAAATAAGTTATGAGTCTATGCTGAATTTTAAAAATGCAGGCTCACAACTTTGGTAATATTCAATATTTTTTCCCCAAATTTTCCACATAGCCATTTAATTACAGCACCTCATGAATGTGAGAGCTGTCATTTTTCAACTCCTGCCCAAAATATGTTTTTTGCAGCTCAAAAGTTGATTTCACAGTCACTGCACGACATCATCTTTAGGCCAGGAGTTGAACATTTTTTCTGCCCTTCCTCATGAGGCAGGGTCATAACAAGACTATGTTGAAAATTCGCTGTAAAACATATTAAAAAAAGTTTCATTATTTGTACCCCAGATTCCTCTCCTGCTGCCCTGTCACCTCTGGCCATAGTTTCCTTCTAGTTCCCTTTTCCTTTTCTTTTATAATTAGGACTGCTGTGCTGAACCCTTCCAGCATATGAGAGGAAACGTGGATAACTGTTTAGCCTACTACCATGCTACTATTGTATTAGCCAGCAGTGAGTGAACAAACTGTATTGGTGGTATGTCTTTCCTGAGGCATATTCGAATATCAGCTGTATATCCAATGGATTAAGGGTAACAAAGTGACAAGCATTCAGGTGAGAATGGCAGACGTTTTTAAATAAATGGTAGGATGTAGCCCTAGAAGCCTCACCAGTCTTTATTATGCTCATTTTGGAAGTCACAGTGTCAACAGAAGTAGAGGTGAAACAGAAGATAATTAGGAGCAAGAAAGAGGCTTCAGAGTTGATACTTAGGTTCATACTGAGGTTGTTTGGTAGCTTAGGTGGCAGTGGCCCATAAACAGCTCCATAACACATTAGAAGTGAGACATTTTAACATTTAACAGGTGGCAGTGTAATTTATGTTTGAGTTCAGAAGTGGTTCTGCTAATGATTATATCTAGGTGTAAAGTATTCCTTATATTAGCAGTTCTGTTGGTGAAGAAATATTTTCTGTTTAGTATCTGAAAATATTTTCCAGTAATCTGAAGTGGGTGTCCCCTGATCTCTTTTGGGTTTTGTTTCAATTCAGTATCTAGTTTGCATAATACATGAAGATCTGATATAATTTTGAACATTAATAGTAAGTCTTCCCTTACTCTTCTGAGAGTTAGTGGCATTAACTATAAGGTGCCAAGCTTTATTTCATAGGTGTCATCCCTAAGAATGCTTATCATCTTTGTTGCACTTCTTTAAGATTTTCTAGAATTTTGATTTGACCAGTCCTGAAGGGGTACAAGAATGACATTGCATAATAGATATGTGAGGCTGGATTTTCAAAGGGTGGCACAGGGTATGTGTCAAGATATGCACTGCAACACTGAATCTGCCGGTACACAAATCTTTTCTGTTGCAACTGTACCCGATTTTCAAAGCCTGGATACAGTTTGACAGTTTTCCTAATTTATGGCAGCTTGCACCGAATCTTGGGTGCAAGCACTGTAAAAAGATTGATGCAAGCTAGACCACAAAAAGATGGCCTAATTTGCAGAAATTGCTGCACATGATAGAAAAGCCCTTAGAATGCCACAGGCCATATCTTTGACACACCCAGGGCTTGCAACAATCCAAACCATTTTGAAAATCCAGCCCATGACCTTATGTAGGCTTTGTAAAACGTAGAATAATAAGTTCTAGTTCTCTCGAAGAAATATTGCACTTTATTGCCCAGAGTGACTTATTTGCCCTAGTAATGACCTCATTGCATTGTTTTTGTTGATTATTATCTGACATAATTACCACTCCTTGCTCTTTCTCACTGATGCTTGCAACAAGTATATGTGCTCCCATAGTGTAAGTGTTTCTGGGGTTGTTATGTCCCAGATGCATAACCTTGCATTTCTCACTTTTAAATCTAATTTCTAAAATAATGAATCAGTCATATATTTTTTAAAGGTCTGATTGAATAAGCTGACATTGAGCAACTGTTGCACAGGGACCACCCACTTTAAAGTCATCTGCATATTTGCATGCCCGTGAAAGAGTACTGCTTGTAAGATCTGCAATAAAGATATGGAAAAGAAGTGGTTCAATAACACAGCCCTGAGAAACGCCACTAGTAACATTTAATGCACTTGATTTTATATCCTTAATTTTCACTGTCTGGGTTCTATTGAGAGCCAGTTCAATGTCCAATTAATTATAACAGGTGTTATATTTGCATTCTCCATTTTTTGATAATCATCCAATGTGGGACTAGGTCAAAAGTTTTGCAGAAGTCAAGGAAAATTATGTCACTTGGAGTCCTGTCATTGAGTGATGCACTAATGTTCTCAAAAACATAGCAAGTTAGAGGTGCATGACCATCAGCCTTAAACCCATGTTGTACTTGATTTAGGTTATTTCAGCTTCACCTGTATCTCTGATAATGCTCACTAAAATTTCTCCTGGTATTGACGTAAGACTTATAGGCTTGTCATTACTAACAGCATGCTTATTGCCTTTCTTGTGGATGGGGGTAACTTCTACTAATCACCAGCCCAATTGGATATTTCCAGTATCAGGTGAGCCCAGAAAGATTTATTTTATTGGCCTTAATAATGTGCCCTACCATAATTTTAAACATGTTACCTGATATAACAATCAGTTAATCAAGTAATAGAATATAAGAAATTGCACATACATAGGGAATATTGAGAATAATGCAATGTCATTTGATGGCCAGGTCTAAGTTTTAATATCTTTGCACTTTGTATTTTATGGATTGTTAAGTATATTAGTAGACACTCTTCTTAAAAGCAAAATTGTACTTTATGGAAATGTGATATATGTAATAGGATTACTCATCTTTCCTTTTAAATATATGGTACTGAATCTTACTTATATGTGTTTTTTCCTTTTTATTTTATTATTAATGTATGTGCTTGTTTGAAATGATTTATTGTAAGTCGAACAATGAAAATTTTGATTGATTGATGTTACCTGATATGTTATCACATCCAGGATAGGAATGAGATTTAAGTTTAATAATCTTTATAATTATATCCTCTTCCTTCATTTTACTTACGAATCTGGATAGTAGAATGAGCTAAGACAGCTCATCTTCATAAGAAACTAATTGAGAACATTAATGATTCAACATTTATGATGCAACACAGGAATAGGCAATGTACAGAGGCAGGTAGTGTATTGTATAAATTAGAAGAAATAATAAATTATGTACAGTTGCAATGCATTTTGTCCAACATAAGCTGATGGAGGCTAGTGTTGAAGGAAGGGATGCCCACAACAGAGGTGAAATGGGAAGGTAGGAGGTTGTAGGGACCATTAGCCATGAAGGAAGGGCTCTATGTCCTGCAGTAGAGCATCTGAGGGGGATGTGGAAGGTGAATTTGAATTGAGAACAGATGCCCAGCTTGTTGGCAGAGTAAGGGAAAAGAGTTGCAATACAAGGATGAACATTGCCTAGGGCAATCTTGTCTAGGAACACTACATATCTACTGGCAAGGCGGTCCTCCAGGGAGAGGCAGGAAGCTGAATTATACAGTTAGCAGTGATGAGTCTTACATGGCAAGCTGGTTAGGAAGCAGCAGATGCTATTATAGACTGTGAGCACCTTGGTGAGGGTCTTCTGAAATAGCAGCAGCATATATTAGTAAGCCATAGTCCTTGATGGGAAACAATAGGCTGAGTGTGAGTAATTTCTTTGTCTCCAGGATTAAAAATGGTCAACCCTGTGAGGAGCTCCAGTTCCCTTGTATACAGTTTTTGTCAGGTGACTGACATGAGTGCCAAAGTATAGTGTGCTGTCAATGAAGACACCTAGTTATTTAAACTGTGTGACAACCTCCACCACAGTGCCTTCTGGGTCAGTGATATGAAAAGGAGTCCAGGCAGCTTTTTTATGGGTCCCTGAGAAGACCATGGATTTTTTTTGTTTAGTGTTGAGGACCATATTATTGTCTAGGGACTAAGACTGGAGGTGATGGAAGTCCTGTTGAATGATTTTGTTTAGGGAAGCCAGGTCCTGGCCTGCGCTGAAGATGACTTTATCATTGGCATACAACAGGATTTTGGGAAGGGTAGGTATTGGGGAGTGAGTTGTATAAAAGCAAGAGAAGTAGAGGACAAGGATGAAGCCCTGAGGGACCCTATTATTAATGGGATGATTGTACAAGTGGACGTTACAAACTGTGGTCCTGTGCACCCTGCCTGACACTGAAACATAGAATTTGATGGAAGAGAAGGACCACTTGGCCCACCTAGCCTGATCATTTTCCTTATTTACTGTTTAGATTTCTAGCTTACCACTAAGGTTCCCTTATGCCTATCCCATGCATTCATGAATCCCATTACCATTTTCTCCCCACCACCTCTGCTGGGATGTTGTTCCAGGCATCTACCACATTTTCTGTGAAGAAGTACTTCCTCACACATCCCATAAGTCTACCCTCACCCAGCTTCATAGCATGTTCCCTTGTTCTTGAGCATCCTTTTCTCTGATAAATGCTACATTCCTGAACCTTATTTATACCAGTGAGATGTTTGAAAATCTCCATCATATCCCCTCTATCCCTCCTTTCCACAAGGGTGTACATACTGAGGGCCCTTAGTCTCTCCTCAAAGGGCTTTTGATGCAGACCCTGCACCATTTTAGTTGCCCTCCTCTGGAACACCTCTGCTCTGTCTATGTCCTTCCAGAGATATGGTCTACAGGACTGGACACAGAACTGTAGTTGAGGCCTCACCAGTGATCTATACAGCAGTATCACCACCTCTCTCTTTCTGCTGGTGATACCCCTCCCTATGCACCCTGTCATCCTACTAGCTCTCCCCACTGCTTTGGTCCACTGTCTGGTCACCTTTAGGTCATCAGATATGATTACCCCAAGGTGTCTTTCCTGTTTGGTGATCATTAATACTACACCCCCCCTTTTGTATTCTTCCCCAGGTTTCTGTGCCCCAAGTGCATGGTTTTGAACATATTCACATTGCAACTTAAATGTCACACCATGACCACTCTTTTAGCTTTCTTAGATCTCTACTCATTTTCTCCATCACTATCTGAGTGTCTACCCTATTGCAGATTTTAGTGTCATCAGCAAAAATGCATATGCTCCCTTTTAGTCGTTCTGCAATGTCACAAATAAAGACATTAAAAAGGATCAGTCCCAGTATTGATCCTTCTCACACCCTGCTGGTCACCTCCCTTCCTCAGAATAAACTCAGTTTGCCACCACCCTCTGTCTCCTGTCCCCTAACCAATTCCTTACCCGGTTTACTGCCTTTGGACTCACTTCTAGGCTGCCCAGCTTGATTATGAGTCTCCTATATATTTTTTTTTTTATTTATTGAACATTTTGGAATTACAACCTTTGAGTCAAGGACTCCTTTGCAAAGGCTCCACGTCATTCAGGACAGGACATAACAACAACAGAGTGTTAAGAATTCCACAAAAACCAGTGACATTACAATACGACAGAGATAAACATCATAGCATATGTTAATGCTATTCGTCAGAATGGAAATCGTAGGGTTACACAGTAGAGGTCGTGTTAGAGGCTTCCAACAGGACAATACCATGTTCAACAATACAGGATAGGGTTATTTTCAGGCTCGGTTAAAAGAAATCTGGCGGGTTGAGAAGATCAAGTCGGAGAGGTGGCCCCTGTGTTCAGCCAGTCCAGGGGATAGAGGGGGAACATTTGCAGGTCACAGAGTTGAGGAGAAAAAACTTGGTCCCTGATTTGAATTGACTTAGGGTGGGGGTGAGTAGGATGGAAGACGGTATGTTGTTAAGCCAGAGGGGGGCACGATACCGGAAGGATCTTTGTCCTAGCGAGGTCCTACAGATGGGGACTTTGAAGGTGGAACAGTGTTGAAGGCCTTACTGAAATCTAGGTAGGCCACATCCACTGCCCCACCCTGATCTAATTCCCTGGTCACCCAGTCAAAGAAATCTTTCAGATTTGTCTTGAGAACACCCCCCCCCCCGGTGAATCAATCCATCCTCGGATGTTGTAAGCCACTGTATTCAAGATATTCCACAATACTTTCCTTCAGTAGTGAATCCAATAATTTCCCCACCACCAAAGTCAAGCTGAATGGCCTGTAATTGCCAACTTCCTCCCTTCTACCACCTTTGTGAAAAGGGACTGCATCTGTCATCTTCCAGTCCTCAAGAACCATTCCCGTCTCCAGTGAGTGGTTGAACTGGGCTGTCAGAGGAGCAATCAACACCTCTCTGAGCTCCTTCCTTATCTTTGGATGCATCCCATCTGGCCCATTGCCTTGTCCACTTTCAGATTTGCTAGCTCCTTCAGGACTCTCTCCTCCGTAAATAGACTAGTGTCCATCTCCCTTCCTTCAATGTTCCTGGCACTTATCTGTGGTCCCTTGCCTTCCCCTTCCTCTGTAAACACTGAACAAAAGTATTTGTTCAGGATGTCTGCTTTCTCCTGGTCCCCTTCCATACACTTCCCCTCTTCCGTCCTCAACCTTAGCATCCTTCTCCTGATCTTTCCCCTTTCATTTACTTACCTGAAAAATATTGTGTCCCCTTTCTTTACTACCTAAGCTATTTTCTCCTCCATTTGAACTTTTGTGCTCCTTATTGCCTTCCCTACCTCTTTTTCCTTCTCCAGATGCACCGCCCTATCTTCCTCACTCTGTGTTTCCTTGTACCTCCCGAATGCTAACATTTTGCCATTATCTTCCTGGCCACCTTTTTGAGAACCTTCACGTCTCTCTTTCCTCTTGCTTTTGCTTACTTGCCTGATGCAGAGGTTTTTTGCCTTTACTGTGGCCCTTTTTAGTTTTTTCCCACTGTTCCTCCATGCCACCCATGTCCTCACCCCCTGCCAGGGCATCCCTGAGGCATTCCCTCATCTTTGTATAGTCGGCCCTCCTGAAGTCCAGGACTCTCATCTTTGTGTGGTTCAATTCTACCATTGTAATTGTATTGAACCACACCACACAGTGATCACTGGTCTCCAGGTGGCCACTCATTGAGATGTCTGCAACACTGTCCCCATTGGTAAAAATAAGGTCCAATATTGCTCCCTCATGAGTGGGCTCTCTTACTAGCTGCCTGAAGAAAGGCTCCTGCAAGGACTCCTGGATGTCCCAGCTCCTAGTTGAAGCTGCAGATGGGATGCTCCATTCTATATCCAACAGATTGAAGTCTCCTACCAGCAGAAACTCCCCCTTGCTTAAACAATGCAGAAAGAGCAAAGCACCCATAAAAGAATGTCTCACAAAACTGGTGGCTGGTTGAAAAATAAACTATTTTATTCTTGAAAAGGTTGCAGTCCAAATCCTTCACCCATGTGAGTCATGGCAATCAACCACTAGATGCAACAAAATGATATCATATCTGCTGCTGCCCAATACTGACATTTCGCTCAGATCGGGCCAAGCTTCCTCAGCATTATCAGTCGGCATGCATACTATGCATGTACTAAAGAGGAAAGTTCTGTTTGTATTCTCTGTTACTATGAGGATCTGACCTGAAAAGGACACCTGTTGGACTGGGTTTGACTGCAGAGGAGCAGGTGGTTATCAGGGCAATGCACGGTTGTGACAACGGCAGTCGGGGGGGTGATCATCACTCAGCACTGAAACACAATATTTAGATTTATTTAAAAGACATTTCTCTTACACTTTCTTTAGGAAATCAGAGCAAAGCCACAGCCACTAGACCACCAGGTAAATCACAACATGGCATTCTTCTAATGTTGTTCCAGTAGTGGAACGGGGGTCACTCAGTACTGCATACCTTTCTTGAATTTATATGAAATTGAGGGACTTTTACAGACTTTTGCTTACACAGCAGAATACATTTGACTATGGAAAACTGGAGCAATGCCACACCCATTAAATCACCAGGTAAATTACAACAGTAAATGGCAACACTGCAGCTTTGTACTGCCATTGAAGTAGTTCCACTCCAAGAGCCTGTGAAACTTAATAAATTTGGCACCATCATTGTAAAAACATGATCAAAACTATAGCTTAATATATGCATTGGATTAAATCATATACATGTAAAGTCATGGTTTTGATCTGTTTGTTAAAAAATACACAAAATATTAGAAATATTACTACATGGCTAATAGCGTTGAGTGTCAAGAGCAGTCTAGCTCTCACTCCTTCAATGTCATCAGGTCCAACATTTGCCAGCCATTTTGTAGAGCAGACCCATGGGAGTTTTGAAAGGGGAGGGCTGTTGTTTACATTTTTCAAATGTTATGAAACTGCATTTATGTTTATCATATAAATCTATTTTTAGTATCAATACAAACAGCAGCCTTCCCTTTGCTTTGCTGTGAAACCATTTTTTGGAACTGTTTCAGGGCAAAATTAAGTGTTTAGTTGTCTTTTAAGTAGAGCTATATTCATTAGTGTGTTAAGGTGTTTTTGTCTAGACTCATTCCCAATCAGCAAAGTTATGTTTCTGTTCTGATGTTTATTCCTGGTATTTTATTTATTTTGTCAAAAATGTTTTTTTCCAAGTCAAAGTAATGTCTTTACATAATGCTATATAACATGCACCAATGCCCCTCTACTGAATCCACATCTGTTGCACCAAAGAGAAATTACAGTATTTATTTTTTTAAGTAGATGTGGAGTATAGTAAAGCCTGTAAAAATATTAAATTTAATTTTATCCAGTTTATTAATTGACTGTTGGTTTTATTCCCTTTATCATCTATTTCCATTTTCTGTCTATTACAGTGGAATCCACTTATAATGGACACCTCTGAACATGGTATTTTTGTCTGGTATAGGAGGTTACATGATAGCCTTAGTGTGTGACTGCTTAACCACCCACCTGCTCATAGCCTATCTTAGTTCGGTAACAGGAGAGTAGAAATCAATATAAATGCTCTCTGCAACCAGTACCTCCACTGAAGCTGCCTTTCCTACTCCTAAACTGCCACACTTACACTTACTCACTCACATAGCTGCCACTTGCCTGCTGTTCACAACTCACTCATAACTTCCAGCTCACCCAATCATCCATCTGCTAGAACTGGAGTGTACCTATATTGAACTAGACACTGTAGTTCTTTTGATTACTTTTTTGTTTGTTTGTTAATGTTTAACATCTTAATCTCAGTCTTACTTACTCCCAATTTTACTTTTGGGTAGCAAATTGCAAACAAAAACTACCATTGATGATTGGCTGCCCAGCATCTCTCTATACAGCATGTCTTTGGCTGGCCAGTGTTTCTCTGTACAGTGGGTCTTTGACTACTGGCATCGAGAAAGGGGTGGAAGGAAATGATAGTGGGAGACAATGGGAGGCAAAGGTTGACATATTAATACATCGCTGGCCTCTCTCCAGGGAAGGAGGGAGTTCACAATGAGGCAGGTAGGTGATCTGTGATAAAACATCCAAATTTACACCCACTACCCTGCTATAGACTGACATCTGAGGCCATTGTAACCAGCTTAGTTAACATTTTAACCTATGACAACTATGACAATGGCTTTTGTCAGATCAATTTCATTTGGTTAAAGTGAATGTCTGGTTTAAGTGTGTCTGCTATACAGTAAGTGGGCTGCACTGTACTTTAATCCCAAATTCCTTTTCCCATTTATTTCTTAATTTTTGATTGGTGTAGGGTCAGTTGCCAAGAGGAGCTTATATATTCTAGGCATTATTTTTATTCTTTGTTTATCATCTACTAAGTGGGATTAAATAGAGGTCACTGTTGTCTTTTTTTAGTCTAGATCCCAATGTTGTGTTATATTGTGCTCTTATTTGTAGAAAAACAAACAAATATTTTGTACTAACTCTTAATTTCTCCTTGATCTGTTGAAACAACATAACAATCTCTTCATCCTGTAAGTCTTTTAGCTGTATGACTCCTTAATCTGCCCACATCTTATATTCTATGCCCACCTATGCTGTGCAATCATAATTTGAGTATATGGGGAATCTATACTAATTCTCATATTTTCTTTTGTTAAGCTGATTTTTTATGGTTATTTAGCCATGTAGTTCTAGTCAATTCAATTATCATTACCCCTTCTTTTTTTCCATGATTGCTTATAACAACTGATTTAGGGTTGCATACTAAGGAAGATATGTTTCTTACCATACCCACCATGGTGTCTCGGTACATAGTATTCTCCAATTTGGTTCAATAAAGCTGCTTAATGGTATTTCCAGATGTCTCAAGTTTTAACTCCATTTCTATATATGGAGCTTTATGTTTGTTCATATTAATTTCAGTTTTGTGTTTTTCCATATGAATTTTTTTATACTTTTTCCTAATTTTAAGAACAGTTTTTGTTTATGGAAAAAGGAAGAGATTATACAGTGCACATGATTTTTGTAAGTATTCTCATTTTAATTACCTGGACTCTACCTGTTAATGTTAGTGTTTAATCATCCAAGTTCTCCAACATATGTTCTTTTCTCAATAATATTACAACCTACTAACTTATTTTTTTTCCGAGCTGGTAGAATTTCTAGATATTTTATTTATTTATTTTTTCAAATCTGAAAGGATAATTCTGAAACTGTGCAGGTCTCCCCTTTAGATTAATAAACACTGCCTCAAATTTACCTAAATAAGTATAAACCTAATAATAGTAAGGCTAGAGATTGTGCAATTCTATTTTCCAAAAAGGAAAAATAAAATAAGACTAAAGAAGTGTATAAAGATCAAGGAGGGAGATTTTTAACATGCCGTGTTAATATCAGATCAATTTAAATTATCATAGTTAGCATATTGTATATGTTCATAAGGAAGATCATTCCAAGTTTCTTACAGACTTTTTCCTTCCAGTAACAAAATTTGCTGAACCTTATATAACCGTCAGATTTCAGTTCAATCTTAAATCCAGTAATGTATAGGACTCGATTGCATTCCACCCTTCAAAGGTCACAAAAAGTATAACAAATAAAAAATAAGGATTGAATTTAATAGATCTCTGGTGAAATGACAATTTCATATAAAAAAATTGTCTTTCTTTTCAAATAGACATCAAACTCATTCCAGAACAGATATGACAGAAAAGAGGGGTGTATGCAGTTGTTTATACCCATATTATCTGCTATGGGAGGGAAGGAGGTGGAGTAGACCATTCTACAGGCAAGATTCAGGGCCAAGATGAGAATGGTGCCATTAACTATCTGGTGTGCAATGAGATCTAAAATGTTTTTAATTCACTGTGTTCATTCATTTTTTGAGAAGTACTTCATTATTTCACTGTGAAACACAAAAAGGGAAAACTCACAATGCTGGTGTGCTAATGCATTAGAATGCACCAGAGTTTGGTTCACAGTCAAAACATTTTAAAGTAAAATCATATTTTTCCCCCCAACATCTGCTGCTATTACCACATTTAAAGACTTATGTGAAAGGGACTTGGAGGCATTTTTTTTTTTTAAGATTTACTGAAACTGGAGTATAACAACCTCACTAAGAAAGAGTGACAGGTGTTGAAAGACTTATGGGAGGAAAAAATGATCATAACTAAACCAGCAGATGAAGGTGGGGCAGTAGTGATCCAAAATACTAGTGACTACATTGGAGAAGTTTTGATACAATTGGAAAATAAACAGTTTTACTGTGAATTGGACAAAGACCCAACAGCTAGTTTTAAATGGGCAATAGATGAATTCCTACAGGTATCCTGTAAAAGAGGACACTTTGACACACAGACTAAGACATTCCTAACAGTGCAGCATCCAGTGAAAAAAATGTTCTATACAATATGTTCTTGAAGGTCCACAAATCCCTTAAACCACTGGGGAGACATATTGTAAGTGCACAGGGTCACTTACAGAACCCTTGTCCCAATATGTGGACTATTATTTGAGACTTTTGTGTTTGATTTGGGGTACTATATCAATGACAGAACATACATTCTTAGAGTTTTGAAGGATATAGAAGTAGAGAGGAACTCATATCTGGTAACACTAGATAGTGGGCCCTTCTACACTAATATACCTCAAGAAGGAGCCTAGATGCAACTGCATTCTTTTTGAACAAACACACAAACATACTGAACCAGCCACTGAGTTTTTATTAAAGCTCTCAGAATTCATTTTAAAACTCATTGCATTCACCTTTTTAGCAAATTACGTGTGCTATAAAAGGGGTTGCAATGGGTGGTACATTTGCACTCAGTGTTCACACCCCTATGTTGGCCAATGGAAAGCAAAGGTAATTAGAAATGATATGGTTAACCCTTTTTTTAACATAATAGCTTTAGCATCATTTTATCGATGATATACTCCTTATCTGAAAAAGTAAATTACAAGAGTTGGAAGATTTTGTTGATTGTTTGTATAGTACAAGTCCTCATCTCTGCTTCACATACATGGCTAGCAAACATGAATCAAATTTTATAGATTTGTGTATTAGGAAAGATAAAGCAGGTAATGTAACCTCAGACATCTTCAAAAAAGATAGTGATAGAAATAGTGTGCTGCTTGCATCAAGCTTCCACCCAAAATATGTAGTAAGAAATATACTCAAAGGACAATTTCTGAGATTAAAATTGAATCATACCACAGAGGCAGGGTTTGACAAGGCAGCAAATGAGCTCACAGAAAAGTTCAGAGAGCAGGAGTATAGAAAGTACAACATAGAAAAAGCATTTGAAGATGTAAGATTAAGGGATAGGCAGGAATTACTGATAGCAACAGGAACAAATGAGAGTGGGAGAGATCAGAGACTTAAAGGGTACCTAAACAAGGAGTTTTTTAAAACTGCAAACTCCATAATCTGTCTTCATAGTGAGCTAAAGTAAAGGCTGCTGTTTACATTTATGCTAAAACTGCATTTATTTAAACAGCATTTATGTAAATAACATAAATGTAGTTTCATAAACTTTGAAAAATATAAGCATCAGCCTTTCAGTTTCAAAAAACAGCCTTTCCCTGCTCCCTAAAATGTCTGCCAAGTGTTTTAAGAGGAAACATCATTGGAGCCAGTGGCAGAGATCCACATGGCTCCCTATAGTGCTAAGTAATTCTTTTTTCTTCCTTTTTTTGAATTGTTTCATCAGAATGAGCAACACCATGTGTTAACACGTGGATTATTTTGATCAATACACATGTTAGGCTACAGTTTTGTTCATTTTTTTACTTTAACTTGCTGAAATCATTTTGTAATCCAGATGGCATTCTCTTTGGCAAACCGCAGTACAGTACAATACTTCAAATACCTGACGATCTAGTGGTTATGTGATGTCCTGAAATTTGTAGTGATGTATCGATCTGCTCCAATTCCAAAGCTCATGTTTTCTTGGTAATTCACAAATAAGCGTCTCATGTAGTCTTTTTTCCACCTGAACCCCCTGCACCTAGCCTGCCTTCTGTTGAACACCCTACCATCCATACTGTGTCCTTAGTATTGCCTGGAGCCACATATGAGTTTGTGGTCTCATGAAGAAAATTATCACATCTCAGATTGTAATCTTGTACCTCAAAGAATTGTGCTCTCCTATACCGATACGCTTCATCAGCTGGCACTGTTAAAAATGCCTCCCAAATCACTCTCCAATCCTTTTTTTCAGTTTTTGACTTCTTCTCCCACAGTAAACATTGAGTACATCACCAACCTCCAGCACAGTGAAGGTAGTATGTACAGTTCCCCTGTTGTGTTTTTTTCCCATCTCAGTAACCAACAACTAGGTCTTCCTGAAGGGCCAAGCAATAAGCATCACTACACACCAGGAA
The DNA here is from genome assembly GCA_016271365.2 of Neoceratodus forsteri. Lineage (NCBI taxonomy): Eukaryota > Metazoa > Chordata > Ceratodontiformes > Ceratodontidae > Neoceratodus > Neoceratodus forsteri. Next base: position 1,783,924,252 of record CM057449.1, read on the forward strand.
AACTCCTGTTCATACCCTCATAAGGGCTGCACATACTATGGATAACAATATTATTAGCAGGAGAGGCATACTAATGCCTTGAGTGATTCTACTAGACTTTCAGTGTCAGTCTACTCCTTTACCAGAGATCTGCAGAATCCCACGAACATTTCTCAGCAGTTCTTCTCTAGTACTTTTCTGTTCCTTACTCCACAGTGTGAATTGGCTGGCTGCCACTCTTCTGAATCTTGAATGAGCTATACACAATTCCCTCAATACTGTCCCAACAAACATCAACATCCCCCCACCCGAGGGTAATCTCCCTACACTGAATTCAAGTAACAATTTAAGTGCAACCCTGCCACTCAGAGTATTTGTCTTCACTGGCTGCTCTCATCCACAGTCAGGTAGTGAGCACAATGCTGGCAGCCCCACATCTCAGATCTCACAATGATCTGCTCAACTTCCCCTATCTTTTTTTCCCCTAACCTGAATATAGCTGTGCCTTGCTGAAATGGCCTCTTCAGTCCTTCTCTGGCATTCATTCTTCTCACCTGCTCCCCACACCAAAAACTGGTGAGCTCAATACCCTTCCACATCATGAATGCAGTTTGTATAGTCTCTCATGTTATTTTTACATATTAATAATAAACATGATCTTTTGGCAAGCCAGGCTGATAGATGCAGGACAAAAGGGGAAAACAGGCTTCCTGCCCATATAAGATCTAAGCTACCTATGATTAGGCACTATTAAATGGTGAGCATAATGATGTGCACACCTGTCATTTAATAGTGCCTAAACAAAAACCTAGATCTTTATGGATAGGAAAGCTTATCTTTCCCCTTGTGCCTTGCTGCCATCAGCCTGATTTACTGGAAAGATTTGTTTATTTTGATATGTCAAAAAAGCAGGGACTATACTACTTACATTCATGATTCAGAAGGGTGGTGGCTCACCAGTTTTGGTGTGGGAAGGAGTGAGAATGAATATCAGAGGGCTGAAAGCCACTCCTGCAGGGTACTGCTGTATTCAGGGAAGTGGAAAGACAGAAGGGGAGAAATATGAGCAGATCACTGTGAGATATAAGATGTGGGGCTGCCAGCACCATGATCACTACCTGACCCCATTGTCCTGGCCAACATTCCCCTTCCCATAAAACCAGTTCATGCAATTGTCCAAGGTTGTGCATGGGTATTAATGTGTGAAATGGATGCCACTACACTTTCAGTCATGTCACTACCAGTCTAGCATTGCTTGTAAAACACTTTGAGAAATGATGTGTATGAAAAGCACTATATAAATGCTGATTCTTCTAATTATTATTATTTCCCATGGAAAAAGAAGACAAGACAAACATATTTTTGATTTCCAAGAAAGTATGAACTCTGACATTGGACTACACAAGAACTTTGGTACAAACAAGTGGTGTATCTAGCAGGTGGTGAAAGCTGCAGCCTCCACTTCGTTACCTTACTTGCTTGCTGCTGCTGCATTTTACTTTGTTGAAAAAAGTCTGATTTATTGAATGTACAAATGTTTACATTTAAAACTATGGATTACATCTGTAGGTTCTGCCAAAACGTAAAAAGAATAATAGCAAAACAATATAAAGGTTTAATAAAAATTTTAAAAGTGCATATCACGTATGCACGCCACCCCAACACCCTGATTGCAACATCCTGGATCTGCCATAACCATTTGACCACCAGGTTATTTAAGATTTGTACTGCACTGTGGCTTGCAAGAGAAAGTGGTTGAATTAAAATACAATTTCAGCATGTTAAAGTAAACAAAATGAACAGAATCATAGCCTAACATGTGTATTGTTCAAAATAATGCAGATGGTTTGACCATTTTGGTGAAACAATTCTAAACAAAGGGAAAAAGAACTAGTTAGCTCCACAGAAAGCCATATAGCTCTCTGACTCTGGCTCCAAGTTGTCATCACGTAACACATTTGGCAGCTATTTTAAGAAGCAGTTTTTTTGAAATTGGAAGGCTGATTTTACCTTTTTCAAATGCTTTGGAAATGCATTTAGGTAAATTATATAAATATAGTTTAAGCATTAATGAATACAGCAGCATTTTCTTTAGTTCCCTGTAAAGTCAGGTTTTTGAATAATTTGTTGTCAAAATGTTGTTCAGGTATCCTTTAACATTGTAACAACTTACTCTGCCCATGCCACTAAGAATGAAGTGATAATAAAACAAAATTGGTATGTTTTGAGAGGCAATTTGAGTTTAAAGGACATTTCTATTGAGTTTTCATATACAAGAGCAGGTACTTTGAAGGATATCTTGGTCCACAGCAGAAAAAGCAAACCTATTTACAAAATGTGATTAGCGAATCAAAGGGTGGGATGTTTTACTTGTAAAATGTGGCTACTGTAATTGCATTTCAGTCGGAAAAAGTTTTAACAACCCACACACTGCAAAAGAATGCAGTATTAGACAATATATAACCCGCATCAGCACAGGGTTGTCTGTGTGGCAATGGCAAGTGCAGAGCTTTATATATAGTCAAAACTAAACAACAGTTTAAAAACAGAGTCAGTGAACATCGTAGGGTGATCAAAAATGCAGATTTAAAATATACTACAGCACTGCACATGAGCCACATGGACAACCCTCAAGAGCATGGTTTCAGTTATCGAGCTATTGACAAAGTTAGTACTAATCTAAGGGGAAGGGACTTTGACAAATTGTTGCCATCCGAGGAGGGCTTCAGGATCTACACACTAGGAGCTTGTATGGCACCAGGCTTAAATCAATCAATCAATCAATCAATCAATCAATTCTTTATTTTGCCAGGTGGAAAAGCATTGAGGCAGAGCTCATTTGCAAGGTGGACCTGGGTACTGTACATTTGCCATGGGTGGCCATCAAACAAGCATAGAATCACATATACAAAATAGAATCACATATACAAAAATAAATTACATATGTACAGGCACCAGTAATACAGGCCAGGTAAGATGTAAACTGCAGTACATTAGTAAGATAATATTGTTACATATGTACAGCATTCAAGGAGAGTGGGACAAAAACAGGCCAGGTGCAATCTGTAGGTCAACAACTTGTGAAACATATTATTTGAAAGCAACCTTCTAACCGCTGTGCATACTTATATTTAGAAATTATACAGAATGTTAATTATCACAAAAGTGCACCAACTAGTGAAGGTTCAGTCTGATTCATGGAGCATGAAGGATCAGAGAAGAGAAGGAGAGGAGCTGAAAATAGATGAAGGTATAGGGGAGGTAGGGGAGCAAGCATGCGGAGGAGGCAGCTGGCAGGGAAAGGCAAGGGCAACGGAGGAGGACCATCAGATAATAGTGTATTGGGTGGGGGTTATACGGTATGATTATAAGTTTTGGGAAAGGATGCCCACAGGTAGACAGACAGTCATATCAGAGAACTATGGCAGGAGGCAATGTAGTGACCCTATTTGAAGCAATTACAGACCTCTGAGAAGGACCTCAGGAACAGAGCTTTGAAGAGAGACAATGACACAGAAGAAGCAAGCCTTAGAGATTTCTGAACATTGTTCCACAGAACAGGGAGGTCATGGCTTATAGCAGCTCTACCGAATTGCAATCTGACCTATTGAATAATGAGAGATATGTAGGTAAGGCTTCTCAGAAGGTAGCTACCAAGGGGGAAAATAAGTTGGCAATCTGAGAAGTACTATGAGAGCTTATGGATGATGGCTTTGTAGGTCCAAAAGACAGCATTCTTCTGCCTCCTGAAGATGAGGTAGCTCCAGCCTATGGAAGAATAGTGTGTACAGTGGTGAGTGGAATAAGGAACACCAGAGATAAATCTGAGCGCTCTCTATGGTAAAGGGTATCAAGCTTAGAGGGCGCACAGGTACTATGTCCATACAGGAAGTTAGCGTAGTCCAGGAGAGGCATGAAAGTAGTTTGGACTAGAACTATTCTGGCCTCCAAGGTCAGTAAGTACTTAATGTGAAAGAAGAGCCCAAGTCTTTGTTTCATTTTCTTAGAGAGCTCATCTATGTGATCAAGGAAAGACAGCTTAGAGTCTATCCAAATACCCACATATTTTAATTTCACCATGAATTCCAGAGTCTCACCCAGAAGAGTGATTACCTGGGGAACCGTGGAAGGGAGTTATTTTGGGAGGAGGACAGATGGAAAAACAGCATATCTTCAGTTTTTGGCATTTAGTAGCAGCTTCAGATGCAATAAGTTTTCTATAGTACATCAAAATCACTTTGAATGTCATTGCAGACTGGTTCAGGCATCAGTCTATCGATGTAAAGTACAGTATCATCAGCAAATAGATGGATATTTGCAGACTTGATACCGGAATCTATATGATTTATATAGATAGTAAAGAGCAGTGGGCCAAGGATGGACCCTTGGGGCACGTCTCTTAGCAGTATTTTCATTGAAGACAGGTCACCATCTGCCTTAACCTGTTGGTGTCTGTCCATAAGATAGTTGGAGAACCATTTTAACACCAGATTGTCCACCCCTATACTTCTCAAAGACACCAGTACTAAGTCATGATCTACCATGTCAAAGGCTTTGCTAAATTCAAGATCAAGATGCATACATATCGTTTGGCATCTAAAGCAATCTGCCATTTGTTCATAACCTTTGCTAAGGCCATGATGGTACTGTGATGGAGATGGAAACCTGACTGGGCTGTATTTATTTATTTAGTTTTTGTTGACCGGGTAAGGGCACTAGACAAATCCTGCCTATTTTCAGGCACGACATGGGGGAAGGGGATACAGATGAATGCCAACTGATCTTGAAACCAGATGAAGCTGTTGTGGTATTTTTGGGGAACGGAGGAATTTGGCCATTGCACCAGGGAAATTCACCAGCTCTTCTTTCGAGAAGTGAAATGGGATCTTTAACATCCACCTGAACTACCACCAGAACAGGCAGATGGGACCTCGGTTTAACATCTCATCCAAAAGACGGCACCTCAGGAGTGCAGCACCCCCTTCATGCTGCACTACAGTGTCAGTATTGGGATATTAACCCAAGTGTCTGGTGTGGGGATAGAACCCACAGCCTACTACTCTCCCGGCCTCGGAGGTGAGTGTGCTACCTGCTGAGTCACTGACACTGATTTAGCAAATTGGAGTTTTCCAAGTACAATCTAAGCTGTGCATTGACTACCTTCTCCAGTAGTTTGGACAGGACTGGGAGCAAGGAAATAGGTCAATAGTTATTTAGGTCACAGGAGTCACCAGATTTAAACAGAGTGATGATGTATGTGACTTCCAAATCGTTGGGAGAGTGCCTTGCGAAAGGGTCATATTGAAAAGATGGGTAATCGGGGGTGCCAAAACAAGACAGGCCAGTTTTAGGAAGTATGGCTTGATCAGATCAGCACCTGCCCTTTTCTTTGGGTCTAGTTGCAGGAGCAGATCCTTGACCTGCTTAATGGAGACAGAACAGAATAAGAAGATGTTGTTTTGAGCATGAGGGTCCACATTAGGGCATTCAGGGCTTTGGTTGTATAGCTGGGACCAGAGGATATTTGCCGGGGAGGTGTCAAAAGCCATACCTGCTGTGGCAAAGTGATTGTTAAGAAGGTCATGTATAACATGTCTGTCGGTAGTAGAAATGTCGCTGATAGTGATTTTAGGTGGAATGTGCTAGCTGATCTGTGAGCTTCAACATCCTTAAGGTTTTCCAGAACTAACTTGAGGAGTTGGTAGAAGAATTAAGTTCTGAGTGAAAATAATTAGATTTTGCAGATCTAATTAGTTTGGTACACTGATTCCTAGCAGTTCTGAAGGCAGTCCAGTCCGTAGCTAGTTTTGAGTTTTTGCCCTTTTCCAGAGTGCATCCCTTTGCCATAATGCTGCATTTAGGCTCACTGTAAACCAAGGGCAGGGTTTCCTTTATGATCGACTTTTGACAAGGGGAGCATGTTTATTTATGGTCCCAATTAAAATGGCTTGGATGGCCTCATAAGCTTCAGCCAATGAAGGTGCCAGGTAGAAAATCTGCCAGTTTGCATACTGGAGATTAAAGAGGAATGCATTGGGGTTGAAATTCCTTCTACATCTTTTGGAAATGTAGTTTGAAGATGAGGCTATTTTGTGCACTGATCTCACACAAGCAATGGCACAATGATCACTAAGATCAGAAAAAAAAACAGAGTGCATGAAGAGTTGGAACTTGCTCACCAACAGTAGGTCAAGTAATGAGCTATGTTCAGGATTTTTAATGCTGAGGCGGGTGACTTCATTAATAATCTGAGAGAGCCCAAAGGTATCACAAAGATTGTTCAATGGTTTTGAAGCCAAGGAAAGCCAATCCAGATTAAGATCACCCAGAATAGTAACTTCTGAGGACACTGTGCCTAAAATATCACTTATGTGTTTAAACAGAGTGAGACCAGCAAATGGAGGTCTATAACATCCAATAATGCAAAGACAGATTGTTAAGGTTAGGCACTCAAATTCCTTTGGGGATATAGTCGAGTAAACTGTGGTAGCGATGAATTTATCACAAACGTAAATAGCTACCCCCACACCCGTAGACAACCTATCCGTTCTAAATAAGTAATACGAGGGGATGTTGACCTCAAGGTCCTGCGTGCTAGGTTTCAGCCACGTTTCAGCAATCGCTAAAATGTTAGGCATAGAGTGGTTGGTCCAGGTTTGGATGGCATCAAGCTTTTTTAGTAGGCTGCATGCATTAATATGAATAAATGATAGCCCTTTAGTTGAGGTAGTTCTGCTGGAGCATAAATGGGGAGGAGAGGTCCCAGGTTTAGTTCAACATTGTCTGCACAGATAAGAAGTAACAGGAGCTATTTTTTTATGGTGAGAAGTAACAGGCGGAAAGGCTATGTTCGGCACCTGTTAAGAAGGTAGGTAGGAGTATTACTTGACGGGAGCACTTTGAAAGGTGAGGGATGGTAGAATGCATACAGTAGGGTCCTAGTGGACAGAATGCATAAGCTTCTGAGTGACAAAAAAGAACCAATGGTGTTTAAAAAGGCAGAGTTCTGTTATGGGGCCAGGGCAGTTGGGCTCCATGGTAAAGGAAACATTTACCAACCTTCGTAGCAGTAAGTTGGAGAAGGGCTTAATATTGTCCGAGAGCACCCATTATCACTGAGGAGAGAATGCCATGGAAGGTCCATAGGACCTGTCAGAAGCACTGGGGAATAAGCCTAAAAGGCAGCCTAGTAGAAAGGTTAAGGCCAGCATTTTGTGAATATCATAAAACAGCTGCTGTGCATTAGCACTGATAAGGATAATGGTTATCTCCACTGTAGGGAAGATACCATGATAGTTAGGGCTTCTGACTGAGCAATAGACAGAACCAACAAGTGAACAGTTCTAACAAAGGTCGGGGAGTAAGCGTACTTAAAAAGTGGCTGGGTGGGGGAGGACGAGAGGGAGAAAATTTAAGTTCAAAGAATGAGAGAGAGTCCCTGAGTTTCCAGTAACTCAGCTGCAAGGGCTAAGCTCTAGGAGCAGCCAATAGGATTCCAACTTTTAGCTGCAGCCACCTATCAGCTGCTGAGATGAGGGCTTTAGTCCAATCATGGCTCCAGATTTCTCCCCGTGCATAGTCAGGAGTCTCACCTGCTGCAGAGCTTGGCAGCAGATCGGAGGCTGAGGAGTGACTGGACAGCTTGTGGAGCTGCTGGGCATGGGTGAGATTGAGCCCAGGCATGGGCTACCTGCAGAGAAAGGGAGATGGCAGACTTAAATTATTATCCCACAAAAGGCTTGTTATAACTCTAAAAGGGGGGTAAGGGTTGAGACAAAGAACTGACTGCTGCTAAATCATAGGACGTGGGTGAAAGACAGACAGCTGAGGGAGGGGGTCTTTTAGCTGGTGCGAATACTTCACTCCCAGTAACCGCATTTGGCACTAGCAGACAGAGAGAGATGGACAAGGAAATGATAGAAAGAATACTTAGAATGGCAGAAAAGGGGGAGATATTGCTGATGGGTGATCTGAATATGCCAGATGTTAACTGGAGTGCAGTTGCAGCAGCCACTTCAAAGAGTAGGGTTATTCTAGATGCCCTAGAAGGGGCATGCCTTAGACAACTAGTATTGGAGCCCACTCGAGAGGGAGCAATCTTAGACCTGGTTCTCTCAAATGGAGATGAAGAGAGGATCATAGATGTAGAAGTGGGTAGCCATCTGGGAACTAGCGACCGTCGAACAGTATGGTTCACACTAAACACAGCAATAGAGTCAAGCCATACAAAGGCAAAAGTACTGGACTTTAGGAGGCTGACTTTGCCAAAATGGGTGAGTGCCTAAGGAATGCACTAGCAAATGGGCAGGAAGGAGGGTGGAAGAACAATGGGAATAATAAAAACTGCCATCACAGAGGTAACAAGCCTTTGTGTGAAGCAAATTAACAGAAACAAAACAATGTAAAAACACTATGGTTCTCAAAGGAAGTGGCAGAAGGTTCAAGAGAAAGAAAGCATTCAGGAAGTACACGGAATCACAGAAGGAGTAGGACAGGGAACTGCATCAGTAAGCAAAGCAAAGGAAGCTGGGAAGGCAGTCAGAACGCAAAGGCCCAAACCGAGGAAAAGATAGCCAACTCAGTTAAGAAGGGGATAAAACCTTATAGGTACATCAGGAGCCAAGAAGACCAAGTGAGGGCTAGTGAGGCTTAATAAAGAGGAGGGAGGGTGGGCAGAGGGTGACTGTGAAAAGGCAGAGATACTAAACAAATATTTTTGCTCAGTATTTACAAAGGAAGTGGGAGGTACCTAAAACAAACAGTAGAAACACTCTGGATACAGAAGTTGATACCAGCCCATTTACAGAAGAAAGGGTTCTGAAAGAACTCTTAAAACTGAAGGTGGACAAAGCAATGGGGCCTGATGAGATCTCATCCCAGAATTTAAAAGAACTAAGGGTAGAACTAGTGACACCACTGACTACCCTGTTTAACAAATCATGGGAGGATGGGTGGTACCCGAGGACTGGAGAAGGGCAGATGTGATTCCCTTCACAAAGTGGGAGCAAAGCAGAAGCAGAAAACTACAGACCTGTTAGTTTAACCTCAGTGGTAGGGAAAAATGATGGAATCACTTCTGAAGGAAAGAATTGTTGAGTATCTAGAGGTCAGAGGGGCTCAGACCCAAGGCAGCATGGATTCACAGGGAAGGTCATGCCAGACAAATCTGATAGATTTTTTGACTGGGTGACCAAAGTAGTAGATCAGGGAGGGGCTGTGGACATGGCCTACCTAGACTTTAGCAAGTCATTTGACACAGTCCCACACAAAAGATTAATATACAAGTTAGCCAGCCTGGGAGTGGGTCCCAAGATGACAGCCTGGGTAAAGAATTGGCTGGAGAATAGGACAGAGAGTAATAGTAAATGGGTCCACTCTGAAGAGGAGTTATAGTGAGGTACATGAGGTTCAGTATTAGGACGGTCCTCTTCAATGTCTTTATAAGCAACATTGCAGAGGGACTGAAGAAAAAGTATGTCTCTTTGCAGATGACACAAAGAACTGCAACAGAGTTGATGCACAAGGAGGGGTGGAGAGGATGAGAAGGGACTTGGCAAGGTTAGAGGAATGGTCAAATGTATGGCAGCTTAGATTCAATGCTAAGAAGTGCAAGGTAATGCACCTAGGAAACAAAAACCCAGGGGAAGAGTACACAATGTGGGGTGAGATACTAACAACAACAAAAATGGAAAAGGACCTGGGGGTAGTCATGTCAGATGACCTAAAGGTGGGCAAGCAATGTGAGAGGGCAGCAAGGAGGGCTGGGGGGATACTGGGATGCATAGGGAGAGGCATCACCAGTAGAAAACAGAAGTTATTATCCCTCTGTACAGACAGTTGGTGAGACCCCATCTGGAGTACTGCGTGCAGTTCTGGAGACCCAACTCCACAAGGACATAGACAGGATGGAGGCTGTCCAGAGGAGGGCAACTAAAATGGTGCAGGGTCTGCACGGAAGACATATGAAGAGAGACTTGAAGGAGCTGAATAATAGCAGCCTCGAGGAAAGGAGGGAGAGGGGGGACATGATAGAAACTTTAAAATATCTCAAGGGAATCAACAAAGTCCAAGAGGGTAGCATCTTTCAAAAAGAGGTGTACAGACAAAAGGGGCACAATTTGAAAGATAGAAGGGGCAGCTCAGAGGGTAATTTAGAGTATTTTTTCACAGAGAGAGGTTGTGGATGCATGGAACAGCCTTCCGGAGGAGTTGTGGAGTCAAAAACAGTGTTGGAATTCAAGCATGCAGTCATAAGGCAATTCTAGGGTGTGGGGGTAGGAAGAAGTAGGCTGCTGGTTAACTAGGATCTGCAGCTTATCCATTAGGTAGGGAAATGGGTAGACTGGGAGGGCCAAGCGGTCCTTATCTGCCGTCAAAATCTATGTTTCTATGTTTCTATGAAGAAAATAAAGAGCAAGAGAGAAATGAGAGGGATTTGGAAAAAATGCCTAATTTCGACAGTTGTGGGCCTGTGGGCAGAATCAAGGTCAGGGCTGGAAGGAGCTGACAATAAGTTCAGGCTCAGTGAGTTATTCCTGGCGTAGAGGAGACTCCACAAGTAAACCACAGTTAGAAATCAAACTTCCCGCTGGCCAGAATTAGCAGTTACCCATAAATACAAGTAAACCCTTCCCCACTGGCCAGCAGTTTACAGTTCCCCACAGTTTAAATAGCACAGTTCCCCACAATGTAGTGTTGGCATCTTGTCATCAGTCAGAAATCAGACAATTCTCCACATTACAATTTCAACACCAAAATTCAAGTTCAAAAAATGAGAGAGAGTCCCTGAGTTTCCAGTAACTCAGCTGCAAGGACTATACTCCAGGAACAGCCAATAGGATTCCAAGTCATAGCTACAGCTGCCAATTGGCTGCTGAGATGAGGGCTTTAGTCCAATCACAGCTCCAGATTTCTCCCTGAGCATGGTCAGTGGTCTCACCTGCTGCAGAGCTTTCAGCCAGTGGATCGGAGGCTGAGGAGCATCCGGGAAGCTTGTGAAACCACTGTGCAGGGGCGAGGTCAAGCCTGGCCATGGGCTACCTGCTGCAGACCTTTCAGGAAGTGGATTGAAGGCTGAGGGAGTGGCCAGGCTGCTTGTGGAGCCGATGGCACAGGGGTAAGAGTAGAGCCCAGGCATGCGCTACTTCTAAATGGCAACTTAGTCGACCTGTCATACATAAAATGAAAGATTTTGAATGTAGTGGTATTTGAGATATTTGGATTCAAGATATGATTGACTAATGCTATGTCTTTTTCCCTCCTCATGTAGGTAGGTTCAAGACAAGACCATTATGAAAACTGAATGTGCTGCCAAGAGATATTCTGGTACACCGGTATAGAATAAAATAGAGTCAGGATAGCAAAAAGGAATGTTAGTGATGCATATTAGTACTGTACAATAATTAGATCTGTATAGGGAATGACAGCTCTGTTGTATTTGTGCACTCATCAAGTGTTTTTATATATTTCTAGTAAAGCTCCTTAAAAGAGAACCAATAGGATTAACTGGAACAAACAATGAGAGGTTCTACAGACAAGCTGCATGAAAAAGGATTGTTATACTTATGAAAACATTTATGAACATTAAATTGTTTTTAAATCATTCTTGGGAGTATTTATATGTCACTTCACTGTTTGTAACTGTGTTGTTAAATGTGCTTTGGACTTTTTGTTCTGTGAAGTGCGATTGTGTCATCACAACATTACCTGTATAAATGGTGACTGTTTTTATTGAAAGTCACTGTTTTGAAAAAGGAGGAGACTCCTAAATGTGTTAAGGTGTCAGACTTTTTTGGTACCTCAATAAATTTTGCACGGTTTTGAATTTCTGACAGAGCAGTGTTTTTTCTTGAATTTAAGAGGTGAGAGATGGACTTTCTTGTTTGATCCAGGTCATATGACTTCACTTTATTTAGGTGGTTTTTTGCACATGTGTGATTTGTGCAATGATTTCTAGCACTGCATTATAAGGATTACATGAACTGACAAACAATTTAACTGTCTCTACATAAATGCATTTCTCCATTGGTCTGCAGTTACCCGTGAATAAGTGCTTGTTTTGGTGTGAAATATTGGGCTGCTATATCCTGCTATCTTGCTGCATTACAGTAAAGTAAACTTTTTACATTTTCAATGAGTCAGTGTATGACTTGATATGGTGAGGCTGAGTAAGCTTGTTTTTTGATCCTGAAGTACCTGTATTTAAAACAGTGATGAATGGTTGCCTGGTTTTCTGAACATATAACAGTTTTGTTTTGGCAATATGAAGAGATCTATGAAACTGTGCACTTTGTGCTACAGTTGCTAGCCACTTCACCACTGAGGGAACCCCAACTTGGTGCCAGGATACAAGAATTTGGTGTTTTGCTTCCATACGCAATGCATACAGAAAACAATCATGCTAAGCCACACTTGTCAGAAGATGTAAGCTACCACCCAATAACCAAAGGGCTAGTCAATGGGAATGGACAGACCAACAATGTTTTGGCATTCTGTAGCTATGCCTATCAAGATACAGTTTGAAGACACAGACAGAAAATATAAGCCATGGTACCAATAATCATGTCATAGCACCAGTAGAGTTTGGAACTTGGGAGGCCCATATGGCCCAGATGCTGTGATGTATAACGTCAACAGAACAAAATATACTTTTGAACCAGATGAAGACATTTGTCAGCTGAACCCCTACCTCCCCTGAAATAAACGACTCCACAACTGCTAGCTTGGATGCTCATTGGCAAATTTATTTTAGGCACTATTTAAATATTTACATTCCAAATATCTTGAATTGACAGTACATTCAAAATAGCCCATATAGAGGTCAAATATTTTTTTCCAGAACTTCCTTCCTTCCTTCCTGGTCTTTTTCTTCTTGGGTGCTTCACTTTCAGGGTCCAGACACTCAGATACTACCCCCCACACCATCAACAGTAACAGGAATCGACTTATCAGGACCTCACCCCCCTCCCAGGTCTGGACACTATGATCCGACCACTAGGCTCTAAACCTTCCTGTGCCCCTTTAGTTCCATGCCTGGGTGCCCTTTGCCCACAGGATGTGTGCCATCTCCTCTCCCTTTCTGCCTGCCCTTTGTCCTGTCTCACTCCCCTTCTCCCTTTCTCCTTTCTCTCCCCTTCCCGACCCTGTACTAAACCCCCATATTTATGTTCTTTCTTTTTTTGTTATCTCCCATGCCCGGGCACTTGCTGCCCAACAAACCATCTCTGACTGCTCAGCTGCAATCCAGCTGCACTTTGACAGCATCTTGGCCCCTTTGGGACCTGCTGCCCTAGGACAGACCTATCCTAGCCACTCCCTGCCTGTCTCATCCAAGTCCAGCTCTGGGTGGTGGGTGAGGAAAATCCCAGCAAAGAGGGCTACTGGAGGGTTGTCCAGACTCTTTACCCCTCCAGGCTCCTCTCCACTCCCTCCATCAAGCTCCTTCCCCAGCCAAAAGATCATCTTACTATCATCTGTGTCAAATGACAGTGGTCTGATGTCATCATCCCCCCCACCCTCCTCCTTCCACCTATCCTATTTCCTTCAGCCTTATATTTCCTTGAAGGGGTGGGAATCCAACAATTTGGGCTGACTGTTAGTGTCAACCTTATTTGTCATCTGAACCCCCCCCCGCCCGTCGAAATAAACCACTCCACAACTGCTAGCTTGGATGCTCGATTTGGCAAATTTATTTTAGGCAGTATTTAAATATTTACATTCCAAATATCTTGAGTCAACAGTACAATCAAAATAGCCCACATAGAGGTCCAATATTGTTTCTCGAACTTCCTTCCTTCCTTCCTGATCTTCTTCTTCTTGCATGCTTCACCTTCAGGGTCTGGGCACTCAGATCCAACCCCCGACACCATCACCAGTACCAGGTACCAACCTATCAGGACTCCCCCAGGTCCAGACACTATGATCCAACCCCTAGGCTCTAAACTTCCCCCACCCCATTTAATTCCATGCCTGAGTGCCCTTTGCCCCAGCACGTGTTGCCCTGCCCCTCCCCCGTTCTCCCTACCCCCACATTTACTCTTCTCTCTCACTCCCCCTTTCCCCACTGACCCATCTCCCGCTGACGGACGGAAGATGGGGTTCCCCTTGCAGGCTAATACCTAGGCCCCCCTCTTATCGATCCCCCCACTAGATCTATCAAGGGCCTTAGGAATAGGCACATGCCAAATTCAGTCAGGTGGACCCATCTGACCTGTACACATTTGATCTCTCGAAGGAAATGTCCCTGTGTCGAATGCGCACCCCATCCATCTCAATCACTGCCCTTGCCACCTTCTTATTGAGCCACTTCCTACCCTTTTCCACTGCTTGCACTTCTTTGATCCCTCCCCACACCCACTGGGATGTGATCTTGGACCAGCCGATGGTCACCCCTGGTCGACAATCCCTTACCCTTTCCAGATTTGCTGTTATGGCCTGGACTAAGGCCCCCCATGGTGTCTCCCCAGGTTGTTTCCCCCTAGATGTACAATGAGTAAATCCAGCCTGCTCCACCTGATCCTGAGCTTCTCAAACAGTGGTTATAATTGGGCCCACCTCATGCCCCTAATGCCTTCCCATTGCACCCTTGTGTGCTCTAAATCTGTATGTAGCTATGTCCCACCACTCCTTAAAGCTGCAAACCTCTCCAACCAATAAATGAAGGAGTGCCCCACCAACTAGACCTGCCATTTTTCTCCTGTGGGATAAATAGAAAAGACACAATGGTGAGCCCAAACAAAACCAGACAATCCTATCTCACATACTTCTTATAACAACGGGATCTCCATCTCCCCACCTGTTTCACCTCTGCCTCTGACCTGTCCCTGGCTGTGGCCTTGGAAGCCAACCCTATGTGAAATGAGTCGGGGGGGGGTCCATTGGGGTCCTCCCCGATGACTGTGAGTGCCTTCCTAAGGACTGCCCAGACCTGGAAACCAGTTACTGGGCTCCCATCTCTATGCCGGAACCATAGCCCCCCCCCATTCTCTGAGTTCTCCTGTACTCCTGTATTTCATGACCATGCATACCTCGCCTGGCTTCCTGCCTGGCCAAGGTCTCTGCCACACCCCTGCCACCTTGGCCTGTTTTATACTGGGACAAATGTATAACCACCCTGTCCTGTCCTAACTCCACCTCCCCAGTCTGTAAACCCTGGTCCACCCGACCTCCACGGGCCACCATTTCACCTACCCTAAAGGCACCCTTTGCCATGACTGCAAAACAGCTCTAAACAGGCAGGCTTTTTGCCATGGTGTATACATGCTGTAGTGCCCCCATCACCCTTTTAGCAGCTGCCCATGATAGGCCTCCTCTTGTCCCTTCTCACCCCATTGTCCCTCTTCCAATCTACCACCATCCTCCACTGCCCTCCCTACCATGGCATCCAGCCAGTCCCTGCCCTTACATCCCCATCCTATTCTGGTGTAGTTGCACCATCATTGTGGTATGGGCCACCACTTCCACTTACCCACTATGTACGCTTTATCTGGTCCTCCACTACTTGCTCCTCTGTGTCCCAACCTCCATGGCCCAGAACTCCTGAAAAGCCCCTCACACCCCCTCATAAGCTTTCAGTGTGTTGGGCAACCCAGAGCTCCTTGTTCTGCTGAGTTTGTTGCCAGCTCCTCGTAACCTGTCCAACTGTAAATGGGAAAGTCTGTCAGCCACCATTCTGAATACCCTTAATATGTTGTGCCTTAAATGACAAGTTTCATTGCAGTTCCAATAGAACCAGTAGCATGATGACTCCCCAAGTTAGTGACTCACTCTGCCTGTTGATCACCTTAACCACCACTCTATTCTTAAACCAAACAGTATGCACTTTCCTTCATCCTGTCCCCAGAATTCCAGTGTGACCCAGATGGGAATATCTTCAAGAAAGGTGATATCTTTCAGCAACCTCACCTCCTTCCATGAATCCGGCCATGCTTCAAATCCAATCCCTTGGAAGTAGGTCTCATCCCTTGTGCCTCTAACTTATCCATGTACAGCCCAGCTCTGTGTTGTATGCCCATTTGTCTTGCCAAAATGTCACCCCATTGTACCCATCCAGAAACTCCTCCCATACCCTTAAGTCCTCCCGCACCCCTTTTGTAATGTCCACCCAATGATGGGGCTTTTTTGCTTTCCCTGCCACCCTTGCCAGCCTCTTGATAAAGGCACTGATGGGCTTGTGCCTTACAAGCAAAATTAAGGTGTCCCAGTAGTTGCTGTACTAATACCAGCAGCACCCTCCACCTCCCTCATACCTGTCTTAATAGCCCCTCAAGCTGGGCCACTTTGTCACCCAGCAGGCAGAAAAACTCTTGTGATGTATCCACCTCAATTCTCAAGAACTCCAACTGACGGTTCAGACCCTCCATCTTTCCCTCTGCTAATGGAATGCCTATGCAGCTGCACAAGTCCTTGAAATTCGACAATATCCCTGCTGTTTCAGCCTCACTCCCCCCTATAAGTAGGAAATCATCCAAGTAGTGGACCACTCTCCTGCAACCGTCTCTCCAACTGAATGTCCATTGCAACTGAGAGCTGAAAGCATTGAAGGTTTAACATGCTGCTGAGCATCCCATCAGCATGGCTTTGTCAAAATAAAGCCCTCCTTCAAACTGAAAACCCAAAACATCCCAGTCCTCATGCCTCACTGGCAGGACTCTGAAGGTGGATTCAATGCCTATCTTCGCTGGGCAGGCCCACTTTTCTGCCCTTATCAACACCGCTGCTTGGTCCAGGGATGCATATGAGACTGCCCTTAACTTGTCCGGGATCCATTTGTTTACCGAGGCCCTTTCTGGTTATGATAGGTGGTGTATGAGTCTAAATTCCCTTCCTTCTTCTTTCTTTGGGACCACCCCTAGGGGTGAAACCCTGAAATGAGGAAAAGGATGTTTCTTTCCGAATTTTAGTTCAGACAATATCCTCCTTCCCTTTTACTGACCCCAGATTTTTTGACATCATTGCCCTACACCCACCCTCAAAACCCACCCAGAAACCTTCTTTGAATCTTTTCTCCAAGAAATCTGCTCCGGCTATATCTGGGTATTCCTGCATCCAGGCTTCCATTCTCCTCCATGAGATAGGGGCACATGCCAAGGGAAAACCCCAGGGCCCTGCTGCTCCCTCCTTGTCAATTCCAAGCATGGTTAGAGTTGTAACCCCCCTGTTGTGTCCCCCTCTGCCCCTGCTCCCTCATCCTCACCCCCCCTCCATTGTCCATCGTGAAAGGGCTGTTCCTGGTGCTGCCCTCCTGCTGTACATTCCTCTCACCCCTTTGGTGGTAGTTTGCCACTGAGTGTGCCCTGCACAGTGCGACCAAACATGTCAGAACTTACAGCTTGCCCCCGTACACAAGGCCCAGTTGTAGCCCCAACACATCTTGGCCACCGTTGGGGGTGTAGCCCTATTGTCATGATCCCCCCAGGTGCCCCAGTGGGGCCCAATAGCATTCACACCCACAGCCCTGAGTGTGTGCAGTCTCACCTCAGGTCTCCCTTTGCAGCCATTCATTTTCTAAAGGCCTCATCATATTTTAACCACCCTTATCCCAACTTAGCTTTATAGGCATCCCTGATGATTGCCATGTAGGTCAAGAGGCGAATTGCCAACTCCGGCTGTTTTTTCAGGACCAGTGCACTGTATATCAGAAAGCCCGCCTGCCACGTGTCTATGTCCTTCCCCTTGTACTCAGGGGTGTCATTTAGGGGTCAGCAGGGGTCACATTCATGACCCCTATGAAAATTTTGCTACCCCTATGACAGGGTTTGCGACCCCTGCCCTTGCCATCTGGCTTAATGGACGCTTGGCTGCCGCTGGCCAGCCGGCCAATAATAAAAAAAAAAAACACAACTTTTTTTTTTTGCCTCCCAGTCCCCGGCGTTACGTGACAGTGCCCATTCACTTGTGTAAGTTGTGCTGTGTGGAGCGTGGAGGAGAGAGGAGGTGTTTGCAGCCACATCTTAGAAACTAGAATGCCGTGATTTTGAATGAAGATTGCATTGGTGCTAACAAGTGGATTGCGCCATGATATCTTTTGAAATACTTGTACAGTTATTTTTTATGAGCAATAATGTCATTTCTAATTGAAGAATTAACTGGGGTGGGGCTACTTAGCCTCCTTCAGTTCTTTAAGCCGCAGTGGGGTGTCATAAATGTTCTGTTTGAAGTCAGCCTGTTTCTTTGACTGTACTTGTATTCATAGATCAAAATGCAATCTTTGACAGCAGGGAGTCTGTGCTTGTATGGTGGTGGTGCCTGGCGCGTGCTGCCGCGCATTCTCTCAGCCCCATCCCCCCACTCCTTGACCTGATATCCATCCTGTTGCCAGCCATGGCATGAGAGGCAAGGGTCACCTGACAAACTGGAATGAGCGGGAAGGGAACAGCAGCAGCGAAAAAACAGGGAACCCTACCCAACCACAAGTTGAAGAGAGTGCGAGCGACTGAGTGAGGGGCGAGACTCGAGGGAGTTTTCACTTTTTTTCAACCGGCAGCAGGTACTTACACCAGGCGGCGAGTGAGCGAGCAGTCCGGAGTGTGAAGAGCAACATTAAGCAGCTGCAAGAAGCATTTTTTACTCACAGAAGGGCAGACGGCAGTCCAGAAGCCATAAAGTGATAAAGGTAAGGATGCAAATGCTATTGAATTAAGGTAAGCAAAAGCAAGTAAAGTAACTGCAGATGGCCCCTTTCTTGTCATAAAACTTCCTGCTGTTAGTCTGTCTTTCTAAATATCACAGTATTAAGAAGCATCATCAGTCCACCAAGTTCCTCCCTCTCACCAGTTCTGAAGTGGGAATACAGATCTGGCAAGTGTTTGTGTTCTGATACGAAGTGTGTGTGTTTTTTTTTGGGGGGGGGTCAATACAGGCAGTTATATCAGGAGTGTGCCACTGATGTCCCACAGGTCATCTCACGCCGATCTCTGTAAGTATGCTGAACAAGAGATATATACAGAAAAACAAAATGCACCGGTTTCCATTAAATACCAAATGCAATATTTGTTTCCTTAAATCTTCCCACTGCATTCGTGATATACACAGAAGTGCTGTTTTTACACCCCCCCCCACAACACCACCACCACTCACTGCCATGGCCTATTCTAAATGTTAATATTATTAGTATTCTGGGATCCCCTAAAAACACCACTGAACAGGACCTGACCAAACTGGTAAGAGCTGGACCAGCGGCACCAGGCACAAGTTATGTGACTTAAGTCAGTCCATCTGGCTTTTACTGGTCTTGTCCTGCTCCAGTGGCTTAGTTTTCACTAAATCCCAGACCACCGGAACCAGACAGGACCAGATAAGTACATGCTGGACTGTCCCATCCTGCCTGATTGTGATTGACTAGACCAGCAGTATTTGTGCAACTTACATCTGATCCGGCAAGAATAGCCAGTCTGGCTTTATCAGTCTCTTCTGGTCTGTTCCAGTTTCCCAGTTTCCAGCAGGTTCCCATTTGGGTTTCTAGATGGAAGAGATGAGGCCATTACCTCATTATTTGCAACTTTATAGCGATTGGTAAACATTTTTTTTATTCAACAGTATTCTGGCTTTAGTCTATTTCCTATACATTAAACTACTGTATAATTAGCATAGCATGCTAAGTAATTTCCCAATTTTATAACAATAGAAAATAGTTGTATATTTTATCAGCACAGCACTTCATTAATAAACATAAAATACAGAATGTTTGTTTAAGGTACATTTTTGAGAGGTCAATGCAGAGGTGATTCAAATAGCCCCAACAGAGTTTCAGCTTTGGTTTAGTTGAATGCTGCTTTTGTAATGATCTGCTTAAGAGGTTTATTTTCCCAGAACTTATATATTTACTTGTATTTATGTATATATTTACAGGAAATTAAAGCATCTTAAGTTTTTGGTGGGTACCACCATGCTACCGTAAGAGTAGGGTGACATGAAGCTGGGGGGGCCCATGGGTACTGTTGTGCACAGGGCCCATGACCATGTAAATCCAGCCTGGTCACTGCCTGTGACATCTGTGAGCCTCTCAGGTCCAGATTTAGGTTCAAACACAGTACTGAGACTGCATTGGTCAGGGTGCACTATGACCTTCTCAGGTCGAGGATAGAGGAAAACAGTTCTTGTTCTCCTGATTTCTCCTCAGCTTTTGACACTGTGGTCCATGGGTTGTTGTTGGACCACCTTAGGGACTATTTTTCAGTCACTGGCATGTCATCTTCTGGTTTGATTTGTAAAGAATAAATGGTGGCTCAGGGAAGACACAATGTCACACGCACGGGTGCACTTACTGAGATGAATCAGCATAGAAAATACAGAGCTATAAAAGTAGAAAAATTGGTCAGCACTCCACAAATGCCCAGTTCAAAAAATCCACAAGTAAATGTGGATCACAGATGTTGCTAAAATTGCTAAAATATGGCTCTGCTAAGTCATTCAAATATCTTTTGGCCTGATCTCTCATTGATCCCCGCTCCCAGGGAAAGCATCTGGATTCTTGGCCTCCTTTGTGGTCTCCTCCTCCAGCCGGGCCTCTGCCCCCTCTCAAACCAAGTTTCCTTGATTTCCTTGAACCCTAAATTCAAAAATTAGGCCACATCCCCCTCCCTTGCCAGCCCGTTGATGCCGAGGCCTGGCGGATGTCGAGCAGCCTGTTTCGACTTCCTAAGATGCCTCACAGAAAGAAACCGACACCAGCCCAAACTGGCCACAATGTCCTGGTGTGCAGCATTATCCACAAGCCTCTTCCAACTACTGCCAACCAAAATGAACTCTTCACTGTTGGTATCACTTTTTGAGCCCCATCATGGATCCCTGCAGTCCACCGACCCCCCTCACGGCTCCCACACCGTGAGCCTCCAGGCCTGCTTTGATCATCCACCTTCCCCACGCAGGCCTCAGAGGGCCCAACCAGCAAAAACCTCTCTTGCTTCTCAACAAAAAATGGCTTGCTTCTCCACCTCTGTCACCAGCCTGACATATGGTGCCACATGGTCGCAGCCCTCCCCCCCGCCGACTACCAAAATTCAGCCAGCAAACACTCTACTGCTCGAAGGGGAACGTCTCACTGGTATTCAAAACAAACTACTAACATTCTGGCGGTGCCAGAAATTAGCTCTCATGGCTCCAAGCAAAGGCCTCGCTCTTTGCACTGTCCTCTCCAGTGACCTATGCTCTAAACTCTTTTCAACAATAATTCTACACAATATCTTCCCTCCCATGCTCGGGTTGCTGTACCTAGTGGCCCTTTGCCGCCCAGCCACAGCCCCTCAAAAGGAGGACCCAAACTATACTTTCTTGTATATATTTGTTTTTTCCAAATGATCTCCTACACAAACAACTCAAAGAGCTTATATAGAAAACATCCTTTTTACTCGCTGCAGCCTCTTTTGGCCCAAAAGCCCCAAGGAAACCACTAGACAAGTGCCTTACCTTCAAAAATGGTAATAATAGGTGAGATCTCATGAAAAAATCCCAGCAAAGAGGGCCAATGGAGGGCTGCCCAGACACTTATACCCCTCAAGGCCTCTCCCCCACCTTCCAGCAAGCCCCTCCCCTAGACCAATGGCTTGGCTGACTATCCTCTGTTTCAAATGACACTGGTTGGATGTCATCATTCCCCCATCCTCCTCCCCCCACCTATCTAATTTCCTTCAGCTTTATCTTTCCTTGAAGGGGGGTATCCAACAATTTGGGCTGCCTGTTTGTAGCAACCATATATATCCAATTACTTAACATGAGCGTTTTGCCAGTGTTTGTCCCACTTGTGTTGAATTAGGGAGATTGTTATGTCTTCCCATTTAGCTTTGTAAATCTTAACTTCATTTCCTCACTTCCCAATAATGTATTGCACTGTATACATAACTGCCTACCCCACCCTCATTTGAGTCTATGTCTTAAGGGCCTTTGACCCTGTGTCACAAAGACACTGCAAGCATTTGCTCAGTACCTTTCCAAGAGTATGCCTCATCTGGACATAGAGTATCACCAGAAATCAGAATGTGAGATTATATTTAGTTTTTGTGAATGAAAAGACATTAGGGTATATTACTTGTGTCGTTCAGGACTTGGACTACTATCAAAGTCCTGCTTTCCATGATGCCCAGTTTAATGTTTTGTTTTCAATTAGCATCCTAGGGTTCTGCCACAGTGGCTCAAAGTGTCCCGCTGTATTGAGAGCCCATCTGATATGTCTTACAAGAATTTTCCAAGCAGAAACAGTATACACTATTGTAAGAGAACACATGAGGTTTTGCTAGTAATTTGACTGTAACAGTGACTGGATCTGATCATATTATGGAAGTAAAGGAACAAATGCATTATGCCCATAGTAGCTCCTAAGTTGCATATGGCAGGCAAGATTTTTATTTGTTAATAGAAAGTCATCTAATTTGTTCTTGAATGTACTTTTATTATTACTGATCATAACTGATGTTTTTAGCATATTCCAGGGATTAAGAATTCTCTGAGAGAAAAAGAATGTTCTCTTTCTAAAGTTGGATCTTGTTCTTAATAGTTGAAGAGGGTTACCTCTGGTGGAGATCACCACTTGTTTGAAATCTAGGCCACTACCTGTTTTAATCAATTCATTGTTGATGATATCCAGGTAAATAAAAGATTGTATCTCAATCTTTGGAGTTCTAATGACATTAACTTGAATTTGGAAAGCCTTGCATCATAAAACAAAGTCTTATCTGGACAGATAGATTTTGTAACTTTTCTCTCAAACCTTTCTATCTTATTTATTTCTTTCCATAGGTAGGGATTCCATAGTTGAGAAGCATAGTCGAAATGAGGCCTCACATAAGCTCAATAGAGTGGTAAAAGAATATTTGGATCTTTTGATTTTATATTGTTTTTTAAAGTCCACCAGATTTTATTAACCTTACTGAGGGTATTTCAGATGTGTACGTTAAAATTAAGATCTGAATCTATAATAATACCAAGATCTTTTTCATAGCTTTTACTGTCCAGAACTTTATTGTAAAGTAAATATGATTTTTCTGATTGTGCTTTCAAATGAAGAAACAACATTCTGAAATTTCAGATGTGGTGTCATTAAACTGTACTTTACTCACACTATTCTGGAGTGGTAATTGTGGATTCTAAATCCATCTCAGTGCACTTACTTATAGGCAGCATGATATAACTAAAACTGTGGAGATTCCAGTTGCTTTTTGAGTATGCCACCCAGAGGGTGGTCTTGCTAAACTTATAGCAGTGCCAGCTAGGATGCAACACAGTAATACTGTAGTATATCACAAAATGCTACAATATACTGTAGGGAACAGTGTAATTCAATGCAATTAAGCAATTCTGTCATGCAGCACTCTATTTTGTGACATTTTATTTACTGCAAATCATTGTATTGTATGATTACTGGCTCCACTGTAGAATGTTTTTCTGACCCATGAAAAATGTGGTTATTATTCCATCTATTTTGTCCCAACAATTAGAAGATATGCATGAAAGTTTCTCTAAAACAATGTATGTTTTGGTAGAGACATCATTTTAAACATAGAGATGTTCTCCACTAGGTACAGACATCTTATGGATGTTTGGTGTGTTTAATGCCCAGGTAGTTAATTCCCAGGGGACCTAACCAGACGCCAATAATTATAAATCTACTGGTTTTAGGAATTCAGATATGGACATCAAATCTGTTTTTTTTTCAGTTAATGTTCAGATCAGATACACTCCCAAATTATTCAAGAATCATTAGGACTTTTGCTACTGAGGGCCTTGGAACAGTTGCTGTAAATAGGTCAACTGAAAAAAAAAACAGGGTTTTTATTTCCCCTTTTTATTATCTCATCCTCCTTGAGTCTGACTGAGATTAGTTCAAGGGCTAAAAGAAAAAGGAGGAGAGACAGTGGGCAGCTTTGTTGTGTAACCCTGCAGAGGACAAAGCAGTCAAAGATAATAAGGACAGAAATCTTGGGGAGAATCATATAACATGAGAAGCCATAACATAAAGTTAGAACTGAAGCCCTTAAGTTAAAGAACCTAGAAGCGGTATAGCCATTCAACTGAATCAAAGGTTTTTTCCATGTCAACTGCCATTAGGGCTGCAGGTATATTCTGATGTTACATTGAGGAGATAAGATACAGGACCAGTTTGACATTATTCAATCCATAATGACCATTCATGAAACCTTCTTGTGCATTAGTAATGAGAGAGGGGAAAAGTGGATCTAGTCTAGCAGCTAGGATCTTTGCCAGTATCTTGACATTTGGTGGAAACTTCTGAAATTGTCTTTTCTTTTCCCTGATTTTGAAAGAAATGTAATATGCGATCTCCTTATGGAAGGGGGAGAGATCTGTAACTTAACTGACTTGTTCACTGCTCCTCTAGCATTAATGGATCATTAAGGGGATGTAAGGGGGTCTGTTCACCAGCTTACTCCCCTCCCAATGATCACCTCCAGAGATGCCAGTTGCAACAACTTGGACTAGTTCCACTTCAGGAACTGCTGAGTCTGCTTGTCTCCCCAAAGCCATGGAGCCAGTCAGGTGGCAGATGCCAGTGTTTGAATTTGGCTGCAAAAAGCAAGAACATTTAACTGAGTGGTTCACTGCTCCTCTAGTAGTACGGGACCAGCAAAGGATTATGAGGGGGTCTATTCTACAGCCTACTCACCCCTTCTCCCCGATTGCCTCCAGAGGCACCAGTTAAAGCAATTTGGACTAGCGCCACCTCTGGAATTGCTGATTCCGCCCACCTCCTCCAGTGCCACAGAGCCAATCAGGTGGCAGCTGCCACCCCCCCTTTTAGGCATACATTTCTAAGCAGCCCCCACATAAAGGACCTCACACCAAGGATTAGCACTACTGTCTCCACTGAGTCTGCTGGAGTCCACCAGCAGTCAGCCAGTCAGCTGGTCACTTGGTTCATCTCCCCCACTGAATTCCATTGCTAATGTTGTGTGAGTAGGGACTCTATGAGCACACTAAGTGCTGTTGCAGTCTTATTCTGCTACTGTAGCCAATGTCTTTGTAATTGCCAGTCATTAGTTCCATCAGATCACTCTATATAGGGTAGATCTATGTAGCAATATTTACCCTCATATTCTGCTATTGCTTACACTGCTGAATGTATTCAGTCTCTTTTAACTGCCAGTTCATCTGATGACAGCCTAAACCATATCTAGGGCTAAACAGTTTTGTAATATACTACTATTGTAAGTAGTCTGTTGTCTTCTATGCTGTTGTATTCTGCTACTGCTTGAAACACTAGGTGTTGTCAGTCTGTCTTAACTGCTAGGTCATCTGAACACAGCCAAAACCATACTGAAGGCTAGCCAGTATCATAACATACTGAGTTATATGTAGTCTATTGCCTTATATTCTATTTGTGCCCGTTTGTATTGCTGTTGCCTAACAATTGTGAGAGTAGCCAGCCATATCTAGAATGCCATAGCATATGAATATATCCAAACCCCATTAGGGTAAGCCACTATCATTACATAGTACTACTAAATTCAGTTTGTTGCCTCTTATGCTATTGTCTCCTTAATTGTAGAGTTTGCTAGTTCCTGCAAGGACCTAACCTCACCTAACCCAAGGCTGATTTTTCCTGTATTCCCTTGCTCTTATGGTTCCTACTGCCTTACTTTATAACATTGGTACCTGTGCTCCACTAGGCAGGAATAATGCACCGAGTTCATATCCCACCACGGAGCTCCACACCTGCAGACAGGTGTGTGCCACTGGAATTCCCAATGGCCATGACCTTTCTGCTGGCATGCCCTGGTATGCAGCACTCTGTGGGTGGCTGGGAGGAGTCGCGGACCCATAGGCATCAAATTGATGCCCTTCCGGGGTCCAACAGTAGAACCCTTACACGGCTGGAAGCGCATGAGCTGAGCGCCCTGTGGATGGACAGTCAGCGGCCATGGCAGTGTGTGGTGGGCAGTGCTGCCAGCCATCCTGAGACATGGCACCGATGGACCATGCTGGAGGAGGGGGGTGTCACTGCTTCCAGGGGTGTGTGGGGGGGTTATCGCTGGACAGCGGTGTGTGGGATGGGGACTCATTGCACCCCTGTGTCTGTGTATATGGGTGAGGGGGGTGTACCACTAGGGCCAGATGCCCACATGAGGGGCCTGCATTCCAGGGGTGGGTGCAGCCAGGAGGGTGTGTGTGCCTTGCCACACAGGGTGCCTTCCAGTGCAGTGTTGGGCCATGGGCAGCATGGGTATTGTGGTGCTGCCCTGGGGTGCAGGTGTGCAGCAGTGGGGATGGGGCAGCACCTTATGTGTGGGAGAGTTAGCCTCTGGGGTATGGGGATGGAGCTGGCTCACTCTGGGAAATAGCAACCTGCCTTGGGGCCATTCGCTCATTTGGTGTGCATGGAGGTATGGTGTATAAGGGACTCATGGCAGGGGTTCTCTGTATATCGGCTGCCCTCCTATGCACCCCAGTGTAGCTCGATGTGGCTTTGTGCATGCCCATATAGTGCTGGCATGCCTCCATACCCTGCACATTGTGATCCATGTGGGTGGGGAGCGAGTGCATAGGGCCTGCTTGCTCCATCTTGTGAATTCTGCGTTGGGGTGCAATTGGTGTGGAATGTCTCCGTGGCTCACATATGTGGCATGGAGGTGCTCAGCACCTTCGAACATGGGGACCATAGTCTGTAACCCTAAAACCACCATGTCACCAAGAAGTAGCTTACTGTATCAGGACTTAGTCTAACACATTCCTTTCCACTGCAAGTGTTGCTGCCTCAAAGTACTGCTGTAACCTGTATTCTATTAACTGCTAGCTATCTTGAAATTAGCCATACTGCCTGCCTGTTAATTCCCTGTCACTACTGTCAATGTGACCTGATCTTATATTAGCCAGTCCTTTCAAACATTAACCTTACACCTTCCCTAGGAAGGCCTGTTTAACAACTCCATATCCAAGTATTTGCTGCTGCAACTAGCTAATTCCTATTACCTAGCTGTTTAGCTGCTACAAATTGACTTGCTTCCCAACCCCACCCTGCTTCAGGGCCTCACTACCCTACACTAATGGCTCATTTGTACTGTCTTCTTGTCTCTCTATCAGCCCTCTCTGCCCTCTCTTCATTACTGATATGATACCTGACTCAATTCCTTCTAGTAGTAACCCTTCTGTCTCAGACTTTGCCATGTCCAATGCCCTAGTCTGGCAATGGTGGACCATTTATTGTATAAAAGTCTATTATATTTATATGCTCAGCTTATGAGCCCCTAAACTTTGGTACCTCATGTCTTGTTACCATAATAAATTCTGTTGGTACTTCCCTCCCATATTTATTCACCGTATACTAACTGCCCTTTTCCTTCTGATGTATCTAATGTCACTGACTGCCAGAGACATAGAACCTAACCCTGGGCCTCAAATATCTACTGCTCCCTCCTTCTCACTCCCTCCCTGGCAAGGAGAGAAGGGAATCATAATTGCCCACCTGAACATCAGAAGTTTCCTTCAAAACCTTGATGTACTCACAGCCTGGACATCCCATTACCAGTCTGACATACTCTGTATCTCTGAGACATGGCTCAAGCCTTCAACACCTAACTGTCTGTCTCATATTGCTGCACGAACTTCACCCTTTCAACTTAAAAGTAAACTGTCCAACCTTAACAGGTCATATCTGGGCCACATCTGATGTTGATCAAGTAGTCTCTACTTCAATGCAGTCTTCTGGACTTCAGGATAAATTTATTTGATTCACCACTAGGAGAGTCCAGGGTCCAAAAACTAAATTGCTAACATGCCCTATCCCATCCCTTCTTTTATAGAGAGAGAGAGACAGATGCTGGGCTGCTTTCAAGGCCTCCAATTCTACAACTAATTGAGTCACCTATAAAGCCATTAGAAACAAATGTAAACAAGTCATTCAGCAGAGTAAGAGTTGTTACTATTAACCCAGCCAGCCTCCTCTTACAAAAACCTCATCAATATTGGAATTGCCTCAAAAGATCTCTTGGCCATAATAGTTCCTCTACCCTCCCAACTTCTAGACTGAAGGTGTTAGTTGTAATCACCACCACACTGTCTCTAACTCCTTTAATAAACTATGCTATGATTTCTCAGCTTACACTGAAGTCTTCAATGTACCCTTGAAAAGTCATACCCCCACCATTTATCCCCACAGGGCATCATTCACCTTTCCTCTTCAAACAGGTTAGTATCCCTGAAATTTATAAGATCTTGAGTAGATCTTTGCATCCAAGTCTGCTGACACTGATGAAATTGAGCCTAATCTTCTAAAACTCACTGCCTACAAACTGGCATCCCCCTGACAAGAATCTTCAACCTTTCTGTTACCTCTAATGCCATGCCAGCAGTCTAGAAAATGGCAAACATAGTGCCTATATTCAAAAAGGAACTACAAACTTTTTAATAACTACAGACTATTGCAATCCTACCAGTGCTGAGTAAAGTACTCAAGAAAATTGTAACTGCCCAACTTACCTAGCAAAACATAACCTCTTCTGCCCTACTTGGCATGGCTTTTGCCAAAGCCAAAGCACTGCTACTGCATTGCTCATCCTTAACAATAGTATCCTTACCTCTGTTGACAAGGGTGAGTTTGATGGAGCCATCTTTATGGACCTTACCAAGGGTTTTGATATTGTAGACCACTCTCTCCTTTGCAGTAAGCTCAATGCAAGGGGGATATCTGAGTACACCCTCCCCTGGTTCATTAGCTACCTCACAAATAAACAGCAGCATGTCAGGGTTGGGTCATCTGTTTCTGATAGCCTTCCTTCCACCTTTGGTGTCCCCAAGGCTCCATACTTGGGCCTCTACTTTTTTCCCTACACATCAACTCTTTTCACCACTACTTTGCAAATAGTACTCTCTTCTATATGCCGATGATTTGGTTTTCTTCACCAACACACTAGATGTAGCTGAAATAAATATTGCCTTCACTTCATACCTGAAGACAGTCCAAACTTGGTTCAAGGAAAACAGGCCACTAGTGAATCATTAAAAATCCCAAGCCATGCTCTTTGGATCCACTCACTGATTAAAAAAACATCTGTGCTCTGCTAATAGTGGTTTATGACAATGGCCCCCCACTTGACTCTTTAAATTCCTTTAAATGCCTCAGTGTAATACTTGACCCCTTCCTCGACTTCTCTTAAAACATATCTTCTGTCTGTAAGGCTTTTAATATCAATTTTGGCATAGCCTATCATGCCAGTCAAATCTATCCCTTCAACTAGAATAACTGTGATGCATGGCTTACTGCTCTCCAAATTAACCAATGGTCTGTCCATCTTTGCCCCTGCCCTCAGCTCCATACTGCATAAGTAGAAAGTGACTTTTAATTTATGTTGTTTTGCCCTCGCATGCAAACATCTCATTCACCACTATACACTCTATTCCAAATTAAGCTGGCCCGGCCCTTCTACTCTTTGTGACCTCTCTCTTGGAATAACTATGCACAGTACATTGCTGAACCAGGTGCCCCACCCTATAGCATCCCTCCTGATGCCTTGCAAAAAAAAATTCTCTCTCAGATCCTCTGGCCTTGATCTACTATCCATCCCTAGGACAATGATTAAGTTTGGCAAGATGGCCTTTGCTATCACTGCTCCTAAATTATGAAACTGCTTCCTTCCTTGAATACATCAATGCCCAGTCACTAACACCTTCCGGCACCAATTTTGATCACACCTGCTCCAGTGTTGTACTTGTGCTTGTCCCTGCTTCCTTCTTACCTTCCTTGCTCCTAGCCCCATCAGGCATTCGTCATATGGTGTTCCTCTCCCATCACTTTTATTTAACAAAATCTACAGCTCACTTTATGGAATTACAATGTTTTTGTACTCAGATGAATCAATAACTTGTGTATTGTGCACTCTGCTCCGCAAGTTAATGCTTCACATTATCCAATTGATGTAGCATACAGCTCTGGCTCTTTTGTTAATGATACACTTTGTGCTTTGTAAAGGTTTACTGATGTGCTCTCCTGGGTCATGTCTAAAAATAGGCATATGTATGAACAGTGCACCTTACCCGGTTAGCAATAAATAAATAAAACATCCTCAAGGAAGGGGGAAGATCTCATGCACCAGAGCCTCAGAAAAGTTGCTTAAGAGATGTGATGATACAAAATTAGGAAACATGCCTCCCACATGATCATTCAGAGTCTAGTTTTCAGGAGATACCTCCAAATTACACTTTATTATCATCTGTGTTGATATGGACTGTTTGAGGTGTCTATCCAATTGTACAAAATGATTTTAGAACTGGGAGTCAGTTTCAGTTACTAGACCTGGTGAAAGTCTGAGTTGTTTACCAGGCAAATCAATGTTTCGTCTTTGAGGTAGACTAATTGTCTGCTCTTTTTAGGTCACAATATGATCATATTGTATGTATAAATATAGAGGCTGACTGCAGGAAAAAGACTATTGGTCCCTCCAGTCTGCCTGTAATACTTTATCTTAGCACTGAGACCTAGTGTTAATATGAAGTTTATACCCATGCTGCCAACACCTATATTCCTTGCCTTGCCTTGCTGCTACCCCCCCTTACCTGGATGACTATTAAGCCCTTAATTCTATCCAAACCATGTTTGAAGCCATTAATTGTCTTGCCACCCACCACCTCAGCCAGCATGCTCTTCTATGGGTTAACCACTCTCTTTGTAAAAGTGGACTTCCTCATGTCTCTCCTGAATTTCCCTCCTGCCAGTTCCACTCATATTCTAGAGTCACTATCCCAGTCAAATACGTCCTCACAGTTTACCTTATTCATTACTTTAAGGAACTTGAATGTCTGTATCATATTGCCCCTCTTCCTTCTGTCCTCCATTAAGTAAATGTTCAGCATTCTAATATGGCTCTACGATGCTGGTTTGACAACTGTTTCATTGACCGTCGTCACAAAAATGGAATTTATAAATCCCAATGGACTCTCTGTCCATTTTTGAGTCAGAGTTGATTTGGAGAGGGGGTGCAAGATGAGGAGACAGTGTGCCCCTGTCTCTGGCACATTAATACAGTGACCTGTCAATGAACTGTCAATTTTGTCATCAGTGTCATAGGTTGCTGTATTAATGTCACTGTCAGTGAAATATACCCTCTATTTGATCCCCATAGGATCTGTCCTGAAGGCCATGAATACATTTTGTTACTCTATGCTGCATACTATCCAGTCTGTTCCTGTTGTTCCTTAAATGTGATAGGGAACCATTTTGGACCTCTCAATGCCCTCTAGTTGTTCTTTTTTTGTTGCCAGTATTCTGATATGTTTTGCCATTTTTGTTAAATTAATAACCTCATTTTGTTGTCTTTGTAACTACCTGAAGCCCTCTCTCTAGTAGTTGTTGATCTCTGTTTTTGTGTTTGAATATTTATGACATCAGAAACACCCATTCCAGACAATTCAAATGAATAGTATGGAATAGGAGTTTCTGATGTCATAGAATGTCTTAGAAACATGAAAATCTAGAGCAGTAGCTGGTGAGAAGAGTAGAACTCAATGTAGATTTGAAGGTCCCCCCAAAGCTAGATTATGTATTTATCAAAAAATCATCAAAGCATATCAGAATACATAACTGGCATGTAAAGAAAAATGGAAGGGCAGTTAACTATGTAAAATAATTTCCTATCTCATTTTACCCTTAGGCTAACAACATAATTAGAATGTATAGGGATTTTGGACTGATATATCAGTCTGCTGCCCTGCAAGAGTTAAGTAAGGGCTTGAGAACTGGCTATAGTACTCCAGGTTTGGCCTTACCAGTGATTTATAGGGAGGTCGTAGTACCTCATTTTTCCTGCAATCATATTCTCTCCCAATACACACCAACATTGTAGTTGCCTTAATGTAGGCCTTGTTCCATTGGCTAGATTATTTAAGGGAGTCATTTTCAATGACTCCTACATCTCTTTCTTCAGTAGTGGTGTCTATCTTAACCCTACCCATCCAATATTTTGTACTAGGGTTCCTCCTCCCAATGTGCATCACCTTGCACTTTTTT
Organism: Neoceratodus forsteri; assembly: GCA_016271365.2. Classification (NCBI taxonomy): domain Eukaryota; kingdom Metazoa; phylum Chordata; order Ceratodontiformes; family Ceratodontidae; genus Neoceratodus; species Neoceratodus forsteri. The sequence goes on from CM057449.1 coordinate 1,783,956,176, forward strand.
TGGCATTTAACTTGAACTGTCAAAATCTTGGACTACCTCTCCAGCCTTTGCAGGTCCTTCTGCAACTCCCTTACTCCCTCCCCACTGTTTACCTTTCCACAGAGACTACCACCATCTTCAAAGAGACATACCTTGCCCTGAATTACTTCTCCTATATTGTTGATGAACATACCGAAAATAACTGGACCCAGGACTGAACTCTGTGGCACCCCACTTGTGACCTCTGTCTTCCCAAATTGAATTGTTTAGCAGTACCCTCTGCTGTCTCCCTCCTAATCAACTACCCATTTATCTAACTACATCATTTACTATACCCAGATCCTCCATCTTCTTCAGAAACCTTCTGTGTGGTATTGAGTCAAAAGCCTTGTTGAAATTGAAGCACAGTAAATCTACTGCTTTTCCTTATCTATCGCTCTAGTTGCAATGTCAAAGAATACTATCAGTTGGGTATGACAAGACCTATCTGCCATGAACCTATGATGTTTACTGTCCTAGAGCCCATTACTCTCCTTATAGTCACTAGGTCCTCATTGGCTATTATCTTCATCAGTTCATTCACAGAAGAGGTCAGACTGATAGGCCTGTAGTTACTGGCTTGCTCCTTGACACCATGCTTATAGAGTTTAACTACAATACATCAGCTATCCTACAGTCACTCAAAACACCTCTGACAAAATTGAGCAATTAAGTAGCTTTGCCATGGTTTCAGCTAATTGTGATGCCAGTTACCTGTGCACCCTCAGATGCATCCCTTCCAGCCCAAGGATCCTACCTGCCTTCAGGGCTAGCAGCTCATTTCTGACCCTTTCACCTGTAAATATTTTATGCCTCATTTCTGGTATCCCTTATCAACAGCCTTTATGCTGCTTTCTGGAGCAGTCCTGCTGTCCTTCACAGTGAAAACTGAGCAGAAGTAGTCATTAAGAATGGCAACTTACTGCTGTTTTTCTCTTTTGTCCACCCCCCCGTCAGCCTAACAATTTCTTAATTAGTTTAATTATTTATTATTATTTCAGAGTTCAATTCAACAATTCCTCCTCCCTTCTTTCTTGTTTCCATAATATATCTGAGAAAGCAACTGTTTTTCCATCCTTAAAAACAACTCTACATTTTAGTATTTGATTTCATAAATAAGATGTTTCAGCTGTTACAGTTTACTTGTGAATGCTTTTTTTCACTTTCAGTGTTTCCTTCTGAGAGTTACAGCACATCATGGCAGTACATCTACAAAGTCTGTATAGAAAACAGTTGAAAACCTTTGCCTCTCCCCTGTACACATCTCAATACCTTTATAGTATATGGACTTCTTCTGTTCTATATGGGATTCAGCCATGTCCAAAACCTTGTTGCTCCATTGATATGATGTTATACTGCTGTTGTACCATCGATCTGATGTCAGATCAATGGTGCAACAACAAAGTGTCATCAGAAGTGTATGGCACTGATCGGATTTATGAGACAAACCAGAAAGCACACTTTTGAAATCATCTCAGTTGAACTGTCAAAATGTCAGGCATGGTAGCAACCTCAAGCATGGATCTCCACCTGAACATGAACAGTTTATCACCTACCAAGAGAATAAGCGGACATTAAATTAAAATTGACTAATGTGAAAATGCTACTAATCTACATGAATAAAATAGGAGAAGGATGGTCTATTCACATAATCCCTGTGCTGGAGCTCAATCACATTTTGGCAGACTTTGTTTATTCAGTTAAAAGAATCAATGGCTCAGACTATGAGCCTAGTACTGTTAGTGGTATACTAGACAGCATCAACAGGCACCTTGCCAAGCTTAACAACCAGCACTCAATATACCATGCTAACGACAATGAATTTAAGCAAACATTACTCACCATGGTAGTTAAACAAAAGTACTTGAAAAAGATGGGCAAGGGCAATAGACTAAACCAGGCAGAGGCTTTAACAGATGAGGACATAGAGAAACTGTACACTAGTGGTGCAAATGGACTGCACAGTCCCACCACTCTTCTCCATATGATTTATTGATTTTTTTTAATTCAGTATACTTTATTGATTTTGAAGGCAGCATACATACATCACTCATACATATTGTTCTCTCACTTCACTTTGTCATTTCCAGGACCAATTGTTAGAGTTCTCCACTATGCAACTACTTGTATTATGCTGTCTTAACTGTTGTCTATTCTACATTGTATAGCTACCAGGACCATATGTTAGTGATTCCCCGCTATGTACTCACTTGCATCATGCTGTCTTCAGCTGTTGTCTATGTTCCCCCTCCCCCAGGATGCACCTGGAACCGAGCAGTAGCCTGCTCAGCATGCCTTGCTGGTTAAACATTTAAATAAATAAATAAATAACAAGATATAACGTGATAACAAAGCCATGTCACTGCCCAAAAGGAAAGTAATGAGACACAAGTAGAAAGAAATGAAAATAAAACTATTACAATATCACAAAACACAAAAACCCTAAAACAAACCCACCCTCCCCCCATCTCTGCACACTGAATATGGGGAAAGAAAAGCACTCACAGCAAGGTTAAGACATTGAGTCATTGACACAGTCCTGCACAAAAGATTCATATATGACACAGCCCCGCACAAAAGATTGATAAACAAATTTGCCAGCCTGGGAGTGGGTCCTAGGGTGGTAGCCTGGGTAAAACACTGGTTGGACAACAGGACACAGCAGGTAATAGTAAATGGAGTCCACAGTGAAGAAAGGAGGGTTACTAGTGGGATACCACAGGGTTCAGTACTGGGGCTGGTCCTTTTTAATGTCTTTATAAGTGACATTGCAGAGGGACTGGAAGGGAAAGTATGTCTCTTTGCAGATGACACAAAGTTCTGCCACAGGGTTGATGCCCAATGTGGGGTGGAAAGGATGAAAAGGGACTCAGCAAGGTTGGAGGAATGGTCAAATGTATGGCAGCTTAGATTCAGTGCAAAGAAGTGCAAAGTAATGTATCTGGGAAACAAAAACCCAGGGGAAGAATACACAATGGGGGGTGAGATACTGACAACAACAAAAATGGAAAGGGACCTAGGGATAGTTATATCAGACAACCTAAAGGTGGTTCAGCAATGTGAGAAGGCAGTAAGGAGGGCTGGGGAGATACTGGGATCCATAGGGAGAGGCATCACCAGTAGAAAACAGGAAGTTGTTGGCCCTCTGTACAGACAGTTGGTAAGGCCACATCTGGAGTACTGTGTACAGTTCTGGAGAGCCAGTCTCCGCAAAGACATAGACAGAGTGGAGGCTATCCAGAGGAGGGCAACCAAAATGATGCAGGGTCTGCTTCAGAAGACATATGAAGAAAGACTAAAGGAACTAAAGATGTATAGCCTTGAGGAAAGGAGGGAAGGGGGGACATGATAGAAACTTTCAAATACCTCAAGGGAATCAAAAAAGTCCAAGAGGGAAGCATCTTTCAGTAAAAGAGATGGGCAAAAATAAGGGGAAACAATTTGAAGATAGTGTACCTCAGGACTGGAGGATGGCTCATGTGGTGCCCCTCCACAAGAGTGGCCCCAAGGATGAACTGGGCAACTACAGACCAGTGAGCCTCACATCCATCGTGGGTAAGCTAATGGAGACTATCTTGAAGGAGAGGCTGGTGGCCCTTCTAGAGGCCAAAGGACTATGGGACAGCAGACAGCATGGTTCATCGTGGCAGATCCTGCCAAACCAACCTGGTCGAGTTCTATGACTGGGTAACTAGGCAACTGGACAGGGGCCATGCAGTGGATGTCCTCTATCTGGACTTCAGTAAGGCATTCGACTCGATGCCACATGGAAGGCTGGGAAGGAAGTTAGTAGGCACAGGGGCAGGTGCAAAGCTGGTGGGATGGGTAGGAAACTGGCTGCAGAGAAGGCAACAGAGGGTGGTGGTGGTGGGTGGGGAGCTCTCACACCCAAGGGCAGTGATGAGCGGTGTTCCACAGGGCTCGGTGTTTTGACCAGTGTTGTTTGGGATATTCATTGCAGACATATCATGGGACATCAAGAGCAAGATCAGTCTGTTTGCTGATGATACCAAGGTAGGCACAGTGGTGGATGACCTAGGGGGATGACAGGGGTTGCAGGATGATCTGGCAAAGCTTGGAACCTGGTCAGACACCTGGCAACTGGGGTTTAATGCCAAAAAGTGCAAGGTGCTGCATTTTGGGATGAAGAACCCAAATAGGAGTTACCAGCTAGGGGGAATGCAGCTAGCTCAGACAGAGGAGGAGAACGATATGAGTGTACTCATTACAGGGTCAATGAACAACTCGGCACAATGTAAGAAAGCAGCTGCAAAGGCCAACAAAATGCTGGGTTGTATTGCAAGGGGTATATCCTCGAGGAGGGGGGAGGTGATTCTGCCACTGTATAGGTCGTTAGTTAGACCACACCTGGAGTACTGCATGCAGTACTGGAGTCCGTATCTGAAGAGGGACATTAAGTTACTGGAGGGGGTGCAGCGCAGGGTGACAAAGATGATCAAGGGGCTGGGGGACTTATACGAGATGAGTTTGAAGGAGTTGAACATGTACTCACTGGAGGAGAGGAGAGATGGGGTGACTTGATTAAAACCTTTAAATACATGAAAGGAATAAACAAGACAGGTACAGGGGGCTGTTCAAAGTAAAGGAGGGAAGGGCCACCAGGGGCCATGATATGAGACTGGAGCGAGGAAGGTTCAGGAGAGAGATAAGGAGACACTTTTTTACAGAGAGGGTGGTGGCTGGGTGGAATGCGTTACCAGCAGAAGTGGTATGCAGTAGAACAGTGGACTGCTTCAAACAAGGATGGGACAGGACAAGGAGGAGGGTTAATGAAGGGGAAGGGTGGAAGGGAGGGGCAGCTGCAGAATAAGGGGTGCTAGCTGCACATTCGAGCAGACTTGACAGACCTCTAGGCCTTTATCTGCTGGCAAATTTTATATGTTTGTATGTAGAGTGGGGGATGGGTCAGAGGTAATGGGAGGAAGTATTTCTTCGCAGAGAGGGTTGTGGATACATGGAACAGCCTTTCTGAGGAGGTCATAGAGTCAAAAACAGTGGGGAAATTCAAGAATGCATGGGACAGATATAAGGCAATTTTAGTGGGGGGGTAGGAGGAAGTAGGCTGTTGGTTAACTAGGATATGCAGCTTATCCATTAGGTAGGGAAATGGGCAGACTAGGTGGGCCAAGTGGTCCTTATCTGCCATCAAATTTTATGTTTCTATGAGTTAAGCACCAGAGGAAGAGCAGTGTCAAGAGGGGTTCCCAAGTACTCTTAAAGTTCTGAGGCCTGTGCCGCATGGATGCTATATGTTTCTCCAGCTGAAGACCAAATAACACCTCCCAGTACCATTCCAGAACTGAGGACAAAGTGTCCTCTTTCCAGTGTCGCAGCATTGTGAGCTTTGCTACCGAGGCCGATAATATAAGATGAACTTCCCTTATACGAGATGTGCCCTGTGGGAAGAAGGAAAGCATGCAGCATTCTGGGGTAAATTTATTTTATTTAGTTTTTGTTGAATGAGTAAGTGCACTAGACAAATCCTGTCTATTTTCAGGCATGACATGGGGAGGGGAATACAGATGAATGCCAACTGACATTGAGCCAAATTAGGCTGTTGGTGGCATTTTTAGTGAATGAGGGAAATTTGGCCAGGACACTGGGGAAATTGTCCTACTCTGCTGGTGCTCTGTGGCCAGTAGAGGGCTATGGTAGCTCTACTGAATGGCAGAAGCATTACAGTGCTGTATGGAGTCTGTCGCTGTTATGGAGGCGCCCGTTTCTGAGGCTATGCTAGGCATGCTAGAGGAAGCTGTTGTCAAACCTGAGAAAGGGGCGTCTGAGCAAGAGATGCTGGATGTTGCAATGGAGGAAACCGGTGAGCTGCTGGTGTGGGAGTTTTTTAGCGCATCCTAAGTTTTGAATTGTTCTCTGGTCCCCACCTGTTTGCCATGCGACATAGGATCTTCTGGGATAGTAGCTGTTGTTGTTTCTCCGGATGACTTTCAGATGACTCCACTTCTGGATATGGCGCCGGACCATTCTGTAGCTACGGAGGCATTGAAAGCTAAGGATCAACGTCCTTCTGCTTCTCAGGTTTTGAGAAAGCAATTTGGTTTACAAACCGCTAACCCTGATGGATTTAGGGACTGGATAGCGGAGAACTCACTTTCTAAAGCCGGATGGATTCGGACATCTTCGGGAACATGGATACTTGATCTTGACTGGATGGACATGACAACAGCTCCTACTAAGCATGCCAACTCCCTGAGCTCAGGTATTGAGACTGGTTCTTCTTCTAAAAGTAATATTAATGGTGCGCACCTGCTGTCAGAGGATTCTGAGGTATTTTTAGACCCCAGTACTCCTCGGGGCAAGGTACTTACAGCTAACAAAGGTTTTTCAAATGTAGGAGATCCTGAGCATTCTAAATGCATTCCTATGGCTGACTTGTTCAAAAACAAACTAGAACAAGCTCCCAGGAGGAATGCAGTCAGATTACGATATAGAAGTGGTCTTGCCACTCACCCTGACAGATATTATGTGGCTAATACCTTACTTAGGGGCTCTATGACTTTTTTGCCTTCTGATTTGTTTGCTTTAATACATGTCTCTGGGGAGGATTCTTTTGATGTCAGGTTTTGACTTAATCAAAGCCTGTAAAATTTTGGGAAAGTATTCTACCCTGAAAAGTACACTTCTGTGGGTCCCTTTTTTAGCCATTCCTCTTACTAGGCCTCAAATCCGGTACGTTTCTATTATGTTCAGGAATGAGGGAGTAAATGTTAGTGACAACTATCATTGGTTACAAAACCACTGTAACATACTTGGTCCCCCTGAAGCTTTGTTAGATTTAAAAGGTATCTGGACAGGAGGCTGGCAATTTAAAGTAAAATTATTTCAAGTGAATTCAGATGTTATTCATCTGCCCAACAGCTTTTTTTTAGGTAAAGATAGAGGAGTCTGCTTCTATAGTGGACAACCTAGAGCATGCTCTAAATGTGGCTCTCGGACTCATATTAGCAGATCGTGTGATATGCTAAAATGTTCATTATGTGGGGGATATGGTCATTCTATGGATTTCTGTGAGAATATCTTTCAATGTAATCTATGTGATGATAAAGGGCATGCTTTTCATCAGTGTCCCTGGGCTAAGAGAAATAGGAATGAAGGGTGGGATCATGATGAGCTAGTGATTCAGGCTCAAGAAAAACATCAAAATCCTTTGCCACTGAATCCGCATCCTTTTCTACTACATTGCATCCTGTTATACCAGAACCAGTCTCATCTGTTGATGGCACTGGGCCTACTAGAATCCCAGATTAGGTTCCCGTATCCGCTCCTGATTTATGCCTTACTGCCGATACTACTATTCATAATGTTTCTAACAGGCCCACTATGCCACCCCCCCATCTTTGAAACTGTTAAGGGGAGGAGATTTACTAGATCTTCGCTGAAAATTCCCACTCCCTGTCCCATCCCCACCAAGAACATTTTCTCTCCCCTTCAGGAAGAGTTTGGGGATTCGGACTTAAATCAGATGCCTCTCATAGATCAGAACTGGTTACTGAGGATGAAGAGAGCAGATCTACTGAACTCTCTAAAGACAAAAAGGGAAAGAAAGGAAAAAAAAGGAAAGCCAGTAACAGTTTGAAAGGTGGACCTTGTTAAAATTTTTTTTTTTTTATGGATACTTTAAAACTGTTGTCATTTAATGTCTGCAGTTTAAAAACATTTAAAAAACAGATTTCTCTACTGTCCTTTTTTGAGTCTCTTCCAATAGACATTACTTTTGTTCAAGAAACTCGTCTCTCCTCACTTAATGAGGTAGAACTTCTCAAAAAGCATTGGCATTGGGGCCCTTCATTTTGGACTTTTGGTTTGGAAACTGCAGACGGAATTGGCATTCTCTTTAAATCCACCCACTTTCATATATTTCTCATCTTATTGATGTTAGTCCTAGCAGAGCCTTAATTCTTGATGGTTCCCTTAGAGATTTTTCTTTCCGTATTATTGTTTATGCCCCTCAAGCCAAATCAGCTAGAGTTGCACTGTTTGAGGAGATTAAGCCTTTTGTATTTTCTAAGAAAAATATTATTTGGGGAGGAGATTTTAATTGCACTTTAGATACTACATTGACAGGAGTTGCCGAGAAAAAAATGTACTGTGACTCCAATGCTCTGTCACAAATTCTTTCTGGGGCTAGTATGACTGATGCTTACCATACACTGCACCCACGGGTACTGGAGCTACCTATCACAAATTTGTATATGCTACTCATATTGACATGTTTTTTGTCTCCAAACATTTGGTACCTATTTTTTGTAAATCTCAGCCTTCTGAATTTTTGGACCATAATATTCTTTTTTGCTCTTTTAGTTCACATTCTCTCCCTCCTAAGATTTTTTCACCACATAACTGATGGAGACTGAATATGTCTCTTCTTGATAACCCTTCCTTTTTTTCTCAGATTGAAGTTTTTTTTTTTTGCTAGTAGAGATTCTGTTTTATGTGCTTACGCCTCTTCATTGAATTGGTGGCTGGATACTAAATTGGAGCTGAAGAAGCTTCTACTCTCCTTTGATAAAAATCAGGATAATTCTAACTATTTAAAATACCTCTTCTTGCGAAATCAACTATATAAATGAATGCCTTTTCCTCCTAGTAATAGATATGGATTTAATTCTCAAATTTTGGCAATACAAAAACAGATGAAAACCTTTCAATATGACAGACCTAAATCCTTGAAATTGGAATTTTAATTTGGTACTAGGAAATCACCTGCTTCGGATCCATTTAAAGCCTGTAAACTGAGGTTAGATAACACCTTTATGACCCAGCTTGCCTCACCTAAAGGTACTTTAGTAACCACGGATTTGGAGATGTTAGCAATAGTGCAGCAATTTGTTAGCAATTCTTTTCATGACACATCTGAACAGTCTTTTCCTACTTTTTTCGGATTTACTGCCCCATTGCCTCAGGTTCCGATTTCTCAGGTAACTCCATTAATACAGCCTATTTCTCCCCAGGAAGTTGAGATAGCCATATCTCAATTGAGTAAGGGTACTTTGCCGGGGTTGGGTGGCATCCCCAATGACTTTTATAAAACGTTTCTACCTATGTGCTTTATTTTTTGCCCAAAGTTTTCAATTTTCTATTGTCTTCTTCCTCTTCCCATTCTGGATTTAATACCTCTTTACTTAATTTTTTATATAAGTCAGGAGATAAAACCTTACTGTTGAATTGGAGGCCATTGAGCTTATTGAATAGTGATTATAACATTTTTGCTAAAATTCTTAATAATAGATTATTATTGGTAGTGGATTTTCTTATATACCCGGCTCAAACTTGTGCCATTCCCAACAGGTGTATTCAACATAACTTATACCTTTTGGGGGAGTTATTTGAACTCAGCCATGCAAACAAAATATCTGGATATGTTGTAGACTTAGACCAGGCTAAAGTCTTTGATAAGGTTCGGCATGCATATTTATTTTCTCTACTTCTGCATTACAGCTTTCCGAAACCTTTTGTATTTTGGATATCTACCCTGTATAAGGGGTTACTATTGTGCCTATGGTTAATGGACTTCTTGGTACAGATATCCCTTTTACTATTGCAGTAAGACAGTGATGTCCCTTAAGTCCGCTTCTTTACTCTTTTGTTTTAGACCCAGTAATAAGACAAATTCTATGGGACACTAACATTGTCGGCTTGGCCCCTTCTCCTACATTACCTCGTGAGAAAGTTACTGCTTATGTGGATGATGTTGCATTGTTAATTCAAGATATCCCCTCTCTAACCAATGCACTGCAGTTTTTTTACCATTTTGGGAATTTATCTGGAGTCCAACTTAATATGGAGAAAAGCTTTATTTTTTCTTTAGATTCTATACTTTCAGTTCCTTTAGATATTAGGGGTAGTTGTTTCTTCTCCTCATAAAATTTTAGGTATTTGGTTTGGGACTGGGGATTTGGAATCATATAATTGGGAGAAACAGTTATTTATTGGACAGTTTAAGATTCATTGCTGGAAGGGTTGGACATTTGGGAAGAAAAAAAGAGTTATGATCATTAAACAATTTTTGCTACCTGTTTTTTTTATATTTAGGTTACATCTTTCCACCCCCACTGCATCTGGAAACTAGACTATTTAGTCTCTTTTTTCAGATGCTTTGGGGTAATAGATTGAAACCTGTACATCGGGATATTACTTATTTACCAATTAATAAGGGAGGTTTGGCCATGGTTAACCCTATTGTTTTTTACCACTCCCTGTTTTTTTTTTTTGTTCTTTTTCTTATTTATGGTCTCCTGCAATTATGTCTTTGCAGTTATGGTCACAATTTCTGTGGTCCAGGTATCTTGATAAATGGTCTTTATCACCACTGAAGATTCTGTTAACTGATTCTTTACCATCATATGGTATTTCCACTTTAAAACAGTGGAAAATCTCTTTCCCAAACCTACTCACTTTTTCTAGAAAATCCTTTTATAACTTCATTGTCTTTGATGTTCAAAAAAGTGTTCTACTATTTCCAGAACGTGTGCCCTCTAAAATGCTATTTTCTCTCATGAAGTTAACAGATTTTAGGATTCCCCCTCATATTTGGGATATTGTCTGGCTTTCTATGCAAGGACAGTTAGGGGTCAGAGGTAATTTAAAATATAAGCCCATTACAAAGAGGTTCTGTTAAAAATCTACCTGTATAAACTGTGAAGAAACTATGGTTCATTTTTTCATCACTTGTGCCTTTAGCCAAAATTTTTGGCAGGATGCTGCCGTATATTGGAATTTGCCCTTTTTATCTCATATTTCATATCAAACCATAGTTCTTGGAGATTATACAGGTATCTGGAGACTGTATCACAAAAGTACTTTGAATGTTATTTTTTTCCTTTATACAATATTTTTTATGGCAGGCCCAGTGCCAATTTATATTACAACAACAGACAGTATTATTTAGTACCTTGTTTTTACAGATTGAGAATGGTTTAACTTCTGTTAAAACTAGAGATATTGTTAAGTTTTCTAAGGCTAAAGTAGATTCTTTTTGGCAACATTTCATTTCCTTATGATTTTTAGTGATATTGTTTATTTCTTATATTTATGAACCTTGTATAATATTGTAATCTGATTATTTTTGTTTTCTTTTGTGATGTGTTTCTTTTCAATAAAACTTCCTCTACTCTTTTCGATAAGTTACATGGGATCTTTAACATCCACCTGAACTACCACCAATCCAGGCAGATGGGACCTCGGTTTAACATCTCATCTGAAAGACAGCACCTCAGAAGTGCAGCACCCCTCTCATGCTGCAAATCAGTGTCAGTATTGGAATGTTAACCCAAGTGCCAGATGTGGGAACTGAGCCCACAGCCCTCTGATCTCCCAGCCTCAGAGGTGAGAGTACTACCTACTGAGCCACTGACACTGACATATGAAATGACAGTTACAACCAAAAAAGGGGGTCCAAGAGACCTTTGATTGCAGTCCAGAAGTCTTGGGTGTGAGGACAGGTCCAGAGCAGGTGTTAAAGAGTGCCAGGACTCTGTTTACAATGGGAACAAAGAGGGAAAGCCAGATATCCAATTTTGTGCAATCTTACTGGGGTGTAATATAAATTATGCATAATATTAAATTGGATCAGATGCAGTATATCTTGTTTAATAAATTTATAAATCCCTCTCCAAATCTTCCCCCAGAGTTCAGTTTCTGTAGGAAGAGATAGTACATGTGCCCAGTAAAAACAAACCCCTGTTGTGAAATGTGAGTCCAGAGCCTGTATGTGCTTATAGATACCAGAGACTGCATGTGGTTGTTCTGCAATATTATGCACTGTGGCAAGATCTTCCGAGGGGTACAAGGTCCATGGTCTATGGCTCAAGAAGGCAAGTATTGAGTTTTTAAGCTGGAGAAATTTAAAGATATCCTTCTGTTGGAGATTAAATTTATCTTGAAGAACTGGAAATGTGGTTATGTCATCTCCCTGAAGGAAATCATTCAATGTGGCTTGTCACAGTTAAGGGAGAAATGAGAGGAGAAAAGGCCGGATACCAGTCTGAAAATAAGAATTGTTAAAAAGTGGTTGGGTGGGTGAATGGTCCCAGGCCACCAAAAGATGGACCTGCATTTGGTTTAAGGCCTTAAGAGACCAGGCCAAAGGATATCCTCTGACTGCCCAGGAAAGTTGAGCAGGTCGTATATAACCTAAGGCCGATAAAGTACAAGCCGAGTTATGAGCTAGGTCTCTGTCTCGGTCCAACCAAATAGGCAAGTAATTATTAGTCTGAGAAGGGGAATCTGGCTTAAACCAGAGGACTACTTTACTCATGTGTTGGGCAACATAGTAGGTGAAAAGGGATGGGAGGGCCAAGCCCCCACAGGTGTTAGGAGCAGTCAGCTTTAAGTACGCCTGGTGTACCATCTTTCTTTTCCATAAGAAGGCAGTAAACATTTTCTGCAGTCTCACAAACCAGGACTTGGGGAGGAAAAAAACAACATCTCTAGGGGGTACAGTAATCTTGGTAATATATTAATTTTAAGAATACTAATGTGCCCCCAAAGAGAAAAGGAGAGGGAGAGTTCCCCACCTCACTAGATCAGTTTTTAAAACCTGTAGCAAGTCAGTAAGGTTTCTCTTTACCATAGTAGGGGATATCTCTAGCAATAGTTATACCTAAGTATGTGAGGGTTTTTGGTTCCCATGCCAAGCTGAGAGCCGCACAGTCTTCCCTGGTCATGCAATGGTTAAGAGGAAGTATCTTTGATTTGGAAAGGTTCACTTTGTAGTACAACACTGCAACAAAGTCACTTAGTTCTGCTAGGAAGCTGGGAATGGAGGGTGCAGTGTCCTCAACGTGTAGGAGAAGATCATCTGCATATGCTTATACAGTGTATCTTCTCTCACCCACTTGAATGCCTTTTATGGAGGGGGAGTTAAGGATTCTTGGTATTAAGTGCTCTAAGTAGAAATTAAAGAGGAGAGGAGAAAGTGGGCAGCCTTGCTGGGTGCCTCTCTGGAGAAGGAAGAGCTGTGAGAGACAGCCATTACACCAAATTTGGGCTGAAGGGGAGCAATATAAAAGCTATACCCATTTAATAAAGTCCTCAGGTATACCAATGTGTCTAAGTGAAACAAAAAGAAAATGCCAGGAGACCCTATCAAATGCTTTCTCAGTGTCTAAGGAGACCAAGACCACTGGTATCTCAGAATCCCTAGATGCCTAGAGAAAATGAAGAAGCTTTCTTGTGTGGTCACTCAAATGGTGGCCCTCCATAAAGCCCACCTATTCACAGCTTATCACCCTTTGCATCACACCAGTCAGGTGATTGGCTAGGATGTTAGCAAGCACCTTAACATTGGTTCAACAGGGAGATCAGAAGATAGTTCTCTGGAAGTAGAGGATCTCTACCTGGCTTGGGAATTAGGGTGATAAGACCTTCCAGAAAGGTAGGATCTTGAATTCCTTCCCTGAACCAGAGATTAAAAACATCCACCAAAAGGGGTGACAATTGGGGAAGACAAACCTTGTAAAAATTGCTCGGGATACCATCCGGACCAGGGCCCTTGTCCAGGGCTAGTTGCTTTATCACCTGTCCCACTTCATCAGGAGTAATTGGGGTCCCTAGATGTTCCACAAGGACAGCAGGTAGGGAAAGAAGGGTAGCGGAGGTCAGATAGTCTGAAATAGCTTGTGGAGTAGGAATATGGGTACCCATGAGAGAGTAAAGTCCCTGATAATAATCTCTAAAGATAGAAACAATGCCTCTGGGCTCAGAAACTACATGGGATGATCTCAACCCAGGAACTGTTCTTGATGATTCTGTCTGCCGTAATCAGAGGGCTAATAACTACCCAGCTTTCTCCCCTGACTCTAAGTATGTAAACTTAGTTCATTGGAGAGCAAGCTCTGCCTTTTTGGGCCATGGTATCTGCATATTGGAACTGTAGTCGATGTAGGTGCACCCAGTCATAGTCTGGGGAGGTGAGGGTTATGAAGCATTCTATCTGATGAATTTTGCCCCAGAAGAGCATCCAAAGTTTCCTTGGTCTTCTGGGTGCAAATAGTAGCAAGGTGAATAAATTCACCTCTGAGAGCACATTTAAGGGTGGCTCACACCATATCGACCCTGTCCACTGAACCTCTGTTATTCAGGAGAAAATTAGAGATAAACTCCTGGATATGGGTTAGAGTGGAGGGATGTGCAGGAGTTGGGTGCTGAGGTGCCAGAGGAAGTCCTTATGAACTCTAGGTCATAACAGGCAATCAAAGCTCACTGGGGAGTGGTCCAATAGTACACTGGGGTGAATTGTGGCATCAATAATGTCAGGGACAGCAGAGGAGCTAGCCAGGAAGTAATCTATGTGGGATGATGTCCTATTTGGGGGGAGGAAATAATATGTATATTGACATTCAGAGGGATAGAGAATGCACCAGACATCCATCTCCCCCAAACCTGACATGAGATCCCATAGCGTCCTTTGGGCTGGGGAAAGTCCTATTCATTTGCTGTCCAATCGATTTATATCTGACCAAGGGGATAAATTCCAGTCACCCTCAAGAACAGTCATAATAGGTGGATTGGAGACCAAAAGTGAGAGTAAGTGGGTGAAAAATTGGGGAAAATCAGTGTAGGGCCCAATAATCGAACTCATGATTATTGGAAGTGACTCAAGTATACCTCAGAGGATGATAAACCACTCCAATGGATCCCACCATTCATGAGTCATAAAAATGGCACAGATTTAGCAAAGACAATAATTGTACCTCCCCTTTGAGAAGAGACTCCAGAGTCAAAAATCTGCCCCACCCAAAGGCGGTGAAAGAGGAAAATATTGTCTCTCTTTAAATGGGTCTCTTGTAGACATACTATATTAGCCTGCAGGTGCTGAAGGTGTTTCAAAACCATTTGATGCTTTTTCTTGTTTTGGGCCCCTTTGACATTCCAGCTAACAAACTTGTAATGCCCCCCTCCATCTTTAAGGTGATCTCTGGGTATTGGCTGGAGAACTGGAAATCCAGATGCTATCGAACCTAGTAACAGGGAGAGACAAATGTGTCCCCAGTGTGCAGAAATATCCCTCTCCCTCTACAAACAATCCCCTTCAAAAAGAAGTCAAAAATACAAAAGAATTACCAGTGAACCCCAACATGCAGAACAAGCCTTCCTCCCCAACCCCTGTCCTGCAAATTCCAAACCCAGATAGACTCCTGTGGATCACAAATACCCCATCCCTCCCCAGATCCTAAAACCACAATACCAACAAAACTACTCTTACCCCCGGTTCTAGAAACCGTACTCCCAGTATATCTTGTCAGGAGAATATTCCCTCCAGCCACCAACATAGAAGCCTATCCATCCCCCTCCCCCTCCCCACCACTCCACAGCATTATTGGACCCACTACTAAAATTTAAGTATAAACCAGTAACCAGAACTGTAATCAAGGGAATTAGTCAAGGATAACAGCTTCTAACTATGTACAGAGTATCAAACAACTTTGTAAAACAGTCTTTAGGAATAACATTCTGCTATTTCAGGGTAGTAAGAGTTCCTTGTGGGGGAGAGCTCTTGTTTCCGTGACAACAGTTCAGGGATCTAAAATGGATAAATAGGGCAGTCCTCTCTCAATTCTGAAAATGTCCAACCAAGACACTTACCCCTAAATCCAGGTATAACAGCATTAGCCCCTAATGTAGAATAAACCCCCACAATCACGCTAATTTCTAATGCAGCTCAAAATGATGAGAGACACCAGAGGCAGGTTTACCACTCAGAATTATGTAAAAAGATCTGGCAGTAAGGTCTTCAGCTCCAAAGCCACTTGTGAAGGGGAGACAAAAGTGTTCCATTAGTCTGCATGTTTCATCTGCAGGATAGTGGAGTAGCAAACTCATAATGGTGTGCCATCCACAATCAATTTCATCGCAAAAGTGTGAAACTCCTGCTGCTTGACTCTCACTGATTGTGGTAGGCCTTGGGATACTCTCAGGCAGTGTCCCTCCCATTTCAATTCCTGAATATCTTTTATTTTGGCCAGGATATGCTGCTTATCTTGATAATCAAGCAGCTTAAAAATAAGAAGGCACAGTTGGGAACCAGCCAGGGTGGGAGGCACGGTGACCAATGGGCCCGCTCCATAACTTACATGGAGTTGTGTGGGGATGGTCTGGCTATATGTTCACATAACCTTTGGGCAAATTTAATTGGCTTCAGTCCCTCTTCCTTCTCAAGCAAGCCAAAAAGGACCAAGTTATTGCCCCAGCTGTGCCCCTCAAGATCTTCTAATTTGTCTTCCATTTTGTGCAGTTTCTGATATAATAGATTGAAGCTGGAGTCTACTTTCACCTCCATTTCTCAGTGGAGATGATTCTGGTTTCAGTGTCACTAATTCTTATAGTGAGTGACTCCATGGAGGAGCTCACCTTCTTCAGATCCCGACATGTCAGCCAGGGAACTTTGGACAGGCTTCATTATTCAATAAAGCGCTCTTCAGTAAGCACTGAACTGGAAGCCAAGGTTTTGGTCAAAGAGGCTGCCTGGTGCTTGGGCCTTTTGGGCCTTCGCTTTCTCTGGTGTCTGTGGGGGAGTATGACATGATGGTGGGTTTTTCATCTCTGCATCTATTTGGACTGCAAATTACAATGACCCAATGAGAGTACAGCAATCCAGTAAGTGCTTAGGGTTAATAAAGTGGGATACCAGTAGCAGAAAAACTCAAAAACTGTAGAGATAGCAGGAAGCGTGGGAGAGATACAGCTCACAGCTCAGCAGCCATCACGTGACCTCTCCATATGATTTATTTTAATGTTGGCTTGTATTTCACTTTGCTGACCATGGAGCAGTGCAACCTGAGGTGGGGTGATGTAACACAGGGGCTTCAAAGTTCTGACACTGAATTCCTTGAGTATTATGAGAGGCAAACAGAAACAAGGACTGTGGTAAAGTCCTATGATGTTTGTTAGACCTGTCAAGCCAAGGATGTACCGCAACAAACAGAATCTGTCCAGGGACCCAATGACAGCATATAAGAAATATGCTTTACACAGACCACCACAGATGTTAGCACAAGATGCACCATTCTGTCTTGCTCCCAATCTGAATTTTAAGCCTGGTGTCTCATTATAGTACTGATCAATGGTAGTCAGGCAGAATGAAATGCGGTCCATAATGAGTTACCTGAAAACAATGGCTGAACTAACTGAAGGGGAAAAAAAATCACCAGCCACTCAACATGTAAGACCTGCATCCAGAAATTGATAGTCCACAACCTTCCTCCCATAGACGTCGTGTAAGTTTCTGAACACCCCACTATACAAATCATTAATTACAGTGTTCTGTCAGAAGAAAAGCAGCACCGCAACTTGACCATTTTCTTAACTACTGGAAGTGTTTCAGCAGCCATGTCATTCCTGCCTGAAACACAGTCTTGCATCTTGGAGCCCAGCATCTCAGAAAACGTTAACCTACTACCTGATCACCAGTCTGTGCTCACCTAGAACTCCGAACAAGTTACCCCATCCTGCAGCCAGTCAAACAAAAACTGGAGAAAACTGTTGATGCCTCTTATTAATTTAAATTTATTCAGAGACAATTGTGTGTTCCAGCAGGGGATTTCAATAAAAATCTTAAATTACCTCAAGCCCATGAAAAGACAGAGAATTAATTTGATCGCAGACTCAGAATCTGATTCCAACTAGAAAGAGATTGTTTCCTGATGCTGCCCATTTTGGGTTTTTTTTCAGCTTTTAGTGCAATTTAGTGTTTTTGACTATTTGATTTATGCTGCATTTAAACAAATCATATAATCGAAATTAGAATTCTACTGCCTGCCAGCTGTTGCCATACCGAGACACCCTGAAATGTGTAAGTACATTGCTTTCCTTCTTAATATTTAATCAAGGAAATTAACAAATGAGGTCAATATACTATAAAAAAACAGTAGCTGGGTGCCCATCTACAACAAGGCTGAGTTTCCATCTCAGGAGTTGATAGACTAATAGAGATCTCTTGAGCTTCGCTCTCGAGGTATCTATGAGGTCATCAACTCTCTTGATGGAAACACAGTCTTGCTATAGATGGGAACCCATCCACAATTCTATTTGTTTATGACATCATAGTGCTCACCATGGCAACTTCCTGTGATGATGCAAAACAGCTATTGTGTGGTTGGGACAGGAGAATCAGATACAGTTTGAAAGGCTCTGTGAAATTAGTGCTGCATTACATACAAAGTTTAGTCGACCAACAGAGGGGGTAAGTAAAAAAAAAAGAACAAATAACTAGAACACAATAAATTCAAATGTAAGTGGTGTAAATCTAGAGTTTAGAGATTTCTATTATAATAGAGAATTGCTCTTTAATCTCCATCCACAATACACAGCACTGTCTGCTTTTGCATCCTTGACTGTCATATTGGTCTCCCTTGATTTCACCTGGTACTTACTCCATTCTTCACCCTCCTGCATCTCCTTGTATCAGATGAAGTCTGATGAATGCCTTTTTCTTAGCCCTCTGGATGCAAGTCTTACATGTTGAGTGGCTGGTGATTTTTTTTCCCCTTCAGTTAGTTCAGCCATTGTTTTCAGGTAACTCATTATGGACTGCCTCTCTGACCTTCACAGAGAACCAGATTAGTCTTCAAAACCAATTTCTTATTGTGACCTCTTCAAGTATGATTTTAATGTCTCTAGAATGACCCCTTCAAATGCCTCCCCATATTGCCTCCACACCTCTGAAACCATCCACCCCAACAGCCTTAACCCATATTAATGCCCTCATCTGGTTAAAGTCTGCTTTGTTGAAATCCTTCAGTCTCTGGTGAGGGTATACTGGCACCGAAGGCCAATTCAAATAAAATGGCTTTATGATCACTGGACCCTAGTGGTTCCCCCACCCTCACTCCAGGTACCATTTCTGAGTTGTTGAGTGCTACAATTAACATGGTAGCCTGCCCTGTGGGTTTCCTGGCCAGCTGCACCAGCAGGAAGTCTTGCAATGTTTCTCATAAGCCTTGACTTCTGGTGCTCCTAGCAGCTGAAATGTCCCAAACAATATCTGGCAGATTGAACTTACCAACTACCATTACCTCCACATTTGAGGCCCCTTCTTAATTTCTGGCTCTTGTTTCCTATTGCCCTCATCCCTTGACCTGGTGCCCTGCAGCCAAGAACCATGTGCAATGTCTTGCTTGATTCCATCATGAGCTCTACCTGCAGTGATTCTGTTACCCCATGCCCTCCCCAAATGGCCCCACCTACTACCACCTTGATGATTTTTCTGACTTAGAGGGCTACCCCTCCTTCTTTAACTTTCCTCCTACCTGGCCTATAAATGGCATAACCCAAGACCACCAGTTTCAGGGCATCACTTTCTTTGGCCCAAGTTTCCATAACTGGTACAAGATCCAACTCTGCAACCATCACCAGGAGCTCTTTAATATTATTTCTCAGGGTCTCAGCATGAAGGCAGGCAGCCTCCCATCTTGTGCCCAATCCTTTCCCATCTTTTATAGACTGCCTCCCTTCATCATTCCTCAAACACCTTAATTTCCATTCTTTTTTTTTCCTAGTTTAGCTAATCTTCTGTCTCTGCCTGGCCTCCATTCTTAGCCTGTCACAAATGTCTGCCTTGTTTCTTCCCTCTCCAGTGCTCCTAGCCTTCATTTCTGGGTGAGCCCTAGCTATGTTTTCTACTTGCTGTACTTCCTCAGTAGTTCCCCTAGCTTCAGCATTGCCCATCACTGTAGACATCAAACTTCTGCCCTAGGGCACTAGTCCTCTCTCTTATTAGGTAAAGCCCATCACCCTTAAAGAGCCTCCTCTCCCAGAAGCCCCCCGGCACCCTGCAAAACAGTACCTCTCCTACTAACACCATCTCTTCAACCCCAGTAAAACTCTCAGTCTCCTCCTTCCTCAAATTATGCTCCCCGTACACCCTACTCCACATTGAAAGGATGGCAGAAAATGATAGGGAAACCAAGATCTGGGCTCATTTAGAAAAGGGGAGTTACCTTCTACCTCCCACTAAGAGATTTCCTCTGCTGCTCAAGAAGGTGAGCAATTATTTCTTTTTATGATTTGAAAAGATTAGGATTTGGATAAACAAATTCTCAATTAAGTGGCATTAATCCCAGATAAATGGTTGCTATGTTTTTAAAAAGACTTTAAATGTTTAAACAGAATTTTTGTTTCAGAAAGTTATTGCTGATAATATCTAATCCTAATAATTATATATAATCCCTAAAGTCAATGTTGCTGTCCTTTTGATGACATATATTACTAAAAGTAATGGATTGAGGAACAGTGCTTCCTGTATCAATATATTGACATTGTATATATGGACTTTACAGTGGAGCAGGGAAGTCTAATTTGATTAGTGATTATTTTATGGATTTGCTTAAATTTCTTTTTAAGGATTGTTCCTTCTTGAAAGTATCTTATAAAAATTAAACAAGCTCTCAGCTTGGGTTTACTAAGTTTAATTTTTACATATTTAATATAAAATATAGTTCTAATGATAATACAATGTATGCACAGTATGCATTATATATTTTCTTTTCTTACTATTATAGAATTAAGTCTTGCTTCCTCAAAGCACTGACAGGGTCTTGCAGTTATCATAAAAGTATTTCCTTTTGTACATATTATGCAAACATTCTCATTAAAATATGCATTTACATAAGAAAGGTTTTTTTATGAACAAGTTCCTGTTGAGATAAAATGTTTTTATAATGTTAATATAAAATATGCAGTTAAAACACTCCTCTCACATTTTCTGGATATGTTGCATATTTTATATGATAGCTACTGTAGGGAGAATTTGTGTTATTCAGCAATGAAAGTGGTAAAGTATATAGTACAAATTAGCAGGGTGTTCTAACTGCATCTACTGGGACAAGTAATCAGGTAGAGTACACTGCTTATTAGCTTAAGAAATGTGGAAAGTAAACTGCTTTATTGTCTTTTCTGTCATTTTTTAATTAGGTTTGTGCTTCTAATTTACTACAAATAATCTTATACAAAGTAGTTAGCATTGTATAAATCCTTGTTTGATATGCTGAAGTTTAATAATATTATGTTTGTGTTTCAACTAAAATTAATTGCCTTGTTGTATTACTAGACTAGAACTATTTCATTGTTGGTTAAACAGGCAACATTTTGAGAGAAAGTTTTGAGTCTAGAGTGTCTTTTTCTGTTTTCCTCTTATTTCAAGTAATAAATACTAAATTTGAACTTCAAATTATACAAACATACTGTAATGGTCATTGATGCCTAGTAGGCAGAAACTATACTATTATTTACAACCCTTTTTGGTAGCTAAAGGTCAATGAACCCTTTAACGGATGGAACTGTATTATGTTACATTTACTGACCTCTAGGTCACACATTGATTAAAAACAATCAATAGACTTTTCTATATATTCATCATACTATGTATGGGTGTTCCTATTTTACCTAAACTCTCAATCTTACTTCACATACATGACAGGCCTTACTATGTCACACATTAATCTAAAATCAATTTCTTTTCATTTTTACAGTTGCTGTAACACAAACAGTTTTCATTACATCTGGATTATAAGAAAGTAACATTTGTACTACTCATGAGTAAAAATAAGAAAAAAAATATTTTCCTTCTGATTAAGGTAAACAAATTGCTGGGGAAAAGTCTTTGTGTCACATACAGTATGAAGAAAGTGCCATATTTCACATAATGGATAAAACATGTGAAGACAATAAAATATGAAACTCATCTCTACTATGTACCTCACAATACACTAGAGGCTTGTATTTAATGCTGAACAATGTTACACCCCATTTCATGATATTCCATTTACAAAATTGACTGATTTTAAAAGAAGAAAATGTGTGTTTTCCATTATTAGTTACATTTACAAAAAAAAAAAAACATGGTTTCAGTGAAAATGATCCAACTACTTTATTATCAAGTCCCCCATTCGGAAGTAAATAAGCTTCCTGGTTGTTAATTATAAGTACCCCCCACACACACACACCACCACCACCATGTTTAGTAATATGAAGATGCCACTGCTTGGCTTCTGACATATGCATTTGAAGGTCATACAAGCAATTACACCTGCAAGTTCCTTAAGATATCACATTATTTCCTGCTTGTAATAGTATAATCCCTTCTGGCATGCTTTGTGTTTAATTTGTTTTGTTAAATAAATTATATATATATATATATATATATATATATATATATATATAACATATATATATATATATATATATATATATATGCATATATATATATATATATATATATATATATATATATGCATATATATATATATATATATATATATACATACATATATATATATATATATATATATATATATATATATATACACACACATCCCTATTTGTCTATATCTATATCTATATATTTATTTTATTTAAAATTTGGTAACCAGGAAAGGTACCATGAGCAGAAGCTCATTTCCAGATGTGATCTGGGGGAAGGGGTATAAAACAGAGGGTAACAAACGTCAGTTACATGGTAAATTATAGAGTAATTTTAGACAGCTTGAGAACAAATGACAGAATACATGTAAACATGAAACATAGAATATTTACAGTATAAAACAGAGTATGAACATTTATCCATTATGTGAAAAAAATAATATATATATATATATATATATATATATATATATATATATATATTTACTGTTCTGTATCTGCCCTTTTCCATTTGATCACAGTTTACTGTCTCTGTTTCTATTGTGGCTTTTACATTCTGTGATGTCAGTCCTACCATACTCCACTGCTGAGTACAAAGCAGTAACCCATGGAAATATTTTCACAGAATATTCTGGGAAGGAATCTAGAAAGAGAAAAAAAATATCTCAGCCCAAGGATTTAAAATAATAGTTGGTAACAGCCCAAAACAGCCATGTTTACATTTTTTTTCCACAGGCCCCCATATTCAAAATGTTAGCACACCACCAACCAGGGCAGTGCCTCACTAACCTGGATTAGCACCAGTACTCTGGGTGGAGCCATATTCAGAGGCCCCCTGGAGTGCCTCCCAATCCCAGCAACATGTTCACTCACAATATATCACTTTGCATATGCATAAATTATGCAGAGGTATATTGACAGGTTTCTTTGGTGATAAGCAGCAGCCAGCGTGGTTCCACTTACCACCTCCAAAACCTGGCATTAACTGTGCACTAAGACTGTGCTCCCATCCTCTGAACACAGGGAGGCTGTACTGCAGCCAGATTAACTGGTAGTATACTGAACCCCCCACCCCTAAGTAGAGATGTGTGAAACTGGCAAATTTCATTACATGAAATATTTCACAAAATTCACCCATTTCACGAAAATTTTTGCAGACACAAAATTCAGAATTTCACCCTCAGAATGCAAATGTCATTGCTTTTCCAGCAAAATTCCACATTTCATGGGTGAAATTCTGCATTTTGCACCCTGCAAAATATTTTGCAGAATGGGCAAATTTCGTGAAATGTTTCAAGAGACGAAATTGCCAATTTTGCGGGAATTTCACTGGCAAAATTTAATTTAGCAACATCTCTACCCCTGAGTGCCCATTTGGCAGCAAAAAACCTTATTCCCTGGCATCTAGTGGACCCTTCTCTCCCTGATTGCCAGGTTTAATATATTGCAGATATTCCTGGTGGGCTAGTAGCCCTCCATCCATGTGTCTACTCTCCATCCACCCATCCACTGTGGACTCCCTGCCCCACATCTCTTTCACTCCAGTCACAGGTTCTGCAGTTAAGAATGCAACTGGCACAACCATCTGTTCACCTCCTTGGCTGGCAGCCATCTGAACTGCACAGAGCACTATCGCAAGTATTGTAGATGCTGTTTCTACATTACTAACAAGTGCGGTCTGTGCAGGTCAGACAGAGGCCAGCCACGTCACAAATTCAATATGGCATTTTGCAGTCATTCCCTGCTTTGGGGCCACAAAATGGTGTTAGTGAGTTACTAATCTCTTTTGCAATCACTGCTATATCCCATACCTCATGTATTCTAATGGCAAGGTCCCTGTTCGGGGACAGCTGTCTTTCCTCCAAATACTTCTGAATATTGTCCTCATTACTGTTGACTATCCTCATGAGCCTATTGTCATCTGAAAACTTCAGCACTCAGCTACCAACTTGCTACACTTAATTAACTGAGTCCAATCTTTATGTTCAGGGATACCATTCTTTGCAATAATTTCAAACACTTTTCCCATTATCACAGGCCTCAACAGTGAGAATGTGAATTATAACCAGACATCAGATAAGTGAACTGTAAGTAAATCTGCAAAACTGTAGTGGATTTTCAAGCATGGTTTAATCTTTTTGTAGCACAAATATATTTTTAAATTTTGCATTTTTTTTTGTATCTTCTATTTCTGCACAGTCCCATGAGGAACTCTCTCAGGCATCCACCATTGCCCCAGCTCTACCTCCTTGCCTGAGACATCTTCAACTCCTGGCAACAGCCTGGCGATCCCCCCAGCTCTCAGTCACCTAAGGTAGGAATGTCCTATCCACCCAGGGTGCTCTATCTAGAATTAGACATGCCGGACTGGGCTCAGCCCATGAGAGGATGATGACCGGCAAGTGGAGTGTCACTACTGAGTTGGTGGTGCTGTCGTCTATACCAGTGGATGGGGATTTTCTATGTAGTGGTTTCCCCTGGGGATGCAACATGCAATTACATCTGTGCATGGCTTTCCTGCTGACGTCTGCCATACTGCTCATCCTTGTGATCTGGCTAATGATCCTGCAGTACCTCCAATCTCCATTAGGGATCACGAGGACACTGAACAACCCCAGGATCCCTCCCAGAGAGGAGAGCAGCCCTCCAGATGCTCAATCCTCTCCATCCCCCGGCAACCCCTGTCTCCCTGAGTCCATCACTGAAGCTGGGTCGCTGGCATGGTGCAAGGTGTGGTGTCCAGTTCCTCAATCCTCAGTACCACTGGCCTGGCCCTAAATTCTGCATTTTGAGTTTAAAGTTTTCAAGGAAATGTTATTGTGGTATATAAGCTGATACATGACAGTAAACAACACACTGCATTCATAAGTTAAAGAGGAAAAAAAAGCAATGAGGTTGCAAAGCAAACAAATCCAGGAAAGTCATTTTGGGGGTGTGACACTTCTCCTGGTGCGCTTCTTTAAACAGAGAATGATTGATGCAGGGTATAGTTTATCAGTGTCACTGGTGAGGGCCAGTCAATTAAATTCCTTTAAAGAAAGATTAGATAGGCACATGAGGAAGACAGAGTTCAATGGCTACTACTACTACTGAGCAGTATGGGTTGGTCACAAAGGGCTACATGTTTGTTTTCTGCCTCTTACTACTTTGTTATGAACATGCTGGTTTTCCTGAAATATAGCTAAACACTCAAGTTTAAAGGTGTGAGCTCAAATGGCAAACTAGATGTGTGATAATTGAGCAGCTGTAGCTGTATTCCAGCACTTACTGGAGCTGCTATTCTTGGTTGGGCTGGAGAGAGAGAGACAGAGAGAGAGAGACAGAGAGAGAGAGAGAAACTGTTTGAGTATTCACTGCAAGCTCAATGTATTGCTTTCCTATAAAAAGTCATGAATATTATTCTCATAAAGTGAGCATTGATATAACTTTTATTTTATTCTTGCCAGAAAAGACCTCACCATAAGTAAGCTAACTATTAAATAAGCATTCTATCTAAATATATTTAAACAAATAACTGTGAAACATCTTTTTCTGAGGCAGTCAGTATATACAGTATACAGTATATACTTTCTAAACTTAAATGTTTTTGCCTGAAAAAGCTTGGCCCTCCACTGCCAAAAATGACATTTTTACCCAACTCATCATTTTGCTCATCTGCTTCCTATTATTGGTAATTCTTCCCCTGAAGCCTAAGGCTGACTGCCACACACATACAGCCACTGATTGTTTCTTCCCAAGTGTGCGAGTTAAGGCTTTTTACTCAGTAAATATGATAGGGTATTTTCTAATGTCACTAACCTCTAGCTAACAGCACAACACAGCTAACAATAAAGCTGTGAAGTAATTGGAACTGACAAGTCTTCAACATTCTTTATTTTAGCAAATTAAATACTGCCAAGACAACTAATTTAGAGAACACAAGTTGAAACTGGTATGAATAACTTCAACGGCACAGTGCACCAAAGTGTGACAATATTAGTATATAAAGCTCACTCGTGAGAAATATTTTTGTCATTTTTTTAGGATGCAGAGTTTGCATCTTTTCACTGTGAACAGATTTATGCAAAGCCTTAAAAATGTGGGCAACCAGTGGAGTGGTGGGCAGAGGTACTGGTTGCCACACCATATGCCACTCTGGCCACCCCACCCCTCCTTCCCATGATCCACAACATGCCAGGCAGGGGCTAGGGAGTGGAGCAGTGAATAGAGAGTGCCTTTTAAACTAAGACCTGGTGCAGGCCTCCTAAAGCAGACACCACTGACAAACAGCATATGGGAGTGCCAAAGTGGTGGTGGTAGTAGCAGTAGTAGTAGTAGTAGTAGTAGTAGTAGTAGTAGTAGCAGTAGTTAAAGAGTTCATTTTTAGGCAGGATAAAACAATTAGTCTTTGGGTGGGGCCTATTTTCAAAGTTATCTTGACAAAAAGCAAGATCTTACAGGACAAATAATTGATAAAATAGCATAATAATTGATACCGGATATTTATAAAATGTGCATCTGACAAACACAACATACTAATCTAGAATCATTCATCAATAATTTCATTATGTATCAATGTGATTTATGCTTATGAATATCACAATTCTTTACAAACTTACAAAATCTGTACATACTGTAGCAAATGTTGCAATCCACCCAGCCTCCTATAAACCTATTAAACAGTTACACTGTTCTGACTTACAGTGGCCTCTAGCAAATTAAAAATGTGAAAGTGTTTCTATTTTTCTAAATCCCAACTGCAAGTTATTCCATATAGTTAGAATCTGGAAGTTTAGTGTTATATTACCAACATTTTTAATTTTTGACATCCTGATTCCTCTCTGACTCCTCCTTCTTGTGTTACATCTCTGTATGCCCACATCCTGGATTTAAAAAGCAATATCCTTTACTACATGCGTTGATAAAAGGGAGAAATGTAATTGGGCAAACAGCATAACCTGACCATAGTTTAAATTGACTATTTAATCCACAGTCAGTGTGAGCTGCTCGGCCAGCAATATCCCTGGGCAAAACAGCACTTGTTTTGTGCTTGTTGTGCTTGCAATCTGAAAGACAGCAACTGAAAAACTGAGCAAGTGACAGATAGCTGCAGCAGGGAAATTGCATTGCCTCCCTGTTCCCATCCATGTTGTCAGTAGCCACTGTATTTGTACTCCCATCCCCGAGTGAAGCATGTGTCCCCCACCCTGTATAAGGGTAATTTCACTGAAAGAGAACCAAAACGCATGGGAGCCCATCTCCATGATCCTGATAGACCATATTATAATTCAATGGCGAGTGGCACACCGAGGGAGGGAGCTTGAGAGACAGTGCATGGCATTTCTAAAAGCATTTCTTCTGCGCTGTCTCTCACATATGTCCTTTAGATGTAGAAGTTCCACTTGCTAATTGTTATCTCAGGGTTTGTCCTGCAATATACTTTGTCTTCTAGTGCAGAAAGAGCATGGGACATATTTTTTGTTAATGGGTATTTGTGTGGCAGTGTGCCACACAGAGCAGGACAGAGTGACAGCAGTACTGCACTTGGTATGCAGGGCAAAAAGCAGGGTGAGAGCAACTGGAGAGCGGCGCAAGGTAAGTGTACTGTCACATCTCTGTTGGTGTCTCTTTCTCTGTGGCTGTTAGCAGAATTGCTGCGCTCAAGACTAAGTACTTTATGTCTGTTCAAGAGAGACAGACCAAACAAAAGCAATGGAGAGTGGGCAGTGATGCTCATACAGCCGTGACAGTAGTGTCACATCTCTGTCTCGCGAGAGAGACACAGATAAGCCACTCCTCCACAGTACTGAATAAGCATGTTGCAGAGAGAGAGAGAGAGAGAGAGAGAGAGAGAGAGAGAGAGAGACATGCGGCAGAAGTGCTGGAATGAACTTGCACTCTGCCTTGTGTAGAATGTATAGTTACCACTGGTGACAAGAGGGTGAGAGAGAGCGAGAGCGATAGAGAGAGAGATGGTGAGAAGGACATTGGGAGCAGTGTGTCTCTGTGTGGGTGTCATGTTGAGTGGACAAGACAGCACCACTGTATTCAATTGACACAGCAACAGTCATTGCAAGGCTAAGTGTTGGGGGAGGACCATAGTACACCAGGCTGCAGGTGTCAGAAAGTATAATTATGCACAACAAATGTCAGAAAACATCTCAGTGGTGTGTTTCTGACATTTGTATGTGCATAAAATCAATCAGAGTTGTATTTTTTTTTGGGTGGGGGACTGTTTTGCAAGGTGGCAGGACACAGTACCTTTCTGGCTACTGAAACAGGGGTAAAACCCCTTTACATTGCTTTTTTGTTGTGGGGAATGCAACCCATGAGTGCAATAATGCACTCCAGGGTCTGGGGGTTATAGACATTTAATCCACACCTCGGGTGCTGTGAGGACACTTGGTCTGTGGCCTCATGCCTCACAATGTACCTGAGGCATGGATTAAATGCCTATAACCCCATACTCTGTCATGGGTTACTGCTAACTTATTAAGCCCTTTACCATTTTAAAAGTTGTATTTGTGTTTTGCTTTTCCCATCTTTATTGTAAGGAATCCCACCCCAAATCTTTATAAAGTATGTTTCCACAGTCCAACGTTTGCATAAGGATCTAGTTCACTATGGATCTCCTTACTTCCATGATTAATATTTTGGTACTTCTACATAAAGCTCCCAACGAGCAGTATACCTTGTTTATAGTATTTGAAATATGATAGTTACATTTTAAGGGTGGGATATTCAAACTGCGCCCAAAATGTGCGCAATAGCAGGAGCAAGCACAAGCCCATTGCGCACATGCGCAATAGACACGATATTCAAACATGGAGCAAGCCAAATTGTGCAACCAGCCAGCGTCTGAATATCGCACAACCTAACCCGCGCGCAGCGCAACCAGGAAGGGAAGCTAAGAGATAGCGCTGCTAGAAGCAACAAGGGCAGCCCAGCTGAGCAGTCCAGAGGTGCCATAGCTGCAAGCAGGAGCCCCCAGCAGCAGAGCAATGGAACTGCACAACCAGGAGGTAGGTAGGGGCCCACCACCCATGACACAGATGGGCACAGGAACACACTGCAGAACTGACAATGCACCCCCACACCCCAAGCACAGCATAACTGGGGGAGGGACGGAATATCCACTGGCCCATGGGGACAAGCAAACAAAGCACAGCTGGGCCATGTTGCCCCAGCACACCCACCGGTAAGCTGAGACTGTCACACAAGGGGGGAGGACTACCCCAGTGTACAGCAGCCCCCCCCCGTGCACAGCACACCCTGTACTGTGACCCCAAGCCACCCCTATGAGCAGTGACCATCACTGCAGGAATCCCATTCAACCCCTCACACTGCAACCCGCGTACCACAGAACCATAAAAGCCAGACTCACCATGAGCACCCAGCAGTGGGTGGAAGCACACGGCAATGCAACAACAGCAGACACAGTGTCAACACGCACAACCCCCCTGAGGCACAGCTGAGACACCGAACATGTGTCACCACAAGTAGTACCCCACACGGAAAGGGCATGCCCCTGACATCACTGCCATTGACACAGCACCCTGCACAGTAGACCGGTGTCTGCGCGACTCACCACGAGCCACAGCAGCCAGCACAGACACCCACAGTGGTGCATGGAAGCATGCATCACACGGATGCAACACAGTGCTGGGGCAAACTTATTTATTCATTCAATTTTGGTGACTGGGTAGGCCCACTGAGCCCGGAGGTCTCTTTTCAGGGGCGACCCGGGTTAAGTTACAGAGGTAAGGCATACATAGTGGTTTACAACATGATAGCACAGTGCATACATAGTGGTTTACAAGATGATGGCACAGTACACACTTTTAGATATTGCAATACAAGTACAAGGCAAAGATAAATACTCAGTGCACAAGACAAGATTTGTACAGTTGTTGGCAGTAGGGGATACAGAGGTTAGCTCAAGCATCATGGCAGGAGCAGATACTGGCATCTAGCATGTGGGCCTTGAGCTTGGTTTGGAAAGTTTTGAGGGAAGGGGCTTCCTGTACAGAGGATGGGAGTTTGTCCCATAACAGAGGAACAAAGGAGATAAAGGACTTGCCAACTGCCTTGCTCCTCACCCTAGGTTCTTCAAGGAGAATTTGTCCTGTTGTACGAAGGTTCCACCTGGAGTGCTTGGGTACTAGAAGCCCATTAAGGCTAGCAGGGAGGAAGAGTGGAAGAACTTGTACATGTGACAGAACAAGGGGTACTGAAGGTGAAAGTAAAGGGTTGGCTAGTTTAGGTGTGCGGGCATCATGATGGTGAAGTCTGGCGTGAGACTGTGAGGCAAAGTGAGCCACCTTGTTGTACAGCACATGCAGTTTGTAAAGCTTGAGTTTAGCCATGCCCTGTATAACTGGAGCAACGTAAGTCAGGGTGGGGAGGAGGAGGGCGCTTGTGGCAGGGTGATCCTGGCCTCAGGGATCAGCTGGTCTTTTATGCATTAGAGCATTCCTAATTTGCATTGGATGGTTCTCATTACCTGGTCAATATGATTCTTTAGGGTGAGGTCCTGGTCCAACGTTAGACCCAGGTATTTTAGGGAGCCCACCACTTTGATGCAGTTGCCAGAGACAGAGGTGAGTGGGGTGAATGGGTCCTGTCTTGGCCTAGGGATCTTGGTCCAAACAACATAGTATTACTTTGCCTGTGTTGAGGACCAGCCTGTTTTCTGTAAGCCAGGTTTCCAGCCTGGTAAGGTCACCTTGGAGGTCCAGGTCAGCCAGGTTGTCAGGGATCTATATATGACAGCATCATCTGCATACTGGACAACTGAGCTACCCGCAATGGCTACTTATGTCATTGGTGAACAGGGAAGAAGAGGGGCCCAGTATAGACCCTTGTGGTGGCCCCTCCTTCAGAAGTGGTTAGATATTACTCCTTTCCACTTAACTCTCTGGGTTCAACTGGAGAGGTAACTGTCAAACCATGTGAGAGAATGGGGGGTCTAGGCCTAGCCTGCCCAGTTTCATAAGCAGGAGTTGGTGGTTAATGAGGTCAGAGGCCTTGGATAAGTCAATGAAGACCGCCCCTGTTGGGATCCAATTGTCCATGGCTTCAAGTACTGTACATCTACCAAGAATTTTATCAGGGCAGTTTCTGTTCCATGGTTAAGTCTGAAGCCATGTTGGGAGGGGGCTAGTAGCTGGTGAGTCTTCAGGTAGTCTCAGATTTGCCCGTAGACTAGCCTTTCCTGAATTTTTGCTAGGGTGCAGAGCAGGGAGATTAGCCTGTAGTTGCCAGTGGGGTCCCTGGCGCCCGCCTTGTGGATGGGAACCACGTGGGCCTGCTTCTACATATCAGGAATGACTCCTTCAAGTAGAGATCTATTTATGAGCCAGGTTAGGGGTCTGGAGATGGCTGGAGCTGCAGCCATTAGCAGCCTTGGATTGATCCCATCAGGGCCTCCAGTTCCTTTGATTTTAAGGGACTTGAGGAGGAAGAGAACCTCCTGTGCCTTGACCAGTCACAGATGGAATGGAGATCTGTTGAGGCAAGGGTCTCAAATGTTCTGGGCTCAGTGTTTATAGGGGTATTCCAGTCTTGTAGACATCCAGGTTGGAAAAGTGCTGATTAAGGGTGGAGGCAATTTGGTGGCTGTCACTTAATAATTGGCCATTGACCTCGATAGGATCTAGTTGGGACTTGCCATTGCCTTTAATAAGTTCATTAATGTGGGACCAGAATAACCTAGGGTTGCCTAGGTTGGATTACTGGAGATGTTTGACATATTCCTTTTAGCAAGCTTGGTGGCTCACTTGCATTGGTTCCTGAGGGTCCTATAATTCACAAGGTCAACTGGGAGTGCAGAATGCTTGCATTTCTTCCAGGTCTTGTTGAGGCACACCATCAGAGACTTGAGTTCTGGAGTGATCCACTTGTAGCAGCTGCCTTTAGCTCTTAGTTTTTTCAAGGCAGTGAAGAGGTCAGCTGATGACGTGAATGAGTTCTTGAAGTAGTTCAGTGCCTCATCCAGAGTTGGGAGGAGTCTTATTGAGCTCCAGTCAAGTTTGCTGAGATATTCATTAAAGTGGTCAGCTAGGAATTTGGAGTAGTCACACGTTGTGAGTATTCTAGGGGGAACATTAGGGGACCTGTTCTTCCAAGTGGAGTAGATTGGGGAGTGGTCACTCAGAGCATCAGCCATGGTACCAGCCATCTGTATGTTGGATGAGTTAGATGCCAGAGCCCAATCTAGGGTGGAGTGGTTCCCTGTTTTGTAGTTTAGCTTAGTTGCATCTGTTATGACTTGCTCGAGGTTGGCGTCCTGAAGTAGGGCCTTAAGAACCATATTCGAGTCAAGGGCTCAGTTAAGTTTGAAGTCCCCTAGGATCAGGAGTTCAGTTGAGACCTCATTCACTAGAGCTTTAATGAGAGACTCTAGGGATTGGAGGGTGACCTTGGGAGGGTTGTTTATGCACCCAATGGTAACTCACGTTGAAAGGTCAGAGGGTGATCCGTATGAATAGCGATTCACCATCAGTACAGTCTCCATGCTGCAGACAGGCAGTGATGCATCTAGTGTGTCTTTAGTGCATATAAGTACCCCTCCCCTCTTTTGCCATCCCTGTCCTAGCAGAAGGTGTCTTGAAGGTCTTGACCTAGACAACAATTTGCACACAGGCAACAATAAATGATTGTATCACTTTATTGATGACATTATCAGTGTTTGGGATGGCACTGAATTTGAAGCTGCAATTTTGTGCAGTGGCCAAATACAATAATCTAAATTTAAGATTTACTTCAGTTGCAGTAGCACTAGCCTAAACATCTTGGACATCATGCTGAGAGCTTCAGATTGGGGTATGATATAAGCAAAAGCAGTCCACAATCAGCTATAATAAGCTGTTAAGAGCTGAAAGTTATCACCCTAAAACCTAGTCAGTTCCATCCTCTATGGTAAGTTTTCATGCATAAAGAAATTGCTCTGATAAGGAGATTTTAAAATACAGACAATAGAACTCATGAATACATTTTGTGAGATGGAGTATAAATAAAACATACTGTACTTGATGAAGCCCTCAATAAGGCATGGCTTAAGAATATGGAGGAGCTCCTTATTCCTCAAATGGCTAAAAACCACAGCTGATGGTCAACTAATATGTTTTGCTATGGAATGCAGCAATCCAAGTAGCAAAATAGGTGTTTTACATAGCCAGTATTGTCCTATGTTAGAAAATGATACAGAGCTATGGTAACAACAGCAATAGGCTGTGCCCTACAGTAGCATTCAAAAGTTCTTCAAATATGAGGGACAAATTGGTGAATAGTCACTATACAGAGAGTAAAACAAGATCAATGGAACTCACTTGGCTATCTGACCTGCCCACTGGCATGTACAAATGCTGTCTTTGTAGTGCCTGTAATAATTGTTGCCAGGCTAAAACCCTTGATCTACCAACAGTGGAGACGTAAGTGTCCATTAGGGAATTCTTGAACAGCAACTCTTGCTTTATGGCATATGCTCTATGGTCCCCCTGTTCCAAACTATATATAGGGATAACTTAAGACCAATGAAAGAAAGGACTCAGGAACACATTAGGAGCATGAAAAAGGTGAGTTCAGTAACCTCAGTTGGATGTCACTTCAGAGAATGTATAATAGTGACTTTAAAGCTTGAGATATATGATCCTGGAATCAGTACCAACACCAAAGTGTGGGGGGGAAGAGATTCAATAAATTACTCAGGAAAGAAACATTGTGGATAGTCACTCTGAAAAGTCTCAAACCCTTTGGGCTTAACAAGGAATGGGACTTGAAACCCTTCTGTACTGTAAAATAGGAATGTAATTGGTCATTTGGGTATTAATAATGGTCTAACCTCTTAGTACAAACATTTGTAAAAATTATATCCTTTGCGTTATAAGTTCCCCTGTATTGTACTGTACTTGTATTATAATTTCTCTTTTATCTAATACTATTCAAGATTCATTACTTTCTATCTTCTGTTTCAGGTTATGATACCTAGTGGGACACTTTGATATCAGCAGATCCCCAACGTGAACTATATTGGGGGGAAAAGGAAATAGGGTGATTGCACATCATACTATTTTTCCATCCCAGAACTCATGGACTAAAACATTTTGGGGAGAAACAAACATTTTTGTAATTAGTCTTGTACCTGAGAGTTAAGAGAACTTGCTGTCTTCCTTCCATTATGAAAATCCTCCCCACAGCAATATTTTTGTAACTAGAAATTTGGGTCGGGAGACCACGTGATGGAGAGTGCTGAGTAACAGCTCCTCCGCGTAGCTCCAGCCTCCCGATTTTATAATCGGTATTTGCTGACACCGAAACCATTTCAAACCCTCTGTTCTACAAGGATCCAGTTATCTAAAGCTCCAGACCTTCCGAAGAGCAAGATTCGAGCACTGATGGAGGCTTATATGAAAAAGCCCTACAAAAGCATACGCCTCAGTCACCCTCGAGAAGGCCCAAAAGAAATCCCGGGCATCAAGTGGGCTTGATAGACTTGATTATCTCAGTCAAGCAATGGAGCAGGAACCCCTAACCTTAAACAGGTTTCTGGAGGAGTTCAAGCCTTTTCCGGAGGAAGTGAAAGAGATGGCGACTGATCTGAAAGCCCTATCTAAAAAGCTGGATGAGGTCTCGGTGATGGCCTCGGATAACACCGCTCGCATAGTCTCCTGGGAGCATCGCTTAGACAAGGTGGACCCCGGATTAGCGGTGATCTGGCAGAAGCTTTCCCGAGTGGAGGCCAAACTAGAAGATCTTGAGGGCCGCAGCTGCAGAAACAACGTGGTCATCTTAGGGCTACCTGAAGGGGGAAGAGGGCCAGAATGCAGTGGTTTTCATGCAAAAAATGGTGAAATGGGTGGCTGGTCCCTCTCCCTTTGGCCCTGCATACACCATAGAGCAAGTGCATAGATCATTACAGCCTAAGCCACCACCAGGGGCTGCCCCCTGTCCCATTATATGCCACTTTCTGAATTTTTTAGAAAGGCAACACTTTCTGGAAAAAGTGAGAGCATTACAAGAGGTGCGTTGGGAAAATTCCAAGCTGAGAATTGCTCAGGACTTGCCAGGATCAGTAAGGCTGAAACGTACAGCATTTCACCATATTGTGTCTAAAATTATTGCCTCAGGGTTCAAGTTCAGGATGGAGTACCCGGCCAGGCTGCAGGTGTTTGTGAATGGTTCTTGGCTCACCTATGAAGATCCTGAAGCTGCTCTCTCTGGCCTGAAGCTCGCTATGCCCGATCTATTCAGGGATCCACAACAAGACCTGTTTTTCTGGTGAAAGGAGTCTCATGTTGCTGTGTGGGAATGGTCATTTAGTTATTTTCAAGATGTCTGGAATGACGGTTTGCTTCTGGAAAACTCTGGTTATCTAAACGGACATATCTATATGTTGAGGGGTCAAGTGTTTGGGACATTCAAGCCTCAGTTTGTATGAATTGTGCCTGTAATCTTGTTCAATGTTTTGTGAAAATGTTTATTTTGCTTCGTTGAGGGAAGAGGGTTTCTCATATCTTAATTTTGCCAAATGAGCAGGCCTTTATAAATGAGGAAGGAATACCCTGAATTGCTAATGAAGCATCCCATATTTATAATGGCTGAGTTTTGGGCCTGTGCTTGGCTAACCCTTCGCTCTCAGACATGTATGCAGTGTGGTGGTTTAGTATCCACAAGTGGGAGTTCAGCGTGCAGAAAAGCCAGCACAATGATAGGGGAATCAAAGGGATGACCGCCTGGTGATTGTGCTCCCTGTTTTGGCTGGGGACATCGTATATCCCGATTTTGTCCTTTTGGGCATTTGGCTGACACGGTGTCGCCGTAACGATGTCTGAAGCCAAACCTAATTTGATGCACCAGATCCAAGGTGCTGGGATCCAATTTGTTAAGCAGGCCACTGAACTCTGGTTTGAAAGGGCAATTTTCCTTTCCTTCGTACAATTTCTCATCTGGTCTGCTATGCGGCAAGAGTCCTCTCCATAGGGGCACTGCAGACCCACTTCCCTTCTCATTTCTCGGGATCTCTTGGCACCTGGTCATGCTTCTCTAGGGGCCTTATCTCTCCATTTTACGATCTCACAAATGAGATATGCTTTTGTTTATGGCTTGACACTCCTTGTAAGCCACTGGGGAATGTTAATGTACTTTAATTTTGTTTCTTTCTTCTCAGGATTTGAGGTCACTCACTCACTGTCATGATGCTTGTGACAGGGGGGTTATCTCGGGAGGCTGGAGGGTGAGAAAGGAACACAGTACTGTGCTAAACATTGCTTGTGACAGCAAGGGGTGAGTGTTATTAAATTGGTGTGCTTTACTTCAAGTGGAAGGGAGATGTTGAGGCGGGAAGGGATAATTGCAGAGGGACGGGAGGGTGGACTATACAGCAGTAATAATTGGAATCTGGTCGAATGTTTCTCAATAGTCTCATACAGGGCTGAGGTTATTAAGCTCATTAATCTTAGTTAGATGGCTAATGATGTGACTTTTGCTACATGGAATGTTAAGGGAGCAGGAAAAATCCAAACAATATCAGGTGCTTAAACATATAAATTTATTGCGTTCTCAGATTATATTTCTGTAGGAATCTCATTTGCTAGAATCTGAAGCTTTACAATTAAGGAGACAACAGGTGGGTCAGGTCTATGATGCTCAGGGCTCCACTAAAAGTTGTGGGGTCATGCTAATCATTAATATAGGCATTCCTTTTATTTCCATGCAGGTTATCAAGGATCTGGGGGGCAGATTTGTCTTAGTCAAAGGCACTCTTTGGTCAGTGCCACTTTTACTTGGTAGTATATATGGACCCAATACTGATGAACCGGGTTTTTTTATGAGGCTGATATCTATTATGCTTACAATGCTTCCCATCAGGATTATTATGGGGGGTGACTTCAACCAGGTCATAGATTCTAATCTGGATAGGTCAAGTAGCGGGCTGAGAGGAATGTCCCCGGGCAGAGGGCACGTGAGAATTTAATAGATCAGTGCGGACTCTGTGATGTCTGGCACGTGTTGCATCCTGATTCCAAGGAGTTCACTTTCAATTCATGGTGCATGGCTCGCAGTCTTGCATTGACTACATATTTATCTCTCAGGGTCTCTTGCCCAGGGTCAAGTCTGCCTCGATCCAACCTGGTCCTATTTCCGACCACTCCCTTGTGGTATGTAACTTGACATTCCTTAACTCACTTAAAAGGAGACCAGATGGAAGCTCAATAAGTAGCTCCTGAAGGATGGCAAGTATTGTGATTATAAGAGAGCAAATTGTGTTCTTTTCTCATCTAACCCATTAGACAGTGCAAACCAGACGTCTTATGGGGGGCCTTTAAAGCATACATGAGGGGGGTTCTGATCAGTATAGCGGCCAAAAGGAAAAGGGTACAGGAGGAAGAGCTACTATCATTATTATCCAAAATTCAGTCCCTTGAAGTGGATCTCTCTGTCAGCTCCTCTAACGAGGACAAGAAGAGACTCCTGGCGGTCAAAGATAGATATCTAGAGTTGTTAAGGGAAAAGGCAGAACTAGCTATAATCCGAACCAGAGCCAGTTATATGGATCAGGGAGAGAAAGCAGGGCACCTGCTTGCATTGCGCTTAAAACAACAGGAAACTACAAGATTTATCCCACCAATTCGGGCTATGGCAGATGGGTCTTTGAGAGTATCCCTTATGGAGATAGTGCAGGAGTTTGCTTTATATTATAAAAGTTGTACAGGGACATGGGGAATCCTCTTGCCCTGAGACTCTTGAGGAGTAAAGAGACTCCTACCTACCCTCCCTATCAGAGCAACACAAGGGTTTTCTGGCTTCTCCCATATCCCAGGAAGAAATCTCCGAGGCTATTAGGGGCTACCTTAGACAAGGTCCCAGGACTGGATGGGTTCTCCTCTCTATTTTACAAAGTTTTCATGACCTTTTACTGCCAGTACTCTATTGTCTATTTCAGTACATTTTATCTGGGTAGAGGCGGACCCTTACCTGTTTGAAGCCCTGATTGTTCTTCTCCCTAAACCAGATAAGGATTCCAAATTAGTTCAAGTTACAGGCCCATATCTCTTTTAAATCAAGGTATTAAAATCCTTTTGAAGATATTGGTGACAAGTTAACTGTAGTCCTCCTGATCTAATAGGTATGGCACAGGTTGGATTCATGAAGGACACTGTCATCTGACCATTTACGTATCTTTCTCATGTCTTCTCGGGTCTCCAGGGATGCTGCGTTTCCCACTGGGCTGGTCTCCCTGGATGCTGAGAAGGCATTTGATCTTGTGAACTGGAAATTTTTGTTCCAAGTTCTTGAGGCCTTCCAGTTTCCTCCTGTCTTTATATCCTGGATCGTTGCATTATACAAAACTCCTACAGCAAAAATTTCTGGAAATGGGGCATTTTCTAAGTCCTTTTCGCTACATTCAGGTACCAGACAGAGTTGGCCCCTTTCTCCCCTTTTATTTAACCTGTATCTTGAACCTCTCATTCAAAATATTCTCAATAATGCAGAAATACAAGGCATCTGGGTGAGACATCATGAGGTTAAGATCACTGCATATGCAGATGATCTCCTTGTGTACTTATCTCACCCGGTATCTTCCGTCCTGGTTTTGTTGGGTGAAATTGCTAAATTTAGCACCTTATCCAACTATAAACTAAATACTAACAAATCCTCCTTTTCCCCTTTAAACCACAAGACATTCAAGACTGATATTATCCCCTTAGGTTTATGTTGGTCCCCCAGGTCATTAAAATATCTGGGCATTAAACTGACTCACAACCCCTTGGTATGGTTTAGGAAAATCTGGAGCCCCTTTCCCAGCTTATAACTCAGGATCTTGACAGATGGTCTAAGCTCCTATCTTGCTTTGGGGCCAGATTAACATAATCAAGATGAACATCTTCCCAAGAATTTTCTACCCTTTATCTCTCCTCAATGCTTTTATCCCGTTATCCTGGTTTAAGAAATTGCATGGTATTTTTACCAAATTTATCTGGTCTGACAAATACCCCCGACTGGCTTACTATAAGCTGGCTGCTCCAAAATCTGAGGGGGACTTGTGGATTCCCAATTTGGCTGTATATTATTGGGCTAGCCATTTGGCAAAATGTCTGAAATGGGTAAATCCGGATCCTGAAAAGGTGCAGCTGACATGGCTTAGAATAGAGTTGGACTCAATTAGGGCCATGAATCTGGATCC
The DNA here is from genome assembly GCA_016271365.2 of Neoceratodus forsteri. Classification (NCBI taxonomy): domain Eukaryota; kingdom Metazoa; phylum Chordata; order Ceratodontiformes; family Ceratodontidae; genus Neoceratodus; species Neoceratodus forsteri. The sequence continues at coordinate 1,783,995,534 of CM057449.1, forward strand.
CTTAACTTTGTTCTATGTAAAATTGTTTCAGGTGCATATTGCTGAGAAATGTCCCACAGTTGCCACTTCTTTAAAGGTATATGTGCAACTTTGCTCCTTCTTGCGATATACCCCTCAGTTATATCTGGCCCAATCCATCTGGAACTCCCCATCTTTCACTATGAATAAGCAGCATATTCCTTGCCCTTGGTTGCCTCAATTGGGTGATGGGATAGTACTTTCTTTTGTAGATGAGGAGGGGCAATGGTTGTCTGTTGGTGGTCTTATTCAGAAATTTAGTATCCCGGCATTCTCACATTTTAAAGTAGTACAGATAAGACACCTACTCTCAATAGTGATTGGTAGTACCCCTCCCAATCAGGCAGTTGGGGCCCTGATCCCAGAATTTTCTTCTATACTTGGGAATTTGGGTATTGTATCCAAATTATATCAGGTTTTGTTTCACAAAAAATATGGGGACTCTTCTGGACCGACGAGATTCTGGAGCTCCTTACTTCCTCAATATTCACCTAATTGGCAGGCTATGTGGAGGTCCTGCCATAAATTTGTCTCCCAAGATAGGTTGCGTCTTATGCAATATCATATTTTGCATAGTATGTATTATACTCCGGTTAAGTTAAAGAAGTGGGGTATGTTGGACTCAAACATATGTGTTAGATGTTCTCAAGGGGAGGGAACACTCCTTCACATATTTTGGTCCTGTCCCAAAATCTCTCTTTTGTGGGACTCTGTCAAAGCTTCCCTAGATCCTATACTGGGTTTGCAGGAGCACTTCACGCCTGACGTTTGTCTCCTTGGGGACATGTCCTCTATTAGAGTCAAAGCGAGAAGGTTTCATATTTCTATGATAGCTCTATCTGTCAAGAAGCTTATTGTACGTCACTGGAAAGACAGGTCTACTCTGACATTACAGGAATGGGTGAATGAAATCCTTGCTAACCTGCGTACGGAAAGGGCAATTGCTAGCCTTCACAAAATACTATCTGTTTATACCCAAATATGGGATCCCCTTCATTCTCTAATTTTAGCTGCTAAGTTTATACCCAAATATGGGATCCCCTTCATCCTCTAATTTTAGCTGCTCAGACTTAGCAGTGCTCCAGAGCAAATAGCCTTGTATACTCCTGTATAGTGGCTTTGAACTCATGTGACACATTGATATGTTACTGCTGTGGGGGAGGGTGGCAGTTATAATAAGCTGCTGTTTTCTTGTCTTATTTTCATGTTAACTGCCTCTTAATGGGAAAATTTGTTAATAAAATTTGAATTAAAAATAGAAATTTGGGTAAAAACCTTGGTGATTGCACTAACTGCAAAAGTCATAAGTTGATTCAGCAACTTGAATTTTGAAATGAGTTCAAGCATCAGTGCTACAACCTTGAATGGATTGCCTTTCTTGACTTGTAGTTTTCTTAAATGTTCAATATTCATGAATTGGCTATGTCATAATCCCTGCTAACTGTTAACCCCTTCACATCTGAATTAAATAGAAACCAATGTAAAGTGGCCCACAAGAGTGGAGCATAGATGTGAAGGATCAATGATTATGTCTCTGGGCACTATGGTATTTAAAGGGTAGACTTTTTACTAAGATTTCACACCCTGATGAAGCTCAAGAGTGAGCGAAGCACTGGGGCATCTGCGGTGGTGTTTGCTTGCCCTCACTATTAAGTTTGTATGTTAGACACTTGCTGTATGTATTTGGGCAGCGGTATAATGATGTTCCTATTCTGTCTATTGACTCCAATAAATCATGGAACTTTACTGCACTTATCTGGCTGTTGGATTTCTCCTTTTTTAATATATTTACAAACAATTGGGATGCAGCAAACTACTAATCTTCCCCTGTAAGTGTGCTGATCTTGGACCCTACATAGTATATGTGGGCCCTATATGTAAGTATGCCTGAGTCATTGCATGCCACGTTGCCAACAGATCAGATATGAATAGGCTTAATACAAATAGTCCTACTATATTTAAATCCAGAAGCAAATGATTTGATACCTTTTAATGGACCAACATAGATGTAACAACAAGAACAAAGTGCTCTAGCTTTCGGACCAACCAGTCCTTCTTCAGAAGCTCATGGCAGTTGTTTAGAAAATACATTGTATTTTCTAAACAACTGCCATGAGCTTCTGAAGAAAACTGTTGGTCCGAAAGCTAGAGCACTTTTGTTCTTGTTGTTACATCTATGTTGGTCCATTAAAGGTATCAAATCATTTGCTTCTGGATCTATTCTTGCAAGGACCAATACAGCAACTACTAAATCTAGATTTTTACTATATTTAATGAATAGCTTGTGGACACTTTACATCATGAGTGGTAAGCCAAGTTATTTTACAGAGGTCAAGGATTACAAGTACAACATTATGCATATTGGTATTAGACTCATGCTATATTTGATTCTCGTGATGTAATGGGTTTGTGTGTTAAAGCAGTTGGATGTGCTGTTGTCTTATCATAGTTACAGTTAATGTTCTATAAAGATATACAAGTAAATCATGTCCTATAATTGAACTATGTCAGGTTTCATTTTTGAGGAAGCTACAGTGAGAATACTTGGTTATCATATTATCTGGGGGAGGATACTTACATCCTTATTATATGACCTAGAATGAGAATTTCATGGTATAGAAACTGCAAGTCACAAACTGCATGTCACATTAAAAGACAAATGTCACTGATATATTTGTCATGATATACCAGCAACTATTGCATAGATATGTACTGTATAGACTATGTAAAGAAGCTAGTAAATTACCATGAAATGTTCCTGTCATTCTGTTTTACAGTAGATTATAATCTAAAGCTCACTGCCAGGATTAGAACCCTGGTCACTTGCTTGATTGGCATGTGAAAAACTATTAGGGCCCCATATATTTATTTGTAGCCATGTATTGCACAAAAACAGCACAGTACAAACTATAGTCTATGGATTCGGTAATCATACCAGTAGCATGTTCTGCCTAATCTGCACTGCTTGTAGGAATATTGGGTTATATTAGTTGATTATTGGATGCAAAGGCATTGAGTGGAGAATCTGTGCCAGTTACAGTCTTTGCAAAACTACCAGCCATGCTTGCAAGGATGGATGAATGAGTCAGGCTGAAAGCAGGGTGAGAGGTACTGTGTGGTGGACCTGAAGGGTTCGAGGCTATGACTGTTTTAAATGGAATCAGGTGGTGTTGGGGTTTAATAGACTATAAGGGATAAAAATTACAGAAAAATGGCATGTATTTGGGACTGCAAGGGGGTGAGGGTACCATTAGACTACTGAAGATGAAGATTATAGAAAACTTGAATTTTCTCAAGATTCAGGCATGGGAGGGTATCACTAGACTACCAGGGATGGAGATTACAAGACACCTTCATTTGATCAGGATCGCGAAGCTACCACTAGTGTTCGTGATAGAAACACACTTACTTAGGATCATTTGGAAGGGGTTGCCACTTGACTACCATGAATGGAAATTATAAGACATCTAGCATTTACTCAGGAACTGGGTGGGATGGGTGGTTGTGCTACTGGCACCAGTGCAGCTCAGGGTGGGAAAGGGCATGCACCACTGTGTATGTTGATAAAAGCAGTATCCTAGAAATGTTAAATAGGATTGCCTCAGCATCCTGTTAGTGCTTCCAGAATCCTCTAAATATACCACTACACCTTTTATGCAAGCGAACATAGAAGATGACAGCAGATAAGGGCTGCATGGCCCATCCAGTCTGCCCTTTTTTGATTGCATTGCTTACATTGTAGACTGCTCCAGGTCTATGGTACTTTCACAGAAATCTCATTACCTATCACTTGAAATTCACTAGTGCTTATCTCAGGCCTTTTTGAATCCCACAACTGTTTTTGCCCCCACTACCTCTGCTGGAAGACTGTTCCAGGCACTCACCATCCTTTCTGTGAAGAAGTACTTCCTCATAGCTCTCCCAAACCTACCCTCCTCCAGCTTCATATTGTGGCCCCTTGTTCTGAAGTACTCTTTCCTCAGAAAAACTACTTCCCACTTGTACCTTATTCACCTCCATGAGGTATTTAAAGGTCTCGATCATACCCCACCTCCCTCCTCTTCTCCAGGGTATACATGTTTAATTCCTTTAGCCTTTCCTTATAGGGCACTGGATGTAGGCCCTGTACCATCTTGGTAGCCTTCCTTTGGATGGCCTCTATCCTGTGTATGTCCTTCCTAAGATGTGGCCTCTAAAACTGGACACAGTACTCCAGGTGGGGTCTTACTAAAGACCTATATAGTGTCAACAACACTTTCCACTTCCTGCTGGTAATACCCCTACCTATACATCCCAGCATCCCACTGGCTCTCCCAATAGCCTTATCACATTGTCTGGCCACCATCCGTTCATCCAATATGATTACCCCAGGTCTCTTTCCTGCTTGGTAACTGTTAGTATCTCTCCTCCCATTTTGCAGTGCACTCCTGGGTTTCTGTGACCCAAGTGCATTATTTAGCACTTTTGCATTAAACCTTAGCTGCCAAACTTTTGCACTCCTTCAGTCATTTTAAGTCTCTTTCAATCCTTGCACTCCATCTGGAATGTCTGCCCTTGGTGTCATCCGCAAAGAGGCAGATATTCCCTTTCAGTTCCTCAGCTATGTCACTAATGAAGACATTAAAGAGGACCAGCCCCAGTGCTGACCACTGTGGTATCCCACTGGTCACTCTCCCTCCCTTCCTCAGAGTGAACTCCATTTACCATCACCCTCTGCCTCCTATCACATATCCAGTTTCTTACACAGGTTACAACCTTACAGTATTTCTTACCCCTATTCTTTCCAACTTGTTTACCAGTCTCCTAGGTAGAATGGTGTCAAAGGCCCTGCTGAAGTCCAAGTAGGCCATGTCCACTGCCCCATCCAATCCAATACCACAGTTACCCAGTCAAAAAATCTATCAGATTTGTTTGGCATAACCTCCCCTTCATAAAACCACGCTGCCTCAGGTCTTCTAGTCCATTGGATTCCAAGGGCTCCACAATAATTTTCTTCAATAGTGTGTCCAGCAATTTCCCTACTACAGATGTCAAGATGAGAGGTCTTTAACTTCCCGCCTCCTCCTTGCTATGACTTTTGTGAAGTGGGACTACATCCACCCTTGTCCAGTCCTCCAGGACCATGCTGATCTCCAGTGAACTGTTAGACAAGTCTGTCAGGGGTGCAGCTAGCACATCACCTCCCTAAGTTCCTTTTACACTCTTGCAAAACAAAATGGTTATATTAAATGCACGCTGAAAATAGAAAATAGAGTTAAAAATCTACGTTTCGACCTTAGGTCTTCTTCAGGAAATATCTAAAAGAAAAAAAAAACAAAGTTAGTGTAGACTAACTGCACCCCATCTGGCCCCATGGCTTCGTCCACCCTCAGATTAGTGAGTGCTTTCCTGACCTTCTTCTCAGAAAAGGGATTGGTGTCCACTTCTGCCTCCCCCCAATATATTGGTGCTTATTTGCAATCCCTCCCCTTTCCCCTCAACTGTGAATGCTGAGCAGAAATATTTACTGAAGATGTTTGCTTTTTCATGGTCCTCCTCAGTATAGTCCCCTGACTCCCTTATTAACTGTGCAATCCCTCCCTTGGTCTTCTTTTGCTCACTGATGTACCTGAAAAATGACTTGTCCCACTTCAAAACCATCTGGGCTATTCTTTCCTCAGCTTGTGCTTTTGCACTCCTTACTGCCGTGCCTGCCTCCCTACATTTCCCCAGATGTACTACTCTGTCCCCCTCTCTGGGTATCCTTAATGCCTTCTGAATGCCACTGCTTTTACCTGCATCTTTTCTGCCACTTCCCTCAAGAACCATAATGGTCTCCACCTTCTGCTTTTGCTTAATTGCCTAATGTACAAGTTTGTTGCCTGCACTATGCATCTTTTATTCTGACCCATTTTCCCTCCACCCCTCCTCAACATCTCCCCGCCAGGTCTTCTTGGATGCATTCCTCCATCTATGTAAAGTCAGTCCTTCTGAAATCCAGGACCCTTGCCCTTCTGTGGCTGTATTCTGCTGTTGTTCTTATATTAAACCATACTGTGCGATGGTCACTGGTGCCCGGATGACTCCCCACCCTGACATCTACTACGCGGTCCCCATTGGTAAGTTCCAGGTCCAGTGTTGCTCCACACAGAGAGGGTTTTCTGACCATCTGCCTGAGGAATTCCCCCTGCAGGGAGTCCAAGATGTCACTGCTCCTAGCTGATTCTGAAGCATGTAAGCTCCACCTTACAGCAGCCAGTCCCCCACCTGCACACCCTCCCCTTTCTTAGCCATTTTACCTGTGACTTCCAATATCTCGTTGTCTATGTCCTCACTCTGTGTCAGAGGCCTGTAGACAACTCCCATGTGAATGGTGGATCTATTTCCAGACTCAAGGTTGACCCACAGCACCTTGACTCCCCCAACTTCCCTGTACATCTGTTGCATTAATGTTTTCATTCATTTATGTAAAGCACCACTCCCCCACCTTTCCTTTTTACTCTGTCCCTTCTAAACAATGTGTAGCCAGGTATGACCATTTCCCAGTCATGGTTGTTTGTGTACCATGTTTTGGTATATTGGCCACAATATCCAGGCCTACCTCAGCTATGGTGGCCTCCAGGTCTTGGTAATACTTGGTTGACAAAGAAAAAGTAGGCCAAGGTCCATTGAATTGTCTCCCACTCCTAGTGGGTCAATTATCCTGATCCGTTCTGGACCAGGAATCCATCAAGATATTTATTTAAAATTTCAAAAGTTGGAGAATTAACTAACTGACATGGTAGAGAGTTCCAAAATATTAGTGCTCTTACAATAAACAAGTTGTTACACTTCACTGTATTTACCCTGGGGATTATTAACTATCTGTTATGGGATCTGAGATTTTTAGTACAGTTATTAAATTGTATGCCACAGTTGACCATTAAACTAGGAATGTTGAGAATTTTGTAAATAAGTAACAGGTCCCCTCTTTTTCATCTGGTCTCCAGTGCAAATAATTTAGCTTTGAAATCCTAACCTGATATTCAAGAGCTTGAACTTGTTATCTTTCTTTGTGTTTTTTTCTAAGAGATTAATGTCACACTTCAAATATGGATTCCAAATTGGTGATCCATAATCCAGATAATGTATTACATTAGTTTTGTATAGTTTGATTAAACTGTTACTATCCCTTGTTACAAAGGTTTTATGTATAGAACGCAGTAATCTAGTAGTAACTAATAAGATTATTTTACAGTGACTCACTGATGACAAATCTGTATTAATCCATATTTTAAGGTCATTTTCTTTACTTGATTTTTTTCAGAGATTTACCATTTAATTTATAGTCCAATCTTTGATTTTTGACCAAAATGCATAACTGTATATTTGGATTCATTAAATATCATTTTATTTTTTCCCCATTCTTTCATTCGTTCTGGTATCTTATTACCCAGACTTGTAGCATTGCACACATGGCTGCTCAGCTTTTCTTAGTCCTTGTCTTATCCTTTTTCACCATGTCTAGATGTCACCCCCATCTTCTCTTTTGCATACTGTCTGCTTCTCCCTGCCCCATACTGATCCCTACTTTCTTAGTTGTTCTTCATTTGGTGAGATCCTTTTCTCACAATTCTCTTCCTCAGCAAAACCTCTGTGGAGGCAGTTTCTGCCACCCATTTGCCTCCCTCCACTCCCTTGTCTAGTTTAAATGCCAGTTGAAGTGACATTGAAACCATCTACAGAGGACTGCTCTCCCTTACTGGATGGATGCAGGCCATCCCTTCAGTACAAGTTATGATCTCTCCAGGTGGGGCCCCAGTCCCCAATGTAGCTATGCCCCTTCTCTCTGCACCATTCCTCAAACCATGAGTTGAAGGGCTCATTGTGGAGCTCCCTCTCCATACCACTGTTGTAGACAGACAGTAGCTCTGTAAAAGCTGCTGTATGTGCAACCTGCCTAAGACCCTTCCCCAGCTCCCTAAACTGCTCCTGCACTGCCCCATCCCTTCCAGGGCTTCAGTAGGTCATTCATCCCCAGGTGGATAATGACATTCAGCTCCCTTTTCTTTCCTATAGCCCACGTGATCTGCTGGATATGCTTTCCATCCCTCCAAGCTGATGCACCAGGAATGCGCTTAACCTTCCTCTCTACCTCCTTTCTTTCCCCCAACTCTATCCACCTGACTATATAGTCCACCATTAGAAGTTGCTTCCTCCTTTTCTGGGTGTCTCCTTCCTCACTCCTGGTGACTCCATGTGGGCAATCCCCCACATCCTCTCTATCTACCACCTTTAGTGCCCCTTCAGGACAGTTCTGCTCCACCAGAATGATGTAAGAGTTTCTTAGTGGCACTGGATGTGAAGTGTGCCTGTTACCTGCTCCCTCAACCTTCCTAATCTTACCACCCCTTCCCTCCTTGAGCCCACCTTAGTCCAACTGCTTCTTCTTTCTTGCAACCTTTGAGATGCCAGAAGGAAGTATTTAGCTATAACTTTGGATCCATCCTTAAAATTTAACATACACATGACAAAGTCACAACCAAATTACATGCAAAGACAGGAACTTGATATTGATTACAAAACTATCTAACAAAAGAAACACGTTATGCTATTGCTCAGCAGAATTTACTTCCAATATTGAATTACATCATTGGTTATTGATGCTGCTCCTGCTTGTACTGTATCAGAAAAGAAACTTTATTACAGAAAATAGGAATTTTGCTCTCTTGGCCCTCATCGCATACACACCATTGTCAAATACTAAACCAGCTTAATTGGTTTTCATTACAGAATAACTATAGGCTCACAATGTCTCATTTCACAGATAAAATAATAAATACTGGAATTCCAGTCACATTAAGTAATCTACTTATTAAATATTCTTCCACATATGAGTCAACGTTCATCCACAAAATCTCAGCTGGCTTACTTTTGTTAGATCAAATGCAGGCAAGAGTTCATTTGTTCTTGAGCTTCTTCTGTTTGGAATACCTTGCTTGTTAAGCAATCTGACTCTGTCAATGCCTTTAATATGGCTGCTTTTAACTATTTTAAATGCTTGAATGAATGTGTATATAAATGATTTTACTGTACCATTGTTATTTCTGATTTTTTTGTACAAATTGTGCATTTGTGTATGTCGTATTTTTTGCTTGACTTTAGGATGTACCTGAAAACAGAATGTAAATTCCAGTGTACTTAACCTGTAATCTCAAATAAATGAAATGAAAATGAAATTAAATGAAACATTTGAGGCAGCGGTGTCTGTTAGTTAGTCCCTGGGCAGGAGGATGGTCCGCTGACACCTGTCCAACATAACTTTGAGCCTTGTGACATTCTCCTAATTCTCTTCAGGTGCTGCTTGGAGCCTTGAGATCTGATAACTCCACACAGAGAGGTATACACAGAAGGACAGCACCGCAGCCTCCAGAAAGTCTCCTGTAGACTGCTGGCACAGAACCATTTCATTTCACCACTCCTACATTTCATTTTCCCTGTTCTTCTAGTCCTTCCTCTCTTTTCTTTTGTTCCAGTTCCAGTTGGGCTATCCTACTATAGCCAGTAACCATACACCTTAAATCCTGAAGATCACCAACACCCTAACACCTAGCTAGTTTACCAACAATTCCTACTACCCAGAAACATACTAATACCCTGTATCAGATAGAAACAAACACCATAATGAAAAAAAAAACACCAGCAAGCCCTAAGCCCACTGACATGCTCAGCCAGCTTCCCAAGCACAGGCACTTATAATGCAGCCCCCAACAGGCTTACCTGGGTAGGGGTCCTCTTGAGTCAGTGGGGGGCAGAGTGGTTGGCTGCTGACTGCCTCATTGGATGACTCCAGTGGGCAGACTCTAACATCATTTGCACAGGGGCCACAGAACATCCTATTTGCATAGTTGCAGTGATGTGATCAGTGATAATGCTATCCACTGTGCACAACAAAGAGGGCACCATTGAATATGGCTCCCAACCCATTTAGCCATGCCAAGTCTAGCTAGCATGACACTATGCCTGTTAGCACCACACTAACTTTATAAATGTGTGGCCCTTATGCTAGAAAGCTAGAATTGCATCCTCACAGAAATCTGAAGTTTCATATATTAAGCAAGTGACATGATTCTGAAGTCTAACAAGAACTCTTAACATTATTTTCAAAGTTTTATTTTCAGTACATTTCATCTAACGTGATTCTTTTCCTCTGTTCGCTATCGCATCTCTGCATGGCTGACCTTTTTCTAACTTGGCTGTCTGTGCACATTGTAATGTTTTTTGATCAGATAGTCAATTACAGAGGCAGCACTCTCATTCACAACACCAAGGTATTATGTTACCTTTTTCTGTCATATAAAATCATGAGATGCAATTTACATCTGTGAGTTTCTATTATTATTAAGCTGCACTAAGAAAAAGTAATTTTCAGCTGTGGAAAGCTTTGATGCGGCATTCATCAGAGGCTGATACAGCAGTATCTTATGCACAATTCATTGAACCTGTCGTATTTCTTATGCTTGCAATGTAACAAAAACTCATTATTAATAGGCCACATCTTAAAGTGAACTGTATGTTATGTTGGGGCAGTTCCTTTATAAAACAGAATCATTGCATTTCTTATTTCTTTTCTATCTTATTGCCATTCATGATGATTAAGATTAACATTCCATTTGTTCAATATTTAAGTCTTTGATATAGTTTAGTCATACAATATTTCTAGTTAGATTTTTGGACTAGGTGATAATAACATGTGAGCAACAGCAACAACACAAATAGTAAAATGGGAAAAAACAGTGCAATGCAAATGTATTGCCCACCAAGTCATGCCACCTCAGGTTTACTCATATTTATTATTCTGCCAAAGTATTATAATAACTGTTCTGATTATAGAAACAAAAAATGAATTAGTTTGACTATGTGGATGTGGCCTATAGCACTGCCCCCTCCTCATCCCAGGTCAAACTGGGCACCCTGTATGAAGTCTTCTGCCATTTTGCTGCTAATGCTCCCCACATATTAACCACTGGTCTCTTTACTCTTATTACCTCACTGTCCCTCCTCTTCCCTCCTGTCACCTCATGCACTCTGTACTGTATACCTCATTTCTAAATACTGGTTTGACTCTTTGCCTCCCTATCAACTCCTCTCTCCTATTCCCTCTGCCTCATATATGCTCTGTGCTCTTGTGAATCTGGCACTTTTCCCTCCCACACTCCAACTCTGCTGCTGGGCAATCTGCTTTTCATGTCATCTTTCATCTGGAACTCTACCCCCGCCCCCGTTTTTTTTTCTTACAGATGTCAGCTAAAACCTCCTTCTGCACCCTCCTATAACTGATCTGGCCCTAGTTGATGTGTACCCACACGGGGCCTTGCCATTTTGCCTGTTTCAGCCTTGATGCACCTGTTCCAGTGCTTCAGGCTTTGTTAATCTGCTCAATTGCTGTTCTACATGTATATTCTGCACCTTAGTGCCATGTATATTTTAATATATATATATATATATATATATATATATATTAATGTGCTTTGTATGTAGTATATAATGTATTCTGTATATTGCACCTTACCACCATGTATATTTTGTATATTATTGTCTCTCTATTCCCTACTCCCATGGATCACATCTGGATATGAGCATTGGCTCAGCATGCCTTTCATGGTTACAAATTGTCAATTCATAAATAAATGAATTAATTGATAAATTCATTGCCACACGTTAGGAAAAAATAACAATGTTTTGGGCTATTCTCTCACTTAGCATAGGAACACAAATATTTATGGACTGCTACAATCATTGGATCATCATTTAGATACAGTATCTGTTAATAGGGGAACCTGTTATGGAGATAATGACCTCTAAGAATCCAATGTCAAATTCGCATTTACTAAACGTGCCATAATTCTGTGTTTTGTCCATCTGCAAAGCTGGTTCAAAGGAATACATTTGCCTTTCAGCTATACGGCACATTGAAATCATGAAGCAGCACTTTGTACATGGAAAACACACTGAGCATTTCCAAGTTGCTGACATGAACTACTATCATGTACTCCGTATATCACTCACCCTGTAATAATAAATTTGAGAAAACGTTTTTATATTTGAAGATAGTTTATTAGTATCAACCATGGCCACAACTGCATACCAATGTTTCACTGAGAGAGCTTGCTAAAGGCAAGTGGTCATATGGTAGATTGGTACTGTAAAGCATTAATACCTGACAGGGTGGGCAGTATTGGGCAATACTGGACCACTCAGAGGCATAATGAGGTCCAATGCCACAGGCAGAAGACCTTCCAGCCCCTAGGTGGCCCAGTATTGTCCAGTACTGCCCACTCTGGAAGGTATTATTACACTTAAAAAATGGCTGATTAGTAACATTTTAATAAAATTAAATAAAAGATGAAACACAAGTGTAATAAATGTTTAGAAAAGAACAAAAATACATTTTGTTTTCAAAGTAATCCCTCTGCTTCTATATTTGCCAGTAGAGGGTGCTGTTGTTTAATATACCCTGTTTCACTCACATTCATTTAATGAGCGTCCCTGTTCCCACACACACACTCCACCATGTTTCAGGGTGCAGAGGTGAGTTAATAGCAGTCCCTGTTCCCACGCAGCAAGCTGGCCAAGTTTAGCTGCCCACAGTTCAATGGAGTTGTAGTTTGTTTTGGGCTGCACACTGGTGTGAGCTAAGGTGCTGGCTGTAACAGCAGGAGAGAAAGTGGGCAGGCAAGCAGTGTCATGGTTTCATAGGAGCTGTAGTTTGTTACAGGAGAGAAAGTGGGTCGGCAGTCAGCATCATGTTTCTATGAGTGTTGTAGTTTGTTTGTGCTAGGGGGGACAACTTGCCATAGAAGCATGTTGGTGTGGCTGACATGCTAGCAGATAATGGCAGGACAGAAAGTGGTCCGGTGGCCAGTGTCCCACAGGAATAGTACCCGACTGGCCAAATGGGATCTTACTGCTAAGGTGACTTTTTAAAAATGTAAAATAAGATTACTCTTGCTGACTCTCAGCAGGGAGCTATGGGTGAGCACCACAAGAAATTCAGAGCGGTTCAGGAAATGGCTACTGACTCTATGGTAGCAGTTTTGTTAAATGATGATAAAAAAATGTCTTAATTCAATGTGTTTTGCTGATGAATTTGATTTCTGTACATAGTCTGAGATGTTAAAGAAAGAAGTTATTACAGTGGTTGGTGACTGAGGGACTCGCTAAGGTAGGTGGAAACAAATGGCTGACAGTTTTAAATGGAATGTGGCACAACGATCTCTGTAAGTAAGTGAGCAGTGCCAGCTGATATTTGTTTTTCTAGTGGGCTTTGTTGAGAATAAATGCATGCCAGTAGAACTTGCTAGCTAATCAGCAGATTAGAATGTCCATTGCAATTTTCTAACAAGTAATAATACATTTCAGAGTAAAGTTTCACCCACCACCATTCTCTCCTTACTTTCATAAAGGATATGCACTTTATTTATTTATTCACTGAGAACTTTGGAGATTATTTTTAAGCAAAAGTGTTTACAAAGGTTTCACATACGAACATACAAACTTGCCAGCAGATAAAGGCCTTTCAGTCTATCAAATCTGCTCATTTGTGCAGCTAGCAGCCCTTATACTGCAGCTTCCCCCCCCCTTCCAATGACCCTCCCCCTTACCTTGTCTCATCCCCTTTTGAAGCAGCCCACTGTATTACAGGCTACCACTTCCTCTGGTAACGCGTTCCACCCTGACACCATCTTCTCCATAAAAAAGTGTCTCCTCATTTTCCTCCTGAACTTCCTCCTCCAATCTAAGCTTGTGTCCTCGAACTCCTTTCCTCCTTATCTGGAAAAGCCTCTGATTCCATCTTATTCATTCCTTCATGTACTTGAAGGTTTGAATCATGTCCCCCTTTTCCCTCCTCTTCTCCAGGGAGTACATGTTCAATTCCCTCAGCCTACTCTCATAGGGCAAGTCCCCTAGCCCCTGAATCATTTTTGTTGCTCAGCGCTTTACTGCCTCCAGTAACCTAATGTCCTTCTTCAGGTACGGCTGCCAGAATTACATGCAGTACTCCAGGTGTTCTAACCAGTGACCTATATGGTGGCAGGATCACTTTCCCCCTCCTGGAGGATATGTCTCTGGCAATACAACAAAACATCCTGTTAGCCTTTGCAGCTACCTTTCTACACTGTGCAGAATTGCTCATTGCTCCTGTTATGATCACACCCAGAGCCTTCTCCTCCTCTGTCTTGGTTAGCTGAACCCCCCCCCCGCTGGTGAGGTCATTGGGTGTTTGCTCCAAAATGCAACACCTTGCATTTCTTGGCATTGTACCCCAGCTGCCAAGTGTCTCACTAGGCTCCAGCTTTGCCAGATTACTCCTGTTATGCCTGCCACCACTCTAAGTCATCCACTACTGCTCCCATCTTGGTGTCATCTACAAACAGACTGATCTTGCTCTTGATGCCTATTGAGATGTCTGCGAAGAAGATCCCAAACAACACCGGCCCCAGTACAGAGCCCTGTGGCACCCACTTGTTACTGCCATGGGCGACAAGAGCTCCCTCCCACCACCACCCTCTGCTGTCTCCCTTGCAGCCAGTTCACTACCCATTCCACCATATTTGCCCTGGCCCCTGTACCTTCCAGCTTACTACCAGCCTCCTGCATGGCACCAAATCGAATTCCTTACTGAAGTCCAGGTACAGGACATCCACTACATGGTCCCTGTCTAATTGCCTGGCTACTCAATCATAGTATTCCACCAGGTTGTTCTGACAGGATCTGCCTGAGAGAAACCCATGTTGCCTGCTGTCCTGCAGCCCATTAGCTTCTAAAAGGGAAACCAGCCTCTCCTTCAGGATTGTCTCCATCAGCTTTCCCATGATGGATGTGAGGCTTACTGGTCTGCAGTTCCCCAGCTCATCCTTGGGGCTGCTCTTGTGGAGGGGCACCACATGCACCATTCTCCAGTCCTGCAGTACACTCCCTGAGTCCAGGGAGGCATTGTACAGGTCTGCCAGGGTTTCTGCCAGGGCTTCTGCTAGCTACCTTAGCACCCTGGGGTGTATGCCTCACACTCCGGCACCTTGTCCACCCTCAGTGCCTTCAGTCCCTCCAATACCCTGCCCACTGAGATTCCCCTGTCTGTCACCTCTTCCATGCCCTTGCCCTCACTCCCAGCCCCCTGGGTACTGCTCCCCCTTTCTCTGCAGTAAATACTTAGCAGAAGTACTTGTTTAATGCTTCTGCCTATTCTGCCCTAGTATCCACTTCCCTTCCCCTCCCTTTTAATCCTCACCATTTGGTCTTTGCAGCTCCTTTTCTCCCTGATGTACCTGAAGAAGTCCTTCTCCCCTACTTTAATACCCTGTGCCAGTCTGAGTTCCCGGGATGACTTGGCTGCCCTGACTGCCCTTGTCACCCCTCTTGACTCCTTTAGGTATTCCTCTCTTTTCACCCCCTCCCTGTTCTTTTGTACTTTCTAAAGGCAGCTTTTTTCTTTCTTACTTTCTCCACAACCTCCCTGCCCACCCAGATAGGCTTCTTGGCCCTAGCTGTCTTACTCTGAGCCCTTGCACATGTTGCGGTTGACTCCTCTATACCCTGTTTAATGACCTCCCACCTCTGATTAGTGTCCATATCTGGAATGATCTTGGCCAGATACCCCTGTACTATTTTCTTCATCCTTCCGAAGTTGGCCCTTCTGAAGTCTGTCACCCTTGTGCCCAAACCTACTCCCTCTTTCCCCATGTCTAACTTGAACCACACTGAGTGGTGATCACTCCCTGCCAGTTATTCCTCCACCCTCAGTTCACCATTTGTCAGCACAAGGTCAAGGGTGTTCCCTAACCTGGTAGGCTCATTGACCATCTGCAATAGAAAGTTGTCCTGGAAGGCTGCCAGAAGTACCTGCTCCTTCCTATTTGTGGTGGCTGGGGTACCCCAATCTACTCCTGGCAGATTGAAGTCCCCCACATGAAATACAAATTCACAAAAAACATTACAAGTACAATAAGCAGTCCTAGAGGAACTGCAATTGAGCCAGGCTCAAATCACTTAAGGCAGAAAAATTACATACCGTTTTGAAAAAAAAAATCTATATAGATCATTGTATAAAAAGTCACAGGATGACTACAGAGAGAAACAAAATAAAACTGTTAATGGTTACAATTGCAACAGACTACAAAGGCAGACCATAAAGATCTCCTAAACTGATTCAACTAGGAGAGATTCAGCAGTGTATCAGGCAATTTGTTTAACCAATTAGTGGCCCTGACAGCAAATAACCACTTGCCCAGCTGAGTATGCTGGAAAGGAGGCTTAAGGGCATTTCTGGTCATGTTCCTGGGGTTGTATTTGTTGGAGACAGTATGGAAGCAATTTGTTAAAGCAGGAGATGTTAGGCCCAAGACTGTCTTTTTTTGCCAGCAAACAGGTCTGGAGCTTTATTCTGCTAGGTAAAGGCAGCCAGTTAGTGAGTGCATAATTGATATAACTATGAGTGTGGTTATCTGTACCAAGTACAAAGTGGTATGCCTTCTTGCAGATCAGCTACAATATACTCTGTTTAGCACTGTGTCACAGGCAGCTGCATAGATAGGAAGTCCATAAGTGGCAAAATGGAGATGACTACAATAAGGCATACAGCATCATCAGTGAGACTGTACCTGGTACGGTACAGGGCACCCAATCTTCTTTTAACTACGGCTACCAAATTGTCAATGTGAGGTGCAAAATATAAGATGTCATCCAGACTTACTCTAAGGTATTTAATGGTCTCCACCTATTCAATGTTTTGTCCTTGGCCATTTCAGATGACAAAGGGTGGAACTTTCCTCTTCTATGGGAGGCTAAAGAAGAGCATGGCCTTTATTTTTTTGCTGTTGTTTGTTTGCATTTGAGGACCAGTTTGTTGATGGAGAATGAGCTTTCAAGACATCTAAAGTTACTTTGGCGGATGACAGTAAAGCTGTCAAGGTCAGGATTTTTGGAATAGATGACAGCATTATCGGCATAGAGGAGTATGTTGGTTGTCTGACAGGCATTGGGAAGTTGAATTATGAACATGCCAAATGAGAGTGGGCCTAAGATGGAGACTAGGGGGGGACATCAATAGATTTTCCTCTAACAGCACACAAAGATTTATCAATCTTTACCCACTGGGAACAATTAGTGAGATAGCTGTGGAACCAGTCAACTGTGTTCTGTGACAAATCTAGGCCAAGGAGTTTAAGTAGGAGCTTATGATTGACAAGGTTGAAGGCTTTAGTAAGGTCAATATATATAGCTCTTACTAGGTTACCATTGTCAAAGGTCTCATGAATGCAGCTGGTGTATTCCAAAAGTGCTGTGTTGATGCTGTGGAGGCTGCAGAAGCGTGCTGCTGTACACACTGGCCACTGTATTGTTCCAGGTATGTGACAAGTTGGTCAGAGACTATTTTCTTGAAAGCCTTGGACAGGGTGGAGAGAATAGGAATGAGTCTGTAAATGACAAGGCTAGTACTTCTCCACTTTTGAAAACTGGTATAACCAGTGTGAGTTTCCACTTCTCTAGGAACTGTGAGCAGCAGAAGGAAAAGTTTG
Organism: Neoceratodus forsteri; assembly: GCA_016271365.2. Taxonomy (NCBI): domain Eukaryota; kingdom Metazoa; phylum Chordata; order Ceratodontiformes; family Ceratodontidae; genus Neoceratodus; species Neoceratodus forsteri. Next base: position 1,784,013,089 of record CM057449.1, read on the forward strand.
AAATTCTAGAGATGATGTGGGGAAATTCCTGTACTGCCAGGGCAAGCAGTTTCAAGTCAACAAAATCACTTCCACATCTAGATTTACCAAGTGTCCTACTGATCTATTTTGAGGTTTCTTTGACTGAAACAGCCTCAGAGTAGAATATAGGGTACCTTGGTTTGAGTCCACCAGCTGGGAGGCTTTAAGACCTGGTTCCCTACAGGATGTCTGACAAAAAATTAGGTGGGATCAAGAACCTCTTGATATTCCACCATAAGCAATTGAGAAATGATTTTAACTCACTTTCCAATTAACTCTGAGATGTTGTGTCAGGATCTTTTGCCATTGCTCCAGTTCTGGTCTTTTGGTTCTTATAGAAGTCAGATTTGGCCTTTCCAGTCATACTAGTGCACTTATTGTAGGCTTCCTTGCATCTTTGCAGGTGAACAGGAGACCAGAGTTAAGAGAGCAGTAGCAGACCATGAGCCAATCAGAAGAGAGAGAGAGAGAAAGGTGTGGAATTTGAAAATCTGCTGGGGATGTTTAAAAGCAGAGTGCATCAGGAATCCCTGCAGAGCAACTTGTGGCCAGAGCACTGGTTGTTTTTTTTTCCCTTTAAGGTTCACTGTTGGCAGGCTCATTTAGAATTTTGTTCACTGGGGCACTCGTAAGGGGATCAGTCTGAAGAATGGAATCTGGACTTGGAGCTGGATAGTAGCGTGACCATCGGAGAAGCCGAAAAGGGTTGCCAAGCCACAATGATGCTGAGTGGTTTGTTTTGGGGCATAGTTTGCATTTTGTTTTTTTCTCATTGGTGTTACAGGAGACAGCACAGATTGTTTTTTTTCCCCAAAAAAACAGTAAGCGACTAGCAAGTTGCTCCAGAGTCAGGGGACTGGCAGCAGAGAAGGAAACATATCGCCCTCCCACCTACCCTTGTCTGGGCCAAAATATATAGGTAAAACAATTTGACTGTCAAATGATACAACACCTGGAACTTTCTGTCTGGAACAGGATGGGTAGGAATGACAAGTCGGGTAGATTTGATTTGCTTGTGAATCCCTCCCACTCTAATAGGTAGCAGAGAAGGAGATGTAACTAAAGCCCAGAGGCACAGAGAAGAAGGAGGAGGAAGAAAAAGAGAGGAGAAAAGGAGGGAGAAAGTAAAGGGAAATGAAAGACAGAAAGAAAGAAAGAAAGAGAAGAAAGAAGAAAGAAAGAAAGAAAGAAAGAAAGAAAGAGAAAAGGGAGAAAGAGAGAGAGAGAAAGAAGAAAGAAAAAGAAAGAGAGAGAGAAAGAAAGAACACAACAATGCAAGGCTAGACAGTGTAGAAAGGTGAAGATGATGGGAGGGTGCAATGCAGTGGCTGTGGGCAGCAGTATTCAGGAGGATCTTCTGGATGCTGCAGTGTTGCCCCATCTGCAGGCACCTCTCTGGGCTGAGGAGGAGGTTACTAGTCTCCAAGCTGAGTTGGCCAGGATTCAGGGAACCTCCTTCCCAACCAGGGACCACAAGCCTACTCTTCTATCTCAAAGGATGCTAGCAAGAGGTATGGATGGACTACAGTGGGGCTTGGGGGTGGGTGGAGGGCAGTGGGAAAGAGGCACATGTCCCATCCAGTACAACTACAGAATTCCTATGCTATTTTGAAGGAGCAGGAAGGTCCCATAGTGACACCCAAAGAAGTGGCAGAGCACCCCAGAGGATGATGAAGCAACTCCTCCATTATCAGGGGAATAGAGTTGGGGACAGGTAGAGAGAGGGAAGTTGAGTGCCTACTCGGAGGCACAACTCAGAGGGATGGAGAGCAGATCTAGAGGATCTCTAGGGCAGTAGTGAGGAAAGGAGAGCTGGATGTCATTGTCCATCTGGGGACAAATGACCTGGCTAGGGACAAGACAGGGATAGAAATAGTGCAGGAGGATGTTCAAGCATTAAGGAGGTATCTTAAGCAGGTAACAAGCTCCATGGCCTTTTCAGTGGCAGTGCCTGCATATGACAAGGGGGAGGCTAGGGAACTCTGCACCAAAGACTTCAACACATAGTTGAAGGAATGGTGCACAAAGCAGGGTTTCAGTTTTACTGGGGACTAAGGTCCCACCTGGAGGGATAGTGACTGTACAGGGGTGATGGCCTGTATCCTTCAAGGCAGGGGATCATAGTATTTAGTGAGTGGTTTAGATGATTTTTTGGTGAGCATTTAAACTAGCCAAAGGGGGGAGGTGGAAGGAGGCAGGGAGACAAAAGCTGCCCCTCCCCCAACAAGCTTATGGGGTCAACAAAGAAAATCCTGATGGAGCAAAACCCCACAATAATGCAGATACACCCATACATGAAGGGGGGAAAGAAATTAATATAACTAAGAAGTACAGTGGAAGGAGTAAGGGTGGGCAAAAGGGAATAGGGAGGGGAACTGGCAACACAACATGGAGAGCCAAGTGTACAAATATCTGAAGTCTGTGCAACAAGATTGCGGACCTAGATGTTATCATAGTGGAGGCAGACCTGGACTTACTCACCATCACAGAGACCTGGTGAAATGTAAATCAGGACTGGAAGTGGCCATTCCAGGGTATACTCTGTTCAGGAAGGACAGGTGGATAAAGGGAGGAGGATTGGCTATGTACATCAGAGAGATCATAAAAGCAATTGAAGTACAGGGAATGCAGGGAGAGGTGGAGGCACAGTGCGTCATCCTAGAGGTAGGAAAGGACAACACAGTTTGCAGTGAAGTGATCTACAGACCTCCAGCACAAGGGGAGGAGTTGGGCAGGGTGCTAGCAGAAGACATTCACAAAATGGCAACTAAGTGGGGGGAGGTGCTGCTGTTGGGAGACTTCAATTTACTGGATATTGACTGAAGCATTCCAGCTACAGACACAGCCAGAAGCAGGAACATCCTGGACGCCTTGCAAGGGGAGTGTCTCAAGCAGTTAGTGGTGGAGCCCACCCATGAGGAAGCGATATTAGACCTGGTACTTAGCAAGGGGGACAGAGTCACAGACGTACGGAAAAGGTGGGTAGCAACATGGGGACCAGTGATCATCATATGCTGTGTAGGGCTGTGCAAATACCATTTACCAAACATGCAGTCGAATATTCAGTATTCAGTGCCCATGCATCTGAATATCGGCTGAATATTTGGCCAAATATTCGGTGTTCCAGTCATTTATTAAAATAATAAAAAAAAAAAAAGACAATGCCCCCCACCCTCCTCCCTCTCCCAGATCTGGCAATTGTCTAAAGAATCGTTCTTCCCCCTACCCTCAGATAGCACCCAAACTCCCCATCCCCCCAGCCACATTTTGACATGTTATATTTGTTAAAAAAAACTACTTGAATGGGCAACTGGTTCAGCCACCCACCTCCATGGCTGGCTGCCAACTTTCAAGACTGTGTCCCCCCGTATCTAGCAGTAGCCCCTCACTCTTCCTGCACTCTAACAAATTAAAACAGAAGGCAACCAGCACAGACCACCATCCTCCATGACCAGCTGCTTCCTGTGAATGAAGACACTCACGCATGTGCTTACTTACATAGTAAACCAAACGATCATGACCGTGGTTTGCTTAGTGCATATGACAACTAATTCTGAAAACAGCAGACAGTATGGTTGTCTATTTGGACAAAGTACTGAATGACAGGCATACACGGGGTGAGGCTACAGTCTTGAAACGACGACTGGATATGAGCAGTCACCATGAATACTGGGTGTATTTTAAATATAAACATATCAAAATAATGATGAAAGAGGGTTTTGAGCTAACTCGCAGCGAGTAGAAGAGAATCTCTATGACACTGGATCTGGAAGAGGAAATAGGGTGGGGGGTCTTTTGACTATTTTTAGGTGTTTCCTGAATAGGGGATGAATAGTGCAATATTCATTAGTCGGGGATCAGAATAATGAATAGTGCATTATTCGTAGTATTCAGGAAACAATTTTCAGAGCCTGCACAGCCCTAATGGTGTGGTTCAATGTGAGATCAGTAGAGAAATCAAACCACACAGAAGCAGGGGTCCTAGACTTCACAGACCAACTTTGTTAAGATGGTGAAATATCTCAGGAAAGCCCTAGCAGAGGGCAGACGGGGGTTGTAGAAGAACAGTGGGAGGCCCTAAAAGAAGCTACAAAGAAACACAGAGGGAGGAGGACAGGAAACTGCATCTAGGGAAGCAGAAGGAGGCAGGAAAAGCAGTCAGGAGGGCAAAGGCACACAAGGAGGAAAAAATAGCCCAGGCAGTTAAGAAAGGGGACAAGATGTTTTTCAGATACTTTAGGGAGAAAAGGTAGATTGGGCATGGAATTGCAATGCTAAAAACGGATGTCGGAGAGTGGGCAGCAATCATGGAAAAGGCAGCTATCCTGAACAAATACTTTTTTCAGTATTCACAGATGCAGGGGAAGGAGAGGAACCACAGTTAGGTGGTATGAGCAGTAATGAAAATGAAGTGAACACCAGTCCATTTGTGAAAGAAAGAGTCCTAGAAGAACTCACAAAACCGAAGGTGGTCGAGGCAATGGGGACAAGTGGGATACATCCTATAGTATTTAAAGAACTTACAGAGGTTTGGGCAGCACCACTGACAACACTGTTCAATAAATTTCTGGAGACAAAGGTGGTACCAGAGGACTGAAGGATGGCAATGAAGTCTCTCCACAAGAGCGGGAGTAGGGGGAGGCTGGTAATACAGCCCAGCAGGTTGACCTCAGTAGTGGGGAAATTAATGGACCCACTGCTTAAGAAAAGGATTGTGGTACATCTGGATTCCAGCAGAGCACAAGACCCGAGACAGCATGGATTTGCAGCAGGGCAGTCATGTCAAACAAATCTGATTGATTTCTTTAACTGGATGACCAGGGAGTTAGATCATGGAGCAGTGGTGGATGTGGCCTCCCTGGATTTCAGCAAGGCTTTTGACACTGTACATGATAGGAGGCTTATAAACAAGCTGCACAGCCTGGGAGTGGGTCCAAGGTGCTAAACTAGGTCACAAATTGGTTGAGGGATAGAACACAGAGGGCAGTGGTAAACAGGGTTCAATGAGAGGAGAGTGACCAGTGGGGTGCCACAGCGATATCCTCGGGCCAGTCCTATTCAATGTCTTCATAAGCAAAATTGAAAAAAGCCTGGAAGGGAAGGCAAGGTTTTATGACGGCTTCATTAAAGGAATTAGGTAAAGATTCTGAATTTAAGATATTATTGAAACATTTTTGTGGAACTGGCATTAAGCCTTCTTTAAAAGTGTTATAAAACACAATGCTAAACCCATCTGGTCCATGACATTTATTATTTGACATTTCTGAAATTATATTTGTGATTTCTATTAATGTAATTTCTTTTTCCAATAGATTCTTTGCTTTGTTGTTAATTTTTGATAAGTTTAGATTGGCTATGAATTCTATTATGTTGTCCATGTTATTGTTACTTTCTTCTGTATGTAGGTTTTGGTAAAATTCTAAAAAAGTGTCATTAATTTTTCTTTGGTCACTGTCATTACGGACTTGTTTATCTTGAGTTAAGTTTATTGCATTACTGAATTTTTCACATTTATTTGGCATGATAATAATCAATCTGGTTTCTCTCCCAGAAAGTAATATTTAGACTGGGCTCTCATCATAGCCATGCTTGCTTTCAATTCTGTGACTTGATGTATTTAGTCCATTAAGATTAATATTTGGTTCAAATATTCCTTGATTCTGATTGGATGAATTTGTATTCAGCCACTGTTAACTCTATTTCTAATTGATTGAGAGTTACTATTTTAAATTCAGCATAGGAGATACAGATTCCCCTTAAGAAAGCTTTAAGCACATCCCATATAGTTTGGGCTGAGATGTTTGATCATTATTACTGTAAATCCTGGTACCCATTTTATGGGGTGTCAGGAGGTCTAAACCTCACTCTCAGGTTCTTGGCAATATTGGGAATGCAAGGAATCACAGACATGTTGCATTAGAGTAATAAACTTGTTTCTTACTGCCAAAAGGATAATTACAGTTGCCCAAAGCAGTTCTTACCAATACAAACTGGGAGCCAATGCTAAGCATTCCCTATACCTCGAGGATTCTCCGTGTCTCTTGGGGTCTCCAAGGTAGAAGATGTGATGTCTCACATTATATACCTATGATAATTAATATGGTTATTGTAAGATAGAAACATTTCTAGTTACAGAGATGAGCCCTATTGGCTAAATTAGAGGTGACTCCATGGTCCAAGATAACATTATACAATTTTGTAGTGCTTATCACTTTGTGAAACAAAAGAGTACAGTTCTTACATAAATCATTGTAGTAGTACAAATCACCAAAATGTGGCAATGCCAACTTATATATCATAATCATTACAAGCACAGGTGTCCTAACATCTTGTAAGCAAGTACAATACATATGTGTATTAGAAAGCAAAGTGTATAACAATAATATGCATACATATAGTGACATCTACTTTTATACGGTAGATGACCTTAGCCCTATATGTTAATATAACATATGCCTAAGTGTTAACTGTCTACGGTGTACCTCTGGGGGTACCAATAAGGGTGCAGGGACCTCGTTTAATGTTCCCTCCCTTGTTCCCTCTCAGGGCAATATAGTAAGAACAGGGAAGTGGATAGCAAGCCGGGGTTGTTTACAGACCCAACGCACGAGCCTTGTAAAGGAACTCCAGTTGCTCACAGTGTTGACGCAGTGTGCGCCGTAGGAAGTAAAGCATAATAATCAAGAAAAATATCAAACATGCTTGTATAATAACAAAAACCTTTAAAGGTAATCTCTAACCAAGTGTTAGTAAATGCATCATTCATATCACCATCATTAATAAGTGCAAGGATAGCTTCATTTGCTTTAGTAATGTTATTGCTGATGTGGATGAGGTGGGTGTCTTTTCTGTCAAAAAGTGATTTTAATGTAAGTGTGAGTGGATCAATATGTACATTAAAATATGGTAAATACTCAGAAAGAGTGAGCAGGTAATCAGGGTTACCATCAATGGTATCAGTATCCATAAGGGGGACTGGGATAATAACAGTATGTCCAATAACAGACTTTTGATGGGGACAAAACAGAAATTCCGGTAATCAATAACACATGACTGGGTTCTGTAGGTGTAACTTTTATAAATAATTATTATACAGTACTCTCCATCAGAATTGTATTGCATTTTAACAATCAATCAATCAATCAAGTCTTTATTTAACCAGGCATTCATCATTGAGCAGAAGCTCATTTGCAAGATGGACATGGGTGGAGCATGAACAATTGTATATACAGGTCAACACAGGTATTTACAAGGCAATACAGATAATACTGTTTACAGAGAGGAAGAAAAAGAAGTTCATATGTACATAGAATTATACAGATATTGTGCAGATTACAGGGTATTTGCATACATAGAAGTGTCTATAGGAAGATAAAGCAGGTTATCTAAGGTTGCAGGAGGTAGTAACGGAAGAAAAAAAAATATATACACCAGGTAGAGGCGAAGGTAGGGGGGAAGGAGGGAGGTAGGGGGAGAAAGGCTAGGAGGGCATGATGCACAGAGAGGAGTTGGTAAAACGGGATGTAGAGAAGGTGGATGGAGAAAAGGAGTATGTGTGAGCCCCAGGATTGAATGTTATAAAGTACTGGGCATGGTAGGATGTCACAACCCAGGGGTAGTGAGCTCCTATCCAAGGTTGGGAAAGGAAGGATAAGTGGATGGATGGGACTAGTGTTGATAAAATGGGGGATAAGAGAGAGAACAATTAGGCTTATGAGGAGCAAGCTGGGGGGTCAGTACTTAAAATTGGGTCTAGGCATGGCTATATACCAGTGCAGACACCGGTACTGGGTCTGAGTGGGTGAAGCAGTTACGTACTTCTCTGATTGTATGGAAATAAAGCATCTTGAAGGCATTTATACTGATTAGAGTGCTTAATTTGAGGTTTTTTTTGTAGATTGTTCCATAAGGTAGATAGCACAAAGCTTATGACTGCCCTGCCAAAGCGGGATTTTGCTTTGGGTACTTTAAGTGTAATAGCTGAGTAACTTCTTAATGCGTATTTCTCAATTATACTCAGGGGAAGACAGCAGGAGATATAGTAAGGCAGCTCATTAGAGATGGCTCTATAGGTCCAGACAGCGGCATTTCTGTGGCGCTTGAACTTTAGTGATGTCCACCCCACTGTCGCATATAGTGTGCAGTGATGCATGTCGAAGGGAAGTCCCATTATAAACCTCAGTGCTCGATGGTAGAGTGTGTGCCAGTTTAGTTATGTAAGAGTTGGGGCATTGGCTGTGAGAGGAAATCAGCATAATCAACCAATGATAGGAAAATGGATTGGACCAGTTATTTCTTGGCATCTCTGGTGAGAAATTGGTTGATTCTAAAAAACAGGCCAAGCCTTTGCTGAAGTCATTTTAGCAAGTTCTCAGTATGTTCAATGAAGGAGAGTCGTTGGTCTATCCAAACTCCCAGATACTTGAATTTTGTAACAAATTCGAGTTTTTCACCTAGAACTGTGGCAATTTGGGGAACTGTCCCACTGGACACAGGGTTAGCTGTATGGATGAAAGGGGAGATGATCATCGCTTTAGTTTTTTTGGCATTAAGGAGTAGCTTTTTGGAGGAGTTGGCTTTGCAAAAGGTTGAATTCTGACTGTAGGTCATTGCAGGCAGCTTCAGGTGTTTGGTGACTCATGTAGAGAACTGTATCATCTGCAAACAGATGCACATTGGCTTCTTTTATACAGTAGTCAATGTTATTAATGTAGATTGCAAAAAAGTAAGGGCCCTAATATAGAACCTTGAGGTACCCCTCTTTGCAGAGTTTTTAAGGGGGACATGCCTCCTTCGGCTTTAACTTGTTGAAGGCGCCCTGTAAGATAGTCAGTAAACCAGTGCAGAGAGGAGGGGTCCAGACCTATGGTTTGAAGGGAGGAAAGGAGCAGACTATGGTCGACGGTGTAGAAAGCCTTGCTTAGATCAAGGAAAACAGCACAAATAAAATGTTTGCTCTCAAGATTACACTGCCAGTCATTAGTAACTTTGGCAAGGGCTGAGATACTGCTATGTTTAGCTCTGAATCCAGACTGCATAGGGTTTAGCAGTTCCCTAGACTCAAGGTGAGTCTTCAGCTGTGCATTTACAATTTTGTCTAGGAGCTTGGACAGGACCCGGAAGGAGAGAAATTGGCCTATAGTTATTGAGATCGCCTGGGTCACCTGATTTGAACAGTGGTATGACATGTGCTGTCTTCCATATAGGTGGTAAGGTGCCCTGAGACAGGGATAAGTTAAAAAGATGGGTGACGGGTATTGCTAGTACGTGGTAGGCAATTTTTAGGAAGTAAGGGTCAAGGGTGTCGACCCCAGCACTTTTTCTAGTATCCAACTGAAGCAGGAGGTCCTCTACCTCTTTCAGTGAGGCAGGTTGAAGTGAGAAAGTTGGCGAAGCTATCAGAGTTTGAGGCAGTTGACTGGCAGTCTGGGAGCGAAGTATATTTGCAGGGGAGTTATCAAATACCATGCCTGCAGTAGCAAAGTGGTTATTGAATGTGTCAAGTATATCCATCTTTTCGGTTATAGTCGAGTTGCCAGAGGTAATCTTTGTCGAGAGTGAATTTCCTGGGGAGTGGCCTAGCAGATCATTGATTGTGTTCCAGAGCTTGATTGGGCTCTTTGTGGCAGAATCGAGTTCGGATTTGAAGAAGGTGGCCTTCTATTCTCTGATTGTTTGGTACATAAATTTCATAGTCTCCTGAACTGGTTCCAATACTCTGCAGTGTTCAGTCTGTGTGCTTTTTCCAGAGCTTATCTCTTTCTAGAAGCAAGGACTTGATCTGAGGGGTGAACCATTTACAGGTTTTGGTCCTAGTTTGAACTTTAATCAGGGGAGCATATTTATTAAGGGCCCTTGATAGAATGTCATGGAAGATATTGTAAGCTGACGTAATCGTTTTGGCCAGGTAGAAATCTTGCCACTGCGGGGAGTACTTAAGCTCATTTAGGTAGGCATGTTCATTGAAGTTGCACCTGGATCTCTTCATAGAGAACTTGCTGATGGGTGCTGGTTTGTTGGTGGATCTTACTCCCACAATAAAACAATGGTCGCTGGCGTCTGAGAAGAAGACATCAGCGTGGGAGAAGAGATGAGGTTTGCTCACCATTAGCACATCCAAAAGTGTACTTTTACTGGGATTCTTCATGTTTGGGCATGTTGGTTCAGTAATAAGTTGTGTCAGCCCGTGTTCATCACAGAAGGATGCAAGGGGGACAGCTGTGTTAGAGAGCCAGTCAAAGTTGAGGTCTCCTAAAATAATAGTTTCTGGCAGCCTGTCCCAACTTGTCACTTAGATATGAAACAAGCTGTAGGCAAGCAGACAGTGGCCTGTAGCATCCTACTATGCAGAGTGCAGTAGTCTGTGTAATTTCCACTTTGAGAATTAGGCATTCGAATTAGGTGGTGACAGATGCCAAGGATAAGCAGAAGGCAGAAAATTTGTCTTTAACGTAGATAGCTACCCCTCCTCTTCTGGCAGCCTATCAGCTCTGAACAAGGCGTAGTTGGGGATGTTTACTTCTCTATCAGTGGTGCTGGGTCCAAGCCAAGTCTCGGAAATCACAAGTATGTCAGGACAGGTATGATTTACCCAGGTTTGTATTAAGGTTATCTTTTTTAAGGAGGCTACATACGTTAATATGCAAGAAGCTTATTCCTTTTAAATTTGATAGTTCTGCTGGTGAAGCAATAGCTTCTGGGGAGCCAGGGTTGAGTTCTACATTGCCTGAACATAGCAGGAGGATAAGTAGGATTTTTCTAAGAGAGCTAATTACAAGCTTGTAATTCCTGCCTTTCTCCCGTCTAGTAGATCTGATGTTTTTAGGGACTGGAAAGTAGCCACCATAGAAGAGCTGATCTGTTGTAGCAATAGCTAGTACCCCTACCGCAATAGGCGGGGAGGAGATAACAGTATGCAATCTCCATTTTTTGCAACTGTAATGTGCAGATGTAGCTGGTCTTGGAAATCCATGTTGACAGGTGATGAACCTCCTCTGGATACGACTGAAAAAGTTTGTCTGGAGCTAATGTTGAGTCCAAAGAGTCTGTGCCATTAGTGCTGATGTCATCGTCCATGGAAAAGGACCAATCAATACTGTAGGGAGAATAACCACATACAGGTTTAATAACATCAAATACATCACATCTACACAGGTAAATGTACCCCTTCTTAGCACAGCAGTCCATGTGCAGGGTGACCCAGGTGTCCAGGAAAGGATGGAAGACCAGTAGAGGAGGCAAGTCCAGGTGTTCTCTGAAGATGTCATCATCAAGGTGCCCAATGAAGTGTACAGAAGCTAGCTTGTCGAGCAAAGCTGTAGTGGGATCAAAATGTGGTAAAGAGACAGTAAAAGAAACAAATACTGCATCTTTGATAGAACATTTCTTAGAGGTGAAGCATGGACCAGTATTATGGTGTCTGGTCATGAAACCCAAATTCCTAGCTGTAGAAAGAGGAATAGTTAAAGATTGTTGCATACACATAGCAATACAGCCAGGGGTTTTACATCATGGACAATACCATTTAGAAATACATCTGTCATGTATAATATCATTGATCCTTCCAGATTCTAGATCACGGAAGAGATTGTTGAAGGTAGTGATAATATATGCACCATAGGCTGAACATAGGATTTCTCTAGCAATGTATTGTTTATCTGCTTCATTGTTGTTCCGTGCAATGAGTGCATTAATCTTATCTTTAGAGTCTGTAAATGCCTTACCAATGTCGTGCATATTATAAACAGTGTATCTTTCTTCCTGACTAAGCCATCCCCACCATGCAATAATGAGGGTAAAATAACATTTACTAACCCAGTTTGGAATTTAGCAGAATGAGATTTGATAGCAGGAATGTCTGCTTTATTCAAATAGACATTACTATACCAAAAGACCTGTGACAGTTCCTGTGGTACCAGTGACATCAGAACTGTTAACTTCATGTATTACACTTATGACTTTGATCATCAGGATTAGGTTTTCTCCTGAAGTTGCCTCTATGCTCGGTGGTGTGTAACCTGGCAATAGGGTCTTGAGTACAAATTTGAAAAGCTGCTAAACTATAAAGCAATAAAGTACTGTAAAATGCTGAAGTGTTAGTAGTATGACACATACCAAATTCTTTCATATTGCAGTAAGTCAAATTAAGCAAAACAGGTATATGAATAAATTGTAAGTTGTTAATAAGTGTACCAGGTGGCACAGTGGATGTGAGACCACTGCGAGGACCAGGGATGTGCTTTAAACATTCCAAAAGCTGTTTTTCAGTAGGGGTAACACAGAGAGATACATGGCAGCAGAGGCTATGTTGTGTACAGCACAAAATTTCCTGGCAGAGTCTTTAGACAAAGAATTACAATATGAGAGATCAAGTAAAGCAGTGATATTGTATAAAGTGGAATGTCTAAGAGCAGTTTGGAGCAAGGACAGAGAATCATTAAGGGATAATTTAGCATTGGGCCATCCATGGAAAGTTCCTTGGAGAGCTTGGCCATAGGGAGAATTTGTCCTTGTGATGTGGTTTGCCACTCAACTTTGTAGGGTAGATTTGTCAGGAGCAACAACCGAGGCAGTGAGGTAGGCATCAGAACCTTTCTGGACAGTAATCAAATTGTCAGGTATATTGATATAAACTCCCTGTGGGGCAGATGTTGGAGGATCAAGGTGAGGAAAGAGGTGCTTTAACGTGCCTTGCATGCAGGGGGTAACTCCTGAGATGAGGAGAAAGTGGAACAAAATAGCCATCTTGTCAGTGTATCTGTAAAGGAAGATCAAACATTAGTAGGTTAGTACTATTCCACCCAATGGGGTGAGGAAAAGTAATTATACTCATTTATACAGTTTCAGCTGGTTTGCGTGTAACAATTTGTCAGTCAGTTTGTTGTTGTGCATGAGTCTAACCTGATAGACTGCTGGACTGAGCTTGTTGACAATGGGTAGGGGCCTTCCACTTATTGGAGAAGGAGTGTATGGGATGTGCAAATCTGAGGACCATTATCTGATCCCTGACCTGCCAATCCACTTCTTGTGCATGTTTGTCAAACTATATTTTGGACTGTTTCTGGGCCTTGCCCATGCAATTGACAGCATACAAGTGTGTGTGTGTGTGTAAGGTCTTGTCTGAGTTTTTCCACAAATTGGTCTACAGACACACGGTCTGCTGTGGGGGTGTGCAGGTCAAAAATCAGGTGTTCAGGTAATCTCATCTGTCTTCCAGTCATAACCTTGAAGGATGTCAACTGGGCAGTGGCTGAGGGTGTATCCCTTAATTGCCATAAAGAGTAATGGCAATAGGGAATCCAGGTCTTGGGAGTGTCTTCAATGAATTTTGAAAGCATTTGCTTAATCCATCTGTTGGCTCATTCTACTTGACCTGAATATTGTGCTGGTAAGGTATGTGGAACTTCTGTTGAATTCCTAGGAGTTCAAGTGATTCTTTCATCAACTCACATGTAAAACTGGTTCCTTTGTCAGAGACTACCTTAAGAGGTAGGCCCCACCTGGAAAAATCTGTTCCACCAGGATTTTGGCAGTGGTTTTAGCAGTCCATGTTTTAGTGGGGAAAACTTTGACCCACTTCGAGAAAAGGTCAGTGATCACAAGAGGATACTTGTTGTTTCTGCTGGAATTAGTCAATGGATCAATAAAATCAATCTGAATGTCATGCCAAGGGTCAGAATGTCTTTGTGGTAGGAGTTTAGCATTTCATTTGGTAGGGATAGGATTGTTTTGCACATAAACAAGGCAGTTATCTATGTGCTGTTTGACATCTTTGGTGACACCAGGCCACCAGGCGGAGGTCTTGAGCCTCTAGAGGGTATTTTCAACTTCCTGGTGTCCACCAGTAGGGGTGTTGTGCACTTGGTGCAAAAATTCATACCTAAGATGTCTTGGGACCACCCACAAATTGGTGGTGGTGTCATCTGTTTGATACCAGATGAGCTTGTTGTCTGGAGACAAGTGTAACTTACCTTCATGCCTCTGCTAGGGGGGTTATGGGTAGGTAAGTTTTCTTCGGTGCTCTGTCAAAGAATCTGAACACTTCTTTGAGTTCAGAATCAGCATGCTGAGCTGCTGAGAGGTCCAAGGGGGAAAAGGGTTCAGGTGTCTCTCTGATTGCTGCTATGTGTAGAGCTGCTCTTTCTTCTGGATGATCCATCATCCAGGTGTCCCCCTCTCAGGCCATTTCCTTGGCAAGGGTGTCTGCTGTGTCATTGAAGGCATGATAGGGGTCATTTATGGAGTAAGATTTAACTTTGTGTACATAGAGTTTGTGTGCAAACCTTTGAGCCAGTGAATGTATGTAGATTATCAGTTCTTTGTGTTTCACTGGATGATAGAAAGGAGTTCTTCTGCCAGAAAGGGAGAAATTCTGTAAGAGAACAACAAACCCAGTTAGAGTCTGTGAAGATGATATTATCCTCGGTTCCATGCTGGATGAACTTGAGGGCAGAGGCCACCCCTGCCATCTCTGCATACTGTGATGATGTCACACTGCAATGCTTAGAGATTTTAACAGTGTTACCATAGAAGTAAATCACTAAAATACCAATCCCTGCAATTAGTTCTCACTGATAATAGGAAGCTGAACCATCTGTGAAAATATGGCACAATGAGGTGTTTTCAAGTATTTGTGGCATGGCAGGGAGGAAAGGACCTGGATTTGGAAGATCAGGTGGTTGCAGTGTACAGTCATGGGGTTCTCCTTGAAAAAGGAGTCCATGTGCCAGCATGGATGGAATTTTGGTCAGGGGTACCTGTATGTCTCTATCCTTTAGAAGAAGTGACTAGTGGGTCAGTCTAGTGTTAGAGACTTACCCATCCTTCACTCTGTCTGAGAGCTGAAAGGTAGTTGGTGTGTGGTTGGTGTTAATAATCAGTGGAGAGTACCCAATAATATACAGAAAGTGCTTGACAGCCCAGTAGGTGGCCAGAAGGTTTCTTTCACAAAGGCTGTACTTCTGTTCCCCTGGGGTCAAGAGCTGTGATGCATAAGCAGTGGGTCTCAGAGTGTCATGAACCTTCTGGGCCAATACTGCTGACATAGCTATGTCAGAGGTGACACACTCCAGATGGAATGGTAATGCTGGGTTGGGGTTGACAAGTGCTGGAACCGAGGCCAGGACCTGTTTCAGTGATGTCACAGCCTGGGTGTGAATGGGACCCCAAGTCCAGGGAATGTCCTTTTTCAGTAACTCATATAAAGGAGCATTCTTCTGAGCAAAATCACAAATAAAATCCCTGGAGTAGTTTACCACACCTAGAAACTTCCTAAGAGTCGCCACACCAGTGGGCAATGGCAAGTCTTGCAATCCTTGTATCTTCTTCTAGGTAGGGCTCTGGCCTTGATCAGTTATTCTCAGGCCCAGAAAGAGTACGTCTTTCTGACATAGTTGTGCTTTG
This sequence comes from Neoceratodus forsteri, assembly GCA_016271365.2. Classification (NCBI taxonomy): domain Eukaryota; kingdom Metazoa; phylum Chordata; order Ceratodontiformes; family Ceratodontidae; genus Neoceratodus; species Neoceratodus forsteri. The sequence goes on from CM057449.1 coordinate 1,784,028,512, forward strand.
CTGGATTACATTTGAGGCCTGCTACCTGGATGAGGGTCAGTAGTTCATCCAAGAGATCCAAGTACTGTTCTGTGTGGCTGTTGCCAACAGCAGGTCATCCACATACTGCAAGAGACACTGGGGGTAGAGAAACCCTCATGGGTGTCCATCATATGCAGATGGAACAGGGAAGGGCTGTTATGGAATCCCTGTGGTAAGCAGGTCCATGTGTACTGTCTACTTTCAAAGGTGAAGGCAAATTTATATTGACTCTTAAGGGCCAATGGCAGTGACCAGAAACCATTGGAGATGTCCAGGGCACTGAACCATTCTTGGTCAGGGGTCAAAAATTGTAGTACATCAGGTGCTGGGGCCATAGTTCGAGCACAACTGGGGGTGGCCTGGTTCAGTCTCCTGCAGTCAATAGTAAGTCTCCAGGCACCGGTGGGTTTTTTTCACAGGCCACACTGGGGAGTTGGCAGTAGAAACACATGTTCTGATTACACCTTGGTTGAGGAAAGATTTTATTGTTTCCCTAAGAGAAGGCAAGGCCTCAAGTGGGAAAGGATATTTCCTCTGCCTGTCATGTGCTGGGCTTGGCACTTTGATGACAGTGTGCATTCTGATGCAATCATGTTTGGTGGTAGCAAATGCTTCCAGAGGTCTTTGTAGAATAGGGAGGAGCTTGGAAAAGCTCATGGTTCTTGAAAAAATCTATGATGTCATACTCTTTATTGTTGGCAGATATTGTTGCCACTACACGTGAATCAGGAATCAAAATGGTATGATACTGGCCCTGAATCTGGAACAGTAGCATGTTGGCTAGAGTCCACCACACAGCCGTGTGGTGCTAGGAAGTCAATTCCAATGATACTAGGATGGTCATGCAAAACCATTAGTTGGAAGGTGTGTGAGGCCTTCAGGTGTCCTAACTCTACAGGCAAAGGTAGAGAATGGTATGCTGACAACCTTGTACCATCTACTCCTGACATGTTGGTCCTCCATCCGGTAGACCAAGGAGATGTATCTGGGTGATCATCATGTAATACAGACACAGCTGCACCTGTATCCAGTAACACTGTAAGTAGGCAGCCCCCGACCTCGGCCTTAGTGCAGGGTCTTCCGTTTTTATCCAAGACCAGCTTGTTTACAATTTGGACTGGGGTCTGTAATTGTCAATCTGTGTTAGAGGAAGCATGAAGAGGTTGGGCCTGGCTCCTGTGAACCACTTCACCATGCTGCACTGATGCTATATAGGGAGGTGCTTCTGGGTTCAGGCCTCATTGGGGCTGAAGGTCTGTACTTCTGGTGTCACCATGGCCCTTTGGGGCCTGGGTTCCTGGTTGTATTGCTGCAAGATCCTGAGTGGGAACAACATCCACTACAGAACACACTTGCCCCAGGAGCTCTCTGAACTTCCAGTTCTCTTTGGCTATCTTCCTATAAGAAGGGCCTAGTCTTTGCTGTTGTTTAGCCTTTGATTCTTATGGTGCTTCTTATTCTTATGGTAATTCTGGTTCCCACCCCATTGTTGTTGCTGCTGCTGTTGTTGTTGTTGTTGGGCCTGCTGGGGGTGTTGGTTGTCTGTGGGAAGGGGCTGTGTATGTTATGCCTGCCCTTACACCATGTAGTGCATCATGGCCTCTGGGGTAGGCTCCACGGTAGCTACTTTCTTGGAACTGGAGCCCAGGTCACGGATGTAGAGTTGTTAAACTCTTTCAGTTTTCCAAAGAATGTCGGCAAACAGTTCCGTGGTGGGATAAGTGGTTGGCCCTACCATCTCTCTCACTGCAGGGATCATGTTACTAAGGAACAAGGTCTTATACTCGATTAGATCTACATCTGCAGCTTTTCGTTTTTTTTTTTTGAAATTTAAGTTTATTGATTTTAACATAATAAGAATAAACAAACCATTATTCAGACATGACCAGTAATCATATATGGTATAAATGAGGAAAAGGAAAAAGGAACCCCCCTCACAAATCCCACCATCCCTCCTCCCCTCCAGAACTACCCACCCATCCACCCCTTACCACTCATAACACCCACCCCCACCCTACAAACACCATCCTAGAGTGCGAAAATTAATGCATAACTAAGTCTGTTAGCTATACCACCACTACATACTAGTCTGTTCACATAGGCAAATTAGAAGGAGCAAGTGGAGAACAGAAAAAAAAAGGAGAGAAAGAGCAGAGAGAAAGGGAAGGCTTGTTAGGCACCCAGGGAGGCATCAAGAGATCACTGATGTAAATATAGAGTATACATTTTACCCCATCTTTTATGGAACAGATCCATATGGTTGCGAAAACTGGCCATAAGTCTTTCCGTATTGAAACACATTGAGAGTTCAGTCAGCCATTCAGAATAGGTCAGGATCAGCTGATCGGTCCAATGCTTGAGGACCAACCTTTTGACCACAATGGACAATCTTCAGCTTCTTGTACAAGTTGTTTTCCTGCTCGGTAGGCCATCCAGAGTCTCTGGTGGTAAGTCACTGGAATTTCCTTTGCTTTCTTTTTTACAGGGTATGCAACATCACTCCTACTACACCTGGGCTGTGTGCAGAAATTAGTTCAGCTGCAACTTCATGAAAGGTGGCATTGCTGGCCTGGAGGATGGCACCAGAGAGTTTGGCCCACAATCCAGGATCGATGGTCTGGTGTAGAATCTGGACCTGGTAGTCTGCAGTGAGAATAAGCATTTCACATTTGGCACATACCTTTTCCAAGTGACAGCTGAGGTTGTCTGATGGGCTCATCCGACCAATACTGTCAGCTATTTGCTGAACAGAGTAGGCCATTTGTAGGGGATTAGTGGGATGATCGGGTGTAGGTGCATTACCTTGGGTGCCATCCAAGGCTGCCTGAGCTGTGGCCTCTGCTATGGAGTGGACTATGCCCTCCTGAGTGCCAGTTTCATGAATAAGTTGCCTAATTTGGCCTTTTAAAACCTGGCTATTCCTCTCCGGAATGAGCACACTGTTTACCGCATTATCAGTCATTTTCTCTATCTCCTGCCTCTCTTCCACATTAATAACAGCTACAGGTGGTGCCGTTTGGACTAGACCTGGACCTGCTCCCCCCCATCATGGGGGAGTCACCATGTTGGCATTGCCCATGATGGCCGTCATGACGTCAACGACGTATGACATGGTGTGGGTGTAATGGGGATCTGCCATGTTGTGGATGGCAGGGCAGGAACTCTGGGCCATAGTAGGGGTGTGACTGGGCATTGCATTGAGAGATGCCATCATCTGAGACCTCCCCTTCAGATGACGTAGTTAATGCAGGGGCTACGCCTCCCATCACCTTAACATGTCCAGCCAGAACCTTTCACTGATGGCGCAGGTTTCACCATTTTAGATTAACATTCTGCATGACTCACATTTGCAACATTCCATCAACATCTTCCTGCATTTGTTTCTGCAACACTCTGTACGACGCTCAATTCGTGATTGTCCTTAGTAGATACTTCTAAGCCATTACATATCTGGTTTATCTCGTCCTGTAGCTCTCCTAACTCCCCACTCAACTGTTTATTTGTTCTACTTAACAAATCATTCATATTCAAAGCCTGTCCCTTATCCTGTCTCAATCTTTCACACTCCTGCTTCAACATACAAATTTCCTGCTCTCCTGCCTGTGCAGAATGATGCAAAAGTGAATCCTTTTCATTTTGCAGAGTTTGAAGTTCAGACTCCAAATTCTACTGCAGTCTAACACATTCCATTTCCTGCAAACCCATCTCTTGCTTAAGAGATGATATTTGTAGTTCAAGGGTTCAAAGCCTTGTTTCGGAGGCTTCCAAAGCAGCATATATAGCTGTGACCAACAGCCCTTTAGCTTGGCGCCTATTGGCTGTTTGTCTCATCTGAGTGTTCTGGATTGAGATCCACAGTATAGGGTTTTTGGATTGACTTTCATCCCGCGCAAAGTCAGCTCAGCCTCATGGGAGGTAAGAAAGTCTGAGACATCGAGTCTCAGTTCTGTGCAGATATTTGATATGGTGGCCATTGTGTGGGAGGGAACGAAAAATTAAACTGTGAAAAAGGCACCATGCTGTGTATCGATCCACAGCAGGAGCACTTTATACACAGTCGGGCTACTGTGCACTTGTAAGCTTGCAATTCAAAACTGCCATGGAGTGGGTCGAGTCAGCATCGACCACACCCAAAGAAACAGCCAGACTTTGCAAGGGGTTACAAAGTGGTCTGAAAAGGGAGAGAGATGCGAATGACACCTACAGTCCCGTTGGGAAGGAAAAGTTGTAAAGCAACAAGAGAAACTCTGCAAACACCAAATATTGCCTGCATGCAGTCATCAATTGTCAGGAGGCCTAAACTTCACTCTCAGGTTCTTGGCAATATTGGGAATGCAAGGAATCACAGACATGTTGCATTAGAGTAATAAACTTGTTTATTATTGCCAAAAGGATAATTACAGTTGCCCTAAGCAGTTCTTACTAATACAAACCAGGAGCCAATGCTAAGCATTCCCTATACCTCGAGGATTCTCCGTGTCTCTTGAGGTCTCCTAGGTAGAAGATGTAATGTCTCATATTATATACCTATGATAATTACTATGGTTACTGTAAGGTAGAAACATTTCTTGTTACAGAGATGAAGCCCTATTGGCTCAATTAGAGGTGCCTCTATGGTCCAAGATAGCATTATACAATTTTGTAATAGTCATCACTTTGTGAAACAAAAGAGTACAGTTCTTACATAAATCATTGTAGTAGTAGTACAAATCACCAAAAGGTGGCAATGCGACATATACCATAATCATTACAAGGACAGGTGTCCTAACATCTTGTAAGCAAGAAATACATATGTGTATTAGAAAGCAAAGTGCATAACAATAATATGCATACATATCCTGACATCTACTCTTATATGGTAGGTGCCTTAGCCCTATATGTTAGTATAACATACGTCTAAGTGCTAGCTGTCTACGGTGTACCTCTGGGACTCCCAATAAGGGTGCAGGGACCTTGTGTAACAGGGGCATTCTCCAAATATTTAGCACAAGCTGGCATAAATTAAGTAAAGTGTCACACTGCATCCAATGTACCAAAATTGGGAGAAGTTGTGGCAAAGGTTCTTGGAGCAGCTGAATGAAAAAAGGGTTTGACACAGGGCTTGATGTAAGCCCTGCATCCCCCTTTGAAAATCAGGCCCTAGATTTCAACAACCATAAGTCAGGTTTGTGTTTATTTTTAAGATGAGAGCAGTAGTATCTTCATTATAATAAGTCCTGCATATTACCTTGGACCCCATGATATTAAATTGGTAATTCTGGTGGTAGTTTGAAATTTTCTCCAGGTGGTGTCTTACCTAATGCTGTTCACTCTGTTAACATACTGTATCTTATAAAAAGGGCAAAGGATTTCAAGCAATCTGATTTGTTGTTAGCCATGCGTTAAAAGTGTCTAACACATGGCTAAAACTTAAAACTACATATAGAATACACAGTCCCATTTTATAAGTGCAATAAGCCACTCTGGGGTGTGCGTTAGACAGTTCTTTTTTTTGCAATTAAGAAAACTTTATTGTGCTAGTTCTAGTAGTGTTAGACAGTTCTAACACACATCTAGGAGGCAGGACACACTTAGCCTGTGTCCTTGTGCCTCACTACACCCCACAAGCTGTGTGTTAGAATTGTCTAACGCACACCCCATTGTATCTTTTTGCTTACTTGTATCACAGGGGAGATAATTCATTTATTATCCCCTGCTGTGCTTCTTTTTAAATTCCCTCATGGTGCTCTTCTGCCACTACCTGTTCTCTCCTGCTGGTACCCTGAACACCAAACATTTGAATTGTTTGAGGTCAACAAAATAAAAGGCACAGGATATGCACACTAATCCGGAGATACTGGATAAATTAAAAGCTAGTGAAGGGGTGGCAAATCTAGCTGCCAAATATTCTCTGACTAAATCAACCATAAGCACTTTTAAAAAATGGGAAGACTCATTGTGAGAATTTTTTTTTGTTTTATTCTTTTTGTAAGCAGGTAAGGCCCACTAGGCACAAGTGCCTGTTTTCAGAGACAGCCCTGGAGCACTGGGGTGGTTAAGTAACTTCCTTAGAATCACACAGCATGCAAGTGGAGGTTGTGGGAATCAAATTCAGATCAGCTGGATGTACCAAGCTCATTCACAGCTTGTTACTCTAACCTCTAAGCTATACAGCCAGCCCATTTGCTGGCAGCTGCCTTGAAACTCCATCCTACTGCAAAAGCTAATGTTGATCACACTGTCCATCTGTTGTTTGAGAGTTAGTAGATTGCTGGTGTGGCTCTGCGGAGTGCAATCTTTAAAGGCCGTGTCCACACTACACCGCTCCGGCCCCGGTAATGGATGCAGTGCATCCACACCACGGTAGTGTCATTATGGGACCCGGCACGTCCACACACTTCGAGAAGATGGGTGACCATTATGGCACAGCCCGATCTCACAATGCAGCTCGTGCTGCACTTCCGAGCCCCTGCAGAGGAACGTTATGCTCATCCACATTACCGCCGGTAATGTTAAAATGTGGATCGTTTCATAACCATTGTTGAAACCACCTCATATGTGGTTTCAACAACGGTTATGAAAACACCTTCTGTAATGTTACAGGTGTAAATGCAAACCATTGTGGTAACAGTTTGGGCACTCTGTAATGTTACAGAGACATAGTGTGGACAGGGCCTAAGAGAACGCTGACTGTTTTGCCAAACAACTCCACCATGTACAGTGTTTTTTATAAATCTTCACCAGGGTGGCTGTAGTGATTCCAGAGAAGGAATGACATTCATTAACTCAAATTTTCTGGGGAAGAGAGGTGAGCAGAACATGCAATTGCTGTGGAATTAATGTCAATTCATGCCAAAGCTGGTGATATTTTTTAGAAGGATGATAGTGAACACACTCAGTTCCACAATGAAGGACTTTTTTTAAATGTCTACCTGACTGCAGTTTGGTAGCATGAAATGGACAAGATATCTCCAAGGGGTACAAAGTTTATAAAGACCATCTCTCCTTACTTGTAGAATACCACACAACAATTTCAGAGATATCAGAGGTATCTTGTCCATTTCATGCTGCCAAATCAATGAGCCCATGCTTGAGGGATGCTGGCTGTGGAGGAGAGAGGAGGGCTGTGCCGGTCATCCACTCAAGTTTGGGATGAGGGGAAGTGGGGTGGTGGGATATTGCCTGCAGGGGTGAGGAGTTCACTAGACTACCAAGGAATAACATTTTAATTCATGGACTGTGGCTTGGGTATGGGGGTGGGTTCACTTGACTATCAGGAGAAAGTTTTTTTTTTTTTTAATATACAGCAGAGAATCGGGATGGGGAGATACACTGGACTCCAGGGCATGATGTCCTGGACTGGTTGGGTGGGTGATCAGGTGTGGGGAGGGACTGCTAGCCACCAGGGAGTCTGAGGATTTTTTAATATGGGGCAGAGGACTGGGTGGAGGGAGGGACTGCTAGCCATGAGGGATTCGTATATTTTTTAAATATGGGGCTGGTGATCGGGTTGGGGAGGGACCACTAGTCACCAGTGAATTAATTTATAATACAGTCCCTGCAACTTATAGCACCTGTGGTTTATACTGCCAGTCGTTTTTTGCAGGCAGATTGTGTTTTCCATTTGCCGCCTACATAGACTACAAGGCAAAAAGTGCTGTTTATAGCTCTCTATGCCTGCTTTCTATTTCAGGCAGGTTAGTTGCATGCTGAAGAGTAATTTAACATTAACTGACAGCTAACAGCTAATCTGCACCAAATAGAAGGTGGGCATAGAACACTAACTACATCAGCTGCTAATTGGTCCCAGCAGAATGATCAGAAGGAGGAAGAGAGGTTCTGTATGGGAAAGAAGATCCCCAGCACTGTATGGCTGCTTTGGCTGCAGCATGTGAAGACAGAGACAGGGCTTCTTCTGCTGCTACAAATAATGAAGCACTGGAGGAGCTGTAATCATAAGTAATCAGAGCCCCACCCCCCATGTTCCAGTACTTATGAATGAGTAATGGAGCACTGAAGGATCTCTGATGTGGTGGGATCAGAGTTACTGGCAACACGGTAGGTGTGGCAGAGTGGAAGAGTGGCAGAGTAGGCACTGATAGGATTTTCTAAGTCAGAGCAGAATTTGGAAAGAATTTGGAAGACTGGGCAGACACTTCTTTACTCACGAACTAGGAAGCAGCAGTGGTACTCTACAGTACTGTACTGGGTTCAGCCGTATGCTGCTTCCGGGAAGGGGGGGGGATGTTCCTGAACTTATGCTAAATTCACCATTAATAAATAAAGAATAGCATCAGTAATCAACATGTACTGTACCCCCGCGAAAAATAAACCCTTCCTTTTGGTTACTGCGACCACTGATTATAATGGGCGGAATCTGCTTACATAGGTGAGCCCATTATAAGTGGTTTTGATGGTAAATTGGCAGCGATCAGTGGCAGACAGGGGGGCATACTATACACCTTAAAGCAGTTGGTGATCAGGTGGAGGGAGGGACCACTAGCCACCAGAGAATTAATTAGTACATATTGCTTATACAGCCAACATTGTGCAGTGATGCAGGGCAGGCGAAGTTCCATGAAAGTTCAGAAATGGATTTCCAGTCTTTCACAGACATGAAAGTCTGCCTTTTGCTTCATTTCCTCCAACAAAAGCTTTTTTTTCACACACCTCTAGGGAGAAATTAAGAGTTACAAAAGAAGGGTAGGAGGAAAGCCTAAAATATTTTTGCCTAGTACCAAAGGACATGGAAGCTGTCTTTTAGTTTTAAGTAGCAACCAGTTTGAGGAGAACCAGTGCTGAACATTATCAAAATCCTGTTGAAGTAGGGGCATAAGATCAAATACAGAGTGACCTGTAGCATAGAGGATTGTGCCATCCATATACATGTTTATGTTGTCATTGACACATATGGAAGGGAGGTCATTTATAAAGAGGGAAAAAAGAATGAGACCAAGAATGGAACCTTGAGGGACATCAGTCTGGATGGGGAGAGGGGGAGACGCTGAGCCACCAACCTGAACTGACTGGTTATGGTCATAGTGATCAGAATGAAACCAATTTTTTGATTGGGCAGACAGGCCAGCAAGCAATATTTGTCCAAACAGAAAGTGGAGTCAATGGAATCAAAAGCCTTTGCCAGATCAATAAAGATGGCTGGAGTAATAATGCTTTTTCCATTCCTGTGTTGATGGTCAGTGAATCCGAGAAGAGAGGAAACAGTAGAGTGGTATTTTCAAAGCTAAACTGGTACTGACACTGGTCACCAGACGAATCAAGGAAGGAAGAGAGTTGGGTGAAAACAAAGCTTGTGCTGAAATGTGCCAATGTCTGGGTCCGAGGGTCTGCACAAAGAACCATGATAAACAACTTCTTCCAAACTTCTGGAAATTTATTTTTACAAACACTAAGGTTTCAGCTAATTGCATAGGCTTTTTTCCAAGGGATTTCTATCTTAAAGCAAACATACATAAAACATTTAATAATTATGTCTTCTTACAATTCATGATAAATACATTTGTATAATTGACAATGAATAATGAATTGCACCTGCAATTTGTACCCAAACTGCTTTAAAGGACAAATAGCCTGTAGGCTGCTCTTAATGTTTTCTATATTGCTGTAATAAAGCATGAGCAATTATATCATAATTCCATGTATTATTTAAAAACTGACAACTGCACCATTCCAAGTGCCAAATGTACTGATTACACTGAATGTTTCAAACCCCATCACCACATGCTGCTCTGTTAGTGCTGTAAAATGTTCAATATACTGTACCTTTCTAACTGTAGAGTACTGCCTCTTAACAGTTTTCAAACACTCCCTCACATAATACTGTTCTAATCCTCTGGGTCCCTTCCCCTCCATTCCTCCTCTTTGCCCTCCCATTCCTCAAAAATAAAATTATAAATTACTCTATGAAACAAATTGCTCAATGCTCCAGTGTACTCTCTATGAACCTGGATAGATCCATACTACAACCTATTTGGCATACCTGCAACTTTGGTTATAATGGACTTCACCTACTTAAAGTGTAACTCCCTCACGTGGGGTTAGAGGCATCATTCCTTTGCATTTGGACATGTACCAGTTTAAAATATTTGTTTTGGGACATTTCATTCCTATCTAAAATACAGCATCTTTGGCAAGAAGTAAAGGAATTCCTTAAATGACTACCCTTCTTAAACAATAAATCAGCTCTGGAAACTTGTCTAAGTAGTTACTTTGAACGTACTATTCCATGGAATAAAAAGCTTAAAGATCATATGCAAAGCTTTGAGTTTCATTAAGTCCACCAGTGTTTCACTGCAGCCTGGAGTATGTGCTAATGTACTAAATGATGCCTGCCTTGTGCAGATAAATCTAATGTTTTGTATATTTTTATTCACAGGTCTGTCCACCAAAAGCTACAGTAGCTCTACTGAATTGGTGCCATCATGGAGCAGCATGGGAAATGTGATGAGCATGATTATACCATTTGGTGTGTGCTTTTGACAGCCATGCTTTGCTGCAGCTATCTTATGTGCCTCACAGTTCCGTTACTGCCATGCACATCTGACTCGACTGTTTGACATTCTGAACAGTGATTAAAAAAAATGTATTCTCATATCTGTTTTATCCTGTCTTTCTTTTCCAGGTATGGTGTCAGCTAGAAAGTGACTGCAACCCTTACAGGGCAACGGACTGATATATCCATCCAGAGCTCTAACATGTTTTAATCCTGTCAGCAGTCTAAAGGTTAATTCAGTATATTTAAAAGTATTGTGTGTGGGTGTAGTGGCAGGATTGTTTTTTAATTTACAGTTTCTGACAGTAAAAATAACAGGTTTCAGCTCAACTTTTATCCAGTAGGGTTTCTGAGACAATCATGTAATCCCTTCTTTGTATGATCATCATTTTCCTAGTTTGATTCTGTATGGTATGGATTATAATAATCACCATTCTCTGTTTTGTCATTGTGACCCAAATATGTGGTTCCCCAACACCATATTACCAAACATCATAGTTGCCTCACATTGATATTTTGACAGTGATGTTAAGCTGCAGACCTATTTGATCTTGTCACAATAAGAAAATCAGTTTGTGTCAGATACCGTTAGAAGGGCACTGTCATTAGGGTGCCATCATTAAGGTGCTGCAGCCAGTTCACCTGTTAATACAGGCAAACTGGATTTTGCAGCACTCAGCATAGACAGGCCTGTAGAGGTGTTGCACCACTTGCCTCATATGCCTGTTATAGTTTTGAGGGTGTAGGGGGGCAAAGCCCCCCCACAGTGTTGGTTGAGGGGGGTGTAGCCCCCCTCAAACAGCAAAAACTTGTCCCAGCACATTGGGCACAACTGGGGTCAGGCACCACAATGGCCAGGTGTGACAATCACCATCGGGATTATGTAATATCCCTCACCCTTTTGCTTGTCACACTGGTGTGGGAGAACCGTTTGTGTGACAGTCAGCATTTTTTTCCATCTCTGTGTTTGTTTTTCTATTCATTCAGACTACCTTGCTTTGTTCCTCCCCTGCCATTACAATGTCATGTTATGTCATGTAATCATGGTAATCCTTTTATATCAAGGGGGACATATTCAGAAATGCACTCAATGCTGGTGCAAGTCCAGTGCAACGCAAGTCAGATGCACCATGGCAAAACAGGAGCCATACTCAAAAGATGCCTCTCCTGAAATGCTCCTGCACAACTCAGCTGAATATGTCAAACATGCACCAAGGCCCAACCATAGATATACCGGTGCAACCATGGATGCACGGAGCAGACCTGAGCACAAACCCAGTGAGCAGGAAAGAGCAACAGGCTGCAGGGACACATATACAAAGAAGCACAGGGCAAGGGGCACAGGACCCCACCAGCAGGGCACATATGGGTACACAGAAGCACTCACCTGGGAGGAACACAGGGCGGTTGCGGGCAGTGCACAGACAACCCTGGTCCACCAACCATGAAAGATGCAACTGTCCAAAACTCTGTCACCGCAGTCATGCCAAGTGCAGGGCCATGCAACAGACACCTACTAGTCAGGGCCACAGGGCATCATGGGCACAGTGCCAGGTGACAATGCAAACACAGAGCAGGTGACTGGGTGAGTAAGGCACAAGCCACACAGGGCACCATCTGCAGTGGGGAGGGGCACTGCAGCACTGCCCGCAATGGATATGTGCAGCCCCACAAACAAATGGCAGGCCAGGCAGGTGCACAAGTTGCAGGGGCAGACAAAGACCACCATGGGACACTTGACACAGGGCCACAAACAGGAAAAGGACAAGGCCCACCCACCCAGTGATCACAGGGGCAATGGCCCATGGGAACAGTGGAGGGACACCAGAGACAAGGCAACGCACAGCAGAACAGACAACTGCAACATGGCTCCACACACCACCTGCAAAACAGACACAGACACAGGGATGTAGCAGAATAAAGCTTTGTAACAAAATACGGAACAGTACAAACAAATAACAGGGCAGGGATGGGTGAGGGTGAGAGTAGGATGGAGTCAGGAAACAGGGGCTATACAATGGGATGTGAGACTGCATGGAAACAGGGTAGTCGAAAGTGATGGGGGCTATATACAAGTGGGGCCTCTCAACACCCCCTGGCCAGCTGCTCCATCTGCTCAACGGCCTTCCTCAATGCAGCAGTCTCCCACAGCTGCTTCTGCTGGATGAGATGTATCCTCTTTTGAAAGGCCAGCACCTGGTAAATGGCCAGGAACAGCTTCTGTGCTCCCCTCCGCACCACCACCCTGGGTCCACCTATGAGAAGGGATAGGACATGAAATCAGTGTCATGCCCTGAAGAACCCCAGCCCACTCACAGTGTGCAGTGGACAGCGGGGGCACAAAGCACTGGAGGGACCACAATGGACCCATGCCCAGAGGGCCACACCAGCCATCCACTCAGCACACCACAATGGTGTAGACAGGCAGACAGTGTAGCACAGTGTGTGCATGTGCACACAAACATGGGCACATGGCACAGAACAACAGCACTGTCGCAGCACTCACAGTGACAGCTGTGCATATGCCCCCCCTGCCAGCACAAGGTCACCAAAGTATGTGCGACACTGGCATGCAGAACAGGCAGTGCATCAACCACGGCTGTGCAGACACATGACTGGAGCAACCATGGCCAGACACTGTCCCCACTGTCATCCCACAGAGACACGTAACAGCAATGTGACCAAGCCTACCTGCCCCGCGCTGTCCAGCTAGAGCTGCTGGCTGTGCCCTAACAGGGGCCTGCTCCCCTGACATGGCTGCCCTGGCTCACCTGTGGTCCTCTGGCCCTGTGGAAGTAAAGAAGAGAGGAGGACATGAGTAGACAAGCATGCATAGACAGCCCCCCACCACCAGACAGCCCACATGGCACAGGGCGTGTCCCCATCTGTCAAGTGGCCCCCATGCCTGCAAGACTGCAACACATGCAGCAGCCATGCATGATGCGCAGTGACCGCCAGGACCATGACAAACCCCAGCAGTGGACTGTGCTGCACAGCTGTACACCCACCACAGTAGAGCACCTGAGCATGCCTGCCACCTGCGCACACCTACTTGGCTGTGGCCCTGCCAGCACTGCACTAATGCCTGAAGCCTCTGCACCCTCTCTGGGTACCTCCTTCTCAGGTCCCAAAACCTGTGGCAGTACTGCTCCAGGGTCCTGGCCACCCCTGTCCATCTCTCCAGATCCATAGCCACCCGCTGCCACACCTCACTCCATGGCTATTGGAGGGGCACCAGTCCAAAGAGCTGCCCTCAAAGAGCAGTACAATGGCCACGAGGTTGATCACATCCAGGTCAGACCAGTTTTTGGCCCTTCAATTTCTCCCCTGTGCCATGGCTTCAACCAGGTCTTGCAATGGATACTGGGAGAAATGGGTGCCAAAACCACACATGGGGCCACACATGTAGGATGCGCAATCGTAAACAGCAGGATGCAATTGTGCAACATGGGGATGTGTGATCTCAGTGTGCATAGTGCAGTAACACACATGTGCACAATGCCACTGACCGTCAGGTGCATGAGGTCACATACATGACCCGGAGGGCACAGGGTGTGACCCCGCACAGGATTACACACATGCCCACCGTGTGCGCATTGCACAGCTCCGTGGTAGGGAGCAGTGCCATGAGGCGCGTAAATGGGCGTTGGCCCTCCATGCCACATGAGCAATGGCACGTCATCGCACAAGGCATGACAGTTGCATGATAGGCATGTGGTATGGTGTGCGCACATGCGCACTGCAGGCACGCACACCACGCATGCGCCGCACTTGCGAAACAGGGGTTGCTCTGGGTCAACTCGATTGCACATGGTGCATTCACATGATATTGAGCCACCATATATAAATCACCTCATCAGCTAATGCACAGCACAGTAGGGTTCATTAGCATATCATTGCTGTTGCACACAAGCTCATTTGCATGCGATGCGCCATATAAGCGACAACGAATAGCACAGGTCACAGACTGTTATTGCAACCTGTTAGGTAAGCGGATGCAAACTCAGTGAAACAGAGGCCCACTACAACACTGCTACAGGGGAATGCTATGGGCTGTGCTGACACTGACCCACTATGCTGTCCCTGTTCACAGGCAGCAACATGTTAGACAATGATGGAGAGGAGAAGCGTGGGCCTGCACGCAAATGCAGGCCCAACTTCACAAGAGAGGAGCAGAATGCCCTGTTCAAGGCCTACCTGGACAGGGAGGACTTGCTCAGTGGTGCCATGGGCACGCCAAAAGAGAGGTCAGCAGAGTGGAAGGAGGTGGCAAGGTATGTGAACACGCGCAGAAGGCACCAGCGCACTGTGCAGGAGTGCTGTAAAAAGATCAGCACAGACAAAAGGAGGATCAAGAAGAAGGAGACAGTCATAAGGGCATCCCGCAGTGTGACCTGTGGTGGCCCGTCCACCACCCCAACACTGTCGGCAACAAAGAAGCTGGTGGCAGCCTCCATCAGCTGCACGGCAGTGGAGGGTGTGCCTGGTGCTGGCTACCAGACAGGTGGCAGCCCCTCACTGCATGGTGGGTATGCAGTCAACAGTCATGTCTGGTAGGTGTGGATGGACATGCAGGTGTGCCCGCTGCCATGCTGCATGCCATATTCATGGGTGGTTACAGCCATGCATGGCACCATGTTGGCCAGTGGCAACGGCGACATGCACACTGGGGGGAGGGAAGGCACATGGACGATATAGCTCCACTGACTCTCTGTTTCTTTCTTGCAGCACTATCACACCTCCATGGGGAGGATGGAGCAGAGGTGGCCGTGGCCATGGCCATGGACACTGTACCATCCACCTCCACTGGCATCCAGAGCAGGGACAAGCCGTGGCTTGGCTGTGTGGAGCAGGTGGACATTCTTGGCCAGGGATAGGATGATGCTCTGGCTGAGTTCTTGCAGGATGCCTGCCTGCCAGTGCTGTGCACTGAGACTCAGCTGGAGGCCAGGTCCAGCTCTGATGATGACCTAACGTTGATCCTGGACAGCGTAGGGGCAGAGGTGCCTGGGAGTATCACAGGCAACATCAGAGTCCAGTGCTGCGCCACCAGCTGTGCAGCTGCCACCCATCCCCACCGGTACGGTGGTGTGTGCTGCACCTGCTGTAGCCGGTATGGGTGGTGGTGCTGTTGTGGCAGTGGCTGCGCAGGGCACTGCCCAGCAGATGGTTGGGTGGCAGCAGCAGGATGCAGGTACCATTGGGCAGTGTAACCCAGGGTCTGCCACTGTTGCACCTGAGGACACTGTACCTCCAGTATGACCCCCTGTGCAGCGTCCACCAGAGCGGGACACTGGACAGCATGCCATGTCACCCCCAGCAGACTGGCATCTGGCCCAGGAGGCACAGGATGCTGAACAGCTGGCTAGGCACACCCAGTTGCTGTGGGCATTCATCGAGAACCAGGCGCTGCTTTCCACAGAAGTGCATGCACTGAGGGCAGAGGTGCATCAGCTGGCTGAGCAGCAGGACAGGGGCACTGCATGGCTCATTGACAAGCTCTGCCAGATGCAAGAAGCCATGACCATGTCATTGGACTGCATGACCAGTGCCATTGTGGCTGGGCTTGTGTCAGTGGCAACAACTGGGCTTGGCCATGAGCAGTGGACCCCCCCCTGCAGTGCTCAGTCCACCCCATGGTCACAGCATCTGGTGACCTCCTCACAGCAGATGCCAGGCTCTGATGTTGGCATCCTGGACACCCCTGGTGCTAGCTTGTTTGGCTGACCCCCCCCCGTGGCCAATGTGCTGCCTGTGGCAGCTGATCAGCCCCAGTGCGACCAGCCACGTGGCCATGGTGGCCAAGGAACCACTCGGTTGGCCTGAGGTGTGTGCTGCCCTGACCTGCTGTCCACTGCCGCTGACCCGTGCACACATGGGAGGTGGTGGTGTAGCATGCATGTGGTGGCACACATGAGTGTTTTGGCGCATGCACCCCTGTCTGTGCCATCCAGTCTGCTGGGACATGTGGCATGGGTGTGATGAGGACAGCTCCACGACAGTTGTGCCTGTGCACTGGTGTCATGCTTCTGATCCATGACATGTTTCTCAGCCTGTGTGTGTGTGTGTGTGTGTGTGTGTGTGTGTCTGTGTGCCATTGAGTCCACCATGCCTGTAGTGTGCCCCATTCCCTGCATGCATCCCACTGTGCATGTACAGGCCCATGTGTGGTGTACTGGCCCATGTGACCCATGCATGTGTGTCAGTGCATGTACCTGTGCTCTCCATAATGCTTCTGTGCAATTGCATCTCAGTGCCGCCTGGCCTCCGTTGCTAGGCAGGGGTCCCGCCTCCCTGGTGGTGGCTGCCACCACCCTTCAGCACACCTCACCACATCACCACTGCTGTCACCCTCATCCTCCTGGACAGCTATCCCATGGTCAAAGGCCATGTTGTGCAAAATGCAGCAGGCCAAGAATAGGCCACAGGTTTTCTATGGGCTGTATTGTAAGGCATTGCCAAACCTGTTTAGGCAACAGAATTGTATTTTCAGCATGCCAAAGACACGCTTGATAATACTGTGCATGCTGGCATGTGCATCATTATATCTCTCCTCCGTGGGGGATGATGGTCACCAATAGGGGGTGAGAAGCCTGGGCCTGAGTGGATATGCACTGTCACCTATGTGAGGAATTACATAATTAGCACTGCACTGTGTTGTGACGACCACCTTGTCCCTGTTACCCACTGCACACTCCACCACGCAAACCCCGTCTGCCCTCCCTCCTCCCACTGCTGTGCTGCACACACACCCCCTGGACAGTGCCCTACTCCCCTACCAGGTGACCCATGGGGATGTCCCCACATTCAAACCTCTGGCACAGTGCAGAGCTGTGCCAGATGAATGCATCATATGCACTCCTGGGGTGTGTGGCACAGACATTGATTATGCACCCCATGGGATCACACACACACCACCTGGCAGTTGATTGATGGGTATCCTTTCCTATTGATGTGTACTGGCCCCTTGGGGCCAGGTGATGCCCACATGGGTGCAGTCTATGGCCCTGATCATGCCTGGCATGTGTGCCACCCTGTGGAAGTCCTGGATGTTTGCTGTATGCTCTGCCTGTGTGCTGGGGAAACGTATGTACTCTGAAGCATATGGCAGCAGAGTGTTGAGGAACTGTGTGAAGAGGCAGGATGTGGCAGACTGGATGATGCCTTGGGTATCCCCTGTTTGTCTTTGGAAGGCGCCAGTGGTGAGCAAGCACATCACAGCAGTCACCTTAGTCTCCACTGACATGGCATGACTATGTCTGGTGAATGCCTGAATCTCCTCACTGCACAGCTCACAGAGCTGCCTCAGGATTGCCCTCTTCATGTGGTACTAGCCCACTATCTTGGTACCACTATAGTTCTCGAATGTGATATGGGCACGGTACCACCTGTGTCAGGCATTCAACCGCCGGGCCCTTCATCGGCGATGTTGGTGTTCCTCCTGCCTCCTCACATCCCTAATTACCTCCTCCATCACAAACGGTGAGCTGTCCTACTCTCTGTATGGTTTGGCACAGGGTTATGCATCTGCTGTCTGTGTGTTTCAGCCAGGTTTTATAGGCTCAAGTCCGGCCGGCGCCTCTTGTGGTTCGCTCTGGACTTGCACCATAATTTCTGGTGGAATATACCATTGAACTGCATATTCATGGG
Organism: Neoceratodus forsteri; assembly: GCA_016271365.2. NCBI lineage: Eukaryota > Metazoa > Chordata > Ceratodontiformes > Ceratodontidae > Neoceratodus > Neoceratodus forsteri. The sequence goes on from CM057449.1 coordinate 1,784,046,672, forward strand.
AACGCCCCCTGCACTTGCACTGTATACATTACATTTGTGCCATGGCACAGTGAGACGTGCGCTGTGCAGCCGTGGTGTTTGAATGTCACTCGTCGGCGCAAGTCCGCAGTTGCGCTGGATCAACTCAGTTGTGCCATGTGCAACTGCTCTGAATATCCCCCCTCACCGAGTATATTGAACAGGGGTTTATGTGACACAGTGATTAGTGGTTTTGATTGATTATCTGAAATCCATTTGGTGCAAGTTAGCATTAGGCTTCAGTTTATATATAGTGCTATTTTTACTGTGTAAGATTTGATTACATAGACTTATGAAAGGTACTTGATTATTTTAAAAACAGTTCCATTTCACAGTTGCATATGGTATAAATCCTCAATTTGATACTGTGGTAATTTCTTCCGTTAAACTCGTTTGCATTTTATGGGACACTACTATCATATCACAGCTGTTACTACACCATACTGAACAGTTGCTTACTGGAAAATTATGTTTGTATCTTTGTTTAGACAGTTTCCAAAGCTGGCAGGTCTCCCTTCTCATTGGGGCCAATAATCAAATCAAGTCAAACTTTATTTATACAGCACACAGCGCCTAATCCCTGGGGCTTTAGGTGCTTTACATAGAAGTGATAGTAGTACAGCACCGAAAATGGAGATGTATGTGAATTGAAACCTTTAGCACTTTGCATATATTTTGTTTTGTCTTTCTTGTCTTCAGCTTTTTCTTTGTGTTGTCCTGTCTTTCAGAATGAAACACTGCTACGCAATCGGTTGTAATAACAGAAAGGATTATAAGGGCCGTTTCTACAGGTTCCTTAAAGATAAGCACAGATGCACGCAGTGGGCACTGGCTGTAAAATGTGCCGTGTGGGAACCAATGGACCACACTGTCATATGCACTGACCACTTTGCAGTTGATGTGCTCGCAATATTACAAACTTTGTTAGATATCACTGGCTTTATGCCTGGACAGTGTTGTCTAAAATATGATGCATGTCCAACAGTTTTTGCTTTTAAGTCACAGCAATCCATGCTCAGAACTTCTGCTATTGACAAGCGCAGCTGTACAGAGATATGTACTTCAGTACTGTGTATCTTGTGTGCTTGCTACATGGTTACTCAACACTGTCACCATCTTGATGTAATACCTGGTTGTATACATTCTGTCACTGTGAGTCCTACCATGAGCATTTTAAAATTGATGAGTGAATAGTGTTGTGATGACTTGTCTGTTGTGGATTCTGTGTGGTGTGGATGAATCCTGACAAATGGTAAAAATTTCTGTAGGGAAATGAATGATCAAGATGTACAGATCCAAAACACATGCATGGATGTCAGATGTGGTGGTGCAGTATGCTAAGTATAAAGCAGTAAAAGGTGTGAGTGAGGAGCATATTCTGGTGTAGCACAGGTAAGGGAAGCATGTTAACCAGCAATGAGCAGCAAAGCCCAAACTATATGCACATAATACCTCATGTGTTGATGAAGATGACAACACATTTGTTACTGACCTAGGTAATGAGATGGAATGCAGGGGTGTTATCATAGGGTTAAGAAATGGAATGGGGTCATAGAGTCAAGTGATGTGCTGGTAGGAGAAACAGCTCTTCTGGACCTCTCCGTCCCTTGACTCCTAAATCTACTAATTTTGCTATATTTCTGCTTATCTGCTGCTATTCTTCTGATCCTCTGAGTGTGCTGTGTCTGTAGAGCTTTGTTTGGGAGTGTTTTTTGTCAGCAAGATGGAGTCTGAAATGAAATAATCTCCTCTGCACCGTACCCCACCTTTTATGCCTGAAAGGGAAAAAGGGCCTAAGTGTTCTAAAGCATAGGCTGCACCAACAGCCAAACCTATTTCCCCGCTGGTGCCACTGTTGGAGGAATGCTTCATCTTGGAGTTCTCACTGTTAAAGGAGACCATACAAAATATAACTGGTGAACTCAGAACCTTGAGACTGGTGACCAAATCCCTAACTAAGCTGACTGGAGATGTGGAGACCCACATCGAATCTCTGGATAACTGGCAAGATAAGCTGGACCCTGATTTAGTAAATACATACTAGGCTGACTAAAATCCAGGCTCGAGCACTTGGAGGGTCATAGCCGGCACAACAACGTTGTGATTTTGGGGCTGGGGGATAGAGTAGAGGGTCCCAATTCAATCTTATTCACACAAAAGTTATGCAAAATATTACAGGGACCCTCCCCCAATGGCCTGTCCTACGTTATTGAACAGGCTTACCAGGTGCTGCGGCTATGCCTTCATCTAATGAGCCTTGGCATTCCTTCATTTTTAAATTTTTGAACTATCTTGACCATCAGCATCTGCTTTCCAAATTACAAGATCTTCAGAAGGTCAGCTGGGAAGATAAGAAAATTAAGGTGGTACAGGATCTACCCTTAGCAGTGCAGCAGAGAAAAGCGGCTCACCACCCTATTGTCACTAAGCTTATTGCCACCAGTATTAAGTTTTGGGTCATCTATCCAGCCCACCTGCAGATTAAAGTGTGGAGCATACAGAAGAGCTTTGATTCTCCTGAAATGGCTCACCAGGAACTTACATCCCTTCTCCCTTATCTTTTTAAAACCCCATGAGCCCCTTCACAACCTGATAGTCTGGTTATGTGACTCTCCTGAAGCCTGGCTGTTTGCTGACATTGGTAAAAAGGGTTTGGCAAGCTCATATAGAGAAAGTGGGAGAACCACATCTCAGAATGGCAAGGTAAAATGTGATGCCTTTTCCCGATCGACGAGGAGGTCACTTTGCCATAGTGGTCAAGCTTATCATAATTCAACTGAAATATGAGAGCAAGAACCTCTCTAATAATCTAAAAACAGGTTAAAATATTGCTGTTATTTGAAAACATTGCAGGCTTTTAAAGCAGCAGAGTTGGGGGGGCTGTTACCTTAATTGTATGTGTTTGCTGAGGTTTCTTTGTCATTCTAGGATGTCTGGATGTGCCTTGTGGTCAGTTTTCCCTGGTGTGACTCTTTATTCATTTACTTACTGGAATAAATGTTGAGATTTGTTTTTAGCCAGCAGCGGGGACTGTTGTGTGCTGCTGATTTAGATTTGTTCCCAACTGTTGTACCGGTTGTCCGGTTCCATTGTGGACTGCCTTCGGTTTCTGCCACTAAGAGGATCTTCTATGTTCTGAGTCTGTTTGTTCAGTGCCTTGGTTGACCTTTGGCTATGCTGCTGTGGGACTGAGATGTTCATTTCATTCCCTGGCTAACTTCAGCTCCTGACTTGTGTTTTGCTGATCACCTGACTCTGTACACAACTGATTTTGATGGCCTGAGTGGAGTGTTTCACCTACTGCTTTTAAGTTCTGCCTACTCTTTTGAATGATGGACCCCGTATTTTGACAGGGCTGTTTTAATGGAGTTTCAGTCCAGGTAATCATTCCTGGAGTCTGAGTTTCCCTCTATGCCAACTGTGAATCCCTTCTATATTTTCGTTTTTAATGAACATTTACAGACTTTGGCAAGTTTTAAACTGTTCATTGACGTGGCAGTGTAGACTTTGATTTACAATCCCCTCTTCTATTGACAATGGTCACGGCAATATATTCTAGCTTTTGGCATTTTAATTTTTTTCTTGCTGTGGTGATAAGCTGAAGTCTTGCTTTAAAGTCTCCGTTCTGTTTTTTTTTTTTTAATCTTACTTCTGAGATGAAAACTAGTTGATGACATATCAGGTTCCTATGGACCTTTTCGGATCTGAACATTTTCTGTTTAGTTATATGGTACTTTTTCCGATTGCAGATCCATCTGAGCTCTCTGCTATATTATTTGTTGATAATTACATTGTTATTGTATCCTAAGAACCAATGATTTTCTATTGTTACTAAATCTTAGATACTGTAAGTGGGGATCTTTTCTGTGAAGTTATATGATTTCGGCCATGACATATTAGAGGTGCCTTTTTGAGAACTATATGTATTCAGCTCCTGCCTATTTGAGGAAATTATTGGGGTCTTGTTGTTTGGATGGGGTATGGGGGTCAGGGAGGTCTATGGGGGATAATTTCTTAAACACATCAGAGACCAGGGTATGTTTGGAGCACGGTCTTTTGGACCGGGGATGGGCAGTTGTTATCAGTTGTTTAGTTTGGGATTTTGGTGTGGGTGGGTGAGGGAGGGGGTGATTCTGTTTGGGTTGCTTGTTTGGGGATGGTTAGTCTGTGGTTTTCATGTCTTATTCTTCGTAAAATATTTTGCTTTAAACGTTTTAGCTGATTTTGGGGGGGATGAATGTTTATTGTTACTATTCTAATGTTATTTAGTTTGGGGATGGGAGTGGATGGGGTTGTTTTCAGTTAGTTTATGGGATTTTGTTGTGGACATTTGCATTATACTTGTTCCATATTGTTATTTTTAGATTATTTTGTAGGGGGTGGGGCTCAGAGCACATCCTGGTTTATATTTATGTCTTAGTAATGGTTATAACTTTTATCTGTGTTGTTTTTCTATATCATAATTCTGTATGACTACCTTTTATAAGTTCATCACATGGAACATTAAAAAAGCCCAGGAAAAGAAGAAACAATATATTATATTGTGTCATCTTAAAAAATTCCAACCAGGAATAACCTTTTTGCAAGAGACACATCTTCAAAGACAGGATGTTCTTTATTTTTGTAGGGAATGGGTAGGATAAGTCTTTGGGGTAGGTAATAGTAATAAAAAGGGGGGGAGGTAGCTATCTTGGTGAACAGGAGGATTCCAGCAGGGTATATCTGTTCAAGTAACCGGTCATTGTTATTGTCCTTGGCTCTCTGTGGAGATATTGAATTGAACCCAGGTCCTGTAATTAAAATTGTCTTAGATAATGCTCGAAGTATGATAAATAAAATGGACTATTTTAGATCCTGGGTAGAACATGAAGAGCCGGACATAATAATGTTAACGGAAACCTGGTTAAAAAAGGGAATTGAATATAAAGAAATAGAATTAAGGGACTTCTACCACTTTAGGAAGGATCGGGGAACAGGGGAGTTCTGGTGTACATAAATCATTCAATTGGTAACTCTAAAATTTTGTTCTCTGGGTCAATTGAGGGCATTGAATGCCTGTTAATTGAGATACAAGAATTAAAATTGGTTATTGGAGTAGTTTACTCTCCACCTAAAATAAACCCTATCCATTTTGACAAATTTTCACATGTTTTAATGGAACACCAGGGTCAACTACAAGTAGTTCTGGCTGGTGATTTCAATGCAGCTTGGGGTTGTCCCAGGGGTCAAAAGTTGGAAAAATCAATGAGCTGTTTAAACCTGATACAAATTATAGATACACCTACAAGGAAAGGTTCCTTATTAAGTAAAGGTAATATTTTGGATTTGATGTTTGTTTCACCTGAATTGACAATCTTGGAGAAAAGTGTATGTGCCCCCAGTTTAGGAGACCACAATATAGTTAAGTGTGTATTCTCTGCGATTAAAAATTCTATTCCCATAAAATCAGTACCACAGATACCTAAAAGATGTTATTTAAAATTTAATAGTTTATCATTTAGAAAGTATCTTCAGGAACTCCCTTGGTATAGGATTTTTCTTATCCCAGATTTAAATGAGGCTGTATTAGAATTTACAACAATGTTTATTAATGCTTGTGATAAATTTGCCCCATATAAAAAAGTAAATCATAGAATAAAACATTTACCATGGCTAACTATAAAAATAAAATAAAATGATTAGGATTAGAAATCATTATTGGAAAAAAGCAAATAAAACATTAAACAGTGAAATTTGGGAACAATACAAAAGGTTAAGGAATCAAGTAATACAGGAAATCAGGAAATCAAAAGCTCATTATTATAAACAGCAGATTAAAGAATCAACAAATCCAGGTGCTTATTGGTCTGTTATAAAAAAATCTTATGTATCCAAATAGTAAACAAAGTGAAATAAAATTGAGTCAGAATGGAAAAGTGTTTGAAACAAATAAAGCTGCAGAAATTTTGAATGATTATTTCATAAACCTCCCCGATCTGAAATTAGATCTCATAACTAAAACTAATACCTTGAATGAAGTAAAGGGTGAGAGTCCCCAAGATGAGAAAGAACCCAAATTCAGGTTTAAGAGAGTGATAAACAAAGAAGTTCTAAAAAATATAAATAGATTAAAAATAAATAAAGCAAGTGGCCCAGATAGAATAGATAACAAATTATTAAAAGATGCTGCTATGGAATTGTCACCTATACTAAGGGACCTTTTAATTGGAGTTTAAGAGAGGGACAGTTTCCCTTTAGTTGGAAATTAGCCAAAGTGATACCAATAGATAAGGAAGGGGATCCAAAGGATGTTTCAAATTACCATCCAATAGCCTTGTTGTCCACAGTATCCAAGTTATTTGAAAAATTGTCCATGATCAGTTAATGGACTACTTGGAAAAATATAATAAATTGACTCAACAACTATATGGTTTTGGCAGGGATAGGTCCATGGCTACCGCACTCACTGACTTTTGGATCTCATAGCAACCCCTCTCGGGAAGCAAAGTCCGTGGAGTGCGGTATCGTGGACCTATCTAAAGCATTTGATTTAGTAAACCATAGTATTTTGATAAACTCATTAATGAAAATAGGGGTGGAGGGAGAAACCTGTAACTGGTTTATATCATACCTTGATAAAAGATCACAATTTGTTGTCCTAAATGGACACCAGTCAAAAATGGACTATGTAACAAGAGGGGTTCCCCAGGGATCTATCCTGGGCCGCCTCCTGTTCATAGTCTATTTAAATGACTTACCAAAGAATATTGGATATTCAAAAATTTGTCTATATGCAGATGATACGGTTTTAGTAGAAGAGGGAAAAACTGCAAGTGAAGTAGAACTAAACTTACAGAGTGACTTTAGCATCATGCAAGGTCACTTTTCATCTCTAGGGTTTATTAGTTAATAGTAAAAAGACACAGGTTATGTCATTTGCATTGGACTTAAAGGGAATTTCAAAATGAAATATAAAGACACAAGAGGGTAAGTTTTTAGAACAAACTGAAACATATAAATATTTAGGGGTACATATAGATCAATGTCTTACTTTCCAATATCATATAACAAATTTAATAAAGAAAACACATGTTAAGATTGGAGCTATGAGACATATTTCAAATTGTATGACAAGAGAAACAAGATTGATTATGATCAATCAATTAATAATGCCGGTTATTGACTATGGAAGTCAGATTTACAGACATACAGCAAGAAAACATTTAAATAACTTGGATACACGTCATAATAAGCTTGCAAGATTTGTGTTAAGATGTGATTTTAAAACTCATCATTGCACTGTGTATATGGATTTGGGTTGGATTCCATTAGACTTACGGCTAGGGAATCTGGCTAAATCAGGTTAAGTAATATATTTAAAATCAATCTTTAAATAACTTAAAAACAAATTAGAAAAACCAAAACATGGTTTAAATTTAAGAAAAACTGGTGCTAGAGATTTAATAATACCAAAGTTAAAAAATCAATTTAGTGAAATGACCCTTCAATATCAAGTATCTAAAAGCTGGAATTGTCTTCCTCCTTTTTTACGTGAACTAACAACTACTGATCATGTTTTTAAAAATGGCCTGAATCACGAACTTAGTTTTCATTGTTGTTGTTATATGTGAAATTTATGTAAATCTAAAAATGCTAACATGCCTGTTATTGATGAGTTTGTAAAACTATGATGTATTGTTTTTGTACTTTTTCTGTAACTTGTATTGTTATAAATGTATAGTTGTAATAATTTTGCATAATGTAAACAGGTAAGCCTTGTGAATAGGGATTTTCGGAACCCTAATGGCTGTGTCACTGTATAAATAAAATGTTACCATACCATACCATACCATTACAGTTGTTGCAGGAGTGCTGGGATATGGAGAGTCATTTTGTTCTAGTGCATGGGCATTTAGGCTGTCAAAAGTTTTACTGGGATTTATTTATGGACCCAATGCTGACTCCCCCCAGTTTTTCACCAACTGAATGACTCATTTAGGGCCCTGTGTGAATTTAACAATCATCCTTGGGGGATTGGAATTTAGTTTTTTGTACAGATCTGAATATATCTGGTTCCCAAAGGAAGGGTTCATCCCCTGGGCAGCATGGTCTTTGGGATGTAGTAGAAATGGTAGGTCTAGTTGACTCGTGGCATACCTTACATCGCAATCTATGGTAGTATACTTTCTATTCTGTCCCACATTCCTCTCAATCCCAGATCAATTATTTTCTCCTCAGCAAAGTCTGTTTGGCTGGTCTTTCATCCTGTGACAGACAGCCCATGGTGGTCTCTGATCATTGTTCTGTACTTTTACAGCATTCCATCCGTGGGCTGGAGGAACAGGATAGAACCTGGCAGCTTCATGTTACTCTTCTCTGAGAGCCCACCATTCTTTCAGCAATAAAGAGTTCCTTCATAACTTTTTTCTTGAAAATGAGGGCTCTGTTCAAGCTCTGGACATGCTCTGGGGGGCTGCAAATGTGACGTGAGTGGTTAATTTATCCTGATAACCTCTAAACTGAAGAACTAGTGTGAAGAAAAAACAGATCATCTCCATCAGCAAATACACTCTCTGGAATGTCACTTAGCTTTCTCAACTGCTCCAGCTACATAGTCTCAACTAGATGTTTTGATGGTGGAATATTTTGGGATCTTGGTCGGGAAATGTGACTTCATCCTACAATTAACTAAAATTAGCTATTTGGATGCTGGAGAGCAGTCGTGGGAACTCCTGGCTTTGTGTTTACGGCAGATAGATTCATTAAAAGCCATACCAAGTATTCAACCAAACCCAGATGGTCAGATTCTTACACACCCACACGATATTGCTGATGTATTTCGCTCATATTATAGTGTTTTATATAGCTCGGATTTAAGCAGCCTCTTTCAGAGCAAATTGATGCCTACTTAGACCCTTCCCTCTTCCACAATTAACCTCTCAGCATCAAGCTCTTTTAGAAGTTTCTATTACAGAGCTAGAAGTGTGGAAGGCTATTCAAAGTCATCCATAGAATAAGGCCCCCGGTCCTGATGATTTTCTTAGCAATTTTTAAATTGCATGTGTTGATACTTTAGTTTCCTTTTTAACTCATTTATTTAAATATTTGCATTCTTCTGGCATATCAAACCCATCCTTTACCCAGGTCTGGATCACCCTTATCTTCAAACCCAGTAGGAGTGAACTAAGACCAGAGAACTATTACCCCATTTCCTTCCTTAATTCTGTCCTGAAAATCTTGGCTAAAGTATTAGCTAATTGTCTCCTGCAGGTCTGGGATAGCCTCATCTCTCTTCTAGTGATCACCTTTGTAAATTGTGGTATTCGATGTCCACATCTGGGGAGAGTGAGGCCCCTGCTGTCCTGCTCTCCCTTGACATGGAAAAAGCATTCAGTTGAGTTTCTTGGCCTTTGCCTCTGTCTACTTTGACTGGGTGAGAGATTTATATTGTAATCTGTCTGTCAGAATTTGATGCAATAGAGTCTTCTCCACTTCGGTGCTTCTTCAATGATGAATGAGGCAGGAGTGTCCCCTTTCTCCCTTTCTGTTTAATCTTTATTTAGAACTCCTCCTATATAATATCCAACACAATCCTGATATTTAAGGTATTTTAGTGGGTGGAATAAGGTTTAAGCTTTCCACTTATGTGGATGACCTTTTGCTGCACCTCGAAAAATCCCCAGACCTCTATTTCTGCTGCCTTAGAGGAGATTCTATGATTCTCAGAGGTAGCTGGCTACAAACTCAGTCTGCATAAACTAAGGTTTTACCCCTGAATGCATGTGTGTCTACACAACAAATCACAGATCTAGGCCTCAGTTGAAAACCTACTGCCATTACATACTTGGGGATTCTGGTTACCCACTCCCATTCCGATCTCATCAAGCTGAATTTAATACCCTTTTTACTTGCGATTAAGGTGGACTGCAGCACTGGATGGTGTTACCTCTTTCCCTGTGGGGAAGAGTTAGTGTCATCCAGATGAATATTCTGCCTCATGTCCTGTTATCTGTTGACTATGTTGTTTTTTTTTTCTTCCCAGATCCTGGTTCACACAGTATAATGCAGTGGAAGAAGGGTTTGGCTAGTCAAGCCTATTTTAAACTTACCATGCCAGAGGAGAGTTGTGACCAGTGACTCCCTAATTTATTTTTATATTACTGTGCTTTATACTGCAGTAAGCTTTTTTAATTGGGCCACTGTTCATCCACCTCTCCAAGCTCGGACTCCTGTCCCCTATAGCTTTCTATAGAAAGGCAACTCTGTAACCAAATTGGCTTCCATATTAATAGCTTATTGTACATAAAATCTTCCCTGTTAACCCCTCAGCTTCGTGTAACACTCTTGATATGGTTGCTTAAAGCTCTCTGACAGTTATATATTTATATGGGGTTTGTTTGGACCAAAGATTTATCACAGGTTTGATTGGACCAAAGATATTTCACTGCCTATCCTTGGAAACCCGAATATTAATATCGCCAACTGCCTGATCCCTTTTCAGTTTTGTCCGCCTCTCAGGGATTCTGCTCTGTTTTCTCTGATAGAGGACAGTAAGTTTATCTCGGCCATAGTATTACAGGAATGTTTTTCCGTTCAATGTTATCATCCTTTCAAACATTTACAATGTTCCAGAGCAGTGACTGCTTAGTTGGGCCCTCCATCTTGGCATTCTCAGAGAAATGTGAAGCTACAAGACCTCTTGTCCTTGTCACTACAACCTCATGCTGCATCCAAATTTTATGATTATCTTCAGGAACAAGGTCCAAATAGTTTAATGGAGATATGTTTTTATTTTTTTTTTATTCAAGGTTTATTGAATTTTTACATGAGTATACATCATACATGGTGTACATTGAGTGGATGCAGACATGTTAATAAAAAATAAAAAAGCCCCCTCCTCCCATCCCTCCCATGTACTCCCATCCCCCTTCCCCTCTCCCTCCTTATTCTCCCCTCCTCCCTCCCCCATAATGGTGCCAATAATATTTCCAAAGTTAGCATGGATTATTGAAACTAATCTAAATTAGCTGGCCATGAAACTATCTCTTCATTTTATAAGGTGTACAAGGCATGTAAACTTTCCCATCTATTTCTGTAGACTCCCATATGGTTTGTAAGACTAGCCATCATTTTCTCAATCCACAGATTGAGAAGAAGCTCTTGCAACCACTCTGTATATGAAGGTTGAAAAGAGTCCCTCCAATGCGTTAGGGCTATTTTCTTAACAGACATGGCAATCATCATAATGTGATAATTTCTGACCATAGATGGAAAACCTGTGAAATCCATAGCAGGCAAACTTGAAGTGAAGTAGTCCTGTAAGCCTAATAGGGGATACATTTGGTTTTAATAAGGTCCCATGATGGTGTGATACTGGCACATTCCCAAAACAAGTAGAACAAGGTATGTGGGCCATTATTGCATCTATTACATATTGGGGTCTGTGTCCTTCCCATTCTATGCAGTTTATATGGGTCAAATGCATATCATTAAGGAATTGCATTTGCATTAATCACACTTTGTCTTGCGTAATTAGTTTATGGCAGTTTTCCCAGATTTTAGGCCACTTGGAGGATAAATTAGGAAATAAATTGTTCCAATAGTTGGGAATGCCATCCACTTATGGGAAGATCAGTGGATATAGGAGGGTATACAATGAGGAGACAGAATGTGGGGCAAAGGCCAAGGTTCTGCCTGTGGGAACCCAATCACAGGGGTCATCTGGAATGCCTTTGTTGTCATAATATGCTATAAGCATATGGCGGATCTGAAATATTTGAAATTCCCATTTATTGGGAAGACCGAATTTCACCAGTAATTCAGTGGTGATTAACCAGTCTTGGCTTTGACTATGGAAATCACAAACTGTACAATGTTAGATAGGTGGGATCAAATTACCAGGGATTAGCTTCCCTCCCAATTTGAAGCTGGGATTTTGGAAAATGGGTTGGGAAAGGTCATAAGTATTCTCATATCTTAAGATGGAACACAGCTGGGTACGTATATGTACTGAGTGGCCTATCAGGTTATGATGGAGAGTAGATGGTAATTTTTTGGTTTTCAGGAAAAGTAGGGCTGCAGGATTTACCCAGCTGAGGCTATCAGATCCTTTTCTATTGTAAGCCAGAAGGGGACATAGTTCGACAGGTATAAGGGAGTGGAAGGTGCTGACCAATGGAGATATTTACTTAGGTTGCTGGCTCAATAGTAAAAATTGAAGTGAGGAAGTTTTAATCCTCCCAGAGATTTGGGGGCAGCCAATTTGTGGAGTGCTCATCTTGGGGGCTTTCCTTTCCAGAGAAAATCCTGATAGACTGGAGTGAATGTGTTTAAACCAGACTTGGGAGAGCCATAAATTTAAAATATTCATGAGGTAAAAGATGCGTGGGAGAATGTTCATCACTTTAAGTCTTGCTGTACTTTTTTGTGCAGGTCATCTAGGCTCAACTTATGCAGCTGGGTATTACTGGTTGACAGGTATATACCTAAATATTTTATGGCCTTGGGAGTCCAGCTGAGTCCCAGCTCCAAAATGTCCTGTTTATGTACCTTAAGGTTTAATTGAAAGACCAATGATTTCTCTGTGTTGATCTTATAATTAGAGAGGGAACCAAATTCCTGAATTAGGTGTAATGAATTGGGTATGGAGAGTTTAATTTGTGTGATATGTAACAAGATGTCATCAGCATTAACCGCTATCTTGGTATTGGCTGAGTCTAATTTTACTCCATGTATCCCAGGGGATGTCTGTATAGATATGATAGGGGGCTCTAGATATAGGTTGAATAACAAGGGGGATAGGAGGCATCGCTGTCTAGTTCTGGCCTCTAGAGGGAAACTAGAAGAAAGAATCCCATTACAAAAGACCAGTGCAATGGGAGCAGAGTATAGGACTTGCAGCCATGAGATAAATTTAGGAGGAAAATGAAATCTGTAAAAAGTCCTGAACAGGAACTGACAATCTACCCTGTCAAAGGCCTTCTCCACATCCAGAGAGATCAGTGCCATGGCATGAGGGGCATCCCTGGATGCGGAGAAGATGTGAGACAGGTGACGGAGGTGATCTACGGAAGACCTACCTCTCATGAATCCAACTTGGTCAGAGTTGATGAGGGAAGGGAGTACCTGTTCTAATCTGTGAGCTAATAGTTTGGCAAGGATTTTTAGGTCTCAATTAAGAAGGGATATAGGTTGGAAATTGGACACTCATGTCTGATCCCTTCCAGGTTTAGGAAGGAGGACAATCATTGCCTCCAGTATCCTGGGGTCTAAATCTGGCTCAGTTAGCATGCTTTAGAAAACTGCAAGTAGCCATGGGGCTAACTGGGGAGCAAACGTCTTGTAAAAATAGGGTGAGTAGCCATCCAGTATGGGGGCTTTGTCTAAGGGGAGGTCTTTGATAGTTTGTATAATATCTATTTCTGTAAAAGGTGCAATTAGTCCTTCAATTTGGGTGGGGGTGAGAGTGGGGAGAGGGAGGCTCTCTAGGTAGCAATTTTTTTTTTTTTTTTTTTATATTTTGCTTTTTACTCCCAGAGCCTCTTACCGCCCTATCATCAGCCCGGTCACGGGCCGCCGCCTTCTGCACCCCAAATCAGCCACAGCCCTCCGATACCCCGTGGCTTGACCCCATGGTGGGGCCTACGGCATCCGGTGTATGCCGCAGGCACTGGGATTAGGTCGGGGGCTTGGCCTGGGGAGCACATTGAAGCCGCGGCGAGCTTCATTGGCAGCGGCAGGCAGCTCATTGTCTTTTTCTGCCTGATTTTCACCCCAGAGGAGGCGGGGAAGTGCAATGACACAAGCGTCCGCCCCGCCTCCTCCCCCCCATGTTGAGCGTCGGTTGCGTGGAACTCGGTCTCCACCAGGGTCTCCAACATGCGAGTGCTACCACACCTCCCGGAGTAGGAGAGCTGTCCATCGGATGCTCAATCTACTCCCAGGCCGCCTCCAACGCCCCGGATCCGCTCTCAACCCGGGTCGCCAGCTGCCACAAGCGGAACCCACCGCCAGCGCAGACGGCCAGCTTCTAGGTAGCAGTTTACTTTCTATTGGGAGGGGTTTGGCATTCAAGCATATAACTGCTTATAGTACTGTTCAAATTCTTTATTTATGTCTTTGGCCTGGGTTAAAGGCAGTCTTGGAGGCTATTTTGTATTGCCCTAATACAGTTTGATGATTCTAATTTTTTAAGCAGGAGGGCCAAAAGCCGGCCAGCCTTTTAAAATTGCCCACTCAACCTTTTCTCTGAGTAGTTTGGAGTATTTATCCTGCAGTTTTGTGAGAGCCTCTTTCTCCAGATCTGAGGTATTCCTGGATAGGTATTTATTTTTTTCTCTAATTTGGTGTGACATAATTTTAGCATCTTGGGTTTCATTTTATTTCTTGATCACTGACCATTTAATAAATTCTCCCCTAAGAAAATATTTAAGTGCACCCCATTCAATGGATGGGGAGTGCGTGATGCCCCAATTATTAAGTTTAAAGGATTTTTGGGAGGCAAGTATAATATCCGTAACTTTTTTGTCCTTTGGTTATTAAGTCTCCTTTGTTGTCTGAGCCTCAATTTAAAGACAGGGAAAGGAAACAGGTTACTATGGAATGATCTGAACCCACTCCTGGTTCAGTTCGACTATCCATTAGCCCATGTATGAGGGTTTTACTCATCCAGAAGTAATCAATGTGTGAGGCTGAGCCATGGACTGCAGAATGGAAGGTATATTTCTTTTCGTCAGAGTGCAATATCCTCCAAGGATTGCAGAGTCCCATATGTTCTACCAAGTCTCTAATGGCCCTTTGGGCTGGGGAGCGACCCCAGGCTCTGGGTCCCAATGATTTGTTCCAGCATGGGGTAAAAGGGGATGTCCCAATCCCCTCTTAAGAACACTGGGATGTGTGAAAAGGGCATCAGAGCAGTGAGGAGCTCCATGAAAAAAGAGGCTGAGTCTGCATTGGGACCGTATATGCTACCCAGTAAAATGTTAAATGAGTGTATTTTACCTATGACCAGTACGTACCTGCCTTTTTTGTCTCTGATGCATTGCTTACATGTAAAGGGAAAAGCCATAGTAAAGAGAATAGCTACCTCTTTACTGTTGCGGGAATTGCCTGTGGCAAAGACCTGCCCCACCTGCTGTCTCCTCAGAAGGGTCTCCTCCTTTTGTAGGAGATGGGTTTCTTGCAATAAGATCATATCAGAATGCAAAATATTTAAATGTTTGAGCAGCCACATCCATTTAAGTGGGTGTCTTGCACCTTTTACGTTCCATGTACAAAATTTAAATAGTTGCGCCATACTCCTGTGGTGTTATATGTATAATCATTCTTGTACTTCTAACTATTAGGCTTAACCAGCTAGCTTGCATTAGTTGTTTTCTAAATTGACACTTCCCCCCCATAAATAAGAAGTTTTCAAGAGAGAAATCTCTGATGTACTTACCCCACAAATTCCCCTTATTACCCTCTATTACTCTCCAGTTTCCCTTCATCCCCATGAACAATATGTCCAAGGAAGAAATGGTGGCAGTATCATTCTGTTTTCTGAAATGCATTCCGTTCCCTATGGTGCAACAATAAGAACAACCCATTCCCCCATTGCGCTGGTCCGTGGTGATCAGCAGACTGAAGGCCCTCCCTCCTCCCCGCTCACCCGACTGCAACTAAACGTGTTGCATTTATAACTAAATTAGGTTGAAAACTACTTTTTAACCCTCAAATCACTTATGCAAGTTGAAACAGCATGCACACATTTGTGATAGAGTCCTGTTAACATTCACAGGTGCCCCCATTCCCTGGTGTGTGGTAGAAATGTTAAAGAAAAACACAGGGAAAAGGAAGAAAGGAAAAAAGACAGGTCCAGTTCTGGGTTACAATATATCATAAATTGTTCCCCATAAATGAAATGGCAAGGGCTTAGTGCCTCCGGTCAGGGGTGATCCCCCAGGTTGTATAAAAATTGATGAGGCAGTTCTTTCATTAATCGTGGGCCTCTATGGTTAATGTTGCCAGTCTTTCAAGTCAAAGCAAGGCCTGTGCGGGCAGGTCCAGTCCATACATCCTGCATTTAAAATAAAATAGCATTGAAACTTGCTGATTTTAAAGTTCCAAGTGGGGTCTTGTCCCCGGTTACAGTTTGAGTATATCCCGAGCAATGTAAATAACAGGTCTCATCTTCTGGGCAATGACAGTATCCATCAGACTTTATGAAGGTGGACCAAGATGGGGGGGAGACGGATCATAGAACCATTGGAGCTAAGTGGAGATTAAGCTTTCTTTCATTATTATAGCCCGGGTAGGGAGATCCCAGATATACTGCAGCAATGTCCCCTTCGGAGAGAAGTTAGTCAGTGTATCAAGCCAGTAAATGTAGAAAAAGGGTACTCTATGGCTTAGCACCATTGACGTTGATACCCATTTCAGTTAAGTCCTTCTACCAGCTAATACGGGACAAGATAAACCATAAACAGCAGCTTTATATTCTCTCTATTTCACCAATGATTAGTACCTGCAAATACCAGGAAGCTCGGCGATCAGTAAATAATGCAAGGCGCTTCAGTTTGATGTAGTCCATCCAGGGTCTGTCTCCTCAGATGAGGACCAGAATCCATCCTGTTGTACTTGAAACTTGACAGGGTATACCATGCAAACTTTATGCCCGAGGCTATACACTTGATACTATCAGGTGAAGAAAAGTCGTCCGACGCTGTCAGACTGTTGCAGCAGATCTTGTGTCACCCTGATCTTTCTTCTTTCCCATAGAACATCTTGTATGTCCTCAGTTTTGTAAAACATTCTGTTTTTCTTGAAAGTTGAGAAATGGCATATTAGTGCTCTGGGTTGGGCATTAGGTGGAGGCATAGGCCTAAGGGCGCGGTGTGCTCTCTCCAGGATATAAGTCGGGCCGAAGGGGGAAGGCCTAGCAATTTTTGTCAATAGCTTTTGCATAAATAAGAGTGTTTCTGTCCATTCCTCCCTTTCGGGTATTCCAATTATTACAACGTTATTACAATGGCTTCTCTCCTCTAAGTCTTCGATTTTAATCTCTAACTTTTTGATGGTCTGGCAATTTGTGGTAATGAGCACATCCATTCTGTCCATCTGCTTCTCCACAGAGGTAATACAGGCCTCATTGTCCGAAGTACACCTCGTAATATCTTCTAAAGCGTCGGAGATCGCCTTCATCTCAGAGACAAGAGAATGAATTTCATCCTTGAATGGTTGGAACTCAGGAATAAATTGTTCCAAGGTAAGTGGGATCGATTCTGAAGCTGCCAGAGGAGAGGCTGAAGTTGACTGCGAGCAGCCTGTAATTGTAGGATTCGGCCTAGGCTTCTTTGGCTGTTTTTCTGGCGTGACAGGAGGTGTATGCCGAGGTGCCATCTGTCACATCTTTACATCCATTTTCTCCAGATTCCTTCTGCTGTGGGACTGGGTAAGGTTCTGCAAGCTGTGGGACCCTGTTTTTAGCTGTTAAATGTAAGGATTATCAAATCAGCTGGAATAGCTAGTCGGGTGAACGGATCACTAGTGGAGCACATCCTATTCAGTTGGCTGCATCATGTGACTCCGGGAGATATTTTTATTGGCAGCAGGCACTGGATTTTCATATTGAGATTAAAGGCTAGCAATTAATTTGGAAAGGTGTCTACGAATTTGTTAAACAGGACCATTATCATCTCCTGCAATTTTGTATTTTACATAATTTATATTACACCCCCCTTAGACTATACAAGATGGGTAAGAGTGCCTCTTCAACCTGTGTTTGCTGTGGCCTTGCCAAGGGTCACCTTCAACACATCCTTTGGATTGTGTGAAGGTGTTACCCTTTCGGAACTCTATTTGAGACTCCCTCCCAATGAGTCATACCACGATTTGCAGTGATTACCATAAGGGTAGCAGACACACTCCGCCTGTCTGGAAGGAGTTTAAACTGGTGGAGGTGGCTGAGGTCATTGAGGTTGCTTCAAAACTGAAGCACACACATATTGTGAACTGGACCCAGTGCCAACACTTTTTTAATGGGATGCATTGATTCTGTTGGACTGGTGTTTGCCTTGATTGTCCAGTATTCATTGTCAGAGGGGTTCTTTTTGGATTTCTTGAAAGAGGTTCCGATGAGGCCCATCCTGAAGAAACCATCTCTCAACCCAGATGTCTTGGCAAATTATCGGCCCATCTCCAACCTCCCATTTCTGGATAAGGTTGTTGAGAAATTTGCAGTGCTTCTGCTTGAGGAGCACATTGTGACCTTTGATATCTACGAGCCAGTCCAATCGGGTTTCCAAGCTAGGCACAGCATGGAAACAGCACTGGTTCAGGTGCACAATGACCTCCCTTAGGGCTAGGGAACAAGGAGATGGGTCAGTTCTCATTCTCCTCGATCTGTCCTTAGCATTTGACACTGTTGATCACCTTGTGCTACTTGACCATCTCAGAGAGTACTGTGGACTTGCCGGCACTGTCATCTACTGGTTTGAGTCCTATCTCACTGAAAGGAAGCAATGGATGGTGATGGGGAATTTCTCCTCCTTCCTGAAGCCCCTGTCATGTGATGTACCTCAGGGATTGATTTTGTCGCTGATGTTGTTTGGTGTGTACATGCTGCCCCTGGGTGAGCTCATTAGGAAGTACAATGTATGTTTTCACTGCTATACAGATGATACTCAATTGTATCTCTCCTTTGCTGCTGGAACACCTAATGCTGTAAAAGTGCTAAACACCTGCCTGGCCAAGATCAATGGCTGGGTGTCCTGCAGCTGGTTGCGACTGAACCTTGACAAGATGGAGGTTCTGGTAGTGGGAGCAAGTTGAAGGCATGATAGGAATGCCTCCAGTGTGGCAACTGGACTTTTCCTGGGCCAACACCATTGATAGCTTCCTCTGGGGTGCGTGACCTTGGTATGCTCCTCAACGATGGTTTGACACTCGAATCTCAGGTGTTATCCGTTGTTAAAATTGGGTTTTACCACTTGAAGAACATAGATAGAATCAAGTCCTTAGTCCCACCTGAGGATCTGCTCACTCTAGTTCATGTCTTTGTGACTTCCTGGCTTGATTACTGTAATATTTATACTTCGAGGTCTCAGGAGGTACCTTCGCTCTGCAAGTAGTGCAGAATGCAGCTGCCATGCTGCTAACAGGCCTTTCTAGGTCTTGTTATGGAACTCCAGTGCCGCGTGAACTGCACTGGCTGCTGGTCAGGGAGGGTTATCTTCAAGGTGGGTTTGCTCACCTTAAGGCCCTAAATGGACTTGGCCCTGGCTATCTGTTGAAACTCCTAACACCTGCTGCCCCAGTCCACTCCCTCCAGTCCTCCTCTAGGGGCCTCCTAGCAATTCCCAGGATGAGGCATAAAACTGCCGGTGACAGGGCTGTTCATGTTGCCAGCCTTGTCCTGTGGAATTTGCTGCCTCCAGCCATCAGGGAGGCCCCTTCAGTTGATGTGTTCAAAGGCCACCTTAAGAACCATCTGTTTGCCTTGGCTTACCCAGATGTAGCGCTCTCAGTATATGGAATAGACAGCTAACCTGATTCCAACGTGTATACCTGTAGCTGTATTAATGCTCTTTATTTGTTATGTATTATTGTTGTTCATTGAATTTTTATGATTTTATGTGAGGCACCCAGAGCCTCTGGGAATGGCACCTAAGAAATAAAATTTGCCTTGCCTTGCCCTTTCTTGTTTGATTTGTATCTGGAACCTCTTGTCCTGTGTCTCCTACTCAATCCACAGGTGTGTGGGATTCTCACGGGACAGTCATGTTATAAATTATCAGCTTATGCCAATGTTCTGCTTTTACATGTCGAGGACCCTTCCATATCAATTACTGAGGCCTTGAATGAAATAAAGGGCTTAGCCTCTGTGTTGGGGTACAAACTAAATATAGAAAAAACTAAAATTCTCCCCCTTAATAATTATGTTAATAAGCAGGAGGTCCTGGATTCAGGTTTAGTGTGGGGACCTAAAATCCTGCTCCGTTTTGGCACCTGTCTTACCCATAGTCCTTCTTCTCCATTTGAGGAAAATATTATCCCTCTCTTACAAATAATTAAATCTGACCTTTGCAGTGCTGGGCGGCCCTGCCTCTCTCCTTGTCAGGTATAATTAGTATGATTAAAATGAATATTTTGCCCCATCTGCTTTACCCTCTTGATATGCCTGGCCTACACATTCCTAAGTACTGGTTTACATGGCTACAACACATTTTCAAGTACCTTCCTATGGAAGGGGTGCTGTTCAAAGGGCATATTTTAAACTCTCACTTCCAAAGAATCAAGGGGCTTGTGTCTCTCTAATCTCTTTTTATATTATTGTGCCTTACATGCCAGCAAATTCTTCCTCTGGGGTCATCCAGATCTCTATAGAGATTAAAATAGATACATCCTCTTGTGGTTATCTATAGAGCAGGAGATCTGCCAGAGGGCTGGCACAAGCTTAACATTTTCTATATGCTAACCCTTCTCACTTACTCAGTGTTTACAAACCACGACCTTAATGTGGTTCCTTAAGGCTCATGAGCAGTTGTATAGATTGTGTTGTCAGGATTGATTCAGGTTACTTATTCAACCAGTTTTCTAACTCTAATTTTAGGTTGATCGCCCATACCTTTTGTCCACAACTCAGAGATGTTACGGTGACTCTTTGTCTTTGAATGGTAACTTTCTTTCATTCTCTGCCTTTAAAGACCATTTTCACTTCTCTTTCTCAGAGTTTACATACCTTCAAATGAAGGGCCTACGACTCACCTTGGTAAGAGTCTGTTAACAGATCTTCAGAATTCTGAATTCCAGGTCATGACTAGCATCCTCAGGGTCCGACTAGGTGAATACAAAAGAATTAGGTTGCTAGAGGGTCCCAAATTTAAATGCCAAGCATTTTCTAATCACCAACTGAAAACAAAATGGCCGATTTGCTGAAGCGTAACAGGCCCATTTGTGAAAGTAAAAATGCATTCTTGAAAGTGTTGAACTTTTGTTAACTTTTCCCATTGACTTATAATGGGAAATTGTTTTTGAATAACTTTTGAACGTTTAATATTTTTTCACCAAATCTTCAAAAGGCACATTGGGGACCCTGGCCGCATGTTCCCTGAAGATTTTGGTCTGGTTGCGCAAACCGTGCGACCTGTACTAGCGACCGAAGAATTACAGAAAAAGCATAAACGCGTGTGCAAATCACGCTTAATAACTCCGCAGCCGTGTATCCGACTGGTACAAAACTTGGCAGATGCCAAGGCCTTTGTTCTTGATCGTGTATTCCAAATTTCAGCCAAATCTGTCAAACGGTTGCAAAGTTATTAAGGTGCAAAGTTTTGGGGTTTAACATAGAAATGGCTCCCTCAACCCTAACTACAGTAGCACTACCGTGCTACCATAATATACACATATATATATATATTATGGTAGCACAGTAGTGCTACCATTGTTAAGGTTGAGGAGTCCTTTTAAGGTTAAAGGGTCAAATTTTGCCCCTTAATAACTTTGGCATCATTTAACGGATTTGTCTGATATTCTTCTACGGAGTTATTAAGCGTGATCTGCGCGCACGTCTACGCTATTTGGTGAATTCTTTGCCATTGACTACAGGTCACATGTTTTATGTCACTGGTCCAAAATCTTCAGGGAATGTGCAGCCGGGTTGCCCTATGTGCCTTTTTAAGATTTCGTGAAAAAATATTAAACGGTTCAAAAGTTATTCAAAAAACAAGTTCCCATTATAAGTCAGTGGGAAAAGTTAACAAAAAGTTTGTTATTTTCGCAAATGCACTTTTTACTTTTGCAAATGCCCCTACTACTTTTGCAAATCTGTCATTTTGTTTTCAGTTAGCGATCAGAAAAATGCTTGGCATTTAAAATTGGGACCATCTAGGGACACAATTTTTTTGTGTTCACCTAGTCGAGCCTGGGGATGCTAGCCATGTCTTTATTTTGGGGTTAAACACCCAGAAATATCTTTTTCAACATTGTGGAAAAGTACTTTCACAAAGTACTTTCACACACACAACACTTGCAAATCTGTGCAAAAGCTCACAAATCATGAAAGTACTTTGCAACACTATGGTCAAAATGACAGGAGTTCTTTGCCACCTTGCTGCAAAAGAACGGTTAGGTCTTTTGTCCTGAAATTTGGAGGGAAGGCAGCCAACATGTCACAAATGTGCCTTTTGGTGGTTTGATGAAAAAATATTTTACGGCTCCAAAGTTATGGTACTCTAAAGTTGATGCTTTTCCCCATAGACTAACATGGTGGCATACGCCGTGCCTTTCGGGGCTCATATCTCGAAAACGGTGCGAGATACAGATTTTTCGTCACTTGGCTGCCACATTACATTCACTATTTCTCATCATCATTCTCAAAAAGAAGGGAAATTAGAGGCAGAAAACTCTGTTTAATGCATCAGTTAGGGTTGTTCCACAGCAACAAAAGTAAGGAAATTCGGTGTTAGGGTTGAAACCCCCGGACACCTCCAGCCTGCTCCCCCACCAGTGTTGGGGTGTGCATTGGGGTCATGGTCCTAACTCTCTCCCATTCTCCTATACTTCTGCTTCTTTACACATGTGATGGGGTGAGAATTAGGGCCAACACCCAATGCACACGCCCGATGCAGGTTGGGGGCGGGCTGGAGGTGTCCTCGGGGGTTTCAACCCTAACACTGAATTTCCTTACTTTTGTGCTGTGGAACAACCATAACTGATGCGTTAATGGAATTTTTGCTCTAATATATATATATATATATATATATATATTCTATGCAAAACTGTGTTAATGCATCATTTAAGGTTAAAGCATAGAAAGTCAGGAAATTAGACCTTTAGGGTTGACCCCTCCCCTGTGTACCCCCATCCTCCCAAGACTGACAGATGCTGGGGTGTGTCATTGGGGTTGTGAGGCCTAAATTTCACCTCATTCCATGTGTAGTATTTTCACAAGCCACAATAAGGAAGAATGTGATGACATTTAGGCCTCAGAATCCCAATGACACACTCCGCATCTGTCAATCTCGGAGGATGGGGTACATGAGAGGGAGGGGCAACCCTAAATGTCTCATTTCCTGACTTTTGTGTTTTAACCTTAAATGATGCATTAACACAATTTTTCATAGAATTTCCTTACTTTATGAAAGCATGAAAAGTACAAACTCACACCACCAACTTTCAAATTTCTGCCAAACATAACAGTACAAGTACTAAATATCAAATCTATTGGTGGGAGCGCATGTTGGTGGAAGCATGGGACCCAAAGGGCCCACATTCCCACCA
This sequence comes from Neoceratodus forsteri, assembly GCA_016271365.2. NCBI lineage: Eukaryota > Metazoa > Chordata > Ceratodontiformes > Ceratodontidae > Neoceratodus > Neoceratodus forsteri. Next base: position 1,784,069,928 of record CM057449.1, read on the forward strand.
ACTGAAACAAAACAAAGTTTCATTCATTGGAGTGGCATAATGTCACACCTGTTCACATGACAGACACCTAACCACTAAAATTACCTCCATGGCAGTAAGGCTAGCTACCCTATAAATGTCAAACCACTACCACAATGCAAAACACTATACACAAAGCGTAAAGTGTGTCACACAATATCTCTGTAGAAAATTAAATTCCAATACCTACATACCATAATTCACATGTACAGGACATCCTCTCAACACCATCCAAATTTCAAGTTAAAGACCAAACCGTTTCCGAGATATTACATTTTAAAGTTTGAGATTTTCATTCATCAGAGTGGCAGAATTCTGCACCTGTTTACATTTTACACACCTAACAACTGAAAAATACACCCATGTCAGTGAGGCTAGCTACCCTATAAATTTTAAGCCAGTACCACAATGCAAAATGCTCTCTGCAAATGTAAACTGTGCCAAGCAATATCTCCACAACAAACATATTTTCCAACACCTAAGCACCATAATTCACATTTACAGGACATCCCCTCAACACCCTCCAAATTTCAAGTTAAAAGACCAAACCGTTTCCAAGATATTTAATTTAAAAAGTTGTGAAATTGGGCTATCTGGTCACCCAAATCTGGCCATCTAGTCCCTCCCTCACGAAAAAAGGTCGCTATCAAATAATCTCATGATCAAAAAGTTTGAAGGCTCATGACCAAAGAATTTGCAGGCTCATGATCAAAGAATAAAAAATTTTAAAACTCAATTTTTACAGTGAAATACATTAAACCACAGCCATGACTCAATAGAGCGAAGCCCCCTGAGCAAAACCCATCCAAGTTTGAATTTATAAGTCACCCCGAGCTGATATATTTGATTTTTAAATCTAGCCATCTAGTCACGCCCTCACAATCAAAGATCGCGATCAAAGAATTTGCAGGCTTACGGTCAAAGATCATTAGCAAGCCATGATCAAATAATTTAAAACTTTAAAACTCCATTATTGGACATATTTACAAGAAACCACAGGCATAGCTCGATAGAAGGAAGACCCCTGAGAAAAACCCAACATAGTTTTACTTCAGAAGTCACTCCTAAGCTGAGATATTTGTTTTCTGTCTGCAAAATGAAAACAAGATGGTGACCGTCGCGATCAAAGAAAGCCTGCAAATTCTGTGATTGTGAGGAGGAACAGATAGGTCAAAACCCCATTCTTCTTTCGCAAAATAACCATATGAATTTTCCCTAGACTTATAATGGGAACTTAAACTTTACTAACTTTTGAATGGATTAATATTTGTTCACCAAACAAAAAGTGGCATGTTTCTTTACCAAGCTCTTTCAACGTGCCACGTTGCAGGCAACATGCCACACAATGGCTGCAGTGCCACAGACAAAATCTAAAAACTGCTCACAAAACTGGTGAAAAGTGCAATTTTAAGCATTTTGATGCACAAAAACTATAGAAGTCTGACCAAAATGAAATTTGGCAAATCAAGAGATCTACCATGCCCCACCATGCATACCAAATTTCATGCAAATCCTTTGAATGGCTCCAAAGTTATTAAAGCACCAAATTTCAAGTTTAACATAGAGTGGCTTCATAACCTAAATATAGGGCCTGACTGTGCCCCTATAATATGTGTGTGTATATATATATATATATATATATATATATATATATATATATATATATATATATATATATATATATATATATATATATATATATATATATATACACATATATATACACACACACATTTTGACTCCAAAATTTCAACATTTCCATTTCTTTACACCACCTCATGAACACTGCAGCTGTCATTTTTCACTTCCTGCCCAAAATGTGTTTTCGCTACTGTGCTACAGAATGGCATGGACGCTGTGTGAAATCACTTTTTGTAGCCACTTAGCAAAATGGCAGTGCCACTGTTCATGACATGGGGTACCAAAAGGCCAAGTCAAAAATTTCTTGAAAAAAAATCATAAAAATGCTTCAGTTACATACATCCGTTGAATTTATTTTAAGCACATGCATAACTTTGGTACATTTCACAATTTCTCTATACCGGAGTATATTAGGTGGGGTAATAAGATGGCTATGCAGACAGTTTGGTCACTGTTGTTTGTCAAATGGAAGTGCAGGGCCCACTAGGACCTGCACTTCCACCCATACATATGTTTGTGCATCTACAGAGGGATTGGCGCACAGGGTCCCCTGACCCTGTGCTCCAATAACAAAATAAGGATACCCTTATACTATCTTAAAAATAAGGACATTCATTACAAAAACTCTGTTATTGCATCAGTTAGGGTGTCTATTACAGTGACAAAAGTCTAGAAATTTGGTGTTAGGGTTACCAATCCTACCACCCACCAACCCCACCCTCCACATACCAACAGGTGTCATAGTGTGCCTTGGGGTCATCTGGCTAACTCTCACCCCATTCTCCTATACTGTACCATGTCAGCTTGTTTACACATGGAATGGGGTGAGAGTTGAGGTATATGCAAGACTCACCCCAAAGCCTGTTTGTGTGTGAAGGTAGTGTGATAGAATTAGTAACCCTAACACTGAATTTTCAGTTTTTTGTCACTGTAATAGAAACCTAACTGATGCAATAGAGTTTTTGCAATGAATGTCCCTTCTTTGAGATAGTATACTAGTATCCTTATTTAACTGTGGGGCGCAGGGTCCTTTGGACCTTGCACTCCAATTCCTCCATAGATGCACCTATGTAAATAGGTGTGGAGGGGCCCTGCACTTCCATGTGTCCAACAGCAGTGGCCCAATTGTCAGCATAGCCATCTTATTACCCACCTCATGTACCCTGGTACAGAGAAATTGTGAAATGCAAGGCATAATTACATATTAACATAATTTGCACAACTGCAATGCCATTCTGCATCACAGGTGCAAAACAAATTTTAGGCAAAATGTGAAAAATGACCACTGTACTGTTCATGCGTGGTGTGATAAAATGGCTATGTTGAAAATCTGGTGGCAAAATATTGAAAAGTACCAAAGTTATTGTGTGCATTGAAGAAATTCAACGGACTCACATAACTTGAGCATTTACAGGAATGTTCTCACTGAATTTTCAGTATGGTCTTTGAGGACCCACCTCATGAACACAGGTTCTGTGATTTCATTAATCCATCCCAAAAGTTAATTTCACACAGCAACCACAAAATTCTATGCTACAGGCATGAACACAGATTTCAGGCAGGTTGTGAAAATGACAGCTATACTGCCTATTAGGAGGTGTGAAAAAATGGTAATGTTGAAAATCTGGAGTGCAAATAATAAAAAGTGTCAACATTATAGTGTGCATAGAAACTGTACAACACATGCTCATAACATGGCAATTTTGAGGATTTTTGCAGCATATTTTCAACATGGGTATTTATGGCCTCCTCATGAACACTGACACTGTCATTTTGTTAATCGGTCGAAGGTGATTCTGTGCAGCGATCACAAAATCACCTTTTGGGACTGAATAATGAGATGACAGTGACAGTGTTCATGAGGTGGGTATCAAAAAGCCCATATTGAAAATTTGGTACAAAATGTTTAAAAATGCCGAGATATCAAGATAAGTTCAAAACCATAGACGTCATTATACAGCACTTAATTTGATTATTTAGTTTGTGGTTCAGCTTTGAAGAGTGCAGGCGTGTCCTGGTCCAGACTAGATTGCAGCAGCAGACCACGGATGTAAGTATGTGTTAATTGGGGTAAGGGATGTTCTGCACAGAGGGAGGGTGGGGATGGGGAGGGGATAGGGAAATGACAAGATACCATTTTCTTATTTTTGCAGTGTCAGAAGGAAAAACAAGACATCGGGGGACTGTTTTCTATTTTGCAGGTATTAAAAAACAAATATTTAGGGACACTGGGGTGGATCCCAAGTGTTGAACCATACTGGTGATGTTCAGGGGTATGACATAACTGGGGACACTGGGAGTGGGCTCCCCAGTGCCCCATCTTGTGGGGGGATGCTACTGCTGACATGGGGATTGGGCACCCAAATGTTGTCAATGTGGGACATTTGGGAACAGTGGCATCTATTGCTGATATGGGGACTGGGCACCCCGATGTCGGCAGAGACATTTTTTCTTATAAAATAAATATTCTGGGTGTTTTGGCTCATGACCTAGGATCCTGCTTTGTATCTCGCCATACAAAGTAGGATCCTAGGTCGCACTATTAGGATACAAACTAGGAATTATATTATTAAATAAAACATATTTTAGGGCATATTCATCAGAAACTGCAGAATGCACTAAAGGGGTCCCAATAAGCAAGCAACATGTGTTGGTTCCTCCACCAGAATGTCATTTTGGGAGGTTTCCAAATTTTTGAGGGCATAACTGAAAATAAGATGGCTGACCATATGAGTAGAAATTTCTCCATATGGAGCAGGATTCCTACTTTGTTTCCTATAGCTATCTTGAAGTGCTTACTGAGCATGCTCAGAAACATTTTTTTTCAAATTTTAAAATTGCAATAACTTGAAAACAGCTTAATATGTTTTCACCAGGCTAGCAAAAGGCACATCTGTGAGGTAGTCCCTTTCAACCTTGAAAATGTCACATCCAAAAACCAAACCCTCTGGGGTGTAGACAAGTTCAAAGAAAACTCCCAGCAAAGTCAATGAGTGAAAACATGTATTTTTCACCTCTCTGTAACTCAGAGACTGCACATATGACTGGAACAAAACTTGAAAATCAAGATAGATATCCCACAGGAAGGAACATACCAAATTTCGTGCAAATCCATTGAATGGTGTAAAGTGATTAAAGTGCAAACTTCTGAGTTTAATATTGAACTGCCTTCTCAACCCTAACTATTGAGGTGTGACCGTACTCCTATAATATATCTATTATATACTTATAGTGGTGCAGTAGCCCTCTACACACCCTCACTCACCTGAACATGTCACATGACATAGATCCACTCTTCGATCAAAGACACGTCTTGCTGTTGGAATCGGCAACTGTGATATGAAGAAATAAGGTAAGTCTGGTATAATGTATTTAAATAGAAATTTTACTCATAACTTTGTCTTTTTTTATTCTTATATCAGATTTTCAACATAGCTTTTGGGACCCCACCTCATGAACATGGAAGGTGGAATTTTTCAAATCTGCCCAAAGGGAGATTTTTCATTTACTGTGCAAAATCATCTTTCAGGAAGGATCTGAATATTTTACCTATCAGATTCATTAGGTGGGGTTACAAATAGGGAGAAAATGGGGCTACATGGGGAAGCATGGTAGAAAGGTGAAATTATGGAGGGAGAGGGTGAGGGGGAGGTGGGTGGCTGAGATGTGAGTTAGGGTGGGTGGGGAAGCAAGGGGGGAGCCTGACCAGGAACAGGTTATGAGAAGCAGTCACAGGTGGCACTAGCCACAAGGTGTTGGCATAGTTTGTGCTTAAAGGCACCTAGTTTTGAAGTGTTGATGATTTCTGAAGGAAGGGAATTGAACCAGTTTGCGGCCCTGACATTGTAGGACCATTGTCTTTATGTAGTCTGGCAGTGAGGTACGGAAAATAATTGCCTCATGAACATGGAAGGTGGAATTTTTCAAATCTGCCCAAAAGGAGATTTTTTTTCATTTACTGTGCAAAATCATCTTTCAGGAAGGATCTGAATATTTTTACCTATCAGATTCATTAGGTGGGGTTACAAGAAGGCTATGTTGAAAATCTGGTTAAATAATATGGTAAAATGGCCAAGTTATAAGTGAATGTTGAAATATTTCAATGTTCACTTATTGCTAACTAATTTTACATTTTCCACAAAACATCAGCATGAGCTTTTAGTGACCCCACCTCAAGAACAAGATATCTGAAATTTTTCATATCCATCCAAAAGGTGATTTTGCAGTCTCTACACAAAATATCATTTTGGGCCTATTGAAAATGTTCACCTACTGGGTTCATGAGGTGGATCTCCTAGAAGACTATTGAAAATCTGGTGTAAAAATATGGTAAAATGACCAAGTTGCTATATTATAACATAGAGCGGCATAGAGCCCAGCACCTCTGCACCCTTGTACCAGAGGCCTTGTGCTTTGTCTGAGAGCTGGATTAATTCCTTGCATATCTGACCATCTGGAAGTGTAGGAGTCAGAAGGCCTTGTGTTTTCATGGTCCACCTGGCAGCCCCATGAATTCTTGACATCCATAGCTGCACTTCCATATATGGATGGAGTGTTCCCTTGGAAAACTCTGCACACCTGCATCTGTTCACACCACCATGAAGGGACCTATGTGAATGAGGATATGATTCCCTTATCTTAAAAAGAAAGGCAATGGTTCAAGTTATCACCACAATGGAAATGTGGTGTTAGGGTTTCCAACCATAACTCCACCCACCACCAAATTAACAAAAGGAAAAACATTAAAGTATTGGGGTCTCTGATCTCTTGGCAAATCAATGGTGGGGTCTTCCTTGGGGTTGTCAACCAAAATGCTCACAGACACCCCCAGCACATAGCTTCCTGTTCAAAGCACAAGGTACAGCTCCAAGGTAGTGCCACACAGTGATACATTCTTAAAAGGTAGAGAAGTATGTCTCACAACATATTGTCAGAAGAATCTCTTTTAGCCTTCTTCATGCATTCAGACCATCTCTGATACCGTGCAAAGGTGACTGAAACTCCTGCCAACATACAGGCTTACAAAACAATGAGAAACACCTGCACTCATGCAATTCACCTCAAGAAAGCCAACTACTGCAGGAGTGCACTTGCCAGCACCTGAAAAGATGGGAGAAAGATTTGGAGTGACCTCACTGAAGTAACAGGAAAGGAATCCAGAATACCACACTCAATGCTGAGCATAGATGTCGCTATCACCCTGGACCCTGTAACCCGTAGCTAACGCTTTGACAGCATCTTTTGGACCTTAGTTACGTGCCACCCCTGACTTCTTCAACCCCTCCTCTGACACCATAAAACCCGATGATTCTGGAATGTTACAGGGCAAACCACCAATCTATTTCAAAGTAATTTCAGAAAGCTTAGCTAAAAGAACCTTCTTAAAGTGTTCAGAAGGTAAGATACAGTGGAGAATCCTCAACCTGAAACTTCTTGCCTCACCATTGACAAAGTCCTACCCCTCTTATCAAAATTCTCATACTCTCCCTCATGCTTTCCCAGTTCCCCAAAAAAGAAAATTGGCAGTAATGACCCTAATTCACAAAAGTGATGACAAGACTCTTCCAAACAACTACAGACCTATCTCCATCCTTCCTCCTCACAAAGGCTCTGGAAATGATAGCTGCTGATCACCTTAGTGAGTACCTTGAAAATACAACCTGCAATGTTCACAGCAGCATGGCTTTTGAAAAGAGCACAGCACCACCACTGTGCTCTCAAATTCTTCACCTACAGCCATCTTGCCCTGGATGGGGCCAACTTGTCAGCACCACATTTATTGATTTGACAAAGGCATTCCACACTGTCAACCACTCCCTGCTAATCAAACAATTATTTCTGCTAGGTCCTTCAACTGATAAGTCCTGCTGGTTTCAAAGCTACCTCAGTAATCATATGCAACAGGTTAATATTGGTGCATCTCTCTCAACCTCTCTTCCATCCACTCTGGAATTCTTCAAGGATCCATCCTGGGTCCCTTGTTTTCAGCATTTTCTTGAACAAACTCCTTGCTTCCGGTCAGGACCAAATTCTACTGTATGCAGATGATTCAGTAATTTTTGCATGTCACCCAGACCCTATCTCTTACAGCCACAACTGCAGAAAAGTTGTAATGAAGCTGAAGCCTGGTTATGGTCACCCAAACTCATCCTTAATTACAAAAAAAAAATGGTGTTCCATTGAACCCACAGTAAGTTTAGGGGCCATGAACTAATAATGAGAAACTGTGTGGGTGTTGCCCTGGAGCAGGTGGACCTATTCAAATATCTGGTGACTCTTGACTGCACTCTGTCACATGCCAAACACATAAGATCACAAAGAGAGTGAATACCCGCATTGGGCTTTTATACAAACATAAGCACTGTCTGACAGTTGAAGCCCTAAATCTTGCCATTCAGAGCTCAAGTAACCTCAATTATTGACTACAGTATGGACTCATGATCTATGGATAAGACTCTGACACTGCCTCTGATGCATAGCATTAGCCCTTAACAAGGCCTGTCAGCTTCTCACCTCAGCTGCCCACCTGTCTCACACACATGTGACATCTACAAGCAGGCAAACTGGCTCCAGTTCTCTGCCAGACCAAAGTACCAGACATGCATCCTAGCTCAAAAGACCTCCTTGGGTCTCATGCTCCTGGGGTCCCAGAATATGTTGACCATACACTGTGTCTCCTGTATAACTAGGAGGATGGATAGGCAATCATTTTCCATACCTCACTGCCAGACTACATAAAGACAATGGTCCTACAATGTCAGGGCCGCAAACTGGTTCAATTCCCTTCCCTCAGAAGTCATCAACACTTCAAAACTAGGTGCCTTTAAGCACAAACTATGCCAACACCTTGTGGCTAGTGCCACCTGTGACTGCTTCTCATAACCTGTCCCTGGTCAGGCTCCCCCCTTGCTTCCCCACCACCTAACTCACATCTCAGCCACCCACCTCCCCTCACCCTCTTCCCCTCCATAATTTCACCTTTCTACCATGCTTCCCCATGTAGCCCCCATTTCTCCCTACTACCTTTCCATCACCACCTGACAATGCACTTTGGACTGCTTTTCCTCCTTCCTCCCTCCCTCACCCTAAGTAACTGGCTAATCTGTTGTTGCCCTCTACATCTGATATCTGTTGCCTCCACTCTAACTTCTCATTTTCCCTGGACATCGTTGTACAATATACAGTACTGTTTGTTTATAATTACTTACTTGTTTAATCCTAGACAATACCACTGGCTGCTACTATTGTTCACCTTATTGGTTCTAACACATTTTGTTAAATTGTTGTTTACTTGTCAATTTACCAAGTCGTGGAACTTTTGTAAATGAGCCTCTGGCTCAAGGTGTACTCGAAACTGTAATAACTAAACAAATAAATTCATTGCTCAGGGAGGGGGGTGGTAATTTGAAAATCCCAAGAGGCCCCACCACTGATTTGACAAGTTGTCTGAGACCCCAAACTCTAATATTTTTCTTTGGCCATTTGGGGGGTGGGGTTGGGGAGTTAGGGATGGAAACCCTAACACCACATTTGCCTACTTTTGTGGCATTGATTTGAACACTAACTGGTGCATAAATGCAGCTTTTTTGGTTAAGAATATATGTACACCTACATATCTTTGGTAGTGTGTCTCCATAGGAAAGGATTTAATTCTCCCTTATCTTGTGTGATCCTCCTATGATGAACAAAAACCCAAGTTTGTTTTTATAAGAGGTACCAACATAGGTGATTGGATGAATCGCGGTCTTAAGAAAACCATCCATCACTGTCTTTTTTTCCCTATAAAGAACAAAACGTTCCATCATTGTTTCCCCAGTCCCCTCCCCGTCCCACGAACACGTACCTCCCAAACCCCCTCCCTTATCCATACTTACTCTCCGAAGGTCAGGAACAATGATCTTCTCAAGACCAGAGACATGTCTGTACTCTGCAAAGCTGAACCGCAAAATGAGAATCGAAGGTAAGCATCATAATGGGAGTCAATGGGGGGGGGTCAATTTAGGTTGATATCCCAGCCATTTTGTGGAATTTTTGCCACAAATTTTCAACATGGGGTTCTTTGGACTGCACCTCATGAACAATGACACTGTCTTTTGTTTCTTGATACCAGAAGGTGATTTTGCTGTTACTGCACAGAATCACCTTTCGGGACTGATTCATGAAATGTCAGTGCCACTGTTCATGACGTGGGATCCCAAAAATGATCATGTTGCAAATTTGGTGAAAAAATATCAAAAAGTGTCTATGTTATGAGTGTGCATTGCGTAGTTTCTATGCATGCTCATAACTATGCTAGCTTTTAATATTTTCACTTCACTTTTCAAAATTGCTGTTTTTTCACAACTCTTAATGAACAGTACAGCTGTCATTTTGCACATCCTGCCTGGAACATGTTTTCACACCCATGGCTCAGAATGGTATGGTCGCTGTGCAAAATCAACTTTTGGGATGGATTAACAAAATCAGAGCGCCAGTGTTCATAAGGGGAGGTTCCAAAAAATCCATGTTGAAAATTTTGTGAAAAAAAATCCAAGAAATTACCACATTACGAGCGTGCATTGCACAGTTTCAATGCACACTCGTAAATTCATAAATTCTTAATATTTTCATTCCAGATTTTCAACACTGACATTTTGTCACACCTCCTCACGAACAATACAGCTGTCATGTTTTAGAGCATGCCTGAAAGTCAGCACTATGAAAGTGCAGCCCTTCCCACAATGACATACTACTTAATATTTACATTAAAATCTCCCCAAAAGAAGGGAAATTCATTGCAAAAAACTCTGTTAATGCATCAGTTAGGGTTGATAGCACACTAACAAAAGTTTTGAAAGTTGGTGTTAGGGTTGCCAGCCCCTACCGCCCCAGCCCCACCCTCCACACACCAATAGGTGTCGGTGTGTGCGTTGGGGTCATTGGGCATAACTCTCACCACTCTTATACTGCACCATCCCAACTTGTTTACAAATGGAATGGGGTAAGAGTTAGTGTGACAACTCCAATAATGGGACTCAATGGGGGGTTCAACTTAGGTTGATATCTCAGCCAATTTTAGGAATTTTGGCCCCGAATTTTCAACGTGGGGTTCTTGGGACCTCTTCTCATGAACAGTGTCACTGTCATTTTGTTTCTCAGTTGAAAAGGTGATGTTGTGGTCACTGTATGGAATCATCTTTTGGGACTGATTCATGAAATGACAGTGCCACTGTTGAGGAGGTGGTGTCTCAAAAAGCCCAAATAGCCCATGTTGCAATTTTGGTGAAAACATTTCCCAAAATGACTGCATTTCAGTTTCTACAAATGATCGTAACTTCATCACTTTTTAATATTTTCACTCCAGCTGTTCAACATTGCCTTTTTGTAATACCTCCATATGAACAGAACAGCTGACGTTTTTCATAACTTGCCCAAAATGTGTTTTCACACCTGTGGCACAGAATAGTGTGGTCACCGTGCAAAATCAACTTTTGGGACAGATTAACAAAATGACAGTGCCACTGTTCATGAGGGAAGGACCCATAAAGCCCATGTTGAAAATTTGGTGAAAGAATACTAAAAGATGATTGCGTTACAGGTGTTCATTGCGCACTTTCTAAGCACACTCATAACTTTACCAATTTTTCATATTTTCACTTCAGATTTACAACATTGCCTTTTTTACACCACCTTATAAACAGAACAGCTGTCATTTTGCACATCCTGTCTGGAATGTGATTTCACACCTTTGGTGCAGAATGGCAGTCACTGTGCAAAATCAACTTTTGGGATGGATTAACAAAATCACAGTTGCACTGTTCATGAGGGGAAGTCCTGTAATGCCAATGCTGAAAATTTGTTTAAAAAATTCCAAAAAGGGAGCATGTTACGAGCGTGCATTGCACAGTTTCTTTGCATGCTTGTAACTTTGCCAGTATTTCTCATTTTTCACACTGTTGTACTATCTGGATGGACGGATGGGAGCACAGGGTCCAAAGGACATTGGCTCACACCATGACATATGGATACTGTTGTACTAACTTGATGAGGGATGGTAGCACAGGATCCAAAGGACCCAGGGCTCCTGGACACTGCACTCCCACAATGACATATGGATACTGTTGTGCTATCTTGATGGAAGGGATGGGAGTGCAGGGCCCTATGAATGTGGACACGGTTGTACTATCTTGGACCCTGCACTCCATTGTGACTTTTGGACACTGTTATACTATCTTGATGGAGGGATGGGAGTGCAGGGTCCCAAGGACCCTCACGCTCCCACAATAAAATGAGGATACAATTATACTATCTGAAAAGAAGGCAAAATCTTTGCAAAAAATGTTGTTAATGCATCAGTTAGGTTGGCTATGACAGTGACAAACATAGGGAAATGAGGCATTAGGGTTTCTAACCCTAATGTCCCACCCCCAGGGTTCCCACCTTTACCACCCCACCCCATCTCCCCACCCTCCACACACCAACAGGCGTCAGGGTGTGCCACAGGGTCATAAAGCCTAACTCTCACCCCAATGTCATATACTGTAGCATGTTTACACATGAAATGGGGTGAGAGTTGGGTTTTATGAACCCATGGCACATCCCGATGCCTTTTGGTGTGTGGGGGGTGGGAATCCTGGAGGTGGGGCATTAGGGTTAGAAACCCTAACTCCTCATTTCCCTGATTTTGTAGCTGAGGTATTCACCCTAATTGATGCATTAATTAAGTTTTTGCAAAGATTCATATATATATATATATATATATATATATATATATATATATGATATATATATATATATATATATATATATAATGGTAGCACAGTAGTGCTACCATAGTTAGGGTTGAGGAGCCATTTACATGTTAAACCTAAAATTTAGCACCTTAATAACTTTGCAACCATTCAATGGATTTGCCAGAAATTTGGAATTCACAATCAAGAACCATACATCTTGGGATCTGTCAACTTTCGTACTGTTCAGATATACAGCTGCGGAGTTATTAAGCGTGATCTGTGTGCACGTTTACGCTTTTTTGCAATTCTTTGGTCATCTCTACAGGTTGCACGGTTTGTGCTGACCAATCTGAACTCTTCAGGGAACGTGCAGTCAGCGTCCCCGATGTGCCTTTTGAAGATTTTGTGAAAAAATATTAAATGGTTCAAAAGTTATTAAAAAAACAATTTCCCATTATAAGTCAATGGGAAAAGTTAACAGAAAGTTCAACACTTTCGCAAATGCAGTTTTTACTTTTGCAAATGGCCCTTTTACTTTCGCAAATCCACCATTTTGTTTTCAGTTGGTGATCAGAAAAATGCTTGGCATTTAAATTTGGGACCCTCTAGCAACACAATTATTTTTGTGTTTACCTAGTCAGACCCTGAGGATGCTAGGCATGTCTTTATTTTGAGGTTAAACACCCTAGAAATATGTTTTTCAAGTTTCTGGAAAAAGTACTTTTGCAAAGTAGTGTTGCACTCATGAAGTTGTCATAAAATTTTTGTGAAAGCTTTTGCAATTGTGACACCTACTTTTCCAGGCTATGGCAAAATGACTGCAATATTTGCCACCCTGCTGCAAAAGAACGGTTTGGTGTTTTGGGCTGAAATTTGGAGGGAATGCAGCCAACATCTCACAGATGTGCCTTTCAGTATTTTGGTGAAAAAATATTACAGAGCGGCAAAGTTACGGCACTCCAAAGTTGACACTTTTTCCCATAGGATAACATTACAGGGTCCGCCACATTACAGGAATCCTTTGCCGCCCTGCTGCAAAATAACGGTTTGGTCTTTTGGGCTGAAATTTGGAGGGAAGAAAGCCAACATCCTACAGATGTGCCTTTCAGTAGTTTGGTGAACAAATATTACATGGAGCCAAAGTTATCGCACTGCAAACTTCTCTTTTTTTCCCATAGGATAACATTACAGCATTTGCCACGCCTTTCAGGGCCCGTATCTCGGCAACAGTTCTAGATACAGACTTTTCATTGGAAAAATGCTTAGCCCCCTAAGGGCTAAGTACAAAACTAGCCAGGAAAGTCATACATTATATGTCTTTTAATTTTTTTTCTTCGTCGTACAGTTCCTGAGAGCAATTTTGTATTCCAACTCCTCATTTTCTGCTCCGACACCCATTATTATGCATACATTCTTTGTACTCACTGTCTTTCTCCATGTAGCTTTTGGGAAAGACCAGCCTGTGCACTTACATTACTGTTACCCTTACTGCTTCCACTTGCGGTTCCGTACCTGTTTCACTTATCGTTCTCGTCTATGGCACCATGTGCGTTACCCTTTGCATTTTCATTTGCGCTTGCGTTTGAGTTATTTTAACCATTTGTGTCTACAGTACTGTTTATCTTTCTGTTTTGCTTTGCATCACCATGCGCATTACCATTTGCGTTTGCGGGCACCGTGTTACTATGTGACAAGACATCACATGGTGGAGGGCCCTACGCTCCCGCCACCACATTACATTCACTATTTCTCATTATCATTCTCAAAAAGAAGGGCAATTAGAGGCAAAAAGCTCTGTTTAATGCATTAGTTAGGGTTGTTCCACAGCAACAAAAGCGAGCCACTAAAGTTAGGGTTGAGCGCCATTACATACTAAACTCAAATGTTTGGGCGTTAATAACTTTGGACCTGTTTAAAGTTTGCCTGAAATTTGGTAGACACGTTGGGGCTCACTAGATCTCTTGATCTGCCAAATTGTGTCTGTGTTGGAGTGCTGGTCTTCGTGTACGAAAGCACTGAAAAATGCAAAATTATCCATTTTTGGAGGCAGCTTTTGGCATTCTTAATGTGGTCCTGCATGACCATTGTGTGGTGTGCCACTCTGCAAGATAGCTCATTTGAAAGAGCTTTGATGGCTTAACATGCCACTTTTTGTTTGGTGAAAAAATATTAAGGCATTCAAAAGTTATGGCACTTTTAAGTTCCCATTATAAGTCAATGGGAAAATTTATATGTATATCTTGCGATCAAAGAATGGGGGTTCTGGCCATCTGGTCTCACCTGGCGATCAAAGAATTTGCAGCCTCACAGTTCAAGAATCTTTGTTCCCAAGGAATTTTCAAAATTCTTTGACCGCGAGGTCCGCCATCTTGTTTTCAATTTTCCAATCACACAAACACAAATATCTTGGATCAGGGGTCACTTCTAAAGTAAAACTTTTATGGATTTTACTCAGGGTACCCTGATCTATTGAGCCATGGCTTTGGTTCCATCCAAATCAGTCAAGAAATAGAGTTATAAGCTTTTAAAATCTTAATTCACGGTTCGCTAACGATCTTTGATCGTGAGTCTGCAAATTCTTTGATCGTGAGATTCTTTGATTGTGATCTTGCATCGTGTCCTGAAACAATAATATCTCGGCTCAGGGGTGGGCTAGGGACAAAAATGAGGGCTTGTTTTGCTCAGGAGGGTCCGTTCTATCGAACCATGGTTTGGTTCAAATCGATGAATAAATCACATTTCACCATTTTTTTATTCTTTGATCGTGAGCCTAGAAACATAGAAACATAGAAACATAGAATTTGATGGCAGATAAGGACCACTTGGCCCACCTAGTCTGCCCATTTTCCTACCTAACAGATAAGCTGCAGATCCTAGTTAACCAACAGCTTACGTCCTCCTACCCCCCACAAGGACTGCCTTATGTCTGTCCCATGCATTCTTGAATTCCCCCCACTGTTCTTGACTCCATAACCTCCTCAGGGAAGATGTTCCATGCATCCACAACCCTCTCTGTGAAAAAATACTTCCTCACATTACCTCTGAGCCATCTCCCCTCTATCTTCATATTGTGCCTTGTTCTTGCACATCTCTTTTTCTGAAAGATGCTACCCTCTTGGACTTTGTTAATTCCCTTGAGGTACTCGAAAGTTTCTATCATGTCCCCTCTCTCCCTTCTTTCCTCAAGGGTATACATATTAAGCTCCTTTAGTCTTTCTTCGTATGTCTTCTGGTGCAGACCCTGCACCATTTTGGTTGTCCTCCTCTGGACAGCCTCCACTCTGTCTATGTCTTTGAGGAGATGGAGTCTCCAGAACTGCACACAGTACTCAGATGGGGTCTCACCAACTGCCTGTACAGAGGATAACAACTTCCTGTTTTCTACTATTGATGCCTCTTCCTTGCATCTCAGTATCCCCCAGCCTTTCTTACTGCCTTCTCACATTGCTTGCCCACCTTTATGTCATCTGATATAATTACCCCCATGTTCCTTTCCATTTTTACTGTTGTTAGTATCTCACCCCCCATTGTGTACTCTTCCCCTGGGTTTTTGTTTCCCAGGTGCATTACCTTGCACTTCTTTGCATTGAATCTGAGCTGCCATACATTTGACCATGCCTCCAACCTTGCCAAGTCCCTTCTCATCCTTTCCACTCTGTCTTGTGTATCAACCCTGTTGCAGATCTTTGTGTCATCTGCAAAGAGACATACTTTTCCTTCCAGTTCCTCTGCAATGTCACTTATAAAGACATTAAAAAGGACCAGTCCCAGTACTGAACCCTGTGGTACCATGCTAGTAACCCTCCTTTCTTCACTGTGTACTCCATTTACTACTACCCTTTACATCCTGTTGTCTAGCCAATTTTTTATCCAGACTACCACCTTGGGACCCACTCCAAGGCTGGCTAACTTATGTATTAATCTTTTGTGTGGGACTGTATCAAATGCCTTGCTAAAATCTAGGTAGGCCATGTCCACAGCCCCTCCCTGGTCTACTACTTTGGTCACCCAGTCAAAGAAATCTATTAGATTCATCTGATGTGACCTTCCATCATGAATCCATGCTGCCTTAGGTCCTGTGCCCCACTGACCTCTAGGTACTCAACAATTCTTTCCTTCAGAAGTGATTCCATCATTTTCCCTACCACTGAGGTCAAACTAACTGGTCTGTAGTTTTCTGCCTCTGTCCTGCTCTCACTTTTGTGAAGAGGAATCACATCTGCCCTCCTCCAGTCCTCAGCTACCACCCCATCCTCCCATGATTTGTTAAATAGAGTAATCAGCGGTGTCACTAGTTCTACCCTTAGTTCTTTTAGAATTCTTGGGTGAATCCCATTAGGCCCCATTGCTTTGTCCACCTTCAATTTTATTAGTTCTTTCAGAACCCTTTCTTCAGTAAATGGACTGGTATCGACCCCCATCTTCAAAGTGTTTCTCTTGTTTGGTTTAGGTACCTCTCCCTCCTCTTCCTTTGTGAATACTGAGCAGAAATATTCATTTGGTATCCCTGCCTTTTCACTGTCACCCTCTACCCACACTCCCTTCCTTTTATTAAACCTCAGTATCCCTCCTTTGGTCTTTCTTCGCTCCCTAATGTACCTATAAAAGGTCTTATCCCCCTTTTTAATAGAATTGGCTATCCTTTCCTGCAAATTCTTTGATCGTGAGGCTGCAAATTCTTTGATTGTGAGATTCTTTGATCGTGATCTTGCATCGTGAGTGAGGGACGAGATGGCCAAATTTAAAAATCATTTTTCTCAGCCCATGGGTGCCCTAGGAAGTCAAATGAGGATGGGTTTTACTCAGGGAGATTCATTCTGTCGAACCATGGTGGTGGTTTACTGCAATTCCTTCAGTTTTTGATTTATTAAAGTTTTATTCTTTGTTCATGAGCCTGCAAATTCTTTGATCATGAAGCTGCAAATTCTGTGATCGTGAGATTCTTTGATATTGATCTTTGATCTCAAAATAGGGACAAGATGTCCAGATTTTGTATAATGGAATAGATTGGGAAATTTTGCCAGTTTTTTACATTGAATATGTCAGAAATGGTTTGGTCATTTTACTTGAAATTTGGAGGGAAGAAAGGCAGCATCCCACAGATGTGCTTTTCAGTGGCTTGTTCAAAAATATTACAGGGTGACAAAGTTACGGCACTATGAAGTTGGCCATTTTTCCCCATAGGATATCATTACGGCATCCGCCATATTACAGGAATTCTTTGCCGCTCTGCTGGAAAATAATGGTTTGTTGTTTTGGGCTGAAATTTGGGGGAAAGAAAGCCAGTATCCTATAAATGTGCCTTTTCATGGTTTGGAGAAAAAATATTACAGGGTGGCAAAGTGACAGCACTCCAAAGTTGACAGTTTTTCCCATAGGATAACATTATGGCGTCCGTCACGTCTTTCAGGGCCCATATCTCAGAAACAGTGCAAGATACAGACTTTTTGTACACTTAGCCTCCCAAATAGGGGCTAAGCACAAAACTAGCCAGGAAACTAATAATTCATATAAAATTTATATTTTTTTCCTACGTCATACGGTTCCTGAGATATAAGCAATTTAGTATGCCAAGTCGTACTTTTCTGCTTCGGAGTCAATTATAATACACACATTCTTTGTTTTCAATTTGTTTTTTCAATGCAGTTTTTTGGAAAAAGAAGGGTGTGCCCTTTAGTTACTGTGACAGTTAGCGTTTCCAGTTGCAGTTCTGTTACCATTCGAATCACCGTTCCCGTCTATGCCAACATGTACGTAACGGTTTGTGTTTCCATATGCGCTTGCATTTCTGTTTCTGTTGGCTTTACTGTTGCTGTTACTGTCACCATTTACATTTATTATTGCGGTACCATGACCTTACATGTAGCAATTTGCGTTTTTGTATGCGCTTGCATTTCTGTTTTTATTGGCTTTATTGTTGCTGTTACTGTAACCATTTGTGTTTACAATTGTGGTTCCATGAGTGTGTGCATTATGGTTTGCGTTTTCATATGTGCTTGCGTTTCTGTTTACTTTGGTGTTATTGTTGGTGTTACTGTTACCGTTTGCATTTACAATTGTGGTACCATGAATGTGTGTGTTACCAATTGTGTTCTGTACATGCAAATCACCACTGAATGTTATGCTGGTCCAACTTTAAGCAGAATTGCATGGTGCCGAAATGCCTCTCACACAGTTTGCAAAGGGTGCTAACAGAAGACAAAGACACGTGTTTCATCCTACCAGGACTCATCAGTATGCCTCGTCTGTTTGACACCCCAGTGGAATGGACCAGCTACCCTTAAGGCAGTGTGCCTAGGGTATATTGTGGTGAACCCATTAAAATAAAAAACTATTTAAAAGACAAAGAACCTCTGTGCGCAAACACTGAGGCAAGGGTTACCAAAGGGCATTTGGCTGGGAAGCCAAGTTTCAAGAAAATACAAATCACACATGCCCCACAATGCAAAACATCATAGGCTGCATATGCAAATCACCACAGAATGTTATGCTGGTCCAACTTTAAGCAGAATTGCTTGGTGCGAAGGCCTCTCACACAGTTGCAAAGGGTGCTAACAGAAGACATAGACCGTGTTTCGTCCTACCAGGACTCATCACCACAATATATCCTAGGCACACTGCCTTAAGGGTAGCTGGTCAATTCCACTGGGGTGTCAAACAGATGAGGCATACTGATGAGTCCTGGTAGGGACCGAAACACGTGTCTATGTCTTCTGTTAGCACCCTTTGCAACTAGTGAGGGCCTTTCGGCACCATGTAATTCTGCTTAAAGTTAGAGCAGCATAACATTCTGTGGTGATTTGCATATGCAGCCTATGATGCTTTTCATTGTTTGGGCATGTGTGATTTTGTATTTTCTTGAAACTTGGCTTCCCAGCCAAATAACCTTTGGGGTAACCCTTGCCTCAGTGTTTGCGCACAGAGGTTCTTTGTGTTCTGTATGCACTTCTGTTTGATGTCTCCATTTACATAACTGTTTGCTCAGCATCACTTTACACTTGTGTTTCTATTAACGTCTGCTTTGCCATTTACGTTTGCTTTGCCATGTGCATTACCATTGCTGCTTGCATTTGCTTTGCAGTTCCTGTTACTGTGTAACAAGACATCACGTGGTGGGAGCGCAGAGCCCAAAGGACCCCGAGCTGCCACCACTGCATTCCTTTCATTATTTATCATTCTCATTCTCAAAAAGAAGGGAAATTAGAGGCAAAAAACTCTATTTAATGCTTCAGTTAGGGATGTTCCACATGAAAAAAGCTAGGAAATTTGGGGTTACTGTTGAAAGCCCCCCTTGAACCCCCCAGCCCACTCCACAACCGGCATTGGGGTGCACATTGGGGTCGTTGGTCCTAACTCTCACCTCATTCTCCTATACCTCAGCTTCTTTACACATGTGATGGGGTGAGAGTTAGGACCAATGACCTAGCCACACCCATGGCATGCCCCAGTGCCTGTTGGTGCCTGTAGTGTGGGGGGTAACCTAACATTGAATTTCCAAACTTTTTGTAATATATATATTTATATATAGATATATATATATATATAGAGAGAGAGATAGATATATACATATATACACACATATATATATATATATATATATATATATAGAGGCAAAAAACTCCATTTAATGCATCAGTTAGGGTTGTTCCACAGTGACAAAAGCAAGGAAATTCGATGTTGGGTTGAAACCCCTTTGCACCTCCAGCCCAACCCCCCAACTGGAATTGGGATGCACATTGGGGTCATCAGCCCTAACTGTCACCCCATGACATGTGGAGAGAAGCTGAGGAATAGGAGAATGGGGTGACAGTTAGGACTGATGACTCCAATGCGCACCCCGATTCCAGTTAGGGGGTGGGCTGGAGGGGTGCAAAGGGGGTTTCAATCCTAACATCGAATTTCCTTGCTTTTGTCTCTGTGGAACAACCCTAACTGATGCATTAAATGGAGTTTTTTTGCCTCTAATTTTCCTTCTTTTTGAGAATGATAATGAGAAATAGTAAATGTAATACGGCGGCAGGAGCGGCCCTCCCGCCACATGATGTCTTATCACATAGTAACATTGTGCCCACAAGTGCCAATTGTAATGCGCATGGTGTTGCAAAGTAAAACAGAAAGAGAAACAGTACTGTAGACAGAAATGTTAAAACAACAGAAGCATAACCTCAAATGAAAATGCAAAGGGTAACTACATGGTGGCATAAGCGTGACGGTAAGTGAAGCGTGCAGGAACTGCAAGCAGAAGCGGTAATGGTAACATTAGTGTAAGCACACAGACTGGTTTCCCCAAAAGCTGTATAGAGAAAGACAGTGAGTAGAAAGAATGTATGCAAAATAATGACTCTCGGAACACAAAATCAGTAGTTGGAATAGTAAATTGCTTATATCTCAGTAACCGTATGACACAGAAAAAATTTAAAAGTCATATGTATTATCACTTTCCTGGCTAGTTTTGTACTTAGCCCCCATGAGGAGGCTAAGGATTTCTCGACAAAACTCTGTATCTCGCACCATTTTTGCGATACAGGCCCTCAAAGGCGCGAGAATGCCATAATGTTATCCTATGGGAAAAAAAGAAGTTCAGAGTGCCATAACTTTGCCTCCCTGTAATATTTTTCACCAAACCACTGAAAGGTACATCTGTGGGATGTTGACTGTGTCCCTGCAGATTTCAGCCCAAAAGACCAAACCGTTATCTTGCAGCAGGGTGCCAAACAATTGCTGCAATCGTCAACTACCGTAATGTTATCCAAGGGAAAAAGAATCAACTTTGGAGTGCCGTAACTTTGCCGTCATGTAATATTTTTTCAACACAGCACTGAAAGGCACATCTGTGAGATGTTGGCTATGTTCTCTCCAAATTTCAGCCCAAAACTCCAAACCGTTCTTTTGCAGCGGGGTGCCAAGGAATTGCTGTCATTTCCCCACAGCCTAGAAAAGTACTGTCGCAATTTGCAAAAGCTTTCACAAAAATTTGCGACACTTTCGTGAGCACAAAAATACTTTGTGAAAGTGCTTTTTCCAGGAATTTGAAAAACATATTTCTGGGGTGTTTTACCCCAAAATAAAGACATGGCTAGCATCCTCAGGCTCTGACAAGGTGAACACAAAAAGAATTAGGTTGCTAGAGGGTCTCAATTTTAAATCCAAGCATTGTTCTGATCACTAACTGAAAACAAAATGGCAGATTCGCAAAGTAAGAGGGCCATTTGTGAAAGTAAAATGCATTTGCAACACTGTGGAACTTTGTGTTAACTTTTCCCATTGACTTATAATGGGAAATTGTTTTGAATAACTTTTGAACCGTTTAATATTTTTCATGAATTCTTCAAAGGCACATCAGGGACCCTGGCCACGTTCCCTGAAGATTTCGAGACCAGTCGTGCAAACCGTGTGACCTGTAGGCATGACCATAGAATTCCAGAAAAAGCATAAACGCATGCACAGATCACGCTTAATAACTCCGCAGCTGTGTATCCGACCAGTATGAATCTTGAAAAATCCCAAGGCGTATGGGTCTTGATCATGTATTCCAAATTTCAGGCAAATCCATCAAATGGTTGCAAAGTTATTAAGGTGCAAAATTTGGGGTTTAACATGTAAATGGCTCCTCAACCCTAACTATGGTAGCACTACCGTGCTACCATAATACTGTATGTATACAGTATATATATATTAGAGGCCAAAAAATCAGTTTAATGCATTAGTTAGGGTTGTTCCACAGTGACAAAAGTGAGGAAATTCACTGTTAGGGTTGAAAACCCTAACTCTGAATTCACCCTCCCCAGCACCACACACACACAGACACACACACACATATGCAAGTATGGGGGAGGACCAAGTCAACACAACCAATGACAGACATCCAGTGACAGGTGACAGAAATAACAAACAATTGTCTAAATGTACTAGGAGACATCCCCACCCACCTGACCAGGTACTGCATGCTCAGTGGAGATCAACAGCAAAACTGAGGCCATGTACCAAACGTACACATCCCTGATTGCAGCTGCACACAACATACCACACTTAGTAGTTGCATGGCCTTACCTACCGATGCCCCACACCAGACCACACCACTTGTGGTGGGCCACCTGAGCAACAGAGTTCAGCAAAACCAAGGAGTTGTACAGGTATAATATCTCTGATTATAACAAGGGTTTGAGAAATGCAGCTTTCTAATTGACTGTAAACATTGTAACAGCCTTATGTTTAGTTTTTATTAACATACATGTATAGCCTAACCATATGATGAACATGGTTTAATGTTGTTTAAAAAACAGTTTTATTATGATAGCAATAAGCCACTCCCAGGTATTATGTTAATGGTCAGTCTATCACTGTCTAGCGACATGTGGCACTCGGCTATGCCTCATTCAACATTAAATCCCTACAGGGTGATTAACAGACCATTTAACATAACTGTTGGTCATGCCTTATTGCTAATTGTCTTTATGGTAGATACTCTCCTCTGCTAGGCACTGCAGCAGCTTTGCAACACAGTGTCCCACCCAGTTACACCATACACTGTCTAGTTATTGGATAATGGCTGTGAATATGAACTCATGAAGATGAACAGTGTAACTTGATCATTACAGTCATCGAAACCTTAGTGTGATTATAACTGACAGAGTCAGTGATGAGAATAACCCCTGCTGTCCTAGTACACTTACCCCATTGTGAGTTAAATCAATACTAAAGACATTCTGTTTATATCTACACCATACCTACTTGATTCCTGTTGTACTACAATTAACATAGTTATCACTTTGATAGCATCAGTGACAGAAGTGTAGCAAACCCAAACACTAGGCATACAGCCTGAGTATGAAACAACTGTTAAAAAAATTACACTGTGTCCATAAGTGGCATAGATCACTCATTGCAACAATAGTAAATGTATTACTATTTGAATAAGTTAGTCATCACAGATGCAATGAGATTGTCTTTATCAGGTACAACATACTCAGTAAGTGCCTATAGGAAAATCTATCCTATATACATCTCGATACAGGTACGTCATTGTTGGCTCAGTAGTGCTATGATATTTAGAAGTTGCTTGGCCTGATCCATGCAATTACACTGTTTCTTACAAAGAATACTTACTGCATCTTTAGTATTGAAACACACTGAAGGTCTATGTATGTACATCAGCAGTACACCTTCATCAGTAAGAATGCATCTGATACTGGCAGTACGAATTTCACAGCGTTAAACAGGCAATGTTTTCCATACGTTTACATCAGCCTCTCTATCTTGAGTAAACTGTTGCAGCAAATGTACTACTATGTAAATCTCATACTAAATGTAACACTACTTTTATCTTGAGCATGCTAGTGTCTTGTAGTTAATTTATGTACTTCTCTTAATTAATGTATACTCACTAGTGTTGAAACCTTTCTACAACTGTCATCATGCACCTTCAGCATTTATATTGACTAACGGCACAGTACCAGTTGTGGTGTGGTGTGAGCATCAGTAGGTGAGCCATGCAACTACTAAGTGTGGTATGTTGTGTGCAGCTGCAATCAGGATGTGTACGTTTGGTGTACATGGCCTCAGTTTTGCTGTTGACCTCCACTGAGCATGCAGTACCTGGTCAGGTGGGTGGGGATGTCTCGTAGTACATTTAGACAATTGTTTGTTATTTCTGTCACCTGCTGCTGGATGTCTGTCATTGGTTGTGTTGATTTGGTCCTCCCCCATACTTGCATGTGTGTGTGTGTGTGTGTGTGTGTGTGTGTGTGTGTGTGTGTGTGTGTGGTGCTGGGGGGGTGAATTCGGAGTTAGGGTTTTAATCCTAACAGCAAATTTCCTCACTTTTGTGGCTGTGGAACAACCCTAACTAATGCATTAAACAGAGTTTTTTGCCTCTAATTTCCCTTCTTTTTGAAAATGATAATGAGAAATAGTGAATGTAATGCGGTGGTGGGGGCCCCGAGCTCCAGCTACATGAAGTCTTGTGGCATAGTAACAGGAAGAGCAATGCAAACAGAAGCGCTAACAGTGGCGCACATGGTAACACAAGTGCAAATGACAACAGAAAGGGTAATGCACACGGTGGTATAGATGGGCAGAGTCTGCCACGTGATGTGTTGTCACATAGTATCATGGTGCCTGCAAATGGAAATGTCAATGGGCATGTTGACGCAAAGTGAAACAGAAAGAGAAACAGTACTGTAGACACAAATGGCAAAAAAACAGAAACACAAGCAAATAAGCATAGGATAATGCACATAGGGCCCGCGCTCCCGACATGTAATGCAGCAGCAGGAGGGGGAGTTTGGACCCGCACTCCACCACATGATGTCTTGTGGCATAGTAACAGGAACAGCAATGCAAACAGAAGTGCTAACAGTGGCGCACAAGGATACGCAAGCGCAAATGAGAACAGAAAGGGTAATGAACACGGTGGCATAGACGGGAACGGTGTGCCACGTGATGTCTTGTCACATAGTAACATGGTGCCTGCAAATGGAAATGTCAATGGGCATGGTGACGGAAAGTGAAACAGAAAGAGAAACAGTACAGTAGACACAAATGGCAAAAATAACAGAAGCATAGCGCAAATGAAAATGCAAAGGATGGACGCACGTGGTGGCGTAGACATCAATGGTAAGTGAAACGGGCATGGAACCATAAGCGGAAAGGGCAATGGTAACAGTAATGTAAGTGCACAGGCTGGTTTTCCCCAAAAGCTGAATAGAGAAAGACAGTAAGTACAAAGAATGTATGCATAATAATGGGTATCGGAGCAGAAAATGAGGACTTGGAGTACTAAATAGATTATATCTCAGGAACCGTATGACGTAGAAAAAAAATTTAAAAGTCATATGATTTATGACTGCCTGGCTTTGTACTTAGCCCCCAGTAGGGGGCTAAGGATTTTTCCAATGAAAAGTCCGTATCTCGCACCGTTTCCGAGATACGGGCCCTGAAAGGCGTGGCGAACACCGTAATGTTATCCTATGGGAAAAAAAGAGAAGTTCAGAGCTCCATAACTTTGCCTCCCATTAATATTTCTTCACCAAACCACTGAAAGGCACATCTGTGGGCAGTTGGCTGTCTTTCCTCCAAATTTCAGGAAAAAAGACCAAACCGTTATTTTGCAGCAGGGTGCCAAAGGATTCCTGTAATGCATCGGGCGCCGTAATGTTATCCTATGGGAAAAACTGTCAACTTTGGAGTGCCATAACTTTGCTGCCATGTAATATTTTTTCAATACAACACTGAAAGGCACATCTGTGAGATGTCGGCTGCATTTCTTCCAAATTTCAGCCCAAAACTCTCAACTGTTCTTTTACAGTGCAGTGCCAATAAATTGCTGTCATTTTCCCACAGACTAGAAAATTACTGTCGCAATTTGCGAAAGTTTTTGCAAACATTTGCAACATTTTCATGAGCACGAAAGTACTTTGCGAAAGTACTTTTTCCAGAAATCTGAAAAACATATTTCTGGGGCATTTTACCCCAAAATAAAGACATGACTAGCATCCTCAGGGTCCGACTAGGTGAATACAAAAAGAATTAGGTTGCTAGAGGGTCCCAAATTTAAATGCCAAGCATTTTTCTAATCACCAACTGAAAACAAAATGGCCGATTTGCGAACGTAACAGGCCCATTTGTGAAAGTAAAAATGCATTTGCGAAAGTGTTGAACTTTTTGTTAACTTTTCCCATTGACTTATAATGGGAAATTGTTTTTGAATAACTTTTGAACGTTTAATATTTTTTCACCAAATCTTCAAAAGGCACATTGGGGACCCTGGCGCATGTTCCTGAATTTTGGTCTGGACTAGCATAAACCGTGCGACCTGTACAGCGACAAGAATTACAGAAAAAGCATAATGGCGTGTGCAAATCCACGCTCAATAACCTCCGCGGCCGTGTATCCGACTGGTACAAAACTTGGCAGATGCCAAGGCCTTTGTTCTTGATCGTGTATTCCAAATTTCAGCCAAATCTGTCAAACGGTTGCAAAGTTATTAAGGTGCAAAGTTTTGGGGTTTAACATAGAAATGGCTCCTCAACCCTAACTACAGTAGCACTACCGTGCTACCATAATATACATATATATATATATATTATGGTAGCACAGTAGTGCTACCATTGTTAAGGTTGAGGAGTCCTTTTAAGGTTAAAGGGTCAAATTTTGCCTTAATAACTTTGGCATCATTTATGGATTTGTCTGATATTCTTCTCGGGAGTTATTAAGCGTGATCTCTACGCTACGTTCACGCTTATTGTGAATTCTTTGCCATTGACTACAGGTCACATGTTTTATGTCACTGGTCCAAAATCTTCGGGAATGTGCAGCCGGGTTGTCCTATGTGCCTTTTAAGATTTCGTGAAAAAACATAACTGTTCAAAAGTTATTCAAAAAACAAGTTCCCATTATAAGTCAGTGGGAAAAGTTAACAAAAAGTTTGTTATTTTCGCAAATGCACTTTTTACTTTTGCAAATGCCCCTACTACTTTTGCAAATCTGTCATTTTGTTTTCAGTTAGCGATCAGAAAAATGCTTGGCATTTAAAATTGGGACCATCTAGGGACACAATTTTTTTGTGTGTTCACCTAGTCGGAGCCTGGGGATGCTAGCCATGTCTTTATTTTGGGGTTAAACACCCCAGAAATATCTTTTTCAACATTGTGGAAAAAGTACTTTCACAAAGTACTTTCACACACACAACACTTTCGCAAATCTGTGCAAAAGCTTTCACAAATCATGAAAGTACTTTGCAACACTATGGTCAAAATGACAGGAGTTCTTTGCCACCTTGCTGCAAAAGAACGGTTAGGTCTTTTGTCCTGAAATTTGGAGGGAAGGCAGCCAACATGTCACAAATGTGCCTTTTGGTGGTTTGATGAAAAAATATTTTACGGCTCCAAAGTTATGGTACTCTAAAGTTGATCTTTTCCCCATAGACTAACATGGTGGCATCGCCGTGCCTTCGGCTCATATCTACGAAGCGGTGCGAGATACAGATTTTTCGTCACTTGGCTGCCACATTACATTCACTATTTCTCATCATCATTCTCAAAAAGAAGGGAAATTAGAGGCAGAAAACTCTGTTTAATGCATCAGTTAGGGTTGTTCCACAGCAACAAAAGTAAGGAAATTTGGTGTTAGGGTTGAAACCCCCGGACACCTCCAGCCTGCTCCCCCACCAGTGTTGGGGTGTGCATTGGGGTCATTGGTCCTAACTCTCTCCCCATTCTCCTATACTTCTGCTTCTTTACACATGTGATGGGGTGAGAATGGGCCAACGACCCCAATGCACACCCGATGCAGGTTGGGGCGGGCTGGAGGTGTCCTCGGGGGTTTCAACCCTAACACTGAATTTCCTTACTTTTGTCGCTGTGGAACAACCATAACTGATGCGTTAAATGGAATTTTTTGCCTCTAATATATATATATATATATATATATATATTCTATGCAAAAAACTGTGTTAATGCATCATTTAAGGTTAAAGCATAGAAAGTCAGGAAATTAGACCTTTAGGGTTGACCCCTCCCCCTGTGTACCCCCATCCTCCCAAGACTGACAGATGCTGGGGTGTGTCATTGGGGTTGTGAGGCCTAAATTTCACCTCATTCCATGTGTAGTATTTTCACAAGCCACAATAAGGAAGAATGTGATGACATTTAGGCCTCAGAATCCCAATGACACCTCCGCATCTGTCAATCTCGGGAGGATGGGGTACATGAGAGGGAGGGGCAACCCTAAATGTCTCATTTCCTGACTTTTGTGTTTTAACCTTAAATGATGCATTAACACAATTTTTTCATAGAATTTCCTTACTTTATGAGAAAGCATAGAAAAGTACAAACTCACACCACCAACTTTCAAATTTCTGCCAAACATAACAGTACAAGTACTAAATATCAAATCTATTGGTGGGAGCGCATGTTGGTGGAAGCATGGGACCCAAAGGGCCCCACATTCCCACCAGCTTGAAACAAAACAAAGTTTCATTCATTGGAGTGGCATAATGTCACACCTGTTCACATGACAGACACCTAACCACTAAAAATTACCTCCATGGCAGTAAGGCTAGCTACCCTATAAATGTCAAACCACTACCACAATGCAAAACACTATACACAAAGCGTAAAGTGTGTCACACAATATCTCTGTAGAAAATTAAATTCCAATACCTACATACCATAATTCACATGTACAGGACATCCTCTCAACACCATCCAAATTTCAAGTTAAAGACCAAACCGTTTCCGAGATATTACATTTTAAAGTTTGAGATTTTCATTCATCAGAGTGGCAGAATTCTGCACCTGTTTACATTTTACACACCTAACAACTGAAAAATACACCCATGTCAGTGAGGCTAGCTACCCTATAAATTTTAAGCCAGTACCACAATGCAAAATGCTCTCTGCAAATGTAAACTGTGCCAAGCAATATCTCCACAACAAACATATTTTCCAACACCTAAGCACCATAATTCACATTTACAGGACATCCCTCAACACCCTCAAATTTCAAGTTAAAAGACCAAACCGTTTCCAAGATATTTAATTT
The DNA here is from genome assembly GCA_016271365.2 of Neoceratodus forsteri. Taxonomy (NCBI): domain Eukaryota; kingdom Metazoa; phylum Chordata; order Ceratodontiformes; family Ceratodontidae; genus Neoceratodus; species Neoceratodus forsteri. The sequence goes on from CM057449.1 coordinate 1,784,098,841, forward strand.
AAAAGTTGTGAAATTGGGCTATCTGGTCACTCAAATCTGGCCATCTAGTCCCTCCCTCACGAAAAAAGGTCGCTATCAAATAATCTCATGATCAAAAGTTTGAAGGCTCATGACCAAAGAATTTGCAGGCTCATGATCAAAGAATAAAAATTTTAAAACTCAATTTTTACAGTGAAATACATTAAACCACAGCCATGACTCAATAGAGCGAAGCCCCCTGAGCAAAACCCATCCAAGTTTGAATTTATAAGTCACCCCGAGCTGATATATTTGATTTTTAAATCTAGCCATCTAGTCACGCCCTCACAATCAAAGATCGCGATCAAAGAATTTGCAGGCTTACGGTCAAAGATCATTAGCAAGCCATGATCAAATAATTTAAAACTTTAAAACTCCATTATTGGACATATTTACAAGAAACCACAGGCATAGCTCGATAGAAGGAAGACCCCTGAGAAAAACCCAACATAGTTTTACTTCAGAAGTCACTCCTAAGCTGAGATATTTGTTTTTTTCTGTCTGCAAAATGAAAACAAGATGGTGACCGTCGCGATCAAAGAAAGCCTGCAAATTCTGTGATTGTGAGGAGGGAACAGATGGCCAAAACCCCATTCTTCTTTCGCAAAATAACCATATGAATTTTCCCCTAGACTTATAATGGGAACTTAAACTTTACTAACTTTTGAATGGATTAATATTTGTTCACCAAACAAAAAGTGGCATGTTTCTTTACCCAAGCTCTTTCAACGTGCCACGTTGCAGAGCAGCATGCCACACAATGGCTCTGCCAGTGCCACAGACAAAATCTAAAAAACTGCTCACAAAACTGGTGAAAAGTGCAATTTTAAGCATTTTGATGCACAAAAACCTTAAGTCTGACCAAAATGAAATTTGGCAAATCAAGAGATCTACCATGCCCCACCATGCATACCAAATTTCATGCAAATCCTTTGAATGGCTCCAAAGTTATTAAAGCACCAAATTTCAAGTTTAACATAGAAGTGGCTTCATAACCCTAAATATAGGGGCCTGACTGTGCCCCTATAATATGTGTGTGTGTATATATATATATATATATATATATATATATATATATATATATATATATATATGTATATGTATATATATATATATATATATATATATATATATATATATATATATACACATATATATACACACACACATTTTGACTCCAAAATTTCAACATTTCCATTTCTTTACACCACCTCATGAACACTGCAGCTGTCATTTTCACTTCCTGCCCAAAATGTGTTTTCGCTACTGTGCTACAGAATGGCATGGACGCTGTGTGAAATCACTTTTGTAGCCACTTAGCAAAATGGCAGTGCCACTGTTCATGACATGGGGTACCAAAAGGCCAAGTCAAAATTTCTTGAAAAAAATCATAAAATGCTTCAGTTACATACATCCGTTGAATTTATTTTAAGCACATGCATAACTTTGGTACATTTCACAATTTCTCTATACGGAGTATATTAGGTGGGGTAATAAGATGGCTATGCAGACAGTTTGGTCACTGTTGTTTGTCAAATGGAAGTGCAGGGCCCACTAGGACCTGCACTTCCACCAATATGTTTGTGCATCTACAGAGGGATTGCGCACAGGTCCTTCTGACCCTGTGCTCAATAATAAAATAAGGATACTCTTATACTATCTTAAAAATAAGGGACATTCATTACAAAAAACTCTGTTATTGCATCAGTTAGGGTGTCTATTACAGTGACAAAAGTCTAGAAATTTGGTGTTAGGGTTACCAATCCTACCACCCCACCAACCCCACCCTCCACATACCAACAGGTGTCATAGTGTGCCTTGGGGTCATCTGGCCTAACTCTCACCCCATTCTCCTATACTGTACCATGTCAGCTTGTTTACACATGGAATGGGGTGAGAGTTAGGCCCTATTAACCCAAGACTCACCCCAAAGCCTGTTTGTGTGTGAAGGTGGTGTGATAGAATTAGTAACCCTAACACTGAATTTTCAGTTTTTTGTCACTGTAATAGAAACCCTAACTGATGCAGTAATAGAGTTTTTTGCAATGAATGTCCCTTCTTTTTGAGATAGTATACTAGTATCCTTATTTAACTGTGGGAGCGCAGGGTCCTTTGGACCTTGCACTCCAATTCCTCCATAGATGCACCTATGTAAGTAGGTGTGGAGGGGCCCTGTACTTCCATGTGTCCAACAGCAGTGGCCCAATTGTCAGCATAGCCATCTTATTACCCCACCTCATGTACCCTGGTACAGAGAAATTGTGAAATGCAAGGCATAATTACATATTAACATAATTTGCACAACTGCAATGCCATTCTGCATCACAGGTGCAAAAACAAATTTTAGGCAAAATGTGAAAATGACCACTGTACTGTTCATGACGTGGTGTGATAAAATGGCTATGTTGAAAATCTGGTGGCAAAATATTGAAAAGTACCAAAGTTATGTGTGTGCATTGAAGAAATTCAACGGACTCACATAACTTGAGCATTACAGAATGTTCTCACTGAATTTTCAGTATGGTCTTTGAGGACCCCACCTCATGAACACAGGTTCTGTGATTTCATTAATCCGTCCCAAAAGTTAATTTCACACAGCAACCACAAAATTCTATGCTACAGGCATGAACACAGATTTCAGGCAGGTTGTGAAAATGACAGCTATACTGCCTATTAGAGGTGTGAAAAATGGTAATGTTGAAAATCTGGAGTGCAAATAATAAAAAGTGTCAACATTATGAGTGTGCATAGAAACTGTACAACACATGCTCATAACATGGCAATTTTGAGGATTTTTGCAGCATATTTTCAACATGGGTATTTTGTGGCCTCCCCTCATGAACACTGACACTGTCATTTTGTTAATCGGTCCCGAAAGGTGATTCTGTGCAGCGATCACAAAATCACCTTTTGGGACTGAGTAATGAGATGACAGTGACAGTGTTCATGAGGTGGGGTATCAAAAAGCCCATATTGAAAATTTGGTACAAAAATGTTTAAAAATGCCCGAGATATCAAGATAAGTTCAAAAAACCATAGACAGTCATTATACAGCACTTAATTTGATTATTTAGTTTGTGGTTCAGCTTTGAAGAGTGCAGACGTGTCCTGGTCCAGACTAGATTGCAGCAGCAGACCACGGATGTAAGTATGTGTTAATTGGGGTAAGGGATGTTCTGCACAGAGGGAGGGTGGGGATGGGGAGGGGATAGGAAATGACAAGATACCATTTTCTTATTTTGCAGTGTCAGAAGGAAAAACAAGACATCGGGGACTGTTTTCTATTTTGCAGGTATTAAAAACAAATATTTAGGGACACTGGGTGGATCCCAAGTGTTGAACCATACTGGTGATGTTCAGGGTATGACATAACTGGGGACACTGGGAGTGGGCTCCCCAGTGCCCCATCTTGTGGGGGATGCTACTGCTGACATGGGATTGGGCACCCAAATGTTGTCAATGTGGGACATTTGGGAACAGTGGCATCTATTGCTGATATGGGGACTGGGCACCCCGATGTCGGCAGAGACATTTTTTCTTATAAAATAAATATTCTGGGTGTTTTGGCTCATGACCTAGGATCCTGCTTTGTATCTCGCCATACAAAGTAGGATCCTAGGTCGCACTACTAGGATACAAACTAGGAATTATATTATTAAATAAAACATATTTTAGGGGCATATTCATCAGGGAAACTGCAGAATGCACTAAAGGGGGTCCCAATAAGCAAGCAACATGTGTTGGTTCCTCCGCAGAATGTCATTTTGGGAGGTTTCCAAATTTTTTGGGGGGGCATAACTGAAAATAAGATGGCGGCCATATGAAGTAGAAATTTCTCCATATGGAGCAGGATTCCTACTTTGTTTCCTATAGCTATCTTGAAGTGCTTACTGAGCATGCTCAGAAACATTTTTTTTCAAATTTTAAAATTGCAATAACTTGAAAACAGCTTAATATGTTTTCACCAGGCTAGCAAAAGGCACATCTGTGAGGTAGTCCCTTTCAACCTTGAAAATGTCACATCCAAAAACCAAACCCTCTGGGGTGTAGACAAGTTCAAAGAAAACTCCCAGCAAAGTCAATGAGTGAAAACATGTATTTTTCACCTCTCTGTAACTCAGAGACTGCACATATGACTGGAACAAAACTTGAAAATCAAGATAGATATCCCACAGGAAGGAACATACCAAATTTCGTGCAAATCCATTGAATGGTGTAAAGTGATTAAAGTGCAAACTTCTGAGTTTAATATTGAACTGCCTTCTCAACCCTAACTATTGAGGTGTGACCGTACTCCTATAATATATCTATTATATACTTATAGTGGTGCAGTAGCCCTCTACACACCCTCACTCACCTGAACATGTCACATGACATAGATCCACTCTTCGATCAAAGACACGTCTTGCTGTTGAATCGGCAACTGTGATATGAAGAAATAAGGTAAGTCTGGTATAATGTATTTAAATAGAAATTTTACTCATAACTTTGTCTTTTTTTTATTCTTATATCAGATTTTCAACATAGCTTTTTTGGGACCCCACCTCATGAACATGGAAGGTGGAATTTTTCAAATCTGCCCAAAAGGAGATTTTTTTTCATTTACTGTGCAAAATCATCTTTCAGGAAGGATCTGAATATTTTTACCTATCAGATTCATTAGGTGGGGTTACAAGAGTAGGGAGAAAAATGTGGGGCTACATGGGGAAGCATGGTAGAAAGGTGAAATTATGGAGGGGGAGAGGGAGGAGGTGGGTGGCTGAGATGTGAGTTAGGGTGGGTGGGGAAGCAAGGGGAGCCTGACCAGGAACAGGTTATGAAGCAGTCACAGGTGGCACTAGCCACAAGGTGTTAGCATAGTTTGTGCTTAAAGGCACCTAGTTTTGAAGTGTTGATGATTTCTGAAGGAAGGGAATTGAACCAGTTTGCGGCCCTGACATTGTAGGACCATTGTCTTTATGTAGTCTGGCAGTGAGGTCGGAAAATAATTGCCTCATGAACATGGAAGGTGGAATTTTCAAATCTGCCCAAAAGGAGATTTTTTTCATTTACTGTGCAAAATCATCTTTCAGGAAGGATCTGAATATTTTTACCTATCAGATTCATTAGGTGGGGTTACAAGAAGGCTATGTTGAAAATCTGGTTAAATAATATGGTAAAATGGCCAAGTTATAAGTGAATGTTGAAATATTTCAATGTTCACTTGTAACGCTGATAATTTTTACATTTTTCCACAAAACATCAGCATGAGCTTTTAGTGACCCCACCTCAAGAACAAGATATCTGAAATTTTTCATATCCATCCAAAAGGTGATTTTGCAGTCTCTACACAAAATATCATTTTGGGCCTATTGAAAATGTTCACCTACTGGGTTCATGAGGTGGATCTCCTAGAAGACTATTGAAAATCTGGTGTAAAAATATGGTAAAATGACCAAGTTGCTATATTATAACATAGAGCGACATAGAGCCCAGCACTCTGCACCCTTGTACCAGAGGCCTTGTGCTTTGTCTGAGAGCTGGATTAATTCCTTGCATATCTGACCATCTGGAAGTGTAGGAGTCAGAAGGCCTTGTGTTTTCATGGTCCACCTGGCAGCCCCATGAATTCTTGACATCCATAGCTGCACTTCCATATATGGATGGAGTGTTCCCTTGGAAAACTCTGCACACCTGCATCTGTTCACACCACCATGAAGGGACCTATGTGAATGAGGATATGATTCCCTTATCTTAAAAAGAAAGGCAATGGTTCAAGTTATCACCACAATGGAAATGTGGTGTTAGGGTTTCCAACCATAACTCCACCCACCACCAAATTAACAAAAGGAAAAACATTAAAGTATTGGGGTCTCTGATCTCTTGGCAAATCAATGGTGGGGTCTTCCTTGGGGTTGTCAACCAAAATGCTCACGAGACACCCCAGCACATAGCTTCCTGTTCAAAGCACAAGGTACAGCTCAAGGTAGTGCCACACAGTGATACATTCTTAAAAGGTAGAAGTATGTCTCACAACATATTGTCAGAAGAATCTCTTTTAGCCTTCTTCATGCATTCAGACCATCTCTGATACCGTGCAAAGGTGACTGAAACTCCTGCCAACATACAGGCTTACAAAACAATGAGAAACACCTGCACTCATGCAATTCACCTCAAAAAAGCCAACTACTGCAGGAGTGCACTTGCCAGCACCTGAAAAGATGGGAGAAAGATTTGGAGTGACCTCACTGAAGTAACAGGAAAGGAATCCAGAATACCACACTCAATGCTGAGCATAGATGTCGCTATCACCCTGGACCCTGTAACCGTAGCTAACGCTTTGAACGCCATCTTTTTGGACCTTAGTTACGTGCCACCCCCTGACTTCTTCAACCCCTCCTCTGACACCATAAAACCTGATGATTCTGGAATGTTACAGGGGCAAACCACCAATCTATTTCAAAGTAATTTCAGAAAGCTTAGCTAAAAAGAACCTTCTTAAAGTGTTCAGAAGGTAAGATACAGTGGAGAATCCCTCAACCTGAAACTTCTTGCCCTCACCATTGACAAAGTCCTACCCCCTCTTATCAAAATTCTCATACTCTCCCTCATGCTTTCCCAGTTCCCCAAAAAGAAAATTGGCAGTAATGACCCTAATTCACAAAAGTGATGACAAGACTCTTCCAAACAACTACAGACCTATCTCCATCCTTCCTCCCCTCACAAAGGCTCTGGAAATGATAGCTGCTGATCACCTTAGTGAGTACCTTGAAAAATACAACCTGCAATGTTCACAGCAGCATGGCTTTTGAAAAGAGCACAGCACCACCACTGTGCTCCTCAAATTCTTCACCTACAGCCATCTTGCCCTGGATGGGGGCCAACTTGTCAGCACCACATTTATTGATTTGACAAAGGCATTCCACACTGTCAACCACTCCCTGCTAATCAAACAATTATTTCTGCTAGGTCCTTCAACTGATAAGTCCTGCTGGTTTCAAAGCTACCTCAGTAATCATATGCAACAGGTTAATATTGGTGCATCTCTCTCAACCTCTCTTCCATCCACTCTGGAATTCTTCAAGGATCCATCCTGGGTCCCTTGTTTTTCAGCATTTTCTTGAACAAACTCCTTGCTTCCGGTCAGGACCAAATTCTACTGTATGCAGATGATTCAGTAATTTTTGCATGTCACCCAGACCCTATCTCTTACAGCCACAACTGCAGAAAAGTTGTAATGAAGCTGAAGCCTGGTTATGGTCACCCAAACTCATCCTTAATTACAAAAAAAAAATGGTGTTCCATTGAACCCACAGTAAGTTTAGGGGCCATGAACTAATAATGAGAAACTGTGTGGGTGTTGCCCTGGAGCAGGTGGACCTATTCAAATATCTGGTGACTCTTGACTGCACTCTGTCACATACCAAACACATAAGATCACAAAGAGAGTGAATACCATTGGGCTTTTATACAAACATAAGCACTGTCTGACAGTTGAAGCCCTAAATCTTGCCATTCAGAGCTCAAGTAACCTCAATTATTGACTACAGTATGGACTCATGATCTATGGATAAGACTCTGACACTGCCTCTGATGCATAGCATTAGCCCTTAACAAGGCCTGTCAGCTTCTCACCTCAGCTGCCCACCTGTCTCACACATGTGACATCTACAAGCAGGCAAACTGGCTCCAGTTCTCTGCCAGACCAAAGTACCAGACATGCATCCTAGCTCAAAAGACCTCCTTGGGTCTCATGCTCCTGGGGTCCAGAATATGTTGACCATACACTGTGTCTCCTGTATAACTAGGAGGATGGATAGGCAATCATTTTCCATACCTCACTGCCAGACTACATAAAGACAATGGTCCTACAATGTCAGGGCCGCAAACTGGTTCAATTCCCTTCCCTCAGAAGTCATCAACACTTCAAAACTAGGTGCCTTTAAGCACAAACTATGCCAACACCTTGTGGCTAGTGCCACCTGTGACTGCTTCTCATAACCTGTCCCTGGTCAGGCTCCCCCTTGCTTCCCCACCCCTAACTCACATCTCAGCCACCCACCTCCCCTCACCCTCTTCCCCTCCATAATTTCACCTTTCTACCATGCTTCCCCATGTAGCCCCCCATTTTTCTCCCTACTACCTTTCCATCACCACCTGACAATGCACTTTGGACTGCTTTTCCTCCTTCCCTCCCTCCCTCACCTAAGTAACTGGCTAATCTGTTGTTGCCCTCTACATCTGATATCTGTTGCCTCCACTCTAACTTCTCATTTTCCCTGGACATACGTTGTACAATATACAGTACTGTTTGTTTTATAATTACTTACTTGTTTAATCCTAGACAATACCACTGGCTGCTACTATTGTTCACCTTATTGGTTCTAACACATTTTGTTAAATTGTTGTTTACTTGTCAATTTACCAAGTCGTGGAACTTTTGTAAATGAGCCTCTGGCTCAAAGGTGTACTCCGAAACTGTAATAACTAAACAAATAAATTCATTGCTCAGGGGGGGGTGGGTATTAGGGTTGAAAATCCCAAGGAAGGCCCCACCACTGATTTGACAAGTTGTCTGAGACCCCAAACTCTAATATTTTTCTTTGGCCATTTGGGGGGTGGGGTTGGGGAGTTAGGGATGAAACCTAACACCACATTTGCTGTGGCATTGATTTGAACACTAACTGGTGCATAAATGCAGCTTTTTGGTTAAGAATATATGTACACCTACATATCTTTGGTAGTGTGTCTCCATAGGAAAGGATTTAATTCTCCCTTATCTTGTGTGATCCTCCTATGATGAACAAAAACCCAAGTTTGTTTTTATAAGAGGTACCAACATAGGTGATTGGATGAATCGCGGTTTACAGAAAAAATCTGAGACTACTGCTTGAAATTGTCTCTGTCTCTCCCATTCTCAAAAGGGAATTTTTGCTGTGGATGATGCAAGATTTTCAGACTTAGTTTTAAAAGGAACTGTTCTAAAAACCTGAAGCCTGGGGCTCTGTTTGAAATCAATAGTCTTTTTTAAGCATGACACTGTTCCTGTTGTTTACTTAGCAAACCACAAGTTTGAAGCAGTGCTGTATATGTAGGCAAAACAGCAAGAAAAGTTAAACTTCATATTTTTAATCATTTAAGGGACATTAAAAAAACAATAGTTAGGACAATATGCTGTGTATGAATATTAATGGATTTGGAGGAAACCATCAGTTGAGATTTATGGGAAGAAATAAAGTAGAGTTACCTGTTAATGGGGATAATAATAGTGAAAACTTACTGTTAAGAAAGGAATCAATATGTATTTTTAAGTTAGAAGCAGCAAAGACACCATGGGATTTAAATGATAGTGTTGACCTGTTACCGTTCCTTGAATAATGCTTTTCTGTTTCAGAATACATCTGTGTCTGTATTCCTTGCTCTCTCTCACACACCTGTTATTAAATGTGTACCAACATGTGGATAACTTGTACCATAGCTCCCCAGTAAAGCATTTGAATGTTTGCCTAACTGGGAAAATAAATGCTGCTCCTCTATGAAGAGACACTTAAGATAAACAAGAAAGCAAAATAACTGGAAAATAAAAGCTGCTCCTCTATGAGAAGACACTGAAGGAGTCACATGATGCAGCTGAGTTGAGGAACGTGGCTAAAGGGGCTTTACCTTTACCTGGTTAATCTTCAGTAATCTGTCACTTACCTACAACATTACGGATTATGAGTTATCAACCAGCCACTCCAGAGATCAGTAAGTCAGAATTGGACATTAGTTAGGAGCTCAACATGCCCAAAAAGCCCAAAACCAAAGATTTACATGGTAGCTCCAGGAATCCTTCCACTAAAATGGTGGCTTCTCCATTGGAAACAGAAGCTAACTCTATCACCCAGGAGCTCTCTGAAATCAAATCTTTTATTGGCAACATCGCTGCTCAGCTGTCCAGAATGAATCTTGCTTTAGACACAGTAAAGAGACAGTAGACAGGCTTGGTTCCTGGTTTGCTGAAGCAGAGAGTGGGTTGGCAAACTAGAGAACTGGGCCTATCTGACAGAACACTGTGTGGCTACTCTGGAATGAGAGATTCACTGGATTTGGGATAAGCTCAATGACCAGTAGACCAGGAGCCAGAGGAATAACTTGCAGTTTCTGTGGGTACTCAAATCAACTGAAGGCTCCCACATTGTTGAATTTCTTCAGCGTCTGCTTCCTAAGCTGATTGACTTTTTTGGGGACTCACCGGTACAGACTGATTGGGCTTCCCGGGTCTCATCTGGTCCTACTCCATCACATGAGGCTGCCTCTTCTAGGCTGATCATTTTCAGACCCTGCAATGTCAGGACTAGGACTTAATCTTAACTAAGGCTCAGCAGAAGAAAGAGCTTCTGTGGCAAGGCACTAGACTTCACCTTGAGCCTGACTACCCTAAAAGGGTGGTGGATCGACAGAAATCCTGGCAAGGTCTGGGACCTTGCTCAGGAGCATGTAATTTAGTGTATCCTTAGCCCGCAGTGATACTTTGCATATTTTTTGGCAAAACTGGAGTCTTTCGCCAACCCTTCTGATGCCAGGCAGTGTATTTTACAATTGGACTCCAGTTTCCAGCAGAATGGCAAGCTCAAAGGAAGCACTCCTTCTACAATGCCTAAGCCACAACATATCTCTGTTTCAGCTTCTCTTTCTCACCAGCATCCTGAATCTCCTCTGACTGGCATTTCCCTTATGGAACCATCATTGCATCAAGCCTCTGTCATATTGCAGCCCAGAATGGAGGATTCAGATTCCTAGGATACAACCTCTGGTGCTACTTGAGGGACAGATGGACACTGGAATATTATGTGAGCTTATTTGAAGCCAGACTCCCAGCTAGTTCTTTATTTCACTATTTCACCTTGGCTGTATCAATTGCTAGCCTGGGTGCTTGAGGATGATGTCAGTCAGTGGGAGAGACCTGGCATCCCTATTGATATGCCAGGTATATTAATGGAGAAGTTGTCTGTTTGGTATATTTGGTTTCTTTTATTTATTTCTTGATCTGGGCATGGGTTTCTTTCTTGTTCTGTTGGAGTGGGGGTGTTTAGCGAGGGATGGTGAATTTATTTTCTATTCTTTTAGAGATGCTCTGCAGCTCTGGTTCTGTAGGCCTTGGGCCTCATTTACATTTTTTATTGTTGGGGTACTCTTAGTGAGCACAATGGAACCTGCTGCTAGGCGTCTGCCCACTTTCCCCCTTGAAGGTGTGGTGCTAGGTAAAATGCTGTAATTGGCCTGTACTCTTGTCATCCCCATATTAGTCACTAGAGGAATGCATCCTCTTCCTGGAACAGTTCCCATGCCCCTAAGGGAGATTTCTAGACTGCTTGGTTGGTGGTATGGGATCAAAGAAGACTTGCTTGGTTTGGTTTTGACTAGCCAGCAGAAGGGGTGCTGCTCTATACTTATTTCTTTTACTAAAACTGTGGATTGTTTATCTGGTTATTTTATTGTGTGGGCTCATTGGAAACTGACGTCATGTTGATGATTTACACTATTGTACTCTTAAGTTGGAGATGCATCCTTGCTTAATTATATTGGGAGGTTTTACTTTTAATACCCATGGGCCTTGTGTTACTATTTTTGGTGGACTACTATGCCAGTTACAGTACTGCCTTCTCGATGGAGGGTGGGTGGGTGGAGAAGTCTGATCACTTAGTGTTTTTCTATGGCAGTAGCCCAGTGGCCACAGTGCCTTCACATCATGGTCTCTGGGGTATTTTCACCTAATTTTCTTGTTAATAGTTCACCTTATGTGATACATTTTTCCATGTTGCTTGTTAGTCAGTTCTCTTCTGTAAGTTCTCTGTGATTCAGTATGGCAAGACAGAGTGACATGGCTAAGTATTCTGTATCCTGGGCTGGGTGGGATTGGGGAGGAATTTGGGCGGTATTAATATATGGCCTATAAAGTAGTTTTGTGGAGTGTTCAAGGGCTAAATAGCCCTATCAACATAAGAGGGTCCTCATACATCTTAAATGTTTGAGGAGGCACATAATATTTCTTCAGTAGACCCATCTCATTAAGAAGGAAGCAGATACATTGGGAGGCTTTGGGGTGCTCAGTTTTTGAGTCCTCCTATTCCTTTATGTAATGTTGAGTAGTTATTGTATGCCATTGGAGGGTTAATTGGGTATTCGAGCAGGTCAAGCGGGATAAGGAATGCTGACGACTCTTTGTCAAAGGTCGGCTAGATGGACAGCCCCTGATTTTAGGTTGTTTACTGCCCTAATACCAACAATTCCCACTTTTTTCATGATATTTCGCAGATCTTGCTAGATATGGGATGACCCCAGTCCAGATGAGAGGGGATATGAGTCAAGTCATGAATCCCTTATGTGATAGGAGTGAGTTCTCCTCATCCTCACCCTCCACAGGCAGCAGAACCCTGAAGCTGTTATTACAGGATCATGGTCTTCAGAATGTGTGGTATTTAGAGCACCTGTCCAGCCATGATTATATGTATTTTTTGGTCCCACACAATACTTATAGCAGACTAGATATGGTCATAGCTTCTGGATTGGCTGCCCACAGAGCACTGCATTCTGCTATTGAACCTATTTTAATCTCAGATCTTTCCCCAATTACTTACCGTTTTCTCTTAGCCAAGCAGTGGCACTTTAATGTTAACTTGTGTAATGACACCACCTTGTATCTTGGCTTTGTCAGAAAAGCACTAGCAAACAGGCTAGAAGGAGGGTGGAGCAACAATGGGGAAATATCAAAACTACTATCAGAGAGGCAACAAGACTTTGTGTGAAGCAAATAAACAAATCAAAATGAAAGAAAAAGCCACTATGGTTCTCAAAAGAGGTGGCAGGGAAGGTCAGGGAGAAAAAGATAGCATTCAGGAAGTATAAGGAAACACAGAAGGAGCAGGACAGACAGCTGTACTAATTATGGCAGAAGGATGCAGGGAGGGAAGTCAGAATAGCAAAGGCCCAAACTGAGGAAAAGATAGCCAACTCAGTTAAGAAGGAGGAAAAAACCTTTTATAGGTACATCAGGGAGCATAGAAAGATAAAGGGAGGGATAGTGAGGCTGAATAGAATGGATGGTGGGTGGGCAGAGAGGGACAGTGAAAAAGTAGGGATACTGAATGAATATTTCTACTCAGTATTCACAAAAGAGGAGGAGGGAGAGATGCCTAATCCAATTAACAGAAGCACTCTGGATGGGGGGGGGGTGGATTTCAGTCCTTTCACAGAAGAAAGGGTTCTGAAAGAACTCCTAAAACTGAAGGTGGACAAAGTAATGGGGCCTGATGGAATTCATCCCAGAATTCTAAAAGAATTAAGGAGAGAACTAGTGAAACCACTGACTACCCTTTTTAACATATATTGGAAGGATGGTGTGGTACCTAAGGACTGGAGGAAGGTGGATGTGATTCCCCTTCACAAAAGTGGGACCAAGACAGAGGCAGGAAACTACAGACCTGTCAGTTTGATCTCTGTGGTAGGGAAAGTGATGGAATCACTTCTGAAGGAAATAATTATTGAGTACCTAGAGGCCAGTGGGGCACAGGACCCAAGCAGCATGGGTTCACAGTGGGAAGGTCATGCCAGATGAATCTAATTGATTTCTTTGACTGGGTGACCAAAGTAGTAGACCAGGGAGGGGCTGTGGACATGGCCTACCTAGACTTTAGCAAGGCATTTGACACAGTCCCACACAAAAGATTAATAGCCAAGTTAACCAGCCTGGGAGTGGGTCCCAGGGTGGTAACCTGGGTAAAACATTGGCTGGACAACAGGACACAGAATGTAATAGTAAATGGAGTCCACTCTGAAGAAAGGGGGGTTGCTAGTGGGGTACCGCAGGGTTCAGTATTGGGTCCAGTCCTTTTTAATGTCTTCATCAGTGACATTGCAGAGGGACTGGAAGGAAAAGTATGCCTTTTTGCAGATGACACAAAGATCTGCAACAGGGTTGATACACAAGGAGGTGTGGAAAGGATGAGAAGGGACCTGGCAAGGTTGGAGGAATGGTCAGAAGTATGGCAGCATGGATTCAAATCAAAGAAGTGCAAAATAATGCACCTGGGAAACAAAAACCCTGGGGAAGATTACACAATGTGGGAGGTAGTAACAACAACAAAAATGGAAAGGAACCTGGGAGTAATCATATCAGATGACCTTAAGGTTAGCAAGCAATGTGAGAAGGCAGTAGGGAGGGCTGGGGGGATACTGGGATATATAGGGAAAGGCATCACCAGCAGAAAACAGGAAGTTGTTATCCCTCTGTACAGACAGTTGGTGAGACCACATCTGGAGTACTGTGTCCAGTTCTGGAGACTCCATCTCTGCAAGGACATAGGATGCAGACAGTCCAGAGGAAGGCAACTAAAATGGTGCAGGGTCTGCAAGAGAAGCCATATGAGGAGAGACTAAAGGAGCTTAATATGTATACCTTTGAGGAAAGGAGGGAGAGGAGGGACATGACAGAAACTTTTAAGTACCTCAGTGGAATCAACAAAGTCCAAGAGGGTAGCATCTTTCAGAAAAAGAGATGTGCAAGAACAAGGGGACACAATTTGAAGATGGGGGCAGCTCAGGGGCATTGTGAGGAAGTATTTTTTCACAAAGAGGGTGGTGGATGCATGGAACAGCCTTCCTGAGAAGGTTGTGGGGTCTAAAACTGTGGGAGAATTCAAGAATGCATGGGACAGACATAAGGCAATTTTTGTGGGGTAGGAAGAAATAGGCTGTTGGTTAACTAGGATCTGCAGCTTATCCTATAGGTAGAGAAATGGGCAGACTAGGTCCTTATCTGCCATCATAGTCTATGTTTCTGTATTTCTATCTAGGCTTATTTGGATTTTAATTTCCCTGGGGAGACAGCGGCAAAGTGGACCTGGGAGGGATTTAAGGTTACATTCGAGGCTGTGTCATAGCCAATGCTTCAGCCAAGAAAGAGAGAAAGTCAGAGACTTATAGTCTCTGGAAAAGTAACCATCTGAATTGTAGCAGTGTCACCAGGCAGGTGACCACTCCCCAACGTTACTTCAAACAATGAGAAACCTCCATTACAGAATTAATGCTATAAATTCCCAATAGGCTGAATTTGTTTTGTGTCATACTCAGCATGCATACTGGAAAGGGGGGCCAGGTTGCCTGCTTGCCTGCTGACTGAAGAATATGTCA
This sequence comes from Neoceratodus forsteri, assembly GCA_016271365.2. Classification (NCBI taxonomy): domain Eukaryota; kingdom Metazoa; phylum Chordata; order Ceratodontiformes; family Ceratodontidae; genus Neoceratodus; species Neoceratodus forsteri. The sequence continues at coordinate 1,784,114,009 of CM057449.1, forward strand.
GCGGAGACTAAGATATTGGGCATCAAAGGAGAATTCACTCTCTTAACAGACCTGGTGTCAATAAATGAAGCTTTTTGCAATTATGCTGGGTTATATGCTTCTAAATTAGCTCGGGGGACCAAACTATTGAGAACATTAATCTATTCTTATATTTGGTTACTCTCCCTAAGCTATCTGATGAGCAGGCTAGCTCTCTGGATGCACCAATCACTCATTAGGAAATTAAAGTTGTTATTGGTCAGATTTTGGGTGGCAAATCACTGAGCCCAGATGGCTTCCCTATTGAATTTTACTAGCAATTCAATGACTTACTTAGTCCTTTGCTTGCATGTACTTTTCTGAAGCCTTGTATTCTCTGTCATTGTCAGATTCTATGACCAAGGCTACTATTTCTGAACTGCTGAAAAGGGTAAAGACCCTCATCAGTGCTCTAGCTACTGCCCCATGTCTCTTGAATGCTGATTATAAGATCTTGACTAAAGTTTTAGACCTGAGGTTGCATAAAGTTTTATCTTTCTTGGTGCATCCAGACCAAGTGGGATTTCTGGTGTGGAGAGATGGGGTCGACCACATTAGGCATTTAGTTAATCTGATGTGGTTGGTGGAGCCTTTGACTGACCTGGTAGCAGCAGTAGCAAAGGACACAGAAAAGGCATTTGACTCCATCGAATGGCCAAATTTAATTGCTGCCCTTCGGGTCTTTGGGCTTGGGGATAGTTTTGTGAGTTAGATGCAAACCCTCTACTCTGCCCCACAGACCTCAGTGGTCATGAATGGGTACACCTTGACTAGGTTATCTCTGGGAAGAGGGACAAGGCAGGGGTACTGTCTGTCCCCGGTATTATTTGTCATGGCACTCAAACCCCTGGCCCAGAAATTGCACAAAGCTTCCCACATCTCCAGAATTACTCTGGACATGGAAGTGTTTAAGCCAATACTTTCACCAATGATAATCTTATTACTCTTCAGAATCTGGACCAATCAATTCCAGCACTGGTGGAGTTATTTAATCATTTTACAGATCTCTCCAGACTCTGCAATAACTAGAGGAAAACAGAGGTGTTGGCCTTAAATTCGAAATGTGTGTTGGCTCAGTGGCATGGAGGGCTGAGGCATCATGCTTTACCTCCTGCCATGCCAGCGACCCATGTTCTCAGTGTGAGCGGGTCACTGGGGGTCAGCCTGGGTGGGAGAGGATCAAGCATCTGGAGGACAGCTTTCCTCTACCGGAGAGAGAGGGAAAAAGAGGCTGGTGCACCTCTGACATCTAGCAGTGGCTGGGTGTCAGACAGCCTGGGTCCTGTACATGAAGAATTTGGAGGAGCAGTCAGCCAGTGTGCAGCAGGTGGAAGTGCACACAGCTCAGTCATTGCCAACACCACATTGCTCCACCTCTATGTAGAGGGCTGGGAGAAAAACAGGAGGAGAAAAGCCTGGATGGTTGGATGACTGCTGACCCCCGCAAACACCATGCCCGTAACATCGCAGCCATCTCCAGAACTGGATCAACATCAGAGGGTTGAGGGATCCCCACCACTCTGTAATGAGGGATAAGCCATGGAGGAAGACAGGAGGTGGTGCTGCAAATGGTTGGATGGGGCTGGGGGGTCAGCATGATCATGGGCCACCCAGGAGGGGGATAAATCAAGTATTAAAAAAAAATTTGAAATGTGCTTCTATCTCCCTCCAAGCAGAGAAGTTGGCTTTGGCCCAGCATCTGGTGAGATATTTGGACATACTTATTTCCCCCAATTGGAGGGACTGTTTCACCTTAATTGTTCTCCTTTGCTAAAGCTGTTAAGCTAAGACTTTGACAGGTGGAAGCATCTCCATCTGTCATTGTGGGGCTTGTCTCATGCTCTGCAAATGATGGTCCTCCCCTGGGTTCTGTACATTATTCAATATCTACCCTTGCCCATCCCTGAATCTATCTAGAAATCTCTAGATAAATTAGTTAGGTATTTTCTGTGGGAAGGGGATATGCCTCGAATTTCATTACTGTGGTTAATAGCCCCTTTAGCTAAAGGAGGACTTTGTGTACTTTGGTTTAAAGGTTATTATTTGGCAGCCAGCCTCCAGCAAGTTTGATGTGGCTCTTGCAGATCACTGCAGGAGTATAGCTTGGTGGATTATGCTAGATGAGTATTTGGCTCAGGGCAAGGTGCCTGAAATGATTCTATGGGACTCTTCTGGCTTATAGCAGGGCCTACCAGGTCATAATATCGAACATTTAAAAGAGTATGACATTATAGCTAACCTGACACAGTGTTGTCCATGACAGCGAATGATGCAATACCGCATTTACTGCTGTACATGGTATTGCACCATTCACACACTCCCAGGCAGAGGATAGGACCTGTGCTGGGATTGGGTTCTGCTGAGCAGCTATTGTGGCTCAGTGGACTGAGCCACAGCAGCTAGAACCCAGGCGCTGCGCTGGGACTGGGTTTGATTCCCAGATATTTTATTTTTACATGGATTGTGCATTCCCTGAGTTGGATCCCCCTCCTGGAGTTGAGAATCTTTAGTGGAGGGTACAGGGTGCATCCCCATAATGGGGGTGTGGGACAAGCCCCCACAGAGAAAGACATATGCCACATGGCAATATTGGAGCTGTATTGAAGCTAATTTGCTATGCGGCATAATGTCTTGCAACATTATGACACCATGCCTAGCTGGGGTACCCTACTCATGAATATATTAATGACATTTGGAGAGCTGTGGCTAGAATAGTCTCATCCCCATGGCAGGGACCACTTCATAGGAGGTCATTATGGAATAATGTTAAATTATTGGTGGGAGGCTCCCCTATTTATTGACCTCAATGGGCTAAGGGGGGGATTTTGAGAGTTGCAGATCTTTTCCATCTCAAGATGGGTCTTGTCAAGGATTTTGCCACCCTTAAGTCTCAAGCCTCATTACCACAGTTGCATCTTCAGAGATATTTCCAAATTAGTTATTTGCCTTCCACATTTACAGGCTCGCAGCTTTGTTTGCCCTTGAGAGGGATCTGGGACAACATTTTGAGGTTGGCAGGTGGGTTTCCACTGTCATCCAACCCCCAAAACTGGTCGAATTTATAAAGTCTCCAGCAGGAATACACCACCTCAATGTCTATTCTGAAACCTAGATGGGAGAAACAGCTTGGCTAGCCCTTAAACAAAGATAATTGGGATTGTTGCTGGTATACTGCCCATGGTTCTTTCTGGGATATTGGGGGGAAGCTCATGCAGTGGAAGATGTTGCATCTGTGGTACAGGACACTAGACTAGTTGAGGAAAATGAATTTAGCTAGTCATTCTGAGTGCCGGAGATGTCATCAGCAGAATGGCACCTTGTTGCATGTTCTCTAGTCCTGTCCTAAAGTGCTAGGTCAGTGGGCCTAGTTACAGGCAAGAACTGCTGAAGTGCTTAAGTGTATGGTCCCCATGGATGCCTCCTCCTTATCCTAGGAAATACCAACTGGCTACCTGTCTGGCTCAAACCCTTCACCTCTGGTTTATGGTGGCCATCACAGAAGCCAAGTGCATAATTTACAGACATGGTGGTCAGAGCTAATTCCTACTCTGGAGGAATGGGAGGACAGTACATTACAGATAAGCTAGAATGAAGTATTTCTCCTATCTGGTTATGGATAAGGCTGCACTGTATGATCAGGTGTGGGGACTTATTTGATTTGACTTCTCCCATCTGGGTCATTTGACGACAGGGGTGTATTTGTGCCTACCATTGTTATTTTCACTTTAGGACATCTGGGCTATACTACACCCCAGTCGGGCATAGTATATTCCTGATTTTCCCATCAGCAGGACTTGAGGTAAGGGCCTCGAGCCCTGTAACTTGACTCTTTTATCTCTGAACATTGTTGTTTTTGTTCAAATAGCATTTACACTCTGCCTCACTTTCCCTTTTCTCTTCATTGTTTCCCCATTTTGGCATGTTAACTGACTTTTTTGTGCTACATTATTACGTTATGTAGCACTGTACGTTTTCTTGTGCTTTATCTTTTGGGTGACTATTTCAGAACTACACAATGGATTACACTTTTAACCAGTTCAATACAAAAGAATAGGGTTGTTTCCTGGATGACGATGCTGTTGTCTATCCTGGCACATCACTGTTTCTTCTGTGTACAGTTTGTTATTTGTGGATATCTTAAGTATCTTTAGGCATGGACATTTATAGAGTTGTTAGTTATGATGGCGATATGACTGTGCTCATCTTTTCTTAATGTATTTCTTAAATATTCAATAAAATGTTAATTGAAAACAAAAAGACAATATAAACATGAAGGCAAAATGCAATTTTATATCATATTAGAGATTTTCTCATAGAAGTTTTTCTATCATGATTCAATATGTGCTATTATGCTCTGTTTAAAGCAATGGTTTGAGCAATTATGTATTTTAAACTTCAGCATGATTTCACTTTTAGTGATTTGATGTACTGTTTTGCATAGTCTTGTATTATGAATTAGTTAACTGATGATGGTTTCAAAAAATCACTGTCACTTTAAGTAATAAAGACATAAGTAATACTAATATTTTTATTTTATTTTTTTATTTATTTATTAAACTCTAGGATTATAAGTACCTTTGAGCAGTAACTGCTCATTTACAAAGCTTCCACGTCAGAGGACGGGTGTAATATACAACAATGGTAAACAATGGTAACAGTCATAACATACAGATTACTTATACATAAATAGTTCATTCAACATGTTAAAGTAGAGACAATACTAGCTAGCTTATTTACAGTATCCAAGGTGAAACGGTGTACTTGGTCAGAAGGAGTCAAGAGGAAGCCGGCTGGGAGGTGCCATTGTCAGAACATGGATGAAAAGAGAAAGGGCGACAGGGGCCAGTGGCCAATGGTACAGTGGATTGAAGAGAGAGAGGGCATGAGAGGGTGAGGTGGGGCAGAGTAAGAGGGGAGGGGTCTGGTGCCACAAAGGCAGGGTTGCAAAGGCTGATAACAATACCAACAAAGGTAGAGGGTGATGACCATGGCTTAGGGGAGGCAGTCACAGTGTGAGGTAGTGGGGAGGAATAGATGCAGTTGCCTTTTAAAGGGGCTTAGTGTAGTAGCAGTAAGTGATTCTTTGTTAAGGGTATTGAACCACTGAGGAGCCCTATACATGAAGGATCTCTGACCCAGTGAGGTCCGGCGCCAGGGGACCTGGAAAGTCTGGGATTGAGAACTGCGTGTTGGCAGGGTGCAGCTGTTGGTAGTAAGGAGACTCGCCACACCTGGAGGCATAAGTCTGAGAAGAACTTTTTTTGCAATAAGACAGGTTTTGTATTGTATTCTACTTATCAGAGGTAGCCTTCCAGCCTTGGCGTAAAGGTCACAGGTGTGCGTAAGGCATTCCGCCCCAGTGAGAAGTCAGCATGCCTTGTTAAGAGTCATTGATATTTTCTGAGGGCAGTAGTGGAGGCAGAGCCATGGTTGCAAGACCGTGGTCGACAATGGAGGTAACAGAGCTGTGCATAGCCAGTCTAAGGGCTTCAGATGTCATGCAGTGTTTGTACTTGTGGAGCAGGCTAAGGCGTATGTTGGCAGTCTTTGCAACCTTGTCAATGTGCTGGGCGTAAGACAGTGAGCTGTCCAGGCTGATGCCTAGGTATTTGAACTCATGAACCTGATCAAGTGAGGTCCCATCTTGATTCTTGATGGTGAGGGGTAGAGGTTTATACTTGCTATGTGCATTGCAGAAAGACATAACCTTAGTTTTACTATAGTTCAGGACAAGTTTTTAAGAGCCAAGCCATTTTTCCACCAGGCTAAAATCATGTTGCAGTTGACTCTCAAGTAGGTTAAAGTCCCAGTTGCTAGAAGAGGACCGCATCATCTGCATAGAGTAGTACCCTCTGTTGGAAGATGCCAGGAGGTTGTTTAGGAAGAGAAAAGAGTAATGGGCCCAGTATCGACCCCTGAGGGACACCCGAGAGGACTGGCTTTTCAGCTGATGAGACTCCAGCAATTTTAACACTTTGAACTCTCTTACCAAGGTAGCTAGCAAACCAGGGCAGTGCATCAGTGGAGAGCCCAAGATCAGTCAGTTGTCTGGGTAGTAGGGGGTGGTTAACTGTATCAAAGGCCTTAGTCAGGTCAATGAATATGGCCCCCCCCACATAGTCCTTGGTCCAAGGCATCATGGATATAATCGGTGAATTCCAACAATGCCGTGGTGGTACTGTGCCCTTTTTGGAAGCCATGTTGCTCAGAGCACTGAATATTGTGTTTTTCCAGGAACTCTACAAGCTGGTCAGAGACGACGCATTCAAGTGCTTTGGATAGTGGGGGGAGGATGGAGATAGGCCTATAATTGGTGTGCAGTGCCTTGTCTCCACTCTTATGCACTGGTGTGATTGTAGCCTTTTTCCAGATTGATGGGAACTGGCCATACCTTAGGGAGAGATTGAAGATCATTGTCAGGAGTTCAAGAATCTCATCAAGGACTAGTGTGAGCAGTTTCAAGTCGAGTGAGTCACCACTATAGCCAGTTTTGCTGATAGCCTTACAAATATAGGTTCTGGCTGTGTGCATTGGGATCCTTTTGAAGAAGAACTGTGGCACTGAGTATGCTTGGGATGATGTGACAGTGGTGGGAGCATCGAAGAAATCAGGTGGGAGGACACTGCTCAGGTTGGAGAATGCATTGATGAACGTATTAGTGATGGTATCTAGGTCCAGCGAGGAGTGCCATCAATGCTTAGCATGGTTAGTGGAGACCTGGTGTCTTTGCCAGAGAGGTCCTTAAGGTTTTTCAGAATTTCTTCCCATCCCCCATGAGCTGGAGAGTGCTTTTGGCTATCCGTATTTCTTGCATGTTTGTATTTTTGAATGTCTGTTTGGGCAGTGTACATACACCTTGAAAACGTGCACACATGTGTAAAATGTTGGCACATTTTTTTCTCACTGCTGCTACTTGTATGGTTGCTATATTTGCTATATTAATTGCAAAAACTACATAAATTCAGACATTAGGGTTGAAAAACCCAACTTGCACACAGTAGGGAAATGAAAAAACTTAACAGTTTTGGATCTCAGAATATTGGTGAGTCAGTGGTAGATTCTTCCTTGGGGTTGACAAGCCTATGCAGCCTCCAACCCACAACCCTGTAGTCTTCTGTCCAAAGCACAAGGTACAGTTGCAAGCCAGTGCCTCATAGTGGTACACTCTCCAAAGAAAGATAGAGAAGTGTGGCTCGTCACATGTTGCCAACAGAAGCTGTCATCGCTGACACATATAATCTCATTTTGCCAAGGGAGGGTGTGGGGTATTAAAGCTGACAATCCCAAGGAAGACTCCACCAGTAATTTGCCAGTTCTTAGCAGACCAAAACCCTAATGTTTTTCAGTTTCTACTTTGTGCACTTTGTATTGTTCAACCCTAATGTTTGCATTAATGTAATTTTTTGCTATTAATTTCCCTTCTGACTCAGTGCATGGGCCCAGCAGGCCTCGACACTCATGTCAATACATTCTGAGGGAAGGTTCCCTGGCTGACAGCAACATGTCATGTTTGTGCCAATACACTGCTCTGTACCTCCCAGGCTGGGGCTGGTGCTGCACGTAACAGCACCTTCCCTAACAGCCTTGGCCCATTAAACTGCCTCACTGATTTCACACCCAACCTCAGGTCACTGGCATGGGAAGGCACTATGGTTCACACTGGACCTGCAAACAACATTACCTTAAAATTTTCTTTGTATGACATTCTGAATCCAACATTTCAAGAGAGACTTTTTATGACCCCTCCTTCTGAACATGACAGATGCAATTTAATGTCATACTAGACAAAACATAATTTTGCAGCAGCAATGCAAAATTACATGTTGGGCAGGATTAGAAAACCAACAGTTGTCTCATTCATGAGGTAGTGTGACAAAATATCTATGCTGAACATTTGGGGTATAAATATTGAAATACACCAAAGTTATGAGTGTATGCAAAAAATGACAACATACCTCAATAACTTTGTTGTTTTTTATGATTTTGACCCCAAACTTTCAACATCATCTTCTTATGACCCTACCTCATGAACCTGGTAGGTGAAAATTTTCAAATCCCTGCTGACACATTATTTTGTGCCACAGGTGCAAAAATAAATTTTGGCCAGTATGTGAAAAACAACTTCTATAATGTTAATGAGATTGCATGAAAAAAATGGCTACACTATGTTGAAAATATACTAGGAGTTATACTAGGTTATACTAGGATGCGTTAGGTGTACAGAAGGTGTGTTACCCATATGAGTACATATTCTAGTGTGCTGGAAACAGGTAACTGTAGGTTCAATAGGTGGATGTCCAAGGTTTTTGTTTTTTTAATCTCTATATTTGAGTTTGGGGTCAAAATATTGATAATTACTACAGTTTTGAGCATGCATAGACAAATTTCAACATACTCTCATAACTTGGTCATTTTTGTATATTTTTTTCACCAGATTTCAATATATCCTTTTTGAGACCCCACCTCATTAACACTAGCAGTGAAATTATGTTAATCAGGCCCAAAACATGATTTAATGCAACAACCATGAAATCACATTCTGGGCCTGATTAATATCATGTCACTGCCAGTGTTCACGAGGTACGGAAAAAGTAAGCAATCTTGCAAATTTGGCAATGCAATGCATAAAAATGACCAAGTTATGAAGATAAGTTCAAAATGCCATTGAAATACACTATACAGAAGTTATCTGTTTTCCTCAGTTCCTGGTTTGGCATTGAAGAGTGAAGTTGTGTCTCCAGTTCAGAAAGGATTATGATGTTGGACCTCACCTCAGTAAGTACTGGGTAAGGAGGGGTGTGGGGTGCTGGTTGTTAGGTGGGAGGGTTGGGATGAGGGGGTTGAAGTTGGCAGCGATGACAAGGGACCATTTTCTTTATTTCAGGTTAAAAATACAGACATATTGTGGGACAGTTTTCTTTTTCTCAGGAACAGCAATAGATACTTTTGACACTGGGGAATGGGTGTGCCACTGTCGGCATGCTACTTCATGGCACCAGGGGTGGGCACCCTGGTGTCCCTCATTGTTAAGTGTGGAGCTCTTGAATACCAACACTAGGGTTTGAGCCCTCCAGTGTTGGCAAGTTTATATAACATGTTTGTGGGGCTGTTAGGATCTACAGAGGAGAGGAGGAATGAGACAATACCGGTGGGCACCCAGTGTCAGATCATACAAAATAAATTAATAAACTGGCACTGGAGATTGGGGCTCCCAGTTTTCAGTTAGTTGAAATGAAGAAATCTGCCTAACTGGCTAATGGCAGATGAAGCTACGTACAGCACACTCTGCATGGGTGGGGCTACACACTGAGAGGTAGCCCCATCCCTGCTGATCGTGAACTGGGGAAGCATTCATCAACAGCAAACAGCCCTTCCAGTTGAGCAACAGCATAGTTTCATACTACAATAACATGGGTTCATGTTGTCACAAAATGCAGTTATCCTTGGAACATTGATTTTTAAACTGTGCATGATCACAAACTGAATGTTTTGTTCATTTAAAACTAATTAAATTTGAGAAATAAAAATGCAAACACTCATACCTTGGCCAAACTCTATGAAACCTACAAGTTTCAAGTTTCAAATTCTCCTAGTTTTTTACTTATAGCTGAGCCAAAAAAGTCTGATTTTTGGTGATCTGTTTGGGAGGGTTGTCCCTCTGTATCATTGCTTCCAGTGATACATTTGCTATGAAATGTTCAAGATCCAAAGATCTGGAGATCATCTCCCTGTTCCAAACTTCATGTATATCTGCTGAACGGGGACAAAGTTAATAAGCTGCAAAGATTGGGGTTTAACATTAAAGTGCTTACTCAACCCTAATATACAGGTGCTACCATGTCTGTATAATGCAATAATGTATTTGTTTGCACTTTACTTTTTATGTGTTTTTTGCATGGTGAGAAGTAATGAGAGCTCAGATGCTTAGGTTGCGATTATTAGACTAGCTTTTTTGTGTAATCAGATTTATTTTCAAAAGAACTCCATGCCCTTTTACTCATGGCTGGGATGAAGGAACCGCAGGAGGAATTTGCAGCCACACTAGCTGAACTATTTAACAAGTCACTGGAAGATGGCATAGTGTCACAGGACTGGGTAAGGGTTACAGTTGTGCCATTGCACAAGAGTGGTAGCAGGGAGATAGCAGAAAATTACAGCCCAGTTAGGCTTACCTTAGTGGTAGGTAAAGTAATGGAGACATTGCTTAAAAAAGGGTAGTAGAGTACCTGAATGAAACTAGGGAACATGACCCAAAGCAGCCTGGCTTCTTGGCAGAATGCCCATGCCAAACAAATATGATAGAAATTTTCAACTGGGTTACAAGAGCAGTGGACCAAGGTGTGGTTGTGGACATAGTTTATCTGGATTTTAGCAAAGCTGTTGATATGGTTCCACGAAGAAGGCTAACAAGTAAATTGGAGTAAACAGGCATAGATCAGAACATGGTCAACTGGATAAAAAGCTGACCACCGGACAGGTCTCAGAGTTATAGTAAATGGCACCTTGCTGCAGGAGAGGAGAATAACCAGTGGGGTTTCATAGGGATCAGTTCACGGCCCAATCCTTTTCAACATATTCATCAGCATCATCACTGAGGGACTGAAATGGAAAGTCTGCCTGTTCACAGACAATACAAAGCTCTGCAACAGAGTGGACACACAGGAAGATGTCCAAGGAATAGAGGCAGATCTAAGAAAGCCGGAGGAATGGTCCAAGAACTGGCAGCTGAGATTCAAGGCCAGAAAGTGAAAGGTAATGCAACTGGATAAGAGGAACCAAAGATTTAACTATGTCCTGAAAGGCAGCAATTGGGAAAGACAAAGATGGAACAGGATCTAGGAGTTATGATATCAGATGATTTAAAAGTAGGAAAGCAATGCAAAACTCAGCACTAAGGACAAGAGGTATCATTGGATGCTTAGGTAGGAGTATTACTAGCAGAAAGCATGAGGAATTCTAATGGCACTGATGGCAGACACAAACCTGGATATTGTGACTGTTATGAGACATGGAATGCAGGGAACCATGACTGGGATGCAGCCATACCAGGGTATACATTTTAAGAAGGATGGGGAGGGGAAAGGGAGGAGGGATTGCAATGTATATGAAGGAATGATTAAGCTACAGAGGCTTAGGGATCCAAGGAAAGCAGAGGCATTGTGGGTCAATCTAGAGTTGGGGAACAAAACATCCATCTGTGCTGGAGTAGTTTACAGGCCTCCCATGCAGGGGAGGATATAGATCTGGTATTATTGAAGCCATCCATAATATGGCAGCCAAAGGGAAGTACTACTAATGGGTGACTTCAACATGCTGGATGCAGATTGGAATACCAAGACTGCAAGTACGTCAAGGAGCAGGGACCTCATGTCTGCCATGTAGGGTAAACCTAAGGCAGCATGTGGTTGAGCCTACCAGGGAGGGGGCTGTACGGACTTAGTGCTGATAAATGGGTCAGAATCATGGATGTTGAGGTGGCAGTCCCTTTGGTACCAGTGACCACAGAATTGTGTGGTTTAGAGTCAACACATTGACAGAAGAAAGACATTCAAAGATTAAGATACTAGATTTCTGGAAGGCCAACTTCATGGTGATGGGGAACAGCTCAAAATTGCCCTGGCTGCAGAAGATACAGGGGAGGGTAGAAGAACAGTGGCTTAGGCTCAAGAGATCCGTAGTAGGAGTGACAAATCAATGTGTCAGATTGCTTAGCAAAAGCAAAAGAAAGAAGCAGCCATTGTGGTTCTCTATGTCAGTAGTAGAGAAAGTGGATATGCAGGATGAAGATAGGGTGGCATACCAAACTTCCCTAAGGAAATCAGGGAGGCAGTAAGGCAATCAAAGGCCCAAACTGAGGAAACACTAGCACGAAGAGTAAAATAAGGTGATAAGACTTTCTATAGATACATTAGTGAAAGGAGAAAGTCCAGAGGGTGTATTGCTAAGATCAAAGGAGATAAGGGGGCATGTGAGGAGGAGGACCATGTAAAAGCATCTATCCTAAATAGATACTTCTGCTCCGTATTTACAGAAGAGAAGGTAGGGCAGGGCCCACAGCTCAGCACCATGGGCACAGGGGGGGGAGGTGTGCACTAGTCCCTTCACAAAAGAAAGAATCCTACAAGAGCTAGATAACCTCAGGGTGGACAAGACAATCAGACCTGATGACATACATCCTAGGGTACTAAAGGAGCTAAGTGTGGAACTAGCAGAGTCATTATCAGAACTGTTTAGTGAGTCTCTGAGCACAGGAGAGGTCCCAGAAGACTGAAGAAGGGCTCACGTGATCCCGCTCCACAAGGGTGGTAGCAGGGAGGAGGCAGGGAACTACATACCAGTCAGTCTTACCTCAGTAGTGGGCAAGATTATGGAGACACTCCTTAAGGAAAGGATAGTGCAACACCTGGAATCCATAGGATCATAGGATCCAAGACAACATGGGTTTACAAAAGGAAGGTCCTGTCGCACACTAATCTCATAGATTTCTTTGACTCGGTAATCAGAGTGGTGGACCAAGGGGGAGCAATTGATGTCACCTACTTTGACTTCAACAAAGCTTTCAGTACTTTTCCACATGAAAGATTGATTAATAAACTAGGTAGGCTTGGGGTGGGTCAGATGTTGGTCAACTGGGTGGCAAACTGGTTGACGGGCAGAAAACAGAGTGGTGGTAAATGGTATACAGTCAGAAGAGATGCAAGTCACAAGTGGGGTACCTCAGGGATCAGTACTAGGGCCGGTCCTCTTTAATATCTTCATCAGTGACATTGCAGATGGACTGAGGGTAGGTTTGTCTGTTTGCAGATGACACCAAGATCTGCAACAGAGTAGATAATCCAGATGTGGTGGGCAGAATGAGAAGAGATCTGGATAAACTAGCAAAATGGTTGGAAGAGTGGCAACTGGGGTTTAACGAAAGAAGTCAAGATTATGCACATAGGAAGAGAAACACTGAAGCCACCTATAGGCTGGGAGGGGAGTTGCTGGCAGTCACAAGGGAAGACAGACACTTGGGAGTCATCATTACCAATGACCTGAAATCAACCAAGCAGACCACTAAAGCAGTAGGTAAGGCTAGAGCAATGTTTGGGTGTATTAGTAGGGGTATCACAAGTTGGAAGAGGGAGGTAATAATCCCTCTTTACAAGACACTGGTTAAGCCCCATCTGGAGTATTGCATGCAGTATAATAGGGCCATCTTCTTGGCTCTTGATTTAATTGCTCCTGTCCGTGTTCACCCTCTCCTCCTTTGACTTTGGTCTCCATGGTTTGATGGGATCTTGAGGGATGTGGGGACAAGGATGAAGATTAGAACATTGTTGGTGGAGAACTGCCCTTGATACCGACCATCGTAGATTGATGGAACATTATCAACTCTATCATTCCGCAGTCTCCCATAAGAAGGCAGAGTTCCTGTCTGGGGAGATTGCGGCTGCTCAGAATAGATCAGCTCAGCTTTTTCGAACTGTCAATAGACTGTGCAACCCAGCCTGCCTGCCGATTCGGAAAGTTTTTTTTTACAAGTGGAGTGTGATGAGCTTGCTCACTTCTTTGCAGCTAAGGTGGCCAACATCAAAGCTGCACTCCAGCCTGCTCCCTCTTTGGGAGAAGCTATGGATCAGCGGTTGGTCGCAGCATCTAGTCTTTCCTGGAATTCCTTTGATTGGCCCGAGTTCATTGATGTCACGAGGATTGTCCAGAGTATGCACTTTACATGCTGTAGTTTGGACCCGGGCCTGACTTCCCTGATAAAGGATTGTCATGACATCATTGGCCCGGTCCTAGCACAGATAGTCTGGTGCTCTCTGGATATGGGTGAGTTTCCTAGCTCTCTGAAGGACGTGGTGGTGACGCCTCTCCTGAAGAATGCTTCCTTGGACCCCGACTGCCATGCTAACTACAGGCCGATCTCTAATCTTCCCTTTGTAGGGAAGATTATTGAGAAAGTAGTTGGCCATACAATTGGAAAACCATCCATGACATCTATGAACCACTCCAGTCTGGTTTTTGAAAGAGGCATAGTACCGAGATAGCAGTGATTCTGGTGCTGAATGATCTCTTGATGGCTAGAGATCAGAAGAGTCGCTCCATCTTGGTTCTTCTTGATCTGTCATCGGTCTTTGACACTGTGGACCATGGGGTACTTCTCGAGCACCTAGAGTTCATCTGTGGCCTGACAGATACAGTTCTGAGTTGATTTAGATCTTTCCTCACTGACAGAACTCAGAGAGTGGTGTCAGGGATTAATTCTTCCCGCCCAGTCTCACTGTCATGTGGTGTTCCCCAGGGCTCGGTGTTGTCCCCCATGTTGTTCGCAGTGTATAATCTGCCCCTTGGAGACATTGTAAGAAGGTGTGGACTGAGGTTTCATTGCTATGCAGATGATACCCAGCTTTACCTATCTTTTGCCCCTGACCAGGATAGTGCTTTCTCAGTTTTTAATAGCTGCCTCACTGAAATCCAGTGCTGGATGAATTCAAACTGGCTGAGGTTGAACTTGGAGAAGACTGAGGTAATGGTTGTGGACCCAGGTTGCAGGTTAGAGGGGATGGGAGCAGGTTTACTCTCAGGTTTATTTCTGGGGGGGGTCCAGCTCCCTACCTCTAAACAGGTACAGAACCTGGGGGTGATTTTTGACAATGAGCTGACACTGCGCTCGCAGGTGTTGGCAGCTGTCAAACTTTCATTTTATCATCTTAGGAACATCACCAAGATTAAGCACCTTGTTCTGCCCAGCGATCTGCCTACATTGATTCATGCTTTTGTGACCTCATGCCTTGATTATTGCAACTACCTTTGTCTAGGGTTCTGGGTTGATATCCACAGCTTGCAGCTAGTGCAGAATGCTGTGGCCTGGCTATTGATGGGTATATCTCATGCCTGTCATATCTCACTGGTTCTGTGTGATCTGCACTGGCTGCCAATACAGTGGCGGATCACCTTTAAAGTTGGTCTTTGACTTACAAGCCCTACACAGACAGGGCACAGACTACTTGAAAGAGCTTTTTGTCCCTACTGCCTTGCTTATCTCTCCTACTAGCAGACTAGGGGTTGCTAGAGATTCTGAGGGTGTCTTTAAAATCTTCAGGAGCTTGTGCTATTATGTATGCTGCCCTACCCTCTGGAATTTCTACCCCATCTGCTTCATCAGTGTGCATCCATGGAGGAATTTAAAAGGCCTTGAAGACCTGTTTGTGGTCTAAGATTATTTTAATTGACTAATATGATGTTTTGAGCTCAGATTGATGCCAGATTGATATTTTATCTGTTTTATTTGTATTTATTGTAAGGTGCCTTGAATTTGAGAAAGGTGCGGTATAAATAATGTTTTATTATTATTATTAACTATCCAGGCTAAATATATAGCAATCAGCAGGCATATTCTACAAAAATCACATTGTAAAACTGTGTAAAAGAAGACCACATTGAAACTGCCTCTCATCAGCTCTGCATTGCTTGAATTCATGAGAAATAATGGGTAAAATCATCTCAAAAGCCCTCCACAGCCATATCATCTCTGAGCAGAACTTGTTTAAGATTCCATGACTAAAGCTTCCAACTATGCATGGTGGACAGCTTTGTCAGGGATACTGGTGCTACTGAATACTGTTGCTTGAATCTTTTCAGAGACACAGTGTATTTGTAATTATTTAGCATCTGCCTTGGTTTGCTCTTCTAAATCCTTCTGTTCACCCTTCACAAGGTTTCTGCAGGATATCTCCCTGCACAATATTCCTCAAATTTTAATTGAGATTGTAGCCAGCCTTTGCACCATAGAGATCTAAAAAAGGTTTTGCTTTCTAAGGTATGGGGGCTGACTGTAAGTGGAGCTTCTTTCTTGTTTCTCCTTGGTAATTTTTGGGCATCAAAATCAGCAGCTCCTCAGAATTACCTTTTAATAGCCTTTAGAGTACTGAGGGCATTCTGGAGATTCTCTTTCTTGTAGCTGTAGTAGTGAAAATATATGTAAAAGGGTAGGAATCCTATTATGTGTTCCAGGGTTCGTAGTTTTGAAGTTGATAGAAATTAATCCTGCTTGGACCTTATCAATCAGTGTTGCCTATTGAAGGTTGAGGTACAGATTGATTTGTGTCTATGACCTACAGATCAAAGCCATTCATTCAGACTAATTTAAAGAGTTGCAGCCTTTTTTACACAAATTAAGGTTAGTAATTATGGGTGGTGATAATTGTAGCCTCAAGATCTGTGGTAGAAGATTTCAGACTTTTAAACTATTCTGAGTCTAATCTTTTGAGATGGACAACCCAGACTGCTAAATTTTGAGATGTAGACAGGCCTGTACACCAATGGTTTTGTTTATTTCAGCATCACTGCATGTTCAATATGCAGCAATACATGTTATAGAACATTAATACTATTACTTGTTACAGTGTACAATTTCAGCCCTTGTATCTCCTTCCATATGGAAGGGAAGGGAAGGTGAAAACTAAATGAAGGATTACACAGGGTCTCAAACTCATTGCAGGCTGTGTTGACCTTTTCAAAGCCTTTTCATCAGTATTTTTATGTATGACAATATTTTCAGTGGTGTGATGACTCAAAATCTATTTTAAACATTCAATCCAGCATTATTCAGAGACAAAATTACCCATTTCATGTTGTTGTCTAAAGCAGCATGAAGTGGGAGGAAATGTACAGGTAGCAAGAGGGAAAGAGCAGGGTGTTGAGCTGTAGGGGTTGTGGGGCTGTGGTATTCCTGTGTACATTGTATGAGTCAGGTGGTTGTCCAGTGTGCATGAGGCAGAACCACGCCATTGCTGATGTAAGGCAGCTTAGACCAGTCAGTCAAGGATTATTGTCATTCAGTTTGCAACAAACTTGCTGTTATTCAACAACTGCACAACTATGTAACCTCACTGACTGTTATTTGTAATTGTACTGTAATCTGTATTCCAAGTTCTGTCCATGTAGCCTTTTATGTATGATGCGGAACCTTTGTAAATGAGTCACTGACTCAAAGGTCTTTCTGAATAGTTCAATAAATAAATAAATAAAAACTCTTACAACATTAAGACAGTTTAAAAAATCACAATAAAACAAAAGGACATTTTTTAAATTTAGAACACTGCAGTGATCAACAGTAATTCACAAATTATTAGTGTAGGTAACAACATTTCAAAACCCACTGGTCTTATAGCATAAACTTTCATCAAAGGTAAAACTCTGTACATGATACCATTAGCAAAAGCAATGCACAGCCCTTATATAAGCCCCATAAGAGCTTTGCTAGAGATACTTAGGTCCAGATCCTATGCTCAACATTTGTTTAAACCTCATAAAATGTAATTAAATAGGCATTAGAAAAAATATATTTTACTGAATGAAATTGCAACACAGTTTCATTTTCTTGCAATAGAATAGGCTTCAGACATAATCTTCCCCTAAAATGAAGTTGCATTATCGCCCCACAAAGTCCAACTAATCAAAGATTCTCAACTAACCCCACAACACTCTAATGGAAAGCCAGATGTTCAGTCATACCAAAAGCATTTATGGTATGTACCTACAAGAAGCTTCTGTCATAGTAAAACTTGAACTATGGTACTAATGCTTTCCACAAAGCATAGGATCAGTTTACAGAGCATAAACAATAGAACATTAGTACTTATGAATGTTGTGCACTTTGTACCAAAACATATTCATATTGTCCTATCTTGTCCCATAGTCAGGAGAAGGCAGTTTCCATGATTACCTGTTTCACACTGATCTACTACTTAGCAATATGTAAAGGACATGTCAGCACTAGTAAATTCCTCAAAAGGGTTGATTGAGCCCATAGTAATTCAACTCCAAAAAGGCCTGTGAACCAACACTTGCAAAATCTTTTCAGGGGTTAGGAGGATGATTCCAATTTCAAATTTATCAAAAGACAGTCGATAAGAAATCCCATGAGACTCGGGGGTGGAGGAGTGGGACTTCTTTGTAGATTTTAAACAAACCATATACGCTGTATTTCCTTAAGAGTCTGAGTACAGATGCTAACTGTGTGCTAAAACATACCTTCTAAAACTATATAAGATATAAAACATATATCAACATCAGTAAATGCATAGTCGAGAGAAAAGCATATCATTATATTGTCCAAATTTCTCCAAAGGTGCTAGTGCTCATGGAGACCTTTTAAAGGAATAAAAGTCATCACAGAGATGATTCTGGGCTATCCAAGTCACAGAGGTCCTGTATTACACCCCTGATTTTACCAAGTTCAGGGGAGAAAACATACTGCAACTAAATCTACATTACAGCAGTCTCTGAATTTCTCGGTTAACATTTTTCAAACTTCAAAAATTGGACAAAAAATCTCATGGATTGCAAATATGAGGTTCATAAAATATTTAGGCTGCTCTTTATATTTGCACTCACAGTAGCCGCATCCTATAAATAAACAATTTGTAATGACCCTATAGCAGGTCACAAACCCCTACCTTTGTTTTTTAATGGTGGGTTAATGAATAAATTAGAAACAGAACCTCAAAAATGTAGATTGTCATAAGGCAGCATTGAGTTCCTTGAATAATGAAGCAAGGTTGAGAGTCATTTTGAAAAGAATATCCCAGCTCAGTATCGTGCAGTTCCATATCACCAGTTAGTTCATTTACAGTAAGACTCCTGAGTGGTTCACACGTATATTTCCACTGACCTCCAAGCATTATAGTGATTCTAGGCCTGGATTTAGAATGCAGTTAATGAGCAATTAATGGGGCATAACCCAGACATAGCTTACTTTCATTGAAGCTTCTAGGAATTCTCCATTTGGTTCTTGAATCATCATTCATATTTCAGAAGGCCGGATAGTGGCTGAGAGGTGAAAACTACACAGATCCCAATTTACATCATTTATATCAAATGTTAAAATTGTACCTCGTGGGAAGAAAATATTTTTATTCACTTTCCCTGTTTTGGATCATAATACATAAAAGGAGAGGGCAACAACTGCAGTTCCAGTGAAGTTATCTCCCTTTTCCTAATTGGGGTTTGTTAAGTACTTATACTGCAGTCACAAATTACCATTCCATCACTCCACCTGAGAGTCCTTTATCATTTTCAAGGCTACATCTCTCCTGTGTCTCAGCTGTAGATTAAAGGCTGCATATTTAGAGCCAGCCAGATGTGCTCACAAAATTGTGTGCCATGCATAAAACTTGGACTGGCCAGCTCTGGTGCCATATTCAAACAGAGTTAGTGATCTGAACAAATTACAGAATCTTTTTGAATATCTGACCCTGGTTGTGCTTTGCACAGCAGGGGGCTGCCATGTTCTGTGCAGTGCAACCAGGATGCAGGGCTGATGACCGCCTATAGGGGTACTGCATGGTGCACACTGGTGTGCGCCATGGCCCCATGGGCAATGTTCAGCCCAAACATGTAGATGAGCTCTGGGCATGCACGGCACAATGGGGCCATTTGCATGCCCATTGGGGAGGCTCATCTGCATGCTTGTGCTGCTGTCGAGTGCATCAGACTAGTCCCTCTGATCACTGGCAGTATAAGAACATAACCCTCTTGATCCCCATATCCCTAGCAGTCAAGGGGTCCCCTTCCCCAGCCACAATCAGTATAAGATAAAAATATTTATTCATATCACTGGTAGTTAATGGGTCCCCTCTCCAGCCTTTATCGGTGTAATAATATTAAATTTCGAATCCCTCATAGTCAAGTGGCCCTCCCACCCCCACCTATTAGGCAGTGACTCACCACCCTGCTCCCCCAACCCAAACAGAGCTGCTTCCTGGCACAGCCCACCTCACATTGCATCAACTGGCTGGCTACTGACAGAACTGTATAGGAGAGTGTACAGTATACAGTACATGCCTATTGGTTGAGGTCAACCAATGGGCATGTACTGTATACTGTACACACTCCTGTAGAGTTTAGTCAGCAGCTACCCAGTGCAGAGTAAGGTGGACTGTGCCAGTCACCGGCTCCAGTCAGGTTGGAGGGGAGTGGGGTGGTGGTCACTGCCTAACAGGTGGGGAGCCACTTGACTACCAGGGACCAGGGACTTTTATATTATTATACCAATTGGGCCTGGGGAAGGGTGACCCACTATACTACCAGGGATATAGGGAAATATTTTTTCTTATACCAATCAGGGCTGGAGAGGGGGGAGCCACTTGACTACCAGGGATATGGAGAAAACTTTTTACTTATACCAATCAGGGCTTGGGAGGGGGACACACTTGACTACCAGGGATACAGGGATTGGAAAGGGTTTTTCCTATCATCACAGTAATCAGGGCTAGGAAGGGACTGCTGTACTGCCAGGGTTCCCAGCCCTTAACTGTGGGTGGCCTAGTCTGCACACTAATTAGGGCAGGATTTCAGAAGCGTAATTCTGTGCTGCTGCTGTTGGGGGCTGATTTGTGCTTCTGAATGGTTTCAGTAGTGTGCTGCACTGAATATATATGGGTGACCCCTCATTTGCATAGGCAAAGCACAATATTGTGTATGTCTGTGCAGTTGGGGGTGCACCACACATCTTTGCCTTTTCAATATGGGCATGCCCCTAGCAGTTGGAGCATTTCCAGGTATGCGCAGTGCAAACCCAGGTTGCAACCATGCATCCACTCTGAGCATGGGACCTTATTCTATAAAAACTTAAACACCTTCTGGTTCAAAAGCATTTTCCCACTCTCTGGGTCATGCAGTTGTACCTGAAAACTTAAGAGAAAGAAGAATGCATGATGCATTTCACCATATTTGACCCATTGTCACTTGCTATGAACCCAGCTCTCAGGGACAGGAGGTTTAGCCATCTGTCAATTTCAGTCAGTACCATGTCCAACATGTTCTCACCAGTGTGTGAACAGGTCACACCGTCATAGCAATTGTTGCATGCTGGCAAATTCCGGAAGATTTGTACCGTGACAATCCACCTTCCTGCACTGATTATTCACACTACCAGCATCACAAACAACCCCGGCACCTGGCCGTGTGCAGTTATACACAGATATTAACTCCATGCTGTATTACCACTTGTCCACATATCCATACTTAAATGGATGAATGGAGAGGAGGAATGCTGAAGGGCATGTCTTACTGAGTCTGAGACAGTGTGGAACAACTTGGGAACAGCACGGGTAGAAAAGTATGTCCTGGATGGGACTTTCCATTTTGGACAGGCACGGGCAGCAAACTGCTGGAACCCAGAATTATCCACAAAGGAGAAGGGCAAAAGATCGATTGCCAGCATTTCCTCTACAGCAGCATTAAGTTCACGTGACACTGTATGATTGGGGGAGTACTTCAGCTTATGCATAAAAACGCTCTGTAACGTGGGCTGACTTAAATGTTTTACAGGGTGTGTGTTGGCCACAAATGGTTGTGCTCTGTGATGAAAGGCATTGGCAGGGGGTGGAGTGTGGACATTTGATGAAGACGGTTGCACAGGTGATGATGACAAACCCAGAAATTATGTTATTTTTACGGATTTGCCAACCGGGTTGATGTACCACTTGCACTAGACATACTGCATTCACCACCACCACCACCACCACAAAAACTGCTACCTCACCAGCACTGGACAACATTTCAAAGTCATTATGGTCCTCCATCTCATCATCATCATGCCTGTAGTAATCCTCTGCTCTTATTGCCACACTACTGCACACGTTTAATTTCCTACCGGGCTTAACAGTCATGGAAGAGGATAACATGCTGGCTGTGGTTGCCGCTGGTGATACGGGTGAACGTCTAAGTCAGGTATTAGCTGCCAGTTTGTGCTGGGTCCACAGAGCCATGTGCCTATTCTTAAGATGCGTATGCTGTCCTCCTGTCCCAAGATGGCTTCCCTTTTTACCTCGACTCACACGCACATGTCAAACCTGGCAGATTGCAACTGAATCATCATTTGCATCTTGAACAAAAAAATCCCAAACAAGGGACTGTGATGCTCTACTTTTAACATGTCCATGATGATGTGGCTTATTTAAGTCTGTTATTTTAAGCACTGAAGTGGGTGGGGCACGTGATATTTCTGGCACTGCACACCTGGACTGTAACTGACCACCATGACTACCTATCATATTGAGTACTGGGTCGTCATCATCATCATCATCATATCCACTAAAACCGGTACATTACAACTTTTTACAGGGGGGATTCCTGCAAACAGATTCAGAAATTTCAGACACAGCCACTTTTAATTTCTTTTTCTCCGGTTCCTAACCGGGGTCAATTAAATCATCATCATATTCATCAACATCACTGTCACACACATCCACATATTCTGCTTGGATGCTAACATGTGGACTGCATGTTGCAACAACAGCAACATCATCATCATCAGCATCATCACATTCATCATCAGCATCTATACCACCATCACCTGATATTTTTTCACCACACTGTGAATCACTGTTGCATGGAAAATGAGTGACGTTAAGTGCCATGGTGGATGGAATATCACATTGTATGCTATCGTTAATATGATCATCAGAATCAGGTTCAGTTAATGGGATGTTACTGGGAAGTATGACATCATCTACGCTGTCACTCACTTGCACTGCTTCACCCTTAATATGTTTGGATACGGTACACTGGTCAGAATTAGAACTTGACGCAACAATGCTAATACTACCTCCACCACCACTAACACCAGTAACACTAACACCACCATCTGGGGAAACATCATCTCCTCCAACTATTAGTGAAGCTACTGATTGGGCTGTAAAAAATATTGCAGGAGAAATACCTTTCCTCACATTACCAATACACTTCTTCATCCGCATACTACCATGCCCACAGACCCTCTTATTGACAACATTGCCATGGACAGAAACAGCTTTACTTGCATGTCTCTTTGTAGGCATTTTAGGGGATCAACCACAATATTATTACCAAATTCAGATTCTGATACATTCACTTTCTGACTGAAGGGTCACTACTCACTACTATCGCTAGCTGGATGTGAAGCAAAATAAACAACTGTGGCTTCAGCAACAGATAAAGGGACTACTGTGTTGTGACACTGTCATGGAATTAAAACAACTTCAGTAACCAGTGGTGCTGATGGGGTCACAAAAACAATCCAGTCTGGTAAAAAATATATTTTCAACATGGGGGCACCGAATACAGACAGTGCTGATTTTTAAAGCACTACAAGCAGCAACACTAAGAACAGAGAACACGATTGCAGTACAAAATCAAGCAGCTGCAGTGAATAGCAGGTTCACACTACTGCGCTTAGTTGCACTTACACTGATCTGTGTCACAAATTTTAAGAGTTGTATTATATTTGATGCATACAACACTGCACATGCAACACAGAACACTTTGTGTACAATGCTGAACGAGGAATGCAATGCAAATGCAAAAGTTCAGTGTACTCAGTGCCATGTAATGTAAATTTGTAATTTAAACAACCTGACCTGATGAAATGCTGCACCACATTCACACAACAAGCAGCAAGAAAATTTGTACAATCACTGACAATTTTACTATGTCTACAGTAACACAGTCAGTTATATAACAAAAATATTGCCAAAACACAAAGAAATCACTAGTTCTCCAACTTAAATCTACCTACACACAGATACACCCCTTCCCCACACAGCACACTTTGCTGTCTTTCACCACACACATTCAGTGTTGTAAATGTACATTCAAAATACACACGCAAACAAAAACGCTTGATGTTGTGAGCACAGGATGGTTTCCTACAATCAATGAACTACAGTTGATCCCCCAAAAAGCAAAATGCTTTTGAACAGCTTTTAAAAGATTCCTACAGACAGCTATCAGAGCACACTGTCTTCTATTCCTTCCTACTCATACTACCTCAAACTGGGGCTGTGCAGATCAATATAGAGTCCATGTGACCTGAACTTCCATGAATCACTGCAAAATCCTCCTTCGAGCTCATAAACAAGGCAAAGTGAGGTGAAGTGAACTGCCACCAATATACTTCGCCATAAAATTGAAAGAGAAGTGACCAGTGGAGGCAGAGCAATATGAAGTAGCTGTTTTCAATGTACTTCACGTTCCCTCAATATAATACAGTACTCAAGCTTCACATTCTGCACACTCCACGAATCCGCCTTTTGCTCTGCGAATCACTTTGAGGAGCGGATTGAGTCCACTTCACTCACCACTACTGGTCACATACACACTGCTCAAGAGGTACTTTATAAAATATAAAATAACTCTTGAGCATTCAGAGAACAAATGCACTGACATAGGTTGCTAACACCTGGCATTCTAGTTAAGTTCGGATTTCACCAAAGACATGGAGTGACATGTTGGGTCAAAAAGAAAAATTAGGCAGTGAACTTGGTGAGTAGGAAATATTTTTAAAACCAAAAAACACATCTTTAAGGAGAAAATTCTTTGCAGTAACCTCTGAGAATCAAGAAAAAGGGGGAGTCACCTGCAGCGGAGCAGCACTGCTGCCATCTTGCTGCTGTGTCCCTCTCTCTGAAACTTAGGTGGGAGCTATGAACACTAGTGGGGAGAAGAGTTTCTTAGGCCTGGTAGGAGGGAGAGGCTGGGGGCTGACCAGGTGAGAAGCAAGGAGGAATGTAAGGGTTGCAGAAATATGGTTCCACGTGCCTTGGGCTCACCTACCTCAGAAGAAAAGAAAACCATGGAACAGTGGAGAGAGTGATGAAAGGAAGGGAAGAATCAGGCGGAAGAGACAAGAGTGGGAGAACCACAGAACTGCCAGTTTGGAACAGATTCTCATATTGACTAAAGGTTTGGAGGGTCAAAGTAGGGAAGGAGTCAGTTCAAGAAGGAGGAATGAGGGAGGTTAGATGGGCCAAAGAAACAGAGGTCATAATGGCAGAAGTGGCAAGATTGGAAGGAGGTGAAAGGAGGGTGTGAATGGTATGTTAGGGCAGAGAGTGTAGGGCAAAGCAGAGCTAGAGAGGGGATAGCAAGTAGGGTAGATGTAGAAGGTAGATGGGGATCAGTCAGACTGTTAAGGGATAGGATGAAAGGTCAGGGAGAATGGATGGGGAAGCAGTTAGTCATGGGGAGCTCAGGAGAAAAGTAGTGTGGGAGGGGGAGTGAGAGGGGATGGGACTTGGGGAAGTGTAATAACACCTGGTGACTCAATAGTGAAGGAATTGTGCTGGGATGGGAGGGGAAAGCACTTTTACTTCTCAATTAACTATTGTGCAAAGACATTTGAGACTTGAATAACATTTTTAAGCTTCTTTTACTTGTGCAAAGATTTTGTATAAACAGAACTTATATGTTATCAAGCAAGGCAGAGACAAACCTTTGTCTGTGTACATTATTAGCACTGGCTTTATCTGATGTTATACAGATCTCATCACAGTTCATAGTTCTCACTTTGCATATCTTCAGTTCTTCAAGCTTTGCACAGATGCAAGCATTAGGAAATTCATATGAGGAGTGGTGATTGTGCAATGAAAACACCCAAAGATCTGAACAATAGAGACATAGAATTTGATAGCAAATAAGGACCACTTGGCCCATGTAGTCTGCCAATTTCCTACCTAATAGATTAGCTGCAGATCCTAGTTAACCAACAGCCTACTTCCTCCTATCCCCTCTAGAATTGCCTTTTATCTGTCCCATGCTCTTGAATTCCCCACTGTTTTTGACCCTGTGACTGCCTCTATGAAAGCAATTCTATGCATCCACAACCTCTCCATGAAAAATACTTCCTCTCATTACATCTGAGCCATCCCCTCTATCTTCAAATTGTGCTCCCTTGTTCTTGCACATCTCTTTTCTGAAAGATGCTACCCTCTTGGACTTTGCTGATTCCTTGAGGTACTTGAAAGTTTCTATCATGTCCCCTCTCCCTTCTTTCCTCGAGGTATACATCTTAAGTTCCTTTATATGTCTTCTGGTGCAGACCCTGCACTATTTTAGTTGCCCTCCTCTGGACAGCCTCCATCCTGTCTATGTCCTTGCAGAGATGGGGTCTCCAGAACTGCATGCAGTATTCCAAATGGGTCTCACCAGCTGTCTGTAGAGAGGGATAAAAATGTCCTGTTTTCTACTGGTGATGCCTCTCACTATGCATCCCAGTATCCTATCAGCCCTCCTTACTGCCTTCTCACATTGCTTGCCCACCTTTAGGTCATCTGATATGACTACCCCCCAGATCCCTTTCCATTTTTGTTGTCGGTAATATCTCACCCCTCACTGTGTTCTCTTCCCCTGGGTTTTTGTTTCCCAGGTGCATTACTTTGCACTTCTTTGCATTGAATCTAAGCTGCCATACATTTGACCATTCCTCTAACCTTGCCAGGTCCCTTCTCATCCTTTCCACCCCACCTTGTGTATCAACCATATTGCAGATCTTTGTGTCATCTGCAAACAGGCATACTTTTCCTTCCAGTCCCTCCACAGTGTCACTTATAAAGACATTATAGAGGACCGGTCCCAGTACTGAACCCTGTGGTACCCCACTAGTAACCCTTCCTTTCTTCAGAGTGAACTCTGTGTACTATTATCCTTTGCATCCTGTTGTCCAGCCAATTTTTTTTACCAAGGCTACCACTTTGGGACCCACTCCAAGGCTGGCTAACTTGTATATTATGCTTTTGTGTGGGACTATGTCAAATGCCTTGCTAAAGTCTAGGTAGCCCATGTTCACAGCTCCTCCCTGGTCTACTACTTTGGTCACCCAGTCAAAGAAATCAATCAGATTCATCTGACATGACCTTCCCACTGTGAATCCACGCTGTCATGGGTACTGTGCCTCTCTGGCCTCTAGATATTCAACATTTCTTTCCTTCAGAAGTGATTCCATCATTTTTATTACCACTGAGGTCAAACTAACAGGTCTGTAGTTTCTTGCTCTGCCCTGCTCCCACTTTTGTGAAGTAGAATCACATCTGCCCTCCTCCAGTCCTCAGGTACCACCCATCTTCCCATTATTTGTTAAAGAAGGTAGTCACTGATGTCACTAGTTCTACCCTTAGTTCTTTTAATGCAGCTTCAAGGGATAAACGTACCAGTAGCATCTGCATCATTATATAGTCACTTAATGGAGCATTTTAATGACAGTTTGTAAATAGATTATCAATTGCAGATCATAGATGTTTCATAATAAATCAATTCAAAATGTTTCAAAATAGGTTCCCAATTCAAATGTTTTACCCAATTCAATTAATGCATAAAAACACACTTTTTCAGACTGTTGGATCAGTTTTAGTTCAAGTCAATATTTAAAATACCCAAGTCCCCTATTTTATCAGAATTTTGGTAAGTTAACAACCAAGTGACACATGGTGTAAATTACTCAGTGCTGCAGGGAGGTAGAATCTGCAAACTGGGATCTAATGAAGCAGTAACATTAAACTGCTTCTTTCTGTAATAGAATAATTTTGATCATGCTAACCAAAACAAAGTAGGTGAAATAAATAATGTAAAGTCTGACTACCCTGCATTAAAATTAAACATGGTACATGACCAAACGGTTTCAGACTAACCAAAATGCTTCTCATTTATCATGTTTAAATTAAATTCTTGGTCATATGCTTGAGTCCTGGCAGAGACACCAGAGATACTGTGCTAGAGATATTTTGAATAATTTAAAATATCAAACTTATAAACTGTCACATTCCATAAAGTGCTTATGTGACATTGAATAAAAGTTGAAAAAAACTGTTTGAAATAATGATCTGTCGACCTCCACAAACTCACAGTCCATGAAATATACTTTGTTCATTTGCATTAGAAGAAAAAAATTTCTTGTCAAAATATACGTATTCAAATTTAATTATATGGTCTATAGTAGAGCTATTCTAAGATATTACTACTCTAGCATATACAAACCTAGAAAATATATTTACTCACACTAACAGTGCATGAGGCAACTTACAATACTGGAATGCTAGAAAACCTCTCCACTGTGAAAGGCTTGGAGAAACAACTTTCCATGTTAAGATGATATTACAAGAATATTGTCAAAGTCCCTCATTTAAACTTCAGTTAACATACTTTTTAGATGAAAAATAAATTCCATTCATGCTGCTCTAACATTTTTTTCTTTTCTCAGCTTGGGGGTTTGCTGATACAGTATTGAATGCCATGAATTTCAGACTACCAATATCTGTACTGTGGATCACTTTGAAGAGTTTTGTTAGAATACTGTCACATTTTTCTTGATACTTTGATCATATGTGCTCTTGGATTCAAACTCTGACATTCTGAACCAGTCAGCACCTATTATGGTCCTGCATACTCTTTTGTGTATTTAGTGAGATTTAAGGTTACATTCAGTGTATTTCAGCTGTATTTTTTCATTAATGATGTCAGCGATAGGGCTCTTAATGACTACAAAATAGCTCCACTGCATAGAGTCTGCACGGTACAAAAGTAACAATAGAAAAAAGCAATCAGTACCACTCGACTACACATGCAAAAAATATTTATTAAAGTTTAAAACATTCTGCCACAGCATCGGGTCGACACAGAAACCCCAACTGGTTTTGCAATCAATGTATCATCAGAGGGATTCAAAAGTGAATCACCAAAGGGTTTTAAATATGATTCAACTTAAAGTGATAGTGTAATTGCACATATGCAAATAGTTTTAAAGTGATCAACAATAAATACACTGAGAATTTATTGAAATCTGTACATATCAGGTTGCATGGTCTTAGTTTCCTGGTGGTCCTTGACAAGCAGTTTTTTGTTTGGCTCTTATACTGCCAATTTATATTATCATGTATAAACTCCTATTACAACACTTAAGTCCTTAAGGTTTAAGGAGCATAATAACCAGTTTGACAGATTAGTTGGGTAATGTGTCCAGCTAAGTTTTACATTCCATATAGTGTGAAACTATTGCTCACTTTAGATAAACTTTACTTTAAACCCTTTGCATATCATGCATATTTATTTTTTGTATTTCTGTTTGTGGGGCTTGTTTTAGCTTACAATTATGTAACATTTTAGCATGTCTTTAATCCGAGTGGGTTTTATTTTAACAAACTGTGTTCTTAAACACAGTGGGACAGTCATAATTGGATTATACAGCTCTGTGCTAGAGATGTTTTTATCTTACTCTGAAGGTATCTCTAGTCATTTTAATTTATGTGCAGTGTACTCCCTGCTTGTTGTTATGCTCTAAGCACATCTGACCTTTAGGCCCTTTCAGCTAAAGCTGAACTGGTAGTATTTAGCTTCTATGATATTTCCACTGTTATTTTTTAAATGAGTATTTTAAACCAATGTGATTTGTTTCTGTTTTATTTCTGCATGATCCAGGTGCTAAAAGTATGGGATTTTCTAAATAACTGCCATTAGGCTTCTGAGGAAGGACTGGGTTGGTCTGAAAACTAAAGCACTTTGTTCTTTTTGTTACATCTATGTTGGGCCAATAAACGGTATCGAATCATTTGCTTCTGCAGCAATAGTCACATTAAGACAGAATCATATCTCATAATACAATAATAAACTACAATTAAAAACCTCACTAAGAACAGCAGAATTCATAGCGTTGATGCATTCCATAAATGTATTTGCATAATCCTTATAATCAATGTGCACAAGTCCATATTAAAGCCCCTCTAGTTCTTGAGGCATGTAAATCTTTAATCCTCTGCACCCTTTAGAAGGAAAAGAGGAAAAAGCACATAGCAGAATTAATCAGAAAGGCAATAGTGATTCAAACAGCATCACTTTATAAAAAAAAAATAGAAGAATGTCAATTCTGTCATTCACACTGAGAGGTTTCAATGCCCCCAAGATAAATATCTAAAAAGATTCTCATTTAATGAGCTTGTAATCAAACTCTCCACCCCGTGGTACCACCCATACCCTTTCAATGCCACAAAATTTAAATGAACGGTTTGCATCCACTCATCTTCCCATAATAAAATGGTTTGCTAATGTATTACTATCATCATTCCCAGCTATATTCCTAAGGTGTTCACCTATACATGCTTTAAAGGGTCTCACAATTTGCCCATGTAAAGGCTCCTCATTCACAGATGACCATATAAACCAAATTATTGGTAACACAGCTAAATACAGGTCTAGCTTCATACACTTTTGTGGCATTACAGTAGTAAATGTACTGCTCTTCAAAATAGATGGACAAAATGTACAATTCCCACAAGGGTGAGTACTACAGGGTTGTGAGGGCTATTATTCCACAGACTTTGAGCTTAGATTCTATTTGGTCTGGTAACTATATACCAACAAGTCACCAATATTTATTCCCCTTTTGTATACTATCCTCAGAGGGGACACAGTGGCTTCCCTCAACAAGGAGTCAGTCTGTAAAATTCCACAATTTTCTTTGATGGTATACTCAATTTCCTTAGAGTGTCTACTGAATGTAGTCACAAAATTAATCTCCTGTTGACCTCTTTCTTTCTCTTTGACAGACAAGAGTACATTCCTATCAACTGCAAAAGCCTCCTGAAATGCCCACTCCACAACTTTCCTACCATAGCCTCTATCAAAAAATTGGTTACACATGTCAGAACTATTTATGAAAAAAATCAATGTCTTCAGTGGTGTTTCTCTGAACTTTTAACATTTGGGACTTGAGAATATTATTTATTAGATGGTGTGGGTGGCAACAAAAAGCATACAGTAATGAGTTGTGGTCCGTCTAATTCTGAAACAAATTAGTCTCCATGGTACTACCTGTTTTTTCAGTAATTTTCAAATCCAGAAAGGAAATAGAAACTGTGTCACATTGTACTGCAAATTTCAAATTTTTGTTGCTATTTTCCAAAATCTAACAAAGTCTGTAAGCTCAGTCATAGTGCCACACCATGTCATGATTATGCCATCTATAAAATGATGCCAGATGTTAATCCTATCATGAAAAGGATTGACCTGGCTTTGATGGACTGTTAGTTTCTCCCATAGGCCCAAATATAGATTATCACTATTTGAGGCAAATGTAGCATGCATAGCCATTCCCCATATTTGAAGAAAATATGTGCCCTGAAAAAGAAAACTGTTTGTAGTTAGTACATGTTCAGAGCAATACAGCAGAAATTGTTTCCAATCCCAAACAACTGCATCATCCAGTTCAAGCCAATATGCCAATGTGTTCAACCCCTCCTCATAGGTAATGTTGGTATACAGTGATTCCATATCAATAGATACTATGTGCCAGTCTGGTTCCAATTGTAGGTTCCAAAGATGCCCCACATCTGCATTGTATCACTAATATATGATGGTAGAGCAAATAAATAATTTTTTAATGTGTGCATTCACATATGTGGACAATGGTTCTGTCAAAGAACCAATGCCTGTCACCATGACACGTCCTGGGGGATACTCCAGTCTCTTTTGTATTTTTGACAAGATGTATAAGCTAGTCCAAATGGGATGATGCACTGTCAGAAATGTAAGTTCTTCCTGTGAAAGTAATCCTTCCAAATGGGTTTCTGCCAGAAAAAAAAAAACATCATTCTGTTTTTTGAAGGTATCAGTCAGGTCTCCCTGTAATCTACAGTAAAACGCAGTATTTTCTAATTATCTCTCCACCTCTCTGATGTAGTTTGGAGTAGACATGACCACCACTGATCCCCCTTGTCTGCTGGTTTAATTGTAAGTTCTGGATTTTCTTCCACTCTTTTAAGGTCAGCTGCCTCATCTGATGTAATGTTAACAGGTGATGGCTTGTTGTTATGCTGAAACATCTCTTAGAATCTATTTACACAAGCCCTCTCAAATACATGGAGAGTGTCATTGTATGGGGGAACAAAGGTAGAGGTACAGAATATCTTACTTCTGTTGTTGACATCAGAGTGACCTCATCCTGGGTCTGGTTTGATGATTCTCCATGACACATTTTAATCTTCTCAAAAAGTGCCTTCAGTTTAGATTTCTTTGTAAATATATGTAATTCAACATAGAGGTTGAACGGTCTTGAATCTTGTGTTGTTACAAAAAACAGTCCTTTCTGCAATACTGATAACAGTGCTGTTGTAAGGAGTGTATAACAATGCTCTCTGTTAGACTTTTTATTTCCCCCTCTTGAGTCATGGTCTCCTGTTTGTGTTTCCTCCTCCTCTTCTCATATACTTCCTTTGCTCCTGCCTTGTTGCAAACCATTTTAGGATGGGAAGACTAGTGGACATGAACCATTCATTCATCATAGCAGCAGCAATCAAGTGAGAGCAAAGTGAAGAGAGGAGTCTGACCGAGTGGCAGGTTCTGTGACTGGCTATTTCCTCTTATCTTTGCTGATAACACTCTATCTGTCAGTGTTGCCATCTGTGAGTTACCAATGACTGCTGTGAATTACAATTTCACAGCCTGCAAGCCTGTGAGTGAAACCTGAATTGCTGTGTTTGACCTGTTTTACCCCCCTTCCCCTTAACTCGTAGACTGATTTTAACTTTAATCACATTGAAGCTGCTACAGGACCTGAAGTGTGCTGCATAGACTGCTGTTTGAGTCTGCACATGAGTTATCTGTTGTTGAGAATTGTATATGCTAAAGTTCTGTGGAGCTGTGACTGACTTGGGTTGCTAGGTAATAGCACAGTACCTGACCTGCTTGCAGCATTATTGCCATCACCTGCTTTCATTGAATTCTGTTCTGGTCTCCACATTTTTCCAGATGGTGGCAGCTCTGGGAAGTGGAGGGCGATTTCAATATAAAGGCTGCCTTCTACACAGCGGCAGCGTCAAAGCGGCAGCAGCCAAGTGGGACGACAAAGTGAAGAGAGGAGTCTGACCGGAGTGTGGCAGGTTCTGTGACTGGCTATTTCCTCTTATCTTTTGCTGATAACACTCTATCTGTCAGTGTTGCCATCTGTGAGTTACCAATGACTGCTGTGAATTACAATTTCACAGTCTGCAAGCCTGTGAGTGAAACCTGAATTGCTGTGTTTGACCTGTTTTACCCCCTTCCCCTTAACTCGTAGACTGATTTTAACTTTAATCACATTGAAGCTGCTACGGGACCTGAAGTGTGCTGCATAGACTGCCTTCTAACAGCGGCAGCAGCAAGTGGGACGCAAAGTGAAGAGAGTCTGACGAGTCAGACCGGGACGGACTGGGCTACTAGAGTTTGTAATATCTTGCTTAGAGTTAATCATTTCTTTTGGGTTTGTACTATAGATTAGTTATGATTAACAGAGGGATATTGTTGTGTGTAGCCTATACACTTTGTGTTTTGTGTACTGATGGGTTATTTTGTTCTATGTGTGTTAATAATGACTTTAGAACGTATGAAAATAATCAGATTCTGAGTTCCAGACTCAACTGTTTATTCTAATTATAGTCATTTATTTGGTGTAAGGTTAAATACATTGTTATAACTTGGGTTACAGTGTTAGGAAATATAAGACACGAAATGTGTTCTGCCTGTTTGCATAAGAACCTGGTTACATTGCTTTCTCTTGCTAATTCGATCTGGCAATGTTGAAAGCAACCCTGGTCCTTTAGCAAGCGATATGGCAGATAGTGATTTTTTTTCAGCATTCATATGGCCTCAAAATTATGTATTTTAATGTATTAAGCTTAACATCTAAATTTCATGAGGTGGAGTCATGGATTAGTTTATATAATCCGATGTTCTGGCACTGACTGAAACCTGGTTAACCTTACCTGTTCTTGATACTGAACTTTGTATACCTGCTTATAAACTTTTTAGAAAGGATCGTGCCACTGGTAGAGGGATGGGGTTTTGTTTATGTTAAGGAATATTTAATGGTAAATGAGACCACTATATTTAACAGTAATTTGGAATATTGTGAACATATTACTATTCAGTTATTGTTGGGATTTGTCAAAAATTAACTATTTGTTGTGTATATTTTCCACCTAATGGTAGCAAATCAGGCTTACAAGAACTTGTAAATGCTTTGAATACTGGGGTTTCTACAGAGTTAATACTACTGGGGATTTTAATTTAAGTTGGATGGGTTCAGATATAACAAAGTTAAATACGGTCTTGTCTCAGTCTGGTTTACAACAGATTATTACTTTGCCCACTCGACACAATAATAGATCAGGAAATCACACATTGCTGGACTGGATATTAACAAATAGACCTATTAATATGATAAAATGTGGTTTGACCTCTGATTCGTTAAGTGATCATCATCAGTCTTCTGTATTTGGAAGCATGGGGGCTGAAGAAGTCTAAGCCAATTATAAGGATTTCGAGATCTTTTTCTAAATTTGATGTACATTCTTTTTGTACAGAGTTGGGTAAAATAGATTGGTCTTTTTTATATTCTATCCCTGATGTGGATTCTGCATTGCATTTTTTCATTACTGAGTTTACACATGTTTTGGACCAGTTAGCTCCCCTTGTTAAAAGAAGGGTCCGAGGGAAAACTTATGGGTGGTTAACACCTCCTTTGATTAAACTTATGAGACAACAAGACAAGGCCTGGAAAACATATAAAATGAACCATTCTGCTTCTGGTTATCATGCGTATAGGACTTTAAGGAACCAATGTAAGGCTAAGATAAGGAAGGCTAAAACAGACTATATTCGTCATAAACAATGTGAAGGGTTATCTAACGCTACTACTTTTTGGAAAACAATTAATAATTTCATAAGGCCTAATGTTTGTCAACCAGGTTCAATGAGGTTGAATGGTGACTTGTTGTCTTGTCCACTGAAGATAGCTAACGAGTTTAATTTGAAATTTACTACATTGTCTGATTCCTTTAGTGACCAGTCCAAGGTGAACTACTTGGGATTGACTGAAGATTTTACAGTTAATCCTAAACTGTACTTAGACTACTACTCCAAGGAGGTAGAGAAGTTGTTGCGTTGTATTAAGAGGGACAGCTCAGCTGGTTCTGATGGCTTATGTCCTAGTTTATTGGCAGATGCTGCCTCGGTTATAGCACTTCCAGTTAGTATTATTTTCAACTTGTCTTTTGTTACAGGTACTATACCTAATATATGGAAACATACTTTGGTCACTCCTATATTTAAATCTGGTTCACAACATGAGTTTTGTAACTACAGACCTATTTCTATCTTGTCTGCTTTAGCTAAAGTTCAGGAAAGAATAGTTTATAATCAGTTGATTGGGTATGTGGATCGCTTTGGATTATTGTCTCAGAACCAACATGGTTTTAGAAAGGGAAGGAGTACTGAAACTGCCTTGGTCGAGTTCACGAACGCGGTACTTAATGGCATGGATAAAGGGTGTCTGACGGGTGCCGTGTTCGTGGACTTGACCAAGCATTCGACTCAGTTGATCACCAATTGTTGATTTCTAGACTTGGGTCATTGGGAGTTGGTGAGTCTTTCTTGGACTGGACGAGGGATTATTTAACAAATAGGTTTCAAAGGGTTAAATATAGGGGTGCTGTATCAGACTCTGTAATGGTTAAGTGTGGGGTTCCACAAGGTTCTATTTTGGGGCCACTTTTGTTTTCTTTGTTTTTTGATCAACTAGTAAGTGTGATTAATAATGCTTCTCTAACACTTTACGCTGACGATGCAGTAATTTATACGCAGGGTTTGTCATTTGGAGATCTAGGTTTCTTTAACAGAGGAAATGTGCAATTTTCAGTCTTCACTTATGGCCTGTAAATTACTCTTAAACAAATCTAAGACAAAGGTGATGGTTTTGGTACCCCACCTAGACTGAGATCTGAGGTTGGTACTTGGAAGTTAAATCTCTTGATGGATTACTGTTTGACTATGTTGATACATTTCAATATCTTGGGGTATTACTAGATTCTCATCTAAGTTATGAATCTCATTTTTGAGGTTACCTCAAGAATACATTGTAGATTAGGTTCTTTGTACAGAATCTGTTCATTTCTTATTCCTGAGTCTAGGCTGGTTATTTCAAATTGCTACTTACTTCCTATTGTGAACTATGCAGCTATGATTACTGACACTGCTTCTAGCGCAGTGATTTCAAAGAAATCCACTTTACTTCCTTGATAGCTAAGTTTGCTTTAAATTGTTCTAAGTCATCTCATCATTGTGTGATTTTGAAAGAAATGGGCTGGTTACCGGTTTCATTAAATTTCCAATACTGTGTGCCAAGTTCATATATAAAGTTATGGACTCTGGAATTCCACATAGTATTTCAAAGTTTTGAGACCATATATTGATGGTCATTATTCTAGACATAGGTCTGACAGTAGGTTTCTCGAGATTCCTTTTATGAAATCTAAAAGTGGACAAAGATCCTTTGCTTATATTGCTCCATTCATTTGGAATGAAATTCCTCAAGATATTAGGTGGTTGTGTTCTGTCAAAAGTTTGCCGATGCATTAAGGATGTATTCGAATCTCAATTTAATTGTAACTGTTTTTATGAATTTTTTATGAATTTTATACATAACAAAGACATTTTGTCTGCAATTTGCTGCATTGTATATGTATGTTTGATTATGTATTGTCTGTATGCAATATATGTGGTCGCACCTGTAAAAGGAACTTGTTTCAGTGTGCTTACCCGTTAAGCTAATAAACAAACAACAAACAAACAAACAAATTGTGTGGCATTGAAAGGGTATGGGTTGGACCACAGGGAGAAGATGTGGATCACAAACTCATTAAACTGGAGTTCTTTTGAATATTTAAGTTGGGGCACTGAAAACCCCAGGTTTGAATGACTGAATTGACATTCTTCCATTTATTAGAAAATTATGCTGTTTGAATTAATGTTGTCTTTCTGATTAATTTCCTTAAGTGTTTTTCCTTTTTTCCTTTTATGGGGTGAAGAGGATTGGAGATGTGTATGCCTCAAGCACTAGCTGGACTTTAATATGGACTTTTGCACATTGATTATACGGATTATACAAACACATTCATAGAATGCATTAATGCTATGAATCCAGCTGTTCTTAGTGTGGTTTTTAATGTTGATTTATTCTACTTCTTTAAATGCACCATCTCCCACTCCCCCCCCAGACATGCTTGCCACATCTCTAGTCCCCACTCTTGGCTCAGTATTTTTCCTCCCTCTCTAGCTACCACCCCCCCTTCTACCTCTCTTTCTGTCCCATCCACCCTCCTCTCACTTCCTATTCCTATCTACAACCTAACACCTCTCTACCTCCTCTCCTTTTACAACTGACTCAAATCAGTTTCTCTCAGCTCAAGCCTATGATTTATACTTGCTACTACTGTCACTTTAACTGGTCTACTGTTTAGTAGTGGTTATATCTGGTGCTACCTTGGTCATGGTAACACCTTCACTCTGTACTTTTTGTTCTACTAGTATAGTTTTCTTCCTTGTATATATTTTGTATCTATGTATATATTTGAAATTTTACTTTATATTTCCTCTTCTTTGTTTAATTGCCATTTTACCTTCTTACTTCCCTTTCCCAAGGGCACACTTGGAATGAGCATCATCCACCGTGCCTCTCCTGGTTACCAAACTTCAATAAATAAATAAGTATTATTATTCTATTATAGGATATGAGTCTGTCTTAATGTGGCTATTTATAGTCGAGCAGTTTAAAATGTGTTGCATGTGTGAGTATACTATCACTTAAAATTGAACTGTATTTAAAACCCTTGGTGATTCACTTTCTGTATCCCCCTGATGATGATGCACTGATTGCAAAACTGGTCAGGGCTTCTGAGTCAACCTGATGATGTGACGGTATGTTTTAAATTTTAAACTTCAATAAGGCTGTTTGTATGTGCAGTTGAGTGGTGCTGATATTTGCTTTTTTCTTTCGGTGATTGGCATAGGATTTTAGTACTGCACAAGCCTCCATTTGATCCCCTGTATTGCACACTTCTTCTTTCTCACTACAATGCTTGTTGCATGAGAGAAATTATTAGATGTGATTGCTTTTGTGAAGGGTTTTTGCAGAGTTAAATAGCAAACTTTCAGCTAATTGAACTTACTTCTACAGTAAGTTGTAGTCAATCAAATTAGTCCTTGCTGAGGGCAGTCTAGGTCTGGATACAGTTTGAATCACCTGTTTTGCATGTTGGGACAAAACATCTCTACCAGAGGAACTGCAACTCACTTACCTGTAGCTCAGTGGCGTACTAAATGCTTGTTTACTTAATAGGCAAAGGAGCAGTGTGTCATATCCTGGAAGGTACTTAAACATATTTTTCTAAGATGGAAACTCACATGGATGGTGATTCATGGTAGTGTGGAATTGGAATACTAAATTATACGAAGTGAATTTAACTAACAAAATTTGTGAAGATAAATCACCTATTGGGATTAGATCCAAAGTTGCCGTTTGAATGTTGTGACATAATCTCTACAGTATAGGAACTGCAAGTCACTTACCTGTAGCTCAGTGGCACACAGAATATGTATTCACTTAGTGGGCAAAAGAATCGTGGTTTAAATTCAGGCAGTCATGGTCTGAATCCTGGCAGGGACTTAAATATTTTTCAACATCTTTATCAGATAGAAACTCACTTGAGTAGTGATTTATGGGATTGTGGATTTGGAATGGTAAATTACATAAGTACATTCAGTCAATAGCAACACTTTGTGAAGTTAAAGCTACTGCTGGAAGTAGATTCCCAGTCACTTGTTTTGCAGGTTGTGACATTGCCTCTATACCTCAGGAAATACAATTCACTTATCTGCAACTCAGTGGTGCACTGAATGTGTGTTTGCTTAGCAGTCAAATGATCAGTAGTTCATATCTTGCCAGGTGTTTGAACATTTGTTTCAATTTATTTTTGTAAGAAGGAAAGCCACTTGAGTGAGGATTCATGGTGGTATGGAGCTGGAATAGTAAGTTACATGATAAGTAAATTTAGCTAAGAACAACAGATAAATCACTTGCTGGGATTAGATCCCGCCCACTGTTTTGCAGGATGTGACATAACCTCTACATATCAGGAAATGCAACCCACTGACCTCCAGTTCAGTGGCACACTGAATGTGTTTTGCTTAGTAGGCAAAGCATCAGCAGTTGAAATCCTGGCTGGGGCTAAACCATTTTTCTTTTCAAATTTGTTTTATAGGATAGAAACTCACTTGAATGGCAATTCATGGTGGCATAGAGTTGGAATAGTAAATTAAATAAGAGGTGAATTTAGATAAGAACAACCATTATCAATGGCAAATGACTTGTTGGATAAGACCTAGTCCTTTACAGGATGTGACATAATCTCTTTTTTTGAGGGGGCTCCTCTGCCAGGTATCCACCCTGGTCATGGTCTTCCACCAACTGTCACCTGGGGCCCCCTGATCACCCCCGGCTGTTCCCCCAGAGGGTGGGGCAGCAGAGCTGGGACCCCCTATTCAGCCCCTGTGGAACCAGTAACTAGTTGGGGGGACCCCAGTTGCAATGGCTAATTGAAGTCCTGAGGAAGGCTTCATAGAGGTGGAGGTGCCCATTTTTTCCCTATTTAATTCTTCTGAAAAGATGGACGTACAATGATGTCAATGCACTAACATGCAGATGTCCCCTGACTCTTCTCCCAATGTAGATGCCCACAGTCTGCTGAACACCCAGCCTCCACTGGGTGTCAGTACAGCACAGCGCATGACCCTTGCCCACCCTGAAGGAAGGAGAGCTGTGGCAGGATGCTCAATCCTCCCTTCCCCCTGCCAACCCCCAGCAACCCGAGTCCGTTTCTGAACCCAGGTTGCCGGCGTGGCGCGAGATGTGACATCCAGCTTCTCAAACCTCAGCACCACTGGGCCAGCCCTGACATAATCTCTTGATCATAGAAACTGCAACTCACTTGTAGCTTAGTGGTGCACTAAATGTGTGTTTGATTATTAAGGAACCAGCACTTCAGATCCTGGCAGGAACTTATACATTTTTTGGTAAGGTGGAAACTCACTTGGGTTGTTTGCTCACTTAGAAGGAGAAACATCAGTGGTTCATACCCTGGCAGGGATTTATACATTTGCTTCAATATTTTTTGTAAGAAGGATAGTCACTTTCATGGCAATTCATATGTACATAAGAACATACAAATATATGAATAAGCCAGCAGATAAAGGCCATACAGTTCATCAAGAAAACATGTGACAAGTTATGGACCCACTGTCTGTTGGATGACACAAAATTCTGCAATACTGTAGATACTCCAGAGGGACTGGAAATAATTACAGACTGTAGAAATCTCGATGAGTTGTAGAAGGTATAATAACTGGGTTTCAATGCAAAAAAGTGTTAAATCATGAACTTAGTCCACTGAAACCCAAAGGCAGTGTGTACAATGGTGGAAGAGGTACTGATTGTCACTGAACCAGAAAGGGACCTTTGTGTTATCATATCTGATGACCTCAAAGTGGCAAGGCAGTGTGAGAAGGCATTAGGCAGGGCCAGTGGGATTCTTAGGTGCAGAGGTGGGCAAAATTAGCATATTCTAAATTTGAAAATGTTGGAATTTTCTGAAAATCTTCAATTGGCCATATCTTAGTCCATGTTCATGCTAGGCATCTGCACTTTGGCATGCATATTGTCTGGGAGAGATCCTAATAGCTTGTCAAGTTTAATGACATTTAGATGAAGGTTGGAGATGTTACAGGGGCTCAAATTCTAGCAATTTAGTATTCATGTGACAATTTCTGAAAATATTTCTTTGCTTAGAACTAAGTCACCTTTGGAGCTAGATAATTGAAAATTTAGATACATGCTTTGTTGGAAGATTCATAGAAACTGCTAAATAAAGATTGAAAGGTTTAGCTATGACCTGCCTCCTGGCATGACTTCCAGGGGCTCGCTTCCGAACCCAGGTAATCAGCATTGCAGCAAGCATTCTAATGATGGACCATGGTGGTAACCTTAAAGGCTAATATTTAGGGCCAATGAACTTAACAACATTGGCGATATCATGTTCTCTAATTGTTAACTCTAATTTTAAATTTTCCAAATGTTTGGAGGCTTTTAACTCAGCCATTTTTACAGGTAGAGATCTTAATATTGGAACACTTCTTTATGGGCACTTGGACAGCCAAATATCCAAATGTGGTATAACTTGGACAAATATGTTTTAGAGGGAAATAACCAAAATTACAATTTTGAAGAAATTTCATGAAATTGTGATGGATATTTCACAACATTTCATGGAAGTGAAATCAGCAATAAACCTGAATTCTGCTGAAGGAACAAAAAAATCCACCCATCCCACAATTCTAAAAGAACTAAGGGTAGAACTAGTGACACCACCGACTACCCTCTTTAACAAATCATGGGAAGATGGGGTGGTACCTGAAGACTGGAGGAGGGCAGATGTGATTCTACTTCACAAAAGTGAGAGCAGGGCAGAAGCAGGAAACTACCGACTTGTTAGTTTAACCTCAGTGATAGGAAAAATAATGGAATCACTTCTGAAGGAAATAATTGTTGAGTACCTAGAGGCCAGAGGTGCACAGGATCCAAGGCAGCATGGATTTACATCAGGAAGGTCATGTCAGATGAATCTAATAGATTTCTTTGACTGGGTGACCAAAGTATTAGATCAGGGAAGGGCTGTGGATATGGCCTACCTAGATGTTAGCAGGGCATTTAACACAGTCCCACACAAAATATTAATATACAAGTTAGCCAGCCTTGGAGTGGGTCCCAAGATTGGTGCCTTGGTAAAGAATTAGCTGGAGAACAGGACACAGTGGGTAGTAGTAAACGGTGTCAACTCTGAAGAAAGGGGGGTTACTAGTGGGGTACAGCAGGTTCAGTACTAGGACTGGCCCTCTTCAATGTCTTTATAAGTGACATTGCAGATGGACTGAAGGAAAAGTATATCTTTAGCAAACAACACAAAGATCTGCAAAAGAGGTGATACACGGTGGGGTGGAAAGGATGAGAAGGGACTTGGCAAGGTTGGAGGAATGGTCAAATGTACGGCAGCTTAGATTCAATGCTAAGAAGTGCAAGATAATGCACCTGGGAAACAAAACCCAGGGAAGAGTACACAGTTGGGGTGAGATACTAACAACAACAAAATGGAAAGGGACCTAGGGGTAGTCATACCAGATGACCTAAAGGTGGGAAAGCAATGTCAGAGGGCAGAAAAGAGGGCAGAGGGGATACTGAGATGCATAGGAGAGGCATCACCAGTAGAAAACAGGAAGTTGCTATCCCTCTGTACAGACAGCTGGTGAGACCCCATCTGGAGTACTGCATGCAGTTCTGAAGACTCAGCCTCTGCAAAGACATAAACAGGATGGAGGCTATCCAGAGGAGGGCAACTAAAATGGTACAGGGTCTGCACCGGAAGACATATGAAGAGAGACTTAAGGAGCTTAATATGTATAGCCTCAAGGAAAAGAGGGAGAGGGGGAACATGATAGAAACTTTCAAGTACCTCAAGGGAATCAACAAAGTCTAGGAGGGCAGCATCTTTCAGAAAAAGAGGTGTGCAAGAACAAGGGGGCACAATTTGAAGATGGAGGGGTGTCTCAGAGGTAATGTAAGGAAGTAATTTTTTACAGAGAGGGTTGTGGATGCATGGAACAGCCTTCCAGAGGAGGTTGTGGAGTCAAAAACAATGGTGGAATTCAAGAATGCATGGGGCAGTCATAATGCAATTCTAAGGGGTGGAGGTAGGAAGAAGTAGTCTGTTGGTTAACTAGGATCTGCAGCTTATCCATTAGGTAGAGAAATGGGCAGGCTGGGTGGGCCAAGTGGTCCTTATCTGCCATCAAATTCTATGTTTCTATGTTTCTCTATTCGGGTGTATGGGGAAAGAAATCACTAGCAGAAGGAGACAGGTGCTGTT
Organism: Neoceratodus forsteri; assembly: GCA_016271365.2. NCBI lineage: Eukaryota > Metazoa > Chordata > Ceratodontiformes > Ceratodontidae > Neoceratodus > Neoceratodus forsteri. Next base: position 1,784,156,608 of record CM057449.1, read on the forward strand.
ATCACTGTATTGACTGTTGTTGAGGCACCACCTTGGGTACTATGTCCAGTTCTGGAGACCACATCTCAGGAAGTATAGAGACAGGGTGTAGGCTGTACAGAGGAGGACAAAACAATGGGGCAGTGGTTGCATGAGAAGACCTGAAAGAAGAGTCTGAGGGATCCTGATATGTACAGCGGGGGGTGACATGATAGAGACCTATAAGTACCATGCAGTAGTGAATAGGGTACAACAGTGGAATATTTCTCACAAGAGAAGGAGCAAGAGAACTGGGGCATGCAATGAAATTGCAAGGGCAGAAATTTAGGAGAGGTGTGAGGAAGTACTTCTTTATTGAAAGAGTGGTAGGCACTATAGTCTTCCAGTGGAGGTGATGTGGGTGGAAACAGTGGAGGGGTTCAAGCATACATGAGATAGGCACAAGGGTATCTTACTTTTGAACCAAGAGTGGGGGAAGTAGTCAGAGATCAGGTTGGGTCTACAGTGAAAGTACAGGCTGAGAAAAAAGGGGCAGACTTGGTAGGCCAAGCTGTCCTTATCTGCCATCAATTTTTTTTTCTATGTATTCAAACTACATTATTTTCATAGAAGGACATCAGCAAAGATTGTGCCGTAAACTCATAGTCCAGGGCTTGCATGCAAGCCACAGAACTTCACACTCATGACTGTGACCAAGTGCATTGAAGTGATGAAGCATACATTTAGGTGTTTGTCATTTGAATACACCAACCAAGACTGTGTTTTCATGGAAAGTGCAAAATAACATGTTGTCATGTAAAATGGCCAAAATCATGTATCTTTCATAAAAATATGAAAAATCATGACATACTGTACATGACTTTCATCACAAAGGTACAGCCATATGAATCACACATTTGTTCTGAACACTTTTACTCTACTCCACTTATCAATGGAGGGGGTATACATACTAGACCTACTGTAATGAGCTCAGTGTTGTCTCACTCATTTCAGTCCCCCCTGTTTCATGCCAGGATGCCAAAAAACTATTCTGCTGAAACGTGTGATACATTGCAATGTATCTTTGTCACAGAAGTCATGTACAATATGCCATGATTTACACCATTTTATGCAACATGCAGGATTTTGGCCATTTTACAGGACATCAACAAGATTTATTTCATTTTCTATGGTCAATTTTTACTTGCAGCTATTCTGTATCATATTTTTACTGTCATGTATTGAACGTCTTCTATTTCTGTATCTTATTTGGACTATGTTGTATTGAACTGCTCAAAGCCCCCCGACACATCTGTAAAGAAGATTTCCTGTTAACCTCTGTATGTGTTTCCCTTGATTAAGCAATTTAATAAACTTAATAAACAAATAATATGATTAGGGTGACAGTGGTACCAGCAAGATGACATATTACATATTTCACTAAAAGTACAACCTTGTTTAGTAAATGTGTTTTTTTACCTGTTTTGTTATGGCCCATGACACTGTCTCCTTGTTTCACTGAAATTTGCCATGCTTTTTATTACACCACCAATCCCATCTGGATTTAAGAAGAAGAACTTTCAATGATACAGTACTTTCTGCATACACTGTATTCCTTTTTGTTATAATTACTGACCAGCACTTTTTCCCATAGGGAAACCCAGTTATAATTTGTCATTTTAATGGCAAACATGTGCCAGGTTTCCGTCTGATCATACATGCGCCAGTCACAGTGTTCTTTTACTATGCAACGTTCATTGTTCCGAGAAGCAACGCCCCTCGATGTCAACGTTTTTTTTTTATTTGAAAAAAATAAAGGTCTATTCTGGTGAACGAATACCAGCAGAAAAGGAACACACCATCCAATTTCCCTGTCCACACACAAGAGCTGGTGGGCCTCTCCTCTTCATACCAAAGTACACTGCAGCTCCGCAACTGCTGTTTGCCGGTAAGTTTAAGAAAACTCGAGAGAAACAGAAAAAATACAGACACAGCTACCGTTACTTTCTCCACTTCTTCTTACCTCACATAAGTGAAGCACTATAACTTGGCAGACCGCTAAGACTTTTGACTAGTCCACAGTCGCCTGAAAACTGATCAGTTTATTTTCTGTGATTGCTGAGGCAAAAAAGCACATGCCAGCAATTATAAAAAATAAAATAAGGAGTGGTGTGTGAAGTCGTGGGGTTTATAAAACGCATCCCACAACTCTGGTGTGTGTAAAATCTCGTTACACACACCACCCCATATATTATTCTCTATTTAATTTACAGTCAGTGCTAGAGTGGTCACATAACTATGACTGATATTTTCATAAAAACCTACACACAGCCGTGGATAATTGGATGTAGTAAACATAGGGCCACAACGTGTTTCCAAATTGTCTCTGTGATGCCCACCACAATATATTCCCATTACCAGGTAGAGATGGGTGAAGTCGGCAAACTTAGCTCTGCAAATTAATTTGTGAGTTTCATGCAATTCACTAAGTGCAATTTGTGAAACTTGTGCAACTCATGGAGTGTAGTTCAGCCGCGAAGTGAAAAGTTTTGCTGTGAAGTGTTACATTTTGCTGTCAAAATTCAGCACTTCACAGCAAAACCTTTGCAATTTGGACAAAGTCAAAGTTTCTCTGGTCTGAGAACACTTAACAAAGCTCCGTGAAGTATGAATTTTTGCTACTTCATTCAAACTTTTCCCACAACGTTATACTTTGCCACATCTCTATACACAGGTTGTTATATGATCTGTGGGTTTCTATCCTAACCGCCCACATGGTCCTGAAGACAGGGCACAAAATGTAGTTTTGCAGCCACTATCCATCAGTACTGGTGACTGTGAACATTTACTGCCTAAAGTCTTTGAGTAGCTGTTGTTCACACTGAAATGCTACCTTCCTGAATAAAATTAGTGTTGCTATTTAAAGAACAATTTTACTAGTCCAATACAAAATCTGCCACCATTTGGCTACTGTACTGGTTATAATTTCGAATCAGTGAAGTGAGCCCCTCACTCTGTTTCTTGTTGTAGTGTAATATAGAAGTTACTTGTAGGACCATTTTTAAGGGTAGATCCTAGTCTTTATGTTCCTTGATAGAATTTTAACAGGGGTGTTTAGTTGAAAGATTGAAAATTGTGACAGGAAGCAGTAACCCTCTGGTTAAAGTGAACATGGACATCTTAAGGTTTTCAAACACTGAGGGAGCCGCAATAGTGCATGACCAGGTGGCTTGTGAAATGCTTTTTGCACCCCTAGCAAGCACTAGCTCTCATATCTTGAAACCTGATGGTACAAGTTTTGAAAAAGTCTTAAAAAGAAACTTGCAAGATTACGAAGGCATGCTTTCTCACTATGTCATTATTGGTGGGATAAAAGGATCCCAAGAGGTCTGACAATTCAGAAACCACCTGTATATTGGTTAGATGACCAAATTCTGCTGAGAGAGTGGGAACAAATCTTAAAGCTTCAAATGATTTGATTTTGCCTTTCATTAAAGAACAAGAAGAGACATAGCTGGTGCTTAAGCAGAAATCAGCAAAATGGAAACTGAAATAAAAGCAAATGTGGCCCAGACAGATGCAGAACAACTGATTGCCAAAATCTCTAGCACTATTGCCAAGTTTATAGAAGAACTAAACAATATAAACCTGGCAAACATGAGAGGGATGCTAGAGATCATGAGCGTGAGCAAGTCTATAAATTGCAATGCACCACTAAATGGAAACCTTACACATATAGAGACAATTCCAGCTGATTAAGAGTTGACAACTGTGCATCATCACCTGAGAGCAATAATGGTGAGGGAAGAATACACACCCAGGAAAAGTTTTTTTAGAACACAGGGGCTCCTTCATGAGCCCAATACAGCAACAGTTAACACACAGAGAAGAAGGAAGGTCAGGAGGGGACATGGGAGGAGGTAAGATAAGAAAATGTTATTTATATGGCACCCATTCCCGGGGCTCTGGGCACCTAACACAATATTCAAACAAGAAAAGAAACAATAAAATACAAACACGAAATGTAATTTAATAGTAAAATTAGCATAAAATACTATAACTAATTAATAAATATTATATTTAAAATATAAAACAGCTTAGATTAGTCTGGAAAAGCCTGCTGAAACAGATGGGTCTTAAGACCCCTTTTAAATGCCTCTACCATTGGCACCTCCCTGATAGAACTGGGAAATGAGTTCCAGAGGGCTGAGGCAGCTACTGCAAAAGCTCACTCACCAGATGTTTTTAGTCTGACACTCGAAATCTCAAGGAGGCCTCTTGTGAAGGAGTAAAGGGAGTGAACCGAGGTAGCAGGTGTAAGGAGATCAAACAGGTAACCAGGACTCAATCCAATTAGGGCCTTAAAAGTGAGCAAGCCCACCTTGAAGATGATCCTCCATCTGATAAGCAGCCAGTGCAAAGACTGCAGGATCGGGGTCACATGACATGATCAAGGCAGACCAGTCAGTAACCTAGCCACTGCATTCTGCACCAGCTGCAGCCAGTGAAGGGTCCCTCCACAGACCCTGAAGCACAGAGTGTTGCAGTAGTCAAATCTGGATATCAAAAAAGGCATGTACTAGTATTGGCAGGTCCTCAGGTGGAACTAGGGGTTTAATCTGGATGACATTCTTTAAGTGATAAAAAAAACACTCTGGACAACAGATGACACCTGGCATCCAGTGTCAGCCTGTCATCCAAGAAGATGTCCAGTTTTCACTAGGAGGACAAGAAAACGGCAGAGGCAGAAGGCATTGGCAGCAATTGGGACCACTCAGATGATCAGCCAGACAGCACAAATGGCAGTCATAAATTTAACTACTACTGAATTAACTGAAGACCAACAAGCTGTTCTTCAGAAAAGACTCTCTTTTGTCCTCTCTTACAATGTGAAACCATTCCAGTTATGGGTGGAGTTGTTTAAATTCTACAGATAGCTTCATTTAAAATGTTTTTTGCTACACCCTTACAAGCATCTATGCAGAGAACTGTTTCTAAATGATACAAAGTGTTTTGAATGAATCTGAAAGAATTAATGACTCTTACCCTGAAACTAGCCATTTCAGAAAAAAAACACTTTTTATCCTCCCACTTACCAACAGAATGCAGTTAATAACTTTACTTCTTTGATCAATAAAGACATTTGTGCTTTGTTAAACCATATAAATAATTATATAAGTAATCTATCCAATAGGGAAAGGACTGTACTGGAATCATCACAAAATAATTTAACATTGGTTATTAAGCTGGTGGATAAGGGGGCACCATTGTAATTTGGAGTAAAGGCAGAAATGAGCAAGAAATGAAAAGTCAGCTGGTTAATAAGATCTTTTAGGACCCGATACCCAGGGACCCCACTGAAAATATTAAAGCTGAGGCCATGAATGTTATTGTATGGGGAGAAGCTAATGGGTACATTAACAAAATGGAAAGTGAATATCTATGGGTGGGTAACCCTATAAGACCATTTATCTATCTGTTGCTCAAACTTCATGTAACCACCCCATCCCCGCTACTTTGCACAGTAAGCTACCCCTTGATACCCTTGACTGGGCACCCAAACTAAACAATCGGTACCATCCCTAGCTTTGGGAATGTATACCTGGCTCATTATTTCTAGATGTCAGAAAGGGGTTGGGGTGTACAAAAGCAAATACAAATGACCAGATAAACCCAGGTGCTGAGGAGAGAACTTTTTGCTATGGCTATGTTAGATCTATACTTCTGAAGGGGTACCCAGTAATTCTACACAGGAAGCAGTAACATGAATGTCCAAACCAGGCTGGGGTTCTAGAGTGTGACTTTATTCCAAAGATGGTAATCTAAAGCAAGGGTGGACCCTCAAGGTTTACACATCGTGGCACAAGGCAATGGCAGAACAACAGAAATCTGTATCAGACATAAACTCTACATATTCCATATATCACAGGGCCTTGAATTCTCTTCAGTGGCAAAGCCTCAGCTGAACACACATCTCTTCTGGTGGCACTGGCCACAACTGAGCTCACATTTCCCACATGGCATAGGATTTTAACATTTTGAAAAGTGGCAACTGGCCACAAAGGAGCACACTGGTGCTCATAGCTAGCAAAACCCACACCTTGGGGATAAACTTTCTCTTCAGGAATTGGCCACCATGTCCTGAATAACCAGGCACCCTTACAGAACCTGTAGTGCTGAACTGGTCACTGTAGATGGGTGGCTGCTCGGCTTTCACTTCCACATCCATACTCAGACATTCTTTCAGAGTTACACCTCAAAACTTCTGATAAAGTGTTTAGAAGTATGCATCTTGGAATGATTTTCATATCCAGCATATGAAAACACTACTTCTAAGTGTAGAAACTAAAGTCATGAGCAATGTGCATTAGTCTTCCTCTGGATCTCACAATTGTCAGCCAACTTTAAATCTGAGAACAGTCTCAACTTAGAACAGAACTCGTGTATACTCCCCTTTGTCAGAGAAAACACCCAAGACAGGTACTTTCCCCTATGAAGCACAAAGTCAGATTTCTCACAGTTGGAATACAAAGTGGCAGCTTCAAAAGGGTCTTGAATCAGATAGGGGATTTCCCCTTTGATCCATCCTGTAGCAGTCCTTTCCCTCTCTCTGGGGATGAAAAATCAGGAGCTCCTGCTGTAGACAATGGTTTCCACCACTTCTCTTGGCAGGCAGATATCTTTCAGGACTATGGTGAGAAAATGGACTCTCCTCACAGAGTCCACACTGCAGCTCTCACTCCTCCAACTACTGCTGACTCCACACTCAGACTAACTAAAGATTCTAAAACTCCCCAATTCACAGCCAGCTGCCATGGCTATGCTGCTGTGAGAGTTCTAAAGGACATCGTTTTTCTCCTTTCAGCTGAGACCAAGTAAACAGAGAGTGAGTAGCTGAAAACCCCATTTAACCAGTTATTCATCAGCTGCCTTTCCTATCTAGCACTGACACTGATGGGATTCTAGTAACCCCAGGGGACTGGGTGGTTACATTCATAAGGATCCTAATAACCCCCCCCCCGCATGCCCTCATCATTGCCAGTATCAGCTCCTTCATGTAGCTCTTTTCCAAAATGGTAGACTGTTTTTTTGAGATCCCTTGCACGTGATTTACCTTCATATTTGGCAGACAGTAATGATGTTATCAGAACACTCACCAATGTGGCTGTCAATAAGGACATCATTTTAGTTACATTAGATATAGAACATTATTACTTGAATATCACTCATGAGGGAGTCTAGAAGCCATTCAACATTATCTGAATTGTAGAGAGGAGTCTTCTGAACCCAGTACTGATTTTATTGTTTCAATGTCCGATATGGTACTGAAGTCAAACTATGTAATGTACAAAGACATTTTTTATGCACAGCACAAAGGTATTGCTATAGGCACTACTTTAACCCCTAGTTGGCTGGTCTCTATGTTGGGTTTTGGGAGGAAACATATTTCTAAAAAAACATCTTGTACGAAACACATGCAATTCTATGAAAGAGATACTTAGACTGTCTGCTCTTTTGGTCTGATACACAATCTGAGTTGGAAGAGTTTCTTTATCAGATTAACATTAATAAAGAGAACTTGTGGGTTGTGATGCATCATGATATAGAATTTGTCCCCTTTTTGGATATGGCTGTTTACAAAGATGGTAACTTTTTCAAAACATCACTGTGTAGTAAACCAATGGGCCGAAACACCCTGTTACATTTTGAGAGCAGTCACCCAAGAAAACTACTGGAAAATATCCCTGTGGGTCAAATGTTAAGAGTCAGACATGTCTGTACAGTTGCAGCCACAAATACATTAACATATTTCCAGATATACTGTGATATATATCTAAAGAGCTTCTCTGTGATGGCCCATAGGGGTACTGCAGGCATACAGGAAATTCCTCCAAAGATATCACTGAAATTTCAGGAAATATCTGGCCATGTCTATGGCTGCCACTGTAACGTGCATGAAGAATTTCATAAGAATTCATAAGAAGTGGCATAGTGATTTTTGAACCAAGGATATACACCAGAACGTGTGTTGTGTGGGGTGAATAGAGCCAGGGAAGCTGACAGAGCTGATTTGTTTGCACCAAAAAATAGAGGCAATGTTTCAAATCCTATTACATTTGTGACAAACTGCTACAACCAGGAGACTAAGATTGCTTTGATAATCAGCAAACACTGGCATGTACTTCAGGGGGATTCAGCATTTGTAAATGAAAAGCCAATCTTAACATTTCCACCATTCCAGCGGCAAATGCTTCAGCACTTACAATCAGTCTTTGCTCCCCTAGCACCTAACCTGTCATATTCCCTCAACAATGTCCCCTGGCTGCACTGTCTTCCACCCTCACCCACCTCCCCACCTATCTCCACTGCTGCCCTGCCCCAACCACCTCCCATACTCCCCTTACCCCTGCACCTCCTTCCCCTGCGATCTCCTATCCTCACTTCCCCACCACCCACCCCTTCCTATGTCTTGCTCATAGCTCAAATCTTTGTACTGCTTATTACATATCTGTAAGTCAATGACTATATGTTTATAACTAAAAATGATGACTGTTGCACACACTGATGTGGAACCTTTGTAAAAGAGCCTCGGCTCAAAGATATTGTAATCCTAGACTGACATAGAATAAATAAAAAATAAAAAAAGTGTTCATGCCCCATAATCACATCTCATATATGAGGAGAACGAACTTTAAAGACATGCTGATACATAGTTACTACCCCCTGAATGTTCCCCTACACATGGTTGCCACTATGCCAAAAGGTAATTACAGATGTGGACATCGCACACAGTGTAGTAACACCAATAATTCAAAGACATTTAGACACCCAGGGACAGCTAATATCATTGAAATAAATGATTTCATTAACTATTCAACAGTTGGGGTCATTTACATGTTGACATGTCTCTGCGGCATGAGCTATGTGCGACAGACAAAAAGGCCACTTAAAAATCATATAAGTGAGCACAAATCTGCTCTATGGACTATGGTGCTCACAAATGCTATGGCACATCATTTTCAGGAGGCAGGTCATGGGTCACCTGTATAACTGAAATTCACAGGGATTGAGAAAGTGACTGTGGGACCCAGTGGTGGTAACGTGCTTGAAAAATTGAGTCAAAGAGAATGTTTTTGGATTTGCAAACTTGAAACACTTAGTCCAAAGGGATTTAATGAAGACTTGCCCCTGCAGTGTTATCATTAATCGGTAGTTTCATGTACTGTGACAGTGTATTAGTATAGAAATACAATGTTTATGTGTTACCTATATATGTTTTTTGACTTATATTTAGCTTGTTATGTGCAATAGGGTCAATTGTACAGGCAACAGCTGGAAATGCCTTCAACCCTTTTATATGAACATGTATGAGGCATACTATTTAAATGATGTGGCGTAACTAGAGATGTGTGAAACTGTAAAAGTTTGCCCTGAAAAATATTTTGCATAGTTATCGCATTTTGTGAAATATTTCACTGGGTGAACTGCGAAATTCTGTCACAGTTGGGTGCAAAATTTCACCCCCAAGCCAGAAAAATTTAACTCATGGTGGGCACACTTTTGCTACCTGTGGGAGTAATTTCACTTCCCACACCAAAATTGCAAGTTCTTCCTTCTCCTTGGAGCCCCAGAAGCCAGCCGATCTCATTGAGAAACAGAAGCAGCCATTCAAGCAACCCTCAGCCCCAGAAGCCAGCCAGTCCCTTTGGGAAACATAAGCAGGTACAACATCTGACCCAAGGCAGCAGCTCAGGGTTTGAACTTGGTGCCCTTTTACTATGTGCACCACAGCTCTCTCTCAAATTACTTCTGTCCCTGTCTCACTGTTGTAGCTTGCGTAGACCACACATTTTCTTTAGGTTCTGCCCTGTAATGCTCAGTTTATTGCTTCACAGGGCTTCATATGTCTGTGAGTGTTACAATTAATTATAGGAGCTTGACTCCTCCCTCTCTCTGTAAATTTATTTTAATTGTTAGAGCAGGTGAAATAATGAGATCAAAGCAAAGTTTTGTCAGAAGTGGTAAATTGGTAGCAATCTTAATGTTCTGATCTTCGCTCCTGGATTGCTCTGCATTTTATTTTTTTCTCAATTTGTTAGAGCTAGCAATGTTAGAAGAGCCAGTGCAACCATCAAAAACAAAGTGTTAAAATAAACTTTCTTTAGCTCTGCTCTCTTGCACCTTGCTCTCGTTACCTCTCTCCCTCCCTCCCCCCTTCTATTTTATCAGTCCCACCCCCTGCACAGACTTGGTGCCATTTCTTCAGGCATACTGATAATTGCTGAGAATGCAAGCTGCCGGGGGTTTGGCCTGTGAGACCACATGGCAAGACCAGCAGTGGGGCGGGGGTCCAAGACTGAACAGCCAAAGGCATGGCAGAGCTTTTGAACAGGGGAGAGGGAGAAGTAAAGGGGGAAGATGTATTGAAATCGAGGCTCACATTGTGTTTGTGCAAGTGAATGTGGGTCCGTGCATGGGGCCACATGTGGAGGCCTAGTCAGGGCATTTGCTACAGAGCACAAAGAGAAGGCATCCAGCTAGGTCATGGATCCTGTTAATCTAGCTCAGGGGCTTTCTGGTAGGGAGGCAGCATTTGGGAAGAGGTACAATTTGGTATAAAAAATTAAGCAAAGCATGCAGGCCCAATTCTGAAGCAGGCACACAAAAAGGACACTAATGGGACTATAATGGGGCCTTGCCATGTGGCTGTGCACAGAGTGGGAGGGTGTGGGGTGGAGGCCCTGTACACACTGCGTTTTGGACAGGGAAGGCCCTGGGGACACAGGAGAGAGGTGTAAAATGTCAAAAAAGGGGAGGCTCAAGACCTAAAATAAACCACATGGGGGGGTTTACTGCAAGGCCTCAAGGCCCAGAGGGAGCATGAGCAATGTGAAGGTTTTCAAAAACACAAAAAAAATCAAAAAGAGAGGGAATGAGGTGGGAATAGCTGACAAAGCTGGTAGGCACTACAGGAAGGGCAGAAAGGAGCTGAGGGAAGAACAGGAGGCCAACAAACTCATGCAGTGGCCATTTTAGACCAGGCCACGAGTCCAGAGAGAGGAGGGGACTTACAGAGGTGCAAAAACATGGGAAAAAGGCATAAATAAATGCTAGAATACTCATAACGACACAGTGGGGGACAGTCCAAATATCTAACGAATCCACAGATAAACAACTAAATAAATAAATAAATAGATAAGAAATACCACAAAAAAACAAACAAACAAAAAACATGGAGACCAAAAGAAAGAAGACATGACAGAGGGGTAGGGCATGCACCCATACTCATGGAGGTTATGGACCATGGAGGAAGGCCACAGCAGCTGGGGGGCACTGCATTGGGGGACATTTGGGGACCATCAATGACAAAGAGAGAAAGGAACTGTTTATGACCAGGGATGGTAGAACCCCATGATTAACATGTGCTTTCTTTTACAGCATTTTTACTATCATTAGGAACACGAAGCAGAGCAGAGGATGATGGCACCGAAAAAGAACAAGTTGACTAAGGAGGAAGCTTACAAGGCTATCATCGAGTTGGCCAAATGGGCCAACAAGATATGGGAGCTGGTAGAGGATCTGGATGCACAGGAATCAAAAGGAAAGAGAAAGGGGGAGTGGGAGGAAGCAGTGGCAGGGGGCACAGGCCAGCCAGATTGCCCAGTCCAAAAAGGCTACCATTCAGACAGATGAGCCCAGAAGGGCTAGAGCCAAGGGCCTCAAGCCCCATGCCAGCTGCCCCCCAGACCCCAGAAATCACAATCCCAGTGCCCAGCCCAATCACCCCATTGCTGCCTGAGAAGTAGGGGCTAGTACCAGCAACACCGATGTCAGTGGGAGCACAGACTCAGAAGGCGATTGGAGCACCACCGAGCTTAACAACAGGTAATGATGGAGGTAATCTGAGCAGTAGCATAAAAGAATATGTAGAACAAATGATTACGGCCATGGGACAAGATAGGCTAGGGCAGCTGGAGAAAGCCCTAGGAGAAATCAAGACAGGGAGGGGGAAGGTGCAGGAACGTGGAGCATGTCAGATGCTGGTATGCTGCCTGGGGGGGGTCGCGGGACATTGGGTCATAAGGGATGAGAATAGGTGAGCACTTCCCTATGGCAACAAAAGAAAGGATATGGAAGGGAGAGTACTTAGATGTTTTCGCCCTGGTAAGTAAGGAGGCAGTTTTGAAATATGACGAAAAGGAGATCATTGGGAAAGCAGAGATGGCAGCAGCAGTGGTCCTACTCAGGAAGAACAAGGAGGACAAATTCACCAAAGGTAAGACATGGGACAGCTGGTACATGGGTTTCGCCACGTACCCAGCCATAGTGTTAGAAAACAAGCCCAAGTTGGGGATCCCCTTGATAACCTACCAGCTCATAATATGGAGGGCAAAAGCCAAAGGAGGAGTGGGGTGGACAAATTATGATGAATATTTTAGACAAAGGATGGCCACCTATGGAGACTTTAGGTGGGATACCAAACAACTGGATCTGTGGATGGATTATGTCATGGACAAGTCCACACCAGATGGGGAAACTGAGAAGACCCCACTGATACAAAAATATTGCTGGGTCTACAACTGAGCCTTTTGCTCCTGGCTGCAGTGTAGATTCCGCCAGATGCAGGACAAACTGGGTGGGGGAGCAGCCCAATGTGGTGCAAGGCAGTGCCAACCCATCCTTTTGGGGGAACCAGGGGGGTTTTGGGGTCAGACAGGAGCTAGGGGTGTTTGGGGGAGGGGGAATTTGGAAGGGGGGACAAGCATTAAAGAACAGCCTAGTGGAGGTGGGCAGGTATTTAACATGGCAAGGACACCGATCAGTATCAAGAGTTGGGAAATAGGATTACAGGGACATATGGACCAAATAGCAGCACAGAAACTACTGAAGGGGTTTAAGGAAGGTTTCAGCCTGCATTGTCAGGGCCCCAGGACAATATAGGACAGCAAAAATGTTGGGTCTGTAAAGGGGAAGGAAGAAATCCTGAGGAGGAAATTACAAAAAGATTAGGAAGTAGGGAGGATAGAGGGCCCATTTTGGGTACCCCCATTTGATAATCTGAGAATACCCCCTTAAGATTGTGCCCAAGAAACAACAGGGGTAATTTAGGGTGATACATCATCTATCATTCCCAGAAGGGGAGTCAGTGAACAATTACATCGATGAAAGGCACTCCAAAGTAACTTATGCTACCCTAGAGGAGGCAGTGGAAATCATTAAAGCAACCCCACAATCATGGCTAGTGAAGACCAACATAGAGGCTGCCTTCAGGCTCCTTCCAGTGTGCCATTTAGACTGGGACCTGTTGAGCTTTAAGCTAGATGGGGAATATTACTTTGACAAAGCCATGCCTATGTGTTGTTCCACTGCTTGTACCTCTTTTGAATTATTTAGCACATACCTACAAGGCATATTTCAAAGACAGTCAGGGTACAGGACAGTAATACACTACCTTGATGATTTCGTACTGATTTGGAGTGGGAGGGAAGAGCCTGAGGAGATGCTCAGGAGCTTTCAGACACTGTGCAAAAACTTGGGGGTGCCATTGGCACCAGACAAGAAGGAAGGACCTAGCAGGATCATTTAGTTCCTGGGCATAGAGATTAATGCACAGAAAGAGGTCTTTGGATTACCAGAAGGCAAGCTAACTAAGTTGAGGGGGCTCCTAAAGGATCATAGGCAAGGAAGGAGAAAACACCTGAGGCAGGTTCAACAGCTGATAGGACACCTTATTTCTGCATGCTGGGCTATCAGCCCAGGACAGCATTCACCAGGCGAATAGCACAAGCCACTTCACTGGGTGGATATCACAAGGGACACAAGGGAGGACTTGAAAATATGGGACACATTTCTAGATGCAATCAATGGCACATCTTTTTGGCAAGATGACTGGGTATTTAATACAGATCTAGAAATGTACACAGATGCCTTTGGGGGAGGCTGGGGATGGGGGGATACTGTAGGAGAAAATGGTTTTCCGAAGCATGGCTGCAGAGATGGATAGATTTAGTTCTGACCAGAGACATCACCCTGTTTGAAATCATGCCAATCTGGGCCTGCATGATAGTATGGGGGCTGGAGCTTTGGAACCAAAGGGTGACTTTCTGGTGTGACAACAGAGCAATGGTGAATGTCCTCAACAACAGGAGGGTATTGACTGGGCCAGTGCTTTGGGCACTGAGGCAGTTAGTATTGCAAGGGCTGAGGCTTAACATGACATTCAGGGCTAGGCATATAGAGGGGATCAAAAACACTATAACTGACAGCCTCTCCCATCTGCAGGTGGAAAGATTCTGGGCCTCAGCACCAAAGGCAGAGGTGCAATAGACGCCAATACCAGAGGACATATGGAAAGTTCGTTGGAAGGAGCTGAGGTCCTGTTTCGGAACTCCTGGTCCACCAGGATGCTCAGATCCTATGAAGGGGCTTGGTGAGCATTCCAGCAGTTTAGGAAACAGCACCACATGAAAGTAAGTGGGCAAGTCATGGCTAACCAAGTGGCAAAGTACATAGTGCACTAATGGAAAAAGGGAATGGCATACGCCACCATATGAGTCCACCTGGTGGCCATCAGCATAGTGTGCAACCTTAGACAGTGGCAGGACCCAACAAAGTCCATGTTAGTGTGGTGCATGGTCCAGGGTTGGGGAAGGCTTGGCATGAAGACAAAGGATGAACGGAACCAGTATCACACAGCATGATGGAAGGTATGGAGCAGGCAGTGGCAGCTGTTTGCAGCACATTATTATTTCAAGCAGTATTTACAACAATGTATTATGGTGCACTAAGGGTGAGCAAAGCAGTAGGGCACAACAAGGGAAACCTGGGGGTGGGTTGGAACAAGAGGACCTTACCTGGCAAGGGGATGCAATTGACATAAGGATGAGAAAATCAAAGACAGACCAAGAGGGTAAGGGGCTCAGGTATGACTAGACAGACAAAGGAGCTGGCTAGCTGCCTGGTCAGAGCATTGTGGACCTACACCACAGTGCATCCACCTTGAGCAGGCCAGTTCTTTATTCACAGGGAAAGAAAAAGAGCCACAGGTTACCAGGTGACAGTGGTGCTTAAAAAGTGCATGGCATTCCTGGAGGAGAACCCCAAGAATTATCCTCACATTCATTCTGAATTGGGTGGGCGTCACTGATGGCATCAGCAGGGGGGTTCCGTGGCACAGGTGCAAGGGGTCGACTGAAGTCTGACTGTTATAAATAATACATAAGACCATTAAACAAATAAGTAACCAATTCTCCAAATATCTCTACACAGGTTAAGGGAGGGCTGGGGGGATGGGGGTAGTTTGCAAAGATGAACGCATTGGGGGGACAAAAAGGGATACAGTAGGGAGCATGGACAGCAAGAATGTCTAATTAATCACACACACTTTTGTCTCTCAGCAGATAAGGGGTGGTGGCTGGAGGTATGGATATGCAACCACTATTACATTTATTGGGCAGAAAGGAGAGTGTCCAAAAAGGAAGGGGGCAGACACCTTTACCAAGACCCCAGACAATGCCAGTTGACATGGCAGGGCATCAGGGGCATGAAATGGGCCCAGCTGCTTCCAACATTGAGAGATATAAGAGAGAGACTGCCACCACCAGACATGATTATTGTACATTTGGGAGGCAATGACATTGGATCCAGGCCATGGTTGGACATTTATTTACAGATTAAGCATGATATGGGCATAATAAAGAAATGGTGTCCAGAAGTAACCCTGATGTGGTCAGACATGGTACCCCACAGGGATAGGAGGCATGCACACAGTCACCTCACAATGGACAGGGTAAGGAGAAAAATAAACAAAAGGATAAGCACATGGTTCATAACCTATGGGGACAGGGTCATTAGGCAGGGCATAGAAGAGCATGAGGAAGAGTTCTATAGACCGGACGGGGTACACCTATTAGACATAGGGGTTGACCTGTTTAATTCAGAGACCATGGGGAGTATTGAAGACTGGAGGAGGAGCCTTGGTTAGCAAGGAAAAGGGCCCAGTAATGTGGGGGGGAGAAGGCCATCATCCAATGCAAGATGGAGACGGCCTAGTGGTGAAAAGATTATAAGAGCTGCCAGGAGGGGAGGGGAGAGAGGGGGAGAACACACACAAATGGAGAACAAAGAAAAGAGGAGAAGAGATGCAGTAATGGGTGCCACACAATTACCTCCCAAGAAGAAGGAGAAGGGCCCCCCAGATTCTACGTCTGCGGGGTGAGAAGATGAAGATAGAGGAATACATAAGAAATGAATAATCAATGTGTGGAACTTTTGTATAAAATGAAATGCACATAAGCTGGAAAATAATGTACAAAAATTGGAAATACATTGAAAAGTTGGGACCAATGATCTTCAAGTTTGTAAATATGATTTTTATGGAATTATGATATATAGGTCTATATATATAAAAAGAATAAATAGTGGCTGATCTGAGCACCCACCACTACTGTGTAGCCTCTTTCTTTGGAAATCCAGGACAATGGAATTTGCCTCTAAAGGTCAGACCAGGTTGTCCTGGTGACCACCCAAGAAGTGCCAAATGAATGACGAAATAAAAGGGGAAGAGCTAAAAGGGTGACTCAGAGAAAAAGAAGGGGGGAAGGGGAAGGGGCACAAGGAGATGACATCACAAAAGGGATGGAGATATTGAGGGGCTGGAGTAGCTAGCAATTGGCTAGGATAGACAGGAAGAAGAGGAACTATGCTGGCCTTTTAAGGGGCCACAGTGAAGGAAGAGCCCTCTTTTTAGCTTGCTACTCACCTGATTAATAAAACCCACTCACCCACCCAAAAAAGGGAGAGTAAAGAAGGATAATGTCTGGGCCCAGCCAAAGGTGGACAGCTGGATAGGATAGATAAAGGAAGAATAAGAATGACAAAAGAGAAGGACAGCCAAAGGTGGATGGCTGAGAAGGGATAAAAGCAAAAAGATTGCATATGGAAAGATTATAAGAGCTGTCAGGAGGGAGGCGGGAGGAGAACACACACAAATGGAGAACAAAGAAAAGAGGAGAAGAGATGTGGTAATGAGTGTCACTCCGTAACCTCACAAGAAGAAGGAGAAGGGCTCCCAGATTCTACGTCTGAGGGTAAGAAGACAAAGAAAGGAATGCATAACAAATGAATAATCAGTGTGTGGAACTTTTGTATAAAATGAAATGCACATATGCTGGAAAATAATGAACAAAAATTGGGAAGAAATGGAAAGTTGGGACCAATGATCTACAAGTTTGTAAATATGATTTTATGGAATTATGATATATGGGGCTATATATATAACACAAATACATATTGGCTGATCTGAGCACCCACCACTACTGTGTAAGCCTCTTTCTCTGGAAATCCAGGACAATAGCATGTTCCTTAATTTCGGGTATGGATGATGTTTATGTTCCATTTGTGCAAAAACAGGGTCATTATTTTCATTATTAAGCCATACCCATATTATACTAATTTGTTCTGCTAGGTAATAATTTTGGAAATCCTATAGCACCAACCCACCATTTGATTTTTTTTTTAAAGTTAATTTATCACATGCTATATATACATGGTCACTTATGCGTCCATATAAATTCTTTTTTGGAATTTTTCAGTTTATTAAAAAAATTCTTACGCTGGAAGGGTAGGTAAGGTTTAAAATAAATATACTAATTTTGGGAGGATATTAATTTTTATTACATTTCCCTTCCAATTAGGGTGAGGGCAAAGATTGCCATCTATTTAGCAGCTTTTAGATGGAATCCAACATTGCAGGATAGTTACTTTGAAACAGCTGTTCCACTTGGTATATTAAGATTATTCCTAAATAATGTATTGTTTCTACAAGTTGGCAAGGGCAGTTATCTGGGAGTTGTAAGTGGTAAGATTGATGTAATTGCATTATAGAGGTCTTATATCAGTTTATTTTATAACCAGATGCTTTTTTCAAATACTCCTGAGAGAGAGTAATAAACTCTTTTAATGTATTAGTAGGGACTGTTAAATACAGCAGAGTGTTATCCATGTATAAACTAATTTTATGTTCATTATTATTGATAGTAATTCCTTTAATATTGGGGTTCTCTTATTGCTATCACTAGAGATTCGATAATTAGTGAAAATATTAATGGTGATGGGTGCATCCTAGTCTAATTCCCTTAGTTAATCTAACCTGTTTGGACAAATTGGTATTAGTTTTCATTTGTGCTCTTGGATTAGTGTAGATACATTTTATTCAATTTCTAAACTGGTGCCAAATCCCATCTTATAAAAAGTAATGAAAAAAATTCCCCCTCTCTAGTCAGTAAAATGCTTTGTCTGCGTCAACCAATAACATAATAGCATCTGTGGTGTTATTATTAGCTATAATATATATTGTTCTTCCTACATTTTCAGTAATGCTTCTGCCTTTAATAAATGCATTCTGATCCTGCGTTATCAAAAGTGGTAGAACCTGTTCCAATATTGATGCCAGTATTTTGGTAAAGATTTTATAATCTGAGTTTAACAATTAGATCAGTTTGTACGATGTGCAGCTAAGTGGGTATTTTCTTTTTTTTTTTTGAAATAACAGAATTACAGCTTATTTGAATGATTTGGGGATGTTCTGTACTTTAATACAGCTGTTGAATAGTTCTGTTTAGATCGGTATTAATATTCATTTAAATTGTTTATAGAATTCAATATTTATTCTGTTAGGCCCTGGAGTGTTTCCTTTTGATAGTGATTGCATAGCAACACCAATTTCTTCTGCTGTTATTGGACAATCCAAAAAATCTCTTAGAGATGTATCTAGCTTATGGGCTGTTATTTTCTCTAGAAATGTTTATGTATCCACTGATTCTCAGTTTAATTTGAATTTGTATAAATCTTGATAACATTTAAAGAACTCATTATTGATTTCCTTTGGCTGATTTTTATTACACCATTTTCATATTATTTATTATAGCATGTTGTTCTTGGTCTTGCTTTAATTTCCAGGCTAGCAACTGTAAGGGTTTATCAGCTATAAAATAATATCTTGACCTTGTTTACAAGATTTGCTTTTCTGCTTTGTCTGTGACTAATTTTTTATATAGGATGTTACGCTTTCATGAATCAAATGGTTATATACTGTATATTTGGGTCAAGCATTGAGCAGTATAACTATTCCTAATATTGTGAATCTCTAGCTCTAATTGTTTTTGGAGATTATACCATTCTCTTTTTTGGCCTGTGAGTGGAGCCTACAGCCCTTCTGTCATTGATCAGACTGTAGCTGTAAAATGGTTTTTCCTGGAACTATCTTTTTAGGCATTTGGATATATTCCTCCACAGCTGCAAAGTAGTGCACTCCCCCTCCGATTTTTGCAATTTGATGCTCTATGTTAAAGGCATCTGAAGGGGGGAAGGGTGCTACCATATTGTACCTCAGAACTTCTCAGTATTAACAAAAAAAAACCTTTTAAACTGCTTTTTCGGTCATCTGTCCAGCTCAGTCTAACATATTTGTTCAATGTCTTTCAGCAACCTAGGGGTTAACTCATTTTCTCTGGCTTTTGTGAATGTCAGACTCAGTATCAGATTATAGAGAGTACAATTGCAGTCTGTTAGCTGTCATTCCTAGAGCAGAAAATGTTGTACACAAGCACACAAAACACACACACACACACACACACACACACACACACACTCACATGCACACACACACAGCATTTATTCTGACTAAATAAATTCAAGGGGACTGATTTAGCAGAATGGTAGTTTTTGATAATTGTGACTAAACAGCACTATATGGCACCAACAAGAAAACAACTTTGTTCATTTGGTAGCTCATCACAGCCCAAGCATACACACACACACACACCAGCAGCATTTACTCTGCCTAAAAAATTCAGGAGGACAGATTTAACAGCATGGCAGTTTTTTGATAATTGTGACTAAATAGCACTATATGGCACCAATGGGAAAATAACTGTGGTCATTTGGTAGCTCTTCATAGCCCTATTGGGTCTGGCTAGAATTTGTTTTATGAGTCATTGTTGACTGGAATCTGCCACAGAGCCATGCCTTAAAAGCATCCCATATTATCAGAAGTGAATTAGTTTCTTGCTGAAGAAAGAGCTCCATATTGCTTGTGACTTCTGCTAAAAAAAGGCATGTCCTTAAGTAAAGTTGTCTATTCTCTATGGTTTATTAATAATATGGTTACTGGAATGTATTAATTCTAATATGCATGGAGAGTGATCAGAGATGGTTATGTCTGGGTACACTACTTTCTGAATCTGATATAATATTGTTTCAAACAGTAAAAAAAAAACATCTATTCTTGAATATACTGTAACTGATAAGCTGCTAAAAAGAAAGAGCATGTTTACTCCTTTGAATTCATTTGTATCCAAGGATCTACTATTCTAAGTTCATTGATGAAGTTATGAATAATCTTTTTGGAGATTTTATGAGAATTATTTGTTTTAGATGTTTTATCATTTTAATGCAGAGTTAAATTAAAATCTCTACCTATCATACATGGTGCGTGATGTTGAGACAACTGTAGAAAAAAAATTTGAAAACTAGGACTAGTCTTATTCGGTCCATAAATTGTTGAGATGGTGAAATGTTGATTTTGGATTTGAATTTCTGCAATGATATATATTCCTAATGTGTGAACAGTATTTTTTTTTTGATGATAGGTTTCAAGCTAGATTTTCAGAGGAAGATTGCCACCCCCTTTGCATATTGTTAGTAAAGTGCATACAGCCCAGGACCCCATTGGTTCTGAAACCATTCAAATTATTTTTCTGAAAATGTGTTTCTTGTAACATAATACAATCAATATGCTTTTTAATCTAAATAATTAATTACTTTGATTACCTTAGATTTGTTTCTGCCAGTCTGGTGGCACTAAGGATTGAGGTGCTGGATGCCACACCTCATGCTACACTGGTGACCCAGGTTCCAGAACTATCCTAGGCCACCAGGGGGTGGTTGGGGGGTGGGAGCTGGATTGAGCAGCCCGCCATAATTCTCCTGTCCTGGGGAGGGACCCATAAGTATGGCTGTTACCATCAAGAGTGTCCAGGTGGCAAAGCCATTGGGGTGTTCTATGTGGGAAGGGAGGCAGCAGGAGTCTGTAATAGCAGTACATTGCATGCTCTACCTCCATGGCCCCATATACACCATTGCCCTTGGGAAGCTTGGGGTACAATTGGAAAAAAAACTCCTGCTTCATGACCCCTCAGTCAACTCCTGCACTGGGTGGCTCCACGGGATTACCTACATTGTCTCTGTCCCAGGGTGGCCCTGCCTTGAAGAGCAATTCATGAGGTTAAATCCTGCAGAACTCTGCAGGGTACCTAGGTGATCTCCGCCAACAGGGTGGTCATGCTGAGAGGGGCAATTTGCTGGGTTAAACTCCCACGTGGGTTGTCTCCTGAGTAGGGGAGACCAAGGGTGAAGCTATCACTGGAAAGGAGGAAACAAGATCTGTTTCTAAAACCCTTGATATTCCAGCTTGCAAATGTGATCGTATGTGCCATATATCTGATTTATTTCCCTCTTAATTTTAATTTTTTCTACATCTAACTTTGTTTAATTTTGTTTCTGACTTTCTTATTTTTTCTTAGACCTAGACAGTAATTTACTATGAGTTTATTTGATGCATTTTTCAAACTAAGTAAGGTTAGATTTCTGTTTCCCCCCTCCCCAACACCCCAGCCACTGTATTTCTAGAAAGCCAAATGATTTCCAGCCCACCCCCCGTAGTATTGGAAATGACATATATAGTCATCTCTGACACCTTCTCAAGCAGACCAGTGGTGTTGATTTTATTGTTAGGAGAATTGAGTATCAAGGGATAAGCCAACCAAAAACTCAAGAAGAAAGCAGCAAAAACAAACAAAAAAAAACACCCCATCATATCCCACTCTCAAAAGTATATTTTCTTTTGTAAGTTTTCTTTGTATAAGTTTATTCTTTCTTATCCTTTTTTCTTCATTTTTCATCCCCTTTTTCCCTTTTATTTATTCATTCTTTACCCTGCTCTTTTTCCCTACCCACTTTATCTTCTTCTCCCCTCCTTGCCTCCTTGTTTGCTTCCCTTTACTTCCCTCTCCTATTCTTTCCACCATCTTCAGTGTTCCTTTTTTTCATATCTCTTTTTGTATCATCCTTGTATTGCTTTTTTCCTTTCCCTTTCTTTCCCCCTTTTCTCCCTTACCCCTACTTTCATTCACCTCTTTTTTAAATGCACACCCATTTCTTCTGTTTGATGAGCTTAATATTTTTTGGATTACTGGGTTCTTATTGTCTGGTGTTTTTGTTTGAGGGATAAGGTCAGGCCTGCCTTCGTTCTTATTGGTATGAGATTTTTTATCGTTTGTACCCAGGAAGGCATGCTCAAATGCTTCTTGAGCTTCTTACAGGTCATCATAAGTTTGAAGGTTCCCATATACCAGAAACTTGATTTTAGCTGAATACATCATTGCAAACTTAATCGCTTGAGCAAAAAGTTTTTGTTTTAATTAGTTGAATAATTTCCTTTTAGCTACGGGTTCATTAGAAAAACCCAGGTACACATTGAAGTGCATGTTCTCTATTCTTCAACCTTTTTCCATTCTTGCTTTCTGGAGTATGGCCTCCTTTTCTTGAAATTTGTGGGGTTTTACAAGAACCGTCCTAGGATAGTTTCTAATGTTAGTTGCATATCTGGGGTCGCTTCTGTGTCCTTTATCCAATCTGATCTTCTCCTTAGGATATTTTTTTGTCCACAGGAACTGTTATTAGCTTTTCAAAACCTGGCAATGGGTCCCCCCTTTCTATCCCTCCAGAATATTAAGAAGCCTTAAATTGCTTTTTCTGGATCAATCCTCTAAATCTATCACTTTTTGTATCAAGTACTGCAGTTGCTTGTCATGCTGAGTCTGGATTTTAATTAGGAGGGATGTGGAGTCTTCTAGTTCGGAAACATAAGATTCCAGTGACTGTGTGAATAGACAAATTTTCCATTTTGCTATTTAGGTTAGCTAGTGACATGTCCACTGCACTTATTGAACATTTACTGTCCTTCAAAGCATCTAACATAACACCGTGAAGGCTGTGCATGGCTTGTACCACACCTTCATTTGGATCAGAAGTGCTTTTGTCTGCTGTCATAACTTTTTGATTTGATTTTGGTTAGATGAGGTGGCATCTGAATTGATGCCAGATGGATTCCCTTTTTCACTTTGTCTTTCAAGTTTAGCACCAGGAATCCTGCTGAGAGTCTATTGTGCTTCTAGGGATTCTGGAGATCTTGCCTCCTCTGTGGCTTTAGTTACTGTTTTTCCCTGTGTCTGCTTGTGGTTCTGTGGTGTCTGAACCTTTGTCAAAGTGTTTGTTAGGTGGAATGTCTTTGCTGCTCACCTCTAGTTGTCTTTTCTCCCCCGTAAAGTAATACAAAATATTACCTTGAGCTACAAGTTCTTTTCTTACCAGTGTCTCCCAGAGTGGGGAAAGAAGGTCTGATGTTCTGGTTTTTAGGTCCAGTACACTCAGGGAGAGGGGGGTGATTGAGGCTTTTGCAAATCTCATTGCTCTCCTTTGCTGTTTTTCAGTAGAACATTGTTCTGCTATTTCTGTCACTCAACAAACAGTTTTGGACATAACTTTAAAAAGCAAGTGTACCATTTACTTTTACATGAAATTTCACCCTGTGTTGATTGCAATATTCATACAAAACATGCTGAGGCTATGCGACGGCATTCAGTTTAAGCCTTGCATCCGGCATGTGCAGTCTTCACTAGATGTTCCCCATGCTGGACTGTCTAAATCTGAGACTGTTCATGTTTCTCTGTCATGCTGAACTGAGAAAGATGGGGTGTTCTCTAAATTATGTCCCTGTGGATGACATCACTTCACCAAAAGGCACTACATTTTTTCTAACTACTATAAATAAATGCCATATAGGTGTTTAAGCCATAATTAAATAACATGTTCTACACAATTTAAACCAAGCTCCAGTACTGCTAAAGCATATGTTAATAAAGCTTATTGTCTTGGATTTCCCCTTTTCCCACAAAAGACAGACACTGGAGTTGTGCTCAGATTGGCAATTAATTTATTCATTTTTATACTTTGTATGTACCATAACCATTTTCCATCATTTATTTTCACAATTCTTTGCTCATATTATCTTAACTTATCAATATCTGGTTTCTGGTCCTTCTTGTTCCCTTCTTCTTCTTCTTCTGGCCTCCCCAGGTGAAAACCTGGGAGCCTTCATCTTCTATCTTTCTTGTAGGTAACGGTGAGAACCGAGACCACTCTTTTCTCCTTTTGTTCCTTCTTCTTCAATTCATATTCCTTTATCATCCCCTTTTCCTCCCCCTTTCCCTTTCTTTTTGCCTCCTGCCATCCACCTCTAGCTGTCTATCATAGTCCATATAAAAACGTTTTCTCTGCCATCCACCATTGGCAGGCTGATCGGTTCCTCTTTTTTACCCTCTTCCCTTTCTCCTTTTGATGGGTGGGTGGGCGGCATCAAAAACTCCAACAAAAGAGGCTGAATTGCTGCAGTGCAGAGGCTTATGTACTCTGCCTAACCCCTCCCCTTTTTCCCTTTCCCACCTATCCCCTTTATTTCCTTCCAGAGCTCCGCTCTTCCTGTCTCCTCCACTCTGTCCTTTTCCCTGGCCCTTCCCCTCCCTCCATCTGAGCACAACCATCCAAGGGGGTGTACAGGGTCCACCAGGACAACTTGGTCTGCCCCCTTAAAGGGGCAAACACCATTGTCCCAGATTTCCCCTTTTCCCACAAAAGACAGACACCGGAGTTGTTGTTGTGTTCAGATTAGCAATTAATTTATTAATTTTTACACTTTCTTTGTATGTACCATCACCATTTTACATTATTTATTTTCACAAATCTTTGCTCATATTGTCTTAACTTATCAGTATCTGGTTTCTGGTCCTCCTTGTCCCCTTCTTCTTCTGGCCTCCCCAGGTGAAAATCTAAGAACCTTCTTCTTCTGTCTTTCTTGTAGGTAACAGTGAGAACTGAGACCACTATTTTCTCCTTCTGTTCCTTCTTCTTCTCTTCATATTCCTTTATCATTCCCCCTTCCCCCCTTTCTCCCCACAGCCTGTCTCCAGCTTCCATTGGATGACTGGCCTTCCCCCCTTCTGACCTGTTCCTCCTTCTATTGTCTCCTTTCCTGCCTCCTCCAGGTCTCAATAAAACCCATCATCTCTGTGTTAAACATGTCTATTGCTATATCCGACAAGTGTGCCCCATCTGCTCTGTAAAAGTTATCTACCCAATCTTCCACTCCCCTCAAAATTACATTTCCTCCCATAGCCCTTATCAATGTCCCCACCCTTCTATTCATCTTCCTCTGGGCCCTATCCATAGCTATATGGCTGTGCTTGTGTCTCCACACTGTCATTGGTATCATGTCTGACCATGCTATGGTCACTTTCAGCCACCATTCTCTTATCCTTATAAGATCCTCCTTAATCCTCAAATAGGTATCCACCCAAGGCCTCCTCCCCAATGTTGTTACCCCCCAGATGTAAAATGATTAGATCAGAGGCAGGCAGCCTTTCTTTCATTTCTCTTAGGGTGGGGAGTAACTGTGCCCACCTCATCTCTCGAATGCCATGCCATACCAGCCTACATTTCTTGATGTCTTGGTAAAGCTGTTTGCCGCCAGCCTTCTTTTCTGCTCTCCTTTCTGCCCAGTAAATATAGAAATGCCTGCAGATCCATATTTCCGTGATATTCCTCGCCCTATTAAATCAAGCAAATTATTAAATTCTCTACCAAAACCATTTTTTATATATATTTATTTATTTCTTTTTTATATTGTCCCCCCATATATTCTGTTCTCCGTCCTGGAAGGTAAAACCCAGTGATAGGTTAATCACCATTCTTCAAGGTCCTAATGTACCTCTTATAACAGGTGGACTGCCACCTTCCTCTCTCCATCATAGCAGTCACTGTCTCTCCTTCAGCTGCCCAATTTGAAGCAGCCCCTATCCGAAAGGAGTGTGACAAATAATTCCTTGGGTCTTCCCCCAGGAACCCCATGCCCTTTTTGAGTATCACTGTTACCGGGTAACTCATCACTTTTTTCCCATCTCTGTGCACAAATAATTTTCCTTGTTTGTTAGAGCGCTCTGCGGTGTAAGCCCACAACCCTTTACAGGGCACAAGGTCCTGTCCCAGTGAGCCTTAATGGTTATCAAGCACCCTTTCCCTTCTTGATCTGTCTTGGATCTGCTAATCTTCAGCTGTATTTCTTGTGTTCCCCACTTTATGTCCCCCCATTGTAAACCTCCCTCTTCATTCCTACCATTGTGTCCCACTGCCTCGCTCACTCTCAGAGCTCCTGCAAACATCACCAAATAAATTGGTTGAAACAGCTGGACCTTGTCCTTAGATTTACAAATGGCTGGTAGTATCTCCCCCGGTCTACCCAACCAATGGTCTGCTATTGGCTGCCTCCCATCTTTGTTCCTCTGTTTTAATCTGCTCCACCCTTGCATCATTCTACAAATCAGCATTGACCTCGTAGGATCTTTCCACCCTTTTAA
Source organism: Neoceratodus forsteri (assembly GCA_016271365.2). NCBI lineage: Eukaryota > Metazoa > Chordata > Ceratodontiformes > Ceratodontidae > Neoceratodus > Neoceratodus forsteri. The sequence goes on from CM057449.1 coordinate 1,784,183,097, forward strand.
ACTGCACACCAAACTGATCCCCGCTAGGTACATTCCCATTGTCGTGAGAGCCATCCCTTTCTGCCACTGCTCTACTGTGAATTTTCCTAACTGCTCTTCTGTTAGTGTCCCACTTATCTCCATGCGGTGTGTTTCCATGAATGTTTGCAGTGCCCACCATGCACCTTCATAGGCCCTCAATGTCCATGGTGCCCATGAGCTGCGGAGCAACATTTCAGCTCCTTCTTGCCAATGTCCCAGATGTTCATTGGGATGGCAGTTTCGCTCCTCTGCTGTTGGTGCCAGCATCCAGAAATGATCCAGCTGCAGATGGGAAAGGCTATCAGCTAGTGCTCCTATGGATTCCAGGTGTTGCACTATCCTTTCCCTAAGAAGTGCCTCCATAATCTTGCTCACTACTGAGGTAAGACTGCTGGTCTGTAGTTCCCCGCTTCCTCTCTGCTACCACTCTTGTGAACTGGGATCACACGAGCCCTTCTCAAGTCTTTTGGGACCTCTCCTGTGCTCAGAGACTCACTAAACAGTTCTGATAATGGCTCTGCTAGTTCCATCCTTAGCTCCTTTAGTACCCTGGGATGTATGCCATCAGGTCCCATTGCCCTGTCCTCCCTGAGCTTATTGAGCCTAGTAGGACCCTTTCTTTGTGAAGGGACTAGTGCATACCTCCCTCCCTCCTGTGTCCATCGTGCCGAGCTGTGAGCCCTGCCTTACCTTCTCTTCAGGAAATACTGAGCAGAAGTATCTATTTAGGATAGATGCTTTTACATGGTCCTCCTCCTCTCATGCCCCTTATCTCTTTTGATCTTAGCAATACCCCCTCTGGACTTTCTCCTTTCACTAATGTGTATATATAGAAAGTCTTGTCATCTTCGTTTACTGTTTGTGCTAGTGTTTCCTCAGTTTGGGCATTTGCCTGCCTTACTGCCTTTCCTGCTTCCCTTAGGGAAGTTTGTTATGCCTCCTTATCTTCATCCCGCCATGCCTATATTTCCTGAAGGCCAGCCTTTGGTTCTGACCTTTCTATACTGTTTTGAGACCAAAGTGGTTTCCTTCTTCTTTTTGCACTTCTTTTTCTCCAACACAATGGGATGTTGCTTCAAGTCGCATCTTTGATGCTTGCCCACTTTGCCTGTACCCTTCATCTGTATTTCTTTTGTCAGGGCTAGCTTAACTCTGTTGGCCATCTTATCAAAGTCAGCTCCTCTGAAGTCCCATATTTTGCCTTGAATGGGATGATTTATTTCTAGTGGCCAAATTGAACATACCATGTGTGGTCACTGAGGAGGAGGACCCTGTAAAGGCATCTATCCTAAATATATACTTTTGCTCAGTATTTACTGAAGAGAAGGTAGGGCAGGGCCACAGCTCAGCATCATGGACACGGGGAGGTGAGCACTACCCCTTCACAAAAGAAAGGGTCCTACAAGAGCTTGCTAAGCTCAGGGTGGATAAGGCAATGGGACCTGATGGCATACATCCCAGGGTACTAAGGAGCTAAAGGAGGAACTAGCAGAGCCATTAGCAGAATTGTTTAGTGAGTCTCTGAGCACAGTGAGAGGTCCCAGAAGACTGGAGAAGGGCTCATGTGATCCTGCCCACAAGAGTGGTAGCAGGGAGGAGGCGGGAACTACAGACCAGTCAGTCTTACCTCAGTAGTGGGCAAGATTATGGAGGCACTTAAGGAAAGGATAGTGCAACACCTGGAATCCATAGGGGCACAGGATCCAAGACAGCATGGGTTTACAAAAGGAAGGTCCTGTCAAACTAATCTCATAGATTTCTTTGACTGGGTAACCAGAGTGGTGGACCAAGGGGGAGCAGTTGATGTCGCCTACCTTGACTTCAGCAAAGCTTTTGACACTGTTCCACATAGAAGATTGATAAATAAGCTGGGTAGGCTCGGGGTGGGTCAGAAGTTGGTCAACTGGGTGGCAAACTGGTTGACGGGCAGCAAACAGAGAGTGGTGGTAAATGGTATACAGTCAGAAGAGATGCAAGTCACAAGTGGGGTACCTCAGGGATCAGTCCTGGGGCCAGTCCTCTTCAACATCTTCATTAGTGACCTTGCAGATGGACTAGAGGGTAAGGCTTGTCTGTTTGCAGATGACACCAAGATCTGCAACAGAGTAGATGATCCAGATGGGGTGGGCAGAATGAGAAGAGATCTGGATAAACTAGCAAAATGGTCAGAAGAGTGGCAACTGGGATTTAATGCAAAGAAGTGCAAAATCATGCACATAGGGAAGAGAAACCCTGAAGCCACCTATAGGCTGGGAGGGGAGTTGCTAGCAGTCACAAAGGAAGAAAGAGACTTGGGCATCATCATCACTGATGACCTAAAATCATCCAAGCAGACCTCTAAAGCAGTAGGCAAGGCTAGGGGGGTGTTAGGGTGTATTAGTAGGGTATCACAAGTCGTAAGAGGGAGGTAATAATCCCTCTGTACAAGACACTGGTTAGGTCCCATCTGGAGTACCGCGTGCAGTATTGGAGGCCACACCTTCACAAGGACATTAACCAAATTGAGGCAGTCCAGAGAAGGGCAACCAAAATGGTGCAGGGACTGCATCAGAAGACATATGAGGACAGATTAACAGAGCTCAATATGTATACCCTAAGCAAAGGAGGGAGAGAGGGATATGATTGAGGTCTTCAAACACCTTAAGGGCATAAACAAGGTGAAAGAGTCTAACATGTTTAAATATAAGAAAAATAGCAGGACAAGAGGACACAGCATGAGATTAGAGGGAGGCCGATTAAGGGGAATGGAGGAAATTTTTTTCACAGAAAGGGTGGTGGATGCATGGAATGGCTTACCACAAGAAGTGGTGGCTATGAATACAGTGCAGGGCTTCAAACAGGCATGGATAGGCATAAGGGAGCAATACAAATGACTATGAATAGATAGGCCACTGACAGAGAAAAGGCCAATGGCACATTTATAAGGTAGAAAAATGGGCAGACTGGATGGGCCTTATGTGTCCTTATCTGCCATCAACTTCTATGTTTCTATGTTTCTATGTATGGTCCCCAGGTGACCTTCTATCTGAGGTCTGTGATTCTTTCCTGTTAGTCAGTACTAGATCTAAGATAGCCATGTCTCTTGTGGGTTTTTGTACAAGTTTTTGAGGCCATCCCCTGCAGGGAATCCACCATGTGTCTAGTTCTGGCAGATGTTACTGCTGGTAACTGACCAATCTGTATCTGGCATGTTGAAGTTTCCCATTATCAGAACCTCCCTTTAGCTGTCATGTTTTGTATATCTTCTAACAGTAATGTGTCTATGTCCTCTCCCTGATCTGGGGGCCTGTAGACAACCCCAGTTTGTATGGCTGTCCCATTTCCTGTTTCCAGGGTGACCCACAGTTCTTCTGGCTCTTAATGTGTATTCTGAATTTCTGTAGCTTTGATATTTTCATTGACATACAGGGCCACTCCACCCTCTCGCCACACTTTTTGCACCTCAGTCTCTTCAGAGCAGTATATAGCCAGGTACTGAAGTCTCCCAAGTGTGTTTACCGGTAAACCATGTCTCGCTAATTACTACTATGTCCAGTTTAGCCTCTGTCATTATTGCCTGCAGGTCTGGGATTTTGTTTCCCAGACTTTGAGCATTTGTGTACATGATTTTCCATTAGCCAGATTTTGGTGTGTTAGTTGTTGGGGGAGGTCTGGCATTTCCCCTGTGCATCGTATGGGGAGTCGGACCTTTTCCTTACCTGGTGATACAAATGATCTGCAAACATGCTGAACTCCTGTTTGACCACTAGCTGAGGGGTGAGGTGTATTCTTCCCATTCGATGTATGGGGTGCTGCACCCCTCTCCCCATTTGCTAGTTTAAATAGTCTGCAAAGATGCCAAACTTCTGCCCCAATGCACTGACTCCCTCCTTAGTCAGATGCAGTCCATCAAATTTAAAGAACTTTCACTCCCAAAATTATTGCCAGTTCCCTACAAATTTGTGTCCTTTTTCCTGGTACCAGCCCTTCAGCCACATGTTAAGCTCCCCTATCTCCCCTTCTCTGACCTTCTGTCCATCTGCCCCCCTCTCCCAGAGTGGCAGGATCTCAGAGAAGGAGATGCTGGACAAAATGGATGATAGCTTGTCACCCAGCCTGGTCAGGAGTTCCTTGGTCTCCACAACTGAATGGCTGGCAAGAGCATTAGTCCCTATGTGTACCAGGATGTCAATTTTTTCTCCTGCTTCCTGTACAGTTTTAGCAATGCTGTCAGTGTCTCTCCACGCTGAGGTACCTGGGAGACATCGGACCATTACCCCTGGCTGGAGATATGTATCAGCTTCCTGAATCATGAAGTCTCCTATGATCAGAAGTTTTTTGGATTTCCTTTTTGCTTTTTTTGTTTTGGTTCCTGTTTTGGGTGAGTTTTGTTGTGCTAGCTCCTGTGCTGCAGTTTCCTCTGCCCCGCTGTGTCCTCTGCCCCGCAGTGTTCTCTGCCCCTTTGTTTGATTTCAGAGATAGAGGCAGATACCTGTTTGTAGCTTTTATATGGTTTATGAAGGTAATATGTTGGAGAGCAACGAGTGATGGGACACCCAATTTGCCCCTCCTAACCACCTGCCAACCTCCTGAACCAACTGCCCTCTGTGGTAGAGGTGCTTCTGTTGGATGCTGGGGAAATGGTGGGTTGTTCTTATAATATATTTCCTTTTGAATATGCAATTTGAGGCATGCAATATCTGCCCATGCCACCTGGAGCTCAGCCCATCAGTCTCCAATGGCCCAGCATGTAGGACAGTGTCCTAAATCCTGTAAAACTGCCCTTCTGAAAAGTGTTCCACAGTACCTGCAGTTAACGATATCCATTCCAGATAAGTTGCTGAGTTTATAACCTGGTCAGAGTAACTAGAAGGAAGAAAATGAAAGCAAAAGTTTGATTTTGTGTTTTGTTTTTTTTGTTTGTTTGCTTTTGTGTAACTTGTTATAACAAATTAAATTACTTGTGCCCCTGTAATTTAGGTCACCGTGTGGATACCCCACTGATCCACTCCTTCCTGCTTTGCTACAGGAAATGTCATGACTGTGCTACCCTACAAAAGGAGTGTAGTGTGGGGTGGTTGGGCATGAGGGTGGGTGGCTGGGCCCTTCCCTGCCAAAAAGAGGAACACAGGATGAAAGAAACAAGGAGGTAAGAGCAGAAACAATCTGCCAGCAACAAATGCAGTAGCCCTGAAAGCTTATCCTAATGATAAATAAAACTGTAAAACCCGAAAAGCACCACCTGTAATAATTTCACAGAAGATATACCCTGTAAGAAACATTTTGCCACAGAGAAAAATAAATCAGTAACAGAAGATATACCTTGCAAAAGATAATTTGAATCAGAAGATTACAGCAGTAATCTGTTAGCACACACCTGTAGGCATACCCTGCAATAATGCAGCAGAAGGTATAGCCAGCAACAACAATTTGAATCAGACAAAAATAAAGCAATAAAATGTTAGCAACAAACAGTAAGAATCTCTGTGAGTACAAAATAAAAATAACAACACACAGTAAATCTGCCTAGCCAAAAGAAGCATTATTCCTTTCCCTTGCTCTGGTAAGGTTCTTTGCTCTGTCCTTTCAAGCAACCTAGAAGGAAAGAGCTCAGGTGAAGCTTAGGTGCCATGGCCAGCAAACCTAGTTTCCTTGCAGAGAAGCTAAGGGCTGCTAACCTTGTTTACCCCTGAGATCCGGTGACTTGTTCCTGCTCACTGTTCCTAAAACTTGCAGTAACTTTGGAGATCAGGCCATTACTGTGTGTGCTCCTAGGCTCTGGAACTCCCTCTTACTATATCTTCAGGGTGTCTCATCTCACTACCTCTTTAAAAGATCTTTATGGAACTACCTGAAAGACTCCTCTGCCTGCACTTTCCCTGGGTGTCCTGCACTTCCCTTAATCCAATGACTTGTGGGCCTAAGTATTTCCTCCTGAGCTTTTCCTTTTGGGCATGCTGTTCTCCTTGTGCTTTGTGCATTTTGCTCTTAACTTAGGACTTGTGCTAGTACTGAACCAAATTTTTTATTGTCTTTTCTGACTGTACTTATTCATATTGTGTAACGTGTTCTTGCTTCCTTTATATGTGTACATTGATATTTAATTTCATTTCATTTCATTTATTTTTTATACTCATAGGTTGGATGAGCATAGCTGCCATTTTTCAATAGCAACAAGTTAGCACACTTTACAAATAACAAAGACAACAATACAACAGACCATCATAAATACAGTAACTACAAAAGATACAAGATACAAGTATACAAGATATAAATAAGACACAAACTGTTAAGATAAACATGTGCAGGCATCATTGACTGTCAACCAGTGCTTTAACCTTGTTTTAAAAGACCAAACTGTTTTGCATTCAGCAATATCATTGGGCAAAGTATTAAAAAACAAAGGTGCCCTAAATAATATAGCTCTCTATCCAAGAACCCTTTTAAACGAAGGAAGTTTAAAAGTAAATTTAGATTGAGACCTAGTACATGAATTAAGGAAGCTAGGGAATAAAACAGAAACTGCAGGAGAAATAAAGCCTTTCTTCACCTTGAACATCAAAGTACCCAGTTTGTGAGATATCCTATTTTCAGGAGACAGGCTATGGGAATTTCTAAGGAAGAAACAGTGATGGGTTTGAAAGGAACAGCAAGCATGAAGCGAAGTATGAAATGATAGCTAACCCTCCATCTATCAAATAATTTACCTGAAATAGCTAAATATATAATGATGCCATAATCCATTGCACGCAAAAAAGCTATGGGCAAGTAGATTCCCAGATTCACTTGTCAAAAATTGCTTGACCTTGTAAAGTGAGCCCAGTCACTGGTGTAGGACTTTCTTAAACTAGTAATATGAGGTTCAAAAAGATAACTCAGGGTCAAATGTAATCCCCAGATATTTTAAACTATCTACCAGATCAATAGTATTCCCATCCTGAGCAACAACAGTGTGGCGTTTCTCATGCGAAGTATCTTTTTTCGAAAATAGCATAACTTTATTTTTTTTAATTAAGAAACATATGATTAGAAGACAACCAATTCTAGAACAAATCAAAATCAAATTGTACCACTTCCAATGCTTCATTTGGTCTCATACCTAAACTATAAAGAACTGCACCATCTGCATATAATATCATAGTAGATCAGGAACAAACAGAAGAAGCAGTATTCATATATAATGAAAAAATAAGAAGACCAAGAATCAACCCTTGGGGTACTCCACATTTGATGGAGCTCAGGAGGGAAACACTATTACCAGTTCAAGTTCAATGAGATCTATTAGTGAGATAGTGATGAAACCAATTAATGACACCACCAGAAAAATGGAAACTTCAAAGAACACTGTCAAGCAGACAGTGTTAGACCAAATCGAAGGCCTTGGTGTGGTCCACAAACAGTGCTGTGACAGTCTGCCTTTTATCAAGGGCTCCCTGAATGGCACCTGTGAATCCCACTAAGGCCATCTCAGTGTTGTGTAATGGCTTAAAACCATGTTGGCAATCCATGAGCAAACAATATTTTTCAAGATGTTCGAGAGTTTGATCCATTATAATTCTCTCCAGAATCTTAGAAACAGGTAATAACATAGAAATTGAGTGATAATTAGATAACAAAGATGGGTTACCAGATTTTTAGGACTGGAATAATAGTTGCAATTTCCAACAACTAGAAAGATACCAAGGGACAAAAAAAATTACCAAAAGAGAATAAGAAAAGGAATTTATATCCAACTTAATAAATCAGAAATCTATTCCGTCATGGGATGTAAGGAATCAAGGATGATATTTCTGAACATATGTCTTAACAATGTCAGGGGTAATTTATTTAAAGAAAAACTTAGGATGGACATTCACATTAGCCTGTAAAGTGGCACTTAGAGAAGGGCACTGATAAGGTTAGCTATAGCTATCCAAGTCTCTGAAAAACTTATTAAACGCTTCAGAGACTACATGGGTATCACTAAGTAATTGGTCCCCAACCTGTACAGACATAGAGAAATCTGTTTTTCCATGCTCAATTATGTTACTAAGAGTTTCCTAAGTTCTTTTTGGGTTACTGAATGCCTTTTTTTGTTCCGAAAGGCAATATTTAATTTTTGCCTTTCGAATTTCAGACTTGATTTGATTTCTTTAAGCCTTGTAATTTTGGAGAGAACAAGAATCCCTAATAATTTGATATTGTTTCCAGCTTTTATCATGGATTATCATTGGGTGCAGTAACTCAGGAGATAAGCATTTTTGCTTGCTAGCCCTAATCCTCATTTTCTTTAATGGTGCAAGTTTACTAATTATAGTATTGTAATAAGAAATAAAAGTTTCTAACAATGTATCCAAATTATTGATAGAATCAAGTTTAGTCCAATCAATTTCAGTACAGGCTATCTCAACCAGTTCTGGGGTTAGATGCTTAACATTCCTAAATTCTATATACTTGGGGGATGCTTAATGAATTTAACCAACCACTTACAAAAGACTGGACAGTGGTCACTCAGAATGTCTGGGAACACTCCCGAGTTGACAATCTGATCAGGATGAGTGACCACTGCCCAATCAAGTAAAGTCCCTATACCAGACTTATAATTGGGCCTAGTTACCTCCTCAATTAGCTGAAATAAACCTAAATCCATCAGGGATTCTCTGGCAGTGTTACTGGTGTCAAGAACCCAATTACAATGAAAGTCTTCTAACAGTAGCCACTCTCTATGTACAGGTAAGATATTTTTAACCCCAGCAATAAGTTCCAGACCAGATTCAAGCTTTCCTGGGAGAACATATATAGAACTAACAGTAAGATGTTTATCCTGACTAAATAATAGATCCAGAGAAGTTAAATCACAACCAGAATTGAGTGGGAAGATCACTGATAATAAAATTAAAACTACTTTAACATAAATCAGGCCCCCGTTTGCCTATCTTATCATTTCTGCAATGGTTGTAACCCACCAAAGATATATCAGCATCCTTAATTTTACCATTTAGCCAAGATTCAGACAAAGTAAAAATGTCAAAACTATAATAATCAACCCAGGCAACGAACTGAGTCCGTTTTGCAGGTAAGCATTGAATATTCAAATGCACAGTTTTTAAAGTTGAAACAACTGGGAAGAAACCTTTGTATGAATAGGAGCAGAAACAAAATCAGTGTTGCCAGGAAAAAATGGGACAGGGGTGTGAATGGACAGTACCTGAAATCAGCAACAATAGGGCTAACAGCCTATGTAGTCTTGTTTTGTTTTCAAAATATCCCTCCCTTTTCAGACTACACTTTATAGATTTGAAGCTAACTTGAGAGAAATAAGCATTAGCACAAAGGGAGAGATAAAAGTAAAAGGAGGGGGTCAATCCATACATGAAACAGGACTTGTAAAATCCCTCAAAGGACCCTTTGTCAAGAGTGGGAGACCAACTGAAGTTAAAATTCACTTCAACCAGGTAAACAAATCCTGCCAACTCAACAATACGACAGACAGAGTAATTCGGTGGTAAAATAAAAAACCCAGAAAAATTAACTAAAGCACTGCTACTGGGCAGATTACTTACTATCTGAATCAAATCTAGCAAAAACAGTAATCACAGCCCACCTTTAGACTCAGGAACAAACTATCAGAACAATGTAAAAACGACTTGCCTACTAATGACTATAAAAGGCATTCCTTTCTTTCAGTCAAAAGACTGAGCTTCCTCTAGGAGCAAAGCATGCTACACAGATTCGCTCAATGAAATTAAAATGCTCTAAGTCTAAGAGCTAATCAAAACATAGCCTAATTATAGATTGTATTACCTAACTTTTAATTATTTTATGACCATAACCTAATAATTAACAATACCCTTAATAAATAACATTCTCTCTTAATTTAAAAATTATTGCACTGAACACATAAATACAGTATTCTACAGGATTAACCCTGCTGAGTTTAAGTAAAATACAAACAATATCAACAGATGCTTCAACCCACAAAGGCAGACCAGATTACTAAGTGAATTTTCTTGGAGGAGTGGCTCTGGCTCCACTCACTACCGCTTACGCTAGTAAGCAGAGCTGGGGATTTAAACAACACAACCCCACCCCTTTGGATGACCTCAGCAGCTGACTCCCCTGAGCCCCCCTGCTCTCTGAGTATTAAAATGAATGTCACAGATGTTAAAACAGAACACAACTCAGTCTCTCACTCTGGCCCTTACTCCTTGCAATGTGCTGGTTCAGACAGGATACAGCGGGGGGTATTAGCAATGGGTGATAGCAGGCTTATTAGTGAAGTGTAGCAGCAGTCAAACAGCAGTGAGTGATGTGAGGATTTAAACACAACCCTGCCCCTTTTAATGACCTCAGCAGCTGACTCCCTCAAGCCTCCTGCTCGCTGAGTATTAAAATGAATGTCACAAATATTGAAGAAGAACAGGACACAGTCTCTCACTCTTGCCAGCATTCCTTTCAGCATGCTGGTTCAGACAGGATACAGCAGATTTATGCATGGGTATCAGCAGCAGGATATAGCAGGCTTAGCTTTCTTCTTGTCATCAAGACAAAGGTCGGGAAGCATATGAAAATCAGGAGCAGTTTCAAAATTTACAAATAGCATTTTATTTTTCTCAATAACAGCAAAATAAAAAGTATCAATTATTCAGTATAACTTTTTACATAGGCATTACAAACAGAGAAAACTAAATCCTTCTTCTGAGGGTTGTTCTTAGTTCCAGTTTACAGTCTTGCTGTCTCACTCTCCCAGTCTCTCTAATAAAAGCATTGCTGCTCTTTTTATAAGTCTTTGTTTGGTAACTTGTTAAGAGAGCCTGCTTCTCACAGAATGTTCTCAGAAGTTTACAGAATGTTCTTGTAAGTTTCATTCCTTGCAGGTGCAACAAAAAAATTAAAAACATAATGACCCAGAACTGACCTCTTGTTTACAGTCCTGCACAAGGCTTGAAAGCTGCCTCTCAGGTAAACCCCTTGAGTTCCAAATAGCTTTACAATCATTTAAACAGTATAACTATATAGAGTTTTGCCTTTGCAATCATTTTAACAGTATAACTATATATTGTTTTAAACAAAGGAATCCCAGTATCAGTGACATTTCCACATAAAGATCCATATATATATATATATATGTTTATACCCGGAGATATACAAGGGAAAAGAAAAGACAAAAATAGCAAGGGAAGACAGAGAGATAGCAAGAGATGGAGAAATGCAAAACCATTGGAATGATCAGTTCCTAGACCTCAAAAAACAATTTGGTTGTGAAACCAGACAGAGTAGAGACAGAAACGGAGTAGAAATAACAGATCTTTGTGTTTAAACTCTTTCTGCATAAAAAATGGAGCAGGGCATTATTCAACCCTGTCACACTTCTGTATATTCATATTATTTGTTCTTTTAGTAATTTTATGTACTGTAACTCATATGTCTATGTTATCCTATTATAACCTCTCCATCATACCTGAAAATAGGCATTTAATTGTCCGGTGCTCACCCTGGACAATAATAATAATTGACTACATTGCACATTATATGTTGGGATCTCTGGTTCTCTTCCCTTTCTGTAGAAGTGTGAATCTATCAACATTTTTAGTCCTTTTTGGCTCTATAAATAACCTCATGGGGTAGCCCTCTCTTCAAACCATTTATCTAGCTACTGACTTCAAACACTGAATTGTCCTACTCCACTGCAATTCAATTTAACATGCTTATATTGGCTGAGTGGGTTATTTTTCACTAAATGTCTAGGGTGGCAATTGTCAAATTGGATCATGACATTCTGGTCAGTGCTTTTAGGTGCAAAGCAGTCTCAACCCCACCAGTTCTTGATGAGCCTGAGATCCAGGATCATGTGAGGTCCAGGGCTGGGGAGTCTTCTCAAGCATGGCATGAGCCAGCCTAGGTAGGGCATAGAAACATAGACTTTGATGGCAGATAAGGACTGCTTAGCCCACCTAATCTGCCCATTTCCTATGTATTGATAAGCTGCAGATCCTAGTTAACCAACAGCCTACTTCTTCCTACCCCATCAGAATTGCTTTATGTCTGTCCCTTGCATTCTTGAATTCACCCACTGTTTTTGACCCCACAACCTCCTCAGGAAGGCCATTCCATGTGTCCACCACCATCTCCATGAAAAAATACTTCTTCACATGAAAATATACTTCCTCAGGGCAGTGGACATTATCTGGTGCTAAAGCAGTCCCTTGTAGTGGGTCATGTAAGACTTCAGCCAATGCAGCTGTGCTCCAGTGATTTCCAGAGAGGTGACTAACCCCACAGTTGGTCAACACAAAAAACAATAACATCATAAAGAGGGAAGAAGCCTGGGAAATGAAGCCCTGTGGTATTCCAGTCTGCATATTGTGATAGGCACTTTTTGCACATTTAATGTTGGTTCAAGGCAGGGGCATAGCCAGGAGGTGTTCTGGAGGCAAAGAACACAACCCTGACTTGCCTTAATGTTTAAGAAAACTTCCCAGTGGTGTAATCGGCACATGTGTATTATGCCGACTCCTACTCCTATCATGCTGCCAGGATAGACACAGAAAGAAACATGCAGTCTGCACTTGTGTTGCAGTGCGGGTCACCAACACAGCATGCACATCCACTGACATGCACCACTGAGGCATCAACTATGGTGAGGCTTCGGGTGGCTTTTGATCCATATTAACTTTTTTTTTTGGCAGAACTGCACAAGGCAGCAGTGTCTGGAGGCTTTGAGGACAAGGAGGTGGCTATTCTTTTTGTGGCACAACTTTGAGGTGGTGACTAGACTGGATGCTAAGCTTTGAGGTGGCTGCTTTTTTTTTTTTTTTTGGTTAGGCCTATTCTTTTTCTGGGCCCAGTGCAGTCCATGTGGTATAAAAGTGGTGGTTTAGAGCTTCCTACTGACATTTAGTGTGTGGCGCTTTCAGCAAGTGAGCAAGAAGAGGTTGGCAGTGACTGACCGAAACAGGATTATTAAGAGTGAGTAAACAACATTTAAAAGTAGAACATAATGTTATTGGGGATGGGGGACTCAAAATAGGGAAACTGAGCTGATGGAGTAAAATTAAGAGCCAGATTCAAAACATCGGGTGGAACTGTGCCTCTGTAACATTGTAACATTTACCTGCTCCTCTAAAATAGATAAAACTAAATAAATAAGGTGTTAAAATGCAATAGATGATGAGGAAATGGGCCCCAAGACCCATGTCAGGTATAATGGATCCTACATAAGATAGTGGGTTTCACCATTGTATACTTCTCAACTTGTAATCTAATCTCCCAAATGTAGCCCACTGCATCTACTAAATATGGGAGATAATTAAGAATAAAAACCTGGAACACATCAGAGACTGAAGCTCAGAACACTGGGCTGAATTGTTTACATGTCTGGAACACTTGCCGTTCATTCAGCAACATAGGTTTCAGTGAATTACTTCTTTAATGCCCTAGTGTAGAATGGTCGGGCAGCATCGTGTCACCTGGAGCATAGGCTTTTTGACAGAGTAAATGTAAAATATCATTCCGACTGTGGCTCGCAACTGGAGGGAGTCTCCACAATTAAATATCTCCATGGGACTGACTGACAACTTGAATTTTGATACATTTTGTAACAACAATTATTGCCGAAAAAATGCGCTAAACTTCACCATTTAACTCCTAAATTTTCACATTTTTACAGGGGATCATGCCCCGGACTCCCCCAGAAATAATTGGACACACACACACACACACACACATTATGCCCCTGGTTCAAGGTGCCATTGGTCAACAAAGCTTAAAACCTACATGATGAAAGTTGGAGTGCAGGTCTCATTCATCCTGACTTTAATCGTTCAGCTAAGCTGTTGTTTGGTAGACCAGTTAGTTTTCTCCTCTTTGAGGGGTGATATGACCCAATCACGGGCTGCAGTGTACAAAGGCTGACTGAGGATATGTTGGCACCTTGGGAGAGGGAGGAAGCCACAGGGGTTAAAATCCAGGATGATGGCATTCATTCCCCGGGCCCCAATCAACAAGACACCTTCCTGCCTCTGTTTCCTGTTCACATGGAGAGAAGACCCTGTCTTCAGAACACCTGCCAAGGAAGGAAAGCCATGGAGGACAGCAGGCAGGTAAGATAAGTGGTATAGAAAAACAGGAGGTAGTTAGTGATGTTAAGTTTGCACTTAAAGTGAACTTGTGAAGTTGCAAAGTTCTTGGCCTTCTTAGTGTCACATTTCAGATGTTCCATATGACCTACTGAACTGCAGAGGAAGGAGACCACATTGTAGAGCTTGCTACAGCAAAACCTCAATGACAGCCTTTCTTTGTGCTGTCTTGGTTAGAGTTTTCATGGAGTAGAAGATGCTTCTGTATTCCGTATTTCCTTCTAATCTTAGGCTATGCCCTCTAGTTTTAGCCCCCACCTTCCTTTTAAATAAGCTCCTCTCCCACACCTTATTGATCCTTTTCATCTACGTAAATGTTTCTTTCATGTCCCCCTATCCCTTCTAGTTTCCAATGGGAACAGATCCAGTTCCCTCCACCTCTGTTTGTATGGCTTCCCCTGCAAACCATGAACCATCTTGGTTGCCCTTCTCTGAACCCTCTCTACCCTATCTATGTCCTTGCATAGGTGTGGTCTCCAGAACTGGACCCCATACTCGAGGTGCAGCCTCACCATGGTTTTATAATGAGGCATCAATACCTCCCTCCTTCTGCTAGTTATTCCCTTCCCAATGCATGCCAGTACTCCACTCACTTTTCCCACCACTTTGCTGCATTAGTTACCTGCCTTAAGGTAGTTTGATACTATGATCCTCAGATCCCACTCCTGCTCAGTTTTTTAATATCCTGCCCCCCCTCGCCCCCAGAGTGTAAATTGCTTGAGAGTTTTTACACCCCATGTGCATCACAGCACACTTTTTGCCATTGAATTTCATCTTTCAAGTTTCCCACCACCCTTCCTTTGTTGAATTTAGTGTCAGTCAGCACAAGGGATGGCATAGTGGGCTAGCAGCCCTTTGTCTGACTTTGTGCCTTTTGGTGCCAGGGGAATTGCCTGGAGGTCAGGAAATTGGGCTATAGCCCATTGAAAAATCAAGCCACGAGCAAGTGGCAGGGCCAGGGAACAAAATGCCCCATAGTAATGATTGGGAGTGAGGGGCTAATGCTGAGGGTCCAGTCCCTCATTCACATAAATAAGAGGGCAAGGCTAAGCAAGACACTACACATGGACAAGGATACATGCTCCTTATATTTATTCATTAAGGGGAGGAGCCATGCACAGGCCCTGCACCAAGAGTAAGGAAACAGATTACTTTTAAATATTCATTATGCGGCAGTCTGAAGCAATAAGTCCTCCAGGAGGACAGCAGAAGGATACCTCGGCATTGGCTCAGGATATTTAAAGGTCCAGTGCACATTTTTGGGAAGAATATCTCCATTGCTCCCAGACTGGTTTAGCATTTTCCCTGTAATTCCAGGGTATTTTCCTGTAGATTGCACTGTCTTCTATGGAAGCCAAATTGCTCTGTTTTCCTGTATAATCAATGCAAGTCTATGGGAAGAATTTCCCTGGTGCTTCTTCCATATTTCTGTTTAATACAGGAATCCCTCAGTAGCCTGTGATGATGGCAACCATGACTGAGAGCTTTCAAAAATGGGGACTTAATCATGGTGCCTATGCGCAGGGCTACTGGGCAGGGAAGGTGACCAGATAGGGGGTATCGACTATAGCCATAAGATGTTGCTATGTATACACACACCTGGGGGGGTGGGGAGGGACCATGCCATGTGACGTATGAAAGGGAGGGAGGGTTTGTGGGTGTAATGTGGGTGTGGCCTGCCAGGCTGGCAGTGTGGCATGGTAGGTTGGTGGCAGGCTGGGATTGGGAGGGTGCCGGATTCAGTTCTGGGCATGCTCATTTTTGCACCAGGTCATGGGTTTCTCTTTTTATTTAGTTTTGCACCCTCCCAACATGCACCTCCCTTGAGTTGAGAATCCTTACTAGGAGGGTGCAGAGGGCAAAGCCCCACCCATGGTAAGCGGGAGGCACAGTCCCCTGCATAAGTGAAAATCTAACTGTTGTGCACCCTTTGCTGTGCACCATGGGTGTACACTGCTGAAACTGATTTTTGGTGATGTACTCTCGGCCAAATGGCAATTGCCTTTCCATGATCACCGTTATCACAAGGAGTCAAATCTCTCTAGATATGGGATCCCTGTCCCTCTGGGCTGTTTGGCTGCAGCTAGCATGTCTGCTGATGCTGGCCCACCAAACTGACTGTGTGATATATTGCTTTACCACTCTGAACCCTAACTTGAACGGCATATCACCCTGAAACAGAATTATTCTGCACAGGGCCAGAACTGGTGGCTCTTCAATGAACTGTGGTTGCCTATAAAAATATTTTGTTGTTATTTTGAACTGAAGTGCGCTGCCTAAGAACTTTTTTTTAAATTGCTTAACCAGGAGTGACACACTAAGCTGAAAGCTTGTTACAGGTGTGACCTGGGAGCACAGGGAAGTTAGGACTTGCTCAGGGTCACACAGTATGCAAGTGGGGACTGTGGGATTCAAACCCAGGTCTCCAGATTTGCAGCTCAGAGCCTTAAACCACTGCACTATGCTGCCTCTGGTGAACTGAACTGGTGGCCTACAGGAGTTTTGCCCATGTGATCTGAACTGTTTCTCTAAGAGCTGTACTATTGCCTCTAAATCCCGTCCTAGTGGGCACGACCCTATAGCCACCTAGAACAGTTTGAGGTGAAGGGTTCATTGCATTCACCCTTCTTGCTTCTACTGTCAACACCTTGCTCGAGCCACTGCACCAGACAACTTCATCTTCCAGCTTCATCCTTAGTCTCCAGTAACTGACCTCCTCCTGATCCTCCCATCCAACCGAAAGTTTTAGATCTGCACCATCCAGCACCTGAGTCACAAAGCCTGCCCTAAAGGTGCAGCAAAGGACACTGAAGTGTGATGTAGTCAGAGTAGAGATAGCCAGTACCCCCATGCAGTCAGCCTAGGAGCCATCCTGGCTCAGTGGTAGTGTGATACTCTCCACAGACTGGTGAATAGAAAGTTGACACATTGTTATTTTGTTTTCTTTTAGGTGACCATAGTCATTCCTCCACTGGCTGGGTGGAAATCCTTCAGCGACCTTCACAGGAGACTTTGGCTTCTCTCTACACAGGACCTCCAGGTTGTCACCATGAGTCGTACAGGATTGCCATGTTCTTTATTGTCCAGCTAGCAGCAATCTTTTTCCTTTTCTGTTAATCCAGTGGATGCCACATTATGGCCTATTTATGAAAAGTGCTTTGTGAGGTCAATTTCCAATTGCTGATCAGCCAACGCATCCTGTAGCCCAAGCATGGTACGTCAGTTGCCTCGTCGGATCTCTGTCTTCATTTTCTCTGCAAAATGCGCCAGGACTTTGACTGAATGGGTTAACCCACTGCTATTGGTTGGGTTAATTGCTGGTTCTGATTTTTTTGTTTTGATTGCTTGTTCTATTGTCGTGCAGCATTACAGAAAAATATTATCCTGTTGCTCCTTTTGTTACCTGTAAACAAACCTTTTGTATCTTGGTCCCTAAGTAAGCTTTCTGTCTATTCTTCCACATTTGTCTGGCCTATCCTAAACTCAGAAGGGAAACATGAACCTCATTCCACTGGAGCTTTGGTCCCTTCACATAAAAGGGAATAGATGGTTACCAATGAAAGGGTCAGTCAAGTTATGGCAGGAGTGGATCTGCCATGTTCCTGTGCTTGACAAAGATGCATGAAAATGGCAGTGGTGTTAACAAGCTTTTAACAGCATATGATTGGGCTGCTCTGTTTATGGAAGAATGCCATGGCAGTGGAACTAAGAGCAGCTGCTACAACACAAAATCCCCAAAATGTCTTTCTGAGACTTGTGCTCTGTTATCATAAATATGGTATACCACCTGTAGGTCACCCTTCTGCAATTCAAGCTTGTGGTGTTGAATCTGGTCATGAAGTCCCAGTGGAGAAGGAGAAACCTCCTGTGCTGACATTGTTGTAGCAGGAGTAATATGCTGGCATTCAAATAAGCAATAACCCATGACAGGGTGCGCTCTTATTGGGGATTAACGCACACCCAAGTGTGTATAAGATACAAGGCTGCAAGTTAAGTGTCCTCACAGCACCCAGATATGTGTTAATCCCCAATAACAGCACACCCTGGAGTGGGTTATTGTGCTTAAAACATGGGTTATGTTTAAATGGCAAATAATGTCAAAAAAGGTGTTTTTTGCTGTTTAAATAGCAAAAATGGTACTGTATCCTGACACCTTGCAAAATAGTCCCTAGAGAAAAAACACACATGCTTGCAGTTATGCACATAGAAATATCACAGATACACTAATGACATGATCTGTGACATTTTCTGTGCATAACATCTTCTGCTACCATGCCTACTACATGTGATTTACTCCCCCACACATGGTGTTTCTGTGGATGCTGCACTCTCTGTCTCTCTCTGTTTCTCTGTCATGGTCTCTCTCTCTCTCTCTGTTCTGGTCCCTGCTGTGCACTTTACTGAAATACAGGCACAGAGAGAGACAGAGAGAAGAGCACACTGGATGAATATGGAAGTTAATACTACTGTTTTATCTGACAGCAGCTGCATTCCAGTTGGCACAATAGAAAGGGGGAACAAAAACAGTTAAAGCTCTCTGACACAGGACGCTTTGTCATGCTGCATCTCTCTCCCCTGGAATTGCTGCATACCATTTCTGCCATTTCCTGACTGATGTTGTACACTCTTTTTCTCTCTTTCTCTCCTATGTGATTGTCTTTCTCTCTCTCTCTCTCTCTCGCTCTCCTTCCATTGCTCCTACCTGTCACTCTCTTCCTATCTACCGCTGTACTCCATGTTCCTGTCATGCTGCTTCAGTGTCATTCTCACACAGGACAACACCTGGTCTCTGCCTGTTTACTGTCTTTCCTCCACTCCACCCACTGGAGACAGGGACTATCCTTTTCAATGAACGGAGAGAAATAGAGAGAGAGAGACACACACACACACACACACATACAAAGGACAGATTGCACCTACGTTCTACTTCATGTCACGGCCTCTCTCTCTCTCACTCTCTAACTCTCACACACACACACAAATACCTCTTACAGTGACTCCCTCTCTCAGTGAACAGAGGAGGCACAGCACAGATAGGCATCACTTATGTGGGGTATTGGAAGAGGGAGCCTGGGGAAATCACAAATTGCCACCACTTTCATCACTGTGTGCTGGTCTGTGTGTGTCTCTCTCTTACACATACAATGACAGCCCACCATGCACAACTGTTTTCTGCAGACAGGACACTGGAGGAGTTTGGCATCTGCTCATGTCACTGTCTGCCTTCATCTGTTCAAGCTGGGGATACATGCTGCAACTGGGGATGGGACAAAGAGGCATTGCTTGCAATGGGAATGGATGGCAAAAATGGTTCAGCAACACATGGACAAACACTACGTGGTATGATTCACACAGAATGGTATTAATCATGTGGTGAGCAGATAATGCAGCACTTATGATTGTTGCTCAGTTCTTGGAGGTCTACATGGTGGGTGGCTGGGCACACACAGAAAGTGGGGAGGTGTAGTATTTGCTGTGGTTCTTGGAGCTCCGTGAGGTGGGTGGATGAAGAGAACAACAGCAGTGATGGGTACTGCTTCAGTGTCGTGGTAGACAGAGTCCTTGTAGGTGTTGTTTGTAGACACATGCACAAACTGCAATACGTGGGTAGAAGCCTTAACAAAATGTATTGGTACAGGCGATCACTCGCTTAGTGAGAAAAACAATGGCAACCTCTGAAACTGATTTTCCACTACAATAGCAAGAGCCAGACAACTCCATGATCTGTTCAGAGGGACTGTTCACAACTTGCTGTGCATGTATGGGGAACTAAAAAACGGTCAGGTGATCACCCTGTACCAATCATGTCTGTTACTGCTCCGACCCCATGTTATAAGTTCCAGATATTCCACCTCTAGACAAAAAATAGTAAGGCATTAGATGAATGGGGTATGTAAATAGAAGGAGAGTCACTTGGGGTGGTGGTGATAAATAAAATCTGTGGAGAAGGAGGAGGAGGAGGAGGAACTTGAGGAAGTGGAGGATTATGATACTAGTGTAGGAGCTGATGGACTTGAATCTAGACTCCTTAAATTAGCTGATCCTCTTCTTGCCGCTTCTCTTGCTAGAATATTTAACTTGTCTCTCTGTAATGGTACTGTCCCTAACATTTGGTAGGTTGCCAACATAACACCAGTCTTCAAGAAGGGTGATCCTAAGTCCATATCAAATTATTGGCCAACTGCTATCCTCTCGGTGCTAAGTAAGATCCTTGAGAAAATGTCTCCCTTCAGACTATTGCCTTTCTTCATGATCACAACCTTCTTTCTGACTCTCAACATGGATGCCAGAAAGGACATAGCACTAGAACTGCTCTTTTAAAGTTCACAAATGATGTCAAAGTCACCATGAGCCCCGATCTCCTAACAGGAGCAGTCTTTATAGACCTAATAAAGGCATTCGATCTTATCAACCACCATCTTCTTTTAGCCAAAATGCTATTCCTAGGCTTCTCTCCTGACTTTGTCACTTGGTATAACAGCTACTTGTCTGAAAAGAAACAAAGGGTTAAATTTAACTCTACTGTCTCTAGCTTTTCCACCATCAATATTGGAGTTCCTCAGGGTTCCATTCTTGGACATCTTCCCCATCTTTATCAATGATATTTCACAAAGCGCCTCCACTTGCTCATCCCTGCTTTATGTGGATGATTTAATGCTTTATCACAACTCAGGGTATACTGTTACCACAGCAACTCCAACAGGCAGACCACCACAGTGACAGGAATCTGACAAAACCCGCCCATTGCTGTGGTGGTCTGTGTGTTGATTGGGGCTGCCTCGCTGGGTGTCGTCCCCCCTCCGGTCCAACTCCAACTCAGAGTTAGAATCCTAGAGACTGGGGTGTGTGGGGGCTGATATCCCTGTGGCTACAATGCTGACAGTCATCATTGCAGCCATCGCTGTAGGGGATGTCAGCGCTAGAGCTGTCGAAGCACTATAGTTAAACCCAGCTCCAGAACCCTCTCTGATCTAAATACCTCTCTTTCATCTGATGTCCTCATTATCCAGTGCTGGCTCACTAACAACAACCTTGTTCTATATGCTAGCAAAATTCAGCTCATACTCTTTGGCTCTGCAATGAGGCTTTGAAATTGCAAGGAGCAATTGTCAATTATCAGCACCGATGGATTACCGATGAGAATGTTAGATCCTTAAAATATCTTGGAGTCATGCTTGACCCCTCATTAGATTTTGGCCATCACATATCCATCATATGTAAAGCTGTAAACTCAAAATTGGTATTGCCTACAAAACAAGCTATGCTTTAACCACCTCCACCAGCACTGCCATTGCACTAGACCTCTGGTGACATAATGAGCCTAATGGCAGCCTAGCTTCATAGCTCCTGAGCCCACATTGTTTATATCACTAATCACAAGCCATCTGAGTACCTAAAACTCGAATCAGGGCTAATCACGGTCTTGCTGTGGTCTAGCAAGATGGGGAGGACAAAAAATAAAAATCTTCCCTGAACTTCTAAGTGTATTATGCTGCAGATTGAAGAGCAGCCTACCAGTCCTTCTCCACCTGATCCTCCATGCTAACAGCCTCCAGAGAAGATGACTCTGATTTGGAGACCACCTCAACCTTTACCAAAGCCGATGGCAAGAGAATGCTCAGTATCTTGCACTGAATTGATTCCAAAATTTCCTATCTGCAGACAGATTTTAAGAAGCTGGAAAATCACACCACTGTGGTAGAATCGCATATGGATACACTACAAAATGAGCACATGGCATTTGGGTGATCACTGACTTTTTGGCACCTGAGAGAAAGAAAGCTAACCCAGAGAGCAGAGGATGCAGAGACAAGGGCTCGACTGAACACTGTCAGAATATTTGGAGTTCCAGAGGATAGCAAACAGGACTACACAATTGCCTATTTGGAATCATGGCTACAACAAGAGCTCTCCCTACCAGAGAATTTTGAGTTTGTCATCAAGAGGGCTCACAGAGCTGTAGCCCCTGAACCCAAACTAGTGGCCCCTCCACAGTCTATAGTGGTCAAATTCCTCAAGTTTCCAATGAAGGAGAAAAATCTCCATTTGGCCTGGGGTAAAAAGGTTCTGAACCTTGATGGGCAAAGGGTATATTTTGATCAAGATTTTCTCCCAAGCATGATGGCCAAGAGGAAGAAGGTCCTTCAGGTGGTTAACCTGTTAAGGGAGAAAGGGGTTAAAGCATATTTCTGATACCCATCTAGATTGTGGATGCAGGATTCAGAAGGTATACAGATTCATGAAAACTTATTGCAAGCCACTCCAATGCTGGAAAAAACTGGGGAATGCCATTCCTGATACTAGTGAGGAGAGAGCAGAGCAAGAGACTGAAAATATGTTGTGGGGTCTAGCACCAGGGGGACGACGCCCACACAGAAGAAGACAAGACTCTGTATTGCTATTACATGCAGATGTGGCCAGCTGGATCCTCCCTTGCCACCCACCCTTGTGAAGTATAAATGGGGTTGCAGGTTATGAATTGTCCTTTGGGATCTGTGCATCAGATCGGCTCTTTTTCTCTGAGCATCATGGAAATCGATGTATTTGAACTATTCGGGTTATAATAGCAACACTTTACAGGGTCAAAGGAACCTCTTTGACTTGCAAGATGTGGAACTATATATTCCAGGGTCATATTCCATGGGGGGAAATGATGGAATGGACTTTCCTTGGTGGTACATCTCTATTTATGTTCGCAGTGGCCACAAACTACTCACACAAGTTGAATATTTCAGTTGGTATTTGGACTTCCTAGATAAAACTTTAATTTTATACACAGTTTATCCTCCTTTAGGGGAGGGGCTCAGTTTTTTCTTTTATATCATTGAGCAGTGCTTTACTAAAGTTAGTAGCTGCATCTAGGAAGTAGCTGTAGTTAAATTTGCATAGTGTTGTTTTGCCATTACACTCAAGACTTTAAAATAATGCTGCTCAGGAAAACTGGGGGAAGGTAAGAAGCAATCTTTGAATTTTGTTGGGTTCAGATATCTCGAGGTTTGGTTTAATGGAATTGGCTGTTGGGAGAGGATGGTTGTACCCACGTTGAAAGAGTTTTTTTTTCATTCTTACTTTAATTTAATAGGGCACTGAAAAGGAAAGTGGTATTTATATACATGACGAATATTAGAATGGCTTTGATTGTTCTGTGATCTGGGCTGGCAGCTGGGTCTAGGACCCATACATAGGTCACCCCATTAGAAGGGAAGGTGTATTTCTGCTGACGGCATTTCAGAGAAATCCTTTGATGCATTGAACCTTGCACTCTTCTTCCATTCCTGAAGACCTGTGTCTTTGTGACCCACCTTGCCACTGCAGGGGGTAACAACTGGGCAATTAAGTTTGTCCTTTGGGGTGGAATTTCACCAATCATGCCCAGGTCCAAACGGACCACTTTCTGTTTACTGTCAATAGCTTTTAGTCTCCTGTTGAGACTATTATTGTTATATGTGTTATATGGGGTATTGTTCCCTCTTTAATGTATTATGTTTGCATGTTTTTAATTTAGTGTTTTATGTACAGTAGTTGGAGTGAGCACTGAAAGGGGGAAGGGATGAGGGAAGGCTACAAAAGATTTATGAACAATTTAAAAATGGTTTCACTTAATATATGTACAGTTAATGTAAAAGGAATCAACAATGTCATAAAAAGATCTAGAATTCTAAAAGAATTGAGGAATTTATCATGTGATCTCACATGCCCACAAGAAATGAAGTTATCTGCAAAGGAACATGACAAATTAAGATGGTCATGGGTGGGTATGTTTTTTTCAGACTCTCATCCAACAGCAGCTAAAGCTGAGGCTGTAATCCTGGTTAAGAAGGGGCACTCTTTTACACCAAAGATAGTGTTAAGAGAGGGATTAGGTAGATGGGATATTATCTCAGGGGAATTAAAAGGCTCTCCCATAAACATAGGGTCAGTCTATGCTCCCACCCCTTCCTTGGGGGACTTCTTCCAAGAGTTGTTCTCAGCCCTGGCAAGTCTCCCTAGGACATCTTGTGCTGGCAGGGGACTGGAATTGTGTAGAGAATCCCACTTTAGATTGATCCCCTCCAGGGAAGAGTGGAGCGGGGACATGTTCTAATGCCCTCCAATACTTAATCACTGAGGCTGGTCTAGTAGATTTATGGAGGTGGCAACACCCTGCAGTAAAAATTTTTACTTTTTGCTCCCCTGCCACAAACACCTATTACAGATTGGATTGGATCTATACATGGTGTTTGGAAACGAAACCCTTCATACCAGTTCAGATATTACCAGTATCTTTCTCAGACCACATAATAATCTAGACGTGGGTGGAATGGGATCCACCAATGAGAAAGGGACAATGGAGATTAGACCCTGGGCTACTAACAGACAAGACCTTAGTTACTGCATTTAGAGAGGAAATAAAGTGGTATTTAGAAGAGAATTTAGAATCAGATACTCATTTGAAATTTATTTCGGATGTGCCCAAAGGCAGTGCTAAGGGACAAATTCATCAGCAAGGCAGCATATGAACAAATTATATAAATTAAGAATTACCAAGGTTCTCAGTGCTATGATATCCCTAGAGACTGAACATAAGCTTACACGTGACCCCTTTGTATATCAAAAGTTACATGAAGCCAGAGGAGTTCAATAAAGTAACGTTACACCACACCCTTAATTCTTTAAGATATACAGACCAAAAATATTATGAGGGGAGACTGAGCTGGAAATTACTGGCTATGCAACTTAAAAGCAAGAGATGGATAGGTTTATCCCCAAAATTAAAAGTTTTAGAAATCCAGGAGAGGTACTGGACCGGCCTTCAGAGATAGTGGGAGCTTTTAGACTTTTGTTCACATTTCCATACCAGAGAGAGACAAGCAGATCATGGGCAGAGGATAGAAACATTTTTAACCTCAGTGCAACTCCCTATGTTGTCTAAGGCTCATATCCTTGGTCTGGAAAAAACATTCACAGCAAAAGAACTAGATTCAGTAATTACATCCCTGAACTCTGGAAAATCCCCTGATCCCAAAGGATTCATAGTTAAATTTTATAAGACATTCCAGAAGGAATTGGCCCCAACTCTTTTAAAAGTATGCAATGAAGCACATGGAAAGGGATCGAACCCAGAAACCCGGAAGGAAGCTACCATTTCAGTTCTTCTGAAGTCAGGGAAAGACCCCACTGAATGTGCTAGCTACCGGCCAATATCCTTATTAAATGTTGATGCAAAGATTTTTGCTAAATTGATAGAAGAAAGATTAAAGGGCTGATCCTGTCTTTGGTACATGGCGATCAGATGTGGTTTGTCCCCGGTCGGCACATACAAGACAACATTAGGTTGTTATTGAATGTCCTGGCAAACAGTCCCTCACTTCCCCCCTACAACCTCAGAGCAGTTATTGCATTAGATGCCAAAAATGTGTTTGATGACCTTGACTGGCTATTTTTAAACAAAACTTAATCTAGTTTGGTTTCAGAGCCAAATTCAGAGATTGGATTGCTAATCTCTATAGTAATCCAGAAGCTCGGGTCAGAGTGGATGGAATTCTGTTAGATAAATTTAATATAACACGTGGCACAAAGCAGGGATTCCCACTCTCTCCACTGCTGTTTGCCCTAAGTATGGAGTCTTTCACAGCTAAAATAAGACAGTTAGAATTATACAGGGGGATTTGGTTAGAGGGTGAGAAGGTCAGGATCTCTATGTATGCGTATGACACTTTATTATATCTGGAAGATCCAGAAAACTTGGCACCCCATGCTTTGGCCTTAATACAAGAGTTTGGTTCTATCTCTGGTAAGGTAAATGAAACTAAAACAGAGATGCTCCCCATTCCTAAGCCAGAGCAGAGTACTCTTCCGCAGGTGGGACATTTTAAATGGGTGAATGAGGGTTTTCGGTATTTAGGGGTGTGGATTTCAGATGAAATAAACAGGTTACACCACACTAATCACCTTAAGTTACTTCAGAATATACAAACGGACTATAATAGGTGGACGGAATTACCTTTATCATTTTCAGCCTACATAGAAACAATACGATTAATATATTACCCGCCTGTTGTTTCTTTTTTCAGTACTACCAAATAGACCTCCCTCCTCATTTTGGAGGAGCATGAAATCAGCAACACCCAAGTTTATCTGGAATTACAAACTACCCAGGATTAAGTGGCAGACACTTCAACGGACCAAAGGGAAGGGGGGTTTAGGGCTCCCACACTTTATAAGATATTATTGGGCTGCCCAGCTTCAGATGTTGGCCCAGTTGTGGCCTAATGAGGATCAGCCTCTGTGGACAGCTTTGAAGAAACTGGCTATACCAAAGACCCAGATGGCAGACATAATTTTCATGGATCAAGCTGATCTATCAAAGTTTTGGCTGGCCAACCCCTGGTCGACTGTGCTAAAACTAGTGTGGATTGAGGTTGATAGGAATATGGGCGTGCAGTTGAGGCTATCCACCCAGACTCTTATCTGGACTTGTGTGGACTTTCTTCTGAATCACATGGATATGGGCTTCTCTAGATGGAAAAGGGCAGGTCTTTACTGTATAGGGCAGTTATTCAACTCACAAGGCTTTAAGAACTTCCAGCAGCTAACTAGGGAATTTGGCTTGGCCTCCCAGACCACTTCAGATTTTACAACCATATTTTGTATTAGGTAAAGACCTAAGTGAAGAGGAGTTGGAGGAGGTTAATCCTGTAACAGAAATTTTTCTTTCACTGCTGACTGGTGGGGATGGTAAATATCTAATTTCAAAGTTGGTAGCCTTCTTTGCAGTGGGAATCTACCTCATAGGAAACCTAGAAGCAAGATGGGCTGAGAAACTGAATTACTCACCTGGGGAAAAAGATTGGCAACAGATCTGGGAAGGGACACACACTACTTCAAGCTCACCCATATGGAGGGAGTTCAGATGGAAAGTAAATGTGAGATACTTTTGCACCCCGGCCATTACGACACATTATGGGATGATAGCTTCAGATCTGAGCTGGAGAGAATGTGGGGAAAGGGGTACGCCTACTTATATCTTTTGGGGTCGCCACAAACTTAAGGTCTATTGGTATCAAATAATTCAAGCCTGTGAGCAAATATTTCAATTGCAACTCCCGAAAGAACCTCTCTTCTGGCTGCTAGGTGTCCCACCCCCACAGATTAAGACTAATGGTCAGATATATTTGTTTGTGATCCTTTTAGAAGAGACACAGAAAGCTATTACAAAACTTTGGCTAAATAAAAACACACCAACCCTTGGTCTGCGGTATTCTATATGTATACAAGTGCAGGAAATCGAAAAAATGACAGCACATTCAAGATTACAGAAACAAAACTTCCAGGGGAGATGGTTACCTTTTTTTCATTGCCAAGCAGAAAGGGAGAATAAAACAGTACTGGAGATTCTGGATTCATGTTCTTGATATTAAAGATATGTATTTAATGAAGTGGTGGTAGCCATGAGTGGTGTGAAACTCTGGAACCTCTGAAGTGGAAACCTCTCATCCTGGAAACCCATTGGTATAGTTTCAGATTTGCACTCTGGGGATAGGCCCCAACCCCATACTAACTGGATTTCTTTCTTTTCTCCCATTTTACTCTTCAAATAACCTCCCCTATACTTACATTCTACTTGGTTTAATCATTATAAGCAGATATACTCATTCTCCTTCTATAGAACCACAAATGTCAAGATTTCAATGAAATTTCATGTAAATTTCCCTCCATTCAGGGTTTTAATACATATTTAATAATAATTCACCATCCCAAGACCTCTAGTACCACTATCTACAACTTATGTTTTACAGTTATGTTTTAAACCCCCCTCTTTTTTTTTTTACTACCCCTCTCGCCTGTTGTCTTAGTTAGGGAATGTAATGTAATGTAAAGCAAGATAATGTTATTAGTTTGTAATTATCTTTGTGTAACATCAACTTTGGGAGTGGGGGGCTAATAATCACTCCCTCTTGTAACCCACTTTTGTTGGCCTTGGATGTATTATTATTTTTTTTATGTCTTAGTATTGATTTATTGTATGTTTTTTGTTTTCTTCTTTCTTTTTCGGTTATGTATGTATACATGTTGAAATGAAAATGGAAAATTCAATAAAAGTGCTATTTCAAAAAAAAGAACTGCCATTGCACTATGTGTTTTACTTCCTGTCCTTGCCTATGGCTCTGTAACTTATGCTGGAGCTGATAGAACTAGTCTCCATAAATAGGAGACCACTTACAACAGTATTTGTCACTTTGCCTAAACTTCTCTTCACCTCACCCATCACTGTCAGCTTTACAATGACATTAACTGGTGATCCCCCTCTGCCCACTAATTTCTCTCCCTTGGCTCCTTAATAGACAGCATAATTTGTACTGGTGTTCCCTCCTCACTGGCTCTAATGCTGATTCAAGCAAACCCTTGCTATAACCTTTGGTCTGGGGATCATACCTTTCTACAGATCCCTAGATGCAAAACAAACATGGGGACCCAGGCCTTTTCCTACTCTGCACCCCAATTCTGGAACTCACTACTGCTAGCTCTCCTGCTCATCCCAATTCATGCATCCTTCAAAAGGATGCTATGTACCCACCATATAACATCCAACCCTGCAACTGTTTCCATCCTCCTTGACTTTCCCTCTGTTCTGCTCTCTCCTCTGCACTGCCTTGACTACTGGCTCCTAGCACTCTTCCTGCACTTATTACTCTGTTAGCTCTTCTCACACTTCTCTATACAATATTGTCTTTCTTCTTCTTCATCAGCTCCCATCTGAACCCACTTCTTCTACACACTCTGCAGGCTGCCCTTTACAATCATTGTGTTCTTCTCTCCTTCCCTTATAAACCTTGTAAAAACTCCTATATGCATTGTTTCTCCATTTGTAATTGAAATCTTGGTCAAGTGAACTTTGTGTAAAACTGTATATCTCTGCTCTGTATTACAATGTACTCTACCCATATATTGCTTGTATTATTTCCTGGATTGTTTGACTAACATAATGAGCTGTATTACTGTACTATAGTATACTTTATCTATGACTGTTCTCATTTGTACTCTCCTAGGTTGTACCTGAAAATAGGCATTTCTATGTCTAGTGCACTTACCTGGTTATCAAAAACAAATAAATAAATACATACATACATATATACAGGACATACATACATACCTAAGTAGATAGATAGATAGATAGATAGATAGATAGATAGATAGATAGATAGATAGATAAGTAAATAAATGAATCGGTCAATAAATAAATGATGCCATTGATCCTTCCTGGGAGCCTGAGGTAAAAATGGTGAAAACAGTGACTGAGGGAGTCAGGAAGAAGCCCATACTGCTCTGTTCTCTTGATGGGTCGAGCACAGAAGAGTCTTTAAACCCAACACCCCTTCACCTTAAACATGGCTGGCTGTCTTCAACCCAGTTATAATCCAAGTAGTATCACAAACAAGGGCAAGGCTGTCGAAATCTCTTACTTGAGATGATTACATACTGGACCCCATAGATGATAGTATTATTATATGCCAACTTTGTCAGGTGTATGTTAGTCCTGGTATAAAGAGGATTCATGGTGGTACAGGTTGCCAACATACACACCTGAAAACTAGGCATACGGTATCTCCCTGTGGCTTGAATACCAAAAGGTATCAGGTGCAGATGTAGGTTCATCTAAAGATGGCAGAGTGATACCATCCCAAGTGAGCAGAGTAACCTAAATGAACCCCTCATTTATGGTAGGAGCATAACCTGCCATTTGATATCTATATCTGAGTCTACACAACCACAGTATAGTACTCAACATAGTCAGAAACAATAGCTGTTACCCTGAACAACTGCCTCCAGCAAAAAACCTCTGCAGCAACCCACTATCACTGGTATTATTCCACACCATACTAAATATCAACCCAATCACAGTGTGGCATGTGAACTAAATGGAGCCACAACTCAAATGCTAGAAATCCATCTGATGACTTTATTTATTTATTGAAATGTTTCACCAGGAAGGCACACTGAGAGACAAGTCATTCATCTCCTGGTGTGGCCTGGGGGAAGGGGTACAATAGGAGTGAGACATTAAACATTCAAGTTATAAGATCAACATTAACATACAGTTGTAAGGCAGGTGTTACAAGCAGTGTTACAACAGTGTTGTGTATGATAGGTAGAAAGAGTGGACAATAATAAGTGCCGGGTTAATAAGTATACAAGTGCTTATGTGAAAGAAAAGGGGGAAAGGAGAGGGAAGGGTGAGGTGGGGGAGGGAAGAGTCTTGTCCCTGGAGACATCTTCAGGATGTGAGGAACCCTGCAAGGGGACTTGGGGGATAGAGAGAAGTGGATAAGACAATGTCCCAGAGAGACCACTTCAGGATGTGGGAAACCTTGCAAGGGGAATATGATTCTAGACAGAAATGGGAATAAGGCTGTAGGGTTTTTAAGAGGGAGGAGAAAGAGAAGGAGGAGGTGTGACTTAAATGCTAGGAGGAGAAATAGGACCTAGCCCAAGAGAAGACCCTTCAGGATGTGGGGTACTCTTCTGGGGGTAGGGAGGGTCAGTAGATAGGGATTAAGAGAATGATTGGACAGTAAGAGAGTGAGAATTGAACCCTTGTGGGGAAGAGACTGTGCACCTTAGGAGGGGATGGGACCTAATCAATAGTCCATCAGGATGCATTGGACCCTGTTAGTAGTCATGAAAAGCCAAGATAGTAGTTAGACAGGATAGGGGAGATATTCTAAGGCTCACTTGGACCCTTTCAGTAAGTTGAGAACCCTGCAAGGGGACTGTGATGGCCAGGAGAAAGTAGATGGGGAGGGAAGGAGAGAAGACAAGACTAAGTGTTGTCCCTTGGGATGCTGACAACCCTGCAAGAGGGACTGCAAAACTAGGGAGAAAGGCAGATGGGAGGGAAGAGAGGAGACAAGCCTAGGTCCAATAGGACCTTTTGATGCTGAGAACCCTGCAAGAGGACTGTGAAGGCTAGAGAGAAAAGGAAGAATGGGGTTGGGAAAGGAGAAGAGAATTGCCTAGGCACAATAGGGCACCTTCAGGATGCTGAGAACCCAGCAAGGGGACTGCAAAGGCAAGGGAGACAGCTTGATGGGCGAGGAGGAAAAAAAGGGGACAAGCCTTGATGCAGTAGAGCCTTTTCAAGATGCTAATAACCCTGCAAGAGGACTGCAAATCTAGGGCGATAGGAGGGATGGTGGTGGAAGGGAGCAGATGAGAGATACAAGCTCCTTGAGGGGTAGGAGAGGGACCCATGGAGAGCATTTGGAGTTCCTTACATTCTGTGAGAGATCAAGGGAGGCCAGTAAGGTGGAGCAATTTGGGAGAAGGGGAGGAGAGCTAGAAATGTGGGGCATGGGGGTGCACAGAGTAAAATTAAGCTGACAGTAGAGGGGTAGGGTTTATCCAGGGCTTAGAGAAGGAATTAGGGAGGACATGGCAGGAGCAGCTAGGCAATGTAATTATTGAGGCAGAGCTGATGGAGTAGGCAGAAGATGAGTTCCAGATTTGAGGGGGATGGAATTCCAATTTTGAGAGGCAGTGAGAATAAGGAGATTGGTCAATTAGGTGGATCTGCAGGGACTACCTGGGTGTGGGAGTTGGTTGATATAAGGGAATGGGAGGATGAGGAGGTTGTTATAAAGGAGGAGGTGAGGAAGGAAAGGAGGAGGGCACCCAACTGGTGCTTGGAGGTGAATTTAGCACAGTGGGAGAGTCACCTATTTGTAAAAAGGGGAAGGATAGGGCACAATAAAGATTGCAGTAGTGGGTGCGAGGGGGGACAACCAGGGCAAAGCAGCAGAAGGAATTGAAGAAGATGTCCAGTCTGGCCAGGGAGGACTTGGGAAGCACCATAGACTACATCACAGTAGTCAAAATGGAAGTATCATCATCTGAACAATCTCACATCTAGCCATAGGAGGGTGCAGCTATGGTTTCTGAACAGGGCACCAAGCTTAGGGTGCAGTTTTTCTGGATGGCATCAATATGTCAGAGAAGTTTAGGTGTTGGTCCAACCAAACACCTCAGTACCTGAAGGAGGATGTGCCTCAGGCAAAGTCCCATCAAGGGTGTTGAAATTGGGTCGGAAGGTAGCCTAGAGAATCTCTTCTTACTCGGCTTACTCATTTGTGGAGAAGTAGGGATTCCATAGATTGATGGCCAGGGCTTGTAAAATGACAAGTATCATCTTGAATGTCTTTGTCAACCCAAGCTGTGCCAGATCTGTAAGGCTGTTGCAAATGAATTTCAACATGCTTTAAATCATTCTGCCACTCCCTTGCATTCATATAACAATAGACATGTGGACAAGAGGGCACATCTGCAAATTTCACATGTATCCCAGCAGTTTGTTCCAGCTATCTAGGGTTACTTGTGACTCTGTAATGACGCAACAAACTACCTAAACCTGTTTCTTTACTTCACCTTCTGTGGTTCAACGGCTCACTATGCAGACCATGGAATCCTTGATTGGGCAAATAAAGTGTCTAACATACTTATTGATTCGTTAGTTAAATTGATGGTTAGCTACACCCATTGTCCTTAAAAGCAGGCTATATAGCAAGTGAAAGTAGGGTGAATATCATCAAGTCACTAAGGGATGGTGAGGTTTTTCAGGATACTTAGCCTGTAACATTGCTTAAACCTTGTCATCAACAATTGCTTGCACAACAGGATGTCAAAGAGCTGCTTACTGTATACTGACATTTCTGTTGTCATTTCTCCAGATCTGGAAAGGTCTGGGATCATCTATGAGAGCTGCATGTTTAGAATCAGTTGCCTCAGCACTGGTTAAAACAAGAAAATATGACAAGGCGGCATTCGTCACTGTTTATGCTAGAATGCTTGTATGAGCAAAATAACAAACTCATGCTAACATGTACATGCTAGAACAGGGATGGAACTTCCATTATTCTTTCAGTGGAGCACTGACAGCTCATGGAAGGGTTGTAGAGATTCTGAAGCCGTTTCAATGTGCTACTGATGAAGTAAGTGGGGACACTGGCTGCAGTTGTCAGATGATCTCACTGTTTTGTGCACTGACTCGCCTCTTCTTGATGTGCAGTAGTGACTGGAAAACAGTGGCAGTTCAGCTGGTGCTGCTTTACTTGAACAGATGCTGCAGGTTTTGATGATGACAAATAATTTTCTTCAATAGTGCAGTCTGCAAAATTTGGCATTACCAATACAATGGAGCCCACCAGGTTGCAATACAATACTGGAAAATTATGCAGAAGTTACTGCAGGAAACAAGGCAATTTAATGACAGTTAATACCTTTTGTAATGCAGTAATACTGGACACTTTAATGCATCAAGACAGGCTTCACTGTATGTTGTATTCTTGTTCCAAATGTGGCATTCCTACTGACATGAACTACTGGACTCTGTTGTACATGGGACGTGTGTGTTGCTTTGAAGGCAACACTTAAAACAAGCCAAAAGCTTTAAGACACACATATACAGGGATATGATGAAGCAACCTCTCACAATGTCAAAACAGCACACTGTTCTTCTGATCCACTATGGGCTATGCTGTCACTGATAGGCATTCAGGATTACACAGAAGCAACAGAGGAAACTGAGGAGGGAGAGGACTTTCTTGAAAGTACACGAATGCCCCAGATGAGCCCCTGCTATACTGAAGCACTAAACCAAATGATTAGCCTGATTTGTAAAGTATTGCTCTGAAACACTTATGCTGCCCAGCAGCCAGTATAAGTATAGAGCATGTATTCAGAGCAGCAGGGGCCATCATCCACAACACACAAGTCAAACAAACATGATAGATTTCTTTGACCTGGTGATCAAAGAATTAGGTCAACATAGAGGGGTGGATGTGGTCTACTTAGATAAAGGTAATACTTTCTAACCGTTCCCTATAGGACACTAGTAAGCAAGCTGTGTAGCTTAGGAGTGGGTCCAAAGCTGGAAACTGGGTAAGAAATTGGCTATGATAGGCAACAGAGAATGGTGTTAAATGGAGTAAATTGCAAGGGAAGGGAGTGACAAGCAGGGTGCCCCAGAGATCAGTGTTGGGACAGGTCCTCTTCAATGTCTTTATAACAGACATTGCAGAGAAGCTGGAAGGAAATGTCTACCTCTTTGAAAATCTGCAACAGGGTGGATGCTCTGGGGTGTTGGAAAGGATGAGCAGAGACCTGAGAAAATGTAAGCGTGCTCAAGGGTATGTCAGCTGGGTTTCAATGTAAAATAATGCACCTAGGGCATTGAATTTGAGGGGCAGAGCACAAAATGGTTAGATTGGTATTGACCCAAACAGGAAGAGACCTGGGGGGAATCATACTGGATGTCCTGAAGATGGTAAGGTATTGCAACAAAGCAGTTGGGAGGGCTACTGGGATGCTGGGGTGCATAGGGAGGGTTATCACCAGCAGAAGGAGGAAGGCAGTGTTACCCCTGTATAAATTACTGACAAGACCCCACCTTGAGTACTGTGTCTAGTTCTGGAGACAGCATCTCTAGAATGACTTAGGCTGAGTGGAATGAGTCCAGAAGAGGGCAGCTAAATGGTGTAGGGTCTGCATCAAAAGCCCTATGATGAGGGACTAAAGGACCTCAATGTGTACACCCTGGAAGAGAAGAAGGAGAACAGGGATATCACATAGACCTTTAATTACCTCAGGATGGTAAATAAGGTATAAGAGGGAATTACGTTTCAGAAAAAACGGAGCTCCAGAACAAGGGAACATACTATGAAACTGGAGGGGGTTAGAGTCAGGAAAGATGTAAGAAAGTACTTCTTCACAGATGGAGTGATGAATTCCTGTAACATCCTTCCATCTGAGGTGGTAGGAGTGAATGTAGTGCTTTGGTTCAAGAATGCATAGGATAGGCAAAAGGGAATCTTACTTATAAAGGAAGTAAGGTAGAAAGAGCCAAGAGTTCAATTAGAGTCTGCGGTGATAGTGTAGGTAGAGAAGAATGCACAGACTGGTTGGGCCAAGCAATCCTTATCAGGAGTCAAATTCTATGTTTCCATGTGTGTAACCTTGTCAAGGAAAAATGTTATGATGCTGACTTTCGTGAGAATGAACAGTCACCTAATTCCATATGGTTCACCCCTGCTGGTGCTCCTACAATATGGGCAAGTACTTCAGGGTGCAAGCACAATGTTGCCAGCCATGATTGGAGGTAAACTTTGAAACCACCACACAGATACAGTTCTCACAGACCATTAGGTCAAACGTTTTGCAGGGGGCTTCACTCACTACCCCCTCCCAAAGCAGGGGGCTTCACCCCCACCCCAAACAATATATAACGTCCTACGGGTTGGGTGTGCCATGAAGGGCAGACAAATTGTGAGGCACCCAACACACTGTGAGTGTGGGACACTGTAAAATCCAGAACACCACTGTCAGTCACAACCTTGTTGTGGCACCCACATTACAGCACCCTATTCATGGTGCCCTCACAATGGCATACCTTCATTATGACGATGTGGTTGAAGGGCAACCCCGAAAAAACTGAGGGTGATGATAAATAAATAAATGAAGGCACATTATCCATCAATTCAGAATTCAGACATTGATGAGCGTGTGTCTGTGTGTGTGTGTATGTAGGAGCACACACAAAGTTTAGAATTGCATAAGATCATCCAGTGTTGTACATCCGCTATCCTGTTTTTCCACTGATAGTCATATGTTATACCTTTTCTTGCACTCAGAGCTTTGCTTCTGTGCAAAGCTATTGTACTTTTAATTGTTTCACAAATAATTTTATCCCAGTTTTCCTCTCCAGTATATGCTGTCTCAGGGATGTTTCATGTCATTTTCTCACCGAAGGTTATAACAATTTATTTCTCACTCATATACTCATACACCCTCATAGAACTCTTTAATGTTATTACCTCATAGAAGGTTATTACAATTTTTTTTATTTTTTATTTTTTTTATTTAACTCATTGCCTCCTCAGGAACTCTTTCAAGTTGTAGCACTTGTCTCCTGTATACTGTTAACAGTGAATCCAGGGCCTTTCTAAGCAAAATCAAACCATAATCGACAAGCCGCAAACAAATGCTAATAGTACAAAAACTGTAAGTGCTTGACTCAAAGTATCTGTGGCAGACTTGTTCAGCATAAGATTACCTTTCCAACTGTGGTATGCAAGTAATAATAGGTAATGCAGTTTTTTTCTATGCTGATCGAAACAGCAAATAAAAAAAAAATCCACAAAAAAAAGTACCATAAGCCTTTTTTTGTTGGGAAATATGTAACATATCGACACCAAATTTTAAGCATCCAGGCATTATATGTAGTTTTAATAATTTGTAAAAAATAACTATTTCTGTAGTACTAAACATAATTTTTTCCCATTTTAGTCAAGGTGCGTGGAGAGATTTAAGGATGAATCTGAGCCATACACACCATACCATAAACAAATGCATATAATTCCTAAAGTATACATGACTGTACACACAACATATCAGTGGAAAAGTTGTTCCTCACAAAATTGCCTTTCTAACAGTACTGTGCAATCAACAGTGCTCATTTCGGTTTTTGGTCTGTACTGGCCGAGATACCCAGAATGTATGTTTTCTTCAAAGTGCTTAGGTGGTTCTTGAGGGACAAAATGTCTGCCATACATACCATGTCATAAACAAATGTGAATTACTCCTAAAGTGAACATGATACACACAAAGTGTCATTGGTAAATTTATTTGAGAAAACATCACCTTTCTAATGGTGCTATGCAGTCAATTCTAATCAATTCTGGCTGGCAAGTAATATTAAAACATATGAGTGATGTCTCCGGATGTTAGTGGGAGCACACAGGAAGTCAGTAGGTGACTTCTGTAGTCATTCTGGGACACACTGCAGTAAATGTGCTGCCGCCTACAGGGGTATTCTAGGAGGCAATGAGTTAATGGTATCAGAATTGCAAACCTTGAGTCAAGGACTCATTTACAAAGGCTCCACACCATGGTACAAAGACAGGTAAAACAAACAATCACAGGTACAATATAGTCACAACAAAACATAAAAGGAGATATAAAGTTTCCATGCGAGTGTGTACACAATGGTCAGGTATTGGTGAGAAAGTAAGGCTTTAGGCAGGATCCTATACCGTGAGAAAGCTAAACGTCTTTGCATGTAACAACATAAAGCATGCAGTTATTTTACCTAAGCAGCCACAGGTAGAATAAGGTGCTGGGACATTGGGGAGGTTCCCAGAGAGGTGGAGTAGTCTCAGCTATGCACAGTTACAACAGCAGGTGATGACCAGTTGGTGCCTAAGGGCTGTTTTGAAAGGCCCAATCCTTTATTCTGAGGAGATATCAGAGGGAAGGGAGTTAATCCAGGACAGGGCTTGGTAGAGAAATGACCTTTGGGCCAGGGATGTCTTGACTCTGGGTACTTGAAGTGACCGTTTGTTTGAGCTCTGGGTGGAGATAGTAGGGACAGAGGGACTGATAATAGTAGATAGACCTGGAGGCATTAAACCAGCTACTATTTTCTTGGCA
This sequence comes from Neoceratodus forsteri, assembly GCA_016271365.2. Taxonomy (NCBI): domain Eukaryota; kingdom Metazoa; phylum Chordata; order Ceratodontiformes; family Ceratodontidae; genus Neoceratodus; species Neoceratodus forsteri. Next base: position 1,784,220,674 of record CM057449.1, read on the forward strand.
AAGAGGCAAGTTTGGTAGCTCAATCTTTCCTCAAAGTTGAGTATATCTGCCTGTGCATATAATGTACAGGTGTGGGTGAATCTGCTGGAACCAGTAAGTAGTCGGCAGGCCTTGTTGAGAGACATTTTGATTTTGCTGAGTGCAGTTTTGTGTGTTGCACCATATACTAGAAGGCCATAGTCTACTGGGCACAGGACTGAGGAGATGATGGCTAGTCTTAGGGCTTCAGGGGGAAGGATGTTCTTGTGGCAGTAAAGCAGGCCAACACCTCAGTTTATAGCAGATGCAAGGGTACACATATAGTCATGAAAGGAGAGATCAGTGTCAAAGGTTATGCCAAGGTATTTGTAGGTGTTGACTTGTTTGTGCGGAAGGAGTGTACTAGACATGACAAAAAGAGGGATGTCCTAGTGCTTGTTTTGATTGTGTGAGAAAAGCATGAGTTTATTTTTTTTTTAGATTGATTACAAGTCTTTGGTCCAGGCACCAGGATTCAGGCTGATTAAAGAATCTTTGGAGGGCACTTTGGAGGTACAGTAAGTTTGGACCTTGTGGGATGTGAAAAGGATCACTTCATCTACGTAAAGGAGTATTTTTTTCTGAGCAGGAGTTGGGGAACATGTTTAGGTACAGACTAAAAAGCAGTGGTCTGAGGATTGAGCCCTGTGGGACTCCCGAGCGGACCTGCTGGTTGCTGGAGAGGGTGCGATTGATTTTCACACACTGCGAGTGGGAAGTGAGGTAGCTGGTGAACAAGGCCAGGAGACCTTGTGAGAAACCTAGTTGTGAGAGGGTGGATATGAGAAGTGGGTCGATGACAGTATCAAAGGCTTTTGATAGGTCAATATAAACTGCACCCACAAGGAGCCCTTTATCAAAGGCTGCAAGAATATAGTTGGAGAATTCGAGGAGGGCAGTGGTGGTACTATGCCCCCTGTGGAAGCCATGCTGCTCCACATAGAAGAGATTGTGTTTAGCGAGGTAGTCAGTTAGTTGGTATGCTACAATCTTTTCTAAGGCTTTTGAGAGGGGGGGAGAATCGATATTGGTCTGTAGTTCCCCGGGGAAGTATGGTCCCTACCTTTGTGCATGGGGGCGATCACGGCAGTCTTCCAGCCATGGAGGAATAGGCCGAGGCAGAGGGAGTGATTGAGAAGGCTGGTAGAGGTGCAAGTACTATGTCCAGGATAAGTCATAGGAGTTTGAGGTTTACTGTGTCAACTGTGGCTAGTGCCATTGAGGACTTTGAGCAGGTAGGGTTTAGCTTTAGGCAGGATGAGGGTCTGGAAGTAGAAAGAGGGGTAGGTGAGGTGGGGGGTAAAGATGGGCGGGGTCAAAGAAATTCATGGGGAGAACTGTGCTGAGGTCAGAGAAGGCTACATTGAGACCATCAGCAATTTCTTGCGGGTCTGTGGAGATCAAACCATTGACATTGAGTTGGGCTGGGGTTGGGTGTTATGGTTTTCTTATTGAGCTCCTTTACATTGTCCCAGAACTTTCAGGCAGACCTCCAGGAGGAGGAAAAGGTAGACCTGTAGTAGTCCGGCTTTTTCTTGTGGATGGCTCAGGTACATTTGTTGCATGCAGCACTGAAGGTTTGCCTGTCCGCGGGCTTGCCAGATTCTAGTGCCCTGTGCCAGAGGCTGTCTCTGCTCCACAATTGATTGATTATAGAAGGGGTAATCCATGGAGAGTCATGCTTCTTAATAAACAATTTAGTAAGGGGAGTGGAGATGTCATACACAGCATTAAATGAGTGGAGAAAGTAACTGAAGGCAATGTCAACATCAGGAGCTAGCTTGATTGGGGACCAGTCTCAGTGGGCAAGGTGCTCTCTGAGTTGAGCTAGTTTGCCAGGGCATAGGTGTCATCAGTGGACAACATTTGGTACTGGATTTTTCATCTTACAGGACCAGGATAGGATGGTGGGGGAGAAGTCACTAAAGGCATTGGGCAGCAGGATGGTGTCAGTGATTTTATGGGGTCTGTTCATGAGGACAATGTCCAGCAGCTTGGCAGTACCATTGGTAGGATGGGACCAGGAGGGGGAAGTTACCAGCTGGGTGAGGTCAAGGGCTGCAATAGAATCTTTAGCTTGGGAGGCAGAATTGGCAAGCCAATTGATATTAATGTCTCCATTGTGATCTGTTCCATTTGCTGGGTAGGTTGGAGAGGTTCTAGTAATGACTGTGGGGCAAGGCTTTGGTGGCATGGGAGATAGGTGACAGTGATTATTAATGGTGCTCTGAAGTGCTGCGGTCGATTTTGAGGGAGATAGCCTGTTCACCATGCTCCAGCTGGGGGGCAAGCAGTTGCAGGTATCACTGAAGTATATGGCACTGCTCTCCTCCATGTTTCCTCACTCTATATTCCTGAAAATAATGTATCCCAGTAGGGCAATAAAGGAGTCTGGGGTTGTCTTGGAGAGCCATGTTTCAACTAGTGCCAGGACATCTGGCTGGTGCAGAGCAATCCAGCCCTGAAAGTTGGTGAATTTCTTACAGAGGCTGCTTATGTTCACTGAGGCTAGGCGGAGTCCAGACAGTGTTGGTGACGGTTGGGGTTGACTGCTGTGGGACCTGAGTTGGGGTGGATGTTGCCCGACAGCAGGAGGAGAGAGGAGACAAGTCTGAAAAGAGTCAAGCTGCCTATGGCGGGTGGCGGTGTACCATGGGTGGTCTGTCCCTGTGGGAAGTTGGGATGGGAGGAATGAAGCACTGAGATGGCCAGGTAGAGTAGGGGCCAAGGAGAATCAGGAGATGGGGATATAGGAAAAGATGATTTGGGGATGCAAGGGTGGGGGTGGCAATGTAGGTGTGCTGGGGTGAAGTTGGGTGGGAAACAGATGTGAATGACTTGGAAGGGGTGTGGTATCAGAGGGGGGAAGGGATGCGTCTATGTGGAGAAGGATTAGAAAGAGCAGTGTCAGTCGGGCGGGCATGTGGAGTGCACATGTGATGGCCATGGTCCAAGGTATATAGGGGAGAAGAGTTGCTTCCAGATATGTGGCAGTCCCTTTGGTGCAGTAGCAGGGCTATGGACTACAGTGCAGAGGGTACAGGGTTCAAAACCTGGGGGGGCCTGGTCAGGACCTACGAAAAATGGGTGGGCAGGATGACAAGGTCCATGAAATGCATGAGGAAAGGATGAGTTGAGGAAGAGCCAGTAGTGATTCCTAGGGGGTACTGAGGGTAGTGCATGTAGTGCTCAGGAGAGTGGGGCAGAAGAGAGCAGTGGAGGTAGAAGTTAAGTTCAGTGTGGGTGGAGAAATGCAGTGAGTGGAGGCATTGCACTATGCTGCCACTTAGAGGTGGGAGTGTAAAACCTGCACAGGGGAAAATGGGGAAATTGAAAATAGTGAAAAAAGTGAGGCAGGAAGTCATGTGACATGGGGAGGTTCTTAAATTAAGGGATGCCCCTGTGTGGGAGGGTGGCTGGGGTGGTCAGTGCAGTTAATGCATAGGTTGATGGGCTAACACCAGTGTAAGACTGTGCTGTTCCTAGGAGGTCCAATTTACTTTTACAGGCTCCCCACAGTCCTGCACTCTCAAAGGTGTGTGCTCAGGCTGTGTGGTGGTTTGGGATGGGTTCCTGCGGCCTATGTAAGGGAGTAAAGGAATGCATTGATATGCAGTGGGAGACCTAGGGTGCCTAGTGCACATGTAAGAACTGAGAGGCTGCCTGAGAAAGATCAGAGAGGAACAATAGTGCCTTGGAGCCTTGCTGGAGGATGCCAAACTATGAGGTGAGCCTGCAGCAGACTCTCCCAGCCTAACACAGTGAGTACAGCACTAGACACAGTTCCCTAACTGAAATCATGCTGTATTCTGGCTAACTCCAGACACAGTGCCCTAGTTGAAATAATGCTGCATTCAGACTAACTCCAGACACAGTACACTAGCTTACAGGCAGCTGAGTTACAGATTAAACAGTGTGTCACAAATCCACTCAACCGGTCAGTCCTCTACTCCCAAAGTGCCAAACTCTGAGCGTATGATTTGTGGACAGTGAACAGAACAAGGTAACCCTCTTGTCTGTTTTGTGGATTCAAGTCACCTTAGTATCAAGCTCTGGAGGGATTCAAACTGATAACCTCATGTTAGCATACCCAATTATCAGGCTCAGATAATTCTGTCTTTGGGGGGCCAGATATCTTTGCCTACAGGCACCCAACCAGGTCTTTCAAAGGAACCCTTAGAACTCTATGCAAGACTCTAGAGAACTCTATCCATTTCCCAGTTTGGTATATCAATAAGCCCATACACAGTGTTAAGTGTAACCTTTAAAAGCTCCACTTAAATAAAAAGAAATGTCAAGGCACTCCAGGCAGTTTCCGTTGTAAAATGTATCTTTACTTTAAAATATCAAAACAGAACAATAAATACAGAACAAATATCCCAAACACATACAGCCTTAAACAGGTTTTTAAAGTACAAACTAAGCTCTCTTATCCACATAATACTTATCTACTACAGTGCTGATGTTGTCCTTCTTCTCTCAGTCAGAAAATAAAATAAAATGTGTCTCTGTCAAGGTCTTCTCAGTATGTTAAGAACAGTTCCTGAGCCAGCCTCTCATTGAGGTCACTAAACTCCTCCTTGGTGTAACAAAATCATATTTTTGTATCACCAAGATGTCCAAATAAGATATTAAAAACATAATAGGTAACCTCACTGACTTTATCTTCTCTCAGGTTAACCAGACAAAACTGGTTAATGCTCTGCTACACATACATGTCAAACGTTTCTTTGATATAAGTCACTGTATTCAAAGCAAAAGTGTATTTGACTCTTTAATCCCGTCTGGGCTTGGTATCTACACATCAAATGCCTCTTTGATGAAATGTTGGTTTCTTGGAAGGTTATTCATGATGTTGGCCAGTGTCCTTTCTCTCAGGACATCTAGTGTAGATCAAAGGATTTCCCTGAGGACGTCCTGAATGGCTAATTTAATCTCCTGGGATCAAAGCAAAATTGACCAGATAATTGCACCCCAGATATCTGCAGTTTAGCTTTGTCCTGTCCTTTGAACTTATCCCTGGGGGTTTTGAAGTGTCAGTTCCAGCCAGACTGTAGTTTCCTCAAACTGACCTTCCCTTTACATTTTTATATGTTATAAAAAAAATAATATATCACTCAGAACTGGCTGTCTCGTCACACAGTGCACATTACAAAGTCGCTTGAAGAGCATGGTACAAAAGCAGTATTACACAGTCCTGATAGACTAGTCAGGCTGGAAGATAGTAAAAGCACAAAATGAGTGAATGTCAGTGTATCTGGGGCTCTTAAAGCTCAACAAGGAATCTGTGCACAGCAGACAAAAAGCAATCCAAACTGCCCTCAGCAAAAATAATCAGTAGCAATAGGAGGGCAGAAAATCACCCTGTAAGACTGTGCTGTCCACAGGAGGTCCTATTATCTTTACAGGCTCTCATGATCCCGCACTGTCCTGGTGTGTGCTCAGTCTGTATGATGGTTTGGGATATGGTCCCTTGGCCTTTATAGGCTCTCTGTGGTCCTGCACTGTCCTGGGTGTGTGCTCAGGCTGTGAGGTGGTTTTGGATGTGGTCATTCATCCTTGAATTGCCATTTAGGATTGTCTCATTTTATTGTCTCATGAAAGGTTTTCCCAAGTATTTCTCTCCTGTGTATGCTGCCTCAGGACTGTGTCATATTATTGTCTCATGGAAAGTATTCACAATATTTTTTCACCTGTTCATGACCACTCAGGGTTATTTCATATTATTGTTTCTAAGAAGGTAATCACAATTTTTCTCATCTGTGCGTGCTTTCTCAGGGCTGTTTCATATTAATGTCCCAGGGAAGGTTATCATAAATGTGTCTCTCCTGTGCATGCCCACTCAAGGATATATATAACTATCCTCTTGCCTGCTTCTGGTGCGATACTGATGTATGCCTCCAGTGGATATTCATAGCAACATAGACTTTGATGGCAGATAAGGACCACTTGGCCCACCCAATCTGCCCATTTCCCTACCTACTGGATAAGCTGCAGATTCTAGTTAACCAACAGCCTACTTTCTGCCACCCCCACTACATAGAAACATAGAATTTGATGGCAGATAAGGACCGCTTGGCCCACCCAGTCTGCTCATTTTCCTACCTGATGGATAAGCTGCAGATCCTAGTTAACCAGCAGCCTACTTCTTCCTACCCCCACCCCCTAAAATTGCCTTATGACTGTCCCATGCGTGCTTGAATTCCACCATTTGTGACTCCACAACCTGCTCTGGAAGGCCGTTCCATACATCCACCACCCTCTCTGTGAAAAAATACTTCCTTAAATTACCTCTGAGCCTCCCCTTCTATCTTCAAATTGTGCCACCTTGTTCTTGCACACCTCTTTTTGAAAGATGCTACCTCTCTTGGACTTTGTTGATTCCCTTGAGGTACTTGAAAGTTTCTATCATGTCCCACTCTCCTTCCTTTCCTCGAGGCTATACATATTAAGCTCCTTAAGTCTCTTCATATGTCTTCCGGTGCAGACCCTGCACCATTTTAGTTGCCCTCCTCTAGACAGCTTCCATCCTGTCTATGTCTTTGCGGAGATTGGGTCTCCAGTTACTACAATTGCCTTGTGTCTGTCCCACGCATTTTTGAATTCTCCCACTGTTTTAGCCCCAACAACCTCCCCAGGAAGGCAGTTCCATGCATCCACCACTCTCTCTGTGAAAAAAGATTTCCTCACATTACACCTGAGCCATCCCCCCTCTATCTTTAAATTGTGTCCTCTTGTTCTTACACATCTCTTTTTCTGAAAGATGCTACTCTCCTGGACTTTGTTGATTCCCTTGAGGTACTTGAAAGTTTCTATCATGTCTCCCCGTCCCTCCTTTCATCAAGGATATACATATTAAGCTATCTCAGTCTCTCTTCATATGATTTCTGATGCAGACCCTGCACCATTTTATTTGCCCTCCTCTGGACTGCTTCCATCCTGTCTATGTCTTTGCGTAGATGAGGTCTCCAAAATTGCACATAGTACTGCAGATGGGGTCTCACCAACTGTCTGTACAGAGGGATAACCACTTTCCTTTTTCTACTTGTGATGCCCCTTCCTATGCATCCCAGTGTCCCCCTGGCTCTCCTTACTGACTTCTCACATTGCTTACCCACCTTTAGATCATCTGAATATGACTACCTCCAAGTCCCTGCTCCATTTTTGTTGTTGTTAGTACCTCCCTGCTATTGTGTACTCTTCTCCTGGATTTTTATTTCCAGGTGCATTACTTTGTACTTTGCATTGAATCTAAGTTGCCATATGTCTGACTATTCTCCAACCTTGTCAAGTCCCTTCTCATCCTTTCTATCCCCCTTGTGTATCAACTCTGTTACAGATCTTTGTGTCATCCACAAAGAGGCTTACCTTTCCTTCCAGACCCTCTGCAATGTCACCTATAAAGATGTTAAAGAGGACTGGACCCAGTACTGAGCCCTGTACTCCACTAGCGACCCCTCTTTCTTCGGAATGTGTTCCACTCACTATAACCTTCTGTGTCCTGTTGTGCAGCCAGTTTGCAACCCAGACTACCACCCTGGGACCCACTCCCAGATAACCCAGCCTCTGTGTCAAGCATAAATACAAGTAAAAGTGAACCTGATGCACAATGATGATGCTTCATTCTCTGTCCCCCTCCTCCCCTGATACTAGCATGTGCCACCAGTTTATGTTCCACTAGGGCTGGTGAAATTTGTCTTCTGTCAGCAGAATTCTGGTGAAATGTTGACTTCACTTCTGTGAAATTTCATAAAATTGCCATGAAAATTTTGCCAACATTGTGATTTCAGTTATGTCCATCTAGTTTAAAAAGTCTTTATCCAAATTCCACCAAATTTGGCACAGTGCCTTTGCCAATGCCCATACCAAAGTGTAGCATGTGTCAGGTATTTATCTTTAAAGTCGACTGAGTTATAGGCTCCTAACTTTCAGAAATGTTAAAATTACAGTTAACAGGCCAGTCAGGTGGTGCTGAGGGCTGAGGCATTGAACTTCACACCTCATGCCACGCCGGTGACCCATGTTCAGGAATGAACATGGGTTGCCATGGGTCAACAGGGAGAAGATGGAATTAACATCCATTGGACTGCTCTCCATCTCCAGGGAGGGGGGATTACACTGGCTGGTGCTCGCCTGACCCCTAGCGGAGGCTGAGGCTCAACAGCACCGAGCTGCATCACATGGTGGGGTTACAACAGATGCTTGACTGCGGCGCACACAGGAGCATGTGCGAACCCAGTCACTGGCATTATTGCACACCACACCCTGCAAGGGGAGAAAAATCAGGGAAAAACTCCCAGAGGATGATGAGGGAGCTAGCAGGCCCCACACCTGGCTAACCACAGCATGCCACTCTGATCCGGCCTCGGTGATGGAAGGCCCCCTCTGCTGACCCTGCCAGGGGGGTAATCCCTGGGGTACTTGCACCAGCTGGTGGATACAAGGGTGATGGGGCTGGGGCTCCCCCTCAGACTGAGAGAGCCAAGGAGCAGAGGGGCATAAAAGTAATAAAAATAAAAATGACAGTCGACAACTACATAACCTAAAAGCATTTTTCTAAATTGCACCGAATTTGGTATGGTGACTTTACCAATACCCATACATATGTGTGTCAAATTTCAGATCTCCTATTTAAAGGTGACTGAGTTATAAGCCTCCAAACTTTGCTGAATTTTAAAATTACATTTCACAATTATGCTAACTGCTAAATTTTAAGCCCCTATAAGTTTATAACTAGAGAACGGAATATCACCAGTGTCATTAGGGTCACTGACCTTAAATATTTGGCATTCAGGCAACACCCATGGCCCAGCATCAGAGCATCATGCTGCCATGCTGAAGACCAGGGTTGAGAAATGAGTGGCAAAATCATATTGGGAGGCAGCTCATGGCTAAAACATACAGTTTACATAACCAGTACTTCTCTATTTAGTAGTTTTTATGACTCTTCAATGAAAGTATGCATCAAAGTTTTCAGTTATCTAGCTCCAAAGGAGCTAAGTTATAAGCATATAAATATTTTCAGAAATATTCAAGTGTAAATTAAATTGCCAAAGTTTGAGCTCATATGACAGGGGTATCCACCCTTTTTGGGGTCATGAGCCACATTCAAATTTCTGATTAAGATGTGAGTCACAGGCTGGCCCGTCGGCGCAGCGGTTGGATTTCCGCTTGCGACACCAGCAACCCGGGTTCGGGAACGAGCCCAGGAGCTGGAGGGCCGGCCGGGAAGGGAGGACTTGAGCGTCCCAGCAACTGCTCGTCCTCTCCGAGGGGAAGGGGGATGCCTGAGCTCGGTGCTTGTCTGACCCCGGGTGGAGACCTGAGGTACAGCAAGCCTGATGCTCCAACAGATGGGGGGAGCAACGTACCAGACGTCGGCGCTTCGGCGCCTTGACATCACTGGACCTGGCACATTGAGGAATAGCAGGAAAAACCCTTGCAGCCACCTAGTAGACGGAGCACCAGGGCCCCGACCTTCAATGCCCCTACCTGTCCGGGGACAGCATGCTGATGAAGATTAGAGGAACGTCGGGGTGGTTGGGGGTCCCACCCCATACCCACCTGGGGGGTATAGCCACGGCTCCATGGGGCATGGACTGCACCAGCTCCAGGTAGGTGAGCAAAGGCTGTTAAGGCCATAGGTGTCTCCTGAAGAGGAGGGGGCTGCAAGAAGGGAGGAGGATAAAGAGAAAAATTAAAAAAAATATATAAAAAAAAAATTAAAATGATGTGAGTCACAACAACGTGCAGCTGTACAATTCGCAACTCGTGACCCTTACCATAGCCACATTCACCCATATTTAGTCATATTTAGGAGTTAAAATAATAACATAGTCATAGCAAATAGTCAGTAATCATATTTTATTAAGTTACAGTAGTTTTAAAAAATAGTTGTAATTTTTAAATAAGTATTCAGAGCAGCTCTGAAGCTTTAGATTTGCTTGCATGCTTAGTAAAAGTAGCTCTTGAACACTAGGGCACTTTTCAGGTCCTGTACTTTGACTTTTCTGAAATTTAAAAGACTGTGACATGTACTTGACATGTAATTGACAAACCCCCTTGAGAGCCACATCAAACCGCTTCGAGTACAACATGTGGCTCATGAGCTACAGGTTGGCCACCCCTCCCTTCATTCAAATGTTATGGAACACAACATACTTTATGGGACTATAATACAAAATACTCATACCAAATTTCAGATCATTAGCTATACCGATGGAGCTAAGCCAAATAAAGATTTTTGGAAAATTCTAAAACTTTTCATTAAATTTTATTGAAGTTTCCTAAAATTCCATGAATTCAGAATTTGCTAATTTCACCCAGCTCTGTGTTCCACCTAATCCTGAAGCTGTGTTCAGCATAAATGCTAATGAACATAAACTCAATGCATGATGATGATGCCCCATCCCCTTCCTGCTCTTCTGCCAGTAACCGGAATTTAAACTAGTAATGGGGGCAAGGCAGATGCCTGGCAGGATGCTCAGACAGGGAGGCCAAATGAGCTTAACCCCCATGCTGGTGGTAGCGGACTTTGGGAGGCATCAGGAGGGAGGTCAAAGAAAGGGGAGTAAATAGAGGGGTGACGCAGGCGGGGCTGTGGGTTGTAACATTGAATGCCAGGAGTTTAGGGAACAAAGTAACAGAATTACAGGCTCTCATGGCAGATGGGGAAGTGGCTATGGCAGCCATAACCGAGACATGGGGCACCCACTGCAATGATTGGGACCTGGCAGTACCAGGATATAGGATATTTCAGAGGGGCATGGTAAAAGAGAAAGGGGGTGGTGCTGTATGTGAGGAAGGTCTGAAATGTGTCAGGAGGAGGAGGAAGCAACACAGAGGTACTATGGGTTCAGATCCAGGTCTCTCAACATAGGACCCTCAGGATGGGAGTGGTAGACAGGTCACCCTCTCAGACAGAGGATCATGATAGGGAACTAGCAGGGCAGGTCAGAAGGCTATGCTGAAGGGGCAGTACAGTGATTGTAGATGACTTCAACTTGCCAGGGGTGAATTGGGGTACTCCGGCTACAACAAATAGGAGAGGGCAGGTACGTCTGGATGCCTTCCAGGACAGCTTCCTATTACAGATGGTCAACAAGCTGACCAGGATAGGGAACACCATTGACCTTGTCCTGGCAAATGGTGAGTTTGTGAGGGAGTTGAGGATGGGGGAATCACTGGCAGGGAGGGAGGGACCAGTGTGGTTTAGGATAAACATGGGAAAAGAGGGAGTAGGATCAGGCACAAGGGTGTTAGACTTCAGAAGGACCGATTTTGGAAAGATGAGGGAAATAATGCAGGGGGTTCTGGCAAGGATCAGTTCAGATTTGGACACTAATTAGAGGTGAGAGGTCATACAAAGGGAATAGTGGAGGAATAGCAACATGTAAAAGGGTCCAGAGTAAGAGGGTGAGGCCAAGATGCCTAGTTGGATGAGCAGGGGTCCATGGAGAAAGTAGGAAGAAAAGAGCCACCTTTAGAAGGTACAAGAGAACAGGGAGGGGGAGGACAGAGAGAAATACCTGTAGGAGTCAAGGGAGGTGACAAGGGCAGTCAGGGCAGCCAAGGCATCCCAGTAACTCAGGCTAGCACAGGGTATTAAGGATTAGGAGAAGGACTTCTTTAGGTACATTAGGTAGAAAAGGAGCTTCAGAGACAAACTGTGAGGATTAAAAAGGTGGGGTACACACCAGGGCAGAACAGGAAGAAGCATTAAATGAGTACTTCTGCTGTGTATTTACCAAAGAGAATGGGGGGGGCAGCACCCAGAGGGGCTGGGGTTGATCATGGGGGGTGAGGAGATGGACAGGGAAATCACAGTGGGCAGAGTACTGGAGTGCTTGAGGGCAATGAGAGTGGACAAGGCACCAGGTCTGGATGGCATACACCCCAGGGTGCTAAGGGAGCTTGCAGATGTCCTGGTTGAAACGCTTGCAGACCTGTTCAATGCCTTGCTGGACTTCGGGTGTGTACCACACGACTGGAGAAAGGATTTTTTTTTTTTTAGTTTTTGTTGACCGGGTAAGTGCACTAAACAAATCCTGCCTATTTTCAGGCACAACCCAGGGGAGGGGATACAGATGAATGCCAACTATTTCAAGTTGTGGCTTGCACCATGCCACAGGCAGGTTGTGCCAAAGGAGGGCTATGCCACCCACTGTGCCCTCAGCCCACTGTGTCATGGTGCAAGGGTGGGTTACAGCAGCACCTGCACCCTATTCTGGAAGGGTGGCTGCCATAACCCAGTTACACATTTCCCAGTTCTGCATTGATGCAGTGGATTATACCAGCATGGAGGTGGTTTAAGGGCCATCTGTCCTGGCAAAACAATGGATGCCCCCCCCTGTAGTTCTGAGTATTGCATAGTGCCCTGCTCAATGGACACCCCCAGCAGAGTGATGCCCTTCACCTCCCGATTTTCAGGGAGCTCCTGGGTCCATTTTGTGCTATGTCCCCCATGCACCTGTGCCACCCTTCCAGCCCCCATGGCCCTGAGGGGATTGCGGTTGTGTTACGGGGCAGGGGGTCTCAGGGGCAGTTAACTGTGGGCTGTGAATTGTGGCACAGAGGTCCACTGTGCCATTTCCTTGGCACAAGCCTGAGGCTGCCACAAGTTATGGGTCATAGGTGCTGGGGACCCTTCCTGTCTTGGAATAGGGCACAGGGTTCCCGTCATAGCGCTACGTGGCACAGCTCGCATACACCTGCAAGTTGCACCATGCAACTTGGAATCGGGTCCCTGATGTTTTCAGGGGTGCAAGTAAATCTTCATCATCACATTAACCCCCAGAAGAGCTGGTCATTGGTTCTGGCATTAAGCAGAGCATGCTGGAGCAGGGACAGTATTGGTCAGTGGCATCCTCAATGCTTTTTGGAACAGATAAGCTCTATGTTATTCCAAGGCAGTCAGAGTTCTGCCTCACCCACACTTGCAAGTATATTTGACAGTATGATCAATGAACCACTGCCTAATGTTTCTAATGTTTCCATCCCTCCTGCTAATAATGCTTGCCCCCTTCCCCCATGGAACAGCTAACAAATTGCCTTGTACCTAAAGAAAAATTTTCTTCAGACTGTCCCTTTTCTGAAACAAGTACTGGAATCACAATCTCGCATTTCTGCAGTGATTTCCCTAACACTCAGGACTTAAATAACATTAATGACAATCTTGCCTCTGTCTTCTATACCACTGCTACAGTTATATCTGATTCTATTCTTGATGCTGCAGTCATGGATCCTTTATCGGCTGGGGAAGGCACCAGTACCTCCTGGGCAGATAGGGTGGAACAGGCTGAGGTAGCAGCCATCACATAGAGCCTATCTACAACAGAACAGTCACTCTAGGAGGATTCTGCACAGAAGTGGAGATATTTCTGAAAAATGGATGCATTTTCCAACACACCTGCACCTGCACAGAGGAGGAATGTGGTGAGGTTACTGTACAAATGTGGCCTTGATATGCCTCTGTGCCCCTGTGCAGCGACCAAGACTGCCTTGCAGGGTGTCTCTCCTCCCCCCCGGTCCAACTCCAACTCAGAGTTGGAATCCTAGAGACTGGGGGTATGAGTGCAGAGCCCCACATGGGGGTTGGGGAGACACAGCCTCGATAGAACATGGAGGCATCCCTGACACAGCAATGCCGACAGTTGGCAGCATGGCTCTCACTGTCAGGGATGTCTCCATGTCCGCTGACACTATGGCATGGTAAAACCCTACAGATACCTTTTCATACAATTCCCTTAATGAAGCCTGCCATGTGTGTGGTTACTATCCTCCTGAAAAATGAGGTGGTTAATGTGTATGACGTCAAGCACTGGCTTAACCAACACTGTGACATCATGAGAGAACCTGACCCAATTATGAACAATGAACCAATTTGGACTGGTAATTGGAAGTCCTGGGTGAAACTTTGTCATGGTCCTGCATGCCTTAAACATCTTCCTAGATTTATTTTATTTGGGTAGAGACAGGGGGAAGTGCTCTTATCCAGTACAGCCAAAAACTTGTTTCAAATGTGTCTCTGATGATGAGCATGGCCTGGCCAAGAAGAGAAATGGACACTTGATCCTAGAGCTCCAGGCCCATCCATTATAAATTGGTGCCACCTTCAATAATAACCCAACAAATCAATAGAGAAATAGTTGAAACTTACTCTGTTATATGGCTGTCAGAAAATCAAGAAAAAAGCAAGTGCGACTGTCTTTCCAGCAGGTGGCATTCAGCATAGCTACAGGTCTGGATCCCTCAGAAGCCTGCATGGCCTCTCCTGCAGCAGCTGCTGACATGCAATCACCGGAAACCCACAGCACGGGCAGCAATCTTCCCAAAGCTCCATAGAGGGATTAATTCAAACTCTGCAATTCAACTTGACATACCAAATGAGGTCAGGCATTGAAAATATTGGAGCCCAGCTAGCTCACCTACAACAAATGTTAAATACATTGAGGGACAGAGTGTAGAATCATTCAACCAGACTAGATGAGCTGGAGCAGATAGTCAGCTACCGAGATGATACTCACTCCTGCTTGGAGACCTTCCTGCCAGCAGCTTTGCAAGAGATAGAAACTCTTAAGGCTACACTTGATGACCATGAAAATCGGGAGAGGCGCTGTAATGTTCACCTTGTAGGCCTACCAGAAGGCACTGAGGGAAGGAACTGTGGGGCCTTCATGGGTCCCTGGCTGGTGAAAGTATTAAAAGTCCTGGATACAGTCTCCCTAGAGATTCAGTGTGCCCACCGTTCACCTGGTGGCTACCTGATTCTGGAGGAGTGACCCCACCATATAATTATTAAATTCCTTCATTACCATGACCAGCAGGCCATTTTGGATGCAGCTCACCAGGCAGACCCGATTATGGTGCAGGACAGGATGGTCAGCATATTTCTAGATTACTCCAGGAGGTTGCAGTTGGAGAGGCAGGCATTTACAGCAGTAAAGAAGAAGCTACATGCTATAGACTGTCCTTTGCCATCATTTACCCTGCCTGCCTGATCATTCAGCCCCAATGCCAGGAGGCAAAGTCATTTATGGATCTGAACATGGCCATGAAATACATTAATCAGACCCTGGTGCAGAAATTTAACATGCCGGCTCCCACCCCAGCAACACTTGATCAAAGTAATCTGGTACTGTGCCTACATTATTTTTGCTGTTCTGGTCTAGCTGCTGTAGCCTGAGTGGAAGGAGATCAATTTCTTTCCTTGGCCTGTAATGGAGAAATCCAGCCTATCATGGCTGGGATGGGAAGGCCTCATCCCTTATATTGGGATCTATGCTGCCTGAATGACTAGGTTTGACTAAGGTGGGTAAACTGCTTAGGCATGGTGGGATTTTGGACAACTTCTCTGGATTTGAACTGGGATTTATTTTGCTGACTTTCTTTCACCATCAGAATAGACATGCATACACAGTCTGTACAGAATATTACAGTTGAAACAATGGGGCTGATATCTTATGTTCGCAGTGCACCCCTTAAATGAGAACTTTTATTTCTTTCTTCTTTAATCTACTCCAACCTTAGGGGGTGATGAATAGTGCTAAACAAACAGCTGTATTTGCATGGAGGAGTGAGTTTAACTCTTCCTCACACATCATTATTTGCTTAGAGATATGGCTCAGAACAATATAAGTGACAGATGAAAATGACTGTGGAGGAAGAGGTTTTTTGGGAGTGCATTACCTCCTCTCATAAATTTTTTTTTTTAAATGATCGAGGAAGAATATTATAAATAATAGTTAAGAATAATTTTTCTGCAGCTGAGATTATGCTAGAGTGCGATGCTCCTTATACAGTTTGGTTTGCTTTTATTACTAACTGTTCCATTTTATATTACATGCACAACATTGTTGGGAAAACAATATAGGTATTGGAGAGGAGTGGGGGGTCTGCAATATACAGGCCTGGCCGGGCTATGGAAAAGAGTACTGTGGCTTTCTCAGAAGAGCACCCATATGTAGATTCATATATTTATATATATATAGACATATATACATATATATATGTATGTCTATATATCTTTTTGGAAGTCTGACCAATTTAAGAGCTAAACTGTAATAATCATTCTGAGCAAAGCAAGGAAGACCAGGGACCTCACTCAGGAGGTTCACAGGGGTTGTTACATTGCTTGCTGAGGGTTTGTGCACTGAGAGGAAAGCTTGGAGGACATTTAGACACAAGTCCCAGCTGAATCATAGCACATACAGCCTGCAGACCTTAAAACAATAGGCCCCAAAAGAGGGGGTTATCATCCCACCCTCCCACAATCCTATTAAACAGGCACCAATGTAATATCAGTACTGCTAGTATTACAGCAAATAGTATCAGATTGTATGGGACCCATCAGCTCATCCACAAGAAGTAGAGGGATATGGGAAAAGTAGAACAGGGAAAGGGGAAGGGTCTTATGTGTGGGTAAGTTTTGTTGTACTGTTACTATTTCATAGGGTTGGGATTAAACTGAGAAGGGGGATGAGGGGGAGTCAGAAAAGGGAGTGAGGGCAGCTAGTGGGGAACTGGTATAATGTTAAACATAGGTCAGAAGTTTTTAATTATGAACTATGTAGGTTTGTTCAAATGTTCTTAGAAGTTTGTTTAGTAGCTTTGAGTAAGTGGGATAAAATTAAAAGCACAGCAAACAGTACAGGGTTATATAGAACATGAGATAAAACAGGCCGCAAGGTCCAGCAGATGCCACATAAAACAATGTTTTTAAGATGGGTTCCTTAAAGTGTATAACATGGAATGTCAGGGGTTTGAAAACTGTGGTCAAAAGGAAAAGAGTCTGGAGTTATTTAAAAAAGCAGAAAGGGGATGTCATTTTTTCATAGGAAATTTATCTCACAAGGGAAGAAGCAAGTAAGCTGGCCGGCTCCTGTGAGGACATCCTTCTTGTCTCCTCATTTACTTCCAGGGCCAGAGGGCTGGTAATATGGCTGAGATCACATCTGCAGACTGAGATCCATAGTACTATCTTGGATCTGCAGGGTAGATACTTAGTTGTGGAGGTTACTATTGAAGGGAGCAGATATACACTGGTTTCGATCTCTGGCCCAAATATTGATGATCCATATTTATTTCATCACTTGGCAGCGGTACTAGCACCTTTTCCAGACAATATTATCATGAGGTAGACTTCAACACATATTGGGACCAGGATATGGATCTCTCAGGAACTAGGGGAAGACCCCTCCCCAAATGGAGCTCGGCAGCACTTCAGGAGATAGCATGTGAGAGAGCACTGAGGGAAGTATGGAGACATACTCACCTGCATCAAAGATGATACTCTTTTTACTCTCATATGCTCAGGATATACACCAGAATTGATTATTTCCTAGACTCTTCTAATATTTTCAGTGATGATATCTCATCCAGATATGGGCCCATCTGTATTTCAGATCATGCACCTTTAGAGTTTACCCTATTCCTTGGTCAGACACCTATCCCCAGTAGGCAATGGAAGTTGGATCCCACCCTACTGACTTGTCAGGATTATAAGACATATATCAGAAAACATCTGGGAATTCTAGAGGCACAATAGGGTAGGGGACACATCAGCATCATACATGTGGGAAGCCTTAAAGGCATTCATTTGAGGGGCTACAATAGCGAATGCCTCACGCCAATGTAGGGAAGCTGTGAGGGAGAGGGAGATCCTGGGGAAACAAATCATGGACCTAGATAAAAGGATGATGGAGGAAGGAGAAAATAAGGCAGAGCTGCTGAAACAACTGAAAGGGAGACTAAACCAGCTATTGACTCATCGTATTGAAAGAGATACAGTAAAAGTCTGGGAGGAAACTACTTCGAGGGGACAGGGCAGGCATTTAGCAGGCATGGATGGTAAAAAAGATGTCAGACAGAGTGATCCTGACAATGGAGGATAGGGATGAGGAGATAACCCAGATCCATTGAGAATAAATGATACTTTTAAAATATTCTATGAGTCCCTGTATAGTACAAAGCCCCTAGAGATGCAGATCTGGATAGCTTCCTTGAGGAAGTTCCACTGCCACCCGCCAGAAAAGAAGAGGAGAGAACTTGACTGCCCCATTACTTCCCAGAAATAAAAGAACAGCATCGGCCTCAAATCTAGGTAGAGCTCCAGAGCCATATGGCATACCATGGAGTTGCACAAAACTTTCTGGAACAACATCAACAGATTTTTCTGTTAATGGTGCAGGAAACCTTAGAGAGAGGGACCCTCCCTCAGTCCCTATTACTAGCCACCATCACAGTCCTATGAGCCAGGAAAGATTCAACCAAGTGTGGCTTATATCATCCCATCTCCTTATTAAATGCAGACTATAAAATCATAGCTAATGTAATAGCCACAAGGCTTGAGGCATCCTCCTGACACTGATACAGCAAGATCAGTGTAGATTTATTAACAACAGGCAGGAGACATATAATATCCATAGAATTTTAAATATTATCAGTGGTTGGTCATGGAGGGAAGGGGAAAGAGATAGGGCCTTCTGGCCCTGATGCAGAGAAGGCTTCCATAGGGTGGAGTGGCATTTATGATTGCCACCTGAGATGTTTCAGCCTTGGACCCCAGTTGAGATCCTGGATACAGACACTATTGCATCCCTAGGGTGCAAATCTACCAACGAAAAATTTGTCACCACCTTTTGACCTCACTAGAGGAACAAGGCAGGGGTGCCCTCTGTCACCCCTGCTGTATGTCCTGACAACAGAGATTCTAGCCTCAGCCATATACCACCAGCAAGAAATCCAGGGTTACTCTAAAGGAGGGCAGAATCAGGTAATATCACTTTTCACAGATGATATTCTGTTGTTTCTAAGAGACTCAGGAACATCTATCCTCGCTCTTACAACTCTCTTACAACTCTGTTTGATAAATACAACCTCCTATCAGGTCATAAAATAAATTGGTCAAAATGTGAATAGTGTCCCTAGAAGGAGCTGAGTCTACCCTGACAATCCAAAACGTTAAGCTCTCCCTAGTGCCTTCCATCAGGTACTTGGGAAAAACCTCCCTAGAAAGCTTTCCAGTTTGTGTGAGATAAATTATAAGCCATTGCAAAGGCAGGTTCAGGATGAATGTAATAGATGGAAAAGTCTACCACTTATATTGTCTACTCCTTGTCAGTGTCAATGGCTCAGAAGGTAGCACACTCGCCTCTGAAGCTGGGAGATCAGAGGGCTGTGGGTTCAGTTCCCACATCTGGCACATGGGTTAATATTCCAGTACTGACACTGTAGTGCAGCATGAGAGGGGTGCTGCACTTCTGAGGTGCCATCTTTCAGAAGAGATTTTAAACCAAGGTCCCATCTGCTTAGATTGGTGGTAGTTCAGGTGGATGTTAAAGATCCCATGGCACTTATCGAAAAGAGTAGGGGAATTTTTTATTGATATCACATCATCACAAATCATAACACATTGTACAAAAAATAAAGAGTAAAGAAAAAATAAACATAAATAAAGAACAACAGGTATTCACTTCATACGCTTGATGCAGTATGTTAAAGACCACACAATAATCACTCCTTAACCCCAAAGAAACCTTCCCCCCTCCGCCTTATTATCTTTCCCCATACCATTGTGGCAGGGGAATTTTGCTAGTTGTAGCTCTCAAACCTAATTACTTCTGAGTCACCCAAAAGAATAAAATTTTAATTCCAAATAAACAAGTATTTCATTCATACTCTGGTAAAAAGTGATTGTTCAAAAATAATTTTCCAACTACTGAGTAACCAATAAACTATTAGGGCAAAAATCAGTAGTACTTTTTAAAAATATCTTGTTTAGAAATAGGTTTTAGTCTACCTCCTTACTTGTATTTGATAAATCCTAACAACCCATTCCATTTCCTTGAAACATAGCTCTTAGGATTAGCCTGCAGGTCTTTCTTAAACACTGCCCCATAGCTTGTTCTAAAAGTGTCTTATAGGTGGTATATGACATCAGTCCTGTTGAGTGTCCATTGACAGCGAGCCTGCCAAAGGTAAAACTTTAAACAGCAAAACAACACCAATAAAGTATCATAATCATACATTATCTTGAGGTTGGGACAATGCCCAAGGACCAAAGACTCATAGGTTAAACTGTCTAACCACCTTAGATTCCATTCTGTTTTAAATATCCCATACGGCTTTTGCAGGAACAGGTAAAAGAAAATGATCCATTGTCTCTTCAATATTTATACAACTGTTATATGGACAAAATATTGATAGGTAGAGTAAACATGGTCCAAGATGTACTGTATGTATTGCCACAATGCCTACATTTGTTCCAATCCCTACCAGTATGGGTCCCCAAGTGTTACTTTAAATCACTAAGTGGTACCATAACTACCTTGCTGTTAGGTGGCAGAACACCACAAATTTGACAGAAAACCTTATGGAAATTAATAAATAAAGAGGGACTGGGTCTCCCCAACTTATATTTTTATTATCTTGCAGCTCCGCTTTCCCCCTTAATAGATCTTTTAGAAACTGAACCTGAAGAAAGGCATGGACAGGGATGGAGGATTCCTCTAATAATGATCCCTTAAGCATATCCTTTTTTGCAGCTGCCTTAAAAAGGAAAATAACAAAACACATTACTAACCTTTTCACAAGAACTATGATGTGGGCCTGGTTTGATGGCCCATGACATCATGGGGCATCCAGCCACCCTGTCTCCAGATGCATCCTTCACTGCAGGCACTTTGGGAGGAAGGACAAGTTCTGGACCCTGTTGGCCAAGTGCTTAAGGTCTGGGAGAAGGTGGGGTTGTATAACATTCCCAGTTCTTTGACCAGGGGGATATGTGGCCCTACCAGTCCTTGTCCAGGGAATATGGGCTCCACCCTTACCAGTTCTTTGCCAATCTACAGGTGAGAAACTGAGTCCATGCAAACCTGGACATACTATTAAACCCCATACATATGAGGAAAACCCCACTAGAGGAAGTATTGCAGGGTACTCCAGGGGCCAGGAATACAAACCACTAACTGGCTTTTATGAAACTTTACTAGAAAGCATGCCCACAGCCCTGAAGAGCCTTAAGGATAAAAGGGACAGGGATATGGGAGGGAAGGTTCTGACAGAAGGGGACTGGAGAATGAGTCTATGCAGGGGTATGGCATGTTCAGTTAATAACAGAATAAGAGCTATCCACTTTAACATTCTCCATAGAACCTGCTTTACCCCAGCATTAGAATAAAATAGACCCTACTGTCTTAGATCAATGCACACAATGTAAAGCACAGTCTGGTACCTTCATACTTTTGATATGGAGTGCTCCAAAACTCTGTTCTTCTAGCAAGGCATCATCAGTACAGTGCAAAAGTACTGAACAATGACCAAGAAGTGGGAGTGGTAACGTACTGCTGGGGTTACCTGTGAGGTCAGAGGGAACAGGACTGGAACACCCATTATGGTCTCTGGACATGGCAGTGGGGAAGCAAGCCCTTGCTTGGCACTGGGGGATGGAATCGAGAGTTGCTGTATGGGCAAAAAGATTGCTACAGTGTATGAAACTGGAGCTCACCCAATAAAAGGCAACTGGCAGAGAAGATACAGCCCACAAAATCTGGGGGCTACTGGAGGGAACCCTAGCTGAACCATGGTTCCCGAGTATGTAGTATACTTTCTCATGTAGGCAATAACAGAATGACACCATTGAAACTATGAAGCCAGATGTAGGGAGTCAACTGGATGTACATGGGAGAAATGAGGGAAGGGAGATGGAAATATTTTGAAAACTTTGTTGAAGAGGTTTTGTGGGATAGTTGTTCAATGGCTTATTGAGATGTGATATGCTGATTAAATAACACAGTCAAAGAAATACATTATGACCAACTGAAACCTGTAATGCTTACCAATACGTTTATGTGCACCAATGTTATATCAATTTGTGCTGTATTTGCTGAATTTTAAAATAAAATTTACAAAACAAAATGTGGCTCTGACAATCAATTGAAGAATGCCTGCAATACAATCTGTTGCAACCTTTGTTTAGAATTTGAACATATGGGTTCACACTGCACCAAGAATTTTAGATATCATCTATGTGAAGCAACAGGACACTCCTATCAGACCTGTAAATGGGCAACACATAATCGAGCTGTAGGCCACACAGGATTTTATTCTGAATACTGCACAGAAAGCTTTAATTCAGAAAAGGCAACAGAAACTGCAAAACATTTGGCACATGCAATAGACACAAGCAATAAGGATGCTGTAGTAGCTGACATGGTTACTGTGGAACCAGACCCTCTATCACTCATAGAAGGACCTATTGGAGTACCAGAACCAGAGCAACTAATATCTTCTGTAGTGGTGCAGTTGAATACTGGTAACACTACAATCTTTAAGCCTACAAGTTCACCTGACCATCAAGAAGATGACAGTGTGCCTCCCCATGACTTGACTGTAGTGAACAGAAAAGACCTTTACAACAACTGCAGACATAAGCCTAAACAACTGAGACCAGATACACCGAAGTCATCTATTTCATTGGGCAATAGATCTGAAGTTCTGGACTTAGACAAAGTTGACTGAATGACAGCATGGATTCAGAAACATCCTCTGTTTTGCCATCACAACACCCAGTTTCCAGAAGCACTGAAGAGGATGTCAATTCCACTGGAATTACTCTAAAACAAAGGAAAAAAGTCTAAAATGACTACCAGAATTGGCAGCATGAAAGAGGTGAGGACTTGACATATGAGAGAAGCATTACACTTATAATATGACATGCCTATATCTATTAAAGTTACCACCTTGAATTTAAACAGTATAAAAAATGTTAACAGGTGCAACTTTATCTTTTCCATTCTACTTATTGCAAGAAACCAGACTGAATAGTATGTGGATATTGTTGAAGCAAAAAGATTATGGTGCTAGGGACCTTCATATTGGCCCTTTGGAAAGGATAGCTGTGATGGAGTTGGGATTTTATTCTGAGAAACATCTTTTTCTCTGTAAAAATTGGTGGATATTGAGCTGGGAAGAGCTATGCTGGTTGATATGATATATCAAGGGGAACAGTTTAGACTCATCAACATTTATAAACTACAAACCAAGAAAGCAAGAACTGATTTAATAAAAAACAAAATGCAGCCTTACTTAAGTATGACTAAGTATTTTTTATTTGGAGGATATTTTTAATTGTAGACTGTCAGTAACAGACAGAGGGGCTATAACTTGTAAGTTGTTCTATGACACCAATTTTGAAAACACTGAGACAGGCAGCAGCCTGAAGGGATGTCAATAGAACTAAATGTAAGTTAGGGATTTTACTTATTACAAGAATACTCTAGCCACTAGAATTGACTTTATTTTCACTTCCTCACAGAATGAGACACATGATAGTAATGTACTCCCCATAGAGACTCCTGACCATCTTCTAGTAGGGGCACGTTTGGGGGAATAGATGTTTTTAAAAGTGGGAGGGGCAAGTGGCAACTGAACAGCATGTTACTGGATGTACCTGTGCTAGATGTAAAAATAAGAGACGTGCTTTTGTCACAACAATTTTTGACTTGCCTGTACGAGGACCTTAGTTAGTAGTGGGAGGAAAACACAATAGATTTGAAATGGCTCTTACAGTATTATTCAGCTGAAGAACAAATTCAGATTTATTGGAATATTTTGCATTATGAATGCAGTTGATGGAGTTACTTACATTAATGCACTCTGGAAATGGAGACTATAGCAATCAGATATTAAATGGAAAGAAAGATAGCTTTACAATATAATAGAGAATGAACCTTATGTATGGAACACCAAAGTAGTACTCATGGTAGGTTAGGAAAAGGCAATATTTATGAGAGTTGTAAGGACAGAGTACATTGCAGGAACATAACTAGTATAGCAGATAGCTCAAGTATGGGGGTCATGGGAAAAGATGCAATTTTATCAGTAGTACACCAATATGTAATGAACATTTTTGGTACTAGGATCATTGAAATCTCTGCTACTACATTTTTACACAATTTAGCAGTACACTACATACCTGCACATCATCTAAAATCCCTTACTGACCCTATCACCTCAGCATAAATATGCTTCATTAAGCGGTTAAACAATAATACAGCTCCTGGTATGGAAGGTTTATCCTCTGAGTTTTATAAACATTAAATTTCACAAAAATGGATATTTTAAAGTATTTTTTAATTGGATCCTGGCAGAGGGGTAACCACAGAATTATTATGGAGAAGCTATCCAGATATTTTTGTATTAAAAATGTCTTGTGGCTGATTTAAAGATTTGGAGGACACTGAGTTTACTGAATACTGATTTGAAGATACTAATAAAAATTCTGAACACCAGGCTATCTAAAGTAGTACAAGATTTAATCTGAAAGTATTAGATGTGCTCTGTCTCATGGAGGAGCATCCATGATAATCCTCTTTTTATTAGAGGCATAGTTGAAATGGGACAGCATGATACAGATGTAGGATACCTGTTGTCTCTCGATCAAGAAAAAGCTTTTGATTAACTGTCATGTAGTTATCTTTTTGATATACTTAAATGTTATGTCTTCTCACTGGTTTTCTGTAATTGGATTCAGAAATGATATGATTCTGCCAGTATTATCCCTAACATTAATGGTCATCTCAGTAACAGGATCAGAATTAAAACAGGAGTTTGACAAGACTTCCCCCTAAGTCCATTGCTGCACATCTTTTGTATTGACCCTATGATACGGAAGATATTAGTTCATCTACAGATTACCAGTATAAGAAATACAGACAACACTGATAGTATAAAAATTGCAGCTTATGTGGATGATGTTGTCCTTTTTGTAAAAGACCCACAATCAGGCTTTATAGTTCTTGATGTTGTCCAGTCTTTTACACCTATAGTCAGGTGCTACGCTAAACATACACAAATGTAAAGGATTAGTTATCGGAACCAAATTGAACCGAATTGACACTATAGGAGGTATAGCTGTGACAACATCTCCAATGACAATACTAGGAATTACATGTGGTAATGGCAGTTTAGCCATGGTAAGCTGGGAAGACAGTTGCGAATCTGAGACAGGAAGGTACAGATCTGGAAAAGCTGTAAACAGATAAAACAAATTCTGGTCAGAGCTGATAAGCTGTGGATAGCTTTTGGGATGCTTACCCATTATTTCTAAATAATTTGCACAATGCAGATCTGTGAGAGGCAGTTTCAATGCTGTCTTCCTTTTATACATTTTGCAATGTGTTTTCATAGAATATGCCTGCTGATTGCTATATTTAGCCTGGATAGTTCACAGAAGAAATAACATCTTATTTTCAGTGGGCTCTACATCTACACAATATTATGCTGCATTGCATAAAATCAGAACACATTAAAAACAATATTTTACATCTGGGGAGACATATTAAGTGCTAGACTGATGCATAAGCAGAAAGATGCATTGTGCAAAGAGGGTGCACCGGTCAGCACCGATACAATATTCAAAGAGAATGCACCACTGGTACAGGGTGCACATGCAGTGAAGCCCACCAGGATGAAGCACAGCACTGCAGAATTCTGCAGTACAGTTACTGCTGCAAACAATGCAATTTAAATGGGAGTTAATCTATTTTGTTATGCAGTAAACCTGTGACACTGCTCTTCATCCTGGTGGGCGTCATTGTACCTGTTGAAAATGTAACCCTGAATGGGAGTTGCAGTGCAGGTGGCTGCCAAGACAGGTGCATCCAAGGAACCCGACTGAATACCTCAAAGGGGATGTGTTACTTATACTGGTATGCACCACAGCCCCATGGGCGATATTCAGCCAGGAATGCAAATGAGCAAATTGAACTTGTAGTGGAAAAGGGGCCTTATGCATGCACATTGCCAGCCCATTTGCATGTTGGCATGGGGAAGAATGAACCAGAGCAGCTCTCGCCCCCCCAAGCCCTGACCCCAATCAATCCCATGTGGGACACGCCCTGAAGTCTTTGGTGGTAATGTGGCACCCTCCCACCCACTCCACCAGCCATGATCATACCAGAGTCCAGGCTCTATTAGTTCCATACTGTAGGGACCCCACTCACATCCCTGATAGCACCAGAATACACCTACAGTCCATGTCCATAGTGTAGTGACTTATGCCCACCAATGGTGAAGAGATAACCCATCTCTGCCCCAATCCACCTCATTGTGATGATTGTCACTGTGATGGGATCATACCACTGTATTGGTGGGTGGCAGAGCACTGCCAGTAGGATGCTGTGTCATACATAGTCATGAGCTGTGTGCGAGTAAGAATAATGACCAGTGGTCATACACCTCAGGTGCTGGCATGTAGCTCCTTCATCCTGGTGCCATTGGCCTTCTCAGTGCAGGTGACAGCTGATGCTGTACCCACTCACACAAGTCCCAGAACAGGCATGTTGCAGTTGACCTCCCATTCATTTGTACAATCAGGGAACTGTGTGCAAACTATCCATAGCCTGGAGTGTACACTGAAAATGACATTGTAGGATACTGCACCCCATGGCACTCGGGATACCTCAGCAGTCCAGAGGGTGGTATGTTAGACAGAGGAATGGGGAAGAGCATGGACTTGCAGCAGTGTATGACAGCAGGAAGATACAGCATTGACAAGGCATGCATTGGAGGTATGTCAGCTCCCTCTAATGGTTTGCCTGGGACGTATGCATGGCTGCATACACTGGTGGATCTGCAGCTTGCATAGTGCCCCAATGCATGGTACAAACACTTGGGTCATTCCAGAGTACAGGTCCCCAGCCTGGTTCCCATGCAGTCAGCATCTGGCCATGGCAGGTTGTGGAGGGCAGAGCTAGTCTCTGCAACAGATGAAGTAGGGGGAGTGAGGGGTGTCTATGTACAGGGGTGGTGGGTGGGGTCCTCTATACTATGGATATGGACCATGGTTTCCTCTGGTGTGATCGGGTTTGGGGGCCCTACACTATGGAGCTCTTTGGGGATGGAGTTGGATTCATTGGGGATGGGAAGGGGTATCTCTAGTCCACTGGGGCTGTCACATTGCTGTGCACCTGGGTGAGCTTCACAGCTTGCCTGTGGGTGGCTGTCCAGGTTAGGCCAGGTATTCATGCTATAACTGTGGGCTGCGGTGCTCTGGACTGTGAGGGGTGCATTCCCACTGAATATGCCGCAGCCCAGCATATGCATGGGAACTTCCCCTTGACTTGCACAACATACCATTTGTGTGCACCCTGTCCCATCCTGCACATTTGAATATTGCTTTGCGGTACATTGTTGGAGTTGCTCAGCACATCTCCCTTATCCGCCGGAATGCACTGCACATCTCCTTTGAATACAAGGGGCCCAGGACTAGGTTCCTCAATAAATACATTATAAAATGGTAAAATCATGACCCACTAAAAACAATATATTGCATCTATTCTGGGACAGCCTGTGTAAATACAGTGCAAAAATGTGTAAATGAACATCCCTATGACAATGATATATCATCTTCCTGCTCTATTCAGGATCCCAAATATACTATAAGAAACATTCAGTGCTCCCAGAGCCAAATAACCATTTTCCTTGTAACAAACCCTCATTTTTCCTATATTTCTCTACAGAGGCAGAATCAAATCCCTGTATAAATCCTTGAATATTTTTTCATAATTTACTGGTTTCGTATGTTTGACTTTGTTCTTTATTTATTATAACAGCAGCCTTCTATCAGGAAAAGAGCTCTGATTTGTTGTTCTGTATTAATATTATATGTCAAGATGACCTTGGAATGATTTGGATTTACATGATATGCATAAGGCATAATGGGGGACTATATGGAATAACAAATATCACACTCATTATTCCATGAACTATACACAAAATTAGTAATTGCAAGTAGGCCATTCTTTCAAAAGTTTAGTTTAGTAAAATGTTATTCTCATTCATAATAGTATGAATAAAAATAGGATAAACTCCACTGAGTAGAAAACTCCTTTAAAAGCAGGTCCAGCCTTAAAAATCTAATACATTCAAAAACTAACAAAATCATATCACAACTAAATATTGTATAAAGTACCTAATAATTAGCATGTACAGGTTGCTCAATCACACATACTATCAATATGCATACAATAACCAATTATAATGTATACAGTTATTAATATTTTACAACCTAATCAACAATACCTAATCCACCTAAAAATAGATACTATATCAAGATTTCCATTCATTCTTTTGTATTAAAGTGCCTTAACTAAAGTCCAGCATTTAACATATACTTTATTCTTACAATTAGAGAAAAATTTCCCTTAACCAATTATTGACAGCATGCTTTCAATCTATGTATAGACTCTGTATCAAAAGATACTAGTAATGCCTGTAAACAAATGTATTGCAAATAAATTAGAGACATTTCTCCATATACATATATACAGATGCTATTTTTTGCATCTTATATTTGTTAGTTTTCAGACAAATTCTTTTGGACTTTGTTTCTGACCACCTTTTGGAATCTTGAATGAGTGAAGCAAATGTTATAGTTTTCTTCAAGGCTCTGATCCAGCGACTCAGTAAATACACACTCAGTACATCATATTATAAAATGACAAAAAACAGTCTTCAGTTTCCAGTTGTTTGAACAGGACCTTTCAACTACAAACAACACATTTATGTTCCACAGCCTAGAATTGGAGGACCAAAACACAAGAAGAACTCAACTATTGTCAACTACAAATTTCTTTCTCAGTTGTTTTGGCTAACTTTTATAACTCTACATGGGAACACAAGGAATCAGGTCATTAAGCAGATGAATATCTCACTTTTCTGGTTTGTCAGCAGTTAATTCATTAGATGAGGTCTCCTTGTCAGGAGTTCGACTGTTTCTCCACCACACACACACACACACACACACACAACAACTACCTCAGTACTTGGCAGGCCCTTATCCGTTATGTTTGGAAAACAGTTTACTGAAGACATGGCATATGTCTGAGACAGTACTGATAGATAATGTCTTAAAAGGCTAAAAAACAGTGTAAATCATTATACATTTGCAGGAAATGGGTGTCATTTGTGAGGTATGAATCCTTCTTGAAAGACAATACATACCAACTGAAGTTAGTAGCAAAAGATGTTTAAATGCTAGGTATTTAAATGTCAAGTTGTTGCATTTCAAAGGGGTAAACAAATCTCCAGTTTAATAGGCAACCAGTATTTAACAAGCTGTTTCAGTTTCCTAATGGCCATCTGATAAGCAGCTTAGTTATGCCTCCAACATTCTAAACAGAAAGAAGGAAATATTTTCTTTTTAGTTGGCATAGTGATTTACAGATGTGGAAGGATACATTGAAAAGTCCAAAAAATGTGTTCCACGATACTCCATTTTCAAGCCACAGACAGCAAGATGACTGTAGGGTCTGCCCACAGCCATAACAAGGAAAACAGCTGTACTCAAGACTTTTATATTACCTATTTTTTTCTTATCTCAGCAGAGTCTACTCAGTTCCAAAAAAAAACATAGATATAAAGCTTTTAAGTCTCACTTTTCAGAGGTTATAGGGCAGTCATTTGAGCCCCATTAAAATAAACACTTTGCATTGAACCATTAAGCAGGGTGGCCTAAACCTCTTAAATCCCCTGGTCTTTCATTTCAATTTACCTGTCTACCTGAATCCCCCTTTGAATGCAGAGTCTGGGCTCCTTTCTCCACTGAGGCAGCTTCTCTCCTGACTCACTCTACTCAGACCCAGCCAGCAGCTGGTATCTCAGCATAAGGAGCTGTTGGAACACTTACACCATGCCCCCTTAACATAAAAACAACAAGTTTCCTTTCTATCCCATCAGGTCTATGTGTGTTTTGTTTTTATGTGCAGTTGATGTAACAAGGACTTGGTACATCTAAAAGGCAGAACATCACTGATTGTTTTGCAGGTAGCAAAACAAAGGATCTGCCCACCCACCCTAACCCCTAATCCCACCCACCCCTATGTCATCCTCCTTTATAGGGTCTACATGGCGCTGCCCCCTTCCTGCCTCTCCTAATTACAAAGGTGGGGCATACATACAATACCTGTATTACTATTTCATCCTGAGCCTAACATTTATGTTTATGTCTTTATATCTTGTCTGCATATTTTATCCACAACCCCATACTTCCTGCCCACACATAGGTACATCAGGGCAAAAACAAACGAACAAAAAAATCCAGCCTCCTTCTCTCTCTAACCTTCACTTTCTTTCATCCTCTGTCATCCATCTTCCCACCTAAATAAAAAACTTACAACTCTTCTTTTGTCAGCTACTCTGTCACAAGTAGTGACCATCACCTCTTCTTCCATCTGCTTCTCAACAAACTCACAATGGACTATGCCCACTGCAGGTATTGTGGGTCTCTATTCAACTGAACAGGTGCCCACAATATAGGACACTGCCCAACATGTTATGCTCTGAGACATCTAAGAAACCAACTCCATGCCGCTTGGTCTGAAATCGCCCTTCTTAGAGCAAAGATTCAGGAGACCACACAGCATTATACCCAACAAGCCCGTAAGCACACACCCCAGCCACTGCTCTGAAGTAGAAGGGGGGCGGTTTTTGGGTGGAGTCTGATGGGTGGGAAGAGGAGTATCATTGAAGTAGAAAAAATCCAAGGGGAGGATGCTGCTGAGATCAGTGAAGACATCGTTGAAAGTGTTGGCAATGACTTTTAGGTCCAGTGTAGTACTCCTATTAATCTTGAGAACAGTCGGGGGTGATTTGGACTCCTTCCCAGTGACATATTTTATGTTATTCCAGAAAGCTCTCCCATTTCCTCATGAGTCAGTCAGTGCTTTCTTGTAATACTTAGCTTTCTGTTGGTGTATGGATTTGGTGCAATCATTCCTTGCTGTTTTGTATTTTTGGATGTCTGCTTGATTTCCTGTTGATTTGGCCAGATCTCAAAGATGGTCCCTCTGTTTTAATTTCTTTAGGAGGAGCCCGTGAGCCATGGATTGTTGAGAGATTTAACTTTGTGTTTTGGGGGGAAGGTGTTACAGGCTTCATTGAAGATGAGGATGAATTGGTCCACGGCTGAGTTTGTGTCAGTGGTCCAGTCAATGGGGACCAGTCATGATTAAGTAGGTGTGTTTTAGGTGGGTTAGTTGTCCATGGGGTAGGACTTGGCTGAGGATAACTTTAGGTGGGGGTTGCAAAATTTGTTTGACCAGGTGCAGCTGATGGGGAGTGGTCAGAGAGAGTCAGGCAGTACGCGGATCTAGTGATCCAGGAGAGGTGAGTATTCAGGACCCAGTCCAGTAGGAAGCTGGTGCCAGTTTTATAGTTTTTTCTGGTTGGGGAGTCCAGTATCTAGGTGAGGTTTGCCGATGTGACTGAGTCCCTGGCAGCCCCAGCCTCTGCTCCCTGCCAGTTTATGTTGAAATCACCTAGTATAATGATTTTGGAGTTAGGTGGGAGTGTTTTGATGTACTCCAGTACTGTGTGTAGACCCAGTTTCTGTTCTTGAGGAGGGATATACACAGTGATGGCCAAGAGGCTTTATTCTGTGCACCAATTAGGATTTTGAGATGCAGTGGTGGGCCGTGGGTGTCGATAAGTCAAAGTGGACAGGGTGCCCCATCAGATTGTCTTAAAGATACAGTACACATCCTCCTCCTCTTTTAGATTTAAGATCAAGCCTGAAGATATTATAGCCTGGGAGGGAGATTACTTGATCAGGAATTGAGGGGGTGAGACAGGTTTCTATCACCACCAGAATATCGGGATGATGGGAGCTAGCGAAGGCTTGCAGTTGATCTAGTTAATAGAAACATAGAAACATAGAATTTGACAGCAGATAAGGACCGCTTGGCCCACCCAGTCTCCCCATTTCCCTACCTGATGGATAAGCTGCAGATTCTAGTTAATCAACAGCTTACTTCCTCCTGCCCTCCACTAGAATTGCCTTATGCCTGTCCCATGCATTCTTGAATTCTCCCACTGTTCTTGACTCCACAACCTCCTCAGGAAGGCTGTTCCATGCATCCACAACTCTCTCTGTGACAAAATACTTTCTAACATTTCCTCTGAGCCGTCCCCCTCTATCTTCAAATTGTGCCCCTTGTTCTTGCACATCTCTTCTTCTGAAAGGTACTACCCTTTTGTACCTTGTAAATTCCCTTGAGATAATTGAAAATTTCTATCATGTCCCCTCTCTCTCTCCTTTCTTGAAGGGTATACATATTAAGCTGCTTTAGTCTCTCCTCGTATGTCTTCTGGTGCAGACCTTGCACCATTTCGGTGCCCTCCTCTGAACAGCCTCCACTCTGTCTATGTCTTTGCAGAGATGGGGTCTCCAGAATTGCACGCAGTACTCCAGGTGAGGTCTCACTAATTGTCTGTAGAGAGGGATAACAACTTCCTGTTTTCTACTGTTGATGCCTCTCTCTGTGCATCCCAGTATCCCAACAGTCCTCCTTACTGCCTTCTTACATTGATTGCCCACCTTTAGGTCTTCTGATATAGTTACTCCTAGGTCTCTTTCGATTTTTGTTGTTGTTATTAACTCACCCCCATTGTGTACTCTTCCCCTGGGTTTTTGTTTCCCAGGTGCATTACCTTGCACTTCTTTGCATTGAATCTGAGCTGCCACGTATCTGACCATTCCTCCAACCTTGCCAAGTCCCTTTTCATTCTTTCCACCTCACCTTGTGTATCAACCCTGTTGCAGATCTTTGTGTCATCTGCAAAGAGGCACACCTTTCCTTCCAGGTGCTCTCCAATGTCACTTATAAAGATATTAAAGAGGACCGATCCTAATACCGATCCCTGAGGTACCCCACTAGTTACCCTCCTTTCTTCACTGTGGACTCTGTTTACTATTACCTTTTGCGTCCTGTTGTCCAGCCAGTTTTTATCCAGGCTACCATCTTGGGAACCTCTCCAAGGCTGGCTAACTTGTATATTAATCTTCTGTGTGAAACTGTGTCAAATGCTTTGCTAAAATCTAGGTAGACCATTTCCACAGCCCCTCCCTGGTTTACTACTTTGGTCACCCAGTCAAAGAAATCTATTAGCTTCATCTGACATGACCTTCCTGCTGTGAAACCATGCTGCCTTGGGTCTTGTGCCCCTCTGGCCTCTAGGTACTCAACAATTCTTTCCTTCAGAAGTGATTCCATCATTTTCCCTACCACTGAAGTCAAACTAACTGGTCAGTAGTTTTCTGCCTCTGCCCTGCTCCCACTTTTGTGAAGTGGAATCACATTTGCCCTCCTCCAGTCCTCAGAGACCACTCCATCCTCCCGTGATTTGTTAAAGAGAGTAGTCAGTGGTGTTACTAGTTCTACCCTTAGTTCTTTTAGTATTCTTGGTTAATCCCATCAGGCCCCATTGCTTTGTCCACCCTCAGCTTCAAGAGTTCTTTCAAAACCCTTTCTTCAGTGAATGAACTGGTATCAACCCCCCTCTTCAGAGTTTCTCCCTTGTTTGGTGTAGGCACCTCCCCCTCCTCATCTGTTGTCAATACTGCCTGTTCCTTTTGGAAGCTGAGAAATTGGCTATACTGCAGAGAACAAACTAGAACGCATTTGAGGAACTGGTAACTTGGTAAAACATAATATTGTAGGGGACTAGGAAGGTAAGCTACACTTTCTGCAGAAAGTTTCATTATTTTCTTATTGGCATTAAGAATTGCAGGATTCCATTAAAGTGTAGTAATTTTATAACCAGAGGGGTTGTAATACAACTGAAGTTGCTTGATTTCTGTGCTAGACACATAGGATTTGGAAGGATATTTGTGCAATATTTTGGAAGTGTCCTGCTGGCTGAACAGTGAGTTTGTTTTTATCCCTGGACTCAGTAGAGTGGTTTGTGTAGGAGCAGTGGTCTATTACATTGTGGTGTTGGTTGACTTACTATAAAGGGCAGTACTCACCAGGGTGGTGGAGCAGTGGTGAAATTGATTGTTTCTAACAGTCACCAGTGGTTGTGGCATTTCCTTTATAGCCAAGGTTCTGACATCACTTCCTCAACAGGTCTTGGAGCAGAACTGTCATATTCTTAATTACCCAGCACAGTGCATAAAGCATAAGTATACACACACCCAAAAAAAAAAATCTGTATATTACTCATTGTATATTATAAGGAAGAGGAACATGTGGGGAGTGGTGCAATGCACTGGCTGTGGGGCAACAATTTTACCGGAGACATTCTAGAACCTGCGTTGCCCTATTTACTGCAAGCAACTGTCAGCTCTGAAGGAGGAGGTTGCCCACCTCCAGGCTGAACTGCCAAGGACTAAGGAGGACTCCCCCATCCAAAGAGCACCAGTTCCACAACCACTGCCTCAGAGGTTGCCATGTGTGAAGAGCAGATGGACCACAGTAGGTTCTGGGAGGGTGAGGGTGGTGGAACAGAGGCATAGCCCCCGAGTTGCACCTCTACACAAATCATATGTCTGTCTGGCAAATCAAGGTTCCTCTATGATGACACCCTTATTGGAGACCAAGAAGAATGCTGGGGACAGCCACAAGGGAGACCCACAAAAGAGTGGCAAGGGACAACACAGGGAAAGAAAAACAGCTTCTGATAGGGGACTCAATTGTTAGGGGTGTAGACCTGGGGAAGGGAGAAGAGAGGGAAGTAAGGTGCCTGCCTGGTGCCATGGCTTGGAGGGACAGGAAGCGAATCCTCAGGATTGCAGAAGCAGCATCACAGGAGAGGAAACTAGATATCATTGTCCACCTTGGGACAAATGACCTAGCTAGGCATGAGATCAGTGCAGTGCAGGATGAATTTGTGGAGTTGGGGAGGGGCCTCAGACAGGTAGCAAGCACGGTAACCTTCTCAGAGGTGCTGCCAGTCCATGGCAGGGGTGAGGCTAGGTACTGCACACTATGTGGTTTAATGAATGGTTGCAAAACTGGTGCAGAGCACAGGGCTTTGGCTTCATTGGGGACTGGGGTCCACCTGGAGAGATGAAGGTCTATACTGGCATTATGGTCTGCATCTGTCCAGGAGGAAATCGCTCCCAGATGACAGGTTTGAAGGCTTCCTTGGCAAGCTTTCAAACTAGCCAAGGGGAGGTGCTGATAGGAAACGGAAAGTTCAAGCCTCCCCAAGAAAGCATGGCAGGTAGTAGGTAAACACTGAGGTACAGAGCTTGACAGAGGGCAGGACAGGGTAAATGGAAAAATGGACAAGGGCAATAAGAGCAGGGATGGGGTAAAAAAGGATAAAGCCAACATTAAATGGAGGGCAATGAGTACCAATGCCTGTAGTCTTGGAAACAAGCTTCCAGAGCTAGTAGCTCTGATGGAAGTGGAACACTTGGATATTGTGGCAGTCACAGAAACATGGTACACGGAGAACCATGACTGGGATGTCAACATACCAGGGTACACAATCTACAGAAGGGACATGGAGGGTAAAAGAGGAGGTGGAGTATCTCTCTACATAAAGGAAGGGATCAAAGTAACAGAACCAAAAGGTAAAGGGGAGGACAAGAGAAACTCTGGGTCACATTGAAGACAGGGAATGGCATCACAATCCATACAGGGGTTGTATACAGACCCCCGTCTCAAGGGGAGGAAATGGACAAGAAAATGATAGAGGGCATCCTCAAAATGGCTGAAAAAGGGGAGAAACTGTTGATGGGGGACCTGAATATGCCAGATGTTAACTGGGCAACATGGACTGCAGCCATCCAAGAGCAGGGTAATTCTCGATGCCCTACAGGAGCATGCCTTAGACAGCTAGTGGTGGAACCCACTAGGAGGGAAGCGATATAGACCTGGTACTGTCAAATGAGAGAGGATCACAAACTTAGAAGTCAGTAGACACCTGGGAACAAGTGACCACTGCACAGGTGCTTCACAATAAACACAACCATGGAGACAAGCCATACAAATACAAGGATACTGGACTTTAGAAGGGCTGACTTTGGCAAAATGGGTGAATACCTGAGGAATGCATTAGCAAATGGCCAGAAAGGAGGGGTGGAAGAACAATGGAGAAAAATCAAAACTGCCATTATGGAGGCAACAAGCTTTTGTGTGAAACAAATAAAGAAAACAAAGCGGAATAAAAAACCACTATGGCTCTCAAAAGAAGTGTCAGGGAAGGTTAAGGAGAAAAAGGCTGCTTTCAAAAAGTATAAGGAATCACAGACAGAGCACGACAGGGAACTGTATCAATTAAAGCTGAAAGAAGTGGGAAGGCAGTCAGAAAAGCAAAGGCCCAAACCGAGAAAGGATAGCCAACTCAGTTAAGAAGGGGGATAAAACCTTTTATAGGTACATTAGGGAAAATAGAAAGGTTAAGGGAGGGATAGGGAAGATTAATAAAGGAGAGGGGAGGTGGGCAGAGGGAGACAGTGAAAAGGCAGAGATAATGAATGAATACTTTTGCTCAGTATTCACAAAAGAAGAGGAGGAGGAGTTACCTAAACCAAACAGTAGACGCACTCTGGATAGTGGGGTTGATACTAGTCCATTTAAAGAAGAAAAGTACTGAAAGAACTTCAAAACTCAAGGTGGACAAAGCAATGGAGCCTGGCGGATTCACCCTAGAATCCTAAAAGAGCTAAGGGAGGACCTAGTGACACCACTAACCACTTTTTAACAAATCATGGGAAGATGGGGTGGTACCTGAGGACTGGAGGAGGCAGATGTGATTCCCCTTCACAAAAGTGGGAGCAAGGCAGAAGCAGGAAACTACAGACCTGTTAGTTTGACCTCAGTGGTGGGGAAAATGATGGAATCACTTCTGAAAGAAAGAATTGTTGAGTACCTAGAGGCCAGCGGGGCACTGGACCCAAAGCAGCATGGATTCACAGCAGGAAGGTCATGTCAGACAAATCTAATCAATTTCTTTGACTGGGTGACCAAAGTAATAGACCAGGGAGGGGTTGTGGATATGGCCTACCTAGACTTTAGCAAGGCATTTGACACAGTCTCACACAAAAGATTAATAATCAAGTTAGCCAGCCTGGGAGTGGGTCCCAGGGTGGTAGCCTAGATGAAAACTGGCTGCACAACAGGACACAGAAGGTAATACTGGATGGAACACATTCTGAAGAAAGGGGGGTTACTAGTGGAGTACCTCAGGGCTCAGTACTGGGTCCAGTCCTCTTTAACGTCTTTATAGGTGACATTGCAGAGGGTCTGGAAGGAAAGGTATGCCTCTTTGCAGATGACACAAAGATCTGTAACAGAGTTGATACACAAGGGGTAGAAAGGATGAGAAGGGACTTGGCAAGGTTGGAGGAATGGTCAGACATATGGCAACTAGATTCAATGCAAAGAAGTGCAAAGTAATGCACCTGGGAAATAAAATCCAGGAGAAGAGTACACAATAGCAGGGGAGGTACTAACAACAACAATAATGGAAGGAATCTGGTGTAGTCATAGTAGATGACCTAAAGGTAGGTATGCAATGTGAGAAGTC
This sequence comes from Neoceratodus forsteri, assembly GCA_016271365.2. Taxonomy (NCBI): domain Eukaryota; kingdom Metazoa; phylum Chordata; order Ceratodontiformes; family Ceratodontidae; genus Neoceratodus; species Neoceratodus forsteri. The sequence goes on from CM057449.1 coordinate 1,784,258,012, forward strand.
AGTAGGGAAAGCCAGGGGGATACTGGGATGCATAGGGAGGGGCATCACAAGTAGAAAAAGGGAAATGGTTATCCCTCTATACGGACAGTTGGTGAGACCCCATCTGGAGTACTGTGTGCAGTTTTGGAGACCTCATCTACGCAAGGACATAGACAGGATGGAAGCAGTCCAGAGGAGGGCAACTAAAATGGTGCAGGGTCTACATCAGAATCCATATGAAGAGAGACTGAGAGAGCTTAATATGTATACCCTTGATGAAAGGAGGGACGGTGGGACATGATAGAAACTTTTAAGTACCTCAAGGGAATCAACAAAGTCCAGGAGGGTAGCAACTTTCAGAAAAAAGAGATGTGTAAGAACAAGGGGGCACAATTTAAAGTTAGAGGGGGGACGGCTCAGGGGTAATGTGAGAAATTCTTTTCATGGAAGTGGTGGGCGATGGAACCGCCTTCCTGGAGAGGTTGTGGGGTCTAAAACAGTGGAGGAATTCAAACATCGTGGGACAGACATAAAGGCAATTATAGTGGGGGTTGCTGGAAATAGAGCTGTTGGTTAACTAGAATCTGCAGCTTATCCAGTAGGTAGAGAAATGGGCAGACTAGGTGGTCCAAGTGGTCCTTATCTGTCGTCAAAGTCTATGTTTCTCTATAATACTGACAGAAATATTTTTATTATTTATTTAGTTGTTTTAACTAGGTATAGCACACTAAGCTGAAAGCTTTTTTACAGGAGCGACCTGGGAGCACAAGGAAGTTAAGTGACTTGCTCAGGGTCACACAGTATACAAGTGGAAGCTGTGGAATTCAAACCCAGGTCTGGTCTGCTGGATGTCACCAGATTTGCTGCTCAGAGCCTTATACCACTGCGCTATACTGCCTCCAATATTCATTCAGTATCCCTGCTTTTTTTACTGTCACCCTCTGCCCACATTCCCTCCCCTTTATTAAGCCTCTGTATCCCTCCCTTGATCTTTCTTTGCTCCCTAATATACCTATAAAAAGGTTTATCCCCCTTCTTAACAGAGTTGGCTATCTTTTCCTCAGTTTGTGCCTTTGCTATTCTGACCGCCTTCCCTGCCTCCTTCTGCTTTAACTGATAAAGTTCTCTGCCCTGCTCCTTCTGTGTTTCCTTATATTTCCTGAATGTTATCCTTTTCTCCTTAACTGTCCCTGCCACCTCTTTTGAGAACCATAGTGTTTTTTTCCTTCATTTTGTTTTATTGATTTGCTTTACCCAAAGGCTTGTCGCCTCTGTGATGGCTGTTTGATTATTCCCCATTGTTCCTCCACCCCTTCTTCTTGCCCATTTGCTAGTGCTTTTCTAAGGCACTCTCTCATTTTCCCAGAGTCAGCCTTCCTAAAGTCCAATACTCTTGTTTTTGTATGGCTTGACTCTATGGTTGTGTTTATTGTGAACCACACTGTTTGGTGGTCACTTGTTCCCAGATGGCTACCCACTTCTAAATCTGAGATCCTTTCTCCTTCCCCATTTGAGAGTACCAGGTCGAAGATTGCTCCCTCCCAAGTGGGTTCCAACACTAGCTGTCTGGGGCATGCCTCTGTAGAGCATCAAGAATGACCCAGCTCTTGGATGTGCCTGCAGCAAAGGTACTCCAGTTAACAACTGGCATATTCAGGTCCCCCATTAACAATATTTCCCCTCTTTCTGCCAATTTAAGGATGCCTTCTATCAGTTCCTTGTCCATTTCCTCCCCCTGAGATGGGGGTCTGTACACAACTCCCATGCGGATTGTGGTGCCACTTCCTGTTTCCAGGGTGACCCATAGTGACTCATCAACTTCCTGTTTACTCTTTAGTTCTGTTGCTTTAATCCCTTCCCTTATATAGAGCGCTACTCCTCCTCCTCTTTTACCCACCCTGTCCCTCCTGTAGACTGTATATCCTGGTATGTTGACTTCCCACTCATGGTTCTCTGTGTACCATGTTTCAGTGACTGCCACAATATCCAGGCATCCCTCTTCCATTAAGGCCATTAGTTCAGGAGCTTGTTGCACAGACTATGGGCATTGGTACTCATCACCTTCCATTTATTTTTATAGCTCCTCTTTTAGCCCATCCCTGTCCTTAACACCTTTTTCTGCATTTATCCCTGTCCTGCTCCCTACTGACTTCTCTGTCTTGGTGTTTAACTCTCTAACTACTACACTTTGTGGGGGGAGGCTGGGATTTTCTTGCTCCTTTTCAGTGCCTCCCCCTTGGCTAGTTTAAATGCTTGCCAATGAAGCATTTAAACCTGTCACCTAGGATCCTGGATCCCTCCCGGACAGATGCAGACCATCACACCAGTATAAGCCTGCATCCCTCCAGGTGGCTCCCCAGTCCCTAATGAAGCCAAAATCCTGAGCTCCACACCAGTTTTTCAACCATTTATTGAATCCCATGGTGTGGAATACTCTAGCACATCCTTGCCATAGACAGGCAGCACCTCCGAGAAGGTTACCTTACATACTACTTGTCTAAGGTCCCTCCCCAACTCTACAAACTCCTCTTGCACCACTCTGATCCCATTTACAGCCAGGTCATTTGTCCCTAGGTGGACAATGACATCCAGCTCCTTCCCTGCACAGCTGCTCCCACAATTCTGAGGATTCCTTCCTGTCCCTCAAGCCATGGCACCAGGCAGGCACTCCACCTCCCTATCCTTCCTCCCCGCATCTACCCTCTACTGATTGAGTCCCCACCAGGAGTTGTTTCCTTCCCCTGTGGGGTCTCATGCCACCCTTCTGTGGGTCTCCTTTGTGGAGGTTCCTAGCATCCTCCTTGGTCTCCACTGCAGGTGCCTCCGTAGAGGAACCACTCTTTGTCAGAACAGCATATGAATTGTGGAGCACTACAACTGGAGGAATGCACCTCTGTTCAACCACCCTTTTCCTCCCTGAGCCCACCTTGGTCCAACCACTCCTCTTTCTTGGCAACCTCTTAGGTAACGTGGTGGCCCTGAGGTACCTGGGTGGGGAAGAGGTTTCCCGAATCATTGCCAGGTCAGTCTGGGGACGGGCAGCCTCCTCCCTCAGACCAGAGAGGTGCTTGCAAATAGGGCAGCATTGCAGCCTCCAGAATGTCTCCCGGAACACTGCTGCTTCACAGCCATTGGACTGCACCACTGCCATCTTGACTTATTTTGTGTCCCCCCTCCTGTTGCTTTGTATGCTTATTGTCTCCTCCCTCTATGTATTTTTACACTTACTTTCCTACTGCCTATGTGCCCTTACAACTCTCACCCTTCCTGTTCTGGGACAGGAACTTCCTGTAGTCTTCAGTAGTCTCCTTCCTCCGTGCTTGGATTCAGACCAGTTTAGGTAGTAAGCTTGGTTTAGGTAGTAAACTGCAGATGTTCAGGCAGATAATGGAGAGGGTGCCAACATACTTGGTTGGGGTGGAGCTCCTATAAGACTTTGGGCCTGGGTTGGGGTGAATATTTCCTGATAGCATCAGGAGGAGGAGTAAGAGTTTCAAGGTGGCCAGGAATAATTCTCTGTGGGAGAGCTTGCAGTTGTTTTGTGAGGAGGAGCAGGTAGAGGTAATTTTGTGTGGGTACAGGAGGAACGTTGTGAGCTGGGGTGACAGTGGGGCCCACCGCACTCTAGCAAGAAGGTGTAGGTACGTAGTTAGGGGGTGATCCCTAGAGGCAAGAATAGTTTCATTATGAAGGGTGCCAGTGCGGCTGTATGAGTGGTTCCTCCTGTAGTTTTGGAGAGGGGAAGGGAGAGGACGCAGGTTGTAGGGAGATGAGGCAGTGGGGTAAGGGCAATGAGGAGGAGTGGTAGGCAAGGCAAAGTGGGGAAGATACACATATTTATAGAGGAAGCAAAGGGGATGAGAAGGTAGTTGGGGCAGCAGCAGAAAGACCAGCTGAGGGGGGACATGGTGGGAGAGAGGAGGAGAGAGACAGAGCCCAATGGGAGAAGGAGGGAGGCTGGGAAAATACAAAGGGGTGTGGTGAAAGGTCTAATTAATAAAGGTGTGAGGTGGGGGAGGGGTGGTGGGTGAAAAAAATTCTGCAAAGCTCTGTTTAAGTCAATAGGCACAATGGCCCGGAGCCAAGTCAGAAAGTCAGCGGGCGCTGCAGTCATTAAGGGCTCAGCAGAGTAGACAGGGTCCAATCAGGGTAGAGCCCTGAGTACACTGGGCCAATGGCAGCATGCACAGCTTTCCCTGTCCAAGGAGAACTTCATACCCAACTGAATGGTTCCAAGTAGTGGCCAGGAGGTGAGCAGCAGAGCAGCAGGGTCCGTAGCCATGGTTGAGTCTTCAGGGCAGGTGCAGCCCTATCAGAGGCTCTGGATCTGGGGAGGAAGGAAATGAGAAAACAGCAATTAAAAAGAGGAATGAGTAGGAGCAGACAAAGGTCAGTGATGCAATGCAGGGCACTGAATTGGGAGGCGTTGTGCTAGTAGGCAGGAAGGGGGTGGCTGCCAGACAATCGTTATACAGGAAAACGTGACCTGGCGTCAGTGGGGGTAGGGGAGAAGTGAGACGAGGCAAGGAGAAAATTAGGCAATCAAGCAAAGGAAAGGGAGAACTAGGTGAAGGGGGGGGCAGTTCAGGCCCAGAGTGCAGAGATAGGGAGAAACACAGGAGGGCAGCTAAGCAGGAATTACAGATGCAAAAAACATTTACTACAATTGGATTCAGCAGCAAAACAGTAGACAATCAACAATTAAATTGGATTCGGTTTTAGCAGTAAAATTCAACAATTAGACACAGGCCAAAGTCTGCAGCAGATAGAGTGCAAGGAAAGTGGGTGCAATGAGAAAACATTTGGCTAAGCTCTGTTTAGGCAATGGGCACAATGGCCTGGAGCCAAGTCAGAAAGTCAGAGGGTGCTGCAGCCAATAAGGGTTCAGCAGAGTAGGCAGGGTCCAATCAGGGTAGAGCCCTTAGCACACTGGGCCAATTGCAGCACACATGGCTTCCCAGTCCAAAGAGAACTTCTTACCCAACTGAGTGGTTCCAGGTAGCTGCCAGGAGGCGAGCAGTGGAGCCTGCAGGGTTCATAGCCACGGCCGTATTTTTGGGGCAGGTGCAGCACTATCAGGGACTCTGGATCCAACTGAGTGGTTCCAGGTAGTGGTCAGGAGGTGAGAGGTGGAGCAGCAGGGTCCGTAGCCGTGGACGCACCTTCAGGGCAGGTGTAGCCCTATGAGGGGCTCTAGATCCAACTGAGTGGTTCCAGGTAGCGGCCAGGAGGTGTGCAGTGGAACGGCAGGGTCCTTAGCCACGGCCGTGCCTTCTGGGCAGGTGCAGCCCTATCAGGGCCTCTGGATCTGACTGAGTGGTTTCAGATAGCAGCCAAGAGGCAAGTGATGGAGCGGCAGGGTCTGTAGCCATGGTTGCGCCTTTTGGGCAGGTGCAGCCCTATCAGGGGCTCTGGATCCAACTGAGTGGTTCCAGGTAGCAGCCAGGAGGTGAGCGGCAGAGCGACAGGGTCTGTAGCCATGGCTGCACCTTCGGGGCAGGTGCAGCCCTATCAGGGGCTCTGGATCCAACCGAGTGTTTCCAGGTAGCAGCCAGGAGGTGAGCGGCAGAGCAGCAGGGTCCGTAGCTATGGTTGCGCCTTCTGGGCAGGTGCAGCCCTATCAGGGGCTCTGGATCTGGGGGAAGACAAAAGTTGGAAGATAAAAGCTGAAATATTTCATTCTGATGCTGGTATCCATCATTTACCTAATTGTTTTTATCTGAGTCATGCTTAAAGAGTATTGTACTATCCTTGCCATTCAAAGGCCAGTTTTCAGTGTTGCTTTACCTCTCATTTAAATAACTCCTGTGATAAACTTAAATGTAATATGGACATTCCAGTTCTTATTGCACTAATCACACCAGCTGCAACCAGTGTGATGAACTGGCCCATTCGTATAGGAAATGTCCATGGGCAGCACATAAAAATGACACCCAAATGGATTCAGCAAAACAAGATTTTTAAATTAACAATGCCCTGAGAGAAGGCCCACAAAAGAATGGGTGTTTACTCACCTGGTAAAGGTGATTGTGTTGGTTGACATCCATGGCACTACAGACATTAACTCATGGGTTTTAGCCCACCTGGTAGGCTAAGTGATGCACATGACTCTAGGATCAAATTTCTAGTATATCCAGGTCCCAGAAACCCCTGCTCTCCAGTTCAAATCTTTCCAATAAAGGTAGGTAACTCAATGGGTTGTTCCCTGTGAAAGGTGGAGGAAACTTTTGGTTGGAAGGCTGGAACCATGCATGGGGCAGACCCCTTGAGGGTGAACACCGTGTAGGGTTCTTTGCAAGACAGCACCCTAATTCCCCAATCCTGTGGGCTGAACATATCGCAACAAGGAAGCAGGTCTTCAGACCAACCCAGAACAGGTCTACTTCATGTAGCAGCTTGAAGGGGGCTGTACTGAGGAAGTCTAGTACCAGTAGGAGGTCCCAGGGAGTGATGGATGGCCTGACTCTGGGTTGCAGTGTCTTGACAACTTTCAGAAAACGCAATGCATCTGGGTGAGCACCTTGCTGTGTCCCCCTATGGGACCAATGGCTGCCCTGATGGCTGATAGCTGTACTCTAAGGGACGAGTGGGCCAATCCCTTCTCTACTCCTTATTGAAGGAATAAGAGGATAGTGGACATGTCTGCTAGCTCCGGATCCATGCCCTGATCCTGGCACCACCTCCCGAACAGCGACCATTGTCTACCATAGGTAGAAGTGGTCGAGGATCATCTGGTTGCAGTATTGTGGAAATGACTGAGTCGTGATACCCTGCGTTCATCAGTCTCTTCCTCTCCAGAGCCAGCCTGTGAGCTTTAGCATCCATGGGGCCGGGTGTAGTACCAGTCCCTGGGTCAACATGTCGGGTTGGTAGGGTAACCTGAGACTGGACAATGTCATTGCCAACACTGTGGCAAACCATTCTCTCCGTAGCCAGTAAGGGCCACTAGAATGATGGTCCGTCCTGAGGATCGAATCTTGGCTAGAACTTGGGGTAGCATGGGTATGGGTGGGAAGACTTACGACTGATCCAAGAACCATGGTTGTGACAGGGTGTCAGTCCCTGGGACTGAATTGCCCTGTATCCTGAGTAATAGCTCTTGACCTGTGCATTTTCTGTTGTGGCCACGAGGTCCATGGATTTTGGTCCCCAGGTCTCCAGGATCAGATCAAGAGGCTGGGGTGTAGATGCCACTCCTGGGTGGACTTGTTGTCGACTGAGCCAGTCTGTGTGAATGTTGAGCTTGCGGTGAGATGAACAGCACCGAGATGGGAGAGGTGGTTCTGTGCACAGCTGGAGAAAATTGCCGCTCTCTCAGCATAGCTCTGCTTCTGGTGCCTCCCTGTTTGGCGACATATACCACAGTGACTTGGTTGTCGGAACGTATCAGGACTGACTGTCCTGCAATGGAGGTCTTGAAGGCTCTGACAACGTGGTATACTGCCCGCATTTCTAGGACGTTGAGGGACAACTGGGCCTCTGATGGTGTCCATTGGCCCTGTGCCATACTGTCGCCTAGGCAAGCACTCCATCTCAGAAGGCTCACGTCCGTCTCTTTGGAGGCATGGTAAGATGCTCCAGCGGTACCCCTCGGGTGAGATTGGTGCTCACTGTCCACCATGTTAGTGACTGCCTCACTGATGGTGGTAATGGGACTGTGACATGCAAGTTGTATTCATTCAGAGACCCCCATGTGAGGACGTAAGTCTGTAGGGGTCGCATGTGCCACCTGGCCCAAGGGACCAGGTCGATACAAGATGTCATGTAACCTAGTAGCTGGGCTAGTTGTCCCATGGTTGCCTGATGGCAGTTCTGCAGTCAGCGTGACAAACTGATCAGGTTGTGCAGCCTTGTCTGGGATGGTTTTGCCCAGCCCTGTAACATGTTGATGTTTGCCCCTAGGTGCTCTATCTGTTGCGTGGGCATGAGATGGCTCTTGGCTAGGTTCACCACCCATCCATGCTCCTTGAGGCCCTTAGAGCAAGCCTGGTGTGTTGGAGGGATCAATCTCTGGAGTGTGCCCGAATCAACCAGTAGTCCAGGTAGGGGATGATATCGAGACCTTGTTCTTGGAGCCTGGCCACTAGCACTACTGACACCTTGGTGAACACTCTTGGTGTCGAGGTAAGCCCGAAGGGTTGTGCCTGATATTGGAAGTGCTGGCCTAGGATGTGGAATCTGAGATACTCTCTGTGTTTTGGTCTGATGGGGATATGAAGGTACGTGTCCTTTAGATCTATGGAAGTCAGAAAATCTCCTATGCGGATACTGCGTAGGATTGACTTTAGTGTGTCCATTTTGATCCTCTGGGGAACTACATGCTGATTGAGGTACTTGAGGTCCAGGATGGGGCGTAGTTCGCCTGATTTCTTTGAGACAAGGAAGAAGATGGAGTATACTCCTAGCTTCTGTTTGTGCAGAGGAACTGGCTGTATAGCTCTGTTCTGGATCAGGTCCCACAGGATTTGTTGTACCTGATGGGCTGTAGCCTTCCTTTTGGCAATGGGAGAGGTGATGAACCTGTGTGTGACGGGGGATTCTGATAACTCTATCAAGTATTCTTGACACCCTCTTGAACCCACTTGTCCGAGGTGGTGTAGAACCACTGGTGGCTGAAGAGGACAGTCTTTGTCCCACAGAAGGACACCGTTCCCGCCCATGTGGGGTCTGTTCCAGTAGTCATTGTTGTTTTCCCCTCTGTCCTCTACCTCTTCCTCTGAACCTTGACCTGTGGGATCTGAAGGAGGAGGTCTAGTAGGAGTGGGTGAAAGTGGTGCGTTGTGTAGTGTGGGTACCTCTGCCTCGAAATGTACTGGTTGGGTATGAGGTATCTCTACGTGTGTGGTAAGACTTGTTTCCCCCCAAAACCTCCGCCTAGCGGAGGGTAGATCAGAGTGCCTCCTTTTGTTCTTGAGGAGTTCTTTTCCTTCCTCTTTCTGCTTTAGGAATTCCTGCAGGCCCTCCCCAAATACATGTTTCCCTTTCATGGGCAAATTTTGTAGTAATGTCTTGGATTCATTGTTGGCCTCCCATAGTTTAAGCCACAATGCCCATCTTGCATGGTTAGTGATGGCTGTGACCCTTGTGTTCAGTCTGAGTGAGCCCACTGCCATATCAGACAGGTATTTTGTACATCGAGAGTGCATTCCAACAGTTTCGCCTTCTCTCTCGATTTGGGGTTGGCCTGCTCAAGAAGCTATTATAGCCAGTGTATCTGGGCCTGTGCCATGTAAATAGATGTAGTGGATGCCCGTGAAGCCATTCCCTCTGTCTAGAAAGCCTTCTTTAACATATCTTCCACTTTTTTATCTGTGGGATCCTTCAAGGATATGGCCCACATGGCAAGATAGTCTTTCTACTGAGTGCAGCCACCTGAGGATCAATGGTTGAGGCTGTGCACCTGTTGCTGGCTTTGTCCTTTTGGACCGGGTAAATGCAGTCCAAGTTTCTCTTGTTCAGCATCCTGCTAGACTCTGCGGATTGCCACTCCTTGTTGACGACATCCTCGATCGCTGGACAAACCAGGAATGTTTCCTTAACAGTTGCCTTCTGCTGAATCATAGGGTCCAGCTTCGACTCTGGTTTGCTCTCCTCAATGTCAAACCCCATAGTGGCCTTTACAGTTTTCATGAGGCCTGAGAACCATGTTGAAGGAGCATAGTTTGGATGTGAGGAATGGAACAGATTGTGGCTCCATGTCCTCATCATCAGTGTCAGCCCGTCTTCTTCATCTGACATGTTCTTGTCCTCTCGGAGTCGCTTGTGGCTATCTGGTACTGGTTCTGCATGATCCAGGTGGTCCTCATGCCCCCCACCAATGTCTGACTGTGGAGGTGGTTGGGTCGGTGTCTTGTGCTGAGTGAGAGTTCTTCTCCATCACCTTCAGTGTGAAATTTTGTTGACTCTCTATCACCACTCAGGGTGGACTGTTGGTTCTGAAGTAAGAAGGTGCCCGGATCCATCCATGTGTGGAACTGCTGAGCCCAGGGTTGTTGGGGCCTATGCCAGCGGTTTGTTCCAGTGATAGGTTGTCATCGTCATGGAGGAAGAGCGGCATAGGGGCCTGGCGTGGGGTAGGAGGAGGTTAGCACTGCAAGCAGTGCATTTCTTAGCCTTGACCATCTGGAGAAGACAAAAAGGGATGCGTGTTGTTAGGCTTAGTAATAATGGGACTCCAATCTGTGGGTGCCCCATATCTGTTTAGTGCTATTGATAGGTTTATAACTGATGTGAGGAGAGATGCAGGCTGTCTTCCTCATGGGGGTCACTGGAGAGATGGACCCACATGGATACAAGCAGACTGGAGGTCACTATGGAGAGGGACCACTAGTACATCAGCATGTAAGGTTCTGGACATATGGGTTGCTATAGAGAGGAACCCATATGGACCGGGGGGTACCTTGGAGTATAAGGTCACTGAGCAAAAGGGACCCCATATGGAGGTAAGGGGCAAGGCTGCAGAATGTTTATGTGGGCCCCTTGTAAGCTGCCTTCAAGCATCCCGTAATTATGCAGTGTTTAAATTATATGGATGTATCCCTGACTTGCTGTGCATACAACTGCCTTGCAGGATCTCGGCGTGTTGTCGAGAAAAAAACAGGGTCTTTATTGTGATTCCTAGCTCCCTAGGAATATGGCTGTGCCCTCAGTATCACGAGGACCGTGCATGTGCGGTCAGCAGAAACTCCAACCCCACTCCCTAATTGCATAACACTAGGCCTTGGGCCTAGGCTAGCCAGCGGTTGAGGGTAATCTGAAAAGACCTCCAGAGGCCATGAAGAAAGCTCCTCTGGGCATTGAATCACTGGTCTGGGTGCAGTCACTCTTGAGTAGCAACAATGGACTTTTTGAGATGGAGACCTGTAAGGGCTGAGGGCCAGGCCTTGGGGCTGGGGAGGCGACTGAAAGCCGCCTGTGACAGTAGCAGGCCTGAGGTCACGAGGGTGCCTCCTGAGTAGTGACGTAGGAGGCCTTTACTCCTTCCTGTTGTGCTTCCTGTGCTCTGCTTTGGATTTCACCACATAAATGTGGTGGTAGCTGCCCTAGACATTTGTGAGGCAGCGAGCTTATAGAGGGAGAAGGGAGGCCAGAAGCCTGTGGCATCTGTGCACTGCACCACAAGGGAGTAGGTGCAGCAGACCGAGGAACAACCAATCACACTGGGGAAAGGAAAATGAGTGAAAAGCTCCTGACAACGTGGCTCAGCAAACAACGCTCATCTATCCAGTAGGCTTACGTGAAGCCAGTGGAGCGCTGCCTAGCGCATTAAAATGAAGCAGAGTAGGCATCAGATGCACATGGGAGAGCTTTATTACTTGATGTGACCTTATCTGGTTTGAAGCTCTGATTAATTAATGTATATGCTCCTTAATTAAAAGCAGATAAAGTAGCATTTTAAACTACTTTGTCCTGTATCTCTTTACAACGAGGGGTAATTTTTTGGGGTGAGCTTTAACTGTGGACTCTCACTCTCTGATAGATGAACTAAAACCACTAAGTTGTTTTGTGGTTCTAACTGTCTTAAGAATGTGATACAAACTGATGGTTTGCATGATACTACGCATGAGTCTGAGGTAAGAGGGCACATTCCACCCACATATACTAAATTCTTGTTCTCCATGGTTGTCTTGTACTGATTCACATGTAGTATTTTGGGATGATTACACATGAAAAATTTGGCCCTGGTTTTGGAGACTTTGGGCCAGATATTGTGCAGGTTTAGCATGGATTAGCACAGGCTTGCTATATTCAAAAGACCAGATAGAGTGTGCAAACTGCATTAACGCTGGGCAAAATCATACTGTGTGCAAGGGAAAACTGAGGAGACATGTACATGAATACAGGTGCAATGCTATTTCAGTGACTAGTGCCGTGCAAAGTGGTTTTGCGTGACTTAGCATGACATTTAGAGTGGTGCACATTACTACCCAGGAAAAAGGTAGTCTTAACCCTGAACAATCAGCTTTGCACAACATTTTGGCATTTTGCGGTGTTTGTGCAGCCTTTGTGTGGCTTTGTATAACCCTAACAAATATGACACATAGACAAAGCCAGATATAGGGAACACATGCTGTTCACTGATGGCATCACAATGATGCCATCGTCTGCCACCAGTCTCAGCCATGCAAGGCAGTAAGTGGTGACCCTGCCACCAGAGGACAGCTTGGCATTGTGGCCATACAGTACACACTTGCAGACCACTCTTCTGTGGACACCAACAGATGCCAGCACACACATGCAGCATTGTGGGCATGGAGGATGTTGAGGGGAGAGTGTACGGGTGGCCAGGCTGTGCAACAGACCAGGTGTGGCCACAAGGCTGGGACACATCACACAGTGTACGTGGGCCAGTATTGGGAATATCCCAACACCAGGTGCCTTTCTGATAATATATGTCCCCCCCCGGCCACATACCACACAGCTGTAAAACTGCCAGAGCACACAATGCTGGACATGTATGTGTCACTGTGAGCATCCCATGCGAGAGGTGCAGCATCTGTGGGTCACTCAACAGCGTAACGGTAATGTCCATTGTCAGGAAACATCTGCATGTTGGGCCTGTCACTGTGTATAGTGTAGTTATCATCACTGCCCTACACACCGTAGGCAGTGCTGTGTCCACACTACTGGCCCCTTTGCTACTGTAGTGTCTGCTGTGGACTGTAGCATGACCTACAGTGTGCAGTTGCATGCAGCACCACCACTGGCTGTGCCTATGCTGTGTTGTCCCTGGGGTACAATATTCTATGCTATGCCTACTGCCTACATGTAACCTACATCTATCATCATGCACTGCCAGACTAACCTACAGGTGGAGCTGTGGTCAGACCTTGCCAGCCCCTGTACTTCCAGACTGACCTACAGATGGAGCTGTGGGACCCTGCAGTAACGCTGGGCAAACTGCATGCAAATCAGGGCATAATGAGATGCTAATCTGGATGTTTGCCCAGAGACTACCTAAGTAGGCTCATTTGTATGTCACTTTTGAATATGGCAAAGTTTAGCACCAGGCAAATGGTTTAGCTCCACGCTAAACCCACACAAACGTGTTAGCGCTGCGCAAACAATTCGGGGAATATTATAGTTTTCAACACTGTGCTTTCACTTGTGCTACTGCCTGCAGCTGTACTGGGTCCACACATTTGCTGGCACACACATTGGCTACATAGTTCATCTCTACCTACCTTCACTTCGCTGTGCACTGTGTTGCTGTTGTGGTTTGCACTTCCTGGTTGCTATATTCAGAGCTGTCTTATTCCAGGGCTAAATTTGCCCTGCACTCCCAGTCCAGTTTGTCCAGCCTTGTTCCCATGCTATGTTCAGAAGCTGTTTTCCCCAGGCTATTCCTTTTGAATATAGCTTGCTTTTTGCTCTGAGCTACGTCTGCCCACCGGGCAGTGCTAATTTAGACCCGGGGCAAAGTTTTGAATATCTGGCCCATTATGTATCCATATTACAAAACAATCACATTCAGGATAAGCTGATGTATTTACTTGAGGCAAAAAAAACAAACAAAAAAAACGAACAAACAAAAAACAATGCTGCCATTTTATGATATACCAGTGGAATGGTGGAAAGATGTGAAAACGGATTTAATATCTTTTTTCAAATCTCAATCTCAGAAATTCTCAGATGACAGGTCGTTGAAATATATATCCCTGAGAGATCAGTTTCATTGACTACTGGATATAGCAGCCAGCACAGGTCAGGATCTCTCTGCACAAATTTCTAACATTAGGTCTAAAATGGTGTCCCTCCAAAATCAGTGATTTTCTTCCCTACTTGTGGAAAAAAATGTAATACTAAAGATACTAAATTTCTATCTAACCCTTTTGATGACTTAAAAATGTACAGCTGACAAAACCTTTTTAAGTCTCAAGAATTCTGAAAACATTATCTTCATCATCATTCATCATCATTATTTTATTTTTCCATTGAGCTCCCTTACAGTCCAAACTGATATCCAGGAACTGCTGGTTTTTATTGAACTACATGTGAAGCAATGAAGCAGGTTTTGGTTACTCCAGCACCTAGTTGACATGCAGACAAGTAGGGTTGACAATAAAAGGCAACCTGAATTGTCTGATAGCAGCCCAGAGGAAATGAGGGAAGCTGAAGGGATAGAGGAAAGGGAGCGGGGAAAGAGTTAGGAGCGGAGGGGAAGGGAAGGTGAGAGGAAAAGACAGGGCCAGAGGAGGAGGAGGAGGAGGAGTAACTTAATGAGGTCACAAGGAGTGACATAGGAGAAAGTTGAGGAGCCAGGTGAGGTCATGACAGACAGGTGCTAGGTGATGATGTGTACACCGGAAGGGGGTGCTGGATTAGCCAGGAGCATGGCTTGTAGGGGTCTTTATATATTTTTCCTTAGGGGCTTTATATGTTTATATGCCTAAGTTGAGGGTTGCTCTCCCTCTTTCTGCTGGGATTTTTCATTTAGAGTGGATCTCAGCAGAGGGTTGGCAAAACATTTTCCATGATTATTTGCAGAAAAAACCTGGACTCCTGTCAAACAGGTTTTTTGAAAAAAACAGCCGGATTTAGCTATTTGCCCTGTTGACATACACTTAGGGATGCCTATAAGATGCAGAAAGGGTATGGATGGCTGGAATATGATAAAGCATTCTGGTAGTGGATGGCTTCAAGGGGGGATCTGAGATGGGATTGCATGCATTCTGAGCTATTGGTGAGAACCTTGTCCACCCAGGTGGGGATGGCATAAGCTGGCAAAAAGTAGCCAGTCAGGGGATGACCAAGTTTAAGTCATGCTGGACTTTCAACAGAGCAGCATGCACCTGGGCAAACTGCAAGTTCAATCATACCTGCTCTAAGTGTGGCGGAATGCACCCAGTGCTAAAATGTTGAAACACCTTTGATCAATCTGGGGGTGCGAGTGGGCAAGAACAGCCCTTTGGTGGGTCAGAGGGGAAGGGAGTACAGGTGGGAATTTTGGTGGGGGGTCAGGGTTTCGAGGATGGGGAGGATACAATTCTAACTATGGATGGAACTAATATTCAGATGAAAAGGTTTTACGGTGAGGTTTTGCACTGGCCAGAACACCAATAAAACAGAAGATGGGGGGCATGGACAGTAGATTACCTGGATCATGAAGGGGGTTGCAAAGGAGTTTTTTCCAGGGTTTTTTAAAGTTCTGAGCGAACAGGAAGGGGCAATGACCATGAACTTGTCTTCAGTGAAGGAAAAAGAGGACACTGTGTATAGGAAAATCTGTAAAGAGAAGGAGGCTGGCAAGGTAGAAGGGCCTTCGAGGCTTCCCGTGAGGTCAATTTCGATATTACCTTTGCCCAAAAACAACTGGGGAGTACCGCTGACTCACCACCTGTCATATCTGGAAGGCACTGCTGTGAATGACGATATCCATGAAGAGGACAGTGAGGTGTCATACGTGTCCCTCGATTCGCAGTGCTGCTTATCAGGGCTGTAAGGGGCATGGTTGGCAAAATGGATATTGAATGCGCATTTCGCTTTTGCCTGTCCGACTGGAGGATTGGGACTTACTGGGTTTCCAATTTGATGATGGATTTTATTTTGACAAGGCCATGCCAATGGGGTGCTTGGAAACCTGCTCCATCTGTGAGGCATTTAACACATGGTTACAGTGGTTTTTCATGCACTGGTATGGTCACAGCTGGGTAGTACATTACCTGATAGACTTCTTGCTCATAGGGGAACCCAGGGCACAGGTACAGAGGATGTTGGGGGATTTTCAGGCTTTATGCATAGCAATCGGTATCCCTCTGGCAGAAGGGAAGACAGAAGGGCCCGTCAGGTTGATTGAGTTCCTAGAAATGAGTTGGATACAGTGGGGAATATTTTACTGTCTAGCCAAAGTGGGAAATCACAGAGCTCCTCAGCCAGATATTGGGTATGAGAAGGGTGCCATTGGTAGTGATACAGCAACTTCTGGGCCATCTCAATTTCACTTGTAAGGCAATCCACCCAGGCAGAGTGTTCATGTGGCGATTAGGCCGGGCCACAAGCATGGCAAAGTGGCTGCACCATTGGGTCGACATCACAAAAGGGGTAGGGAGGACATCATGGTGTGGAATGATTTTTTGGAGGCATACAATGGAGTGACTTTTTGGCAGGAGGATCGGGTAGACAGTAAGGCTCTGCAGTTGTACACGGATGCATCCTGTGCATCAGACATCGTGGTGTATTATGGGGGCAGGTGGATGGCAGAACAATGGCCCACCAGTTGGAAAGCTCAGGGTTTACAGAAGGACATTATGTTCCTTGGGATTTTCCCTATTTGGGTAGCATTGGTGGTATGGGGGAAGGAGATGAGAAACAAAAAGGTGGTGTTCTGGTGTGACAACAAGGGGTGACAGAGGTAATTAACAGGAGGACGGGACACACTGAGACAGTGACTAGGGTCACCAGACAACTGGTGCTACCAGGACTGCACTTCAACCTTTCCTTTAGGGTGAGGCATGCAGAAGGGGTAAAGAATGAAATCACTGACAGCCTTTCATATTTGCAGTTGGGAAGGATCAAGAGGCTGGCCCCTCACATGGAGATGGTGAAAACACCGATACCAGACTATCTGTGGTAAATTGGGTGGCAAGATCCCGAATGTTGTACAGGAGCTCCTGGTCAGCCAACACTCTGAGGGCTTATGAAGGTGTATGGGAAGCTTTTCAAAGTTTTGCTACAGCAGAGCAGGGTGGTAGCTCGCTGTCCTTGGAAGAACACGAATGAGATTTATGGTGATAGATGGGAGAAGAGGATTGCCTACACCTCCATGGCAGTACAACTAGCAGGCATAGGTTGAGCCTGTATTTCAGGGGTTGGTCAGAGCCCAACAGAAGTAAAAGGTATGATACATGCCCTGGGGTGGCAGAAGTGGCAGGGCCTGCAAACAGAACATGTGCAGACCCATAACACATGACATTCTAGTGGCAGCCATCGGGCCTTTGGCCATTTGTTACTCGCATCTGAGGCCTTCCTTTCTGGGTGGTATTCTACATTACTGTACAGGGGGCCTTTAGGGTGGGTGAGCTGTTGTCAAAAACAAAAGTGACATGGATGGAGAGTTGTAGGGGAAGAACATTTATTTTTTCAAAGAGGGCTTGCACATTTAGTTACGATGATCAAAGATGGACCAGATGGGATGGGTAACTTGGTACGTATCCTGTGCAGTGTGGAAGGGCAGGTCTGTGCAGTGGAAGCCATGGAGAAATACAGGAGCATCTGGCCAGCAGGCATGAGTGCCTGGTTTCAACATGGGAATGGGGGAGTGGTAACGTGTTACATGGTGGGGGGGGGATATTGACTAGGGCATTGGCTTTTAATGGGCACGACCCGGCACAGTTCATCATGCATTCTTTTAGAATTGGGGTGGCTTCAGCATTAGCCTGAGAGGGGGATCTGTGGGAAGAAATAAAGGAGTTGGGCCACAGATAATCCACCTGTTACAAGTCTATATCAGACCTTGAAATGACTTCTCGGTGTTTTTTGTCTCTATCAGCAGGTACAGGAGGCAACCATTATGTGGATCCTGGACACTCCTATGTCTCCTGGGTGGAGAAATACATGGTGAGCAGCCAAGGGAAGAGGGAGTTTGCAAGTGGACCTGTAGCTCACGGATACAATGAAAAGGGATTCAGGGAATGTGCTGGTCTCAATTGCTACACATTTTGGAGGAACTTAAATTGCTTTGGGGCAGGCCGGATATCTTAGTTATTCATGTCAGGGGCAGTGATTTAGGGAAGATACCATAGGGAATCCTGTTGAGGGCCATAATGGCAGATTTGTGGACCATCAAGGTTGGTGGCCCAGGGTGGAGATTATGTGGTCCAACATTATATTAAGGAAGATTTGGTGTCAGGCTGCTAATATTGAGCAATTGAAAGAGCCTGAAAATGGCTACATAGGAGAGTGGCATATTTTGTAAAAAAGGGGTGGGGGGGCTTGTGTTCAACACCAGTGCATTAATTTCAACAAACCACACTTTTATGGGGGGGATGGAGTGCCTTTATCCAATAGGGGTTTAGCAGTACTTTTACTGGCTCTCTGGCAGCTGTCTGCAATAAGGCTATGATAGAAGTAGGCTCCCTGGAAGGGGGGGAAGCCCCACCATCCAACACAAGCTGGAGGCAGGGACTAGTGGAAAGGGAATTAGAGGATAGGAGGGAGTGGCCTAATTGGAAGAGGGGAACAGGCAGGGCCGGGGTGTAATGGGGGAGGGTGCTCAGGCCAAGGGTAGGCACCTGGACGTGTTTAGAGGGGGGAGAAGGGGTAGACAGAATGGCTAGGGGTTGGGTCTATGGCATCCAGACCTAGCTAAAGTACAGGGAGGAAGACTGATGGTCTGTGGCAGGGGGTTTGATGAGGCATCCGGACCCCAAGAGAAGGAGGAGAAAAGGGTAATTTAATGCAAGATTGAATTGTGCAATAAATATGGATAATTGTAATAAACTGTTGTGAATAAACTGTTATGTTGTAAATACGATTGACATATGCAGATGTGCATAATGTTACAGTGGTGTAAATAAATCATTTTGCATTTGTGCACCCATTTACTTGGTTTGGACATTCAAATAATTTCAGAAGAGTTGATCATGGGATAAGTAGGGTTGCCAATAAAGCAGGCAACCTGAATTGTCTGATGGCAGCCCAGAGGAAATGGGGAAGCTTATAGGATAGAGAATGGGGGAAGGGATAGGAGGGGAAGGGAAGGTAAGAAGAACAGACAGGGCCAGAGGGGAGGAACTCACTGAGGTCACAAGGAGTGACAAGAGAGAAAGGGCAGGGGCCAGGTGAAATCATGACAGACAGGTGCTATCAATCAATCAAAATCTTTATTTATCCAGGCGAACATTGTTGAGCAAGCTCATTTGCAAGATGGACCTAGTTAAGTCCAGATTATGTTACAAAACGAACATCAAACATCAATATTTACAGTGGAGATAAAACATAGTGAAAGTGCGAAGCAAGAAGCTAATACACAATACAACGCTGTATCAAAGACATACATACATAGCAATACCGGTAATAAAATAAATAAATAAATATACGATAGGCATTAACCAGTGAGCAGATGGAATAGGCAGACCTGAGATATACAGAAATGGATCATATTACAGTGATTGTCATAGAAAAAGGATAGGCTAGCCCCAGGTAATGCTATTAGGGTAGGCAGATGTAAGTGATACAACTTTTTCTTGACCAGTTCACGAATGAGTGGGTAGGTGAGTCTATGTTAGGATGGAGCTAGGTGCCAGTAGCCTGCTGGTACTAATACCACAGTCCCATGGGGTGCTTTCATTGGGGCTGTGGCCAGCTCAGCCATGGCGTGTTGTAGAGGGGTGTTGAGTGAGGTACTCGGCATGGGTGGAATAGCATCTATTGCGTATTTAGTCCAGTACTAGGTACTATCACTATTTGCCAGGTCCATCATACCAACAGGCTACAGGAATAGGATGTGTACATTGTGGCTCCTGTTGCCAGACACGGACTATGATTCAAAGGAGGGTTTAAGCACTTATAGATCTAATGAGAGCACTTTAGCCATGTGGAGGGCTTAAGCGCTTATACTTCTAATGAGAGCTCTTTGCTAGGTGATGATGCGTACACCGGAAGGGGGTACTGGATAGGCCAGGAGTGTGGCTTGTGGGGGTCCTTGCAAAGGGATCTTAGGGGCTTTAAAGCCTAAGTTAAGGGTTGCTCTCTCTCTCTTTCTCTTTCTGATGGGATTTTTTAATTTTTCCCACACACCCTCCCTGACACAGGAAGTGAGATTGAGGAAGGAGGTGCATGCAAGGCAGAGGTGCGGTATGGGAGGACTGAGGGTCCTGGAATAGGTGGACAGTTCCTGTATATACAGGTCAAGGGTCCTGGGGCAGGTGGACAGTTCCTGCTATACTGGTGAGGTGCTGAAAGAGCATGCAGATAGGTCTGAAGGGAGGGGGAGCATGTAGGAAAGGAAGGGTACAGTAAGGGAAAAATGAAAGGGAAGTAAGGAATAGGAGGAGGGGCCTAGAGGGAAGGGAGGAACATGCAGGGTGGGAGGGCGCACAGGCCGGGGAAGGCACCTGGATGTGTTTAGAGTGGGGGAGGAGGGGTAAATAGAATGGCTAGGGGTCTGGTCTGTGGCATCCAGACCTAACTAACGTACAAGGAGGGAAGTTTGGTGGTCAGTGGCGAGGGGTTGGATGAGGCATCCAGACCCAGAGAGAAGAAGGAGAAAGGGGTGATTCAATGCAAGACTTAATTGTGTATTAATATGGATAATTGTAATACACTGTTGTGAATAAACTGTTATGTTGTAACTATGATTGACTTATGCAGATATACATAATGTTACAGTGGTGTAAATAAATAATTTTGCCTTTCGTGCACCCATTTACTTGGTTTGGACATTCAAATAATTTCAGAAGGGATTATCATGGGACAATGAATTTCTTAAAGATATCCAGATTCCCACTATATCATCAGATCTTGTAATACACCTGGAATCAGATATTACACCAGAGAAATTTTCAGCAGCAATTAAGTCCTTGGCTAGTAGTTCTGTTCCTGGGTCTGATGGACTGCCTAGCAAGTTCTACTAACTGATTTACAATTGCATTAAGTTTGAACTGGCACAGCTATAGAATGTAGAAACACAGCAGTTGATGGCAGATTAACTACAATACTGTGCTACCACAGACCCTACTTGATCCCGGGTCCTCTCCCCCACATGACTTACCACTAAGGTCCCATTGTGTATATACTATGCATGCTTGAATCCAATTACCATTTCAGCATCCACCACCTCTGATTGGAGGCTGTTCCAGGCATCCACCACCTTCTCTGTGAAGAAGTATTTCCTCACATCTCCTCTAACCCTCCCCCCAGCTTCATAGCATGACCCCTTGCCCTGGAGCATCTTTTCTATGGAAAATTCAACCTTTCTGTACCTTATTTACACCTGTAGAGCATTTGAACATTTCTATCACATCCCTCTGTTTCCTGCTTTCCTCTAAGAGTACATATTTAGTTCTTTGTGTCTTTTTCCTCATAGAGTTTTTTAGCATGAGCCTACACCATTTTGGCAGCCCTCCTTTGTACTGCCTCTACCCTATCTATGTCCTTCCAGAGGTGGGCTTCTAGAACTTGACACTGTACTTGAGGTAGGGTCTACTAGTGACCTATACAGGGTAATACTACTCTCGACTTATACAGGAGTAATACTACCCCTCTGTCTGCTGATGATGCCTCTTCTATCCACCAAGAATCCTGCTAGCTTTCTAGCCCACCAGCTATTCAATTTTATGTTTAGTTCTGTGCCATTGTTCCAAGTTTAATGAAGGTAATCTTACTCTTCATATACAGTATAAAGATGGTGGTAACGCTAACATACACATTTGGTGACCCTACACCTATTGAATATTGATCTTAATATGTTGATTAAAATTTTGGTCTTCAGAGTCTCCTGTGTTGCTCCCATCTTAGTAGATCTTGTTCAGTCTTGTAGTGCTCCTCACAGAAGTATTCATGATAATGTTTAAACTTTGAGGGAAGTAGTTGAAAGGCACAATAGGAATGAAATGTCTGACCTTTTTCTGTCTTTAGATCTCAAAAAGAACTTTGATTGCATCTCCTATGACTTTTTATTTAATGTAGTATATACTTGTGGGATTCCAGGAAAATTTCTGATATTGATATAGCTACTGTATGAGACAGTTGTCCCAAGTCCTCTCCTCTATGTGTATTTCCTCAATCCTCTGATTCATAAAATTCTGTCATCTCCCCAGATTCCCCGTATGATCACTCCTACTGTATAATTACAGTACATCCCTCAATCTTAGATTATGCTGATAATATTTCTTTATTGGCTCCTGATCTATGTTCTGTACCTCAAATCTTTGAGCTATTTCTGCCTTTCTTGGCTGTGTCTGGGGCTAAACATAATTTAGAAAAAAGCCAAGGTATTGCTTTGGGATCCTTAAAGAGCAGGTTTCTAGTCTTGAATTAACATGCTCAGTTAGTTACAAAGCGACATTTTCTTTTGACAATAACTGATAATGCAGATTATTACCTTGTATTGTGTTTCTTTTCCTTGTATTTAGGATTTTCTGTCATGTACCCATGAGTATTCCTAAGTGCTTACCGGGCTGAATCGGGAAACTGGAAGTGACGCAAGTTCGGTAAATGCGATCTACTTCCTTCAGCGTAGCGTGTATGCGAGCATTTCATTTTGGTGTTTGGATCAGAGACAGACTGTGAAATATCAACATATGCAGCAATAGTTATATGAAGGTCTCTGTGTGCTGTGGTCTTAAATAGAGGCGGTACAATGAAATTCCTTGTCTGTGTCTCATAGATTATTTTTGTACTGTTGTGTGCTGTGTTTCTATTTGTGTCATCAAGCTGGCACTTCTGAGGTGATATCCTCATTGACCGGCACACTTGTACGACAAATGTACTAAGCTACATCTGGCAGTATAAACATTGGATTACTAGGATGACTCAAGTTGATCGATAGTTATGGCTTAGCAAATGTTCTATAGTTTGATGGTTTGCTGAATTAATTTGGGTGACATGCTATGTGACGTGTTGCATCCTTGCCCCACAGCTGGAGGGATTGTGGTATTAAAATCACAGTATGCTTTCATCAGGCATTACTGTCTTTTGTACATTTCCTTTAGGCATTTATTTACTATAATTAATGCATGCACGGTGCAGATATTACATAGAGATACAGTGTTGCAGACAGATCATGCTGATGTACTCCTTCCCAATATTTGTGGGTTATGTCTGCATATGTGTGAGTAGGTATAGTTGCTCACCCCATAGTGTCATGGTCAGGACATCGTTGGAGCAACATATGCATAAGTACTATTGCCTGCACAGTGTTGTCGGTTGTGAAGTTAGAATTCAAATTTCAACTGTAGCACAATTCATACCATGTCTAGTGTATGGCATGGTGTTCACACTTCGAGCAGCACAACCTACATAATAGCAATGTGAAGAATCCCCATTCTTTGACAGAAATTCCTCTTCAATACTGTCCTTGTCCCCCGATGGATTGGTGACGTGCTATTCTGCCACGCCAAAAGTTGGAGTCAAGGCCTGATTCTTGAAGTGGACTTGGGTAGCAGGTCGTGGATGGGTACCTTGGTTGGTGCAGGTGTGTACTTGACCACCAGTGAGATCATGGTCTTTTTACAGGTGCTGCTTGATTGTCGGGCATGGAGGGTGTTCAACATTACTGTCAGAGGTTCTACTGTCATGACAAGCAGCCATCATGACCTCAGATATGACACTTGTCAATGATATTACTGTTGCTGTCCCATGTCAATAAACACTCACTTCATCCCTTACTGAAAACATTCATCCCTTACTGAAAACATTCAACTTCCTGATACCACATGATATTTGCAAAGCAATTTTGTAATGATTCATGTGTTATTGGTACTTGTCTGCCCATAATATAATTGTGTATTGATCAAAATTGGTGTAAATCAGTCAACAGATTTTAATACAGCTTCAGTAAATGCAAATAAGATGTTGGTATTCGTTTGTTGTTGGAAGAAGATTATTATCCAGTTCATTATACTTTAGTTGTACAGGTAACTGTTAAGGCAGCATGCACAGTGTATATGCCACTGCAAAATCACAGTACAATGTTGTATAATGCTGCAATGATGGCTACAAATATAACACTTGGTCAGCAGTTAAGGCATATCAGTAGAGGTACATGTAGAGGTTGAGGTCACTGGACATGTAGTCCCTGTAATAGAGGATACACCTATGGTACTTGATTGTAATTGCATTGGGTAATAAGGTGGGTAATGACAGTGTTTGTATGCTGACCTGAAAGCATGTGCAATATTTTAGAGGATGTCAGAAAGCAGTTTATAACACATGTTGTGGTGTATATTTTCAGTTTTTACCATTGTACTGTGTACTGCTGTATGGTCATATACTCAATTTCAGCAGCCTGAATAACTTGTTGAAATATAAGTGTGAAGTATTCCTGTAATGTGACTTTCTTGTACTAGCTCACATTTCAGATCTTCGAACATTGATCGAAACCTATTAAGTGGAACAGCAACACTTCTTCAATTGATTGACAGGGTCAGGAGATGAGTTCAAAGTAGAATCACATCAACATCAGGTATGTGACATATTTTTAATTATTTCTCCATGCAGGTGTGAAACATGCAGTTGTGCAGATCAATGTTAATTCACATCATTAACGCATGTATTTACAAACTGATTTTTATTGCTCACTCAACAGTATCAGCAAAGGTGCATAGTCACTGTAATTGTTACAGTCAGGTGATGCATCATTGTTGTAAGTATGCAGTCATTAGCACTCTGCATGTAAATTACAGAAACTGCTGCTCATCTCGTTTCATCCACTTCCACTCACCCAGCTAATAATTAATTAATGTATTGCATTGCTAGAGAGTGTTCAGAGGAGGAAACCAGGATGATTTGGGTCATGAGTGAAAGGACCTATGAGGAAATGCTGCAAGTCCTTGGCTGTACTCACTGCAAGAGAGCAGAGGTGGGGGGACATGATAGAGGTCTTCAAATATGTGAAAGGAATAAATAGATGAAGAATCAAAGAAATGCTCAGGCTAAAGAAAGGGGACACAACCAGGGGGCATGAGTGTAACCCTGAGGGGAAACTACAGGGAGAATGAGAAGCATTGTCTAAGAGGGCCATAATGCACTGAACTGGGACTGTAGTGGAGTAGGGCACAGTGGAGAGCTTTAAGAGTGGGTGTGACAGGTGCATTGGATGCTGAAGCCAAAGATGATCCCTCAGGGCATGGGTGGGTGGAGGAGCGAGCTCAATAGGGACAACTACCAAGCAGACATGCAACACCATCAGGCCTATTCTTCTGGCTTTATTACGTTAGTATGTTGAATGAAATTAAACAATAAGTGAAGTCATGGTGACTGCTCACCGATTGAACAGTCGGGCGTTGTTACATCCAATAATAACAAGGGTCTGAGAAATGGATCTTTCTGATTGGCTGCAAACATTGTAACAGCCTTATGTTAAAGTTAATGTTTTATAAACATACATGTACATACATGTACAGGTTAGCCATATGCTGAACATGAATTAACAGTGTTTCAAAATTGTTTTTATCATGATGAGTAAGGCACTCCAATGGATTATGTTAATGGTCAGTTAATCACCCTGTAGGGCCATGTGTCACTCGGCTACACCTCTTGCCACAATACACTGCTAGAAGTTTATTAACAGACCATTAAGATAACTCTTTGTCATGCCTTATTGGTGAAGTGTAATACACATGTCTGTTGATTTACTGTGCTTAGACAATGTCCCCTCAATGTATTGGTTCAATGTAATGAGTGTGCTTCACATTTCAAAAGCAGGTAAATGATGCAGGGTGCATACATCCAAGCTGTTCATCTTGAAATTCTACCACCACCCCGAGGTCCCTATCAGCTATCTAGACTTGTAGCATCCCCCCCCCAGGATGTACACTTGGCCTGGGTTTCTGGCCCCCAGGTGCAGTACCTTGCATTTCCCTGCATTGAACCTCAGCTTCCACTTTCTAGACCATCTTTACAGATCCTTCAGGTCCCCCTGTAGGGCCACCCTCCTCCCATCCACCACTGCCCCCAGTTTTGAGTCATCCGCAAAGAGACTCATCTCACTCCTGATACCTGTCCTTATATCAGAGATGTAGGCATTGAACAGGAGGGGCCCAAGGACTAATCACTGCGGGACCCCACTAATGACCCTCCTTGGAGATGACACTGTCCCACCAACTATGACCCCCTGGGTCCGGTCCTGGAGTCAATTGCCTATCCACCTGATCATCTGGTTCCACACCTCCATTTCTCCCAGTTTATTCAACAGGACTCCGTTAGTAACAGAGTCAAATGCCTTGCTGAAGTCTACAAAGAGGACATCACTGGTCTACCCAGGTCCAAGGCACTTGTCATCCAGTCATAGAACTCCACAAGGTTTGTCTGGCATGATTTCTCTTGGACAAATCCATACTTACTATTGTCTAGGCACTGACTTTTCCAGGTCCCCCAGTCTCTCCTTGACAATGCCCTCCAGCACCTTGCCCACCACCGACGTAAGGCTGACGTGCATGTAGTTCCCTGCCACCTCCTTGTGGATATGCACTATATGCTGCACCTTCCAGTCCTGGGGCACCCACCCTGTCCTCAGAGACATGGTGAAAAGCTCAGCCAGGGGTTTTGCCAGGCCATCCGCCAGTTCATTCATTACTCTGGGATGTAATTTATCTGGCCCCGGTGCTTTCTCCATCTTAAGGGACCTGAGGGCTTCCCTCAATCTCTGTCCTGTGATTTCTACCTCTGCTACCTTGTCCCCCTGCTTAGCCTTCTGCTCCTCCTGGCAGGGATGCCTCCCCTTCTCCCCAGACCCACTGATCGGTAAGAGTTCCCCCATCCTCAGTATCATCATATCCTCCCATGTATGATGCAGCACCCCCATTTTTATTGGTGAAAACTGAGGTGAAGTACTCAGTTAGTACCTCAGCCCGCTCCCCCAGGTCTTGTGCCCATCTCTCCCCTGTCTTAATCTTGCTAATCTGCCCCTTCACCCTTCGTTTTTCCCCAATGTATGCAAAGAATGCCTCATTCCCTCTCCTAATTTCCCTGGCCAGGTTCTGCACCTTCCTTGCCTTAGCTGCTCTCACCACTCTAGTGGCCCTTGTAGCCATCAGCTTGTACTCCCCTCGATCCCTTTCACTCCTTGAGCACTTGAATTGCCTATAGGCTGCCTTCTTTCCCCTCACCACCCCCTGGACCTCCCTGGTCCAGCAGCAGAGTTTTCTGGGCCTACCTCATGTTTGTCTTATCTTGCACATGTGCTGGTAGCATCCTGTACCCCTTTCCTGATGATTTCCACCCACTGTCAGCGTCCATGTCTGGCCCAATCACATCCAAATATTCCTTAAGGATCCATCCCATTTCCTTAAAATCCTCCCTGAAGTCTGTTACCTCGTCTTTGTGCAGCTTTCTACCCTCCTAAGTCCAGGCACACAACCAGACCGTGGCATGGTCGCCGCCAACATGTCCCTTACATCTAGGCTACCAATCTGGTCACTGTCTGCCTGGATCACATCCAGTACAAGCACCTCCCTGGTCTGTTCCCCCACCTGCTGAGTTAGGAACGTGTTCTGAAATACATCCAACAACCTCTGCTCCCTGGCCTCAGAGGATGCCATACTCTCCCAGTCTGTTCCTGGCATATTTAAATCCCCACAACACCATCACCCTTCCCCTGCCCAATCTGGAGTGTCTCCCAACATCTGCCACCAGACTCTCCTACAGTTTCTCTGCCAGCACAGGGGGTCTATACACCACTCCTATTTGTACTCTTTGCCCTCCCTTGTTATCAAGGTGACCCAAATTACCTCCACGGTTCCCTCTGCCTACTCTACTCCCCTATACCAATGTAGTTTTGACTGTTATTGCTACCT
The DNA here is from genome assembly GCA_016271365.2 of Neoceratodus forsteri. Lineage (NCBI taxonomy): Eukaryota > Metazoa > Chordata > Ceratodontiformes > Ceratodontidae > Neoceratodus > Neoceratodus forsteri. The sequence continues at coordinate 1,784,285,446 of CM057449.1, forward strand.
CCTCCCCTTCCTCCCCTGTCCTTCCTGATCATAGTGTAACCCTCGGTTCAGGTTAATGGTGCTGCTCTCCTTCATTGAAAAACATTGTTGTACTTTCCAAGCAGTGTAGATGTTGCTGTGATTGGTATCCCCACCACCACACCCACAACAACCCATTTCACTATCCATGAGCTCATCATAGTAAACTCACTCATGTTGTCTGGCATAAGTTGCTGTTATGGCAAGAATACCTGGTGTTTTGTTGGGGTGTGGATACTTACTCAGCATTGCCATCTGCTGGGAGCCAGTCAACCTCCTCCTCATCTGAGAGACGTGCCTGCATATAGGGCACCAACACAGTCCCCAGAATGTCTCTCTGAAGTAAGGTGCTCCACAACAACAGCAGTGATACGCTCCCATCAGGTCTGTTTCCACTATCCACCAACCTACTGCTTGTATCTTTTTGGAACTGTCATATTGCATTGATGTAGTACACTTCTACATTTCTATTCAATTATGTTCTCAGAATTATATATTGTAGAGGATGACAGATTCGGAAAGCAATGAGGATACTGAAGTATCTGCCTCAAGTGGAAGATAGTACATCAACAGTACTAGTGAAGACGAAGGAGATGAAAACATGGTGGAAATGTAACTGTAGGTTTAGCGACATTTTCTATCGCGCCCTACTGATTTGAGCCAGAAGCATGTGACACTTCAACTGATGATCATGCTGACACCACTGTAGAAGCACCAGAATCCGAAGATGAACATCTCGGAAATACAGACTGATATGTAATCAACTAAACATGTACGTCTCTGTTGTTATTTTATTCACTAAGTCCGACTTGTTAGTGTTGTTGATGTGATCCACTCTCAAATGATTGTAGTCATTGTAATTGATAAACCTAGATGTCACTTGAAGAACATCTGTTACATACTTGTAAACTATGACTTTTTTTTATTAATTTATATTTGTTTAATCAAGGAATGCCTTTTTCTCTCCTGGACACAGCACTCCCAGGGAACACATCTGCAAGCACTCGCACACCCTGGCCTGGAACACCGTGCCGATTATTGTCCAGTCCCTGGGATGGCCAATGACAGCCACCACCTACATCATGACGTGGTGCATCACAGACACCTTGTGTCTGCAGCGCATGGGTCCGGGGCCGCAGGTCATGCCCATCATCTGTGCTTTCACCCTACCATTTTCCTCCTAGCATTAAAGCCCCAAAGACCTGGATGTTCAGTGTCATTGGTGCACATACATGCTGAAGGCCATTGCTCTCCCCACTTTGTCTGTGATGTCACTTATAATACACTGGTCTTCCTCCATGTAGTGCTACAAGGCGATGCCAACCCGTCACCCACCCCAGAGGGAGGACAGCAGTCTTTGGATGCTCAATCCTTCCTATACCCTGCCATCCACCTACTGGTGACTGCCATAATCACCGTCCATGGAGCAGCCTGTGTGACATCCAGCATCATGAACCTCAGCACCACTGGCTTGTAATGTTACATCTATGGTTGTTCACTACAAGGGCTGAAATCATTTCATTCTGGATCGGTTATTGCTACGACAATCAATACTTTGGATGATGATTTAGTTAAGGGAATAGTTTGTGGTCTCTCATCAAGTACTGCACCATGGTTGATTTTTGCAATTAGACAACAAGTATTATACATATTGGTTTGTCAAGTATTGTGTTATAGGGTAGGTACTTTTTTGTTTGTTTCTTTTTTACTTAATCAAGATATCACTGTACATATCTTGATATGTGACAGCCTGTTTGACATAATGTGCCAGCCCCCATTACCACTCATCCATCCTGGTTTACTATGATCGTAATCTTCTATTGTGCATATCCCATCCTATGCTGACCACAGTCTTCCATGACATAACGATTATTGTCCTGCACTACAATTGTCCTCAAATTCTGTATGAAGAACTGGCTCCTGACATCTTTCTTAAAATTCACAAAACTATACATGTGGCCTTCACCGTGAGCTGTACAACTGCAGTACATCCTCGACTCTTACTGCTGATACACCTACATATGCATGCTACCATGTTATTTGACCGATGCTGCTTTGGTGAATTGGTTGTAGTTCTTCCGGTCAGTACTTGTTATACCCTTTTATGGTACAATACCATTGTATAACTTGTAGAAGATGCACAAGTTGTTATCTTGTGCAAAGCAGAACAAGTCATGTATACATAAGTCCCATGGAACTATACAGTGCCAAAAATGTAGGATGCTGAACGTTATTCACAACCACTGTGTTCTTCCGCCTTGTGTTTGTGGTCACCATGGACCTATCCATCTTTGATGTTGAGGTCACAGTGAGTCCAAACCCCTCTAGGGCATAACGCACTGGTTTTGCACAGCTGTCAATCCATTATAATGCACGTTTAGCCCACAGATACTCTGCATCTCAGTCCTCTTCTGCATTACTGTGTTTTACCTTTTGTACTCCTGAGCCCTACACACTTTATGTTGTATGTGTAAGTTACCGTATCATCCATTTTTCCCACATTCTGTTTCCCCACCATAATCATTCTCTTTACTCATAAGTCACCCAGCACACCACCATCCCCATACATTGTGTCACATGTCAACATATCATTTTGTGGTTGGGTATGAAAAAATTAATTTTGACTTGGGTTTAATTTGTCTTATTAATTGAAATTTTCAGGTGCATGTGTTGGCATGCACTGAAGTGCTAGATGTTGTTAATTGTCAATGCTGCACTGAAATTGATGTAATAGGACAATTAATGGATTCATACCACATCAGACGCCATGTTCAGCATGTGAACTGTATAACAGAACATTCAGGTTTCCAGGCTGTTTGTTTAAATGAATGGGTATTAGAGACTGCTTACTATCAATTTAGACAAGAATATGAAGATGAAGCAGAAAGTCTACAATACACTCACGAGTACATATAGCAGTCCACACTGTACTATGCATAATGACAGCATAAAGTGTAGGTGTTCAGCTATAATGATGCAGTGTTCAGTTTGCAGTCACAGTGTGCCTGAAGGTTCATGTCATACGATAGCTGATGTTACTTTCAGGTCATGATGTTAACAAACAAGTAAAAAAGTATTATAAAAGGGCTCTCAGAAATGTAGAAATCTGTCCTATATGACATGGTGAGAGGTAATTATTCATTGATGAGAACCCATGGTAGGTGATCGGAGGCAAAAGGCCACTGGTACAGTGTCATACAAAGTCACTTCTCACCATGAGGTACATTCAGACCATGGGAAGTAGGTTTAGGGGGATGGTACAACAAACATTGTTTGTCGCAGCTGTATCACTGTATTTCTGTTGATCAGCAGCACAGACATGGCATACATGACTTATCACATGGTCAACATTGTCATTGGGATGACATACTTGGGTGGGTACATTTAATCGCTGTCTTCTGTGGGGCGGGGTGTGGTAGGCGGCAAGTCACAGTTATCATTCTGGTATCTTGTAATTACAGCACACATTCATGGTAAGTGGTTGTCTGTGTACCAATGTGGTTCCTTATTTAGATCATACCATGTTCGAATTCCTTATGAATGTCAGAAATAAAACCCATAAGTAGACATATTTCATTGAATAATATGGTACAAAACAGTGTGATGTGTTCCTTAATTCACCATCACCCTATTACTGTTGGTAATATAGTTTCACATCTGTTCTGCAAAGTCCTTACTGGGTTGTTCCACAACACGTTGTTTTACTTTGTTTTAATTTTCCTCATTTTCAGGTGATACAGGTACATCGCTTACTGGAAATTTGTAATATGGACATGGGGCTGGCTTGGAAGGAAAAATCGAAAGCGTTACTATCATGTGTCATGCAAAAAATTAGATCCATTTTTTCATTTGAAGGAGGTGAATATACCAGATTTCGCCTCCCGTAACTTAAGTAACGGTGCTGTATAGAAACTGAATAAATGCAATAAATAAGTCTGATTAAAGTGTAATACTGTTAAATAATGGTTCTGGTGTGCCACAATTTGCTGTATTCATATCTGCACTGCTAAATTGAAACAACAATCTATTTTTGGACATGGGAATAATTGTTGCATATATGGTGGCCTTTTCTTATATTCACCATTTTTATTGTTTGTTTTTAAAAAGGAAACATTTAGTACAGTTCAAATGTTATGGTTAACAAGGTACCCTACAGGTGGTTGGGAAACAGAATGGTCCAGTAACCTATGTTCTCAAAATAAAGTATGTTATGTATACAAAACTACAATTTTACTTTTGATAGATTTATTAAACAGTTTTATATGCTCATGCGATGTAACATAGCAATTTTACATTGAAGTATTAACTGTTTATTGGCAATTTCTTTCATTTCTTGGCTGAACAATATAAGGTCACTAATACTGCAAGTTTTAAAGAAGTATATCATTGTTGAAAACCTGAACTGTTGAACAATGGGTAAGTTATGTTGTAAACATTCTACAGTACTAACTGTGACTGACAATAGAAAGGAAACATGACGTGTCAGAAACAATGAAAGTGATACATGGTAAAGCATGTAAATGCTGGAAACGTAGAAAAATAAAACTTTATCATGCAACACATCTTGTGTCATGCTCTATTTCATTATGTTTAGCTAATGACCTTGAATTGCTAATATGTGGGTGTCATGCTGATCATGACAAAGTCATGTTAAAACACAGATGAGGACTTCAGGGACAAGTTAGATGACTACAATAAATAGAAACCATCTAGGTGGTACAGGCAAAAGGTATTATAAAGTTTTTGTTCCAGAAAAGGTGGACTGCTGGATGCTAGTATCAATAACAGCGAGCATTGCAACACAGCACCAGCCAAAGCAATGGCAATTACTTCAAGGGGCAGAGAAGTCATTAGGATGCTGTGCAAAGTACTTGTCAAAACACACCTTGAGTTATGTGTGCAATTATGGAAAAATAGGGTGAACAATGAGGGAACCGTAAACCTTTAAGAGGAAGGTGTTACCAGAGGGCATAGACTAATGTTGCAAGGTTGAATGAAGAGTACGGTGATTATCAGTGACATGGTGGTGAAACTTTGGAATGTGCTGACGGGTAATTTCTGTTGCCAGGAACGGTCAATATCAGTTACATCGTGACAGAGGGTAGAGATGGCCCGAGGCACAATCCAGGTAGCTGAGTAATGACAGTTATTTATTGTTTTTGTTAATGACAGACATGGTGATACTGGTGAGCAACACTCAAAATGTACTGTGATATCTCAGTTATAGTTCATCATGGTTCAATTGCACATTGCAATGGTGGTGTGGGTTGTAGCTGGTGACTATTCAGCTGAAAGCGACTTACATATTTTCAATGGCTTCAGCCTTTATTGGATGCAGAGGTACAGATGCACAGAGTGGCAGTGGAGTACTGTTTCTGACATCACTGAATGAAGATGACAGTGCTGATGGACCTGCAGCATACCTGGTAACCAGTTCCTTCATCAGGTGGGATGCGTATCCTGTGTGAACATGTGAAATGACAAAGTTGACAAGTGATCACTTCTGATTTCATCCTCTGAATGGCCTATTGCCTAACTGTCTTACATTGATAAACACAATAATAACATTTTGGGGGGTCTCATAATACCTCTATAATGTACTGTGAAGCAAATATTATGAACTGCAATACAGCTGAATACAGTCTTCTTATGCCATTTGTATGACATCACTCTATTTTTAACCATCCTTGAGTATGTCATATTAATAGTATAAAAAGACAGAATGCTGACAACAATTACAGTTATGTGGAATAGCACAGTAGTTATGTTAATGGTCAGTTAATAACCCTCGTAGGGCATGTTGCAGGCTGCTATGCCCCATGCCACACTACACACCTAGAAGGTGATTAACATACCATTTACATAACCCATCATCATGCATTATTGATTAAGTACAACCTTGTTCTGTGTGGCATTATATCTTGTTCACAATGCTATTGTAACACAGTTCAAAGGTGTGGGAATGTCATTATACCCTACTGTGGCACAATAGCATAGTAGAACCTCTATAGACCACAAAACATACACATACATAGCTTAAAACAAATCACTGTAATGGTGAAAAATATAGCATCCCGAGTGACTGCAGCCATGGAATCAGCATTGTGTGACTGTTGCATAACCATTTCTGTACAGCATCATCATATGCTGAAGGTCACTTTAACACGACGTAACCTAACTTTCCTTACCATAGTATCAATAATGTATCATGCAACATCACGCACAGATAGGGTGATGAACATTCCATTAACATAACCTTGGCACTAGCCATAGTACTACAGAGATTGCTATTCAATGTTATGGTGTTTCTTGGCTGACCATACTTATGATAGGTTAGTGGTGTCATTGTTTTCCAAATTGTGTAACCCCTTTTTTTGTACTTTGGAAAATGTACAGTGTACTGAGGGTCTCCTGACTTCATCACTGATTGTTGGTGGCTGGCGTTTCATTATAGTGTAAGCCTGCAATCATTAACCTGTTGAAAGAGCAGAGATACAGAGTAATGAAGATATTCATGCAATGTATTCATTTCCAACCACCAAAACACAATCACCACAGTGCCTTGGGAATATGCAGCTACAAAACATTTTTACCTCTGTGTAAAACATCAAGTGCTACTCAGAGTTTCCATTGGTGGTGAGAGCAATAACACATGACTGGGTGTTGCCAGTTCTGAGTTATCCACACACCCAACACCGTAGTTATGCATGAGACTGAAAACATTCCATGTATGAGTATGTGGGTATGTCAGTACTGCCAACATCAATCCATGTATTATTGCTTATATGAAATGTGTCAATACATAGTGTGATTAAATTACATAGAATACAGAACTAGAAAACTCTAAAGCATTCCACTAGTGGACTGCCCCCCCAACACATGCAGGTATTAAAAACGTTGAATACATAAAGCCAACATTATAGTACAGGACTAGTACACTGTTTTCAGTTATTTTATTGCATGGCAAACAATCTTGTTGTGTGGGTATCTAAATTGCAGCTAAAACCAGTGTTTACCTGCCACATATCCCCAGATTAGAGAATGCAGTATGCTTTGGGGCAAATGTATGATCAGGCTGTGGAACGCCTCCACGATGATGGTTGAAAATCAGTAGAGGCTCTTTATGTCTTTCATTAGTACAGTGCTGCATAGTATGGCCTCTAACTTAGCTGCAGCTTTGAATCTGTCACCAATATCAACGATATACGTTGTTAATTGAACTTTACTTAAGCAGTTTGAATATAACAGGAAAGGTATTGAATTCTAAACAAAACAGTAAACTATGCAGCATATTATACAATGGGGTATGAATAACCTGCAACCTCATTGGTCAAAACACAACACATGTCCATGTTATGTCCTGTATTATACAATGGTGTGTGAAAATCCTGTAACGTCATTGGTCAAAAAATTTAAATGACCATGGTTAAATCCTGCATAATCCACGGCTGAGGAATGTCATTTCTAACAAATAAAATTAAACACATTTAAACTTCAATTCACATGAGTCCATTGTATACTTGCAATAAGGCACTTCAGAGTGTTACTTCTTGGTTGATTTACACAGTTCTTGTGTGGTTAAGTCACTCATCTGAGTCTCGTGACACACCACACAAGCCGTGGGTAAATCCCCAATAACCCACACCCTGTTGTGCCTTATCACTTAAATAACCCACACCCTTTCATGCCTTATTGCTTAATTAATCTTATGTCTATGAAGATTATTGAACAGCTTCATGCCTACATTCCACAGAATCATTATTTAAAGTGAAGGGTCTGACCTTTACAGTATAAATTACTTCCCTTATATTGATATCTTTACAGTTTCATCCCCGACACAGGCTGACCAACCAATGTTTATATGTCATAACTGAAAATGAAAATTAATATTTCAATACTGTTCTATAATGTTACCCACTTGGTGTCAACCACTGCTTGTTCCATTCTTCAGGTATAAGTTCACCATGGAGACAAACCAGAAACACATCACTGGTATGCACATGTATGTTTGAAATGTGGTTCATGACACTTTTCCATTTCTCTGCAATGACTTCTCCACTCTCACCAGAACTGGACACTGCAGACCAGCACATGTGATTCACTGTGGAAGATTTCCATAGAGAAACATCTGAGCAGTCTTTTTGATGACCAAGTGTCTCTACTTTTTTACTAACACCTATTATAGGAAGTAATTGAAAATTTACATTGTGGTATATTCACAAGAGTTACATGCATGTACAGTGGATGTCTGTAATACACTCATTGTTGCTTGTAAAAAAAACAGACGTGAAAACATAAGCTAAATTCTTTGATTTTTGTGCAAATATGTATGGAAATACAAAATCAGCATTTTAATCTTACTTTTAGTCACATGCCATATGTCATAGCAATGCTTTATGTTGGGCATGTTCTCTAATCCATTTGGCTATCTGCCGATGATGGTCTGTTATTATGGTGTCTATCTGTTTATGATGATGTTCAAGAAAATTTACAGTACGTCAGAGAACCTCCAACTCACACCAGGAGGAGCTCTTCACCTCATTACTCTGTGAAACAGTAACACAGACTGCATGTATTACTCTTTGCAAAGCAAGACATCACAGAATGTATGAAATTTGAAGAAAGTAAGATGAATGAGAGGTTACAAACATCTGAAGAAGGAGTACTATGCATTATTTATAAGCATTTGACTATTTTGTTTTACAAATATAACAACTGTCAGAATACTTTTTGCTTGGAAATATGAAGTTTTTCCCCCAATTATATGTTACCAATATGTCATTGCTAGGTGTTTGTAGTAGTGAGTAGTCACTCTCATGATTGATAGGGCAATGGTAACACTGTCAAGAAGTGCTGTGCTGTGGTATACTGATGCCCTGGCAATCACTGAGGTGAACACCCCATTTTATTACATGTATATCACGAGTTGTCCTGTGTTACCTCAACACTTTGCAATGTCCTCTCCAATGCTGAAAACATTACCTGTATCAGCTCTATGTTCAACACCTTATTTATTCTCTGCTCTATGACAGTATATGCACCATATTTGGTGCAATGCCCAGGACTGTCAGAGCATCCATCACCTGACAGCACAAGTCCTCCTTCCATGTTATCTAGTGTCTGCAGCACTGCTGCTTGCTGTTCAGACCACACTTGACAGACCATGGATGCAGGTAAAGTCTTGATGCTTGAAAAATGTCCCTTTGTCAATACATGCAATTTTCATAAACTGAAACATTTTATAGCCTTTGAAGGAGGTTCCCAGAGAATAGCAGTGCACCAGAAAAATTAGGTTGCCTACAGGGTGTTATCAATATATGATTGACTTGACCAAATATTTGGTACCCACACTTGCGGCACAAATGTGTAATGTGCACAGTGGTGCCACAACGCCTTGATATTACACCAACAGTTTCAGTCTGAAAATTGGACAAGCAGAAAACAATTGAAGAAGATTTGATTTAAAACAATAAATTTCTCCTTCCTCTGGCTTGTCAGTTGAAACGGTGACAAACCTGATTAGAATAGGACAAGAAGTACAAGTGAAACATTTGCATCTACGTCTACATAACAATGATCAGTACTGAGAAACATGTCAGGAAAAAGTAAAATGGCAGACACATCGGCACAGGGGGTAGCAGGGGACAGAAAGGATTGAGCAGGCACAGCTCTATTTCCTCTGTGGAGAGTGTGCATACTGCATCATACTGCAGTGGTGACTGTCAATTGCACATCCATCTCACACGGGGTATAAACATCTGTGTAACATTGGGTGGAGATGATAGAAGATACTAGCCATGCAGAGATGAAAGGTGCCTTGCCACTTCATATGGTTGACCACTTACACCATGGGGGCAATTATCCGCTGACAGATATTGTCCAGATGGTGCTGGTACTGGCCACATGGTCATGGGGACAGGCTGCACAGTACAAGTAAAATAAAGACTACATTACAAATAAATAAAAACATGAATATAGACTACATGGCAGACTAAGCTGTAAAAGAATGCCACATGAACGTGTACCAAAAATGTTCTAGACATTGCATAAAGATGCAGAGAATGATGTTTCCTTTACTGTCCCATAAATTAGCATACCTTTCATTTGTACTCACAACTCAGCTGCTTGCATACATCAACTAATTAATATTGCACAATGGGAATATAGAAAGCTTAATTTTGATTTGATAAAAGTACCACTCAGCTGGTAATGTATGAGACAACAGACACTGGGAAATATGTAATCCCAGTCTCTGTTGACTCATATAGTTGTAATAATTGTATTTAACCATTGACAACTATCTAAAGAAAAAATTAGATTGTAATGACGGTAGACTAATTATTTTATGTCAGCAGTAAGACACAGACATCTAACAGCCTTATCATTCAAACACATATTTCTTGAAACATATGTAAAGCAGTTGAACATATTATATCGGCACTAATAACCAACAGGGTGGGTGGTATTTGGCTATAAGGGCCTCCACCAGCAGGCATCGGGACTCATTATGCCCCTGGGAGGTCTGGCATGGGACAATACCACCCACACTGTAGGTTATTATTGCTTACTTTATGCTTCATATGCTGTTTTCATACACACCCAAGTTGTTTGATAATATGTACACAGAACGAGCAAACCTATTCATGACTGCACATAAATAATGCTGCATTTATATTCTTGGGTTCACCACTAGAAGGTGCACATACTTCAATATACCTGTTCATATACTGGGTACTCAGATCAGATACTGGGTAGTCATATCAGCTGACCTAAAGGTGGGCAAGCAATGTGAGAGGGCAGTAAGGAGGGATGGGGGGATACCAGGATGCATAGGGAGAGGCATTACCAGTTGGACATAGGAAGTTGTTATCCCTCTATACAGGCAGCTGGCGAGACCCCATGTAGAGTACTGCATCCAGTTCTGGATAACCAATCTCCACAAAGGCATAAATAGGATGGAGGCAGTCCAGAGGAGGGCAACTAAAATGGTGCAGGGTCTGCACCGAAAGACATATGAAGAGAGACTTAAGGAACTTAATATGTATAGCCTTGAGGAAAAGAGGGAGGGGAGACATGATAGAAACTTTCAAGTACCTCAGTGGACTCAACAAAGTGCAAGATGGTAGCATCTTTCATAAAAGGAGGTGTGCAAGAACAAGGAGACACATTTTGAAGATAGAAGAGTGGTGGCTGAGAGGTAATGTAAGGAAATATTTTTTGACAGAGAGGGTCATGGATGCATGGCATGGCCTTCCGTAGGAGGTTGTGCAATCCAAAACAATGCTGGATTTCAAGCATGCATGGGACAGTCAGAAGACAATTCTAGGTGATGGTGGTAGGAAAAAGTAGGCTGTTGGTTAAGTAGGATCAGCAGCTTATACCTTAGGTAGGGAAATGGGCAGACTAGGTGGGCCATGCGGTCCTTATCTGATGTCAAATTCTATGTTTCTATGTTTCTTGTCTGATACTGTCACAGCACAGATTCCATAGTTACTTACTTTGAAGTGTTGTGAAATGAGCAGTTGCTGTCCTCATCAGAAGAAGGAAATACTCAGACTGTGCTTCTGGAATGCTTGTGAAAGCTGATGATATGTCATCATCAGTGGATGTGTAGCAAGGGCATTCATCTGTTTCTTTTACACAAACATCGTGATTGTGGCCTTCAAGATACTCAAGTGCTGGTGCATTGATCAAATTGCACTGTATACCAATTTCATGTGTTTGCACTGAGGCCTGTACAGCTATATTGCAACAGTTAGAAAAGACATTTCACATTACTAATGCACAATATCTAAGTACCTGGTAAGCAAATTGTCTTAACATTGATAAAGTCATTTACAATTCATAGTGTTTAACAATATGTACAATCACTGTAATACAGCATGTTTGACAAAGAGCCCACATGTGAAATGTACATAGTGTATAGTGGAGTGCTGTTCTGTATAGATTTACTTCCCTTTGTAAATGCCGGTCTTCCACAGCTCCAAGGTCATGGTATGCTGTTCTATCCTGCTGCAGTAGAACAGCATTCTAGAACCTATTTAGACTGCATGAATCAGTTTCATTTTGAAAGCAAAAGGACTCAGGCGACACATTTTTGACACAGTACTATTCACTACATAAAATACAGGATGAGCAACTCTATGCAGAACTGGTGTGTTTTGCCACCTTGGGGTTCTGATTATCATGGTCCACTCCAGCTTCGCTCGACAGGTCAAAGGGAATAAGAAACACTCTGTGGAAGAAAACACTGGTTAGCAATAGTTGCCCATCCAGTACTCCCTATATGCAGCTACAGTTACTATTGGATAAAAATTAACAGTACTCCAGTTTTTTTTAGAGTAATACATATTTTTTGAAGTAGTACAGAGGCAAGACAAGTACAACCAGTTGTCACTGTAGAAAGAGTTGACATGACATGCAAAGTTGTGAATGGCGACAAATCACCCTGTAGGGGCATGCACTCTAGCAACATTACACCCTTTCAGGATGATTGACAGACCTTTAACATATGAAGTGGTCTTATGTAAGATTTCAATACTAATTCAACTCTGGGTAAAACTGTATTTGGTTTTACTGCACAACAACATAAAGAATTATATAAGGTACAATCAATATGTTTATCTTTGCTGTACCATGATTTGACAATTGACAGCACCTTGCTATAAATTTTCTTAATGAGGATGGTATGCATGTGCTCATGGCAACACATACCAAGTGCTCCCCGGTGATTGACCGCTGTAAATCCTCCAGTAAAGATAAATACTAACCGTGACTACGATAAGGAACCTATATGTCGCACTGCATCCTTCTTGTAATCTTTGGTACTTCACAAGACGTAGTATTGGGTTTCTGACAGTAGTCATGAAAACTTTGAGAAAATGTACTGTTGCACAAAACATCCTGCACAGAACTCATGGGCATTACACCAGTGTCCCGTGGATGTATCTGCTAATGTGTTTGACTGCTGTTCATCACTCACTGGCACTTGAGAAATACCATAGTCATCATCATTTGTGTACACAACAGGTAGTTGTGAAGTTTGCTGCTTGCAACTTTTAATCTTTGAAATATCCTGCAAGGCCCAAAAAACATATGGCATTACTAAACATTGCTATTCACAGAACATTGTTAAAAATATGATATAATGTTATATCATCCATTGCAAATTTCAAAACATGAGAAATCATAGCATTGACATATTGTGTTGTTAAAACACATGCAAACAATAAATTTCATTCATGCACTGTGTATGTATGCTGTATGCATGCTCAATGTAGTATGTCACAATGTAAACAAGCTCGCTGATTGTGACCATAAATGTATAACACTGACTAATCTGTCACAATGTTGAGGTGATTTATGTTGAGTAACAGTCAGCTGCTGTTGGTGATAACCATGATCTATGCATAGACTCATTTGAAGACTGTGTGATAACACTGCTGTGCAGTAGGCAAGGTGATTGTCTTTCCTTTCAGTGTGTATTATTGGGGAAATGTCAGTACAGGATATAGGAAGTAACGAGTTTAATCACAATGATAGTTTCACTGAAGACCATGGATGAAGGATAAGTGCATCTAACTTCTGTGTTACCTGATATTATACTACTTATAACAAAAATACATTCTTAATTATGAGGAATACATGTACCTCATGAAATGACCACAACATGTTTTTGGGTTGTGAGGAGTTCAGAAAGTGCTCAGAATGAAAAAACTAAGAATGAAATCCCATTTCTTAAACACTACCAGAACATCCCAGTTGAGACACATTAGGCTAAAACTTTGTTTGCAGGTACAACCTGAGAACACAGGGAAGTTAATTGACTTGATCAGGTCACACAGTATGCAAGTGGGTGCTCTGGGATTAAAACCAAAGTCTCCAGATTTGAAGATATATGGTCTTTGACTAAGTGCATTACGAATTATTTAACTAGCAATGTTTAGAAAGACCTTTATGTATCAACTTGACCCACTCACTAAATGCAATACTTATAACAAAGACTCAAACCATCCAGACACAGTGATTTGTTTGACAATTTGATATTAGTTCATATACACTTACTTACAGGCACAAACAGACAGTTAATAGTTCCTCTACTGTTGTACCATGAGGAGAGAAGTGTGTGTGTGTGTGTGAGGGGTGGGGGGGACATAGACAATACCAGATGGACAACTATGCAGTACCAGTGTCTTGAGCAACAGAGGATTCTGATTCGTTCTGACCTCGACATCAGGCTTCGAGAGTGCCATGGAATCTGAATCCAGAGGAAGCAAAACACACTGGTTGTGTGGACTTTCATAGTGTACAGCAGTGTGTGAAACATGTGTTTTGTGACTTCTTTTGCTTTCAAAACATTTGTGACGATGCAATCTGTACAGGTTCTAGAATGCTGTTGTACCACAGTATGGTAGAACACCATTCCATGACCTTGCAACTGTCGTACAACAGCATTTTGAATGGGATGGAATTCTATACAGACCAACAATCCACTACACACTACGAAATGATCACAGACTGACAGAACGGATATTGTGACGTGTCACTGAAAGGACATGATATGTTGCCTTATCTGAGTGACAACTATTCAGGTGATAATGTGGAAATGGTGTCAGTTTCACTTATCAAGTCCATTACTATGTGTTTCAGGTAACACATATTGTTTCAGACAAGTAAATGTAACTGACAAAGGAGGTTAGTTAAAAGCATCACTCATGCAGCAAGGCCCCTTCATGGTGCTGGTTCAATGCATAGTCCATGCTCAAATTATTAAGCACCATAGCTGTCATGTCTGTGTTTATGTCACATGATGGGTAATGGTGCATGTTTAATGAGTAAACAAAACAATACACATTTCAAAAATCATTACAACTTTAGGATATTGTAATAAACAAAGGAAAGAGAGTACGAAAAAAATATTTTACTCACACAACCAATCCTGAGTTTAGAACTGCTTTCCTTTTCTTTACTGGAGAAGGCATAGTGGAACACTTAGCTTTGTTCTGTGGCCTAATTGTGGGTATACCACCTGGTTTTAAGTCAAGTTTACGCTTAAAGCCTAACTTCCACTGATTATAACCTATGAAGTCATCTGGGACAACAAAGTGTTCCCCACATATAACAGATGTATTACTGCCTCTTGACCAATACTTCCAGTGGAATGAACAAAAGGTCCCATTTCTTATGGACAGCTTCATTCTTTGGCCGTATGTGTAAACTGACTGAGTTCTTATTTGTGTTGCTGCAACCACCAACCACACAGCGACCAGGCATAGTGAGACAAGTACAATAAAATGGTGAACACCAAAATTACATATAAATATAATTAATAAGTGTAGTGAGTGCAGATTTCAGCAGAGACAAAAAGAAAAGAAAAGAATAAGTTATATCATTGGTCTAAAATCCTTGTGGTTAACACATGTATAACATACAACAGGGAAAAGAAATAGCAACCTATGTTTGGGTCTCAGTTACTTTACATCCAGTCATAACAATACACAAAAACTATTATTCAAAGAAATTATATACAGATGCAATCAAATTTGCACAATATTTCTATGTGATCAACAAAACTTGTATGCCTCTTGTTCAGATCGGTTTCTGAATAGACTGACGGCATGTCACTGCAAAACGAAGTGTGAAGCACACATTTGAAACCCAAATCACTGGACACTCACTGCATGCCACCACAACAGGGCAACAGTGAACACGTAGAATAAGCCAGTTCAACAACAAAGTCAGTTATTGTAATAGAACCTGAAAGTACTTATTAGGTGCATAGCTAAATGTGCAATCAAAATAACACACATGGGCAGGATCACGGTTCAACACGGAACTGTCAGCAGTAAAAACCTGTAAACGAACAACAGAAATATTGAGATTACTGAAAGGAAACATAATTATTGCAAGACAGACTGAGGAGCATGGTAATAGCTAAAAGATGAAGCAGGATTCACGACTCACAGACTGGGTACCAAATAAAGGGACCTACAAACGGCAAATACAATGGCCAAAATGAAACATTTCAGCAATTGGAAACAAGCACTATATACAAAATACAGCCTACAAAAACAGTGAAGACAAGCAGAAAACTCTTGATTATCCCAAGGTTAATTCACCAATATGATAAATATGTAACTTGGTCATAAGGCAGCACGGATAAAAACACCGCTTCACACAGCTACAATGCACTACTACCATGGCAGGAAAACACAACATGCAGACCATCAATGTACTGAATCTACGTCACACACGCTTGGGTATCCAAAGATTGCCAAGTGGCGTGTCTCTGTAGTCATGTGTTGAATTCTGGAATTACACATAATTATGAGTGAAATAACAGATAAAAGAATGACAAAAGCAAACAAAAATTTGGATAAGGTACTTAATTAACCAATGTTCTAACAAATTCAGCATTGATAATGTTTACATTTTGACATAGAAACCTGCTCTTTAAGAGAGGCTTGTCCAGCTACTGTTCATTCACAAATTTGTGCCTGTGTAGTACAGTATGGTCTGCAAGCCCATTGGGCCACACTGAGGACCAATAGGCTTACAGAGCATACTGTAAGCTGTCATTCGGTGGGTGGCCAGGTGGTATGTGGGCAGGATGCAGCCACTTATCAATGGTTGGGGGGAGCTGAGTGGCTGGGGGTCCTCTGTGGGTGGGAGGCGAGGGGAAAACCACTGGACCACCGGACAATTTATATTTGTAACTGCCCATGATCAGGCATACTGAGGGAAGGGGAATCACTAGACCACCAGATCATTTTATAACTGTAAATGCCTGTGATCAGGCATACCAGATGGGTGGGGGAACCACTAGAAGACCAGATCAAATTATAACTGTAAATGCCTATGATCGGGCATAGCAGAGGAGGGGGAGAGAAACCACAGACCACCAGGTCATTCTATAACCATTAATACCCACGATCAGCCATTCCAGAGGGAGGGGAGCACTGGGTCACTGGGGAGGGTGTGGGTGCTTGTGGATGGTGCCCCTGCTGGGTGGGTGGTCACCCAGAGCTGGCAGGTGCTGTGTTGCACTTCTAATACAACAGCCCACCTGTGGGTGGCCTGGATTTGAGCCTTTTTTTCTGCCTCAACTTTGAGCTCCCCATATGTGAAGCACCTCCTGGCTAAATATCATGATGTGCCACATATGCATGGGTATGCCCCTGCATTTGTGCTGCATACATTAACTTGCACCCCAGCACATCGATTTGCACTGCATGAGTCCTCCCTTCAGTCATCGCGACCGCACATTACTGGGGTTAAGGGCCTGTGCAACCGGGTTGTGCCAGGTGCAACCTCTTTGAATATCCTGCCCTTTATGTTTAATAATGGCTAGTGATGTACCTGGAACTCAAGATGTGATTTCTTGTTTCATAAAAAATACTTTTGCATCTTTGTAGGGTTGGTAAAATTTATCTTCTGTCAGTGGAATTCTGGTGAAATGCAGATTTTGCTTCTGTGAATGTAAAATTTCTGCAAAACATTTACAAACTTTCACCATAATTGCAATTTTGATTATTTCCATCAAGTAAAAAATATTTGTCCAAATAGCACCAAATTTGATATGATGGCTGCCAATGCTTATGCAGAAGTGCACAAGTTTCTCATCTCTGTCTTTAAAGATGTCTGAGATATACAGTAAGTCTCCAAATTTGTAAAAATTTTAAAATTACAGTTAACAACTACACAAACTAGAAGTGTTTATCTAAATTGCACCACATTTGACACTGTGACTTTTCCAAGACCCATGCATGCTGTATGTGTGCAATGTTTCAGATTTCTGGCTTGAAAAGTGACTGAGTTATAAGCCTCCAAACTTTCAGAATTCGTAAAATTACATTTTGCAGTTACGTGAACTGCTGATTTTTAAGCCAGTATAATTTTAAAGCTAGAGAACAGAATATCACCAGTATTGTTAGGTCCATGTACCCTAAATATTAGGCATTAAGTCAACCCCCATGACACAGCACCAGAGTGTCATGCTGCCATGCAGATGGCCTGGGTTTGGGAATGAGCTCAGGAAGTTGTGTTGGGAGGCAGGTCATGGCTAAAACTTACAATTTATATAACCAGTACTTCTCTATTTAGCAATTTCTGTAACTCTTCCGTGCATCTGTTTTTTCCATTATCTTGCTCCAAAGATGGCTAAGATGTAAGCATAGAAATATTTTCAGAAATGTTCACAAGAATATTAAATTGCCATGCTTTCAGCCCCTATAACATCTCAATATTTCATCCAAATGTTATGAAACTTAACACTCATTTAGGGCCCTTTTCGTACAGTAAGGGTGTCAAATTTCAAACCTCTAGCAGCAACAAGGAGCATGTTATACAAATTAATACATTTCTGAAAATTCACAAAAAGTTAATAACATTTTGTGAAATTTTTGAAAATTCTTGTAGTTTGGTAGTTTCACCCTGCTCTATTTCTCTTGATCTACCAAGTAACCCAGGAATTATATAAGATAAATCAACAGACAAGGGGTACACTACCACAGTCTACCTTTCTGTCTTTTTGGAAAAATGTGACATGGATTTAAATTTTTCTTTTTAGATGTAATATTTGCATGCTTTTCTTGCATAAGAGGGGAGTAACATGTTTAATACATTTTGAGGTATGTTTTTTCCACTACTATACAATTTTTGGTTGCTTTTCTGTTGGATTTTTCTTTTGTAATTTTATTTGTTATTCACATGAACTTGTTTTCGTATATCATTTCTTATCATTAAAAATTCCCCATCTCTTCATCACTTAATGCCATGTGATCTTTTACTTCGGATCCATGACACAGCATCGACAACTTTGTGTTGACACAACACTGCAGTGATGGATTTATGTCAACCACAAGTTGCAGTCAGCATAAATCTGTTGAGAAACCATCTGTTTTCTTCGGGGACCTTTTCCCCCTAACTCTCCATTCAGAGGGCTCTGCCCCCACACACCCTGTAACTAAAGATTATCAGCTCCAGGTTGGTGTTGATTTGGGAGGGCAACTTAGAGAAAGCAGTGCCAGGGTCCATGGGTACATTACAGTGGGTGGCAACAGCAACTTATCACTGTAATGTACTTCAATGTGAAACTGTCACTGCAGTGATGGCATTCCTTTTACTTCCATCTGTCCACTGATTAGAGATGGGAAGAAGGAGCCTTGGTTTAACATCTCATCCAAAACAATGCACCTCAGCAGTAATGCAGCCTGCATATACTGCACAACGGTGTCAGTTATGGGTATTACTTCAAATGCCAACTGTGGGGCTAGAACCCTCATCTTTCAGATCTTCAGACCCAAAGGGGAGCATACTACCTACTAAGTTCACTAACACTGACCACTGTATGAAGGTTAGGCACATAAATAACCATATGGCAAAATATTATTATCCAAAGTTTTACTATAAAATATATACACCTTCATCAACTCGATCTTGCCATCACTTCTAATGCACACTTTGAAATCTGCCAGTACTTCAAATGAAGAAAAAACAGTAGCCCTACCTCACAGAATGCCACTACATATAAACCATAAATGCTAAACACTGTTGTCATTGCTTCATGCTTGAGCCTACTGAAGTATGTCTCCTTTTCAAAAGGGTCCACTTTCCAAGCCCAATTCTCTTCATACTGACTGTGACCACCAACCACAGCATTTCAAACAAGCATGAACACAAGTTGTCAGACTCCCGATCACAGAGCAAATTAAAACACTATGTATCACTCACTCCCATTTCATAATCTAAGGCCACCTCATGTTTTGTTCATTACCATAGCTATCCTGGATGGGAAGTGGAGACAAACTCTAAACTGGAGGGTTGAGAGGGACTGAGCGAGAGTGTGTGTATGTGTGTTTGGGGGGCGAGGTGACACTGAAGACACAGATCAACCCAATATATAACAGAACCACCTACTGAAGTAAGATAGGATATGAACTATTCTTTTTGATATATTCTACCATTTTCTTCAGACAAAAATAAGACATTCTATAGAAGCAATAATGCAGTCCTGGAGGGAGTAGTCCAAGGGATAACATCACTTCTCCAGTGTTGGACACACCAGGCCTGCAACCTCATGCCCAACCACCAGAGGTATGAAATTAATTCAGTATGACACACACCTCTTTCATGCATTATTGCTTTTATTATAATGAAAAAAAACTTCCAATTGAGAGATATGTGTCATGTTAAAATATTATACATTTGAAAAACAGCTGCACAACTGGCAAAATAATTTAATTAGAAATAATCTTTTAAAATGAAAAACTGTTTACAGTGGTGTTTTCATTCAAATTAACTGCAATTTTAAATTCATCTAAACTACCTTTTTAAACATTTGTATGGTAAGATGAAAGAAGGCCTGTCACCTATTGAGGCCATTCGCCCACTTCTTAATGGTGGTATCTGTCTGCTTTTGAAACATAAGGTAAATAAGGCAACTCACAATGGATGCAATTAAGATACTACATGTCATAATTTTAAGAATTTGTACACTTCTAAATATGTTGACTAGTTAGTTAGGGATGCAGTTCACTCCCTCTGCAATCTCAGCTTGATATAAAATGCCGTGGGGAAAACAAAAGCAAATGGATCTTTAGAAAACACCTTGCAACACTATTAAGGAAGATATAGCCTAACTAATTACAAAATATGTCCCTGAAATACTTTCATTTAGAATTTAGATTGCATGATATATAATGGAATTCTCCAGCACCTAGAATTAAGCAGTCAATTAGTCAAGTTAGCAGTAACTAATGTCAATATATTGTAACAAATCCAGTCACATTAAACTTTGTAGTTCCCAATGTGTTTTTTGTTTTGCAGTAAAATTACATGATTGTTGAAAAAAACTCCTAATCTAGACAGTAATGAACTTTAGGGTAGCAAGTAATAATGTGCCATAACCAAGAAAATACATGTTGTACACATGCAGAAGCCTACATAAATCATTTTATATAGGTATGAAAAGGTATGCATCTATATAATCTATATAGGTGATGCTTTGGCATTATAATCACTGGTACCGTATCTAATTCTACAGCAGATGTTTAAACAAATTGTCAGTATTAGCCTCATTATGCTAGACTTTGTCCAAAAAGAACACTTAAAAAAAATCATGAACAGTTGCATCTATTTCAACATGCTGCACTTACTGTACAAGTTGTCAGTATTAGGAACATTAAGATAGACTTCTTCCCAAAGGAACACTTTTGTTTTAAATATCATGTACAGTTACATTGATTTAAACATACTGCATATACAAAACAATATGCCAGCTTATATGAATCAGATTAATGACACATATATTGAACACAAATTAATTTATAAATACAAAACAATAAATAAAGAAACAGGACTTGTAAAATGTCCCGATGCTTTTGTTACTAACAGCACCAATACCCCGCCACTGCAGCATCACAAATTGCAGAGTTACCCTCTACAAACACTAAAAGTAACGATAGCCACAGGCAAAAAAGGGAAGGATTACACACTGTATCTCCAAAAGTGGATCACCTGAGATGGACAGGGGACTGTCAGACACTTGCACTTGAATTAATATGGTGTTAAATTAAAACTATCATATTGACAGAGAGTGCTCATGTAGCAGTTGCATGGAAATCTTAGGCAAGTCCTATTTGTCCTGATTTTTTTAGGACTTGGCAGGGGCACTTCCTATAGCTGCAAGGCATGCTACTGGCTTGATAATATACTGCTTTCATTTTTCAGTGTAATTTTAACAAGGAAAAATGACCCAGATCTCATTACAGTCAATTCACAATGCCATCATTTTTAGTGGATAAACTTGTAAAACAGATTAATAGGCTGTGGCGGAGCAATTGCCTGACATTCCAACAAAAAATACCCTCAACAAGAAAACAATTAATCCTTGTCCCCCATAAAGATGGGTACATAGGGCTCAGTATTCAACACATTTGCAGGCTATTTGTGACATAAAAAGATCAGATAAGTATTCTTGTAATAAAATAAAGTGCAAAAAAAAATGATTTGTATTCTTATGATTTCCATCCTGGGGTGATGCTGCTTGGTTGCATGTACCCCAAATAGATGTTAAAATGATGGAACCTCACCAGCCTTTGCAGAAAGGTCATGTGCAACATGAAGATACATTTTGGTCAGGCCAGTAGAACTGCAAAAGAGATATTACCAGCTGTCACCTATGTTAGAAGTCTAGGATACATACAATTTATTAATTTGGGGACAGATTAGTAAATAAATATTATTAAAATGGACATGGAATCCATAAATAAATTCCTGCTCCAGTTGTAAAGGTCCCTTTAATTAGTTTTTGGTTTCATAAGAAATATTGCATACTCAATAAGGCAGGGCATGTAAAATTAATTTGATATTTCTTGAACTGAGGGCAAATACAGTACATTACATAGCCTATTGAAATGAATGTACTTTTTTTTCTAAAACAAGGTTTGAATACATTGAACTCATACTTATTTGTTTGTACAAGCACAGCTGGAAAACTTCATTTAAATGCTTGAGTAAATAAAGGAGAACCCATTATTTGCATAAGCTACAAGTGTATATCACTTTGGCAAAGGATCTATTCACCCACTGCCCTCTCACCTGGAAGCCTTAGATTCTGATGTAAAACTTGTTTGTCTCAACCACAACCATCTGCCCCATACTCACTCAAAACCATACTGCAAATATGCCAAAGGCAGTCCTTTTGCAGCACTGCAATCTACTTCTCATTTATTACTTAATTTTGCCTGTTCTACTTCTAAAGAGTCTTATGTAAACAGTTACATAACTGGGCAATTCTTTTACTTTGCCCTTGTAAAATTATGCACAGCATTGCATTGTTATAAGAATGCTGTAAACAAGCTGCATTCAACAGCTGCTGCTGCTGCTGCTACTTAGCCCCATAAGGCTGTTATGTAAATTATGTGCTACATCCAAACTAGGCTATTTTGGTGTGATAAACAAATGTATAAAGGTATCTAAAGTGTGTGCACAGCAGTGATACAGCACAACAGAGTGACTGTTGAATATGTAATCAATCTTTAATCTCTCTCTCTCTCTCATTGAATATATTTCTCCCTTAAACTGGTGCTTTGAGACCATCACAGAGAAGGGTGGTAATTTATATTGCACTGAGAAATTTAACCTAGTTAACTAACTGAATAATAAATGACAACTCATGTTGTTTTTTGGGGCTATGGATAACCTAAGTCTTCTTTCCTCATGCTTATTTCCTTACTTTTTAAAGGGACACTGTCAACTTTTTAACCACTTTTTAGTATTCCTGTAATACTGTAGTTATGCCCATTACCTGAGCTCTACCAAACAACTGCTCACATTACATTGGAAAGGCACCGTTGCTATGCTGAATCCTTATTTTTCATAATCAATGACTTTACTCCAACTGACCTTATTTATGCAGTATGCGGCTTCTTGCACACGCCCCCAACATAGGTATGGTGCTGAATCATGCATAACTTGTGTGTGAATGAGTTTAGTGATTTGGGAGGCATATAAAGTAAGCAGCTCGCCATATAATACTAATGGCACTGATGTCAGCAATAGCAGTCATTTTTCAAACTGAGGACGATTTTATATGGAAATCATTGTTTGTAAAGTGAAAGCAGGAATCAGCACATGCACATGCTGATCCCAGTTTCATTTTTCAAACAACAGTTGTTGTCCCCAGATCCCAATCAATAAAGACACTGACAAGAATGTTTGTGGTTGTTGAGTTTGGCAAAATTTACTGATACTCCAGTCTCCATATTTACATTAAATGATCACTCTCATTGTCCTTTACATACAATTCAACCATGTTGATAATATTTATACATATATACATCATATCAATCACCTTCTTGCTCTATTTCTGCCCCCATTTCTTTCTTCTTTCCTTCTGCCCCCTCCAGACATGCATCATGGGGGGGCCCCATTGCTTCCTCTTTGTGTCAAGGGGTATGAGCGTACACACCATGCCCCTGCTTCTATCCTATCACCCTGTGTCCTTTGTCATGATTTTTCTCTTTTTTTAAAACTCCTCCATTCTTTCCTGTCCTACTTCCTGCCCAATATTCTCTGCCATCCACCTCCGGCAGTCCATTTATAGTAGCCCTCAAACACTGTGCTCCACCCACCACAGTGTAGCACTGTGTTCCACCTACCACAGGCTCCTTTTGTTACTTCATATAGGCGGGTGGGTGGGAAATTCCTTTGGGAGCAAATTAGACCCCTGCTCCTGTGCAGCCCTTTCAGGCCCTCTCCTAGCCGGCCCCTTGGGCAGTACTACCAATCCTTGGCTGCCACCTCCATTCACCCTCTCTCCTTCCCCCACATATCTTGTGACCTAACTGCAGCTAACCCCTTCCCTTCACCTTTGATGCCCTCCCCCTACTTCCTCCCTGCTTACCCTCCCCCTCCGTGCCTCCACTACTTCTTGTCTGGATCTTGGGACAATGTTGTCTACCCTCTTTAAGCTGCACAACCCCTCTTTATATGAAATGGCCCTCAGTTTATAAAATAACTTATTTTGCTAAAATCAGTACTGTTAGTATTATATGGCAAGCTGTCTACTTTATATGCCCCCCAAACTGCCATACTAAAGGTTTGGTGTGATTCACCACCATACTTATATTTAGATTGAATGTGAAGCTGCAGACCATAAAGATATGTTTGGTCTGAGTAAGAGTCATGTTGGTGAAAAATAAGGATTAATGATAGCAGATGTGCCTTTCAAATGTAATCTGAGCAAATTAAGGCACTAAGGTTACAGATGTACTAAAAAATGATTAAAAAGCTACTGTAGCAGTGTCCCTTTAAAAAAATCACAGACCATGAATTAGAATGAGTACACGTCCTCTTCTTGCCAGCTTTGTCTCTGCATGAAATAATATTAAGTTTTTGTTTTGTTTTTCTTATGGAAATATTTTGTTTGAGATTTGCCAGGGAAGACACTAATAGAGGCAGGAAGCCTCTTTACAGGTGTCCCAGTGGTAACAGTTATGGTTATGGTGGTGGGTGGATAAACTACAGGTTTTGTTCACAATAAGCATTACATGTAAGTATTTATACATATAGCATATGTCTTGATATACAACCAATTATAGAAGTGTATTTAGGAAAACACATTTGTTTTAAAGAGTCTGTGACACATTTGGGAAAACTTTGGAACTGATGCAACATTAATGTCAATGTCAATGTCAATGTCAATTTTATTTTAAAAGACGCCAATCCTAAAGGCTCTGGGCTCCGCACAAAACTATACAGTGTGTCATACCATATACATTCCTTAAAACAACATACATAGAATTCAATTCCCAAATGCCTGCATAAATAAAAAGGTCTTCAGAGCGGCTCTTGAAAGCCTCTATAGTAGAGGCCTCTCTCACTTCCAATGGCAGCGAGTTCCATAAGACTGGAGCAGCAACTCCAAACGATCGGTCTCCAGCTGATTTCAATCTCGCTCTCGGGATTTTGAGGAGGCCGCTATTGGAAAAGCGGAGATCACGGACAGAGGTGGACAGTTCCAGGAGATCAGAAAGGTAACCAGGGCCCTGTCCGTGTAGGGTCTTATAGGTGAGACAACCCACCTTGAACAATACTCTCCACCTGACGGCAGCCAGTGCAATTACTACACCGGGAGGAATATGACTGAACTTACTTTGTCCAGTCAAAACCGGGCGGCGGTATTTTGCACTAGCTGCAGTCTGTGAAGAGAAGTTCCAGAGACCCGAGATAGAGGGCATTACAGTAGTCAAACTTAGAAGTGACTAAAGCATGTACCAAAGTAGGGAGGTACGGAGCGGAACCAAGGGTTTAATCCTGGTGATGTTTCTCAGATGAAAAAACAGGAACGAACCACCAAGGATACCTGAGCCTCCATGGACAAATTCCTGTCAAAGATCACACCAAGATTCGCACCCATGGGGAGGCCATCAATGACACAGCTCCAGCACAATGCCAGTCACAGAGTCAGAGGCCATCTCATCACGAACTCTGTTCGACTCCACTACTAATACCTCAGTCTTGTTAGGGTTCAGTCGCAGCCAGCTGGAAGACATCCAGTCATTTATCTCAGCCAGACAGATATTTAACACATTCACTGCATTTGATGTTCCAGGGGCAAAGGAGAGGTATAGCTGAGTATCATCAGCATAGCAATGAAAACTCAAACCATACCTCCTAATGATCTCCCCCAGGGGCAGCATGTATACTGCTAACAACATAGAGCCAATACCAACTTGAGGGACTCCACATGGAAGGAGGTAGGGTGCAGATGAGAAATTACCCACTCAATCCGCTGCCTCCTGTTAGTAAGAAATGACTCAAACCATTTGATGACAACATCGGTGAGTCCACATAGCTCCCTCAGGCGGAAAAGCAATACACTATGGTCCACAGTATCAATGCTGAAGAGAGATCGAGGAGAACAAGAATTGTCTTGTCCCCCGATCCTAGCCCTAGGAGGTCATTATGCACACAAACTAATGCAGTTTCAGTGCTATGTCAGGCTCGATAAGCTGACTGGAAGGGATCATACAACTCGTGGGTCCTGAGATGTTCCCCAACTGAAGCGATACCACCTTCTCAACAATCTTTCCCAAAAATGGAAGATTGGAGATAGGACGGTAATTTGCCCTGATCTCCGGGTCCAGAGAAGCTTTCTTTAAAAGAGGTCTCACCAGAGCCTCCTTCAAGGCATCTGGAAAGACACCCTGACTCAAGGAACACCGGACGATAAGGGTAAACACCAGGCCAACCGTGTCAATGCACCTCATCAAGAAGCGCGTTGGCACGGGATCCAGTTCACAAACGGTATGCTCAGATTGGCCACTATCTCAGTGACCTCACGAACCTCCACCAGCCTTAACTCCCCCCACCCAGAGAGAGTGCTCTTAGAACACGACTGGCGACCACTGACAGCAATGATATTACTGGCTGAGGATACCTCCCGCCGGATTGCAGACACCCTGTCTGAGAAAAACCGAGCAAATTCCTCACAATCCTCTTTCGAGGAAACTCTTCCGGGCTGAAGACAGAGTGGATGAAGTAGTCTATCGACAGTCCGGAAAAGTGAGGCTGGTCGGCTTCTCCCAGCAGCAATCTCCTGAGACAAAAATATTATCTTCTTTCGGTTGATTGCCTCCTGATATGCACGATAATGTGCACACAGGACCAGTTTGTCAGCTCCCAAACGGGATTTCCTCCAGCGACGCTCTAATCTCCGACCCAGCCTCTTCATTTCCCTGAGATCACTATCAAACCAAGGCGACCTCAGGTAAGAAGTTCTGGGTCATTCACAGACAGGTGCGAGGGAGTCGATGGCGCCAGATAGTACCTCATTATAGGCATCTACCCCTGCGTCAACTGCTCCGACGCATGCATCACACACCTTTGACAAATCAACTGCCGCCAAAAAACCCTCAGGGGTCAGATCTTTTAACGGGCGGCAGCGAAATATCTCAGAAGGGGAAGAATTCACGACTGGAGCACTAAACATGAACTTCACCGTGCAATGATCAGACCAAACCACCCGACCAACGTCGAGATTAGTGATCCCAAGTCCCAGTGAGAACACCAGGTCCAATGTGTGGCCATCCTGGTGAGTAGGCGCGCCGACAGACTGCACCAGCCCCAAAAGGGGCATACTCTGCAGTAACTCATCGGAGCACCTTTGACCTCTGTCCTCAGCCCAAACATTGAAGTCCCCAAGAAAAATACATCTTGAGGAATTCAATGTTTCACTGGCAACAAACTCGGCGAATTCCTGCAGGGACACCCCCATCGGTCCAGGCAGACGATAGATGAGGAGGATCCTGCAGCCGACACCGAGTCCTCCTCGAACGGCCACACACTCAAAAGAACCTGGGGTTCCCACCGGGTGCACGGTGAAGTCCAGGCTTGATTTAAAACAAATAGCTACACCACCTCCCCTACGATTTACTCTTGGGCAGTGCACCACAGTATAACCTGGGGGGACTGCAGCCTCAAAAACAGGGCCAGCATCATCCCTTACCCAGGTTTCCGTAATGCACGCCAGGTCGACCGATGAAACCAGAGCGGCAATAATAGCCGTCTTGTTTCTGATCGACCTGGCGTTGCATAGCACTGCCGGCCAGAGATATTAAAGGTGATGCAGCCTAAATGTCACCTGGCCACATGGCCTGGTGGCCTCCCTGAAATAGGCACCAACCACGCCTGGCTTCTTCTGGGTGCTCTATTTATTCCAGGGCGTCTTCTGACTTAACCACCTCAATCATCCGTACAACCCAGTCTTGGTCATCACACAGCGCGTCACGGCAATCCCACTAATCCCCACTTCCCTACAACGCCTGACAGTAATATCAGATACAGGGAGGGGATAAAAGGACGCAACACATGCAACTGTGAGCTACCATAAACAATTCGAGGCTCCAAGGGCTGTCTGTCAAATGACCTATACATGTCTAGCTTAAATAACCAAATAACACATTAATAACATGCAGGAAAAACCTAAAAACTCTATTTTGTAATAAGACTGGTAGACATACACTCTATTAAAACAAGATTCCCTCACACCCGTCTCTTCAACAGAACAGACAGAATTTTGACTCCGAGTGGAGCTCGCCACTCACAATGCTCGCGCCACGCTCAGCGCTAGTGGCGGCGATGGCGTTATATCCAGTGCCTCCCACTCCTTGAGCCAATCAGCTGGTAGCCCCCTTTCGCAGCTCCAGCTCCAGCTGGCAGCTCGTCAGTGCGAATAACACAGCCTATCACACTGAGTTCCGCACAAATAAAGTGGCAGTTCTTCCAACAAATAATCAAGTAGTCCTGACAGTAAATGCAGCGTATACAACAGTTGCAACGACACAGCACCTTGGCCACACAGCGAGGAAATAACCAAAGAAAAATGACTATATTAAACATATTTCCAGTTTTTATCTTCCAATATAGCAGAATATTCAAGTCTCATGCAAAGCAGAACACAAGGGACTGACATGCTTCTAGTCAGGTGTTACCATAGGACTACGTCATTGTTCATTCATTCTATGCAGCACACTAAAGACTGAGAGGGACCACTCCATTGCAGGATGGTTTTCTTTTCTTCTAGGTTTTAAGAATATCCTTATACTTTGGGGACTTAAGGTGGAGGAGGGAGTATGGGCAGTAGAGAATAGGTAGGGTTTGGAGTTGACAGATGCAGTCATGGAATTTTGATTGGGTGGATAGGTGGGTGATTAAAGTTATGCAACAGAACATAAGTAGTGGGGAAGGATTACTATGTTAATATCTATGCCATCAAATGTTTAACTATAAGGAAACTTCATTGTATCTTGGAGGGTTGTTAGATGGTGGCAAGTTGAGGGAAACATTTGTAATGGTTTAGGTGGCTTGAGGTGTATGAGGGGTTTGCAAAGTGGGTTTGAGGTGCATTGAATGTTTAAAAATATTTTTTTCATGAAACGACATTACTGAAGGAAGATGGGTGAAGTCAGGATACCTTCACCTAACTACATGTAGTACAAAGTTTCCAACTTCACACCATCTGCAGCAGTGGAGTAGAAAACAAATCACTGCATCTCTACTCAAATACACCCCTTATACTCAGATAATGGAATACAATTAGGTAACAGAATGGACTCATGTACAGCACTATGCAGAGTCCCACTACTTTCCCACACAGTCCCACTACTTTCCCACACAATCTGTTGGTTCTATCTTGGAATTTTTTAAAGATAGTGATGAGAGCAATTCCTGAAGACAAGGGCCATGTTGGCTATGGCAAAGCCTTGGGATAGCAACTTTAGGACTGGAACAATATGTAAGCCCCCCTAAATGGGGCTTGCCTGGTCTGACTTTAGCCCCGCTCCTCTGGTGGTGCCCCCATCAGTGGCTCTGGGAGGACTTCAGACCCTGACGCTTCCAGTATTGTTGTGGCTTTAGCCGTCAACATTCCCAGTGCCTCAGCCACTGAGCAGATGGGGGTCGAGCACCAAATGGTGTTTCCACAACTTTGGGCACTTTGGGTGGTGTTTTGGCAATTCAGTGGGTTCTGAAATTCTGAACCACAGAGAAATGTAAACAAAGATGGTGTCTTGTGCTTTGCTGCACATGCACATCCATCTGTGAGGATACAATTAAAGGAGCTACAGCTCTGATTAGTGTTTTGGCCATAGGCCACTATATAGTGACATCCTGCTCCAGGGCATGCGGTGGAATCAGGGATCACCATCAGAAAGCCTGTGGGCTTGGGGAATAGTGGTGTGCCCTTGGAAAGGGCTAATAATTAAAATAAAAAGGGGACAGTGAGACTGTAAAATAAACAAATATGGCTGTCCCCTTGGGACTAAAGAATTAGAGGTCTGCTGGGAAAGGTTGTAGGGTAACAGATTGGGCCAAAGAGAAAAGCAACCAATCTGGAGGGAGGACCCCTGAAAGTATAAAGAGGACTGTTTTGCCCACCAAAAGGGAATTTAATCCTGGGAATGCAGGGTGTGTAAGAGTGCAGGAAAGACTATTATGGGGATACCCAGCACCAGGCTGATACCCAACAGCAAATGGCCAGTACAGCCTCAGCCATTTTCATTTAGCCAGTGCTCCTGAAAATCAGTTCTGCCACAGAAAGGGAGAAGTTGGAGTGCTGCTATGGAGAAGAGAATTTTGGAGTTGCACCTAGAAGCAGAAGTTTGGATTCTGCTGCATAGACCGAGCCCGGGGCAGCAGTGTGAGTTCAAAGACTGTGAGGTGTAATTTGAAGATTGAAAGTTCTGCAGCCTAGCAACAGTGTGAGTCAGATGTGTCCTCCTCATAGGGGTAAGTGTCAAGTGAGACTGTTATTTTCTACAATCCAAGAGATTGTACATTGTGCTGAGGCTAGAGACTTTGCCAGAGCTCAGCCACTGTTATGTTTAGAGAAACAAAGTGACAGAACTGGAGCTACAGACTGCGCCAAAGCCCAGCCTGCTATGTGTGTTTAAAAGGGTGTTCAGCAGAGGGTTCTAAGGGGTCATGCCTGCCAAGTCCCTAGACTGAAAAGATGATGACCCACAGCAGAAGACCAAGAGGCCTGCCTGGTGAATGCTGTCTCCAAAGGCCTCTGAGGTAAAGTTGGTGAGGCCAGGCAGGTGAAGAACAGCACCTTTCAACTCTTTAAGCTGCTCCTTGCTGTGGTGAGTGGAAGGCTAGGTTTGCTGGCCAAGGCACCTAGCTTCACCTGAGCTCTTTCCTTCTAGCTTGCTTGAAAGGACAGAACTAAGAACCTTACCAGAGTAAGGGAAAGGATTAAGACTTTTGGCTAGGCAGATTTACTATGTGTTGTTGTTTTTATTTTGTACTCACAGGGATTGTTACTGTTTGTTGCTAACATTTTATTGCTTTATTTTTCTCTGATTCACATTGCTGTTGCTGGGTATACCTTCTGCTGCATTATTACAAGGCGTTCCTACAGGTGTGTGCTAACAGATTACTGCTGTAATCTTCTGATTCCAATTTTCTTTTGCAAGATATATCTTCTGCTACTGCTTTATTTTTCTCTGTAGCAAAGTGTTTCTTACAGGGTGTATCTTCTGTGAAACTATTACAGGTGGTTCTTAAATTTTTGTGACTTTTTATCATTAGGCTAACAAAATTACTGTTTGCCCCTATTTTAATAATTTTTTGCTGAAAACATTTTTTGTCTCAAAGGTGTTGTAGTCTCCTTTTCACATTGAAGGAGCTAATTGCTTTCCTCCCACAGCTCTTCCAGGGATTAGTGTGTATCTGGGGTGAAGCTGGTAAACAGCCAGCAACTTCCAACAGAAAAAGGGTTAAAAGGTCAGGTTAGTTGATATGTTGGAGGTGGAAGGCTAGGTTTGCTGGTCAAGGAACCTAGCTTCACCTGAGCTCTTTCCTTCTAGCTTGCTTGAAAGGACAGAACTAAGAACCTTACCAGAGTGAGGGAAAGGATTAAGACTTTTGGCTAGGCAGATTTACTGGGTGTTGTTGTTTTATTTTGTACTCATAGGGATTGTTACTGTGTGTTGCTAACATTTTATTGCTTTATTTTCTCTGATTCACATTGCTGTTGCTGGTATACCTTCTGCTGCATTATTACAAGGTATGCCTACAGGTGTGTGCTAACAGATTACTGCTGTAATCTTCTGTTTCAAATTGTCTTTTCAGTATATCTTCTGTTACTGCTTTATTTTCTCTGTAGCAAGGTGTTTCTAAAGGGTATATCTTCTGTGAAATTATTACAGGTGGTGCTTAAATTTTGTGACTTTTATCATTAGGCTAAGCACAATTACTGTTTGCCCTATTTTATTTATTTCTGTTTTTATGAAAAGATTTTTTTGTCTCAGAGTTGTTGCAGTCTCCTTCTCACATTGAAGACAGGGAGAGTGATAAAGCAGCCACAGCTTCCTTGAATCAAGGAGGTTATTTTCTAGACTACAATGAATGGAATTATTACTTTTTGGACCTATGTAAATAACTAGCATTGATTCTGTTGTTGGGGTGAACTTTTCTTAGTTTTAACTTTAATTTGCCTGGGAGGAACTGTAGCTGGGAGATATTTGCAGTTAGTTGTGACTAGACCTGTTACTTAACCTTTGTGAAATAGGTGTCTGAAAGGAAGGAAGGCACTCCCTGGAGTGGAGGGTAAGAGTTGTAGGTAATTGTTTCTGGACAGCATTGGTTTACTCCCACCCACCCTTACACTCACCCCATCCACCCCAAGTGCATAACTTCCTTTATAGTAGGGGCTTTGACATCACTTCCTCAAAACTGCTAACAACATACACCTGTTCATATCCTTAAAGGCACAGCACACTGAATAGGGGGTAGAGACACTCACAAGCTTGCACACACTAAAACAAGAACAAAAAACAAAAAAGCATCTGTAACTGGAAGGGACACAGACATGTGGGGAGTGGTGCAATGCACTGGCTGTGGAGCAGCAATCTTCCAGGAGACATTCTGGAAACTGCATTGCTGCCCTATTTGCAGGCAACTCTCTGGTCTGAGGGAGGAAGTTGTTCATCTCCATGATGACCTGGCAAGGATTCAGGAAACCTGCTCCCCCATCCAGAGACTACCCAGACCACTGCCACTACCTCAGAGGTTGCCAAGAAATTGGAGTGGTTGGACCACAGTGGGCTCAGGGAGGGTGAGGGTGGTGGAACAGAGGTGCATCCCTCCAGTTGTGCCTCTCCACAATTCATTCACCACTCTGGCTAAGCATGGTCCTCTATGGAGGCACCTGCAGTGGAGACCAAGGAGGATGCTGGGAACCTCCACAATGGAAACCCATAGGAGGTGGCCCAGGAGACCCCAGGAAGGAACAACTCCTGGTGGGGACTCAATTGTTAGGGGGCAGAACTGGGGAGGGAGGGGAAAGGGAGATAAGGTGCCTGCCCAGCGCCAAGGCTTAGAGGGACAGGAAAATGAATCCTCAGGATTGAGGGAGCAGTGGCAAGGGGGAGGGAGCTGGATGTTATTATCCACCTAGGAACTTGACCTGGCTGAGAATGGAATCAGAGCAGTGCAACAGGAGTTTGTGCAGTTGGGAAGGGGCCTTAGACAAGTAGCACACACAGTAACTTTCTCAGAAGTGCTACCTGTCTATGGCATGGATGAGGCTAGGGCACTCCATACTGTGGGATTCAATGACTGGTTGAAAAGCTGGTGCAGAGCTCAGGAAGTTGGCTTCATTGGGGACTGGGGCTCCACCTGGAGGGATGCAGGCCTATACAGGTGCGATGGTCTGCATCTATACTGAAGGGGAACCAGGATCCTAGGTGATAGGTTTAAATGCTTCAGTGGCAAGCATTTAAACTAGCCAAAGGGGGAAGCACTGAAGAGGAGAAGGGAAATCCTAGCCCCCCCCAAAAATAAGGGTAATTAGTGAGGTAAACACCAAAGTAGAGCAGTCAATTGGGAGAAGGCAGGGGTAAATGGAGAAAAAGACAAAGGCAGTAGGGACAGGGATAGGGCAAAAAGAAATAAAGCCATAAAAAAATGGAGGGTAATGAGTACCAATGCCCATAGTCTAGGTAAAAAGCTCCTTGAAATGGTGGCCTTGATGTAAGAGGGATGCCTGGATATTGTGGCAATCACAGAAACATGGTACACAGAGAACCATGGCTGGGATGTCAACATACCAGGGTGCACAATCTACAGGAGGGACTGGGAGGGAAGAAGAGGAGGAGGAGTAGCTCTCTATGTAAGGGAAGGGGTAAAAGCAACAGCACTAAAGGGTAAACAGGGTGGAGAGAAGGCACTGTGGGTCACTCTGGAGACTGGAAATGGCTCCACAATCTGCACAGGGGTTGTATATAGACCCCCATCTCAGGGGAGGAAATGGACAAGGAAATGGTAAAAGGCATACTTGGGATGGCAGAGAAAGGGGAGACATTGCTGATGGGGGACCTGAATATGCCAGTTGTTGACTGGAGCACCTTTACTGCAGCCACATCCAAGAGCAGAGCCATTCTCGATGCCCTACAGGGGAGCATGCCTCAGACAGCTGGTTTTGGAACCCACTCGGGAGAGAGCAATCTTAGACCTGGTACTCTCAAATGGGGATGGAGAGAGGATCTATGATCTTGAAGTGGGTAGCCATCTGGGAACAAGCGACCACCAAACAGTGAGGTTCATGATAAACTTAGCTGTAGAGTCAAGCCACACAAAAGTGAAGTTACTGGACTTCAGGAGGACTGATTTTTTCAAAATGGAAGAGTACCTCGGAAAAGCACTAGCAAACAGGCCAGAAGGTGGGGTGGAGCAACAATGGGGAAACGTCAAAACCGCCATCACAGAGGCAACAAGTCTTTGTGTGAAGCAAATAAACAAATCAAAACAAAAGAAAACAACACTATGATTCTCAAAAGAAGTGGTGGGGAAGGTAAGGGAAAAAAGATAGCATTCAGGAAGTAGAAGGAAACACAGAAGGAGCAGGACAGAGAGAACTGTACCAGTTAAAGCAGAAGGAAGCGGGTAAGGCAGTCAGAATAGCAAAGGCCCAAACTGAGGAAAATATAGCCAACTTGGTTAAGAAGGGGGATAAAACCTTTTATAGGTATATTAGGGAGCAAAGAATGATTAAGGCAGGGATACAGAGGCTGAACAAAGAGGAAGGTGGTTGGGAAGACAGCGACAGTGAAAAAGCAGGGATACTGAACTAATACTTGTGCTCAGTATTCGCAATGGAAAAGCAGGGGGAAATACCTAATCTGGTCAATAGAAGCACTCTGGATAGGGGGGTTGATATTAGTCCTTTCACAGAAAAAAGGGTTCTGAAAGAACTCTTAAAACTGAAGGTGGATAAAGCAATGGGGCCTGATGGGATTCACTCCAGAATTTTAAAAGAACTAAGGGAAGAACTAGTAACACCACTGACTACCCTTTTTAATAAATCATGGGAGGATGGGGTGGTACCTGAGGACTGGAGGAGGGTGGATGTGATTCCCCTTCACAAAAGTGGGAGCAAGACAGAGGCAGGAAACTACAGACCTGTCAGTTTGACCTCAGTGGTAGGGAAAATGATGGAATCACTTCTGAAGGAAAGAATTGTTGAGTACCTAGAGGCCAGTTGGGCACAGGACCCAAGGCAGCATGGATTCAGAGTGGGAAGGTCTTATCAGACAAATCTAATTGATTTATTTGACTGGGTGACCAAAGCAGTAGCCCAGGAAGGGGCTGTGGACATGGCCTACCTAGACTTTAGCAAGGCATTTGACACAGTACCGCACAGAAGATTAATAAACAAATTAGCCAGCCTGGGAGTGGGTCCTAGGGTGGTAGCCTGGGTAAAACACTGGTTGGACAACAGGACACAGCGGGTAATAGTAAATGGAGTCCACAGTGAAGAAAGGAGGGTTACTACTGGGGTACTGCAGGGTTCAGTACTGGGGCCGGTCCTTTTTAATGTCTTTATAAGTGACATTGCAGAGGGACTGGAAGAGAAAGTATGTCTCTTTGCAGATGACACAAAGATCTGCAACAGGGCAGATAAACAAGGTGGGGTGGAAAGGAAGAAATGGGACTTGCAAGGTTGGAGGAACGGTCCAGTGTATGGTAGCTTAGATTCAATGCAAAGAAGTGCAAAGTAATGCACCTGGGAAACAAAAACCCAGGGGAAAAGTACACAATAGGGAGTGAGATACTGGCAACAACAAAAATGGAAAGGGACCTGGATGTAGTCCTATCAGATGACCTAAAGGTGGGCCAGCAATGTGAGAAGGCAGTAAGAAGGGATGGGGGGATACTGGGATGCATATGAAGAGGCATCACCAGTAGAAAACAGGAAGTTCTTGGCCCTCTGTACAGACAGTTGGTAAGACCACATCTGGAGTACTGTGTATAGTTCTGGAGACCCCATCTCCACAAAGACATAGACAGGGTGGAGGCTGTCCAGAGGAGGGCAATGAAAATGATGCAGGATCTGCATCAGAAGACATATGAAGAAAGGCTAAAGGAACTAAAGATGTATAGCCTTGAGGAAAGGAGGGAGAGGGGGGTCATGATAGAAACTTTCAAATACCTCAAGGGAATCAACAAAGTCCAAGAGGGTAGCATCTTTCAGAAAAAGAGATGGTGGCAAAACAAGGGGGCACAATTTGAAGATAGAGGGTGGATGGCTCAGAGGTAATGTGAGGAATATTTCTTCACAGAGAGGTTGTGGATACATGGAACAGCCTTCCTGAGGAGGTCGTAGAGTCAAAAACAGTGGGGGAATTCAAGAATGCATGGGACAGACATAAGGCAATTCTAGTGGGGGGTAGGAGAAAGTAGGCTGTTTGCTAACTAGGATCTGCAGTTTATCTGTTAGGTAGGAAAATGGGCAGACTAGGTGGGCCAAGCGGTCCTTATCTGCCATCAGATTCTATGTTTCTATGATGCACCATCAACCTGATAACTCCTCAGTACAGTCAAAGCCAGTTTGCTGACCCCCCTTTGAACTGCTAAACTATAGGTACCCCTAAGCTATGGCTTTGGAGAGTCTTTATTTAGCTAGCTAGGTTAAAATTTGGGGGTTAGGTCCTGGATAGGACTCTACCAGAACACTGTGCCCAGGTCTGACTTTTCATTGTTACTACTGTTAAAGTTATTTTGGCCCCATTGAAAGAACCCCAGCAACATCTACACTGCATTGTGGTATCCAACAAAAGAACTTTAGAGACATTTTGCGCAGCTGCCATTAGGAAACCAGGTGAATCCATAGGTGGAGGATGGGGATTGTGTAGGGTGAAATTGTTTCAGCTAGCTGTTAATTTTGTTGTGCTGTTGGCCTCCCTTTTTTTCGTCCCCCAAAATAAATACTTTTAATTTGCCACGTTATATGCTAGTATTGTGAATCATTGCAAAAAGTGAGGATTGTTGTTGTGTGGGGAGGTATCCCAGGGGGCATAGAAACATAGAACATAGACTTTGATGGCAGATAAGGACCATCCGGCCCACCCAGTCTGACCATTTCCCTACCTACTGGATAAGCTGCAGATTCAAGTTAACCAACAGCCTACTTTCTGCATCCCCCCACTATAAGTGCCTTGTGTCTGTCCCGTGCATGATTGAATTCCCCCACTGTTTTAGACCCAACGACCTCCTCAGGAAGGCTGTTCCATGTACCCACCACTCTCTCTGTGAAAAAAAATTTCCTCACATTACCCCTGAGCTGTTCCCCCTCTATCTTTAAATTGTGCCCTCTTGTTCTTACACATCTCTTTTTCTGGAAGATGCTAGCCTCCTGGACTTCGTTGATTCCCTTGAGGTACTTGAACATTTCTATCATGTCCCCCCTGTCCCTCCTTTCATCAAGAGTATACATATTAAGCTCTCTCAGTCTCTCTTCATATGGTTTCTGATGCAGACCCTGCACCATTTTAGTTGCCCTCCTCTGGACTGCTTCCATTCTGTCTATGTCCTTGCATGGATGAGGTCTCCAAAACTGCACACAGTACTCCAGATGGGGTCTCACCAACTGTCTGTATAGAGGGACAACCACTTCCCTTTTCCTACTTATGATTGCCCTTCCATACATCCCAGTATCCCCTAGCTCTCCTTACCAACTTTTCACATTGCTTACCCACCTTTAGGTCATCTGATATGACTACCCCAGGTACCTTTCCATTTTGTTGTTGTTAGTACCTCTCCTGCTATTGTGTACTCTTCTCCTGGGTTTTGTTTCCCAGGTGCATTACTTGCACTTCTTTGCATTGAATCTAAGTTGCCATATGTCTGACCATTCCTCCAACCTTGCCAGGTCCCTTCTCATCTTTTCTACCCCCTCTTGTGTATCTACTCTGTTACGGATCATTGTGTCATCTGCAAAGAGGCATACCTTTCCCTTCAGACCCTCTGCAATGTCACCTATAAAAATGTTAAAGAGGACTGGACCCAGTACTTAGCCCTGAGGTACTCCACTAGTAACCCCCCTTTCTTCTGAATGTGTTCCATTCATTATTACCTTCTGTGTCCTGTTGTGCAGCCAGTTTGCTACCCAGGCTACCACCCTGGGACCCATTCCCAGGCTGGCTAACTTGATTATTAATCTTTTGTGCGGGACTGTGTCAAATGCCTTGCTAAAGTCTAGGTGGGCCATATCCACAGCCCCTCCCTGTTCTATTACTTTGGTCACCCAGTCAAAGAAATCAATTAGATTCATCTGACATGACCTTCCTACTGTAAATCCATTCTGTTTTGAGTCCTGTGCCCTGCTGGCCTCTCGGTACTCAACAGTTCTCTCTTTCAGAAGTGATTCCATCATTTTCCCTGCCACTGAGGTCAAACTTACAGGTCTATAGTTTCCTGCTTCTGCCTTGCTCCCACTTTTGTGAAGGGGAATCACATCTGCCCTCCTCCAGTCCTCAGGTACTGCCCCATCCTGCCATGATTTGTTAAAAAGCATGGTCAGTGGTGCCACTAGGTCCTCCCTTAGTTCTTTTAGGATTCTGGGGTGAATCCTGTCAGGCCCCATTGCTTTGTTCACCTTGAGTTTTAGGAGCTCTTTCAGGACTCTTTCTTCTGTGAATGGACTGGTGTCAACCCCCCTACCCAGAGTGCTTCTATTGTCTGGTTTAGGTAACTCCTCCTCATCTTCTTTTGTGAATACTGAGCAAAAGTATTCATTCAGTACCTCTGCCTTTTCACTGTCTCCCTCTGCCCACATCACCTCTCCTTTATTAATCTTCACTATCCCTCCCTTAACCTTTCTATGCTCCCTAATGTACCTATAAAATGTTTTATCCCCCTTCTTAACTGAGTTGGCTATTTTTTCCTCAGTTTGGGCCTTTGCTAGTCTGACTGCCTTCCTCACTTCTTTCTGCTTTAATCGATACAGTTTTCTGTCGTGCTCCTTCTGTGATTCCTTATACTTTTTGAATGCAGCCTTTTTCTCCTTAAC
This sequence comes from Neoceratodus forsteri, assembly GCA_016271365.2. Classification (NCBI taxonomy): domain Eukaryota; kingdom Metazoa; phylum Chordata; order Ceratodontiformes; family Ceratodontidae; genus Neoceratodus; species Neoceratodus forsteri. Next base: position 1,784,324,822 of record CM057449.1, read on the forward strand.
CTTCCTTGCCACCTCTTTTGAGAACCATAGTGTTTTTTTACTCCGCTTTGTTTTCTTTGTTTCACACAAAGGCTTGTTGCCTCTATTATGGCAGTTCTGATTTTTCTCCATTGTTCTTCCACCCCTCCTTTTTGGTCATTTGCTAGTGCATTCTTCAGGTATTCATCCATTTTGCCAAAGTCAGCCCTTCTAAAGTCCAGTATCCTTGTTTTTGTATGGCTTATCTCAATGGTTGTGCTCATTGTGAAGCACACTGTACAGTGGTCGCTTATTCCCAGATGTCTACTGACTTCTAAATTTGTGATCATCTCGCCATTTGAGAGTACCAGGCCTAGTATTGCTCCCTCCTGAGTGGGTTCCAACACTAGCTGTCTAAGGCCTGCCCCCTTCAGGGCATTGATAATGACCCTGCTCTTGGATGTGGCTGCAGTACATGTTATCCAGTTAACATCTGGCATATTCAGGTCCCCCATCAACAGTATCTCCCCTTTTTCAGCCATTTTGAGAATGTCCTCTATCATTTTGTTGTCCATTTCCTTCCCTTGAAATGGGGGTCTGTAAACAATCCCTGTGCAGATTGTTATGCCATTCCCTGTATCCAAGGTGACCCAGAGTGCCTCTTGCCCTCCTCCTTTACTTTTTAGTTCTGTAGCTTTAATCCCTTCCCTTATGTATAGAGCTACTTCACCTCCTCTTTTACCTTCCCTGTCCCTTCTGTAGATTGTGTACCCTGGTATGTTGACATCCCAGTCATGGTTCTCAGTGTACCATGTTTCTGTGACTGCCACAATATCCAATTGTTAATCTTTCATCAGGGCTACTAGCTCAGGAAGCTTGTTTCCCAGACTATGGGCATTGGTACTCAATGCCCTCCATTTAATGTTGGTTTTATCCTTTTTTCCCCTATCCCTGCTCTTATTGCCCTTGTCTATTTTTCCATTTACTCCTGTCCTGCCCTGTGTTGAGCTCTGTACCTCAGTGTTTACCTTACTACCTGCCATGTTTTGTGGGGAGAGGCTTGAAATTTCCTGCCTTTTATCAGTGCCTCCCCCCTTGGCTAGTTTAAAAGCTTGCCAAGGAAGCATTTAAAGCTGTCACCTAGGAGCTTGGTTCCCTTCGTGGACAGATGCAGACCATCATGCCAGTATAGACTTTTATCTCTCCAGGTGGACCCTCAGTCCCCAATGAAGCCAAAGCCCTGTGCTCTGCATCAGTTTTGCAACCATTCATTAAACTGCATGGTGTGCAGTACCCTGGCCTCACTCCTGCCATGGACTGGTAGCACCTATGAGAAGGTTACCATGCTTGCTACCCATCTGAGGCCCCTCCCCAACTCCACAAATTCATTCTGCACTGCACTGATCCTATGCCTAGCTAGGTTATTTGTCCCAAGGTGGACTATGATATCTAGTTCCCTCTCCTGTGATGCTGCTTCTGCAATCCTAAGGATTCACTTCCTGTCCCTCCAAGCCATGGCTCCAGGCAGGCATCTTACTTCCTTCTCATCTCCCTTCCCCAGTTTTACCCCCGTAACAACTGAGTCCCCTATCAGAAGCTGTTTCCTTCCCCTGAGGTGTCCCTTGCCACCCTTTTGTGGGTCTCCCTTGTGGATGTCCTCAGCATTCTTCTGGGTCTCCTCTGAGGGTGCCATCATAGAGGAACCTTGCTCTGCCAGAATGGCATATGATTTGTGTAGAGGTACAACTAGGGGGCTTCACTGCTGGTCCACCACCCGCACTCTTCCAGAACCCACTGTGGTCCAACTGCTCTTCATACTTGGCAACCCCTGAGGCAGTGGTTGTGGCAGTGGTGCTCTTTGGAAGGGGGAGGCCTCCTTAGTCCTTTCTAGTTCAGCCTGAAGGTGGGTAACCTCCTCCCTCAGAGCTGCCAGTTGCCTGCAAATAGGACAGCAATGCAGTTTCCAGAATGTCTCCCGGAAAACTGCTGCCCCACAGCCAGTGCATTGCACCACTCCCCACATGTCCCTCTCCCTTATAATATACAATATGTAATATATATATACACATATATTTTATTATTATTTGTGGTGTGTACCTACCCTTTTTGCACTGTGCTGGGTTATTAAGAATATGACAAAGAGAAAGAACTGGAAGGGGACAGGATCAGTTGCGTTCCAGGACAGTAGCTGCTGCTGTTGTTTTCACAGGGTTCTTGTGGATTTTACTTGGTAGGTTAGTTCTTTTCTTTCTTACTTCTAAGGGGCTAGCAGGGTATTGTTTTGGGTGCTGTTGGATGTTTGTAAACTGATTTGGTGGCTGTAAGTGGGGCTCATTTTGTGGATGTTTCACTGTGTAACAGGCTGCACTGATAGAGGCCTATTTCTTCTGATTTAAAACCTATTTGGTGGGATTTGCTTGGGCCTAGTTCTTTGGCTGCTGGGCTTGAGGGGAGACACAGGGCTGATACACTCTCTCTGAAGTCAGGTGTCTGCCCAAACCCACCCTCCCCACCCTCCCTCTCAGAAGTCTGAAAATTTAGGGAACACCTGCCCTGCAATTGAGGAAGAGGCTGCAGGTGCAGCTCATGTAGTTCTAGCCACTGGGGTAGGATTTAAAGGCTGGGAGAGAGGAGCTTTGGGAGTTGTTCATTTCCTTATAAGTTTAATATGTTGTACTGCACCTAGTAACAGGGTTACTGGTGTACAGTGGGACTGTCTGTAAGATTAGTGGGTGACCTGATTAGGCAGTAGGGGTATCTTGGACTAGGGGAACCTGGTAGCTCACCCAAGGAAACCTATTTGAAGGGATGGAACCACACATCATTAGGGCCGGCATCTTTGGGAGGTGGTGGGTGCACAGTGTGGAGCAGCCATGATACTGGACTGGGCTTGGAAGTTTGGTGGTTACCCAGTGTGCTACCAGCTAGCACAGCTTAGGGAAGAGGTTGCGGGGATTAGGAGAAAGCTGAGGGAAGGGGGGTGGTATGGTTGGGGAAGGGGCTGGTAATCTCCCACAGGGTTGCACCAAGCACTAGGGGTGGGGGCATAGGGAAAGGAGTGCAGGAGAATACTCAGGGGTCACATAGGGAACCTGGCAGAGGGGGTCCAAAAGGACACTACCAAGGAAGCAGGCAGGTAACTGGGGGCCCTCATAAAGGGGGGACGGAGGGACAACATTCTCAGGGAAGTAGGCAGATGGCCAGGGCTGGACAGAAGGAAGCAAGGCGGGGAAGTGGATCAGACCTTACACTCAGTAACTGCTTCAATTCTCTTCTGCTTAAGGATGAGGGGGGTGATGTAGCCATGACAGGGGTAGTTAGAGATGGAAAGGGAGTGGGAGACAGGAGGCAGAGGCCAGATAGCAGGAAGAACAGGGGGGACCTTGAATGCAGGAGAATGGGGGGAGCAGTGAATCAGGGCAGGGGGAAGAGGGAGGAAAGCACAAGGAGAAGGACCAGTTGGAAGGAAAGGAGAAGGACCAGAAGTACAAGGAGGATTCAGTAAAGGGAGCTGAGGGTTTAGGCCAGGGGAGCATGACTAGAAAGGAGGAACTAAATGGAGACAGGAAGAAAGGGAGGATGAGCCAGGCTAGTTTAGCAGATGGGGGAGAAGGACCAGTTGCGAGCAGTGAGGGGGGAATTAGCAAGGAACAGAAGGATACTCAGGAGGGAAGAGGCATAGGATTGGAGAGGAGGGGGCGGCATGTGGCACCCAGAAAGGGGGAGGAACACGGAGCCAGCTGGGTGGAGGGGCCTGTAGAAAGGATGAGAGACATGGAAGGGGGAATGGAGGAAAAGGAGTGGTCAGAGTGCTCCTGCTGGGGATTCTATGATCAGGGGTATCAAATGGGATAGGAGGGAGAAGCCTGGCCAGTTAGAACAAGATGCTTCCTGGACTAACAGTGCACAAGGCTAAGCATGAGGTATATCAGCTGGCAAAGGATTGTGGGGTACCAGACATACTGGTCCACCTGGGTACAAATGACATTGAAAATAGCGAGCTAGAGATACAGGCAAGATTCAGGGGAGCTCGCCAGGGTCTTGTCATGACATAGGATGCAGTTTCCTTTTCTCAGAAATCCTGCCAGTGCAAGAGCTAGTGGGAACACAAAAGGAAAATCAGGAGATAAACCAGTGGCTCAGGAGTGGTGTGAAGCCAGAGGGTATGGGTTGATGGGGATTGGGGGAGACCTGGGAGGATAAGGAGCTGTATGAGATGAGACTACATCTCAATTTGGAGGGAGGAATCCTTAAGTTGAAAATAGAGGGTTCATTGGTGAAAGTGGGGTTTAAACTTGTGAAGGGGTGGGATGGGAGAAAAGGCTGTCAGCGGTGCCGTTAAGAGGGGCTCTGTCTCCACCCCCATAGGGACCAGGAGGATTGCAGGAAAAGGCCGACTGGCAAGTGCAGACCAGGGAAAACAGAATCCCATGGAAACATGAGCAAGGGAAATGGAACTATAGGGAAAGGGTGGAAGGTAGTCCTGCTAAATGCCAGGAGCTTGGGCAACAAATGCCTGAGCTCCAAGCGATGCTAACTGAGGAGCAGTGGATGTGGCAGCGGTCACTGAGACTTGGGCCACTGCAAGACATGACTGGGACCTGAACCTGAGGGATACACTATCTTCAGGAAGGACAGGGGAGGAAGGGGAGGGTAGCAATGATAGTCAAAACTGCATTGGCATAGGGGAGTAGGGAGGCGGAGGGAACTGTGGGGCGATTTGGGTCACCTTGATAACAAGGGGGCAGAGGTAAAAATAGGAGTGGTGTATAGACCCCCTGCCCTGGCAGAGGAGCTGGAGGACAGTCTGGTGGCAGATGTTAGGAGACACTGCAGACTGGGCAGAGGAATGGTGGTGGTGTTGGGGGACTTAAACGTACCAGGAACAGACTGGGAGACTATGACATCCTCTGTGACCAGGGAACAGAGGTTGTTGGATGTCTTTCAAGACGCATTCCTAACTCAGCAGGTGAGGGAACTGACCAGGAGGCATGGGTACTGGATGTGGTCCTGGCAGACAGTGACCAGATTGGGGAGCCTGGAGGTAAGGGACCCATTGGCGGGAGTGACCATGCCACAGTCTGGTTCTGCCTGGACCTAGGAGGTAGAAGACTGCACAAAGACGAAGTAACTGACTTCAGGGGTCAGATTTTAAGGAAATGGGAAGGATCCTTGGAGCATTTGGATGGGATTGGGTCAGACATGAACACTGATAGTAGGTGGAAATCATCAGGAGAGGGGTGGGATGCTACCAGTACCTGTGCAAGAGTAAGACAAAAATGCGGTAGGGCCAAAAACCCTGTTGGTGGACCAGGGAGGTCAGGAGGTGGTCTGAGGGAAAGCAACCTATAAGCAATTCAAGTGCTCAAGGAGTGAAAGGGATCAAGGGAGTACGAGCTGATGGCTAGAAGGGCCACTAGAGTGGTGAGGGCGGCTAAGGCAAGGAAGGAGCAGAACCTGGCTAGGGAAATTAGGAGAGGGAACAAGGGGTTCTTTAGATACATTGGGGAAAAATGAAGGGTGAAGGGGCAGATTAGCAGGATTAAATCAGGGGAGAGATGGGCACAAGACCCGGGGAGCAGGCTGAGGTACTAAATGAGTACTTCACCTCAGTTTTCACCAGGGAAAATGGGGTGCTGCATCATACATGGGAGGAGACAGAGATACTGAGGAGGGGGCCTTACCGATCGGCAGGTCTGGGAGAGGGGAGGCATCACTGGCAGGTGGGGGAGGGCTAAGCAAAGGGTACTGGAAGTGGAAATCACAGCTGAGAGAGTGAGGGAAGCCCTCAGCTCCCTTAAGACGGAGAAAGCACCGGGGCCGGATAAATTACATCCCAGAGTGCTGAAGGAACTTGCAGATGTCCTGGCAAAACCCCTGGCAGAGCTTTTCACCATCTCTCTGAGGACAGGGTGGGTGCCCCAAGACTGGAAGGTGGCACATATAGTGCCTATCCACAAGGGGGGATCAAGGGAGGTGGCAGGGAACTACAGGCCTGTCAGCCTGACCTCGGTGGTGGGCAAGGTGATGGAGGGCATTGTCAAGGAGAGGCTAGGGGGGGACCTGGATAAGTCAGGTGCCTGGACGATAGACAGCATGGATTCATCCGGAAATAGTGTCAGACAAACCTGGTGGAGTTCTATGACTGGGTGACAAGTGCCTTGGACCTGGGTAGACCAGTGGACGTCCTCTTTCTAGACTTCAGCAAGGCATTTGACTCTGTTCCTCACGTGGGCCTGTTGGATAAGGTGGGAGAAATGGGGGTGGGGAACCAGATGATCAGATGGATAGGCAATTGGCTCCAGGACCGGACCCAGAGGGTCGTAGTTGGCGGGATAGTCTCATCCCCAAGGAGGGTCATTAGTGGGGTCCCACAGGGATCAGTCCTTGGGCCCCTTCTGTTCAACGCCTATTATCTGACATAAGGACAGGAATCAGGAGTGAGATGAGTCTCTTTGCAGATGACTCGAAACTGGGGGCGGTGGTGGATGGGAAGGAGGGGAGGGTGGCCCTACAGGGGGACCTGGAGGCTCTGGAAAGATGGTCTAGAAAGTGGAAGCTGAGGTTCAATGCAGGGAAATGCAAGGTACTCCACCTGGGGGCCAGAAACCCAGGTCAAGTGTACACCCTGGGGGAATGCTACAAGTCTCGATGGCTGAGAGGGACCTGGGGGTGGGGGTGGATGTCAAGATGAACAACTCTGAGACTTGTAGGAGGGCAGCAGCCAAGGCCAACAGGATGCTCGGATGCATCGCTAGGGGGATCACCTCCAGAAGGAGGGAAGTGATACTCCCTCTGTATAACAGCTTGGTGAGGCCGCACCTTGAGTACTGCATGCAGTTTTGGAGGCCACACTTAAAGCAGGACATTAACCTCCTGGAGAGGGTCCAGAGGAGGGCAACCAAAATGATTTGGGGCTTGGGGACAGGATCTATGAGGAGAGGCTCGAAGAGCTAAATATGTACACATTGGAAGAGAGGACCGGGGGACATGATAGAGGTCTTCAGGTACATGAAGAGGGTAAATAGGGGAGGAACAGTCAGGGTGCTTCGAAGGAAGGAGGAAGGGGCCACTAGAGGGCATGGCTGGAAGCTGGAGGGGGGAAGATTCAGGGGAGAAAGGAGGAGGTTCTACTTCACTGAGAGGGTGGTGGAGCCATGGAATGCACTGCCTAGGGGGCTGGTGGAGGCAGAGACAGTGGAGGGGTTCAAGAGGGGGTGGGACAGGTACAGGTGAAGGGTTCTGGAAGCAAAATCCAATGCAGCAAGAATATCCAGAACTGGGAAGGGAGAAGCCAGAGAAGGCGAGGGGGACAGCAAGGTCAGCACCCAGGTTGGGGACTGACCAAACGAGCAGACACGAAAGACCGTTAGGCCTATTCTGCTGGCATTTTAGTATGTTAGTATGTTAGTATGACAGTTCTGCCCCAAGACCTGTTGAGGAAGTGATGTCAGAACTGTGGCTATAAAGGAAATGCCACGCTTGGGGGTTGAGGAGTGGGAAAGGGTGGGTGGGTAGTCTACAGCCACTGGTGACTGTTAGAAACAATCAAATACACAACTGCTCCATCACCCTGGTGTGTACTGCCCTTTATAGTAATTCAACTAACACCACAATTTACTAGACCAGAGCTCCTACACAAACCACTCTACTGAGTCCAGGGATAAAAATAAACTCACTCCTCAGCCAGCAGGACACTTTCAAAATGTTGCAAAAATATCCTTCCAAATCCTAGGTCTAAACCCCAGCAATCAAGCAAATTCAGTTGTATCTCACTCCCTCTGGTTATAAAATTACCACACTTTTAATGGAATCCTGCAATTCTCTGCTTAATGCCAATAAGGAAAAAAATGAAACTTTTTGTAGAAAGCGTAGCTCCCCTTCTTAACAAGTCCCCACCAGTATTATGCCTTACCAGGTTTCCAGGTCCTAAATGGAGTTATAGTTTGTTCTTTGCAGTGTAGCAAGGTTCTCAGTTTCCAACAGACAAATCAAAGTCAGTCTGACTGGCTTCTAACTGTGAAGGATACCTAAGGCAGCACAGTGATGAAACCCCACCCAGAGCCAATTGATTGACTAGTGACACCTGTGATGTAAGCAGGCCTTTCAATGTAGGCACTCTGCTATGTCTGATTCCAATACACAAAACCTTTCAATGAAACCAGGGATAAAAACTTAACTTCTCAGCCAGCAGGACACTTTTAAAATGTTGCAAAAATATCCTTCCAAATCCTAGGTCTCAACCCCAGCAATCAAGCAAATTGAGTTGTGTCTCACTCCCTCTGGTTGTAAAATTACTACACTTTTAATGGAATCCTGCAATTCAATTCTCTGCTTAATGCCAATAAGAAAAAAAAAATGAAACTTTTTGTAGAAAGAGTAGCTCCCTTCTTAACAAGTCCTCACCAGTATTATGCCTTACCAGGTTTCCAGGTCCTAAATGGAGTTATAGTTTGTTCTTTGCAGTGTAGCAAGGTTCTCAGCTTCCAACAGACAAATCAAAGTCAATGTGACAGCTTATGTATTTTCCTGGGGGGTGGTAACCTGCAATTTGTTCACAGGTATTTCCTGCCATTACCTTAGTTGGAGGCATGGCTCCATTTCTTTGCACCCCTTTAGAACCCTGGCCACCCCCCTTGAAGGTGTGTCCAGGTGAGATGCAAGGGCCCCAGAAACAGTCAATGTCAGTTTAGGGGCTATTACAATTATTTGTATAGCTCCTTACCAGAGCTCAAACCACTTAACAATACAAATAATTAATTCAAGCTGTATTTAATACATATTCACAGATCATAAATAAAATCAGGTATGAGCATATTACACACAGTTAGTGTAGCTTATCAGTCTCCTGATGAGGCCTGTCTCAGCAGCCAAGTTTTTAGTTGTGATTTAAAACTTTCCAATGAGAGGCACTGCAGATGGATTTTGTTGTTAAACATTTTATTGATTTTACAGGTTATGAACATCATAGCATTCAGTGCGTCCAGTGGAAAATAGGGAACTGGTACAGAGCCAAAGACATACTGAATAGCCACAACCTGTGATACTGGATTTCCCCTACATACCATTATGGAGAAGAGCTTTCAAGCATGTGGTACAGGTTGGGTAGTGCTATCATACATATTATGGCCTCTGATATGATCATGTGGGCAGTACCTTTTAGCACTGGATGTGAGGAGCCTTATGATCTGTAATAGAACAGATATCAGCACAAATCATGCATAGCAATAACTTTATACAAATGGATTATGGGACAACATTGCAGAGTCTCAGTGCAGCTATGGAAAATGCTCTGTCCCCATGCGGCTCAGAGTACCAAAAGCGCCTGTGTATCCTAGCATAGAACTCTGGTACCCTGAGCATCATATTGATGGGTTGTCAATAATTCACAAATGTAGAGGTTGTCCAGTCCATTTATGGCCTTATAAATCAGCAACAAAATTTTAAATTCAGAATGCCATCTGATCAGCAACCTGTGTAATTCATGCAAAGCAGAAGTAATATGGTTGAATCCTGAACAGCCAGTTAACAGCCTGGCTGATGAATTTGGCAGTAACTGCAGGTGGTGATGCTGAGTAACTGGGAGTCCATAACAGAGTGCATTGCAGTAGTCAATTTGCGAGGCAATAAGAGCCTGCACTAATGTGCACATATCACCATGGTCAAGGAAAGGACACAATCTGATACATATTTCAGGGGGTATAAAACACTTCTAATGACAGTGGTAATTTGAGATGTACTGTAAGGTTCACCTGACTGTTAAAATGACTTCCAGTGACTAGCAGACCCCCACCAAGCCAATTGCCAGCCCCGATAATAATAAAAATAATTGAAATCCTTAGTGTCTAGTAGTGGACCACCTGCCCCCCCATCCATTCAGGTAGTGCCCACCCCCACCCTCCACTCTGATCCACCATGGCTCCCAACCCCAAACCTGAGTGGGCCACTGGCACAGCCCTCCACTCCACCTCCAAGGCCGGCAGCCCAACTGACTTCTTCTGTAATAAAATGAATAAGCACGTGCTTGTACAAGCACGCGTTCATTCATTCAATCAGTCAGCCAGCTTCTCCCATGGTGTCTATCAGACTAAGCATGAGTGGATGTTTCCAAGATGTGATTATGACTGCAATGGAAGTTTTATAATAGTTGCTATGGTTACTGAGATTTTACTAAATTTTTGTTTTGAGGGTTCCTTTTTCATGTCTCTAGGCCTGTGGTATGTCTACGTACTTACGTGCAAGTGGGAGTGCAGGGCCCAGAGGACCTGCACTCCCACATATGCATATTAATTTTGCGAAAGTACCAGGTAGTTTCGCAAAAGTATGGGTAAGTTTGGCAAAGTACCAGGTAGTTTAGCAGAAGCACCAGGTAGTTTTGCAAAAGTATTGGTATTTTCATGAAAGTACCAGGTAGTTTCACCTAAAGGACATGGTAGTTTCGCAAAAGTATTGGTACTTTCCTGAAAGTACCAGGTAGTTTAAAAAGTACCAAATAGTTTCACTGCAAAAGTACTGGTCATGAGGGTAAAAGAGTATTTCATGAAAGTACCATTGGTTGACATGAGGGACTTTCAAAAGTCCTCAGTACTTTCACGAAAGTTCCCCATGAAAACCAATGGTACTTTCATGAAAATACCGGTACTTTCGTGAAAGTACAGCTGAAAACCAACCCCAACCCACACATTTCTTTGTCACATCATAGCAAAAAAATGGTTAGGACTTTTTGGCTGAAATTTGCAGGGTGGCAAGCACTTGCCCCACAAATGTGCCTTTTGCAAGTTTGGTGAAAAAATGTACAATGGTTCCATATTTACAGCACTCCAACGTTGTGCAATTTCCCATAGTATAACACTGCACTGCCTTTCAGTTCCCATATCTCAAAAATGGTTCAAGATATGAATTTTTGGCTATTCGATGCTTAGTCCACCTATAGGTGGACTAAGCGTGTATAGAGGTTTCCAAGTCATGATTACAACAGCAGTGGAATTTTTCCCATACTTGTTTCGGTTACTGACATATTGCCAAATTTGTCTTACATGGGTTCCTTTTCATGTCTACAGGCCTGCAGTATGTCTCTTTACTTATGTGTAAATGGGAGGCCTGTGCTCCCACATATGCATACCATTATGCAAAAAATGGAAGTGGGGGGCATGCCATTATGCAGTGCTTGGGATGCTTCACTCCCACAGGGACATGAGGGTTCATTACAATGTCTCTACAGTTATAGATATTTGGTAGCCACTGCACACTTAGAAATGGATAACATTACATATTCAAGGCAGCGGGAAGGGAGCACAGGGCCCTTCCACAATCATATACCACTTACATTACACTTTCTCAAAAAGAAGGAGAATTCATTGCAAAAAACTGTGTTAATGCACCAATAGGGTTGCAACATCAAAGATAGGGAAATTCAACCTTAGGGTTGACAAGGGTAGCACCACACCCCAACTGTGTATGTACGAACAGGCATGACGAATGTGTTTTGGTGTTATGAACCCTAATGCTAACCCCATTCCATGAGTAACTTAAGATAGGTATAGTATAGGATAACGGGGTAAGCATTGGGGTTCAAAACACCAAAACACATCTGTCATGCCTGTTCCTGCATGCACAGTGGGGGTGTGGTGTTAACCTTGTCAACCCTAGGTTGAATTTCCTACCTTTGATGTTGCAACCCTAATGTGGCATTAGCCAGTTTATTATGTAATGAATATATATATATATATATATATATATATATATATATATATATATTTGCAAAAACTTTGTTCATGCATTAGGGTGGATAGCACAGTGACAAGCGTTTGGAAATTCAATGTCATGGTTACCATACCTACCACCCCACCCCTCACCCTCCACACACCAACCAATGTTGAGGTGTGCCATGAAGTCACAGGAATAGATCTCACTCCATTCCATGTGTAAACTAGCTGAAATGGTACAGTATTGGAGAATGAGGTGAGAGTTAGATCTGACAACCCCATGGCACACCCCGACGTGGGTGGTATGTGGAGGGTGAGGGGGTGGGGGTGGGTTGGTAGGAGTGATAACTTAACATCGAATTTCCAAACTTTTGTTGCTTTGCTATCCACCCTAACTGATGTATGAACAAAGTTTTTTGCAATGTATTTCCCTTCTTTTTGAGAAAGTGTAATGTAAGTGGTAACTGGTATGTGTTTATATGAGCACAGGCCCTCTGGGCCATGCAGACCCTTCATGCTGCACATTTTTGCATAATGTTATACATGTGTGGGAGCACAGGTACTCTGAGCCCTGTGCTCCCACTTACCCATAACTACAGAGCCATACAACATCCCTATAGTACTTAAAAGGAACTACTGTAACAATAATTTAGCAATATGGTTGCAAATATGGGAGTGCAGGCCCTCTGGACACTGTGTTCCCACTTACACATAAGTACGGGGAAATAATGCAGGTCTACAGACATGAATTTGGACCCTTGGAACACTAATTTGCCAATATCTAAGGAACTGTGACAGCTATGAAAATAATTCCACTTCGTTGGTATTTACGATTTTGAAACCTTAACCCATGCTTAGTCCACATAATGATAGATTAAGCTGCAAGTAGTGAAAAATCCGTATCTCAAACCAGCACCAAGAGCATCACAATGTTACCTTATGGGGAATTTCGTAAGAAACTGCACAATGGTCCCTCAGGACATAGTGAATTTTTTTGTATTTTTGAACCACATTTTTAACATGGGCTTTTTGGGATGTCCCCTCATGAACATTGCCACTGTGATTTTGTTAATCCATCCCGAGAGTTGATTTTGCACAGTGACTGAGCCATTCTGTGGCACAGGTGAGAAAACATGTTTCAGGCAGGATGTAAAAAATGACAGCTGTACTGTTCATAAGCAGGTGTAAAAAAATGGCAATGTTGAAAATCTGGAGAGAAAATATAAAAAATTGGTGAAGCTATGAACGTGTTTAGAAACAGTGAAACACATGCTCAAAACATGGTAATTTTTTGGAATTTTTTCACCAGATTTTCAACTTGGGCTTTTTGGGACCTCGTCTCATGAACAGTGGCACTGTGATAGTGTTACTCCATCCCAAAAGTTGTTTTCACACATCCTGTGCCACAGGTGAGAAAAGATGTTTTGGGCAGGATGTGAAAAATGACAGTTGTACTGTTCATATGGCAATGCTGAAAATTTGGAGTGAAAATATTAAAAATCGGAGTAGGTACAAGCATGCATAGAAACTGTGCAATGCACACTCATAACACAATAATTTTGAAGAATTTGTGTGCCAAATGTTGAACATGGTCATTTTGGGAGCCCACCACATGAACACTGGCACTGTCATTTCATTAATCTGTCCCAAAATGTGATTCTGTGCAGTGACCACAAAAATCACCTTTTGGGACCAGGTAACAAAATGACAGTGACTGTGTTCATGATGTGGGGTTCCAAGAACCCCATGTTGAAAATTCGGGACTAAAATTCCTTAAATTGGATGAGATATTAACATAAGTTGAACCCTCCTCATTGACTCCCTACCTTAATTCCTCAGATCACAGTTCAGCTTTGAAGAGTGCAGACATGTCCCCAATCCAAAGAAGATCACTGCTCCCAACCTCCAGAGGTAAGTATGGGGTAAGTGGGGTGCAGGGAGGTGGGTGCTCAGTGGAAGAGTGGACTGAGGAGATGATGAGGGACCATTTTCTTTTCACAGGTAAAACAAAGACATTGGGGGATGGTTTTCTTTATTTACAGATGACTTTTATAAAAAAAAAAAAATTGGCACACTGGGGTGTGCTCCCTGTGTGCCACACTAGTGGGAGGGGAGACACAGCCCAACTCAGGGATTGGGCACCCTGATGTTGGGATAAAAAGAACAAGCTTGGGGTGATGGCAACCAACACTGGGGAGGGGGTGCATTCTGGTGTCAGGAACATTTCATATAAAACTGGCATACTGGGGTGGGCTCCCAGTGTCTCACATTAGTAAAGGGGGAGAATACATGCCTAAATGGGGCTTAGGCATCCCAATGTCAGCCAAAAAACAGACAAGCTACTTTGATGTAGGATTCTGCATCAAGTATGTCAATGTAGGATTCTACATGAAGAAAAGACATCAAGGGACAGTTTTCTTTTTCATACACACTACATTACTGACTTTGTTGAGACACTGACATGTAATTCAAAATCTGGTAAAATTTATTTATTTATTCACACACAGAGTAGTTCAACACACTTGCTCATCAACATATGGCCAGCTAAGGTAGAAAACAATACCCACTGACAATTTTAATAGATATGTGTTCTTTAAACATTTACTGTTCGAACAGTAAATGGCACTTACCATCCTAACAAATAACCATTAGAATAGTAAAGTGTGAATGGTAAATGACATTTACCATTCACACTTTTACTGTTTGAATGATAAATGTTATTTACCATTCAAGCAGCCTGTCTTGCATCTATCACAAAATCATAATTCAAAATTGTAATATATTTTGCACTAAACCATACAAAGACACACCTTGGCATACACCCCATCATCCCTGAAAGTATAAGAAAAAACTTATTTCTGTGTGTGCTGTACATGAGAGCAAAAAACTCATTATCTTATGGAAAAAAATTCCTTTTGCATTTTTGTCCACTTTATATCTCCAAAACCGTAAAAGTTGCCATCATGAAACTTTCCACATCTTGTGACACTGACAACATGACAGCACATACCAATTTTTCGGGTTATTTGGTTATAAAGTGACAAAGTTATTAAGATGCAAAAATTGAGATTTAATATTGAAAGGCTATACCAACCCTAACTATAAAGGTGCTATCGCACTCTCATAATACCTGCCCAGTAGGGCAGGTTTGCGCAGCCACTTCTATGTTAAAACAAAAAAATTGTGCACTTTTTTTCTCCCCACCTACCCCACTTCGGGCCAATTACCCGTGAGGACCTGCACCTCTCTCAATTCCACCACAAATCCTGACCACATATTGCAGCCACCTCGAGGTAGCCAATGAAACCCTTCTGGTGGTCCTTCTCTTCCAGGAGAATGGGCCTGGCAGCCAAGGCACTGGCCCTGGGTGCTGCTGTAGTTGGGTCAGTTGTAACAGACTCTCAAGGAGGCACCGGTCCAGGGTGACCATCATCCTGGTGGGTGGAGACACCATGTTTCTTGTTTCCCCTCCTGCTTCCCCAATTCACGCTGCATCTGTGCTTCCCTGGTCTCCACGGGGGGCTACTACAGAGCGACGCCTTCCCCAAGCCCACCCCAGGAGATGACAGCAGTCCTCTGGATGCTTGATCCCACTCCTACCCCTGCCAACCCTCTGGTGCCCGAGTCCGAGTTTTCAGTTTGTGATGGACAAAAATGGCTGTAGTTCAAATTTGGCTGCACTTACTGTAGGTAAACACTGACAGTTGTGTTTACCAAGTGGGGCCCTGAGCAACATAGTACAATCTTTTTTCATGGGTAAAAGCTCCCAGAAATGCCTATTCTGAGATTGGACCCCACCCCCGCAGTGTCTAAAATTGTGACAGAATGGATGTGACTCTTTCGCAAATCACAAAAGTGTTGTGACCATTCTTTCGCAAATTTTTGCAAAAGCGTTATAATCTGTGACACTATTACATCAAAAAAAAGGAATTATACACTGTCAAGAAAGAATACTGGCCTCTGATTGGTCAGTCTGGGAATGGATCAATGATGTTATCCCAGTACAACATCACGGGTCTACTCTCAGCCTCACTGTGAACCTGTTGATGATATTTAGCCACAGTATCTCTTTTCATCTTCTCTTAAGAAATAAAACTATTTTTACATAATAAAACATTTTTAAAAAGATTCTTTAATTCTGTATAAGAACAAACAATTGTATAATAGCAATAATGCCCTCCAGGGTGTGTGTCGTGGTGGGATAACATCACGTCTCAGGCATTGGATGCACTCAGCTTGCGGCTTCATGCCCAACCACCTGAGGCGTGATGTTATCCCAGCACAACACACACCCTGTTGGGCATTATTGCTTAATTTTTTGCCACTCCACTGCACCTAGATGGTTGGGGCTTTGGGACAGAAATGTGTAGGGTGGCAAGCTCTGGTCTCACAGATGTGTCTTTTTTTTGGATTGGTCCTAAACAATTTAATGTTCCCATAGTTACAGCATTCCAAAGTTCAGAACTTTCCCATAGGATAACATTGCAGTACCTGCGGCACCTTTTGGCATCCGTATCTTGTAAACAGTTCAAAAAAGTAGTTTTTCTCTCTGGATGGCATAGTCCACCTTTATGTGGACTAAGCCCGCATGGAGGTTTTGAAGTCATGATTACAACTGCAGTGGAATTTTTTTCATAGTTGCTACAGTTACTGAGATATTGTCAAATAAGTGTTACAAGGGTTCCTTTTCAGTACTAAGGGCTGCTGTATGTCTCCGTGCTTATGTGTAAGTTGGAGCACAGGGCCCAGGGGACCCATGCTCCCACATACACATATTGTTCTGCAAAAATGGGCAGCATGAAGGGAGTGCAGGGCCTGGAGGATTGCACTCCCACAGGCACATACCCGTTACATTACACTTTTTCCAAAAGATGGGGAATTCATAGCAAAAAACTGTGTTAATGCATCAGTTAGGGTTGATGCCACAGCCAAAAAACTTTGGAAATTCGATGTTAGGGTTTCCACCCCTACCACAACACCCCCTAACCCCCCTAACCTTCACACACCAACAGGAATTGGGGTGTGCCATTGGGTCAACAGGCCTAAATTTCATACCATTGTTATACTATAGCATGTCAGCTTGTTTAGACATTGAATGAGGTGAGAGTTAGGGCTGATAATCCCATGGCACGCCCGATGTCTGATGATGAGTGGAGTGCTGACCATAGGACCAAGGACAGGACAAGCAGCCTCCAGGACACTATTACTAGATGGATAAGACAGACCATAATAAAACTTACAGGAAGTAGGCCAGGACTCCCAGAAGGGATCAAGGCATACTCTACCAGAGCGTAGCTGCATCCTGGGCAGACAAAGGGAGGTCTCATTCCCATACATTTGTTCAGCCGCAACATAGTCCTCCACATACACCTTTACCAGGCATTATTTACTAGATGTGGCATCTGCCAAAAAGCCTCATTTGCCAGGCAGTAATAAGGGTGGGTACTCAGACTAGATAAGAGCCAATTGATCTGCCTTATATCCCACCCTAGGACTATGCTCTCAGCTACACTGCTGCTAAGATCCCAATGGTTTTGACTGCAGAGCACTCTAAAGGGCATGGAATATAATGGTATTTACTCACCTGGTAAAAGTGATTATTTGAATACCCTTTATAGTACTTGATAGCCCTACCTGGGCAGCAGATGGTACTGATTGTCTGTATACCAAATAATACAAGTTATGACTCAAGAGAATGCAATGTTATGTCCGAATGATGATAAATAAATAAAATAAAAATGTAAGCTAATGCTAAAATCACTGTTGAATGTTCCAGCATAAAAAAAAACACTTTTCTAATACTGATTCATGGGCACAGGAGAGCAGTTATTTCAAGTAAATCAGACACGTGCTATTTAATGATAACGTCTTCATAATGTGGAAGAGCAACTAAGACCTTTATTTTCTTACAATAGCACAGTAGGTGGTTTGCCTGGATGCAGGAATAATCATTGAAAAATATATATTTTGCAGCGTGGAATATAGTGTGTACACAGGAAGTCAAAGTCTTGTCCACTGTGTGCTTCTCCACTGTAGCTGTGGCCACAATGGTAAAATATTGCCACATTACAAATATATTACAAAAAAAAATTCCAGCCGTGTATACTGTAACAACAAACATGACATGCATAGGGATCACTCTGTACACTTTCTTTTCATTTAATACTGTTGCTATGGCCCAATGTTTCTATATATAAAACACACACGCACACTTCGATATAATTTACTTAGTACCTACAGAGCACTGGTGTCACTTTCTTGAAGCTAAATTAAGGGACCAAACAGATCATCTGGCAAACTCGAAGTCCTGTTCCTATGAGGCCACTGCAGAGGCACCAGCAGTTAGCCAATACTGCCTGGTCAGAACTGTGATTTAATGGGGTTGGGGAGGGATCAGCCATCTGGAACTGGGATTGCTTCAACAATAAACAAACAAACTGAGATGAGAGAGAGAGAAGAGAGAGAGAGGAGAGTGAGAGCATTCAGCAAGAGCTTAAAACAGCACAGATAGCTTTTCTGTGGTACTTGAAAGGGAGTTTGAAATGAGATGACAAAAGGGGGCTGGGCTCAACAGTTGGGGTCAGTGCCCTGTCTGCACCCCCTCAAGCTATGGCCCTGAAAACAGTACTTGTAATATGGTCACGCACATACTTTCTTCATATTATGTCCCTGTCTGCCTCATGTTGACTGCTTTACTGGTCTGCATATGAGGAAAACACTTTAGACAGTGTATGTAATGTTTCAGAACTGTCTAGACATCAGAACACTGGAGTGTATTAGCAAGAGAGGGAGAGTGTGTGAGAGAGAGAGAGAGAGTTTATCCTGGAAGTAGAGGGGTGTTATCCTGAATGTCTCAAGTGGCTACTAATGACTTTGTCCCCTGAATCAAACTTGCAGTTTTTTCATGCAATAAAGGGAAAAGGTGAATCAGAGGGGAAGGGGTGGTAGTTCTTTAGGAGATGGTCGGAGTTGGGGTAGTGGTAGTGGTGATGGGGGGGTACTTGGGGGAGGGTCACGTTTTGTAAACCCTATTTGTATCTGTTTCTCCTTAAGCTATCAATCACATAGACACAGTATTGCCACAGGGAATTGCAGGCACTCAGATGAGGAATGAAACATGTGCAACAATCTTAATTTAAAGATGCATCACAATCCCTTTTGCTACTAGGATCCCTATTATGTAGGGTCCTCTCAAGCAAAACAGTTAATTATTTTTAATTTCCAGAAGAAGAGCCTTAGCTGAGTTGGTTGGCACAGTGCAGGGATAGTACTATATCTTGGCTTGCAGGAGGGCCTGAAACCACTTCAATTCTTTTCTTTTGCCTTGTTTAACAGTATTTGATTTATTGTTGATTTTTTTTATTGTGGGTATAGTAGTTCTCCTGTGATTGTACTTGTTCAAGCTTACTATTTTGGAGATACTTAAGGTGTGAAACAACCTTATTTCCATAAATGACACATTAACCAGGGTCAGGTTATTTTAATCTGGTTATTTTAGTATCACATGGATATACTTTTGTAATTTTAATATATTTTACAGCATTTTTTTATTTAATCAAAGGTTGTTATACTAAGACTGCTGGGTCTCAGCTGCTGGAGTTGCCTTAATGTGGTGCAGACCTCAACCATGGGATTCAATTTGAATGTAAGGGACCATGGTCTCCTGAAATGACTTTGAGATTTGATTTTGTGTTTTAGAATGTATTCACCAAAGCTATCCTAGCTGAGAATGTAATATTCTGTTTTCAATGGATCCACCTTACCCATGTTTACAGCTGGGAGGACTGAAGAACTTATAGAGTTTAAAAGGGAACGGTCAGCACTAAAAGCCCCACACCCACATATGGAGCTGGTCCCAGTTTGTACTTTGTGTGCAAAACAAAATGTTTTGCTAACTATTTACTGCAGTACTGTAGATTGTATCAGGCTGCTTCTGTTTACTTGCAAGCTGACAATTGCTGTATCTACAGATCCCAGTCCCTTGCAGCTGACATCAAGGGAGGCATCAGCAGTGGAGTTCAACAGTCTCCAGTGTATAAAACAACACAAAGGTCAAGCACTCACCAACCTCAAAATAGCAAGGGCACAGGTCTCAAAATATGAACATAATAACTTTATTCAAGGCATGAAATGAGGCTGTAAACAGCTCTTTCATCTGAAATGCATCAGGTGGATTTTGCTTAATTTATGCCTTGAATTAAGTTATCACGTTCATACTTAGAGCTGTATCCTTGCTATTTAGAGGTTGGTGAGCGCACCTTTGTGTTGCTTTATTCATGTTTTTAGTCTAGAAGTACCACACTCCTTGTGCTAACTCCTTTTCATTGTGTTCAGTCTCCAGTGTATGTTATAGTGTTTATAAGCTCTTCATGGTGCTGCTGCTCCTGCTGTCCTCTCTTGGCAAAGTACAGTCCCAGAAGACTGTACTTAGCCCTGCCCTGGGAGAACAGCAGGGCTAGCAAACATATGATGAGATCTTATGAAAGCTTTAACATGCACTGCAGGCTGTTGAATCTCCCACTGCTGCTGATCTCCTCTGATGTCAGTTGCAGGGGATTCTGGGATTTGTAGTTATTGACAATGTTGTTTTGGAAGTCAGCAGAATCAGTCTAATACAGTACATACTAATCTGTTATACTGAAGTAAACAGCAAGTAAAACAATAAATTAATACCAAATGCTATTGCACACAAAGAGCAAATTGGAACCAGCCCCACAGTTGGGTGTGGGGCTCTTAGTGCTGACTATTCCCCTTTATAGTAAATGACTTGGTCAGGGTCTCACATGGAAGATGTGACTGCAGTAGAAAATGGGGTTTTGGACCTTGGTTTCCTGTTCCCCAGTCTTGTGCTCTAGCCACTACACCACACTGCCTCTGAATTAACAGGCTACCTAAAACAATGAGTGCTGTTTATCAGATCTTGTCTTCTGAGTGCAGCACATGGTGTATCAATGATATGAAATGCAAATAATAGAAGAAAACTGTTAAGAAATCTAAAACTAGATTAATGCAAACACAGCGCTGTTTCATGTCCACTGGTAAATCATTAAAACACAGTAGCATAAGTCGTTCCAAGACTTTTTGAGACGGCTGAAATGTGTATTTAAAGGCAAAACCAAGCATTCTTGAAGGAAACTTGATTTGTGTGTTTTATTTTCAAAACATTTGGAGTTGAAGCCAGTAAAATGCTAAACTATTTTGTATAGTTCACTGGCAAATAGTCCACAGCAGCTGTGGCAGAACTCTCCACACAAAGGCTGCAGGAAAAATTACTATTAGTTGCCAAACACACATAAACATAAATATGTTTTCTCCTTCTGCTGGCAAAGGTGTCCCCATGGCTTCGAATAGAGCAAATAAATCAAGGAATAAATCAACCTGTCACTCAGCTGTTTGCAGGGATTTTTTTTTACCCATTGAATTTTTCTTTACAGGCTCATACCAGACATCTTCATACCCTGGAGTGGACAATCAGAGAGCTGTAGACTGGAGTGACAGCAGGATTCCCCACAGTCACTACCTATCAGGCTCAATATCAGGTCATGTTGGCCAGAGGAAGTCTGCCTTCATTTACTAAATTTAAAAAAGACATGTCTTTTCAGTACTATTTTTATAACTGTCAAAACCTGGGAAATGCATTAATGTAATGTACATTAATGCACTACCCAATGCAGGATGAACTGTTTTAGCATGCGCTGTGTACATGGAACAGGAGCCAGACTCTTTAGGTGAACTGTATTAGCTACATCACACTTGCCAGCCTATTATATGGTACTAAGCATGTCAGATATGTCTTGGAAGCTAGTTACTGCCTTCATGTTAAAACAGTTTCCGTAATACATGTAAACATGGCTGTTTGTGGAGATTGAGTCAGGTGTTAAAAGCGGGTATTGCTCCCTAGACGTAGTTCTCAGAGGTCAGTCATGGTTAACTGCAGTAGTTGTGATTGGCCTTATTTTGGCTTTGTTAATCCCCTGGAGTCTGTAGAGTACTTTGAAGGAGGGGGTTCTGCATAAAAGTGGCTGAAATCCTGAGACATCATTATCATTATCATCCTCATCAACATAATCACAGTGCAAGTGTACCTCATTAGTGTTAGTCTTGAGCAGAGAGGGACTAACTAGTCCGTGTGGGTTGCTTCTCAGTGCTAGCTCAGATCTATCTTTCTGTAATATATATTCAGTACTTGTGACTGGTGCCAGACTGACAGAACTGAAGATCAATGTACTCTGTTAGTCACATGCATTTAATCTGTAAGCACTATGATGTTTGACAAAGGCATTTTTAATGATGGGCATATGACCAGAACAGTACCATGTTTCTAAACATAAAGAGTAATAATACTAAATCCAGTGAGCACCATATGTTTAGTGCTAACGAACATTGTGATACAGTTAGGTAATTTTAAAATATTGCCCAGAAATACAGTAGCTTCAATGCACTATGCAGTATACATGTCTTGGGAGAACAAAAATCTACTAAAATGTGAAACCTTAAGAGTAAGTATCTAGAATACTGTGCCTAGTTCTGTAGTGCCTGATTCCACGCCAAAAGAAAGACAAAGACATGTTGAAGATGGTGCAGTGTAGGTAACCAAAATGATTCAGGGCTGTCACAAACTGTCCACACTTACGACAAAGTCTGCAGCAGGTTTGCCAATGTTCTCAGCCCTCCACATCTGTAAGGGCATCTCAATTGCTGTCACCACTCAGAAGTGATACTCCTACCTGGAGACTTTCTTATTCTGAATCACACCAGAGCCACTGCTCACACAGTACAGTGCTTCTTTTGGTTAAGAGCAAAAGGCCTTGCCCTATCACTAACTCCTGAGAAAATGTTCACTTTTTAGAATATGGTAACTGTAGCTTTCTTCTTCCTCTTCAGAGGTACATAGATACATAGATACATAGACAGTGTGTCAGCAGATAAGGGCCTATGGCCCACACAGTCGCCCATTTGAGCTTGTAAGTTCAGTTTGTTTTCCTAGAAGTCTGTTTCCCTTACCCCTGACCTCTAGAATTCCTTTGTGTCTATCCCATGCATTCTTAAATCCCGTGATTGTTTCAGCCCCCACCACTTCCTCTGGCAGGGTGTTCCACTTGTCCACCACCCATTCTGTGAAGAAATTCTTTCTCATGTTTCCTCTGAATCGTCCTCCTCCAACTTCATCCCATGCCCTCTAGTCCTGGAACATCTTTTTGCTTAAAAATAGTGTTTTCCTGCACCCTGTTCCTCCCTGTAAGATACTTGTATGTCTCTATCATATCCTCTCTCCTCCTCTCCTCCAGGGAGTACATGTTCAGTTCCTTCAACCTGTCTTCATAGGACTTGTGATGCAATCCATGCACCATCTTTGTTGCCCTCCTCTGAACCTTCTCTACCCTGTCTATGTCCTTATGTAGGTATGGTCTCCAGAACTGTACACTGTACTCCAGGTGGGGCCTCACTAGTGTCTTGTATAGTGGAATTATGACCTCCTTTTCCTGCTGGTGATGCCCTGCCTATACATCCCAGCATCCTATTTGCTTTACCTGCTGCCTTGTCACACTGTTTCCTACCTTGAGGTCATCAGAGATGACAACCCCAAGATCCCTTCCTGCTTGGTGCATGCTATATCCTCACCCCCAACTGATATATTGTGCCAGGGTTTTGTGCCACATATGCATTATCTTGCACTTCTTTGCATTGAATTTCAACTGCCAAACCCCTGACCATTCTTCAAGTTTCTGCAGGTCACTTCTCATTCTGTCTACACCCTCTGGTGTGTCTACTCTGTTACAGAGCTTTGTGTCATCAGCAAACAGTGAAATTCTGCCTTCTAGATCCTGCGCAATGTCACTGATGAAGATGTTGAATAGGGCCGGTCTCAGCAGGTGGATCGTGAATTTGTCAGTTCCATCAGTTAACAATTCCCCTTATAAGAATCAGTCACAGAGGCATGCAGTATATTAAAATAATATTTATTACTTCACAGTTGTAAACCCACCCCCTCTCCATTGTCTAGAGATATGATGTTGAATGTCCCTGAGGAGGGGGCAGCCACAGCTACAGAACACCTTCCAAGATGGCTGCGTTCACCCCAAGTCCATGGCAGAAAGGGGGTGCCTGCTGATACCCTGAAGGTGCTGGGTTGCAAGGAAAACAGTGGCTAGACAACATCAGTAGTTCATAAGAAAGAGAGAGACAACTCTCCCTGACTAAGAACAACAGGTTCCACATTTATTTATTTATTTTTATTTAACAGACTTTAGGATTACAACCTTTGAGTCAGAAACTCATTTACAAAGGCTCTGCATCAGAAAAACAAACATAAACACTTAATACATATAGACATAGAATGGCAGCTAAAGGTTGCAGTTTTTTAGTTATACAATATTGCAGAATTAAGATCAGCTATACATTGTATTGAACGTGTTACGAGAGCTATATTTTACAGTTTTCAAGAGAACAATAAGTTTGCTGATAGAGGGAGGGAGTAACAGGTTTGACATTTATATTGATATTTGAACTTGCTTCAATAAAAGTAAAGCCACTCCATGGAGCAGTTCATATTTTAACACAAGGGGGACAGCACATTATTCCAGACCATGGAGGTCACACAGTTGATTGAGTTCCTTCAAAATAACTCCATTCAACAGGGTGTGATCCAGACGACACCAAACCTCAGGCAGCTCATTTCATCCTGTAACAAAGAAAAACACACAGGACTGCAGAGTTGCTCTCCCCACAGTCCCAAAATGCCTTGCTCCCCTTCTCACCTCAGCCTGGCCTCTTACCACAGGGCCAGTGTTTCACTCTCCAAGGGCCCAAATCAATCACTGAGGTGAGTTCAGCTAGCCTCTCAACTTGGGGCTACTGCTTCCTACCCCACTGGTCCATACTTCAGGTCTGGGCATTCACGTCCCACACAGACCACTGCACACTGTGTCTCAGGCTTGCCACTATCCCTGGATGATGGCAGCACAGCACCTCACAGTGATCCATGACCATCTTGGCTGCCATTTCCCTCTTCCTTGAGCCTCATCTCTCCTGATCACCTTCCTGCTGTGGAGGTTGATCTTAAACTATCCACCATGATGGAGGGGGTTCCAGATTGAGTGTCTGCTGCCACATCCCACAGCTGCTATGTCATTTCTTTCTTCCCTGAGAGAAAACTATCCCACTGCTCAAGTGGGCAGCTGCCCCGCTAGATCCCAGTCCACTCACTCCCCTCTGTTCTCTCAATCTCCTCCCTCCCAAAAAACAGAACTCTTCTTTTTCTCATGCTCCACTCTTATATCTAGCACCGCCCCCAGGGTGCTACTTCACCAGCAGCTCCCCGGGGAGGCAAAACTATTAAACCTTTACAGGGATGAAATGTTCTTCCCAGAATTCCAACACTGTACGTCCAAATGTAGAAACATGATGCCTTCAACCCCAGGGAGGATTACAACTGTCCACTGCCTAAATGCTTGCTACCCACAGTGAGCTTAAAAGCACCATCAGTCACACTCCAAGAGGCCCAAACGCACAGCGTATATGCACTCCCCCACCCTGCTAACCCTCAGGAGAGCTTTAGGCTGCTCTCCATGTAGGTGGAATTATGGAAACCAAGGGGCACTAATATGTCTAACACAGCTCTCCCATACCCCCAAGCCTATCTCCCTGGCCAACCACCCACCAGACCTTTCGAACAGGCTTACATGTGGCCTAGGGTGGCATCTCAGGCCAAAAACTAACTCAAGCCAATATTACAAACTCAAAATGCTGCCTACTGAACTGGCCCAGTGGCGTTGAGGGCTGAGGTGCTGGATGCCTGACCTTGCACTATGCTGTTGACCTGTATTCAGGAATGAGCACAGGATGCAAGGGGTCAGCAAGGGAGGAGAAGGATCAAGTGTCCGAGGGACTGCTCTCCTTCTCCGGGGAAGGGGTGCCACCAGCAGTCAGTGTCAACTGGCCCCTAGTGGTGGCTGGAGGATGGCACACTGATGCTTAGAAAGGGAGGAGAGGGCAGGCGGCTTGGAGGAGTGCATGCAGATGCGTGCGCGCTCTGTCTCCTTAGCATGTCATTGCACACCTCCTCTCCTAAGGGGAAGAAAATGGTGAAAAGAGTCCTGCGTGTGGCACAATGACAGCTGATCCCTGCAGGCCCCACTCCTATGAATAGCAGTAACTTCTGCACCAGATCCATTCTGGCGGGTTGAGGGCAAGTCGTGGAGGACAGTGGAAGGTAGGCCGCGAGCAGGTGATGGTGCTGAGGGATCAGGCTTGAATGTGTGTAGCCCGGAAAGAGAGAGAAACAAATTAACTGCAAAATGCTGCCTGCTGCCTATTCAGGAATCCCTTCTTATGTGCTGCCCATTGAATTCATATCAAACTCAGAACAGCTACTGCACCAATATAAAACAGGGACACAGGGCACCGAAATTCAAACACTTGATCTTTCAATGACTGAATCATACAACAGTAATG
The DNA here is from genome assembly GCA_016271365.2 of Neoceratodus forsteri. Taxonomy (NCBI): domain Eukaryota; kingdom Metazoa; phylum Chordata; order Ceratodontiformes; family Ceratodontidae; genus Neoceratodus; species Neoceratodus forsteri. Next base: position 1,784,350,939 of record CM057449.1, read on the forward strand.
ATGCATGCATAATAATAACATTCAACACTCATTTATGTGGACATGATCAAGATACACATTGCTTTAAACATAGAAACATAGAATTTGATAGCAGATAGGACCACTTGGCCCACCTAGTCTGCCCATTTCCCTACCTAACAAACAAACTGCAGATCCTAGTTAACCAACAGCCTACTTCCTCCTACCTCCCACTAGAATTGCCTTTATGTCTGTCCCATGCATTCTTGAATTCCCCACTGTTTTTGACTCTACGACCTCCTCAGGAAGGCTGTTCCATGCATCTACAACCTCTCTGTGAAGAAATACTTCTCATATTACCTCTGAGCTGTCCTCCTCTATCTTCAAATTGTGCCCCTTGTTCTTGAACGTCTCTTTTTCTGAAAGATGCTACCATCTTGAACTTTGTTAATTTCCTTGAGGTATTTGAAAGTTTCTATCATGTCCTGCCTCTCCCTCCTTTCCTCGAGGCTATACATCTTAAGCTCCTTTAGTCTTTCTGCATATGTCTTCTGGTGCAGACCCTGCACCATTTTGGTTGCCCTCCTCTGGACAGCCTCCGCCCTGTCTATGTCTATGTCTTGGGTCTCCAGAACTGTACACAGTACCCCAGATGTGATCTAGCCAACTGTCTGTACAAAGGGCTAACAACTTCTTGTTTTCTACCAGTGATGCCCTCCCTATGCATCCCAGTACCCCCCAGCTCTTTCACTGCCTCCTCACATTGCTGGCCCACCTTTAGGTCATCTGATGTGACTACCCCATGTCCCTTTCAATTTTTGTTGTTGTCAGTATGTCACCCTGATTAGAGCTGTAATGAATATAAACTGTGTGAAGACAATCTCCCAAAGTCTTAGAGTTTAAACTAAACTGCAACCAGTCACAAAGGGTTGATTCACACATGAGGCGGTCCATATGGTGGTAAGCATCATCAAAGTCTGGGTCTTATCATAGCAACATTCTCCCTACTGAAGTAATAAACAGGAGGGGCTTCATACAAGGGTTTGCACATGAATCAGTGGCTCCTGACGGTACTTGATGTAGCCACCATCAATGTCCTACAGCAGGGTGTAGTTCTTGAACAAAGTAAGTTCCTCAAAAGCGCCTGAGCACAGATACATTTTGCAATCATATGCCTCCTGCACTGAAGACCTGAGATGCTGGCATGCAAATTTTGCTTGTGGTACAGTTTCTGAAAAGAAGTCCAGGATGAGTGGGTTTCCTACTAGGTTCAAAATATGATTCAATGTTGGGACTGGTGGGAGAAAGTCTTCAGAGTAGGAATAGATAAGCCAGGCACCCAAGTAAATTTAAAATCCACTAGGGTCAGCAAACAGGTGGGCGACTCAGTAATCGAGGCTGCTCGCCCCCTTCCACAGCCATGGTCCCAAGCTGTACTCTCCAGTGGGGTAGTTTCTTGCTTAGCAGCCATGGACACAGCTTCAGTACTGCCAGTGGGGTTCAGATGCACAGCTAGGTCCTCCCAACCTCTCATGCTGGTGTAATCTGAAGTCAGGGAGGTGACTGATAAACTTGGGGCAAAACCAGATGAAGTAGGACCACAACATTCACACACAGGGAGCAGTGCAACTCCAGGGCCCTTTCTGTGACACATGGAATACACTGCAGGTACAGTTGACTTTCCCACTAGTTTCCACATAAACTAGAACATTTTGGGGGGTACAGTGACACCCAACAGTGAGGGCTCCTGCACCACATTCCACAGCCGCTATGTCATTTCTCCCTTCCCTGAGAGAAAACTATCCCACTGCTCAAGTGGGCAGCTGCCCCACTTGATCCCAATCCACTCACTCCCCTCCATTCTCTCACTCTCCTCCCCCCAAAAAAGAAAACTCCTCTTTTTCTCATGCTCCACTGTTATATCCAGCACTGCCCCCAGGGTGCTGCTGTACTAGCAGCTCCCCAGGGAGGCAAAATTATTAAACCTTTACAGGGCTGAAATGTTCCTCCATCCAGACACAAATCTGTTCACAGCATCCAAAGGCAAGTAGAAATAGCAGTTACAGTAGCCCAGTCACCAATGATCACCACCTCCACCATGGTCCTTCTGGTTAAAACACAAGCACTAAGCAGCAGGAAACATGGGCTCTGCCCACCACAACCAAGCAGTCAAATCCATGAATCTTGTCCTGACTCATTTGCATAGGATTCATATGGGCCAAGCATAGGATTCAATTTCAGCAGACTCTTGGGTGCCACACAGTCCAGGAGAAGGCACAGATTATCACAGTTTACAACACCATGTTAATTGGGCAGCAGTTCAAAGCAAGCTTTCCAACTCATTAGACATCTTCACCCAACACCAATATTTGGGTCTGGGGGGTTACAGACACCACCAAACACATCCTGGATAAGCCCCCACATGTTAGTCCAACCCCTCCCTCTTGTCTAGGGGTATGATGTTGAATGTCCATGGGGAGGGGCAGCCACAACAGCAGAACACCTTCCAAGATGGCTGTTTCACCCAAGTCCATGACAGAAAGGAGGCGTGCCCTCTGACCAATCCAAGGTGCTGGGAAGGGAGGAAAACAGTGGTTAGACAACATCAGCAGTTCATAAAGAATGAGACAACTCTGTCTGACTTACAGAACAACGGATCCCAAATTTAATAAGCTTGAATCAAAAAGTACAGCCATTCCAAGGAGCAGTTCATATTTGAACACGGGGTACATTATTCCTGACCAAGGATGTCACACAAGCTGATGGTGAGTGCCTTACATCCAGGATTTTCTGTCATGCTGTGTAGCAGGGTGGGCGGGGGGCATGGCCACCATCCATTGACACCACTGCCGTTACTCCCCATAGTACCAGTCAGCACTGTCCAGTGGCACTGCATGTCGGGAGTGCATCACTTGTGATCCATGCTTTGCACGGGGTACATGGCTGTACACTGCCTTCGACCTCAAGCCATGTCACTGTACAGCCATGGTGGTAAGCAAAGGGACTTGGGCGGTGGGTGTGCAGTGGTCCACGTGGCTGTGTGCACCTGGGTGGGCAGGTCTTGTGGACATGATCACTGTGGTGGTTGCACACCATCACAGGGGCGTGTCCTACAGTTGTATGCCATGCACAATGGGTGGGCTGCAGGGGCTGTGCATTCACGCCTGTTGACTCTGCCCCTTGTCATAGGTGGATGGAGGATGGTCGCTCTGGGGGCACTGCAGGAGCTGCTCCCAGGTGGCCAGGGCCTCTCTGGCCATTCTAGAGAGGGTGGATCGGCCTGGGCGTCGCGGAGAAGACATCGCAGGAGGTGCCATAGGAGGCGGGGAGCAGGGCTTCCACTGAAGACTGTCCACCCATGGACTACTACAACCCCTGACCCACCACACCCCTCCTTCCCTCTCCCATTTGTTCACCCCTGCCCCTACTCCACCTCCACCCAGTTTGTGGCCTCACCCCATTTTTATCGTAAATATGTACATAGTTTTGTTTCTCTTCTAATACATTTGTTTAGTTATGCCTACAGTGGCGTGTGTCTGATTTGCAGCGGGTTAATGGTGCTCAGCTGCAGTGGTGTGCATGGTGTCGGGTGGTGCTATCATGGGTGTGTGTGTGTGTGTGTGTGTATGTCTAGTGGGAGGCAAGTTTGTTTGGGGTATAGCTCCAGTCACTGTCTGTGGTTTGTGTGTTGTTCCTTGTGCAATGGATGACTGTGTGCAGTGGTACACAGTGCATGCGCTGTGTCCATGGCACACCTGTCAGACCATCCATGGCCTGTAACAGCTGCCACCCTTGCATGTCTGTGACCCGCACAGTCCGCTGGCATGTCAGTGGTGGCTGCCCATGCTGGACTGCCACTGTACCCAGCGCGTGCGGCTGTCTCTGCCTACTGGTTGGGGTACCGCCTGCCCGGGTGGCACTGTTGCTCACTGTTGTTGTCCCACCTCGATGCTGTCACTTGTGTCTGTTGCAGGAGATGTGCTCCACTGTCTGTCACTTGTGCTCCAGCCGCATGCTGGTAGGCGACAAATATCGTGTGCCTGCATAGGCTGTTGCACCCAAAGCCATGGAGGGCCTGTATTATGGCATATGCATGTTATGGCCACACGCTGGGCTTGCTGACCCACTCACGTGTCTCTGTGTTGGTGTGCCTTTGTATGGGTGGCTGTTTGTCTGTGCACTGTGTTGCATCCTGTGTGGCGCATGCTTCCATGCAACACTGTGTGTGTCTGTGCTGGCTGTTATGCCAGTGCTGGGATGGGATGTGTCCTTGGGAGGGTGCGCAGGGTGCTGTACCACTGGTGGTGGGGTCCAGGGCATGCCCTGTTGCATGTGGGGTACCTCGTATGCCAACGCATGGTCAGTCTCTCAGCTGTACCTCGGGGGGGATGTGCAGTGCGGCACTGTGTATGCTGTTGTAGCATTGCTGTCTGCTGCACCCACTGCAGGGTGCACATGGTGGGGCTGCCTTGCATGGCTACATGGTGCACAGGGTTGCATTATCACAGTGGGGGTGGTGGCATGCATGGGGTGTCCTGCACTGTTGGACACTACTCCTGGGAAGGGTGTATGGTGATCGTGGCACAGGGTGTGCTCTGCATTGGTGGGATGGTGTGGCACGGGGTGGTCGGCCCTCCTTGTGTGCCAGTCACGGCTTGCCAGGGGGTGTGCTGGGGCACCATGCCCCGGCTGTGGGTTGGTTGCTGGTATCCATGGGCCGGTGGTTATTCCAGCTCTCCCCCAGTTGTGCAGTGCATGGGGTGTGGGGGATGATGTCTGTTCTGCTGTGTGCTCCTCTGCCTATCTGTGGCATGGGTGGTGGGCCCCTGCATCCCTGGTTGTGCTGTTGCATTGCTGCCCTGCTCCACGGGGCATCCCTGGTTGTGCTATGGCGCATCTGGACTGCTCCACTGAGCATCCCTTGTTGCATTATGGCACATCTGGAATGAGCAACTGCACATCCCTAGTTGTGCTATGGCACAGGTGGCATGATATTCAGTCATGTGCCGCAGGTGCATTTTGGCCTGCGCAATTTTTGAATATCGTGCTTCTTGTGCATGGGCGCAGTGGACTTGCACTTTCTCCTGCTGTTGCGCACTTTTTGGGTGTAGTTTGAATATCCCGCCCATTGAGTTTATTTCTGGACGATTAGAAAGAGTGAGAATTTTTACTTTGAATAATAATGACATCCATAGAAATGCAAATGTCTTTTTTTTCAGCCAAAAAAATTACTTGCAAAATTTTACTACAAGATGTTTTATTGTAATAAGCCATAAGGTCTATGAAAATGTTTGTGGTGTGTCTTTCTTGAGTTATGTATTGCTAAGGTAGCTGGATCTAGTGAGCAATCACCAATGGCCTCCGGGTCCCTGAGCGTTTGTGCCTTGTTACTTTTTGTTAGTGAACCATCTGCATTAGCAATAGTCAGAGGTTTGCTTGACAGTTCATATTCAAAGAACTTCTGCGGGTCTATCTTTCTGCCTCTTGATATCACCAGAAGCCTGGCAAAGAGCTATTTGACTCTATAGAGTTTACCTTGTCCCTGCTTTTGGGTTTGTTAGAGTGATGTAAATTTGTAAAGGTGGGTAGGTTCATCCTTTTGATAGGGTCATTGAGTGGGACTGCAGCAGTATTGAATCTTTCTTCAACAAATTCCATTCAGGCAGTCTTGCCACATTTTTTTGCAGTCAACAGGGCAGTAGTGACATGCGATGGAGCAACAACTCCTGTAGCTATATTCATGACAGGTTTAGGTTAATCTCTTGAGTCTTCAAGTACATTCACAGCAAATGGATTTCCGTAGCAGTCCAAGATTATGTTAATAATCCTCATGATATCTTCATTGTCTTGTGATTGACTGTGGTCAAAGATCATCATGAATCTGCTCTTCAAGATAGTCCAGTCCACACATGTCTTGAAGTTCCTCAAGATGGTACTTCTTTCATGTACAGTAAGATACCACTTGAGAATTGCTTTCTCTTGTCTGCTTATTCCTATGATCCCCCTTGCCTTGACTTAGAATCTCTGACCACAGTTTGTTCCAGGCCTAAGTCTGACCAGACGCTGTTAAAGCGGGCTGAGGTTGATCATGTGATGACATGCTTTCCATTGGCAAATTGCTCATGCACTGCTGGTGTAGTCTTGGGAAGCTGAAACATTTCTGAGAGGTACACAGGACCCCATCTGGCATAGTTTTGGTGATTGTATGTGAAGGCATAGCAAAGGATGTCAGCAAAGCATTGTAGGTGCTGGTTCCAGTTTGGAATTTTCTCAGCTGCAGTGCAGTCAAGAGTGATTTGCACCTCTGTGATATACTGCTGTCAGAAGTGAAATGTTGACCGCTGCTTTTGCCCTTGATTAATATGAACTCCTCGAAATCACCTTGTAGAATTCTCAGCATGGCTTCAAGGTCTTGAAATGCATCAACAAAGCTCTATTTCCCTCATTTATTTCATCGTCTGTTGCTGTTGCAGCCATTAGTTGCTAGGTATTTTTTGCACTTCAGCTCAATTTGATCTGTGTCCTCGATTGTATTTTTTCTTCTTCTGCACCACCTAGGCAAAGAATGCTTGCCACTGTAGGGTGTACATGGTTTCAGACATCAGCCTCGTGGGCTAATGTACATTATTGTATTTTTTTCCTGCATGATCACAGCTGCAGCATTTGTTCCAAACACCTCTGCCTCAACTAGCGATTCTTCAAATCCACTGTTTGCATAGCGTTTGACAAGTATCTTCCAGCAGAGCTCCATGATGTGGAATCCTCCCATTCTCAAAACATGATGCTTCAGCTCCTCCCAGTTGCAGAAACAGACTTCTTGGACAATGATGTACAACTGAAGGTCCAACGTTTTCACTGGGGTTTCCTGGCCCAGTGTCTGCATGTGTTTCTTGATTGTTTTTAGTCCTGTGTATATACTATCCTTATGGGTGGGTAGGTGTGGTACTACAGGATTGTAACCAACTGTGGTCTTGAATCTTTGCTCTTTGAAGTTGTAGTGAAGGATTGCATGAAACCTGCCCCAACTTGGTACACATTGATCCTCTGGTTGTAGAGGCTCAAACTCAAGAGTGAAGATCTTTGTGGGGCATAAACAAGCAAATACCCAGTCTTTGTTGAGTGTCAAAGATATGGATTGGTTTGTTTAAAGCCAAGTCTTCAAATCAATTTCACCAGACAGGTGACTGAGTGGGCCCTTTCTCTTAAATTGTTTAGGACACTCTAGAACATCAAGGCACGTAAGTTTGCTCATAGCTTTTCCCCTAATGTCCACTACTTTAGGTCTCAGTCCAACAGACACATTGGACCCCAAATAGTCCTGATACAGCAAACTGCCTAGAACATGTGTTGTTCCTCGACCACTCCGAGTTTCTTCATTTATGTCTATGTCATCCATTGCAGCATGTGCAAATATTCCAAGCATGTTTGTTGGAAGAAATGTTCCACCTTTGTCATGTAATTGATGACATGACGGCACTTCTTGCTGTGGATGTCTCAACTCTGCAAACATCATCATAACTCAGGAAAGCCCTTTGACTGTGTAACATATCCAACAATTCTTGACTCCTAACCAAATGGTGGACTGATATGGCTAGTCCAATATGCTTTGGTGTTTTACAGTGAGAATTTGAAGCACTGTAGATAATATCTTGGGCTACTGCTAAGACTCTTCTGTGTGCATCAGGAGTGTTTAGGATATGTCCTGCTGGTTCAACCATCATAAGCAGACTCAGAAACTGGTACAGATCAGCGGGCACTAGGGCCTCTGCTCTTTCAAAATAAATCTCTCCACAGTCAATGCATGGGTTGGTGGAAATCCCTGATGCTTTTCTGGCAGATGCACGAAGTGTTGTTGCTGCATGAAAAATACTGAGATTCTCGTACTCATCATCAGGAAGCTCCAGGTCTGCCTCAGTTGCTTCCTCCTGGACCTTTTCTTTGAAACTTAGCAATCTTGTTGATTGTTTCTTTCACATTTATCTTGCTACTATACACCAGCTCTGTTTTGTTTGCTGAATAAGGCTGATGGAATGTAATTGAACCTTCAAGGTGTCTAACAAGATGTTTCTGATTCATCATACCTACATGTATCCAAATATCCCCTCGTATTTTGTCAACAGGAATGTCATATCAAATGGCCTACTTGTTACATCATCATCATGAATGTGCATGTAAATGCTCTTGTGAAGATGACATCAGTGCTCTTCTCTGTCTGTTCAGTGCTAGTTTCACTGGCTCTATCCGCCATTACCAGTAGCTCAGCTAGACAGTTTTTGTGGTACTTAGCCTCCAAGGCTATGAGATCTTGACTTTGTACCTTAGTCAATAGATCTGTATTACTAAGAGACATGGCTGCAGACTGAATGTTCCTTTGCATTTGAAATGTTCTCACTTGGAAAAGCTGTGAATCACCATGTTTCTTACGATTATTGCAGATGATACATTTGTTGGCTGCAAATCTTGTGTAAGTTTTGTTCTCATAGCTGGCTCCTGGTTGCTTTTTCTAGGCTTTTCTGAGTCTAGATGACCTGCTTGTGGATTGTGTGAAAGGTTTCTTTGCTGGTGTGATTCTGATAGCACTGTGTGATGATAACGAATGCCAACAGTGAGTCCTGTCTCATCCAGCACCCTTTGATGTTTTAGCACTTCTATACGATTTATTTATTTATTTAGTTTTTGTTGACTGGTAAGTGCACTAGACAAATCCTGCCTATTTTCAGGCAATGACCCAGGGAGGGGGAATAGATGAATACCAACTGACCTTGAACTAGATTAAGCTGTTGGTGGTATTTTAGTGAATGAGGAAATTTGGCCAGGACACGGAAATTTCTACTTCCTGCTTCCTGTGAGCAGGGGGGACCCATTTTCTGGTGGGACCAAGATGGCGGAGGAGGAGGAGGATGTCTGCTTGTAGGAGAGAGAGCCTCGTCTTCTACTATTTTCATGTTAGAGGTGCAGCCGGTGTTTAACGCTGAATTTATTTCAGAATTTAAGCTCTCAAAGGAGAATCTTCAGGGAGCTTACTTAAGGAATTTACTGAAGAACTACAGCCAGAGGTGTTGCCTGTAAAGGCATCTGCAGATCTTGAGGAAGAGTGGCTCTGAGCACAAGATTACAACTTCGGGTTGTGAATTTCCTTATTTGCTGCTGCAGGATTTGAACCTGGTTTTCAAATTTCCCATATTCCTTTTCCTATTTGAATACAAGGGAAAATTTTAAGTAGGGTAATGATGTTTCTAAATAGAGAATTAGGGTTTCTTTTCATCTTGTTTAGGGATATAAATATCTTTTGCATTCCTTTTGGGTACTTAATAAAAATTTATTTAAATTACTGGTTTGGTTTCAGTTTTCATTTATTACATGGATAAGTCTTTGAATCATTAGGCCTTTGTAGTGCATTGGCTCACCATTATTTTTATTGTAATTTAAGAGTTCTGGATAGTCTGTTGAAAGGTTTTATGAATTTAATCTTGCTCTGTGTACCCACTGATATGTGACATATGAAGATGTTTGACAGCAACTGCCTCAGGACCGATCCCTATGGCACCCCACTGGTAACCACTCTAACCCCTGAAAGTTCCCCATTAACTACTGCCACTAAGTCCCACCCATCATCCAGTTCTCTATCCATCTGGTGAGTTTGTTCCCCACCCCCAATTCTTCCAGTTTTTTTAACCAGTCTTCAGTGCGGTCGAGAGTCAAAGGCTTTGCTGAAGTCCAAGAATAGAACATTAACTGCTTGTCTTCAGTCCAATTACTTTGTAGCCCAATCAAAAAGTTGATTAGTTGAGTCTAGCATGACCTTCCTGCTATGAATCCATGCTGTCTGTTGTCCTGTAGACCGTTAGACTCAAGGAACTCCACCAGGTTCTCCTTTATAATGGTTTCCAGCAGCTCCCCAGCTAGCTAGGGCAGGGTTACTGGCCTGAAGTTTCATGTGTCATCTCTGTCCCTGCTTATGTGGTGTGGCACCACCTTAGCTACTCTCCAGTCAACTGGCACAACCCCTTTTTCAGGGAGCAGTTCAACAGACCAGCCAGGGGTGTTGCTAGTGTCTGATTCACCTCTCTTTCTACTCTGTAGGGTGCATGCCATCAGATCCTGGTGATTTATTCACCTTCAAGGCCCTGAGACCCTTGAGCCCACTCTCCTCTGATAACATTCCTACCCCTGTTCCACTTCCCTGCACTCCTGTGGCCTGGTCCCACAATCTGTGAGTGGCCTGCAATCTTTCACTGCAAATAGTGAAAAAAAGTATTTGCTCAGGATATCTGCCATTTTGTTTTCATCTTCTACCCATCTGCTCCCACTCTTCAGCTTGAAAGTTTCCTCTTTCATTTCTTCTTTCCTTAATATAATGAAAAGCTTCTTCCTCTCCCTGGCCCCTTTGGCATTTCTTTGCTCTGTATCTGCCTTTGCCTTTCTGACTGTCTTGTTAGTCTCTTCTAGCTTTTCTTAAAATACCATCCCGATTACTTTCATTTTACTCTTCCTCTTACCTCTAACCACCCCCCCTACCCCTTTGGTAAACTTCTCCAAGAGACAAGCAGGGAGGCAGTGTAGCATAGTGGTTAAAGAGCTGTAAACTGGTTACTGAGCTGTAAACCTGGAGAACTGGGTCTGAATCCCACAGCTACCGTTTGAATGCTTTGTCACCATGAGCAATTCACTTAACTTCCGTATGGTCCCAGGATGCACCTGGAAACAAGCCTCGGCTTAGTGTGTCTTTTCTGGCCCAAACTGTAAAAATAAAACAAAATTAGCTTCCTTTACTTCCTGTTCTTACTTGCTTAATTCAAGTATTGCCTTTTTCAGCTATTCCCCTTAATTATATTCCATTTGGCCTTCATTCCCTCTGCTGTCCCTGCCGCTGCCAATCTTATCCTGAGCAGCTTACCCATTTTTTTGACCTGGCCACATTTCCCAGATTCACTAAAATACCACCAACAGCTTAATCTGGTTTAATTTCAGTTGGTTCAAATCTGTATCCCCACCCCGCCCAAGAGCCAAAAATACACATGGGAGCACATCTGTTGGTTTTAGTAAGTAAGTAAGTAATTTTATTTCTTTACGCGCCTTCCAAAGCTCAGGGCGCCTTTACAATATCAATCATACAAATCGAAACCACACTGTAAACAACATCAAATTCAGAAACAATCCAGTATAATTTAAATCACTAAAAAAATACTTGGTTAAAAAGGAAGGTCTTTAAAGCTTTTTTAAAGCTCTCCACAGTCAGGCAATTGTGTATCTGGCAAGGTAGAGAATTCCACAGGGTAGGGGCCATAAAGGCAAATGTTCTTCCACCAGATGTTTTTAAGGTTACCCTTGGAATCTCCAGCAATCCCTCACCAGAGGATCGGAGGGAGCGGGAGGGACAGTAAGAAGTCAGGAGTTCTTTCAGGTAGCGAGGTCCCAAACCGTGTAGGGCTTTATAGGTCATCAACATGACCTTGAAAGTGATCCGCCACTGTACAGGCAGCCAGTGCAATTCGCGAAGCACAGGTGTTATATGGTTGGACCTCGGGCTTCCAGTCAACAACCTAGCTGCCGCGTTTTGCACCAGCTGTAAGCGACGGATATCCACTCCCGGCAGCCCTAGATAAAGGGCATTGCAGTAATCAAGATGATTGGACACAAAGGCGTGGACCAGGGTAGGAAGATCCTCTGATGGAATCAAGTGTTTCACCCGTGCTATATTCCTTAGATGAAAAAAGGATGATTTGACTACGGTGACATCTGTGCCCTCGGGTCAAGCCTCGCCAAATATAACACCAAGGTTACGCACCTGACCAGATGCCATAAGTGGGGTTCCTCCCAGAAATAAACCTGAGAGTTTTCCCGCCCATGGACTTGATATCCTTACCCCCGGTTCCACCACCAATACCTCTGTTTTCCCCAGGTTCAACCTCAGCCAATTAGCACTCATCCAGTTCTGTATCTCCTGGAGGCAGTTGTTAAACAATGTACTTGACTCAGACTCCTGCTCAGGCACAAAAGACAGATAGAGTTGAGAATCATCGGCATAGCAATGAAAACTCTAACCAAAATGTCTTATAATGTCCCCTAATGGAAGCATATACACCGCAAATAACATGGGGGACAACACCGAACCCTGTGGCACTCCACAGTGTAGGCAGCGAGAGGTCGAGGAATAAATCCCCGACACTACTCTCTGAGTCCTACCCTGCAGAAAAGATTTAAACCAACTGTGGACCACCCCCCTTAGTCCAGAGAGAGAGACCACAGGCGTTCAAGCAGCACCCCATGATCCACAGTGTCAAATGCAGCTGAAAGATCAAGGAGAACCAAGATAGAACGAGTTCTCTGATCTCTTGCCATCAGGAGATCATTCAGTACCCGAACAAGAGCCGTCTCAGTACTGTGCTGTTTCCTGAAGCCAGACTGGAGAGGGTCATAGATATTGTGGATGTTTAAATAATCTTCCAGCTGCAAAGCGACCACCTTCTCAATAATCTTCCCCAAAAATGGAAGATTCGAGATTGGTCTGTAGTTTCCTGGGCAGTCGGGATCAAGGGAGGGCTTTTTCAGAAGGGGACGTATTATTGCCTCCTTCAAAGGATCAAGAAAGATCCCTCTCTCCAATGATGCCACTACTATCCCAGTAAGGATCGGGCCGATAACCTCTACACATCCCACGAGTAGGCGTGTAGGGCCTGGATCCAGCCCACAGAAGGTTGAGTGCAGAATCTGGACGATTCTCACTATATCCATAACTACCGGTTGACTGAACAGGGACCAGGTCAAATGGGTACTTGTGTCCCTCGATTGGTTACTGCAAGACCCAATGGGGAGGCCCTGGCTGATCTCATCTCTGATAGCAGACACCTTATCACCTTTTAATTAAGGGTTGCATTTACCACTGCCAGGCTTCACCCTTTTCTTAAAACTGATAATGTGAAAACAGTGGTGCAGCCCAGTGTTGTCACAAATTATGTCGAGTATTTTGCCAGATCGGAGGATGCTGCAGTTTGTTTCCTCAGTCAGGCCTTCTGTATCTTATTCTTCTGGATTTTATTAGGAAAAAAGTTTAGACAGTTTGCTAGTTAGCTTAACCCCCACACACACACACACATACATACATATTTTATACCATTATAATTCTGACTCTTGATTGTATCTGTGTTTATAGAAACCACACAAACTGGAAAGTATGTGCCTTTTCTTTAGTGCAGATTTTAGATGGCAAGCTGTGCTTCCATCACCTCATGTCATGCATACTCTTTTGTGCAGATTTTAAAGATTATTGTTATATTTACTACATCTAATTCAGCTGTGGTGAGGTCCAAGTAGTGAGATGGCAGTTTGAATGTTGTACTTTGGCGCTGGTGTATATGCCAGCCCTCACTGTTGTAACTGATAACTCACTGTACTCAGAGGTGAAATTTGATAGTCTGTAATGTGTTAATGAGTTTTCTTGAATAAAGCTGAGTTTAAAAATAAAAGAATGTAGTACTAAGCTTTACTTACCACACACACACACACACACACACACCCACGTACCCACACACAGATTTTGATACGCATGATGCGTGGTGCTGGGTCTGAGGCTTTTAATTACATAAGTGCTTATAGAGACCACACAAACTGGAATATATCTGCTTTCTTGTAACATTTATGCATCCTACACACACACCACCGTTTCTCTTCTTTCAGATTGGCATTTAAAATATTTTACTTTGTTCCTCACTACAACATTAAACGACTTCAGTAATACATACAGGAATATGCCAGGAAGCTCAAACAACTGTAGTTGCCCATCCTTTTTTTTATCACTACTTTATTTCTCCCTTGCTCCGTGTGGCCCCCCATCTGACCCGACTCCCCAGCTCCATCCCCAAATTACCAGGGCTTGCCATGGGGGCGTCATTTAGAAGTCGCCAGGGGTACATTCAGGCCTATGAAAATAATCGACCCTACTGACAGGGCTTCGCACGACCCCTGCCTGGCTCCCTTAGGACCACCTCGGCGTGGCTCCGCTTAAAATGGATGCGCTTTGCCGGCTGCCGCTTGGCGGCGTAACATGCCCCGTGGCCATGCGCACACTTGTGCTGCTGTGTGAGGAGGACCGGAGGTTTCAGGGAGCCTGACAGTCTGCTGTGCTGGCATTAAATTAGCACAGTTGATTGGATGGCGCCGACTGTCTGTAGCTTAGTTTTCCTCCCCCCCCGAAAATCATTGGTTGGGATTGGCAAATTACCACTTGTGCTGGGACTGGCACTTCTGGCGATTGGCTGGGAGGGGACTGGCAAGCGCAAATCTGCGATGCGGCGCGTGCGTGGGGAATCGGCGGGATTTGGCCAGTTCCATCATGCAGGCAGACGGTAAGGGCTAGGCAGCAGGTGTACCGTGTAGGTGTACAGTATTAAAGCCAGGAAGGAAGCTTAAACCGAGCAGCTGATCCAAGGCGGCCAGGGCGATCGCGATCATCCGCATCGCAATCCATCGGCAGAGCAGGCGCGGCGGGCAGAGACAAAAACAGAAGACAACTGCAGAGCAAGTGGGACAGGACCACTTGTTGCAAAGTCGACGGTGCAGTGTGTCAGCCGGGAGGCCAGGGAGAAGGCGTGCATCCAGGTCAGGACTGGGTTGGGAGGGTCAGTCGGCCAGTCGGGAGACTACCAGGCACTCTGGTGCTGCAGGAGTGACACTGGGGAGAGAATAGAGCGAGTGGTGGGCCAGGCAGGTGACGATTGGAGCACTCTGCAGGTGGTGCCACCAGGTGGGGTTGCCATTAAGGTCGGGTCGGGAAGGAGGAGGTTAGTTAGGCAGCTAAGGCAGGCTGAGTGAGCCTGAGGCCTACAACAGACTCTCCGGGTCACCGGGTGGTGTGGTGGCCAGTCACTGACTTAGAAAAGGGAGGGGGCTTCAGAAGTGAGCTGCTCAGTACAGTAGCAATTCGGAACTCCTCTTTTACTGTTCAGGCCTGACGGTCCCGAAGTCCCCATCCTTTGCCCTTGCTCTGATCGCTACACTTGCACACAGGTGGGGAGGGTGCTAAGGATTTAGGCATCTGGCAGGTGAGTGAGACAGCGGAGGAGCAGAAGCCAGCGGTTTTCTTCTGTTGGAGCTGGGTGGAGCTACGGAGGAGCAAGCGAGGAAGCTGCAGTAGCAGAGGAGTTGGAGAGCATCCGTCCAGCACAGCCAGCCAGCATTGCCCAACAAAGGTGGTAAGGTGCAACTGCCTGCTGGCAGGCTAGGACATTTTTCTCACTTGTGTTTGTTTGGACTGAGCTGTGGAATGATGTGGGGGCCCAAGCAACTGACGCTGCCGCAACCTGAATCTTCTTAGTTCTTTGTGGTACAGTATATTACTACAGGCAGGGTGTAGGTGTAGCCAGACAATATACATATGTACACCAGGACTGTGTGTGTGTCACTGTATGGCACAATCAACACGACGTTTGTACTCCCGATACTGGTTGCTCCCGTGCATGGGTATATGCAGATGTCATGCATTGTTCCTTGGGACACCAATACACCAGCCCAGACCCTGTAAAGCTGTATAGCCCCTGGGCTGCAAAGACAGTAGCAGTGGCCAATCCTTCTGGTGCTGACATATAAACATACAGAAAGGTTCTGCTGGTTCTGTGTTGTTGTGTCCATGGACTAGGGAAGCTGTTCAGGACCTATATGCTGCCCCCCTTCAATACAAGTATGCACCATGGTGTACATGGAGTATGCCTGCCTACACCCATGGCTCCAGGATGGTAGTCCAGCTATGAAACATCTTAACAACAGTGGGGTCCCCCTCTCCTTTCTGCCCAGTTTTACGTCTGGGAGAGATTTACAGCATAAGGAGGCCAATTGACCTGCTCAAGGGTTCACTCCAAGCTAGATGTTGAGTTGTAGTGAGATTTGAACCTGAAGTTTCTTTGTACTCTTCTCTAACCACGGGACAACAGTCAGTTTTCCGCTTCCAGCTAAATCTGCCTAAATGATAAGAAATGAGCAAGCAGGACAACTAAGCTTTAGGTGTGTGTGTGTGTGTGCGTGTCGTAGTGTGTGTGTGTGTGTGTGTGTGTGTGTGTGTGTGTGTGTGTCAGTGTGTTTGGAGTGGGGGGGGTTAAAAAACTGGGCTGGGCTCTGAACATTTGGCAGCAGCAGTGCAACAGCTTACTCAATGTAATTGTCAATGTGAAAAGGAATGCAGACACAATTACCATTTTATTTGTAACTGTACACTGCTTCTACAAAAAGTCCCATGACGTCATGATGCTTTCAGATGTTAGCAGCCGTGTTCGGACAAGTGAGAGAAGCCCTTTGTTGTACTGACCACAGAGCCACGTCCAACACTAAGCAACAAAAGCACTCCCAGGGTTATGTTAATGGTCTGTTAATCACTCTCTAGGGGCATAATGTGACACGAGGCATTGCCGGTGCCACATGCTAGAAAATGATGTAGCCATTAACATAACCCCTGAAATGCCTATTGCTGTTATAAAAAAATGTTTTTTAAACAGTGTTAAACCTTGTTCAATATATGGGTAAGTTGTACAAGTATGTTAATTAAGCAATTTATCCCTCCAAGGTGTGGGTATACTGGAGGATTTACCACAGCTGGTGTGATTCGGTCACGAGGCACAGCCAAGTGACCGAACCACACCAGTCGTATTAAGTCTCAGTATACACTGAAGGATAAATTATATTATACAATGGCAAATGTAGTTTTATTTAATTTTTTTAGATATTTTGTAAGTAACACGAAGTCCTCACGGTTGGAAGGAGGATGTAATTTTTTAATATTTACGCGGTGTTTTATGCAGCGGCGACAGGAAAATGGCTGCAGTTTGATCAAAATGAAAGCGACAGGATTAGCACGATAGAAGATTGGCTGGTACTTTTCCAATGGGTACACTGGAGGATTTACCACGCTGGGAAGGTACCAGCCAACCAATCAGGTTGCAGGATTAACTCATTCGATTTACCACATTGTATAATAAGCAATATACCCCTCAGGGTGTGGGTATACTGATGGATTTACCTTGGCTGGTGTGGTTGGGTCATGAGGGTGCGCGAGGTGACTAACCATACCAGAAGAGGTAATCCACCAGTATACCACTCCTGGAGGTATATTGCTATTATGCAATGGCTTACATTTTAGGTGACTAAAATATAGAAATACTTTTTGTTTCTTTAAATCATCATTTTGTTATTTTATTGTTCCACCAAAGCGAAATAGTTCCTTGTTGCTAGGCATAGTAGTGGTGATGCCCCCTTAGTTTTCTTTATCTCGTTTGTCGAGGGCTCTGAACTGAATTGTGTGTGTGTGTGTGTGTGTGTGTGTGGTTTTTTTTTTTTCCCATGAGCATTAAGATTTGCAGTTTGATTTGTTGTTTTTTCGTGCGTCTTCCTATAGCGGGAATTTTAAAGGGCTGTCATCTGTGACCTCGTGCTTCTGGTTACTGTGCATAAAATTATTGCAAGACGGAGAATATTTTGTTTTTTAAGTATTTTATGTTGGTTCGGGTCTTTTGGAAGCGATGGGGCAGTCGATCCGACACAGGAAAGTTGCTATTCAGAAGAGCTACTAGGAGGTGATTCAAAAATACAAGTTAGAATTTTTAGACGCTAAAAACGGAACCGCTGGTACTGTGAGCATTTATGGAAGTAAGCGAGGATCGTAGTGTGTGTTTGCCACTGTTTGATAATGACCCATTTCAGATTTATATTCAGACTTTACTATCCAATTCATACCCATTTTTAAATTACTTGGTAACTAGCTCTATGTCACATTGACAAATGCCACCCTCTCTGGCTCCGCCCACACTGTGGCCCCATCCACACCGTGGCCCCACCCACACCGTGACCCCACCCACATCATGCCCACCCCACCTTGCTACCCCTATGATTTTGCTGAAATAGCGCCCTGCTTACGCCCGGTCTGGGAGGCGGTGCCTGCGGAGAAGCAGTTTGCTGTCCTGCTGCCTTTCATTTTCTCCCTTATTTTCCGAGGACCCCAGGAGAAGGACGCATGCGTGTGGAGGTGCGCATGCACCTTACAGCCCAGTAATGGCCTCCTCCACCTGCCCCATTATTCGCCCAGCACCCTCACTTGCACAGCCCCTTGGCCTCCACCGGGTAGCCGAGGCGAGGATGCCCGCCACCTCCCGGAGAGGAGAGCTGCCTTACGGCCACTCCATCCTGCTCCGCCCGCCTCCCCCTTGCCGACCTCTGATGACTCAGGCTCGCTCACGAACCCGGGTCACCGGCATGCCGCGAGGTGAGATGTCCAGCGCCTCAGCCCTCTGCGCCACTGGTCCAGCGTAGTTGCCCATCCTTAAGGGATTTAGCTTAAGCTAACTCTGGAATCCTGTCTGTTTTTTTTTTTTGTTTTGTTTTAATCAGAAGAGACACACTAAGCTGAAAGCTTGTTTATAGGTGCGACCTGGGAGCACAAGGAAGTTAAGTGACTTGCTCAGGGTCACACAGTATGCAAATGGGGGCTGTGGGATTCAAACCCAGGTCTCCAGGTTTGCAGCTCAGAGCCTTAAACCACTGCACTATACTGTCTTCAGTCTTCTTGTGGATTTTATTAGGAAAAAAGTCTAGACGTTTTTCTATAGATTTGTATACCTATTATGCTTTTGAGGTTTTTGATGGTATCTGTGTTTAGAGAAGCCACACAATTTGGAAAGTATTTGCCTTCTCTGTTTACAGTTTGTAGATGGACAGCAGTGCATGCATCGCCTCATGTGATGTGTACTCTTTTGTGTAGACTTTAAGATTATTTTTATGTTTGGTGAGTGAGTCGATTGTGCTGAGGTCTGAGTAGGGATATGGCCAGCAGAATGTAATGCCTGCTGAGAGATTTCTTTCACAACTCACCTCCCACCAAAAGGGTCTGCATACCTGTAATGCTTTACACTTTGTTTTTGTTACTTTGCAATACACATGCATGCACTGGAGAGAGTTCTGAATCCCAAACTGGAAATTACCTGTTTACTATTGTTTATGCAGTCTATGTACTGTTCTCATTGTAGACTGCCTTTGCATCTCCCTCATGTCATGCTGAATGTAATAGGTCTTCAATAGATTGGTACAGAGGGTTTATACCAAGAGATTACATTGTGAAATGCTGTCTTTGTTCTCTGTTGCTGCAGTGATTACATAAGCTGATTGCTCACTGTTGTCCTTGGTTGTTGATCAAGCAAATTGCCATACAGTATGTCCTCCAATCCATGAAATGACTTTGTTTGAGGACAGTTCTTCCTTTAGGTACCTCGGGGTCTGGCTTGACCAGAACCTCACCTTTTCTGGACACATAGATGCCATCCACAAAACTGCACCCCAAACTGGGTGCTTTATACAGAAATTGAGGATGGAGCTGGCCATCGACAGAGCAGCAGGGCATCCACTCGTGATGCTGATGACCGGGTTTGGGAATGGACCCGGGAGTGGAGAAAGCCAGCTGGGGTGTAGAAGGATCGAAGTGCCATCTGGCTACTCTCCTTATCCATGGGGGCTCTTGGCACATTAGTGGCCCCTGGCAGAGGTTGGGAAGCCACCGTCATGGGAGGTGGGACAGACATCAAGGTGCCCGTTGGCGTCATTGCGTCCCACCTCTGGGGAAGTGAAGCATCCACAAAAGAATCCGGCATTGTGGGTGCGCTTCGCCTCTGCCGCCACTCCTGTGTGACAAAGGTCAACCGGGGGGGTCCTGCTCCCATGGCCTTGTCCTGAGGGGTAAGCCAGGGCTAGTGACCGAATGCCCTGGGGAAGGGCACCCACCCGGTGGCTCCACCCAGGGGGGGTAAGCCCAGGCTGGAGGTGATGGGGTACCAGGCAAAAACAAAACAAAACAAATCGAGGCTATGTTCCACTGTCGGCTCCCTGTGCACTAGTCCAGAAAATGATCTTGCCTGTTATTGACCACAGGGATGTAGTCTACAATGCCACTCCCAAATCTTCCCTAACCACGCTGGACTCTCTTTTTCACTCCCTCTGCCATTTCACTCTTGATTGTCCATCCTGTACCCATCACTGCACCCTATACCAGTCTCTCTCCCTTCCCTTCCTAGCGGACAGGCGACATATCCACTGCGCCAACTTTCTTGCTAAATTCTGGTTTCACTCTCTCTCCCCTTATCTCTCCTCTTCTATTTCCCTTAAACCACCTTCTTCTCACTCTCTTAGAAACCTTGACCACCATACCTTAACCATTCCACCCAGGTCTATCTCTGCTGGCTGGGCACCATTCTCACCATTTCCCAAAATCTGGAACTCCTCCCCACCCTCCCCATCCATCCACCACGCTGCCTCCCCTTGGGTCCTCACCTCCTCCTTCCTCCTCCTTAAGGATCTTTTCCCCTTCCTGCAGATGTGATTAATGTCACCCTCACCATATTTGCCTCTCTTGTTATTTCGTTATGCAGGTCAGCATTTATTCTATGTATATACAATTGATTGTTTATTATAGTTTCCTAGCATTTTCTGGGTTGTTGCAATGTCTGTTATCAATTTTGTCATCCTGTTTGCTGATTGTAGCTCTTATCCATTTATTATACTGTATTTGTCTTTTTTGGATGCTGTACTTACTGTTTATCCCCATCCCCCTCTCCCCCAGGACACATCTGAAAATGAGCATTCACTGCTCAGTATGCCTTTCCTGGTGAAATGTTTAAATAAATAAATAAATAAAAATGAAAGCATTGACAGCAAAATGAGACAGATTACTTTAGTGTCTCGGCACATTTTGTACTCTGAATAATGATAGTGCATGGACTCTAGAAGAAACAGTATAGAACTTACATTTATATGAGACACTTTCAATTCACCTTTCTCAACCTACATAAGGATTTTGCATTCAACAATGCTTTGCATTGGGTATTATGCACGAGAATACATGCATAGTCATTGGAGAGTTAAAAAAACAAACAAATGGGAAATTATCTATCTTCCTGTATTTTTAACATTCTACATACTGCTCTTTTTGCAGACAGCTTTGCTTCTCATAGTCTAGAGGAAGCAATTTCGGCCTCAACAGCAATGAGGTCACTGCGAGTTTTTAAACCATATCAAATTCACTGCAAAAGACCGCACTGCTCAGTTGGATTACCCAGGTCATGCCTGAAAACAGGCAGAATTTGTCTAGTGCACTTACCTGGTCAAAAAAACTAAATAAATAAATAAATTAGGTGTGAAAACTATTTATTTATTGTTAAAAACATAACAGGAGAGCAGGCTCAAAAAGCTGGAAACCTGACCATTTTGTATACTCTAGTTCCTCCTGATGATGCACTAGAATGTAGGAAACCAATCGAGGTTTCCAGCTTTTTGAGCCTGCTCTCCTGTTACAGCATTTTAACATTAAATAAATAATTTTCTACACCTAATCCGCTGAGGGTACGGTCTTTTATAGTGAAGCCTTGCTTCTCGTATGCTGTCGTTCACTGCAGTGGGTCTGTTATAGCTGGGTATGGGGTTTATACCAAGAGGTTACATTGCAGGGGAATTCAAGAATGCATGGGACAGACATGAGTACTCTCTGTCGGGAGAGGTAAACCATAGATCAGCTAGGGTCTGCGGTATTGCATTAGGTAGGGAAAAGGAGCAGACTAGGTGGGCCACACAGTCCTTGTGTGTTGTCACCTTCTGTGTTTCTGTTTTAAGATACTGTCTTGATGTACTGTGATTGGCAGTGATTGTACACTCTGATTGCTCACTGTTGTGTTCTGTTGCTGATCAAGCAAGTCACTACTCAGAATGGCCCCACTCTCCAGAAGATGAAGTGGAGGAAAACTTTGAAAAAAATTTTGAGGTTGAAGAAGTAAGGGCAAAAGTGAGAAAGACAGCTTAGCACCTCTCAGTAGCATTGGTACTTTAATCAAATACTTGTAATGGCTGACCTGTAGAATTTACACGTATACTGTGCTTTTCATATACTGTATTCCAAAGTGATTTACAAGTGATTTACTCACACAGGATAGCCTAGGTGAGATGCCACATCTTAGTACCTGTGGGGTACTGCTTCTTCTTGGGGCTGCTTGCCACCACTCAATACCCATAGTACTTTGATTTTCTTGTGTCCTCCTTGCAATAATTATGTTTGTCCTTTTCTGCGGGTCCTTGCTGATGTCTTTTTCCTCCTAATATTCATTTGTATAATTACTAATCAGTTTCAGAAACCCATGATGTCAGTTGAGCAGAAGCTCAAAGTGCTAGTTTCAAATGCAGGGCCGCCACCCAGTTGATGTCATGGGGTTCCAGAACTGATCACTGATTATAAAAAAGAACATTAGGTGTCATAAAAGCGGCATCGACAAAGGACCCCAAAAAGAGAAACCAATACAAATTTATTTCAAAGTAATACTGAATTATATTAAAACAGGTAAAGAGATTTATGTTCTCTTTTAAATATGAAATGGAACTCTTCATTCTCTCCCAGTTTTGTTCCTGCTTGGCTTGTATTACAGTCATGTCAGTGATGTAATATTTTGTCAGGCATTTATCCATTTCTACAGCAGAGATTTTCTTAAAGATGGCTGCAGAGCCCCTGATAGTTCTAAGGAAATTTTGTAAAAATAATTTTTAGGCACATTAAAATTTCTATGGTATTTCATTTATTCTTTTTATATTGTCCACTCCATTACCTTTATACCTGCACACAATCTTGTGAAAAACGGATCAATGTCTCTAAGACTTCATCTGCTGTGGCTGCTTGCCTGCATCTGATATTACAATTCCCTGTTTGCGACATTGCCGTCTGTTGCTGTGGAAATGTATTTATTAGAATTTTGGATGAATACCTTTGGACCAATGGCTCTTTTACAAAGGTTCCATGGCAGTATACAAAGAATAGAAGTACAGTTTGTGTGAGATTAGCATGCAAGCAGTTTGAATACAAAATTCAGTACAGGGTATACATGGTATAAAGCTACAGGTGATATAAATAACAGTTAGAACAACATAATCAGGCATACATTCAAGAATGATGAGTCACAACAAATAATATTTACATGAATTAAAGCTGCCAGAAGGGCATTGTCAAAGGGAAAAGTAGAGTGGAAAAACTGAGTTGCTGCCAATTGTGCCAGGTAGCATAGGAAAGTGGAGAGAGAGTGGGTGTAGAGGGTAACTGGGGAGGTAGAAGGAGAGGGTGGGTGGGAGGCAAGAATCGGGAACAAGTGCAACAGTGGGTGGGTGGGTGGGTGGGGTGAGCAGATTAGAAAAGGGAGAGGAAGGAGTAGAAGAGAGAAAGAGAGGAAGATGGTGGACCAGGGCTAGGAGAGAGGCAGGGGTAGATATGGGGAGGGGAGGGTGGTAGCAGGCAGAGGTGGTGATAGTAGAGAGAGGTCCGAGAAGCGGAAGCAACTACCAGGGAGGTTAGGAGAAACAGTCACAGGTGGCTCTGGACACAAGCATTTGGCGTAGCTTGTGTTTGAATGAGCAGTGGGTGCCTAAGTTGGTGAGTTTGCTGCCCAGGAGTTAAAACATCTTAGGGGCTATACCTGCAAAAGACCACTTGCCTTGTGCAGTGCAACAGTGGGAACAGGCGGAGAATAGTTCTCAGAGCTTCTTGTGTAGCAGAGAGTTGCTGGGCTTAAGAGAGCTGAACCCCAGGGGCATGAGTCCCATCAATGACTTTTTACTAGTAGGCAGGTTTGGAAAGTAATCCTTCCCTGAAGTTGTAGCCAGTTTGACTGTTAAGAAGTATGAGCATGTGTGCAGTGGGCAGCACCAGTAAGGAGTCTGCAGGCTCTATTCAGCACTGTAAAGATTCACTGTAGTGCTGTAGCTGTGGTGCTCCATAGATAATAAGCCCATAATCAATGATGGAGACAACAGAGCTGTGTATTGCTGGCTTAAGGGTGTCAGGTGTCAGGCAGTGTCTATGTTTATAGAAGGCCTATACAGATATTTACAGATTTCGCAACTGAATCGATATGGCTGGAAAAGGACAGAGTAGGGTCCAGGGTTATACCAAGGTATTTGAAAGTCTGCATCTGGTCCAGGGTCACACCCAAGATATTTTTGATTGCCAACTGTTGGTGTTTATGTTTGTTATGTGTGTCATGGAACAGCATAGTCTTTGTTTTTGTAATTTAGCACTAGTTTCTGTGAGACGAACCAGGCTCAACTTGCGTGAAACTTTCCTGCAGTCATTTCTCCAAGAGATAGGGGTCAGAATTCTTAGAGAAAATCACTGCGTCATGAGCATACAGAATAATGTTTTCATCATAGGCAGAAGGGAGATTGTTCAGGAAGATGCTGAAAAGAAGGGATCCTAATATTGATCCTTGGGGAACACCAGCCCCGACAGGTAGTTTGGAGGAGAGGGAGTCACCAATCTTAACTTGTTGTGACCGGTTGGAGAGATAACTGTTGAACCATTGTACAGTACCATGGGAGAGCCCTAAGTTGCCAGGTTGTTCCAGTAGTAATGGATGGTTGACTGTATCGAAGGCCTTTGAGAGGTCTATACAGGTGGCACTGGCAAGTTGTCCTTGGTCTAGTGGTAGATGAATGTGGCCTGTAAATTCAAGGAGGGCAGAGGTGATGCTGTGTTCTTTGTGAAAGCTGTGCTGCTGTGGGCATTGCAAGCTGTATTTCTTCAAGTATTCCACCAAATGATTATGATGTTAGAAGCAGAAGATTCTGAATGTTATGTGTAGATAAGCAGACAGTGCAGATGAAGGCTAATGTACAGGGATTCTGTGTCCTTGATAATAAGCAGAGTTATTATAAAAAGGAGACGCTATACAGAGAATATGTGAAATAAAAGAAATAGCAGACACATGTCTGAAAACGATGGAAAACTATAATTAGTAAGTCTTACATGGGTCACTCAT
The DNA here is from genome assembly GCA_016271365.2 of Neoceratodus forsteri. NCBI lineage: Eukaryota > Metazoa > Chordata > Ceratodontiformes > Ceratodontidae > Neoceratodus > Neoceratodus forsteri. The sequence continues at coordinate 1,784,375,709 of CM057449.1, forward strand.
TCCATATTGAGATTAACAGGTATGCCCCCTAGTTTACTGTAATATGTGATGCGAATGAGAGATTGTGGATATTTGACTTCAAGCTCAAAAGTAAAGCAAAGATTATATGCTTTTGTTTCTCTTATTAAACAGCAAGCTGTTGAACAGTCAGTGCTCAGTACAGTACAGCAAGTTTTCATAACATTGCATAATTTTTTTACAATTGTTTAGCCAGGAGTAGCACACTAAGCTGATAGCTTGTTTACAGGTGCGACCTAGGAGCACAGGGAAGTTAAGTGACTTGCTCAGGGTCACGCAGTATGCACATGGGAGCTGTGGGATTCAAACCCAGGTCTCCAGATTTACAGGTCAGAGCCTTAGACCACTACGCTATACTGCCTCCCACTTGGGTTTCTCCTCTTTGGTTGACAGTGCGGATGCATCTAACTAGAGGTGCTTGGATAACATCTAATCTGATCTGACAAGGCTTTGCCCAGTTAGTCGAAAAAATTCCAAATCCATATGCATCCAGTCTGACTCTCTGGCAAAGTCTGGTTCCCTAAAATAAATAGTCCCTGGCATCCAGTGGCACCCCGCCTCCCTCCAATCCCAGTATCCGCCAAGGCTTGCTGTGCTGTCAAAGTGGCAAATGAAAAGTTAAGGTAAAGGCTATCTGTGGCATGGCTCCCATTTGCTCCCTCAACCACCCTCCAGTGGTGACTGGCACAGCCCTACACTCACCGCCTCCTCCTCCTGCTGCCGTCTAATACAGTACATTAATGCAAAGCATGCAGTAGCACCATTGTTTGTGTTAAAGTGTTAGACAGCTACTGGTCAAGGAGGAGAGTGAAGAACAGTACTGGTTGCCATGGGTGTGTGTGGGAGACAAGGCTGGGGAGGGGTTCTGTGCCATTGAAGGACTTTGCCTTAACTTGTCATTTGCTAGCACAGAAGGCCTTGTAGGATGTTGGTATTGGGTGACAGAGAGGGTACCAACTGATCGCCAGGGAGTGGACCACCACAAATAACGTTTTACTTTGTTCTTGTGTGATGATGATAATATAAGTTATCCTGATGCTGCTGGCACATTGGGGGTGTTTTGTTTATTTACATGGGATGGGGTGGCAGGTGTCACTGGATGCCAACGAATTGTTTTTCAGGGGTCAGGAGGTGATTGGGTCAGATCAGATTGGTCAGAGCTCATGCAGTCTAATCTGAGATCTGAACTTCGATCAAATTCGGAATGGAAAGTACAAAATCCAACTAACCTGACATCTGAGAATATCTGATCATATTCTGTAACATGTTTTTATTGTCCACTACCACTTCTGTCAGTGTCCTCTCACCCGAAAAACATGGAGTAATTTTATCAGATATTAAAACAATACCATTTAGTAATTTCACTCCATCACAACTATAAGTTAGGCTCATGAAAAGCAGAGTGTCCATTGAGGAGAATGCCCTGCCATCTGCTGCCTAACCAGTTGCCTCAGTTGAACAAAAGGTGGCCCTGATTGATGAAGTGGGAGACAGAAATAGGAGAAAAAGTGGGGTGGGACATTATTTGTCCAGGATGGCTCAGTTGAAATTCAGCATCCCATTTACTGCAGGTTCCAGATTCTGTCCATTTTGCAGCAGGGAGGACTGAACTCAGGAAGGTTAAGTGACTTGCCCAGGGTCACCCATGGAATAAATTGTTCTGGCTGGATTTGAACTTGGACCTCCTACGTCAGTCCCGTGCTCTAGCCACGGCACTACAGGGCTGTCTAATCAACATAACTGTGTGTGTGTGTGGGGGGTGCAGTGATAGCTCCCCATAACAACCCCTTCTGGGTGTCTTACTGAGATTTACAGGTAGTCTCCAAACATTCTTTCTTTAGTGGCTTGAAAGCAGCTGAGGCACACAGTAACATGGTGGTGTTCTGTTGCCATGGATAAGTTACATCTTTACACCTTGCGAAGTATTCTTATGACATATGACCGACTGCTCCCACTTGGGTTCCATTGTTTAAATATGAAAGAAACTGCAAATATGCCATGGAGCTGCAAAACAGTAAACACAGAAGCCACCTCACAAATTATTTTGCCCAAAGCTCTGTCACACTTCATACATTTATAGTAAACTGAAAAACTTGTCATTAAATGAGTAGCATTACAGTGAAAGAGTTTGCATACTACAGCTCTGTAGCCCCTCCTCCCCATTCTGCATTAATCTGCACTGACCTTAGTGCAAGACATTTTGGGGGGAAGGGTCAAGTTAAAGGCATTGCAATGTACTGCATTTCTCCTAAAACATCCTTATAGTTTAGTATGCATCACTCAGTCAGTTCTGCCTAAGAAAAAATGCAACGGGCTGACAGTGTAACAGGTTAATTGGGCACCCTTGAGCTGATTATGTAAGTTACAGTTCATCTGTTGCTGTCTCTGTATGCTGTTGTGTTCATTGCAGTTGAGGTTTAAATGCCATACACTAAGTAACCAGAGAATATCCCTTTGATCCTGACCTCAGAAGTATTTAGTAGAGAGCATACAGTGGCTCAGAGAAATTCATAATTTAATCTGCAAGCATGCTACTCTCAAGTCAGCAATGCAGGGGATAAAAAACAGAAAAAAATGGGGCCGAAGGAATTCAACAAACTCTTGGTCTCATAATGATTAGAAACTGGGCATCAGAAATCCATCCGTCTGATTGGCTTAAAGCTGTACCGTAAACTACCAATAAAGTCCACATAAAAACATGCTTCAGTGCCAACTGGCACGTGAGGTAGTATCACTGTGCATCTTTGGAACTGTCAGTTTTAAACTGGCAACCACCCCTTAGCAAGTGAGCCCCCCCCAACAGTAGTCAGTGTAATCATACAATAAAAAACAACTGCCATTACTTAAATTCTCCCTCCCTCACTACACACAAAGCATTTTCTTATTTCTTTTTTAAATTTCTACTGCCAGCACTGACCTGCTCTCCATCAGTTCACCCCGCTCACTGCTCAACTCTCACTTCTCCTGTTTTGGAACAGGAACACCACCAAAGTGATCTTTATTCTCTTGCTGTGCCATCTGGTCCTGCTCAGCTGTGGCTCTGCCACTCAATGGTATTACAGAACAACAGTGCTCTGACTGACAGCAGTCATGGACACTGCCACTGCGCTCGTGACACTCTGAATGACTCTGATCATTGACCTTTCCAACCACTGTGCTCACAGCCATCCCAGATCTACCTCACTGAAAGTAAAACAAAACTTTTAAAGAAAAAGCTAATTTAAAAAAAGGAAAATGGCCATCTTGCAAACACCATTTTAATGCAGTGCAAAATACATACATGACCAACAGGCAATCAAACACTCGGTTCCACAACACCCAGCGCTTGACTCAAACCAGAGTCTTCGCTAGACTCTAGTTTGGTCGGCTAAGAGCTAAATCATGTTGTTCATATATATCTTATCATAATGCTAAACTAATTACCTTTCGTTTGACCTATATTTGGACTTTTTATCAGGCTTGAGTGCTGTTTTTTCTTTTGGACTGTCTGCGTTTGTGGGTTAGCAACCCTAAATACAGCACCTTCCCATGTTCTGCCAGCCGATCGCAGCACGTTTGTGTGCATCTTGCAAACACGCCTGCTAGCAACAGGTGCCCTGTAGTAGCAGCACCCTCTACTGGCAGCTCTACTACCAAAGGGACTACTTTGCCAAAAATGTCTTGTAAAAAAACAATTTTAAAATGTTTGTTTTCACTTTCTAAACATTTTATTTTTTTCTTACACAGACTTTTATACTTGTCCATTTTCTAGGTGCAATAATACCATCCAGAGTGGGTGGTATAGGCTATACTGCCCTTCCATGGGGTGGGGTAAAGGCCATCCGTCTGCAGTTTGGGCCTCGTTAGACCCCTGGGTGAGTGGGTATAGTCCAGTACCACCACCCTCTGATGTATTATTTGCTTATCAAATTATAGTATTTTCCAGCAAAGTGTATCAACAGAATTAGTTGGTGTTTTGCATAGGATGCAAGATGCTATTTATTTAGTTCACAGATAATGTGAAAATATAGTAACATTTCCTATAGAAAAGGCTTTTCTTCAGTTGGTCTTACAGTGTCAGATGAAGCTGTGGTCATGAATGCCTGAGATACCGAAGTGCACCAGCCAGCTTTCTCAGCGAGCAAAGATGGGGCTCTCTTTAAGTAACAGTGCACTGAAACCTTAGGGGAGTGTGGGTCACTGGACAAATCCAAGGCCATCACATATAAACATTGGGAGGGACTTGAGGGGCAATTTCGGGTCTTGAAAATTGGGTTTCCAGTAGTATTAGGATTAGGTAGAATTTTTTTTTGTGGGGGGATAGCCTTCAACGTGACTCTTACCCCTACACACACACACACACACACACACACACACACACACACACACACACACACACACACCCACACACACAGGAAAAATCAGACAAGTTTAGCTTATTTGCTTTGAATAATATTTTTGGGATTTTCACAATGGATTAAACAAATCTACCATCTGTACAACTCCTGGTATGATTTGGCAGGTTTTATTGGTATGCTTTGTTTTCCTCTCTCTGACCAGCGCTCCAGATAAAAGGAGTAACAGCATATTTTACTTACATTTTTTTGGAAATATTGTTAAGCAATTGATTGCACGAAGGCAGTCAGTTTCAGCAGCACATCACAGGATAAAGTATAAAATAACCAGAGGCTTACCCCCTTTGCTTGAATATATTTATTCAAAAGCTCAGCAGACACAGGAACAGGATAAAAGGAATGGAGAACTGCACTTTAGAAGAAATAGCCAGGATACCAAAATCTGCTTAACAAAATTTTATTAGGCTGCCAGAATAGAGGACATCCATGTCCCGGTGCTTCGACCAGAATAGGTCTTCATTAGAGAGCATCCCCTGATGAAGACCCATTCTAATCAAGCCCCAGGCACGAAGTGTCCTCCATTCTGGGAGCTAATAAAAAATTTTGTTTAGCAGATTCTGGTATTCTGACTTTTGTTTCTAGAGCTGGTCTAACTAACTCTGGAGCATAACAAGGTGGGGAGGTAGATTATGGGGAGTTGACTATAGAGTCAATATTCCCTTGCAGAACTAGTTGACTGTGTTATAGTGGCATAACATACCATTGTCTTAACTATTTTGCCTCCGGTAATTTGTGACTCAGCTTGTTTCATTTTTACTCCATGCACCATTTTTTGACTCAACTTACTCCATTTTTTAACTCAACTTGCATCATTGTTAAGCTGCTGTTTGCGTCATATTTCTCCATGCATGCAATTTGGCTCATTGAAACAGGGAAACATATAAACTCATGGCAGACAAAGACCACTTGGCCCACCTAGTCTGCCCATCTTCCCTACCAGTTGTAACATCGCAGACCCTACTTGATCTCCGGCTTCCCTCCCCCACCTTTGCTTACTAATGGGTTCCTAATGCCTATCCCATGACTTCTTGAATCTCGCTACAGTTTCTGCACCCACCACCTCCGCGAGGAGGCAGTTCCAGGCATCCACCATTCTTTCTGTGAAGAAATACTTCCTTACATCTCCCCTGAGCATACCCCCTTCAACCTCATAGCATGACCCTTGTTCTTGAGCTTCTTTTCTCTGAAAAGGCTTCCCTCTTGCACCTTATTTATACCTAAGAGGTATTTGAAAGTCTCTATCATATCCCCACTTTTCCTTCTTTCCTCCAGGGTGTACATACTGAGGTTACAAAAATGTACATATTGACGTCCTTCGGTCTCTCCTCAATGGGTTTTTGATGCAGACCCTGTACCATTTTAGCTGCCCTCCTCTGAATTGCCTCTGCTGTCTCTATGTCCTTCCAGAAATGTGGTCCCCAGAACTGGATATAGTACTCTAGGTGCGGTCTCACCAGTGATTTATACAGCGGTATCACCACTTCCTTCTTCCTGCCGGTGATACCTCTCCCTGTGCACCCTAGCATCTCACTGGCTCTCCTCACTGCCTTGTGACACTGTTTGGCCACGTCAGGTAATCAGATATAATTATCCCCAGGTCTGTTTCCTGTTTGGTGGTTGCCAGTACCACTCCTCCCATTTTGTACTTCACTCCTGGGTTTCTGCCCCCCAAGTGCATGTCCTTGCACTTTTTTTTCACATTAATCTGTTTTCTCCTCCTTCTGACCAGCCCCCTTCCGCTGGTCCCCCCAGCCCTGTCACCCCGGAATCCACTGGACCCACCTCTACTCCTACTAGATGCCGGCTGGCTGGGTGCGGCACCTGCGGGGGGTTGGCATCATCCAGCCAGTCAGAGTTTTTCCTAGATTTTCTTCCCTGACCCTGAGCATGGAGAGAAAGTGTACAATGATGCCAACAGCCAAGCTGCACACACTTCATGCTGCACACAGGTGCCTTCCCACATCCGCCCCCTATGTTATGGGTCCGTTGCGCCAGCCCCCAGCCATCACCAGGGGCCAGTCATGCAGTGGACTCCATCCCCGCCCCTCCCCAGGAGAGGAGAGTGGTCCTCTGGACGCTCTATCCTCTCCCTCCCCGGCCGACCCTCAGCGGCCCGCTCGCACTGCGAACACGGGTAGCTGGCATGGTAGGAGGTAAGGCACAGATGCCTTAGCCCTCCATGCCACTGGGCCGGCTCTATCCTTGCACGTCTTTGAATTGAAACTTAGTTGCCACACTCTTGACCATTCGTCAAGCTTTCTTAGATCCCTATTCATTTTTTCTCCACCACCCCTAGAGTATCTACAGTATTGTAGATCTTAGTGTCATCTTCAAAAAGGCATACTTTCCCTTCTAGCCCCTCTAAAGACATTAAAGAGGACCAGTCCTAGTACTGATCCTTGTGGCACCCCGCTGGTCACCATCCCATTCTCGGAGTGAACTCCATTTATCACTACCCTCTGTCACCTATCCCTCAACCAATTTTGTACCCAGTTTACCACCTTTGGACCCACTCCCAGGCTACCCATCTTGGTTACTTGGTTGAAAGGACAAAAGAAAGCCGAGGCCTATCAAGATTGTCCTCCATGTGTGTGGATCATTATTGTGATACTATCTGGTTAACCAATTATTAAGTTTAATTTTAAAAGTCGTAACAGTAGTTGAATCAACAATATCTTGTGGGACAGTATTCCATAATCGGGGAGTTCTTATGGAGAAAAAGTTTTGTCTTTTGTTAGTATTACATTTATCAATATCCAATTGTTTGTTATTTAGCCTTGGTACGATTTTTCTGGAAGATAGTGATATGCCACATTGCCTCATCAAAATGGGTGATTTAATAATCTTAAAAAGTTGTAATAAATCGCCTCTTGTTCTTCTCAATTTAAGGGAATGTAAACCTGTCTTCTGTAGTCTGGACTCATAATCAAGATGTGCTAAATGAGGAATAATTGTTGTAGCTCTATTCTGAATCCTTTCAATTCTGTCTATATCCTTAATGAGGTAAGGACTCCAAAAAGGGGAGCCATAATCTAGATAGGGCCTAATGTGTGATCTGTACAAAGTAATGATGCACTGTTCGGTTTTAGAAACAAATGTGCTATTGATCCTTTGAAGAAGAGCATTGGTTTGATTAGCAATTTTGTTACAATGAGAAAATGGGGTAAGTTTATTGTTTACAAGGATCGAGATCTTTTCGTATAGAAACCTTAATATTTATATTGTTCAGTGTGTATACCTGTTTAGGTTATTTTTCCCCATATGTAAAACAGCGCATTTTGATACATTAAAATCCATTTTATTGATAAGAGCCCAATGTTCAATTGATGCAAGATCAGTTAATATTGACTGTATGTTAGCTACATTGTTCCAGCGCCTCCTAGTTTGGTATCATCTGCAAACTTCATAAGAATGTTAGATGAACAGATTTTCATATCGCTAATGAAAATATTGAACAGGGTGGGTCCCAAGACCGAGCTCTGAGGTACCACTCGTCATTCTACCCAAGTCTGACATAATGCCATTGACCCAACCCTCTGAGATCGATTAGTCAGCCAACTTTTTATCCATAAAACTAATGTTGCAGAAAAGCCTAAGTGAATAAGTTTATTGATCAAAATAGCATGTGACACTTTGTCGAAGGCTTTACTGTAATCTAATAAGATGACATCAGTAGGAATATTTAAGTCGAGGTTCAAGCTAATGGAATTATAGAAAGACAACAAGTTTGTAGTGCAAGATAAACCAGTTCTAAATCCATGTTGAGTTATGTCAGTAATGTTAAAGATTCTATTTCTTTTTCTAGAAGTATTTTGATTACTTTTCCAGTAATTTACAGGGAATTGAGGTTAAACTAATTGGACGATAGTTATCAACTTTTGAATGGGAGCCCTGTTTAAAAATGGGAGTTGCTATCTGTGTTTCCCCTAAGGTGTACGTGCTTCGCACAGCAATCCAGAAATAACCCGTTACACAGCTTCAGTAGTAGCGCACAAAGCAGCTGACAGGGATCCTCATGTTCATGAAGTAGTGACTACAGTCATCACTCAGATTTAAGACTCAGACAGCAGGACATAAAAGTGAATGGGAAAGAAACATTGTTTGCCCACCCCTAGAATACAACCCATTAACTTTAACAAGCCAGCAGTTAACAAGCCAGACATCTTGCTCTAGCTCCACTTATTGAACAATGGAACCGATCTGCAAAATTCCAACCAATCGGCTTTGCAGTTACAGCAATGTTTTCCTGACACCTCTTTTTAGTAAGACAGTTCTTGATAATGAACAGTATTCCTCTGCTGTTCACATAAATGGCATGTTTTATTTGTTTTGTAGATTCTCCCCAACAAAGCAATGCAAGAGATGCTCTGACATAGGGTGTATATTATATTATTTCAGTTTTAAAGTTGCACAACTTCAGTGTAATCTGCCTCCTCCCAAGCAGCGCTCACATACAAAAATGTGTTTATAATGGATTTAAAGCCTCACCGTTGAAAGCGTGTTCATTTTTTTCAGTACAATAAAATGAAAACTATAGTTTTTGTTTACAATTTAAGCATCATAGCAACCTACTGTCTGTTTGTGTCATTTTTTATGTATTTGTTGGGGGCCGGGATGAGTATAACCTTCTCATTTAGCAGGCTGAGACACTGACTGTACATACGTTTAGAGAGATGAGCTTGTGCTTCTCTTTAAAACAGGGTCTCACATTATACACACATTTGAGATTCAATGAATCAGTGCTTGTAAAAAAGTTGCCCATGTTGGCTACATGAGGATGGTAATTCTAAAATAGACAACAAGAAATAGCAGCGCAAAAAATATCCTTTTCATTTAATTTCATAAATTCAGACTGCGCTTAGTATGGATCCAGAATGGAAGAGAAATACAGTCTCCTAAATGCATCTCCTCTCTCATATCACACTGACTCACTCACTACATTGCAAAAATACATTTTAAAACCCTCACTGAGCTTGACAATACCCAGCATAGTTATTGTAAACCATACCTAGGGTAAATGACATCACATACAATTATGCATGCATCCATCAAAGATCCCATTGCTAAGTACTGCTTTAAGAAGCTGTCCAACCCTGAATACCACATTGCCATAACAGTATTAAATGATGCACTTTGGAGTTGGCAGAGTTGTCTAAGATGTTTCAGAAAGTGGTCTAACAACAGTTGAAGCTATACAGATTGCTAGGGCAAAATAAAAAGATCAGAAACCAGTACCTGGGTGAAACTGTCTACTGGAGCCCACCAGTAAAATTGCTTTGGACTAATTGCACAGCTGAAGGAACAGCAATTTTGCAATTCATTGGCTTGTTATGTGACCATTGGGACAGCTGATTTCCTGCAGGTGAACTTTCTGACTGATCTGCCTTTGATTTTGCAGCAGTGCCACATTGCAGCTTTGAGTTTGGCTTGTCAAATATTGAGAGACTGTACAGCAACTATCAGGACTATTTATTTTCTTCAGTGGACTAGGCAGAAATTGTTAGCCAGTACAATGACTTCAGATTTATAGTCCCTGAAAAATTAAAGGGAGGATCATTAAAATCCTTTACTGACATGATCCACTTTGCTTTGACTAACGTGCAGTACAGCATGGTGGCTAAACTTATTGATGTATGTGCTACATTCCAAGCTAAACATGAAGCTATCATGTATAGAGGTTCCTACACAGTCTTATCCTTCCCCAGAAGAGATTCTCCATAGGGAGGTGCAGAGTGAGAAGGCTACGATAGCACAGAGAAAAAATCTTGGAAGTGATAGAAGATCACGTACTGAAGCAGAGAGAAGTATGGCTGAGTAGGACCATAACTATCTTTGGGTGGAAGGTTTCACTCAAGGATTCTCATAGGAAAGTTAGGGAAGATTTGTTGCTGCTCTTGGAAAGAGCATTAGGATTTTATATCTCCAGAAACATGGTGGAGTCCATAAAGTTATATGGTGATACTGAGCCCACAACACAGATTGATATTACATTTAAAAATCCTCATATAGCTAGCAGCTTGCTTTCTCTGGCCAGCAAGCTGGATTGTTTGGGAATACATTTAGTTAACACATTAGACTTGAGTGAAGTCTTTTCATGGTTTAAACAGACTAAGGATAGTCAGAATCAATCTTAGAGGCAGATAACCCCTGATTGACTTTGGAAACCTAATTGACCCTAATACCTACCAGCCACTGACAGTTATTGATTCAGCCTGACAAATGCAGCCTGTAGATAATATCAAACAAATGAACTCCGAATACCAGCTGGATTTGGATAAGGGAGCTGGGAATCGAGATGTGGATGCCCTTTCTATACTTTCATGGAATATTGAGGGCATCCATCTTAAAATAATTGACCATGAAGTAGTGAGATTTCTGGATAATTCTGATATTGGACTGCAAGAATCATGGTGTACAGAACATGTAACTCCCAAATTGGCTGGATATTCTGTCTTTACTCTGCCAGCAACTAAAGATAAAAAGTTTGGATGGTTTAAAGGGGGTATTTCCTTTTTTATCAAAACTTTGTTAAATTTTCAGATCACTTAACATTTTCACTAACATTTCTACTAAATCAGAGGGCATTTTGGCTCTAATGATTAGCAAGGGACAAGAGAAGATCATTCTCTGCAATATATACTTGCCCCCTTGCAATAGAGCTACTGATCCCACTGACCTTTTCATATAGGATCTGAAAATGGCACTTGATGAATTGTCAGATAAGAGTGTATCTTGTACCTTAATTTTTTGGGAGACTTTAATGCCAGAATTTCTTCTAATTTCTTGGAGGATGTATATTCAGATATAATCCATACAATATCTATAATTAATCCAAATATCTCATATACTAGGACTGCTCAGGATCTAAAATCTAACCTCAGAGGTAGGGAATTGCTAGCGGGCTTGGCCAGTAGAAATTTATGTATTTTAAATGGTAGAACTCCGGTAGATCTAGTTGGATCCTTAATGTGTAGAGGACCTACTGGTTTTCAACCCCTGATCAGGTTTGGACCAATTTGGAAGCAGTAAAGCTGATCCAAAAGTTAGAGGTCATGGATAGATTGGAATCAGCACACTGTACTATTGTAATTAACATCAAATGCCCTTTCTTTTGGAACGTTAGGGAGTGAGGCACAACAGGAAGAGAGTCTGGAAGTCATAAACAAGAGAAGGATTGGATGGGAGCCGATTCATCAAGCTAGTTTCAAAGAAATTCTTAGTACAGGAGTCTTAGGTGATATTCACTAGTAGGTCCTGGACAAAAGTAAGGCCTTTAATATTTTGGAGAATTGGGAAACTATTCATTCTTTACTTGGACCTAGATGTAAAACAAGGTACCATCCTAGGTTCTTTTATTAAAAGTCTTAGTTTAATTTGGTATGCCTACAGGCAAAGAAAGAGTTTGGAGGAAAACTAAGACAGCATAAGATAAAAGAAATAAGTCTGCAGCAGATTTTAAATTTGCTAAAGACTGAAAAAGAAAAATATAGGAAAATTCTCGAACAGGAGAGACATAAACATACTCATGGACTTTAGGAAAAACTGAGACAGGCTGTTTTGGATAGGGATGAAGCGATTTTGGAATATTGTTGCCCAGGGATATAATAGATATGCCAATAGGATTAAAGCCTATATTACACCTGAAGTTTGGGCATCTCATTTCTCCAAGCTCTATTATTCTCATGAAAAGCAGGAGACACATGATGCTTTCAAAATACAGGAGGATGAAATTTTCCAAGACCTGTCTTGATCACAGAGGATGAAATCCAGATGGCACTGATTGGCCTTAAGGCAAATAAAGCACCAGGGCCAGATGAGGTCCTAGGTGATCTCTATAAGGTTTTTACCAACTGATGGATTCCTTTTCTTCTTTTACTGTTTAATGGCCTGGTTCAGGGGTACTCTTACCCTGCCAGATTTTCTCTAGGATAATTTTGGGCAGATTGCTGTCGTGGGTCAAGGAGAACTCAGTACTGAATGAGGCACAGAATGGCTTCCAGAAGGACAGTTCTACAGTACAACACTATTATGTGCTTCAGCACCTGATCTGGAAGTACACTAAAGTGAGAAAAAAACAGATTATATTGCTGTTTTGTGGACTTCTCCTCGGCCTTCAACAGCATTATTAGAAAAATTATTTGGGCTACATTAAGGGATCTGAAGTTGGAGGCCTCACTTCTTGATGTTATTAATAGACTCTGTGAAAAATATGTGGGCAAGGGTCCAGTATCATCAATATGGTCATCTAACTGATAGATTTGAGACAAATGTGGGGGGCAGACAGGGATGTATTTTGGACCCCACTCTATTTAACATCTACAATAAAACAGTCTTGGATCAGCTAGGTAACCCAGATTTTCATACTCCAAAAATTAATGCTCAAAGGATTGAATGTTTAGCATATGCAGACAATTTAGTCTTGCTCTCTACTTCAGTCCTAGGTCTTAAAAGAAAATTGGATCACTTTGAATCTCTCTGTTCTCAAAGGAAACTAAAAGTTAATCTCAGCAAGACCTAACATTGTAGTTTTTGGCTCTCAAACCAAGAATCGGTGAGCTTTAGGTTAACAGGTAACCATATAGACACTGTTAAGTGGTATGACTATTTAGGTGCCTGCTTTGCCTATAGCCTATCTTGGACCAAACATATGGAGGCTATTCAATTTAAAATGGGATCTTCTGTAAAAGACCTAAAATATTCAACAGCAAGATGGGAAGTCATCGGTGGAGCGGGGTAGTAAGAGTTGTTAATGCCAAAATAAGAATGAGCATGTTATATGCCTCTAAAATATGGCGTTATACTAAGGTTAGAGAATTAGAAATAATTCTGAATAAACTCTATAGATGCATCTTAATATTTTTAAATGGAACTCCAAGCTGTATTCTTGCCTTGGAGGTAGGACAGCGTTCCTTGACTTCTCTCATCTGTGAATGACAGATTCTCTTTCTGTTGAAACTTTATCTTTTGCCCCAAAAAAGATATCCCAGAATGTGTGCAGTGGAAGCCATCAAATTGGCCAGCATGGGATATGTACATCCCTTTATTCAACTTATTAAGGAAACAATAATGCCGGCTGGATTGGGCCACCTCTTATATACAATTTACATGAGACCATTTGAGAAGATTAGGCAGGATGTCAAATTGAGGCTTATTGACTTAAGACATAAATTCTTTCTATGTTCAACTCTCCAAGCTTAAGCTATATGGATTTTATAAAAAAGTAAAGATTTCATGGGGATATGAGCCATATCTCTCTTTTTTTTTAACCAGGTATAGCACACTAAGCTGAAAGCTTTTTACAGGAGTGACCTGGGAGCACAAGGAAGTTAAGTGACTTGCTCAGGGTCACACAGTATGCAAGTGGAAGCTGTGGGATTCAAACCCAGATCTGGTCTGCTGGATGTCACCAGATTTGCAGCTCAGAGCCTTAGACCACTGCGCTATACTGCTGTCCTAAACAAAGAAGAATCTATAGAAGATTCAGAACTGAAAACCATAATGCTCAATGCATTCATTTCAGACAAAGAGGGGGTATTTTTTCTATATTGTAAATGTGGAGTGGGGACTATAGATGATCTCAAACATGTGGTACTCTTGTGTCCTAGGTACGAATCAACTAGGAAAAAACTGCTGGGGGGATCTCGGCCTCCTCCAGAGGATCTTTTGGAATATTTGTTTACTATGAAAGAGAAGAACATGGAAGAGATCTTTGCAAGATTTTTGATCTCAACTCATTTGTAAAGTTTATTAGGGGGACTTGAAGTCCTGTGGAGGTTTTTTATGTGAAAATGTACTCTGTTAAATTGAATTGCACTGTAAAGATATTTAAGTTCCTTGATGATCTATTTATTGTCTATTTATATTTACTATGTATTTTGTCCTGATTTTAGTATATTGCAACTGCTTTATGCTGAACAATAAATTGTACTACTACTACTACATTCCAAGTTTCTAGTGCTGACTGTGAAAGAGGCTTCAGCCTCATGAACTACATTAAAACAAACAGAGAAACCGCTGGAAGAAAGCCATTTAGATATGCTGATGTGATCAAAATTGTTTTTAACATCTGGTGGAAAAATGGATCTTAACAAAATATAGGTCCACTGGAAGAATGGGAAAGACAGGAGAGAAAAGCAGTAAATGTTGATTTCTTAGCAATGCATCATCATCAGTCACCACCCCTTTTAGATGCATGCAAGACTCTAAAATGTACATAGTTTACACATGTTTCCAGTTCATACTGTTATGGCATGCAATACACATCCAAGCTTGGACTGTATCAGAATGTATATTTATACTTTGCATTGAGTATTTGAGTGTTTGGCTATATTTTCTACTGCTTACTGGCAATAAAATATATTACTTGTTTAGGCCACCCAATTTGCACACATTAATCAATTTTTTTGCACAAAGTGCCGCACACACATATCAGTCGCCCACCCACAGAGACTAAAAATTAGGGGGAACATTGGTTGCTATTGCCGTTAGCCAGTCAGAGGGAACCATAGATGCTTGGAGAGATTTATTAAAGATGATTGTGAGTGGTAGGGTAATAGTGTCTTTAACTCCCAAAAGGAATTTAGAACATATATCATCAGGGCCAGGACTTGTGGATTTTTTTAAAGCTAATAGTAATTTATAAATATAATTCTGTAGTACCTTGTGGTCTATATTTCCTGATGGGAGTTTATCAGAGGGGGTTGAAGATGGATCTTGAGTAAATACTGATAAAAAGTAGTTATTTAATGTAGAGGCGGTTGAGAAATCAGAGGTTATTATTGTGTTGTTTATTTTTAGCGGGCCTATTGTTCTACTATTTCCCTTTTTATTATTTAGATATACATAAAATGATTTGTGTGTGTCTTTAGTGTGTGCAATATGGAATTCTAGGTCGCTTTTGGCTTCCAATATTAGTTTTTTTAGAATTTTGACTGATTCCCTGTATTGAGTTAATAGTTCATTATTTGTATTCATGGGGGAATTTTTCAGCAATGAAACTAGCTTACATTTATGTGTAATTTGTTTTTAATAGATGAATTAAACCATGGTGGAATTTTACCCTTACTATTATACTTATGCCTATCTGGAACATACTGATATTTGAATTTGTGCTTTTATGAAATCCATGCTTCATTAGTATTAAGAGATGATAAAGTATTTATCCAATCAATTTTGCCTAGGTGATGATTTATTTTTGGTAATCTGCTCATTCATAGTGTTTAATTGTTTGTTTATTTAATACTGGGTGTTGAAATAAGGGATAGTAAAGAGTATTGACATGTGGTCACTATTACAAAGAGGTTCAGATATTTGTAAGTTATTCAAGGGATGTCTATACTTGTTATAACAAGGTCCAGGATGTTATTACCCGGGTGGGTTCCTTGACCAGTTGATACAGTCCCAGGTCAATAATGGTTGTGGGAAAGTTATTATCGTAGTAATTAGAGGCCGTTAATGTATCCAGTTTATAGTTGGTAGATTAAAATCGCCTAAAATTAGGACAGGGCCATTGTTGGCTAGCTGGGAAATATCTTCAGTTAACCTTGAACTTTGGGTACTATCTGATGAAGGAGGCGGTAACAGGTTCCAACTAAAATTTGTGGAAGCCTTTAGTTTGGATATACACCCATACACTTTCAGAATCTACACCTGCTGAAGACTGATAGGAGGTGATGCTATCTGTAACATAAAGACTAACCCCGCCACCCATTTTGGTGTCAGGTCTATTTTTAAAGTAATGTTTATAACCTGGTATTTCAGATGTCCAAATTCTATCAGAATTACCCCAAGTTTCTGTAATGGCTATTAGAGATAAATCAAGGAGATGAGCCTTAAATTCAAGCTCGGCATGTTTGCAATATTTAATGATCGAGCATTAAGAGATAGACTATTTAAATGATTATGGCTAGAAAAATGAGTCCCAGTGTTAAGAGTTTTGGAAGATGTCCCAAACTCCCCCTTAACAGTCAGTTTAAATGGGATTGAATAAAAGTAGCGATTTTATGTCCTAGTAAAGTGCTGCCCCGTCTACTAAGATGTAAACCGTCCCAACAAAAAAGGGATGGGTTCTGATGAAATTCCTCCCAATGTGTCAGGCAAGGAATATTTTGTCTAAGACACCATTTCCTCAACCATTCGTTTAAGGATTTTATTTTAGTTGTGATAGAATCAGTTGCTCTTGGAACTGGTAATATTTCAGAGAGACAAATGTCACAACCCCTTTCTACCAGTAAATTACACAAAGAGACAAAGTCCTGCTTAATACATTGCAAAGGTTGTTTGGAAATATCATTCATTCCACGTTGCAACTAAAGTGGTTTTCTCCAGCTAGTTGTAAAATTGTATTAAGCATTGCTGTAATGTCAGAAATCCTTGCCCCGATAGCTAGAGCAAGTACGGTGTTCCTGACCACACGGTCTATGTATTTAAGTGATAGAATCACCCAATATAAATACTTCCTTATGACTAGCTATTTTCTCTGGGGTAATTTGAGGATGAATGGAGCCTCATAGGATTGGTCGCTTGAGGTTTTGTTGTATATTGTTTTATTTCTAGCAGTTGTACCAAATTTAGGACTGGCTGATACAGTTTCATCAATCATTTGTGACAGATGTTCAAAGGAATTGTGTGTAGGAATTTCATATGAGGCAGGGGATGATGAAGTTTGATTATTGTCTTGATTTTTGAATGAGGTACTGTGGTCAAGGGTTAGTCTTATTAACATTGAGCTGTTGACAACATACAGCTGCAATTAAAGGTGAAGTAATGGTAGGATGATCTAATAATGGGACTATGTAACATTTAAGTGGGACTTCTGAGTGATATCATCATCCACTATTTTTGTGGATGAAGAGTTAGCCTCCACTAAAATAGACATCTGGTCAATGTAGTCCTCAGAGCTTTAATATCAGATTTTACAGACACCTTAGGGTGCAGTCTATCAATTTCATCCTGTAGTTCACTAACTAGGACACACTTTTCACATATGTAGTTAGTTGTTTGTTTACCAAGGGCATACATTTTAGATGTTGTGCAGTATTTTTAGCCTTTTCATTTTAGTTACAAATGGTGAGAAGGTACTAGAAAGCGAATATGTAACAGCCCTATAGTAACTTGCAAGCTACAAAATGTACCTTGATGGCCCTTGTCACGATGGACCACGATAGACCTTGGCGCTGAATCTTAGTCTCTGTACACTCGCTAGGCGGGTGTTTAAGTAAAACAAGAACGGAAGTGCAAGTCGCTACTTCTGGTTTTGCGTCTGGATACAATCGCTAAAAAGCGTTTTAAAGCCTTTAAAAAGGCTAGCACAGATGTTATAAAGGGTTTACAAGCACAGATATGCCCCAAGAGCACAGAAAATGCTTTTAGACTAGTAGTCAGGGAGGAGGACTGGTGGCAGAGAACAAATAACCTCCAGTACCCCACAATCCCTTGCAAGCCAAAAACAAGTTAGTGCAGGGAGAGAATACCCCAGATCACAATCTGTACCACAAAAGTATACAAAGCACAAAAACACAGTAATTTAAAAGGTATATTTCAAGTATATCAATCGGGACCTCTCTCCAGAGGTGGGCTATTGCAACAGCAGTGTATATACTGATGCTCGCTCGCTAGAGCGGGTGTTTAGTAAGGCAAGAACCGGAAGTGTGAGTCACGCTACTTCCGGTCTCGCGTCTGGATACAATTGCTAAAAAGGCATTTTTAAAGCCCTTAAAAAGGCTAGCACAGATGTTATAAAGGGTTTACAAGCACAGATATGCCCCAAGAGCACAGAAAATGCTTTTAGACTAGTAGTCAAGGGGGGAGGACTGGTGGCAGAGAACAAATAACCTCCAGTACCCCACAATCCTTTGCAAGCAAAAAATGAGCTAGTGCAGGGAGAAAGTACCAGATCACAATCTGTACACAAAAGTATACAAACACAAAACACAGTAATTTAAAAGGTATATTTCAGTATATCAATTGGGACCTCTCCAGAGGTGGGCTATTGCAACAACTGTATATACTGTATATCTTGTTCATGAGTCTCCTATGTGGAGCAGTGTCAAAGGCTTTAGTGAAATCAAGGTAGGCCACATCCTCCGCTTCATGCTGATCTAATTCCCTGGTCACCCAATCAAACAAATCTATTAGATTTGTTTGACTTGACCTCACCCAGTGAATCCATGCTGCCTCGGATCTTGTAAGCCACTGAATTTAAGATATTCCACAATCCTCTCCTTCAGTAGTGATTCCGTTAATTTCCCCAACACCAAGTCAGGCTGACTGGTCTGTAATTGCCAGTCTCCTCACTGTTCCCACTCAGTTTGCTTCATTTATTGACTCAACTTCTTCAATTTTTTTACTCAATTTGTGTGATTGTTAAACTCGGCTTTGCATCACTTTTCTCCATGCATGTGGTTTTTGACTCAATTTGCTTACTTTGTTTGACTTGGCTTGCTTCATTTTGTGACTCAGCTTGTCATTGTTAAACTCGACTTTGCATCACTTTTCTCCGTGCATGTGTTTTTTGACTCAATTTGCTTCTTTTTTGACTCAGTTTGTTTCATTTTTGTTACTCAACCTGCTGCTTCATTTTTTTGACTCAACTTGTGCTATTTTCACTCTGCATCATATTTTTGACTCAACCTGTGGTAATTTTTTGCTCCATCTCACTCCGTGCATCGTATTTTTGCCTCAGTTTTGCCTCATTCTCAGCTTGCGTTATCACCCCATGCGTCATATGTTTGACACAGTGGACCTCTTATATCCTTTTGGGGGATTTGCCACAGAGAACGTATTTCTTGCAAAATAGGGCGCACAGTGTGTGGCACACCTGGATTGGACGCAAGGTGGATGTTTGATGCACCTTATGTCATTTTAAGGGTCCTTTGAAAATCCTATATCTCTATGCTCTGTATTCATTGCCTATTAACTCTGTAGGATTTACAGATTACCTAGGTATCAGTTGGTCTAGCAGAAAAGAATTTGTAAATAGTTGCCCATTTGGCCAGAAAGTTTTTGTTTGGTCCTATCATCTAGAAAGCCAGCCTTTCAGATCTTAATATCTCTAAACAGTCACACTCCAGTTATGGTAGGGGCCTTCTTTTTCTAAACAAATTTTGAGATTCACATTTTTAACAGCCACTGATAGAAGAGAGATTGTATACTGCTGTTCTTTAGTCCAGTCTTTCTTATCTTCAAAATGTCCTATTATGCAAGACTCCATAGTCGTGTTTCTTTGTAACCAATTAATATTACGCAGTAGCTGTTTAATATCATTCCATAACATTTGCATATTGGCACAATCCCAAAACATATAGATTATGTCACAGTTTGCTACCCTGCATCTATTATAGTTTGAAGAAGTTCCGATTCCCTTTTTTTGTAGTTGGAAAGGGGTGTAATAAAGGTTATGCAAAGATTTAGATTGAACCAACTTCTTCTTAACAGTTTTCAATGTTTTAAGAGAATGTTGCCATATATTTTCCACTTCAACTTTCTACGTTCCTACCTAGTGCCCGTAACCACCATATGATGTTTTCCACGTCTAAACCTCTAGATGTATCTAGCAGAAACTTATAATAGCTAGAAATTTTGAAACATAATTGTGAGCAGGCCAGAAAATTGTTTGTATTTTCATTGTTATATTTGTTCCATTGAACAACTGATCTTTCACACTAGTACTCAACCAGCCGAAGAATTCTGAGTTCGTATTCTGAAGGCCTCTTTCCTTTATTAAAGTGTCAAACTATATAATCTCATTTATCCCAATTTCATAAATCCCAGTGTAAATATAATCCAAAGTGCCTTGTGCCCAAAAGTGCTTGGTAAGCTTTGGTGCTGAGGTTTGTCTCTCTTGCCATAGATACCTAGATGGGTGCATACTGCATTTAGGAAACATTGCATAATGACGCCATAGGAGTGCAGTGTCTTCTTCAGAGACAAGCCCTCAGTTTCAAGAGTTATCCTGCACTCTTGAGCACAAGGCACTTTGTATTATATTTGTACTGGGATTGCTTTTTGTACCACTGTGTTGCACTTTCTGAACTTTGGGGCAAGGGTGTATTATCCACCCCATACATCCAGGGTTGGTCATGTTACTAAACAAACTTCTAAAAAAGCGCTATTAAAAACTTTCACTAAAAAAAACCCACATCAGCAGTTTAACCTGATTCAATATTCATTGGTTTATATTTGTACCCCCCACCCCCAGATGAAGCTGAAAGCAGGAAGCAGGAACAATCGTTCAAGTACCTTGGCATCACCCTTGATCCCCACCTCTCATACGCTGTCCATATCAGCAATGTTGCAAAGTCTGCCAATGCGAGGTTAGGCATATTATTCTGGCACAGGAAACACCTAACCCCAGAAGCACTGTCAGTGACCGTCCAAAGCTCCATCGTCAGCATCATAGACTATGGTCTTATCATATATGGGTCTGCAACTACCACTGCTCTCAAACATATCATGACCTCCCTGAATAAGGCCTGTCATCTCATCACTGGCTCACATTGCCGTACCCACACATGTGACCTTTATTCCCAATCTGGATGGCTTCAACTGGACAAATGCATAAAATACCAAACCTGCAACACGGCCTAGGAAATTATAATGGGGCTTGCCCCACCTGGTATCTGTGCCCTCCTTAAGCCTAGACATAAGAATGTCACTACAAGGAGATCCAATCCCCATCTACTACATATCCCACGATGTTGCACGACCCAAGGACAAAGATCATTCGCCTATCGGGCATCCAACTGGCTCAACTCTCTTGGCAGCGACATAGCGACCACTCCAACACTCGGTCTCTTCAAGTCCAAGCTGCGCCCCTCACTGATTGTATCCTGCGATTGCCCATCTTAACATTTCCACCATTCCAGCTGCACATGCCCCAGCACCCAGCACTTACAATCAGTCTTTGCACCCCTAGCACCTTACCTGTCATATTCCCTTGACAAGGCCCCCTGGCTGCACTGTCTCCCGCCTCGCCCACCTCCCCCGTATCTCCACTCCTGCCCCTGCCCCCAACCACCTCCCATACCCCTACCCCTGCACCTCCTACCCCCTTGATCTCCTACCCCACTTCTCCCCACCACCCACCCTCCTCCCCATGTCTTGCTTATAGCTCAAGTCTTTGTACTGGTTATTACATGTCTGTAAGTCAGTGACTATATGTTTGTAACTAAAAATGATGACTGTTGTACACGCTGACATGGAACCTTTGTAAAAGAGCCTCAGCTCAAAGGTATTGTAATCCTAGATTGAAATAAATAAATAAATAAATAAATAAATAAAAAGTATTCCCTAGCCTGCCTTTCCCAGTCAAAAATAAATAAGTTTAATAATTAATTAATAAAAATGCCGGATACTGACTGATGACTTTACCCGAATCTGTTTATGTTGTTTCTGTGATTGGTGAGCTTTAGAAAAA
The DNA here is from genome assembly GCA_016271365.2 of Neoceratodus forsteri. Taxonomy (NCBI): domain Eukaryota; kingdom Metazoa; phylum Chordata; order Ceratodontiformes; family Ceratodontidae; genus Neoceratodus; species Neoceratodus forsteri. Next base: position 1,784,397,537 of record CM057449.1, read on the forward strand.
TATATTCAAACACCTCTACAAAGTGGTAAGCACGCAGGATTTTTCAGTTCTTCCGTGATGTGCCACTGAAATCATTTGCCACCACGCAATCAGTTACTTAGTTGTTGATCTTCAAATCCTCACCTCAGAGTGAGTGCTGCAGATTGTTTGTTCTCACATACAAGTGAGCTCAGTATTATAGTTTTGTTTCTACTCATTAAAAAGTTTTGATATTAAGTACCAATATTCATCCCAGCACATGTAAAAACACTGTTAGTGCTTCAAAATGAGCATTTTCCCCAGAATTTAAGCACTTTGGCTCATCCAAATTATATTATGATTACCTGATTTCAACAATATAGAGTAAATTACCTTGCATGCCAGCATTATCTGGATGACCTTCCAATAACTTATTCAGTGATCTCCACTCGGAATTTCTTTTGTAGAACAAAGACAGTAGAAAAGTTCTTTGAAAGAATTTTAGAAAAGTTCTGCCCAGCAGCAAGTGTCCAGGGCTTCATACATGATGACACTGTGCCAACTACTGTCTGGGAGCTCAGTTCATGTTATTTACTCTGGCTGCAGTTTAGAATGCTGGAGTCATTGGTGTAGCATATTGGGCTACTGTACGTGAGATCTGGGTTTGTATCCTGAGCCTGATTCCCACACCAGAATGGAAGAGTCTGCAGGAACACTGTGTGGGCCTCACACTCAGAGTGTGGGGGAGATGAAGATGCTTGCTCCAGTTCATGAGCCCTGTCTTCACTAGCAAGTGGAGCAGCACCGATTTCATGGGTGACTGTACAACCTCGGCTCTCCAATGCCATGGAAAAGCATAGCTGTAGAAGCCTACATATGGGAGAGGGAGGGACTACAAAGGGGAAAGAAACAGTGTTGAGGATGGCAGAATACTGTAACACCTGATGTCTGTTCATGTTCCAGTGAGCAACAGGCTCTGCAGGGGTCTCAACCCCCACCTTGATTTGTGGGTACTGCCTCATGGAAGAGGCCCTGCTGTAAGTAGATGAGGACTCTACAGGAACATGAGGGTATCACATCAGAACAAGGACTAGTGACGAGTGGCTTGGTGGTGTTTGTTGAGTTTGAAGCCAGACTAAAAAGAACAGACTGTGATAGCAAACAGCTGGTGTAAAAAGATAAAATAGTGAACAGGAGGCTTCCTAAACAAACCTTGCTGGTGCCACGACGTAAGTCCAGATGTGTCCAGTGAATAGTCTGGCCAATCAGCAAAAGTGGCTGAGTGGCCAGACTACTTTTATAAAAAGATACAGTCCAACAATAAAAAGTACTGAGGACTGTCTCTAAGGTTATAATTTCATTTATTTACAATCTTTTTCTTCCTTTTCAATGCTCATTCTCTTTGATTCTTGTATTTTATTTTGAATATTGGAACTGTTATGTCAAAATAATTAAACAGTTTGTCTTTTTCTTTGTCTGAATTGCTTTTGCATTTTCTATTTTAAAATTGATTTTGTTCCCATATCTTTTATGTTTGTTACGATGTGCAAGAAACACAGTGCCATCATCCGAGTTTTCGGAGTGGCAGCCCTCTTCAATTCAGGCAGTGTGTTTGCAGGCACGGCCGCAGTTCTCCAATGCCTCCTCGAGCTGTCTATGACAGCTCCAAAATGCAGTGGAGTACAGTTGAAAGGGGGAGCTACGCTTCAGTGAGCAGCGATAAGATATTGCCTGCTCATGCCTGCCCCCCACACACACACACACACGACGATACTGTGTGCTGCCCCACGCACACACTGTATAGCTGATGGGGTGCCCAATCCTCCGTCGGCTGTGCTGCGCCTCCCCCAAAGCCTTCCACATGTCACACTGGGTGCCCACCCAGCATGGCTGTACATGTATAGCCTGACGGTGCCCAACGCCCGCGGCTCCACTGTATCTCCCCCAGGTACTGGGTGGGCGGCCCTTAAGCCACCCCTGGCAACAGATCTTGCTCTCTGACAGGGTGCCCAATCCTCGTCGGGCCCACCGTCTTTCCCCGACGACCAGGTGCCGCTGGGAGCCCACCGGTGCTGGCAACAGGTGACCCCATCGCTCAGCTCTAAACAGTTTACTGCCACGCTGGGGCCCACCCAGGGTGGCAAGCGTCCCTCGCGTCTCAGTGAAAAAATGAACCTGCAAATAAAAACTGTCCCTCGGAGCTTCTCCCTGCCCCCTCCACAATCCACACCCACCCACCGCCAGACCTGCCTCTCACACTCACCACATACTTACTCCGGACCTTGGCGGACGATCTTCGTGGACCGGGAACACGCCTTCACTCTTCAAAGTCGATCGCGAACCGAGGAATGCCGTAAGCTATATAATGGGATAGATCGTTTTTTCAACTTTTGCTGCATATCTCAGGCATTTTGGGAATTTTTGTACCAAATTTTCAACATGGGGTTTTGGGACCCCTTCTCATGATACTCTCACTGTCATAGCGTTAATCGGGCGAAGGGGTGATTTTGCAGTCACTCTGCAAAATCACCTTTCGGGACCAAGTAATGAAATGACACTGCCACTGTTCATAAGGTGTGCTCTCAAAAAGCCTATGTTGAAAATTTGGTGGAAAAATTCCTAAAAATGACTGTTTTACGGGCATGCGTTGTGCAGTTCCTACGCACGCTCGTAAGTTTGCGAATTTTCAATATTTTCACTCCAGATTTTCAACATTGCCATTTTACCACACCTCCTTATGAGCAGTACAGCTGTCATTTTTCACATCTTGCCTAAAACGTGTTTCCGCCTGTGTAGCGCACAATGGCGCAGTCGGTGTGCAAAATCAATGTATGGGACACATTAAGAAAATCACAGTGACACTGTTCATGAGCAGAGGTCTTAAAATGGCTATGTTGAAAATTTGGTGAAAAAATTCCTAAAAATGACTGTTTTACGAGCATGCATTGCGCAGTTCCTACGCACGCTCGTAAGTTTGAGAATTTTCAATATTCTCAATACAGATTTACAATATTGCCATTTTATTACACTTTCTTATGAGCAGTACAGCTGTCATTTGTCACATCTTGCCCAAAACATGTTTCCGCCCATGTAGCACATAATGGCGCAGTCGGTGTGCGAAATCAATGTATGGGACACATTAAGAAAATCACAGTGACACTGCTCATGAATAGAGGTCTTAAAATGGCTATGTTGAAAATTTGGTGACAAAAGTCCATAAAATGACTGTGTTACAAGTGAGCATTGCGCAGTTTCCACGCACCCTCGTAAGTTCATGACTTTGTAATATTTTCAGTCCAGATTTTCACCAGTGGCATTTTTTCACACTTCCTTATTGTTTTGCCAACTCAAACCAAGCAGCTATTTGCCATTTACACTCACATACACACAATATCAGTACAATAAGTATAGCAAGCCAAAGCTTTATTATAGCAAAATATAATATAAAAGGTTATACATTACTGATTTTAAAAGCTACATTTAAGCCTGTTTTAATGGCTGGGAAGCCCCCTTGTCAGCCTGGCTAGGAGTCTCACGAACTGGGAATTGGCCCCACAGCGATGCGTCCACCCTGCAGGTGAGGCTTTTAACCAGGCATTGAGAAAGCTACATTTATATTTTATTTTATGCTAAAAATAACCGTGCAGCCTTTATAGTGTTGTCTCGCCACATTTTAGAAGCTGGCCGGGCTCCCAGGATGCTGCGAATTTACACCATAAGGACTGCTCAGAATTTTTTACACCTGCTAGGTCACTGTGCTCCAAACACTGCCGGTGCCAGAACACTATGAGCTAAGCAGAAGTTTAAACAAAATTACAAAAACAGGTTGCCTGATAATATGCAACCTTTAAGTTAGCAAAATACACTGTCTGAAGCAAAACATAATAATGAGGCTATTTAAAGAGCAAAACACCAATTAAATGAAGCAGCATGTAAAATGGAGTCACACAATACAAAATGGAGTATAAAATGACATACATTACATGAAATAGCATACAAAATGGAGTGACAATAATCAACATATTATACTATCACTACACTTATGAACAGTACAGCTGTCATTTTTCACAACATGGCCGAAATGTGTTTTCACACTTTCAGCGCAGAGATGCGTGGTCGCTGTGGGAAATCATTGTTCGGGACAGATAAAGAAAATCACAGTGACACTGTTCATGATCGGAGGTCCCAAAATGCCTGTGTTGACAATCTGCTGTAAAAAATCCCCAAACTAATTACATTACGGGTGTGCGTTGCACAGTTTCTATGCACGCTCGTGACTTCACCAGTTTTTTTTAATATTTTTACTGCAGATTTGCAACATTGCCATTTTTTACACCTCCCCATGAACAGTACAGCTGTCATTTTTTACATCCTGTTCGGAATGTTTTTGTACCTGTGGTGCTAAATGCCGTAGTCGCTGTGCATAAGCAGCTTTTGGCTAACAAACTGATATTGCCACTGTTCATGAGGTGGGGTCACAAAAAAACCATGTTGAAAATTTGGAGTGAAAATACCAACGAATGCCTGAGGTATTAGGGTTTCCAACCATAACGCCCAACTCTGTAGAGAATGACAGGCATCAGGGGTGTGACTTGGGATTCTTGCCTGTAATGCTCATACCATTCCACACCCTGCAGCCAGTGAGAGGCATTGAGGTGTGCCTTGGACTCTTCGCCCCAAAGTTCACCCTATTTCCTATACAGCACCCATCTCACCGTAGATTTCCTGGATGGAATGGGTGCGTATAAGGGCCAAAGATGCCAAGGCACACCGTGACACTTGTCCTGCAGGGTGGGGTGTGGTGAAATGGCGTGGCCGTTATGCCTGATGACCCAAAGTCACACCCCAATGCCTGTCACTCTCTGCAGGGTGGTGGTGGGGTTGGCTTCAGTTCAGTATGTCACTGCCATTCCTATTACACAGCTCTGTAACTTCTACACTACCACTGCCAATGCCAGCAAGCAAACATTTGGCATTGACAAATGCTTATTAATGTCCTTGGGGAGTCCTCCAAGAAGGGACTTAATAGGAGTGGACTCAGATGTCCACCATAGACTGATGTTATATAAGCTTAGCCTAGTTAAGCTGCTGCCATAGATTTATGGTATTTAGAGAACAGCAGTTTTACACCCTGCCACACCCTCCCACAGCTGTCTTACCTCAGAGGGAGTCTATTAATACAAGCACCATTATTTTCTGTTTTGTGGTATGTAGTGAAGGGATCATTTTGTGGCTCAGAGGAGCAGACCGCCTGATCCCGCCCCTTCCGAAGCAAGGCACCACCCCTCTCTCTGATGTTTTACATTTCCGAAGTTCGGTTGGTAAATTCCAAGCCACCAATCAACTAACAAGAGAATTAATATCCTGCACGCCACATATAGCATCTCTGTGTTCCAAATCCAACCTCCCAGCTCTGCCATGTTTGACTAATTTGAAAAGAACCATGAGTTGTTCCACAGTTTTTAATCTCACTACCATCCTTAGCACCCATTACAGAGAGTGTGTTTATTGATTAATTGAAAATTTGTGGTCATGAGGTCACAATGAGCTGTGAGTAGCTTGATGCAGGTGCATTGGGAGGCGAGTGAGTTTACATGGGATACCATAGATTGGAACAGTAAATACTAGTGCAGTGGAACAAGTAATAAAAATCAAAGGCAAAGCAATAAATGCTAAACAGTGTGTGTGTGTGTGTGTGTGTGTGCAAGTAACATTTCAAATACAAGACTATGTACAGGGTTGGTGTGGACAGAAAGGCTTTAGACATATGGGGGACTGGGGATCCTTCTGAGATAATGACCAGCTGTTTGCAAGAGCCTGAGCAGAGGGAGAATCATTGCGGTGGAGCAGATAATTATATGTTTTCATTAGAAAATTTAAACTGGGTGGGACTATAATAGGGTTCAGGGACCAGAACTGGATTACTGTGGGAGCCTAGTTGTCCTCCTCCCAAAAAACACAAGCAGGATGGTAGGGACTACTAAGGGAATGGGGACAAAGGGGGAAAGGCGGGGAATAAAGCAGAGGGGCTAAAGGAAGGAATTCTAGGAGAGGAAGGGGGGACAAATCAAAGATGTATGTGAATGCCAAATGTCTGGGCAACACGATGGTTAAGGTGCAGGCAGTGATGACCACAGAAGAAATAAACAGTAGACATATGGCCATTTCTGCAGCTTGGGTTAACTTGAACAATGGCTGGGGCATGGTTCAAGCTCTTCAAGAAGCTCTTCAGGAAGAAAAGGGAAAACAGTAGGGGGAAGTGGTACCAGTATACATGAGGAAAGATATTAGGTTGTCAGAGGTTACAGTAGTGGCAGAGGGGGAAGGGGCAGAGTCACTGTGGCTTCAAGAGATTTAAGAGAGGCATAAGCACAGGGGTAGTTTACAGGCCACCAGATCGAACGGTGGAGATGAAGATAAGAAAATGGCAGGACAGAAAGCGTCAGTATTAATGGGAGACTTCAACCTTCCAGACATAGATTAAGGATTACTGGTGGCTAGGAGCCAGAAGGGGCAGAGATTTGTGGATGTCACTCAGAACAGCTTCCTCACACTGTGAGAGTGAGGCTACAGGTGAGGCAGTACTAGACCTGGTGTTTTACAAAAGGACATTATTAGGGACATTTAAGTAAAAGCCTCAGTTAGCACAGTCACCATTGAAGTGGTAAAATTCAGTAGGGGGTTAGTCAACAAGTGTCCTCCTGAAACACGACTGCTGGACTTCAGAGAATACAGAGTTCAAGAAAATTGGAAAGAAGATACAGGAAAAGCTCAATATCTTCCATAAGATCGGGGGAATGGAGGGAAAGTGGGTAGCAGTAAAGGGAACTATTACAGAGACCACCCAAGACTGTGTGAGGACCATAAAAATGTCCATAAAGCACATAAAACTCATATAATTAGAAAGGCAGGTAAGGCAGGCTATTTGGGACAAACAAAATGAGCATTTAGGACTTACATGAAGGCACAGAGCGAGGCAAATAGAGAGAGGTATAAGGAGAAACTGATTATAAGTAAAAAGCTTATCAGAGAGGCAAAGGCATAGGTCAGTGATGGGTATGCAACTGTATAAACAAGATCTGGCCGAGCCACTACGACTGTGAATGCATTAACTAGATAAGGGTGTTTCATGGGCTTAAACATAAACATTTATTTATTTATTTAAAAAATATCAGATTTACAAACCTTGAGTCAGAGACACATTTACAAAAGCACCGTGGTCGAAACTAATACAAAGACAGCACAGTTAACAAGTCCAAAAACAATGGCTCGAGAGTAGACAGTTATAACAATCATTCACTGGAGATACACGGGTAGCAATAGATAAACAGATTACATAGTTTAGGCACACAGGCACCACATCAAGAAGACCAAAGCAGTTCAAACAATATACAATAGCTAAAGCAAATAGACATCAGGAGTCAAAGAGAAGCCCAGAGTGTTCACATGAAGGCTGTTGCATACACTAACTGAATCAAAGTATAGTGCCATGAGAAAGGGCATATTTAAGCAATAAGGCCACGACAGGGTGTGTGTTGTATCATGTAATAACGTCACTCCCTGGGGTGGGTTTATTTATTTATTTTATTTATTTAGTTTTGTTGACCGGTAAGTGCACTAGACAAATCCTGCCTGCACGACCTGGGGAGGATACAGGTGAATGCCAACTGACCTTGAACTAGATTAAGCTGTTGGTGGTATTTTTAGTGAATGAGGGAATTTGGCCAGGACACCGGGAAAATTCTCCTGCTCTTTCGATAAGTGCCATGGGATCTTTAACATCCACCTGAACTACCACCAATCCAGGTAGATGGGACCTCGGTTTAATGTCTCATCAAAGAGCGGCACCGAGTGCAGCACCCCTCTCATGCTGCACTACAGTGTCAGTACTGGGATATGAACCACAGCCTTCGATCTCCCAAGTCTTCAGAGTCGAAGTGTGCTACCTACTGAGCCACTGACACTGCTTGAAGCACAATGCGAAACCGAGTATTTATTTATTTGCATGTATTTATTTGATCCACTGGATCAGCTATATTTGCACAAGCTGTGCCCAGTGCAGATGTTACAGCAATGGTCCTGGTCTGGTGATCTGTGTTTTACCCATACCAATTCAATGTGTGATCTGCTCAACCCTGGCTTTATAAATTTATTTAATTGTTTTAAGAGGGGCTCCTGGTCGTGACCAATATCAACAAACAAATGAAGTCCAGTGTGCCCCCCCATCTGCCCAAACAGGCCTGTAATGGAGGATTTTTTTAATCTCTCATGTCCCAAACAGGGGCTCTTACTTATCAAACTTTGGCCAAAATGCGAACAAGCCAAACCACTCTGTCAAAGCAGGATGAGACCTACTTGTTTCTGGTGTTTTGTTCAGGTAGATGAGAGAGGAGTTTCCTCTACCTTTGATAGAAGAAGGTGGTGAGTTTAAAATATATAATGTGTCATAAAAGGTCTAGAGAACATGTCATTTTGAGATCAAACAAGACCACAAGAATATGTTTCTGCAGATATGCAACTGTTTAAAATTGCAAAACTGGCAGTCTTAGAAATGTTAGCACTGCAGCTTCTACTAACGTCGGTTGTCTAGGAAAATGTTAGCTGAGAAATTGCCAGCACAGTATTCAGATTATGAACATTATCGCATTGTGCAATTATAGAGATTATTAGCTACCTGAACGCCTGCTAGAAGTACTCAGGAACTAAAATAATATCTGACCGACAATTGAACACTGAATCTATGCAGTGATTTACATGAGGTAATATAATAAATAATCCACCTGGTTCCTGAGTTGTATTAATCACCAGCAAGAATCTGGTGACCCTGCTAGCCCCACTAACTTGTAAAAAGAGTACTCTCAAACTCACCCAGAAAAGCTTTCTTGCACTGGAAAATGTTTAAAATGCCTGAGCTGGATTCAGACATTACTGGAGTTCAGTGGCACTAAATCAAAGCACCCGCAAACACCTTGTGCTATTTTCTACACAAAAACAGTCCCACAGAGAAACGGAAGTTCTATGGACCAACATTGAGCCATCCAAATGTTTCTTTATGGCCCCAGTTTCTTAAACAACTGCTAGCAGCATGACCACCACCCCCCCACTTCTTTCCAGTTTACAAATCTCCTGATACATGAGAGCTGCAAGCTGACTGGCTCTCAGCTCTCACGAGATTTCGGCCACCATCTTAGATGAGGATAAACAAACTAGGTTTGACTAAATCCAACATATCTTGCAGTGGAGAACTGAGCTAGCAATTGCTACAGCTTCTCTAGGCAAAGTCCATAACTTACTGACCATGACAGAGAACTGAAGAAACATGTTTTACAGAACAAAAATGCTTCTGTCCCAAACTGTATCCTATTACAATAGCAGTCAGCAATGCAGATGATCCCTCACTCAGTATACACAGCCAAGGCAAGTTTTAGCTAAAGCAGCCTGTCCCCCCCAAAGGCATATGCCTACTTTATCCCAGAGATAACCAAGGCATACAAAAGGGCCAAAATGATACACATACATGTTCTACATTGGGTGAACATACAAGAAGGTTTGATTAAAATAACTATTTGGGAAATAGTAAACTTTAATAGTAATTTCTTTCACTAATATTCAGTTGCTTTTTTCTCTTAAAGGCATAATCACATATTAATTTAGGAGCTGCTACTATGTACTGTGTGTGACAAAGTAATACATACCAATGTCAATGCATGACTTGGTCCTATTAATTTAATAAAAAGGGCCAGAACAAGATAATTTATCACATTTTGAAATTTAAAGGACTAAATTTAAAGGATGCTAAAATACTAACTAATATGCCACAGTTCCCCATTACAAGCATAGTAGCACCTAGAGGTGCTCACTTAAGACATCACTACACAACAGTCTCTAGCATTTTCTCAGTCCCTCTGTGTCTCACCTCAAAATGACGTGTTCTCTAGACCTTTTTATGACACATTATGTATTTTAAACTCACCATCTTCTTCTATAATTACAGGCCTGTTTGGGCAGATGGGGGCACTGGACTTCATTTGTTTGTTGATATTGGTCACAACCAGGAGCCCCTCTAAAAACAATTAAATAAATTTATACAGCCAGGGTTGAGCAGATCACACATTGAATTGGTTTATGATTAGGTGGAAACTGTGACTACTTTCCTAGTGATTTGCTCCCAGCCACACCTAGCAGACTGCACTTTATAAATGTGACAAGGAAGCTGGAGTATTGTCTTTGCAAACAGAGAATGAAACAGCAGGATTCTAACTTGGATCAGCAAGGTACTTTTTACATTATATAAAGTGCAGGACCAAACCTCAATCCCCCGTGACAGATTGCATTCTGGGAAGATTACCTTGACAATATGCTATACAAAAACTGAAAAACAGGTTTAATGAAGAGATTGCTGACATCCTATTACTATTGTCCATGAGAAAAAAAAACATAGTTAAGATTTTTTTTTATGTCAGCTCTGATCAGAATAGCTTTTAAAATCACCAATTGTTTTCTCATTCAGTATTTTCTAATACATCTCAAACTTAAAAGAAAAACACACTTTATCATCAAAGTCTGTTTTCATCTTCCTACCATACACTTCATTTGTAAAAAAATAATCTTGTCATAGACCACAATCAGCACTAACTACTAACAGAATGTTTATACCTACATTTACAATTTAGCAAATACTTGAAATCTAACTGAGTGGGGTTTCTGTAAGAAAACAGATAGAGTCTGTTAATTATAGCAGTTTATAGCATTGATGATCTGGGCAGTTAGATCTGGGTTTGAATCCCACAGCCCCCACAAAAAAAATGAAAATTTTCTTACAGAGCTGGGTGTGTCTCTAGGTCTCCTTCTGAGGCACCAGGTGGCTCTGATAAATATTCGTTCCAAAGGATTTTAAAGGCAATTTGAGGGCATTAAATATCTTCTGTTCTGTTCTCTACTGCACAAGCATGTCTGTTGGTTGATAATGTCCCAAACTAGTGTACCTGGTTACAGAATGCTAGAGCTATCTCATGCCCCTCCCACATGAATCAGAGAAAAGTTTGGGGTGGAGGCGGAGGTGGCTCTTACCAAAAAAACAACCTAATGCTGCCTCCCACTACTCAGGTTCCAGTTCTTGTACCACCCATTTAAGAAAAAATAGTATCCTGCAACCATTGACTAACATGAAAGTGTATTTATTTGAGGGCAGATAACATTGCTTGGAGGAGGGTAAGACGGAGGAGACTATTTACACCTTCAGTCAGTTCCATGGACAGAAAACATGACATCACTCCTTTGTACATGCAATACTCCTGTAGGCTCTACCTGATCGTAACAAATGGAGTGTAGTTTAGAAGGCATAACAGACGTATCTCCCAGGAAATTTTTTTTTTGTTGTTAATTTTACTTTTTTGTTTGCAAAATATTTTTAAGTCATGTGGGAAATTAAATTACAGTTTCTTCCAAATGTGGCTATTGCCGGGAGAACAAGTAGGTATGGGTAACAGAAGTCTTTTGATTTAAAAGGATATTGTTTTGGTTAAACTTCAAAGGAATGGGTCCCTTTCATAAAAAAGAAATGCTTTAAATACAAACAGTGGCCTCACTTAAGGCCAGATACTTCCAGCTGGGCAGACAATGATAATAACAGAAGGACCAGTCTCTAAATAACAAATCTGGGTTTGACCAGTCTGGGAAAAAGGTGGTCCCCAGAGATTGAAACCAGAGTCAGGGTGTGATGTCAGAGAGGCCACTCTAGTTATGTGGGGATAGCGGGCGGCCGGCTGAAGGTATTCCTGGTTGTATGTTTGCAATGAGAAGTCAGTTATGCTTTTGAACATTGAACTAATAACATCACAGGTTTGGTTCGCCATATTTCACCGGTTTCTAGCTGGGGGTAAGCTTTTTCTACTCTGCTTAGAGATTCAGATAGGTTTGACATAGGTTTTCCTGTGAGATCTCTATCTTTTTCAAATGTGTTTATTTTTAGCACTGTAGAAATACTGTATTTTCCTTAGTCTTTAGTGTGTATTATCCTGTAACATGTAAATATCATGGAGTCTTAAATGTTATTTTTATGTACTTAATGCTTACTGTGACTAAGTCTTGTCAGGTATAGATAATCAGGGGTAAACTAACAAGTCTTTAATCACTCTGAAGAGACAGGCTACAAAGTTGCCATATCAAAAGTAAAGTGTTCTCAGTTGTGACAAAGGGGTGGGTTGTTTGCCTTTTGAGAAAGAGCACTGTACTGTGTGAGCAGTAGCTCTTGTGGGATTCAGACCTAGAGATACCTCAAGTGAGAGTCATGCTAAGTGGTAGCAGCATACCAAGGTAACTATTTAGGTGCCTGAAGGGTTGTGAAAACTGGTAGCAGTGCAGACCAAGTTCTGGAAGAGAACCAGTCTGTGACAGAAGGTTTATTAAAGGTGGATGATTAAAGTTGTCACTTTTAGAGGCTTTTTTTTATTAATAATTTGGATAGTAATGCATGGTGGTATAAGTTTCTTGGGGCAGGATTCACAAAACTTTGCCTGGAGTGCGACCAGTTTGCCCAGGAGCAAACTGGTCTTTGTGAATAGCTGATATTCACAAAGCCCTGTTTGCCCCCACAAACTGGGTTTGTGCCTAAAAGCAGTGAGGGGGCCACCAATTCAAATGAGGGGTAGGGACCTGCATATACCGACAATCCCATTCACAAAGGAATTGCTCCACACAAGGGCCTTGTGAAGGTCCCTGCATGGATCAAATTACCACTGAAAAACTCCATGGTAATCTGCACAACCCTAGTGGTTGGCGGAGGTACTATGGCCTCCCTTCCCTGTCCCAGAGCCCCTGAGCTCCCACTCATTACTATAAATACATATTTTCCATAGTGCAGTTGTCCTACCCCATCCCCGATTGCCTGACCATCCACCCATTCTTAAAAGAAAATCATTTTCGTAGTGTAGTGGCCCTCCCCAGTCCCTGATCGTCCAATGACTCACCTGATAATACAAATATATTCATTCTCATAGTGTAGTGGTCCCACCCCAGTCCCCAATCACCCGATGACCCACCCGTTATTAAAATAAAATCTTTCCATAGTGTAGTGGTCTCTCCCTGGTCCCCGATCACCTGATGACCCACCTGTTTTTACAATAAAATCTTTCCATAGTGTAGTGGTCCCCGCAACCCCCACCCACTCTATTAAGCACACACCACCTTGCTCCCCCAGCCCCAGCGTGGCCATCAGTCAGTGAACAGCACAGCCCTTCTCACACCTTCACAGCTGCCTGCCAACTGAACTGTCATTGACAGCTTATAGTATACTCTACAAGCCCATTGGAATAGAAAGCTCCCTTTTGTTGATTATGGTGACATAGTCTACAGTGGACCTTCCAAATCCTCCCTTTCTAGACTGGCCCCCCTTTCAACTCTTTTTGTCATTTTGCTTTAGAGTATTCCCCACATTCTCACCACTGTTCACTCTATTCTGCCCTTTCACTCTCTTAATGCCAGGCACCTTGAACACTGTGCCTCCTTTATATCTAAATTCTGGTTTGGTTCCCTTCCTTCCTACCTTACTTCCTCTCATCCTCTCCTCAACTTCCTATTATTTCTCCTTTTAAACCCATATCATGAGTTCTAGTTACTTTGCCTCTTTTTTTCCTAGACCAACAAATTCTAGGGATCAATATTACTATAGGCCTTATAAACCAGGCATAAATTGCCTCTCATTCTCCTGTACTCCAAAGAAAACAAATTCAGCTCCCTTAGCCTCTCCTCATAAGTCAAGGATGATGTTAGCCACCAGTCTTATCGCTCTCCTCTGCACCCTCTCCATCCTCCTCACCTCTCCCTTCTTGTATGGTGCCCACAGCTGGACACAGTACTCCATGTGCAGCCTCACCAGTGCTGAATACAAAGGCCTTATCACTTCCCTCTACCTACTTCTAATGTGTCTGGCTATGTAATCTAGAACCCAGATTACACTTGCTGACTACACTTTTAGCTGCTCCTCGGATGTTAGTCTGTTTGACTACTACAGCCAGATCCTTTCCTAGTTCTGTTGTTAAATTCCTCCCTGCATAACATAGGTTGACTTAATATTCTTCTTTCCTAAATGCTTATCAGCTAATATAGTAATATAGAAAGAATACTGTGATCCATATGACACAGTAATCATTGCTACCATTAGATATGAAACGGTACTCTAACTCACGACCTCATTCTGTACCTAACAATGAACAGGTCTCCTTTTGTAATGATTTTGTCTCCCTAAAATTAACTGAGTTTCCTCAACCTTGCTTAAGGAGAACTATCAGAAGAAGTGAAGCCCCGACCGCTGCACAGATCAGGGCTTCACCTCTCTGATTCCCCACAGGCACCATATGCAATGAATACTTTTATTACCTGGCACTCATAAACATCTAAACCTCCGATGTGCCTGGCATTTTAACTATGGCGCTCCTCAACCCCCCGGGATCTCACTGGTAATACCGCGAGAAAATGAGGCTGCACTGCCCGTCGCTTAATAGTGCCCTTACATACAGAAAGTTTACAATGTGTATATCTCCGATGCTCGGCACAGTTTTTATAGAATTTGCCTAAATCACATTGGTCTGGCAGCATGCCATATTGGATTTTTGGCGTAGCAAAAACCCGAGTGTAAAATCATTTTCTTTTTTCTGAGAGACATAAAACATACTCATGCATCAACTACTTTATAGATTGTAAATCCTTACTTTACTCAATAGATTATGTCAGATATAACCCAATCAAGCTCTCAGATCACTCTCCTATATTGCTAAGCATTGCATTCAAGGGCACCACCAACCTAGCAAGATCCTGGACGCTAGGTCCACATTCTTGTTTAAATATATGGAGTTCATAGGAAAAATTATAAGAGAATCTGAATTTTTTATTAAAAATAGCAGAAGAGATGCCAATGAACATTATGTGGAGTGCATATAAGGCAGCTATCAGGGTATTACTATAGCTTATGTGTGTAAAAATTAGAGTCCAGCAGGAATGAATCAATACATTAGAAGTGGAAATTAAGAAAGCACTGAAAATCATGCAAGAAGAGAAGTATATTTTCTTCTTCATTATTTAGAGAGACTTAGATAAAATTATAACACCATTCTTAATGAAAGGACAAAAAGGTTAATTTATATTAATGAGTAGCTCTAAATATTATATTTATTCTGACAAAAGTGGAAAATTGGTATACATGCTACAGAAGGAAAAAGCAGAAAGACATATTGCACACATACAAACGCAGGAAGGTAGCATGTCATCAAACCATGCAGTTATTAATAAACAATTTCTGGAATACTATAATGACTTATGTAAATCAGATATTAATAGAAATAATGATGTGCACAGAGATCAAACATTACGGAACATTCCGAAAATAAATGATAGCCAGCAAAAACTCTTGGATATTTTGATCACAGCATTAGATATGCAGAAAGATATAGCTAATTTAAAACTTAGGAAAGTACCAGGCCTGGGTGGTCTAAATATAGACGTCTATAAAACTTTTAGTAAAAGCTTGACACCATATCTAGTAAGGCTGTTCAGCTAATTTCTAACTATAAAACTCGTTCCCTCCTTTCTTAATAAAGCCGGGATTATGGTAATACCTAAAAGGACTAATCATTATGCTTTTCATATTGTCCGATTTTAATGCGATTATAAGACCTTTTTAACTAATATTGTAGTCTCAAGAATAGAAATCATACTTCCTACAATCTTTAAAGTGGATCAGGTGAGCTTTGTCAAGGGAAGGAGGGACACAATAACATTAGGAAAGCATTGAATTTCCTGAACTCTAGGGAACCCCAGGACTATTGTAATGTCTCTAGATGCAGAAAATGCTTTCAACTGGGTAGAGTGGTCCTACGTGTTGATATGTTAAAACAATTAGAAGAGGAGAAAAGTTTAGAAAGTGGATCCAAATTATACAGAGTCACCAAAAGCTAGTGTCCTAACAAACAGTACACTTTCTGAAAGATGCACCTTACAGAGGGGCTCTAGACATGGGCGTTACCTCTCACCTCTACCATTTAAATTGGTCATAGAACTGTTGACAAATACTTTTAGACCAACACAATACCAGGCTTTCAGTATGGGTGGAATGGACTGTCATGTGTCAGGCTGTAGAGAGAACTGGGCTAAATCTAGAGCCCTACCAGTTACCCTTCATATATCTGACTTGACAAAGTTTCAACTCCTTTCCAACTTAAGACGAATTCTCTCACTTATTTAGGTGCAACCAGCATTTAATTTGATAAATACATAAGAATAAACTTGGAACCCTTAGTTAAGAATAGGGTTGGCAGTTTTCGATTTTTATTTTTATAATTTCGATGGAAAATACTCGATTTTTATTTTAAACCTTTTTCCCAGGTCGTATTGATTTAAACTTTACCAGCTGCACGGAATTATGGGGTTTTAAGCATTCATTTTGATTTGTATCGATTTAATTTTCACTGTTGCAGTTAATGACAGCAAATGCTGAGGATTTACAAACTGATAAAAGCACAAATTGTTATCTTCACATGTCAAAATAGCAACAGAACTTACTTTTTCTATCTGTAAATTTAGATTATTATTGATGGAAATATTTTTTTTCATCTATTTGTATGTGAGCAGTGAAATCGTTATTGATCTACATTTACCGATTTAAATCTAATACTGCTAAGCCTAGTTAAGAATAATGAAATAGATCTATAAAGATGGCAGAACCTACCAATATCCCTACTTCGGAGAATAACCACAGTTAAAATGAATATGGTACCTCATATGCCATATATGTTCCAGGCATCACCTCTTATAATACCAAAACACTACTTTAAAGAGGATTTCCACCATTATAAAAATGTTTTTTTATTACAAAAAAACCCTTATCTCATCTTA
Source organism: Neoceratodus forsteri (assembly GCA_016271365.2). NCBI lineage: Eukaryota > Metazoa > Chordata > Ceratodontiformes > Ceratodontidae > Neoceratodus > Neoceratodus forsteri. The sequence continues at coordinate 1,784,414,382 of CM057449.1, forward strand.
CGCTGGCAATAGTCCTTTGATGCAAAAATGGAATATAATAACTGTCAAGCAATTTTTTTAGATTGACTCAGCCAGTTGATATTTGCTGTAATAACCTGTGGGTTATCACAACATTCACGTGGTCTGTCTGTCTGTCAAAAATGAGCAGTCATTAGCTCTCATTCTGTGTGTGGGTGGGCTTCAATAGTTCCTCAAACATGGTGGTTCTGTATCTCCGTTAATGAGGAGCTGCCACAGCAAGACCCTCACTTTCTCATAATCATTTTTTCTATCTATCTATCTGGTTGATCCTATCTTTATATTGAAAAACAATCCTTATCTGGTTGATCCTGTGGTTCGCCAGCTTCAGGTAATCCACACTGCAGGTGGGAATGGGTCAGTGGCTGACTGCCTACACTCAGAGATAAGTACAATCATGATCGTGATTTCAAAGAAAAGAAAGAAAGAAGGAAACTCTAACTCTGGAGAAGGAGGGAGGGGGAGAGAGAGAGTGGTGTGTGTGTGTGTGTCTGTCTGTGTGTCACATAGGATCACAGGATTCATGCTGGGAAAAATTGCTCAGCAATTATAAAAAATAAAGGATGGGAAGTGTGTATACTCAAATTTAATGCACACCCTCTGTGTGGGATACTTTTATAAACCCTTCGAGCTTCACTCTTGTGGTTTATGTAGCATTCTACACCGAGGGTGTGCATTAGATTCTCATATCGCACACTTCCCTCTCCTTTATTCTCTATGTAATCAATACGTCCATTACTGGAGGGAAGGGGATCAAAAATAGCATTGAACAGATAGCCAGATGACACTTCCACTTCCCGGTCTGCTGGCACCATCCCTGTGCTCAGACAATTTGTGACATCTAACCAGGGGGTGCGTGAGGACACTCCCCATTGAAGTCTATGGGGCCTATTTTTCACGAGAACTTTATGTTTAAGCAATCTTTGATATAAATGAAGGCCAACACTTAACTAATTGGGACCCCCTCCCCTCTTCTCCCTCCACCACCAGCAACTTTTCTCCTCATTCTGTGCTATCCTTTCTTAAAACTGTCCACTGTTTTCAGGGAGACTGCCTTCTCTGCAACTCATTCCACTTGGCCACTGCTCTTTTGATGAAAATGTGCCTCCTCATCTCTGTCTTGAATCTTCTTCCTACCAGCTTTAGGCTATGCCTCTTAGTGGACATGTTCTCACTAAGACTGAAGAGGTGTCTGTATTCACCCTTTTAATACCTGTAAGTTATTTGAAGGTCTTGATTATATCTTGCCTCTCCTTCTGTCCTCAAGGGAGTATATGTTGAGCCCCTGAGCCTCTCTTGTAGGTGTTGCCCTGTTGGCCCTGGATCATGTTGGGCACCCATTTGTGGGACATCTCCAACAAGTTCACATCCTTCTTTAAATAAGGGCACCAGTACTGTACACTGTGCTCAAGGTTCGGTGTAGACCTGTACAGTGGGCAGAATAAGCTCTGCATTTTGGTGGTAACCCTGGCTATACAGACCAGCATCCAATTTACTATTGCTGCTGCTCTCCTGCAGTGTACCGAGTGCTTCAGGTCACTTATGATGATCACCCTCAGGTCCTTTTCTTTCTCTGACTTGACAACCTGCACACCACCCAACCAGTATTTGGTCTCAGGGTTTTTCGGCCCAGATGCATAACTTTGCACTTTTTTGCATTGAACTCCACTTGCTTTATGCCAGCCCACTTTTCAAACCTAGCCAGGTATTCCCTAAATTCCTGTCTCTCCTCCTCAGTGTCTACCCTCCCACAGAGCTTTGTGCCATCCCCAAACAGGTACATTTTACCTTTGATCCCACCTACTATGTTACCAATGAAAATAAAGAACAAAACCGGGTCCAAGACCGGGCCCAGATCAGGACGCACTGGTCAGGGCCTAACATCCATGAATTCACCCTCCGCTCACCACCTTTTGGCTTCTGTCTTGCAAACAGTTTTTGACTCATCTAGCATGCTTGGCCCCCACTCCCAGGTCTTCCATCATCCTGACCAGTTCCTATGTGGCACAGGGTCAAAGGCATTGCTGAATCCAGATAAAGGACATCAGCTGTTTGGTCCCTGTCCACTGTCCTTTTCACCTAGTTAAAAAATCCAATCAGATTAGTCTGGCAGGACCTTCCGGCCACAAACCAGTACTACCTCTCATCCTGCAACTCATTTCCTTGAGAAAACTCACCAATCTTTCCTTCAGATAGTGTCCATCAGTTTCCCCACTATTAAGGTCAGACTGACTGGCCAGTAATTCCCTGGTTCATCCCTTGGACCACTTTTCTGGAGGGTTACAACATGTGCAATTCTCCAGTCCTGGAGCACAGTCCCAGACTCCAAAGAGGTGTTAAACAGGTCTGCCACGGGAAGCTGCAGAGTTGCACAAAGGCTTGGTGGGGTGCTCAGTGACAAACATTCTAAAGTACAAACAGACCGGTTACAGCACTTATCCAACACACATCAGAAACAACGGAGAGTACAACACTGGTTGTTGACTTTTAAATCTCCATTTAATTTAGAAAAAAAAAAAAAAACGACCTTCCTGGGTCAGGAGACAGACAAAAAGAGCTCTGACATTTCACCTTTGTCTAAGGCTTTATCAAAAGATACTGCCCTCTGGGGAGGACTCCTTTATAGCAATACTGTGTCACATGTTAAATCTTAAAGTGCTAATAATGTATACATCATTTTATAAATTGTGTTAAATGCCTACACATAACAACATAGGGGGCCTGCCAGCACCTACCTCAAGTTCCTTTAGGACCCATGGGTGCATGCCATCTGGTCCTAGGGACTTGTCCACCTTAGGGCCTTTAGGCCCTTATACACCTAGTCTACCTCTATTATACCCTTCATGACTTCCCAGTTCCTGTCCCCACCCACCTGGTCCCTTGTGGCAGTGGTCCTTCCTTGTCTATAATGAAGACGGGCGCAGGCGGTAGCTTAAGCACCTTAGCACCTCTGCTTTCTTCAGGTATATTTTCTTTGTAATAAATAAGAGGTCAAGGAAGCAACAGAAGATATACAAAATACAAACTAAATTGGCCCAGATATTCAAAGCATTGCCCCAGGGCAAATGTAGCACTGCACAGCGGACAAACATTGCCTGGACCAAATAACCCACCAGATTCAAAAGGAATAGCCTGGTGCTAATCCTACTGAATATAGCATGCTAAGGAAGCCGGGCAAACTGGACTGGGAGTGCAGGGCAAAAAAAAGCCTGGGAACAAGACAGCTCTGAACTATAGCAATTAAGCAGCAATGAATGTAGCACCCAGGCAAGTAGCAAACACCCACAGGAATACAGTGCAGAGGTGAGCCTGTAATGCCCTGGAAGTCATGCAGTGAAGCACAGCCCTGAAAGGGCCCAAGAGCAGACAGCAGTGTAGAACCCAGAACATGGCACACACCCAGCCATGTGAATGTCCAGAAGCCTCAGGACCCAGGTGCAAAACCACAGAACAGTACAAACCCATTGAAAACACAAGCACCCAAGAATGACATAGGACACAGTATAACCGTGAAAGTGTAATGTATAATGGACCCTTGTTGTTTGCAGTGTATATGCTGCCTTTAGGAGATATCATTAGGCGATACAGTCTGGGTTTTCACTGCTATGCAGATGATTCTCAGCTGTATTTGTCCTTTCCGCCCGGGCAAGATGGTGCTGTCTCCATGCTAGACAACTGCCTTGCTGAAATCAGATTATGGATGAGTTCTAGCTGGCTGAGACTGAATCCTGATAAGACTGAGGTGTTGGTAGTGGACCGGGTCATTCTGGTGGGTTTTGGGTTGGCAACCACGGGCTTATTGCTCGGTGGTATGTCACCACTACTCTGATCGGGTACAAACCTGATCGTTATTTTGACGACGGTTTGAGCTTAAAATGTCAGGTATCAGCCATAGTCAAATCCTCTTTTTCATCTGAGGAATATCGCCCGGGTGAAACACCTGGTCCCACCGAACGATCAGCCATAGCGTTCGTCCCATGCCTCCTTTATCACTACCCGTCTTGATTACTGTAATTCCTCTACCTAGGGCTATCTGGGGTTGATATCCGTTGCCTGCAGCTGGTGCAGAATGTGGCAGCAAGGCTTTTGACTGGGATCTCTAGATCCAGCCATACGCCTGTGCTCCCGCGAACTGCACTGGCTGCCTGTTAGGTGATGGATCACCATAAGGTTGGTTTACTAACCTTTAAAGCCTTACATGATCAGGGACCCAGCTACCTGAAAGATCTCTTGGTACCCTATTGCCCCTCCGTCCTCTCCGCCTCCGCCAACAAGGGATTGCTGGAGATTCCCAGGGTTCGATTAAAAAGATCAGTGTTCTCGTCTTTGCTTTTAGCATCAACCCTGTGGAACTCTCTACCTGCTGGTTTAGAGAATGTCCAACCATTGAGAAATTCAAAAGGAGTTAAAGACATATTTATTCGGTTTAGCATATCCTAGTTATGGCTGTTAATTTATGATTATTTTAATCTATGTGTATATGTGATTTTATTGTACAGCGCCTTGGTTCTGAAAGGCGCTATAAATAAAGATGATTTGATTTGATTTGATAATGTTACAAAGAAAACAAAATTACAGATAAGCAAGAACAACAATATGCACAACATAAAGCAATGTTATGAACACAAAATAAAGCACTGCTACAACTACTACTACTATTTCCTACAACTACTACAGTTAAGCAGTACAGTAACTACTACCATTATTACTACTACCATAACTACTACTGCCAGTACTACCACTACAACAAACACAAAAGCTACCAATACTACATCTACAACTACTAATACTAATACTAATACTAAGACAGCTACAGCTATGGAAAAGGAGGGAACAGGGTTGTGGACACAAAACAAAAAGGAATAAAAGGCAGCAGAAAGCACAGCAGTCCATTGGGGGGGGGAGGCAAACAAAACAAGGGAATAGTCCTATGACTGGTTGCTTTGTGGTTCCGGCAGTCATGCCTCAAGGACAGCAGCCACCCTTCTGGTCTCTGCAATCAGCACTGCCTGCTGTTCGGTTAATGTCCACTGTTGCCACGCAGTGCATTGAAGGAGGTCTTCACTTCTCTACAACTCTTAAGGCTGGGTCGCCTACAATGATGAATGCCGTGGACCTAGAGGAGGAAAGGGGAAGCATGTGAGGATGGGAAACCAGCAAGGAGGCACAATGCAGCCCCAGGTGTCAGCCCAGGCATTGACAGCATGTCCTGACAGCCGCGCCCATGTGGTGATGTTAATCACAACGGAATGCACACCCGACAGGCTCCCACAGGGCGGGCCTGGATGACACAGGCAGCAACCAACAAACCAATGGACACAGAAATGTGTGGAAGGCCCCGACAACACCATGGCATAGGTGACACCACCCAACCCAGCAGTGCACAAAGTGAGACAGTGCAGCCAGACAGCCAGTCCCTGAGACATCAGCGACCGTGGGCCATGTCACAACATGCACATGGGAGGACACACGTTGGGATATGCTGCCCATAGGCACAGAACAACGTAGCACAAGGAAAAGCACAACAACAACCAAAATGGACAGCAACAAGGTACGATGGCATGCAGCCGGTATGAAAGCACAGCAAGGCATGTGGTGCTGACAACACACACTGCAGCAGCTTGCCCATGGCAGGCAGGCATGCATGGAACCACCCATGGCACACATGACCAGAGGCCATGGGCCACCACTGGCGGGACAGCAGTGGGCCAAATACATGCCCAGTACAGTGCTGCACAAGCGGCCCTAATACATGTCATGCACCCCACTGGTGGACAATAACAGGTGCAAGGTGGCAACAATGCACTCCATACCACCACAGTCCACCATCCCATGCACCCCCAAGCATGACAGGTGTGCCTACACCAGATACAGCAGGGACAGTGGAGTGGCAGCTGGGTGATAAACAGTAGAACCACTCCACTGCCATATGCAAGAGGCAGGCATGATGGGCAGTGCAACACAAGCTGGGACAAGAATGGGGCACAACACCAACACAATGCAGGCATGGCGATGACCACCAGACTGCCCATATTAAGGCCACCCCATGCCACAGCAGCGGCCATACTGCAAGGCACACACACCAGCAGGGGTAGGCTGACCATATGCCTCCATGCACAACCCTTGTACTGTACTGTGTGTATTACAGTGGCCTACACCTAGAATACACACATGCCATGTGAATGGCAGAACAGGGACAACGACAAATGAATGTGAACGGCAACGCCATCTGTGCATGCCACACGGGCCCGCACAGCACAGTGGACCCACACGGCCCCCCCAGCCACAGTGTACAGCAACTACCCACCCAGACACCGGCAGCACTGTGCCACACAGGTGGGCACACAGTACAGTGGTGCACCCGCCATGGTACAATGCACACAGCCGTGCACTCAGCAGTATGGGTAATGGCAGACCATTGAAGTGACCACACAATCCAGAAGCACAACACTAAGTAAAACAAAAATGTACTCACGCAATACTCCCCTGGCCTAAGGGTTGCTTTCCTTCGCCCACTGTGGCATGGCTGGCACCCTAGGGCTGCTCCGGGCGGGCGGCTGGGACCCCTCCTGGCCCTCTCCCCTTGGGCTGTGCTGCATGATTCACTCTGCAGTGGAAAGAGGTAACAGCACCATTAGCACACGACACGGCAGTGACCATGGTAGCCAGAGTAAGCCACAATCCCACCCCCAAAACACAGTTGACATGGCACAGCCCAAGGACAGTGTCCAAACACAAGATGCTGGCACATAGTGCCCCCCAGGCATGCTGTACCATGGCCAGTGAGGCCACCATGGCCCACTGCATGTGGTGCAGTCGCACAGGGCATGTAGGCATGGTGATACTGCAGTGGCCTCGCCACACACAGGCACACAGTGCCATGATGCACACACTGTGATGGTGTCAGACCATGTGCCAAGGAAACAGCCCCCCCCCCCGCACTACACTGGTGTTAGCTGTAGGACAGTCCTGTGGCAGGTCCCCCTGCCAACATTCCCCAGACCTGTGGTCTGTGCCGTGGCCATGCGTTATGGTTGCACACAGCATGACTGCATGGCAACTCCCATGGACACAGCAATAGGTGCCACGCAGTGACCAGCACTGCAACAACCGTGGATGTTGTATGGCTACTGTGCTGCCCCCCAGACACCCTGTTGTACAGTGCCACCCATGGGACCCACGTCAGCAGCCACACCAACTGAGCCACATGAGTAGGCATGTGTCAGGGGTGGGGATGCCCTGCCCAGGCATACCACCAACACACCAGCACACCTGCAGTGACACACACACACACACACACACACACACACACATCACACACACACACACACACCGGCAGGCAAATGTACACAGAACATGTTGCAGCTGTGTGGCAACACCTACCTGGCCCTGGCACCGCTCCACCCTGCACCATCTGTTTAAACTGCTCCAGCTGCTGCCATTGCCTGCACCTCAGATCAGATGTAGCGGTGCCTACATTTCTCAGCATCCTGCGTGATGCCTGTCCTCTCAGACAGGCAGTGGGCAATCGAGGACCCACACTGCTGTCATGGGAGGTCACCCTCCCTGACCTCCCCAAACAGGTGTCTATGCCTCTGCTGTACTAGCTGCATGAGGTTTGCAGTCTCAACTTCCCCCCAGCGCCTGTCCCTGTGCACCACTGTGTACTGCCTGTGCTTCTCTGGCATTGTAATGCAGAGGATATATTTATTTTATGTGGTCTAACCAGGAGAGACCCGCAGATGTGTTGGCTACTGGCCCTGACTGTGACACACCTTGGACCTACTGGCTAACTGAGCAATAGTGCCATGCTGTCACATGGTATAGCATTGCGCTACCCGGAAGTAGGCACAATGCGCATGCTCGACCCTGCCATGACCCCAGCATGGCCATGAGTGTGGATGCATGCACCGCCGCACAAGGTGCCAGAAAAGCGGTGTTACTGATCCGCTGCACTGGGGTGCTAGTGCAGACCAATGACCACACGCCATGCACTGTTGGCGCGCTATGTCACATTGTGCTGTGCTAACGTAATAGTGCCATGCAGGATGCCCATATAGCCGGGCGCTACCGGTTTGCCTGGCACTATGCGCTTTGCCCAGCGCTAACACGGCACATATTCAAACGGCCTATGTAAATGAGGTTACTTGGGTATGCAAGAGGCAAACGGTGATTAGCATATCATTGCCATCTCATTTGCATGCCTAACAGGCATGATTGCCCAGCAGTGCTATTAAAGGGCAAACCAGTGCTCCACCTGTGATGTCAATAGGGACTGCAATACTCAGCAGATGTCAGAGGTGAAACGGCCTTACATAGAGGAGTATGTCTCAGGAGCAGAGCAGCAACAGGCAGGTCTGTATACCAGCTAGGCACGCGCTGTCGCGTACAGGGATTGTGTGTAGGCCCTGCCCTGCACTGTACACACATGTGTATGGCTACTGAACATGCATGGGACAGAACACACTCCTGCAGGCCCCCATGTCAGTACGATACTGCCCTGTCAGTGGTGTACATCGGCAATGTGCCTGTCAGCCATCTGGACGGCACAGCCCATGTGTGATGCCTGTGTCAGCATGAGCACACTCTGCACAGTGTGGGTTCTACGTACCAGGGGAGGAGTGGCCTGCAGTTTCCCCGGCCATGTGTGGCAATGCATGTGCCGTGGCCACGTGAGGGTAGGTGACCTTGTTATGGCTGCAGTGTCTGTCGTAGCATGTGCCCATGGTGCAGGGGATCACAGCCACAGTGCGGGTCCACAGGCAATGTCTGCACCATGCACACAGGAGTAGCCATGTCGCAAGGTTGCATTGTGTGCTGTATCCTATCGTGTTGTGTTGCGTGTGGCATGATCAGGGCCGGCGCTATGCAACTACTGGACATGCATGGTAGGTGTGTAGGGCAACATGCACAGTGTGTTCTGATTGTGTCATGCACTGCAATCACACCACAGCATGTGACCTGTGTCTCTACATGTCCTCATAGGTGCCGCTGCACAACAGGAACGGATCCGTGCCTACAAGTTCTCCCAGGATGAGCTGAAGGCCTTGATACATGGGGTCAAGGAGTGGGAGCAGGTGCTACATGGCCACAAGGCCACATATTCTGTTGTGAGATAGATGTGGAATGCCATAACAGTGGAAGTGAATGCTCTGGGTGGCTGGAGACATACCACGGATGCCATCAGGAAATGATGGAATGATCTGCTGTGATGGGCCAAGGAGGAGGAGGCACTATGGCTCCGTGTATGCCTACGGACCAGGGGAGGGCCACGGACCGTGCAACAGCAAGAGGGGGACCCACTCATGACTCTGCTCCTTCTACACTGCTGCCCATGGCGGTTGATGGTGTCATTGGTGGTGGGTGCGAGATGCCACTCACACCACCTAGGACAGATATGGTGCTGCCTGTGTCCACCCTACAAGGCATGCTTGCACTGATGCCCGCGGAACATCATAATACTGATTTGTGGCATGCAGTATGCACCCATGGTGGTGTTACATTGTGCACATTGTACGCATGACACATTATAGTGTACTTCCGTTGCCTGTGCAGGGCATTCACCGCTGCATTGATCCTGCTGCATGAGATGTGATGGGGTGCATGCAAGGGGCCATAATCTGCATCAACAGGGACTTTATTGTGTGAGTTGCATGACCGTGGTGTGTGTCAGACAACCTAGGGTGTGCATGTAGTGGTGGTGGTTCCGGCCAACTTTGCATGTTACTGGTCAATGACACTGTCCTTTTTTGTTTCACAGCAGTGGGTGCACAGCATGCAGTGGGCCAGCAAGTGGCTGGGATAGCAGCCGTGGTGCAGGAGGAGGAGGGGCATACCACTTTGCCATTGACCTCGGACTGGATGCCCTGCATGGACCATCTGCAACAGCACATGGGTGACAGGCTGCAGAACATGGGTTACACCTGCCTGTGAGAGGGCGACTCCTCAGATCAGGACGCTGTGGAATTGGAGGCCGGTGTCATGCTTGAGGATGCCCAGGTGGAGGATCTTAGTGGTGGCCAGGTGCTCATCCTGGACGGTCACTAGTGACCATGGATCCATGGGATCGGAGCAGGAGTACTACCTTTTTTTGAACTCTATTTATGCACCCTACCACTACCACCGAACTCTCTCCGGTGACCTCCTGATCCACCGTCTCACCTCCTTGCATGACTCGGTTTCCTCCACTCCCTCTCCGGCACCGGCATCTCCTGGGTCTGCCCTCCGGGAAGGGGTCGCCCCCACCCAGGGCGCCTTCTCAAGCTATTGAGCCACCAGGCCAGAGAGGAGGGAAGAGTGGAGGGGCCGAGCCTGACTTCATTAGTGTGGACCGTGGGGAGGCACCATCACCTATCAGCGGAGGGAGGGAGATTTTACAGGCTTGGATCCCCTGTGGAGCCCAGCTTATCATGGCAGTGTACTGCCGTGGCTTCACCCGCATGTTCTGCATCATGCTGCTTCTGTCGGCTACCCCCAGCCACTGCCAGAGGTTGCTCCTTGAACGAGCCTTGTGCTCTAACCTCCACGGGAAGAGGGAGCTGTCCTCTGTATGCTCAATCTCTTCCCTCCCCTGCCGACCCCCGATGACCCAGGCTCATTCCTGAACCCGGGTCGCCAGCATAGCGCGAGGTCTGGCGTCCAGCACCTCAACCCTAGCTGCCTGCCTGTGGAGAGGACTGTGTGTGGTGGCGTGGGGGTGGGGCCTGCTGGGGTACTACACATGGGTGCCATGGGGGTGGAGGGACCAAGCCGCCAGTGGCGTGAATGGAACTTCAGGATGTGGTCCACGTGGCGAGGTGTGTGTACCGCTGGACATGCAGTGCCACCCACGGGAGTAGTTCTGCCCCGCAAGGCACAACACACCACAGGGACTGTGCAGCCCTAGGAACAACAGCAGCCACCACCCTCACAGTGCTCCCACCATGCCCAATGGTAGGCACAACCCCAGCCAACACCGACATTGCCGATACTGGCATTGTGGTGCTGGATGGTCAGGGGTCCGGTCTTTGCTCCAGCCTGGCCTGACGTCTCAACAGGAGGCCCAGCTGGACCTGCATGCCTTTCAGCGAGAGGTGTTGCATGAGCTGTTGCAGCTGCGGGAAACTGTGGGCATGGGCTTAGCCTGTGCAGAGCAGCGGCGGAGGACAGGATGGAATGCATCCAGCCATGCTTGACCGTGGCTTTGTGGGTCTCACTGCAGCTGTGATCTTGCCACTGTGCTGCATGAGGTGCACAGTGGTCAGCAGGGTGTGTGTGCAGGACAGCGAGGCTGCGGCATGCATGTCCACAGGCAGACCTCTTGTGGTCACAGGGTGGGCATGGGCTCCAGCACTGCTGCATCGCAGGCATCTACCGGCACTGTGCGGCATCATAGCCAGCCACCCACCCTGGCTGGGTCGGCAGGTTGACAGGGACGCAGGCATTCCACCCTCCCAGCTTCACCTCAGTTTTCCTCAAATATACATCAACACAGATCACTCCTAGCTCTGTGTCCCACATGCATGGTGCATGTCATGTACGTGTTGGTAGTCACCTCAGATAGGCAGAGCTGCCATGCATGCACACTCACACACACACTCACGCAACAGCCACGCACATACACACACCCTCACACCTACAAACACACCCACACCCATACACTCACACACACATGTACAGCCTTGGTCCATTTCCCACACTGACACCTCATCCCAGGCACCTGCCACCACACCCTGCTTACTCATGCCATGGCTGTCCACCTTGATCACATGTGTGCCCTGCACTGCACATGGCACACATATCCATGTCACATACTATCACTTGCACTGTGTTGTGCACATGCTTTGTTCATTGTCATCACCGTGATGGTCTGCTACAAGTTAAAGCCTATGTCCTTGTACTGTATGTTTGCTGTGTTGTGTTTGCTCACCATCCTGCCTGTGACAGTGTCCTGATGATGCCACTTCTGTGCTCCCGGCCCTGTGTGCCATTCGAGGATCTCCTCCTCGAGTTGCTGTATACTATCCCCTGACCTCTGGCTCTGGGTCACTGTCAGTCTGTTCCTCAGGTTCAGGTGCCTGTATCCCACGGTTCATTGCCATGTTGTGGAGCATACAACAGGCTAGGATGATACAACATACCTTCTGAGGCCTATACTGTAGGGCACCACCTGACTAGTCTAAGCAGCGGAAGTGCATCATTAGCATGCCAAAGACCCTCTCTATGATGTTCCTAGTGGTGGCATGTGTCTAATTGTATCTCTCCTCAGCCACTGTGGCTGGCCGGTTACAGGTGTCAGCAGCCAGGGTCGCAGGGGATAGGTGCTGTTCCCTGTTGAGAAATGTGCACCTGTTAGTGCTGTTGTTCTGCTGTCTGCCCCTTGCCATGGTGTTCCACCTGTGTTGCTGTCCCCCACCCCGTCCCTGCATACCCCTGCCTGTCCTGACCCCCACTGTGGTGTGTGCATGCCTTGCCTGCTGATACTCACTGACTAGGTGCCCACTGGGTATCCTGCCCTCCCCAAAGGCCTGGCACAGCTGGGACTGGTGCCAGATGAAGGCGTCGTGGGCACTGCCAGGGTACTGCACAAAGACATTGCTGATAGCTGTCGCACTCCACACCACCTGGCAATTGATGGAGTGGTACCCTTCCTGTTCACATACACTTCACTGCCATTGCCAGGCGGTGCACAGATGGGGACATGAGTGCAGTCAATGGCACTGAGTACTGCTGGTAGGTGTGCATCTCATTAGAATTGCTGCATGGTTTCTCTGTGTTTTGCTGCTGTGCTGGGGAATACTGTGAATTCACCAGCATGTGGCAGGAAAGCATCTAGGAACTGGGTCAGGAGGTGTAAGGTGGCATACTATGATACCGCTATGGTGTCCCCTGTTGGTCGTTGAAATGTCCCTGTGGCTAGGAAGCACATCGCTGCTGTCACCTTCTACTCAAATGGCATGGCATGGCTGCATCTGGTGTTGGGCTGCAGCTGCTCATGCAGGAGTTCATATAGCTGCCTCAACATTCCCCTGTTCATCCTGTACCGGCCAGTGATGTGCTCATCTGGCAGGGTCTCGACGGAGACTCTGGGCCGGTACCACCTGTGTGCAGCATATTGTCTCCTTGGCATACATTGTGGGTCATGTTGGGCCTGCTCCCTTTCATCCTCCTCCACTACTGCTGCTATTAGGTTCAGCAACACTGCACTGGGGCCTAGTGCCATGTTGACTTCCTGGTCTGGTCCCTCCCCCTCTGTGGTTTGCCCTGGGTTAAGACCTGCCTTTTATAGGTGGTAACTAGTGCCGTGCTATGTGCCACGCAGTGCGGCCTTGCGCGGTGCTCTGAATATCCCATTGCGCCTGTATGCTCATTCCCGCCTCACTTTGCCCCGTGCATACATTATGGGTTTGCTCCACGTTATTGCGGTTTGTGTGCACTATCTGCTCCTTTGAATAATGTGGCTCTGCGCTAACCTGGCGCTATTCCCGCACTACTGGTTTGCGCGCTGCACAATGCTTTGAATATCTGGGCCCTTGTGTCTAAATATTTTGGTTTTCAAAGTTTTTTCAGAGGTGTCAGCAGCTCTTTTAATTGATGGTTACCAGCACGGGTTCACCAGGTGCCGGTCATGTCAGACTAACTTAATAGACTTTCTTAATGTAGTGATATAAATAGCAGGCAGAGACCAGTCAGTGGATGTACTGTACCTGGATTATAGCAGAGCCTTTCACTTGGTACCAAATAAGACACTAGTTAGAGTGATCTGAGGCTATGGGAAGAAATAACTGGTTGGATCACAGACTGGTTGGTGAACAGAATCCAGAGGGTGGTCCTAAATGGTAAATTCTCAGAGAACAGGGCTGTGACTAGTGGTGTACTGCTGGGGGGTGGTCCTAAGATCACTTCTGTTTAAAATATATATTTTTCATGTAGGAGAGAGTACCCAGGGCAAGGCAAGTCAATTTGCAGATTATACCATACCAGTGGGAGGGTTGACAGTGAAAAAGAAATAAACTTTATGAGACAGGATATGAGGAGACTAAGAAAGCAGTTCAGTATTTGGCAGGTGAAATTCAACCCACCAAACAATGTGAGAACAATTAGCAGTCCCAAACCAGGCTTGTTAAGTCCACTGAGAACATTCAAAATAGACTAGTCACTCCAAACAGCAGATGAATGAATCACCAATGAACACCACCTTCTTAAAAAATGTCATTAAATTTTTTTATTAAATTGTCTGGCCCCCAAACTTCTGCCCAAATGCTCTTGCAGGCCCCTGCCAACTTTATCCAGGGATAGAGGTCCAAATCGTCAAAGGCTTTGCAAGTTGTAATCACATTTGTGGTTAAACGCACACAAAGCTGTGCGCCTCAGAAATATGCAGCCAAAAAGTGCTAGTCTAGCAGTTTTCCTGCTTTGCATGTGTTAACCACAAATGTGATTACAACTTGCAAAGCCTTTGACAATTTGGACCATTTCTCCTTGATAAACCTGGTGGGGGCCTGCAAAAACTTATTTTATTTCCTTTTTCATTCTGTGCCTCTCTTAATCTTTTTCCTTCCTCATTCTGTATTCGTGTAATTTTTCATTACATTCTTTGCCAACTCTTTATATTTTCAGCCTCTCTTCTTTTGTTTGTGTTCTGCACCATGTACATTTAGGGATACCTCCTTTAAAAGCCCAAATCAGGACATTTCATCCAAAACATGATTTTTTGCAGAGCAATATGAAATCTCAATGAATGCAAAAGACTTCTTTGCTCTGAATAATTAGAACTAATACTTTGGCCAGGATATTCAAAGCCCTGGGTTTGGGCTCACCACAGAAGGAGTAAATTAGTGACTGGAGCACACTGCAGGTATCTTGGAGCATGCTTGAAGTACATAGTGAGAGCTTAAAGTATTTACCAGTGTACCATTGGAGGAAGGCAGGCATTAACCCGTCTACTTGCACAAACAACCACCACCTACTGGCCACATTAGGTATGTGGCCAAAGTGGCTTGCAGAAGCAAATGGGCTTAGGGTCAGAATGACAATTGCTCCTGTGGAGCAATCCACTATATTTGTGCCTCCCTATGCAAATGACCTCATAGCATTAGCAAGGCACTACGGGTCACTTGCATCCCATTAGGGCCCCATTACATGCCTGAAGCAAATGTTGCTTCCACTCTGCACCTATCAGGGCTGCCTGTTTACTGCCCATGGTGTCCAGTAGTTCCCCTCTCCCAAATTACCCACCCAGTACCATGACTTAGTCGCTGGTGCCAGTGGTTCCCTACCACCCTCAGAACACCCACCCGGTATCAATAAATATAGATCCTTGGTGGCTAGTGGCCCCGCCATCACTGACCTGGCATTGTGATATATTATTCCCTGGTGTCTAGTGGTCCCCCCTACCCTGATTACATGCCCAGTGTCATTAAATATACATCCATGGTGGCTAGTAGCTTCACGCCCTCCCATCCCACCCACTCAAGTGTCTCCACCACTTCCCGGTACCCACTCATCCAACTAGTCAGTGACCCCCAAGAGGGTGTCTGGCAAATCCTTCTGCTCACCACCACCCATGGCTGCCATCTGAATAACAGGAAGCGAGTGCTCGACTACTGTAGAAACAACTGTATAACAGCTAAATACAATAAAATGTGTATTTATACTGAAATTGAACTATAATTGCTTTAAAAACAGACTGGTTTCTTTTTTGTTTTCAGAGAAATAAATAATAACTCAAACACAATGCCAATGCCAGTGGCGTTCAAATGGCAAACTTGTCTCAGTAAAAGTGTGTTATAAACAAATTAATTATACAGTGAATTTTTGATAGCCTGAATTTTGCATAAAGCTCAAACAGAGTGGAGTTGTTTTGTAAAATGAATAGAGTGACACTAGAAGGAGCAAGTAAGATTCCTGTAAATAAATGCAAACCTTTATTATACTGAGGATATGGAAAATACACCTTGGAGGTTTGAAATATTAATTTAGGAAAACATACCCTATCACACAGAAATTATGATGGATACTGAAAATATTTTAGAGTGATTTTTTAACTTATTTGTGGATGTTTTAAAGGGTTTTGACCACTCCATGAGATACTGTAGCAATGTTATATAATATATGTGGCAGTAATGTGTATGTGTATTTATTTGTTACTTTTCATTTCTTAGACCAATAATCACGATAAAGCACCTGACTGTGAATCATTGATAAAGTAGTCTTTGTGGCCTTGGATCTGCACAAGAAAATAAAATAAAATAAAAGGAATGATTAAAAAATAAAATCTTAGTGGGTGTGGACCGTTTGAGTGTCCAAGGCAGGATTTTGGTTTGTAACCCTATGGCTATTCTCTCTCTGTCTCTGTCTGTCTCTCTCTCACACTTTCAATCAGACCCATCTGTTGGTTCCACCTTCAGTGACTCACCAAGGTGAACAACCACTGCACACACCACCGCAGTGAATATCCAAACATATTTTTTCAAGTTTTCTTGCCATCTACACCTAATGTTTCTCCCCATTGAGCTTCATCAGAGCTCTGTGCTCCTGTATTTAATAATCCAGAAACTGTAGTTGTCAGTTGTTCAGTTTAAACACTTCTGCCGATGACAGGTAAAGCGATGCTCTCTTATTTCACCTGCGTTTCTGTCAAGATTCATGCCTTCAAATAGATTGGGATATATTTTCATGTGTTTCTCTAGCTTATTTTGCATTGCTTGTACAGTTGTTGCGTGCTCAGTGCCATTCATTCAGAGCAGCAGGCCGAGGTGGTGAGAGGAGGGTCTTTGCCCTGTCGTTATCCTCCTCTAACTTGCAGGTGACATCAGGCTTCTTAAAGTGAGTCAGGTGCCAGATGGGAAGAAGGATGATGGGTGCTGAGTGGGACTATGGTGAGAGGGTACCACTGGACTACCAGGAAAATTTACATATTTTCTATGGGAATTGGGATGGGAGGGTTCCACTGGACACAAGGGTAATGCATGTATTATGGGGGAGGGATGGGGTACCACTGTACTACCAGGGAGACTGGAATACTTACAACCAGAACTGAGGCAGTAGGACGTACCAGTAGACTGCCAGGGATAAATATTTTAGGACAGTGGGGATTGGGCGAGTGGTGGGGGAGGTTTTTATGTCATTACCTGGTACCAGTGCTGGTGGTGGTGGTGGTGGTGGGGGCGGAGGTCGCACACCACTGTGGGCATTGTTAAGAGTAGGGTTCTGACATAGGTAAACAGTGCTGCCTTGGCAGCCTTTTAGCACTTCAAAAATACTTTCTGTATGCCACTGTGCTCTGTATATGAGTGGGTTCCCTCAGCTACATGGGTGCAATGGTGTATTTATTTGAACTGCTCCATGGTAGCATGTACGTCTTCATTTGTCTTTGTCAATTGTCATGTAAAATTCTCTGTTGGCTGTGACTGGGGATTAGTGCAGGCATGGTGTGTGTGTGTGTGTGTGTGTGTGTGTGTGTGTGTGTGTGTGTGTGTGTGTGTAAATGCTAATTAACTTGTCCAGCTGTCTTTTGCAAAAAAATGTTAAAGCCAGACTCTTAGTATATTTAAAATACATGGGCAAGTCTTAATATATTTAAAATACATGGGCAAGTCTGATTACTTTCTTCCTAGAAATGATGGCCTATTAGCAGTGATGATATGCTATCCTGCGAACCATTATAGGCCGATTATCCTTTCTTTGGAATCATAAGGCACATGATACATAACAGTTTGAATTCTTTTTGCAAATTAACAAGTTGCACAGAAAGTGAAACCGGAGGAGGTGACAGGAAATGTATCATTAAATTACCTGGTTAAATGGAATGCCTGGCACGGCCCAGGCTGGATAAGGGTTAGCTGCTCATATGTTAAGCCTGGAAGGATTAGCTCTGCTGGCAGAGCAGGATTTATGTTCACAAATCAGTCAGATTCCCCAGTCACTCTATTTCCTCTAATTGTAAGACTATGAAATTGTATTTCAGTGAAGAGGCTTCCCTCCCAGTTCAGGGTGGGATACCAAAATGCACAAAAATAAGTATTGCTGCAGTCTACCCTTGGTCAAACAGAGGAAATATTGTGGTTTTCTAATGGTGTCCTATCCAGTTTGACATTTCTGGCCATTAAATGCTATCACATACCCACCCCAGTGTGGGATTTAAATGGATGTTCATCCCATTTATGCTTGCTTGTACAAATTGCTTTTACTTCTGCGTTATGTAAAACTGTTATGACTCCTTTTGTATTCTCCCTAGTTGTGCCTGAAAATAGGCATTGTATTGTCTAGTCTAGAACTACCTACCTGTAAATAAAAACTAAATAAATTGATATTAAAAGTAAAGCAATTGGAAAACCTTGGGTTTTAGGAATCTTGCACTGGAAGCAACATTTCACATTCCTCTAGTTTCACATTGCAATGTCTGCCCCCCGACATTAAGAGTACATGATTTGATTAAAAAACATAATTCTAAACCGCTTCATGAGGCATTATTCTTGCAATGTAATGGGTAACACAGTACAGGAAAATACTATGTGACCAGTTATCTTGAAAACTTGTTTGCTTATGAAATAATAAGTTGAATAGTTTAATTAGTGCTTTTGTGAGTTTTCTGTTGCATAATATACGTAGATACATACAGAGATACATAGACAGTGTCGCCAGATAAGGGCCTATGGCCCACCCAGTCTACCCATTTGAGCTGTAAGTTCACTTTGTTTTCCTAGAAGTCTGTTGCCTCTTATCCCTGACCTCCAGAATTCCTTTATGTCTATCCCATGCATTCTTAAATCCTGTGATTGTTTGAGCTCCCACCACTTCCTCTGGAAGGGTGCTCCACTTGTCCACCACCGTTCAGTGAAGAAATTCTTCCTCACGCTTCCTCTGAATCATCCTCCCTCCAACTTCATCCCATGCCCTCTAGTCCTGGAACATCTTTTTGCTTAAAATAGTGTATTCCTGCACCCTATTCCTCCCTGTAAGATACTTGTATGTCTCTATCATGTCCCTCTCTCCTCTTCTCCTCCAGGAGTATATATTCAATTCCTTCAACCTGTCCTCATAGGACTTGTGATGCAATCCATGTAACATCTTTGTTGCCTCCTCTGAACCTTCTCTACCTTGTCTATGTCCTTACATAGGTAAGGTCTCCAGAACTGTACACTGTACTCCAGGTGGTTCCTCACTAGTGTCTTGTATAGTGGAATTAGCCTCCTTTTTCTGTTGGTGGTGCCCTGCCTATGCATCCCAGCATCCTATTTGCTTTACCTGCTGCCTTGTCACATTATTTCCCTACTTTGAGGTCATCAGAGATGATAACCCCAAGATCCCTTTCCTGCTTGGTGCATGCTATATCCTCACCCAACTGATATATTGTGCCAGGGTTTTTGTGCCCCATATGCATTATCTTGCACTTCTTTGCATTGAATTTCAACTGCTAAACCCCTGACCATTCTTCAAGTTTCTGCAGGTCCCTTCTCATTCTGTCTACACCTCTGGTGTGTCTACTCTGTTACAGAGCTTTGTGTCATCAGCGAACAGTGAAATTCTGCCTCTAGGTCCTGCAATGTCACTGATGAAGATGTTGAATAGGACCGGTCCCAGCACTGATCCCTGGATCCACTGGTCACTCTTCCCTCTGTGGAGTGACAGCCATTTACCACCACCCTCTGTGTCCTGCCACCCAGCCAGTTACCTACCCACCACACTACTGTCCTGCCCACACCCATATTCCCCAGTTTGTATAATAGTCTTCTATGTGGCACAGTGTCAAAGGCCTTGCTGAAGTCCTGATGGGCCATGTCAACTGCCCTCCCTGATCCACCTCCCTAGTCACCCAGTCAAAAAAAATTCAATGACGTTGGTCTGACATGACCTTCTCCTGGTGAAACCATGCTGCCTTGGGTCCTGTAGTCCATTGACAACCAGATATTCCACCAATCTCTCCTTCAGTAGTGCTTCCATGATCTTTCCCACTACCGAGGTGAGGCTGACTGGTCTGATATGATTGTCATTTTTGTCTGACAATGTTAAAGGAATGTTTCTAAAAATTGTGATAGGGTGTCCAGTTGTAAAATCCACTGCTAGAGTTATGTGGCCTAGTAGTGGCTAGTGCACAGGTTTGGGATCAAGAAGACCCAGTTTCAAATTCCATCAGAGCCACGTACTCCCTGCGGGACCCTATGCAAGTCATTTAACCTCTCAGTGCTCTTCATTCTACTCAGTTGTAAAAATGGGTAGACAGGGGACCCCACTGGAAACAAGGTGCTGTGTCTAGTCTGGACTATCCTGGGTAAATAATTTTAGAACAAAACAGCCCCATGCTATTCAAAACAGAAGGTTGTTTCTGGGTCTCTGTACATAATGTGAAGGATACTCTTCACTGTCGACCCTTTAGCCCACAAAACACCTTTGGTAACTAGAACACAGCTCTAAACCAACATGGAACAAAATGTTAATCTGTTGGTTCTTTTCAGAAAGGTTGTCTTTACGTGAACATATTTGTTTAAAGGATACTGTCAAGGTATTTTGCATGATAGTATTTCTGGTTGAAACCCACATTTTACAATTGCTCACCTGCTCTAAAATTAATTTATGTTGCTGGTTGTTTTATCTGCTTCCTTTCTTAGTAGAACTGGAATGCATGCAAATCATGTAATTGTGCCCACCTTGTTTTGTTCTGAATGCTTGATCTACTCTTATTGCATACTTCCTGAACATGATGAACCCCCAAATAGTGCAGTCACTCTGGATGAGATCGTCTCCTCTCCTCCACTGCATCTTGAGTGTCTAAACTGTGTTGGCAGTGTTTTCCCAAGTCCAAAAGATGCAGTGGTAGTTGATCAGGAAATATAAAGAAACATGTTTTAGTGTGATGACACTAGTATGGTAGGCAGTCGGTTTTCACTTTTTAAAGTGGAAAGGAATTAGAATTAAACAACCAGCTACATCAGCTCTACAGGATGTGAGCAGTCATAACATGCATTGTTTAAACTTGGGAAACTTTAAGGCCTAAGGGGTTGACAGTGTCCCTTTAAAACTAACGACTTTATACTCTTTGCAAGCCCATTACTGAATTTTAATGTAGGTGCTCAGATATATATATTTTTCTGGCCCTGGAAAATTGACCCTGCCCATTTAAGGTGAATCAAACTTTGCTGGTTATTGCTCAGTGACGTACTGTATATGAACAGTTTACACTACAGTGAGTTGAGGAAACAACGAGTCCAAGGTAACATGTGTCCATTGCTGACCCATTCTATGTGGGTCTGCCTGACTGTTTATCTTCATTTTACATTGACAATAAAAATCTAGTGGATGATATATTCAGAACATTTTGTTGCTCCTGCAGATATTTAAAATATTGTTTGCTGTCAGTAAAAATGATTGTCTGGAGTCTCAAATGACATTTCCAGAATGTATAACTTGTGTATTTTGAACAGTTACAGAGTGGAAGTTATTAAAATATTTAAAAATAAGAATTGCACAGTATGAATAATAATTTTGCCTGTCTGTAGATGCATTAAATGCTTTTTCCCCAAAATTTTGTGCTATTTGTTTCATACCTCAGGATCATAGTGGACTAAAATCATACTGCTGAGTTGTGTGGTCCCTGTGACACACCTACATTGCTGCACTAGTCCTTAGTTTGGGCATTCTCACCTTTTTTACAAACAAAAAGAAGCTGTAATATTTTGTCTGTGTGTGAGTGGTGTATTTTAACTGTGTTCTTAACCTGTTTTCTCTTGAGAGCAGGTAGAGGGGCATGATAATTCCGCCTAGAGAGAGTGGGCTACGTTACCCAACGCCCATATCTCTGGGTTTGTTTTAATTGCAAAGGGCTAGTTTTATATATATTTCAATGTGGATCTCTGCTTGCTGTAAAGTATTTTACACTTCTGGTTTATTTTGGGCATCTGTGTGCGAGTGGGTGACCCCGGGAGAAGCTCTTCCAGGTCATCACTCGCTACATAAGATGCTCTGAACAGGGGTGAGTCTTGGCGGTGGCATCGTGAAGATGCATAAGTACAGTGTGTCAGCGTGTTTAGCATGTTCGGCATGTTTGGCATTGGTGGCGTTGCCCAACCATGTAATGACTTTCTCTTTAGTTCAGGAATACTTAGAAATATGGCCTGCCGTGTACTTGTAAGTAGATACTTGTCCTGATAATAAGCATATCACTGTGTTGTTTGAGCATTTATCATGGCTTACAAAATTACAACCATTGATGGAAAAGAAGGGATTCAATGCAATAAATGTTTAATGTATGTTATAGGGAATGCACTGCAGTCCCTACCTATATTGTAGACAAATGAGAAATTATTACATGGCATTTCCTATTTAACACCCGCATGCTGGAGTTGGAATCAAGTCAGAAGGAGACATGGCTCAACACCTTAAATCAGTCCATACCAGCAACCAGAATATTCCATTAATAAAGAAAGCTCAGTAACTGAACCTATTTCTCCTCCTGAAAATGGCCACTTGCTTCATTTAGCTAGACAAAATACACCCACTAACCTTCCCTGGATGGTCCCTACACCTTGGATACTGGTAACAAAAGCATATGAGAGAAGGACCAAAATGTAGGATCTGGTGATAGATGGTTTGAGATCCAAAGTAGGCGACCATTAAAAGGGTAGAAAAGCAAATGTTTTCACATTAAGCATGGAAAATAGATATGAGCCCCTATTGAATTTAGTGGATGAAGCCCTAGTTGCCCCATTTCCACCCCATCCGATGTTACTAAAATCCTGGGCCAGAAAAATCATTCTAGTTTTCAACCAGATATATGCCTCCGCACCCTCACACCCCCTCCTTGCATAATGGGTGACTTCATCGATTTAATGGACACTACTCCTACCCCTACCGATTTTACTGCCCAAAATACAACAATGAACATGAAAGATATAAGGCAAATCTTTGTTATCGGAGACTCTATCACAAAACATCTTGATAGAGCCGCTTTGTAATCCAGACAAAGTAAATCGGACCCGTGTCTTCCTTCTCGGTGCTAACCTACAGGCCATCACAAGCATGCTTCCTACTATCCTGTCTGATAGAGGGGAAAACCCAGTAGTAACTATCCACATGGGCCAATAACATTGGTAAAGAAGATTTACTTAGCGTTAAACAGCACACGGTGGCTCCAACAAACATCCTAAATGAAATGGGGTGCGATATTACAATGTCTGAAATTCTCCCAATTCCCAGAGCAGCCCTCTCAGTAAAAATGAAAATCAAACAATATAATAAATGGCTGATGAAGTGGTGCGTGTATCAACAGCTTGCATGTATCACACACTGGGAGGAATTTTCTGGTCATTTTGAATTATTCTGTGGGGATGGTCTGCATCTTAGCAGGCGAGGCACAGCTCTCCAGGGGAAACAATTTACTAAATATATAAACTTACATTTAAACTAGATTCTCAGAGGGAGAGATATGGTATTTCAGCCTCTCTTAATGATAACGTAGGTGATACATTGACATCCAACACCTAAAATTCCTTTATTTTAACACCAGAGGATTAAAAACAAGATAGACAAGCTTAAACTACGTGTCTTAAGAATAAAGTTAATGTTATTGTTATTACTGAAACATGGGGTGATGAGAAAGCAGCCTGGGACTGTATAATACCAGGTTTTAAACACTATACTTTGAACAGGTCTAATAGATTAGGCTGATGGTGTTGCCTTATTAGTTAATAATGCTCTTGATTCAGTCGAAATCTCAGATAAAATTAAAAACCCTCACTCAAACATTGAATCTGTTTGTGTTAAAATATTATCTGATCTGAAAATGTTATACTGGGTGTTTGCAATAGACCTCCCAGTGCAGATATAACTCTTACAGAGGGTATTATTACTGAATTTGAGAATTATTGCGAACTTGGCACCATGATATGTATGGGTGATTTTAACTTAGGTGATATATTATGGGATACTGGCAATGCACATACAAGTGCAGGCAAAAAACTTTTAGCCTGCTCCCACCAGCTTAACATCCAACAATGTATATCACTACCCACTAGAGGGAATAATATTTTAGATCTAAGTCTTTCATAGTAACCATCTCAACATACAGGATGTTAGTATCTTACCCCACCCCATCTGCAATGATCACAATTCCATTAATTTTCCTAAATCATTATGTTTCTACAAACATTAATAAAACTAAAATTTATCTGTATAACAAAGCAGATTTACAAAGCATTGTAACCACACTTATGGGTATCAACTTGGATAACAGTATGTCCTCATTGGATGTAGAAGGTAGTTGGAAATTTTTCTGAAGATGGTACTGCACTTAAGAAATAAATGTATCCTTTTATATTCAAACAAGGCCAAAGGAAGCATAAGCCAAAATGTCGGTCAACACAAATTCAACGGGCACTGAGATAAAAACAAAAAATACTCAGTATACTTAAAATTCCAGACCAAGGAGCACTGGACGCCTATGTTAATATCCAAAAAAATGTAAGACTATGATAAGGAAAGCAAAAAAGGCTGGGAATTAAACCTTGCTAGGAATGCAAGTAAAGATAATGGAAAGATGTTTTACTCCTACATTAATTCTTTTAAAAAACCCATCTGTCAGGTAGGTCCCCTATTACATAATTCTAACCTTTGTCATGATCCCTAGAAATGGCCAATATCCTAAATCAAAAATTATGTGACATATTTTGCACCAAATCTAATCAAACTGATGTAGTAAATGAGTCGATATCACATTATCTGTCAACATGATTCGGGAGAAACTTCTGTAATTAAAAACAAATATTTCTCAGGGCCAGATGATATTAGTGGCCACCTACTATACCTACTACTGATCATATCTCCCATCCTCTATGTTTACTCTTTGAATATTGCCTACAGAACCATTTTGTACCCAAGGAGTGGAAGACTGCTTATGTAATATCAATTCATAAAAAAGGTCCTCGTTCTAATTGGGAAAACTACAGACCTATTAGTTTAACATCAGCAGTCTGCAAAGTACTTGAAAGCATCATCAAAGATCTCATTAGTAAAACAATTAATACTATTGATATAGAACAGCATGGGTTCAAAAAGGGCAAGGGTGCCTAAGTAATTTAATGTGTTTCTATGAAAATGTTAGCAGGAACATAGACAGTGGCATCCCTTGGGATATAATCTATCTTGATTTTAGTTAGGCGTTCGATGTTATAGCTCATCACGCCCTAATAACCAAACTACTAGATATCAACATAAATAGATAAATTATCAAATGGACAGAAAATTGGTTAGCACATAGATCCCAGAAGGTCTTAATTAATGGTCACCTATCTGACTCTGGGCTTGTTACTAGTGGAGTCCCTCAGGGTTCAGTATTGGTCCCCTACCTATTCCAAATACTCATAGCTGACCTTACTAAAAATTGTTTGTCAGCTTCAAATAAATATGCCGATGATGTTAAACTCAGTGGGCCATGTGACAGTGAAAATAATATTTCCATAATTCAACGAGACCTAAATAGCATATCAGATTGGGTTGAAATCTGGGGTATGCAACTAAATGCTGCAAAATGTAAGGTAATGCATGTTGGTTTCAGCAACCCTTCAGCCATTTATTTATTGAATAGGATTCCTCTGGCAAGTACTACTAATGAAAAGACCTAGGTATTTACGTAACAAATTATCTAGGGTATAATAAACAGATAAACAAAGTTATTAATAGAACAAATCGAATAGCATGGTCTATCAAAAGAAACATTAAATCAAGAGATCCTGGAGTTATGTTACCATTATTCAGAGTCTATGCTAGGCCTCATTTAGAATATTCATCTCAACTCTGGAGTCCATATAAAAAAAGGGAGATAGCTTTGCTGGAAAAAATGCAAAGAAAATTTACTAAGAATATAACTGGACTTTTTAATGTCCCATATGAAAAACGTTTAGAAAACTTGAACCTTATGCCACTATCACTTAGACGTCTTCGGGGTGATTTAATCTATATGTTTGACGTTGTAAATGACCTATATCTGTTTACTCAAATATATTCATAACACTAGAGGTCCTCCACTGCAGATAAGTAGGGCTAAATTCAATCAGGTATCACAAAAGTAGTTTTTTCACTCAAAGGATTATAAATCCTTGGAATAATTTACTTTTAGAAATTGTCATTAGCAAAAACAAATTAACATTTAAAAATCGTCTTGATAAATTTATCATTAACAAAGCCAATTTTGGCTATTATAATTAATTCTGGTGCTGTTATGGGCCACAGCCCCCTGCACCTAACCACCTTAGTATGAACCTTAGTATGAATCTTAGTATGTTCATAGGTCCATAGGATGATACAGGTCAGGAGCCTATAGGCTATAGTGACTCTTCATGTACTTCAAACATACCTGTATTTATTCTTTTCCATATGACTATCAAGTCTGACCTTGAGACGTATCCAAAGTCCTGCTTAATATTACTTCCTTGATGTAGTCTATTCCAAATGCTGACAACTCTTTGACTAAGCCAATTGGATCAACGAGTAGTTCTATAATTATCACCTTTAGTTGGAACAGATGGAATCTATTTTCTCTATTGGATTCAGATCTTGTAAGTCCTATACAATCCAAGAGGTCTCCATTGTTTAGTGCTCTAAATGTTAGGCACATGTCACCACTATGTTTCCTATATTGCAATGAGTGAAGGTTCAGAGTTTTTAATCTGTTCCCGTAGTCCATTCTCTTTACTTGTTTAATCCTTTTGGTAGCTTTTCTCTGTACTCTTTCTAACAGATTGATGTCTCTAATTTTGTTTGGTGCCCAAAACTGCACGCAATATTCCAGTGTGGCTTAACTAACGTCATATATATAAATAAGGGAAAAATAATGTGTTTAGCCCTACTATTGATGTTACGGAAGATGCATCCTAGAGCTTTATTTGCTGAATTTGCAGCTTTATGGCAGGGCTCTGAGGGGGATAGATTAGGTGAGATAATAACACCTAAATGACATTCTTGATTTGTGACAGGTATGTCCTTACCATAGTGGCTCAGTAGGTAGCATACTCACCTCTGGGGCCGGGAGATCAGAGAGCTGTGGGTTTAGTTAACACATCTTCACTTGGGTTAATATCCCAGTACTGACACTGTAGTGCAGCATGAGAGGGGTGCTGCACTTCTGAGGTGTCGTCTTTCAGATGAGACGTTAAACTGAGGTCCCACCTGCCTGGATTGGTGGTAGTTCAGGTGGATGTTAAAGATCCCATGGCACTTATCGAAAAGAGTAGGGGAATTTCCCCGGTGTCCTGGCCAAATTTCCCTCATTCACTAAAAATACCACCAACAGTAATCTGGTTCAAGGTCAGTTGGCATTCATCTGTATCTCCCTCCCCTGGGTTGTGCCTGAAAATAGGCAGGATTTGTCTAGTGCACTTACCTGGTCAACAAAAACTAAATAAAAATATAACGTATAGTTGGAGTGTCTGTTTCTGGTTCCTATATGCATTATTTTGCACTTTTCCAGATTAAGTTGTAATTTGTTTAGTTTTATCCACTCTCCTATTTGATTTATTTCCTTTTGGAAGTTTGCTATTGCTGTAGTATTGTTGACTATTGCCCCAATTTTAATATCATCAGCAAACTTACATTCAGATGGAATGACTGCACCTCTGAAATGCTTTTGGAATTTTTTTAAAGAATTCCATGGAATTACAAAATTTTTTAATGTAAACCACAGATTAGTTTCTCATAGTATATACAGTATAAACTCCAGATTAGTTTCTCATGGTTTCCATAAACTGCAAATTAGTTTTTCATATTATATATAAACTGCAGATTAGTTTCCCATGGTTTGTGTAAACCGCAGATTAGTTTCTCATGGTTTATATAAATCGCGGATTAGTTTCTTTTGGTTTATATAAACCACAAAGTAGTTTCTCATGGTTTATATAAACCCAGTTCATTCTCATGCTTTATATAAACGTGGTTCTGCAGAAAACAAATCCACGAGTTATGTAAACAGCAGAGAACTAATCCACAGTTGATGTAAACCACAATTGACTATTCTGAGGTTTAAATAAAAAGTGAAAACTACTGGACTTTTGGAATTTCAGAATTCTGCTCGGACTGAGTTCAGTGGAATTTGATGAAATTTCTGAAATGCCATGGAATTTTCATGAAAAAGAATTCTACGGTTTTGCGACCCTCTAATAGACAGCCATAGTTCTCTTTTACCATGTCTTACATACTGTAGTAAGCTCCATGTTTGTCACTGCTGGCCCACTGGCACAGAGGCAGGCGTCTGCCTGTGAGGCTGATGACCCGGGTTCGGAATGGACTGGGATGTCAGAGGGTTAGCCAGGGAGAAGGATTGAGCATCCTGGGGACTGCTCTCTTCTCTGGGGTGGGGGCTGTGTGTCTGGCATGCTTTGGACCTCTAATGAAGGCCGTGGGAACCACAGTGCTGGTGCCGTATCATTGGGGGGGGGGGCAGATGCTGGTCATCATTGCACATCCCTGCCCCCGATACAGCATACAAAAAAATGCCAACCCAAAGCATGAAGCTCTGCTCCACTGCCTCTGCTGCCTACTATGTCTGATGGGTGGAGCCCCGCTCCCATGGCTCTGCCTAGTGGCGGAGGCCTGGGCATGGGGAGGTGGTGAGGGTGGGAGCTGAGTTCCTGCAAGGAGATCGGGGAGCCGACAGAAAGAAAAAAAAAAAGCTCCATGTGTCATCTGATAGGAACGTCAGTTAGTCTAGGATGGAAGATGATAATGTGCATCCAGGTTCATCCTCCTGATATCGCAATAGTTGTAACCCATGATATTCTTTTGTATCACATGTTTATCCAGTTCTGTTTTGGAATTTGTGTGACTTGCTTGCCTGTCGCTACCCTTGCAAATCCATTCTATAGAGGCTATCATTTATATGTAAAGGCATTTCTTCTTAATTCCCTGTTTATACTACCCTTCGTTAACTCTGTGTTCTCTAGTTTTTGAATCCAGTATTTATGCCAAAATTGCTAAAAGTATATGATTAAATGTTTTGCCTGTTAACAAATAGTGCGGCTCTGAAGTGTAATTTATTTGCTTATTTCTTGCACCCTTGTGCAACAGTAAACTACACACATGCCACTGGTCTAACCATCCTCATTTATTCAAGGCCACATTGAATCTGTACCCCTCCCCCCAACTTGTGTGTTGAACAATCTTCCCAACTTCATATTATCTACAGATTGTGGACACCCTACTGTATGGTAACTCCAGCAAGTCATTTGGGAAGACGGTGAATAATGTTGCTGGAGGTGTGCAAACAAGGAATTATTGTGATCTAGAGCCAAGTTAGAGCTGAAGTGAGTGTCTGGCTTGCTTCTATGAGCCAAAAACATGAGTTAGGCTATGGCTGCTTCTGTACTTTACTGACAGCGTCCCCCATGAGCTGTACAAGAGGAGTTAAAAGATCCCACCTATACACTAACTGCTTAGGCTGACAGAAATCCTGTAGAAGTTAAAGTCTCTGAAGCTGCACCCAACCTGTGATTAATTTTAGGTTGAGGGACTGTCCTAAGGTTTCCTTTCCACTGATCAAAGGCTAGTTCATGAAAAGGTTTAGCATGCCCTTTTTTTGCTGTTCAGCAGTTATCTAAGACATATATTATGTTTGTGAATCTAATAACTACACAGTGTTGCACTGTCTAATCCTTATCTACTATACATGTAACATTATGTAACTTTTACACAAATGGATTCCATTGTGTATGAACTCTAACTCAGCTGGCTGTAACATGTCCTGTTTGTTACTATTTTAATCATAAAACATATTATTGAAATGCTTGTTTCGATCAAAACTGGCTTGGCTAGACCTTGGCTCTCTTTTGAGTGTGATCTGACTTTTCCATTTGCCTTGTCTAACATGCTGAAAAGGAACATTTTTTTCATTTACACAATATGAAAACATAGAAAACAACACTGAATGGGTTTTATCATGTTTTCAGGAAGCTTTCTCCACCGTTAATCAAGCCTCTGGAAAAAAAACTTGAAATTGATGTCACTTAGAAAAGTGGAGATGTTAATGTTCAAGACTGTGTGTGTGTGTGTGTGTGTGTGTGTGTGTGGGGGTTATTGTAGAAACTGTCTGCAGACAGCGGCTGTGAGTGCACGGCTGTGCTGAGGTATTGACAAGGCTTTGCCTTAACCATTGATCCTGGTATTTCCTTTCATAGGCAGACTGTGCGGTAGTACAAGGTCATGTGTAACAGCATGTTTTAATTTTGTTTAAAGCAGCCATGCAATAGTAAGGGCTCAATTAGTTTCTGATTTAGTTCGACCCCTTTTACTTTTGTGATTGTATTTTACTGTACAGTTTATTTTTTCCATTGGATCGGAGTTTGAGACTCTAGAGGAATGACCTGGATTTGTATGCATCTTTCATACAAAGTGTACATCAAACAATGCCCTAGGGTGTACGGCCCAAAACAGGAAATACAGTATGCAAAGTACAGGAAATACAAAATTTTATATATAGTAGGACAACATATTACAATATGTACAGCACAGATGCTGCTTACAGTAGGTGCAGTATCAGGCATCTATTAGGTAAGGTAGCAGAATGTCAGGCAATGCCAGCTGGAGTGGATAGTAGTCAGAAAACCAGACAAGCAAAAAGGAAGGAAATGGTGATAGTAGTGAGAGATACTGAAATTACAGGTAATAGAGAGAAAATGTGTTTTAGGTGAGACATTTGAGGCAATTGAAAAAGGAGCAGAGAGACAGAAGGTGATTTATGAGGGACCATATTGGAGGACTACTTGGAAGCAAGCCCATTAGGATCTTGAAACAAGAGAGGCAATTTCAAACCAAAGCCAGATGGGGACAGTGAGCTAGTGCATGTCACAGACAATGGGGTAATGAGATCATGTATTTTGGTGCAGGTAAGGTGGGAATCGGTGGCATTTTGGACATGCTGACATTTTGACAGCTGTGACTTTTGAAGGCTGTAGAGGAGGGAGATAAATAGTTGAGATGAGAGGAGAACAAGGATTGAATAAGGATTTCTGCTGAAGAGTGGTCCAGAAACTTGTGGGCAGGCACCATTGCAGAGATCACAGAACAGGTTTTGCAGGTATGGAGATGTGGGAAGAAAAGGGAAATTCAAGTTTAATTATGAACTGGCTGCCAAAAACGCAGAAAGATGATTGGCTGAGAGGTCTTTGAAGCCATGACTACTGTATATTCAGCTACATACTCATGGCTTCAAAAAGCCTCCAGCCACCAGCCTCCTCACTGACCACAGTGTGGAAACCACTGAGAGGCTGGTTCCCCCACCTATGTCTCCAGATGGGAGACTGATAAAAGGGGTAGAAATTTCCCCAGTAGCAGTAACCACACAGCTACAGAGGTTACTCTGAAGAGGAGGGTGACCCTTGTCAGAGGTTGGGATTGACAGTGATCCTGAGGGCCCTGACGCTAGTGCTAGGGACCCTAGTTTAGTAACTGAAGGGGACCTGTCCCATGCCTTGGGACTGTGTGAGGGGTTTGCAGCTGCTCAGAGAAGTGACCCTAGTTTAGAGAAGCTGAGGGCTTGGGCAGACTCGGATGATGCAGGAGGTGACAGCATACATAAGGTTTATTGGGAAAATGGACTTATGTATACCAGGCAGTACAGACAGAGAGGGAGGGATGCTAGGCAGGCAGCTTGTTGTTCCCCAGGGTATAGTGAGCAGTTGCTCAAAATTGCACATGATATTCCCTTGTCTGGTCATCTGGGAATCATCGCACTATGCAGCAGTTAGCCCAAATTTCTACTGGCCTAACTTCACAACAGGTGAAGAGTATTACAGGTCTTGTCACGGTGCCAAGAAATAGGGAAGGTGGGCAAGAAGAACCAAGCCGCCCTGATTCCATTGCCCATAGTGGAGAAGCCATTCCAGAGGTGGGAATGGATATTGTGAGAGCCTTTAAATACCCCCAAGGAAGAGATTCATCCTGACTGTGGTGGATTATGCCACCGGTACCCAGAGGCAGTCGCTCTATCCTCTCTGAGGACAGACAAAGTGGCAGATGCCTTACCTGGGATTTTTTCCTGTGTTGGGTTTCCACAGGAGGTAATCACCGATCGAGGGGTTCCTTCATGTCAGACCTGATAAAATGTTTATGGGAGAAGTGTGGGGGTGGTGCAGAGATGCACAACACCATATCACCACAAGCCAATAGCGTGGAGCGATTCAATAGTACCCCTAAAGTCAATGCTCGGACGTTTGCTGAACAGCTTGGGAGGGACTGGAGAATACCTTCCCACCTGTTGTTTGTATACAAGGAGGTGCCCCAAGAGTCGACAAGGATTTTCCCTTCCAGCTCTTGTATGGAAGTGCGGTAGGGCCCCAGACTGATCCGGGAGGACTGGGAAGGCAGGCATGCTACCCAGGAACTTCCATTGTGGATTACGTCCTTAGGTTTAGGAAAGGCTGAAGGAGCTTATGGGACAGCCCAGAGCAACCTGGCAGCTGCCCAACAGAAACAAAAAGTATGGTATGACCACACAGCCAGAGAATGCTCATACATGCTGGGTCAGGAAGTCATGGTCCTTATTCCGGTCCAGAAAGACAAGCTGCAGGCTGAGTGGACAGGACCATACAAAGTGGTTAGGAAGGTAAATGATGTGAACTACATTGTGGAGTTACCTGACCGAAGACAGACAGAAAGGATGTACCATGTTAACATGATGAAGCCATATGCAAATAGAGCTGACATGGTGTTTGCAGTGTGTAGTCATGGGGAGGGGACGGACAAAGGAGACCCCCTTCTGGACTTACTGGAAGAGAGTAAATGGGAGTCCTCTGTGGAGACAGTAAAATTGGCTCCCCAGCTGACCCTGGGCCAGATCCAGGAAGTAAGGGAGATTTTAGCAGACTTTGCCCCCTTGTTTAGTGCCAAGCCTGGACTAATCCCTTAGCGGCACATGATGCGGAGACAGGAACACAGACACCCACAGCAGGCAGAATATCAGGTGTCAGAGGCTGTCCAAGGGACATTAGAAGGAAGTGGAGGAGATGCTGGATTTAGGGGTAATCCAGAGATCCCACAGCCCCTGGGCCTCACCCGTAGTCCTTGTGCCCAAGCCAGATGGCTCAACTCATTTCTGTGTGGACTGTCATGGACTGAATGCAGTCACGAAGTCCGACACCCACCTGACGCCCCAGACAGATGAACTCCTGGATGAGTTGGGAGGGGTGACCTACTTTATGACCATTGACCTGACAAAGGGATATTGGCAGGTAGAGTTGATTAACACAGCTAGGGAGAGGTCAGCCTTCATCACTCTGATAGGCTTATCTGAGTTTAAAGTAATGCCTTTCAGAATGAAGAACACCCCGGACACTTTCCAAAGGTTGGTGAACCAGGTGTTAAATGGTGCTGAGGAGTGCGCCGTGGCATACCTGGATGACATTGCCATCTTTAGTACCAGCTGGGAGGAACACCTATCCCACCTTAGGGAAGTGCTGGGCAGGATACAGAGGGCCGGGTTCACTGTCAAAGCCGAGAAGTGCCAGGTGGCCATGGGAGAGGTGGCATACCTGGCATGTGGCAGGCCAGGGACAGCTCCCTCCTAACCAAATAAAAATAGAGGTAATCCAGGCATGGCCCAGACCAGAAACTCAGAAGCAGGTCAGGAGTTTTCTCGGGACAGCAGGGTACTATAGAAAATTTGTACCCAATTATAGTGGCCTGGCTGCTCCCTATCTGACCTGACAAAGAAAAGGATGCCCAAGAAAATTACCTGGGGCCCAGCCTGTGAGGAAGCCTTTTCTAAACTAAAGGAGGCACTGTGTAGTGCTCCTGTTTTGACAAGTCCTGTCTATAGCAACCTTTATAGTGTAGACTGACGCCTCAGACGTGAGTATTGGGGCAGTACTGAGTCAGACATCCAGCCAAGGGAGGTATCACCGAATAGCCTACCTGAGAAAAAGTTACTTTCAGGGAGCAGGCATACTCCATGGTGGAGAAGG
This sequence comes from Neoceratodus forsteri, assembly GCA_016271365.2. Classification (NCBI taxonomy): domain Eukaryota; kingdom Metazoa; phylum Chordata; order Ceratodontiformes; family Ceratodontidae; genus Neoceratodus; species Neoceratodus forsteri. The sequence goes on from CM057449.1 coordinate 1,784,448,320, forward strand.
AGTGTCTTGCCAAGTGTGGGCCCTAAAAATTGGAACCATACTTGTATGGGCAGCATTTGTGGTGCAGACTGACCACATCCCCTGGTTTGGCTGACACAGATGGGGAAAACATGGTGGATTGCTAAGATGGAGTTTTGCTTTGGAAGGATATGACATGACCATTCTACATAGGGCTGGAGCAACCAGTCAGAACTCAGATACTCTGTCTTGTGACTATGAGGTGAACTGATTTAGGAAGTTCATCCCATGCAGGGATAGAGCCCCAAATTCAGTGTAGGTGCAAATTCAGTCTAGGTGGGGAGGATTGTGGCACGTGGACAGCTGGTTCTGATTACAATATGATATTTTTTCTGCAATATAAAATATGTACGGGAGTGTCTGTCAGGAGAAACTGCTGTCTTGCTGAAACTGACACATCAAAACACCCCAAGGATAATTTCAAAGGACAGGACGTAGGTTAAACTACAGATATCTGAGATGTAATTACTTTGTCAATTTGCTTTGAAGCCAGTAAACAATATATCCATTTTATAATGCCCTCAGGGAAATCCTTTGATTTGCACTAGGTGTCATGAGGAAAGGGGCATATGCATGTGTTTGGGGTATCCAGTGAATTACATCAAAGAGACTTTGATGTCTGTGTGAAACTGGTCCCAGACTAAAGTGGGAAGTCCAATATGCATTTGCTTGGGGTATCCAGTGAATTACATCAAAGAGACTTTGATGTCTGTGTGAAGCAGATCACAGACTGGCTTGGGGAAATCACATGAAGAGAGGAGATTCATGATGTCACCTATTGTGTTAAAATATCTTATTAGGACAAGCTGTGTTATAAAATATGTATTTTAATACACCAATGCAGATTTAGGTGACCTCAGAGAGAAGGCGGCTCAAGACTGCTTTTAAGTATACTGAGCAGACCATACAGAGACACATTCATTTGCTGACTGAGAAAAGAGGAACATCAAAGCACTGAAAGATTAAGAAAGTAAGAATACATTAGGTAAGACCAGTCTGAGTGCATGGGTTGTAGGAATTTGCACTTTTTGTAAAATATTTTTATTTGTTTTTCCAATAAGCTATTATATACAATCAAACACATAGCTTATTCATCCAGTTACTACCATTATATCTCACAGAGACCAATCTCTTCACTTCATTCCACACTATTTTACAGTTGATTTCTGCAGAATTGCATTACGTTGATTTATACTGGTATAAGAATTATATCTGTTAATATATGTAAAATAAGATTAAATAAAATCCAATCAGATCAAGTCAGATCAAATCAAAACAAATCAATAAAATAAAATAAAAAAACAAAGTGCAACCACTACCCTCTTGCCTGGTACCTTCAATCTTCAACTCCATCCACTCTTTTCCTTACTCTTCTATCCTTCACTTCTATCCATTCTCTTAGCCTTCCTTTCCATACTATGTATCCTCCCTTTCATCACTTCATCCTTACTACTTTCACATACTGGAATTTGCACTTTTAAACCTATTTTGTTTTTAAGACTATATGTGTTGGGATATCTTGTTCTGGAATGACTGTTTTCCTATTTTTAACTATTTTAAAGTAAAGATATATATTTTAAAAACAGAAACTCCCTGGTGTGCCTTGAAACTTCTTTTTTTCATAAGTGAAGCTTAGATGGTTATAGTTTACACTGTGCATGAGCTTATTGTGGTACCAAACTGGGAAACAGATAAGAGTTCTCTAGGTCTTGCATAGAGTTCTAAGGGTTCATTTTGTAATACCTGGTTAGGTGCCCATAGGCAAAGATATCTGGCCCCCCGAAGACAGAATTATCTGAGCCTGATAATTGGGTACGCCAACAAGAGGTTATCAGTTTGAATCCCTCCAGAACTTGGGACAAAGGTGACTCAAACTCACAAAATGGACAAGAGGGTTACCTTGTTCTGTTAACTGTTCATAATTCTATGCTCAGACATTGGCACTTTGGGAGTAGAGGGCTGACCTGCTGAGTGGGGTTGTGGCAGTTTGTCTAAGGGGACTTTATTCAGTTTTGTAATGCTTGAATATACTGCTCCTGGTAGTAACTCTTATTGATTCTTTTTCCTTCCCATATAATATCTGATGTTCCTCTTATAGTAAGAAAGTATAGTAAGGAAAAGATGGATAGCAGAAAAGGTGTTTGGACAGAAAAAAGAACAGTAGACAGGAGGAAAAGTGATGTCCAACTGCTATGAAATGTTGTGAAGTCAGTGGTTAGAGCAAAAAGCAATTACTATAAACTGGGCTATAAGGAAAGTAATGGCAGTGTCAACTGAGCAGTGACAACCAGGAATATACAGTAATGTAAAATCAATGAAGTACTTATGAAAACAGCTTAAGCCATGGCAATAAACATGTCTATATTTTGCCATGACTGGAAAGCTTGAAGTTGTTTTAAAACTTGAGAATGGCACTAAGCGTTACAGTGCATGATTAAGGGTAGCATTCTGGCTGATACAGCTGGAGGTGGGTTCACAGTCATCAGGACTAGCAAACAAAATGCTCCCGTAACTGACTCCTGTTTCTGCCATATTAATGTGTGCCTCATGTTTGTCTCTCTGTAATTTTTAACTTCAACTGTAACTCTATGTTGCTGAAATTGTTCACAAGGCTCTTGTTGTTTCTGTACTGTTTTTCTATGCACTTATGACTCTGTGTAACATTGTTTTACTTATTTTGTACTTCTTCTGGTCGTGGCCTAAAATAGACATTGTATCTGTCTAGCATACCTATCCGTAAACAAAAGCTAAAAAATGAATAAAATGGACCCTAAGTCCCTTGGTCTATCACAATACTATGTGGCAGTACTATGTAAGTTAAATTTAAATAAAGTTTTTTTTAAAGTTGTGCAAAAGAAAGATGGCACCACTAACCTTTTAAACTCACTGTGTTCAGTTCCTCTTAACATGCCCATCACTTCTGTTGTGAGCAGCCAGGAGAAGGCCAGGATATTGTGGGGTTAAAAGGTTTGGGGCATCCTCTTCAATGCCTCTGTCGTTTCACTTCAAATTCCCACAACACATCACTGTGACCTCTACCTCCCCAACCTCCAGTCCCTATCGAGAGACACAAATCCCACTGCTCCACATTCATCTCCAAATATTGGTTTGGAACTCTGCTTCCTGCCTCTCTCCTAAATCCTGCTACTCCCTCCCCACAGTTCACGTACAAATTGCCTTCGCCTCCTTCCGCCTCCCACGAACACGCACCTTAGCTGGGAAACTAGCATTCTCCTATAGACTCCCTTCCCTCTAGAATAACCTCTATCATCAAACCTGCCTCACCCCTCCTTTCCTGCACTTAAGCATCTCCTCAGGCCATCCCTGTTACATCTTGTAGCTGTCCACTGCCCTAATCCACAACCATCCTACTGTCCTCCTCCTGTCTTCCATTTCTGTATCACTTAGTGACCATGTTTTTGTTCTTGTTATCTCACCATGTTTATCAAATCTCCTGTATAATACTCTGTAATGTAATCCCATGATGATGATTTATCTGCTCTTTGTATTATACTGTAATGAAGAATTTAGTCTGTATTATACTGTATATTTTATCTTTCTTCTGTATTATACTGTATCCAAATGTTGTTATCCCTTTGTTGTATTTGTACCCCTGTCCCCGGACTGAACTGGAAATGAGCTTCTGCTCAGTGTGTCTTTCTCAGTCACCAAACTTTAAATAAATAAATAAATCTTTCTTCTGCCCAGATGAGGTATTAAGGGTTAACTTTTCAAAATATTGTTCTGACATTTTGATACATTCAAAATAAGGCCAAACACAGCAGGAAAGAATCAGGAGTTCAAACACATTATAAAACAATTGGACTCCTTTCATTGTACTAGTGTTTTGAAAACATTTCAAAGGACAGTAAGAGATAGTAGCCATAGCTGGTAAAAGGTGTATGTTAATGTATCTTTTCTTTTTTGCCATTTTTTATATCTCAGCAAATTAAAAGGATTCAGAAATTCAGTAAAGAACAATTTGACATGGCCTTGAAAAATGCAGTGATATCAACTTTGATAATCAGAGGTGGCAAAAGCACCCTCTTTCTTTAATGTCTGTCTACTGGAAATAATCATCGACTTTTCACAAAGTAAAATGCATTGATGATGGTAGCACATTATTTTCATGTAGGTTTAGCTCCTAATTTGATTGCTTGTGGATCTGCCCTTATGGACTGAAGCAAATCTGACATGTTGCAGCCAGTCTCTTCTTCACCCCATCTCCCTCACTTTGATGTTTATCTGCAGGTGGTGTGACTTTGCAGTCACATTCAGAAACCTTCATGCATCTTTGGTGGGTAATGTAAACCAGATGAGCGAAACTGAAAAGGAGCAATTCTGCAGATGTGCAGTGCCTCACTTCTCCTTGAAGCTCTGTCTTCCCAGTTGCATTTTGTTTTGTTTGGCTCTCCTCTGTGAATAGGAGCAGATTATATATTGAATGTGTGGGAGTCTGGTCAGATTCATGATTAAGCATACCAGATGAATGCTAAAATTTAACATCTTTTGTCTTGCTGAAAACCCAGTAAAATAAATGTGGATTTGCTGGCATCTTGGATGCCTGGACACTGGAGTAACCCCTTGTCTGCAGAGTTCCACAGAAGCTCAGACTACAGTTCAGATTTGCATAAAATGACAGAAACACAGATGTGTTCCTTCCCAAATTATGTCACCTTTCAGCCTTCTTATGATGCCCTGTTAATTAGTCCTAACTTGAGGACTCCTTTGTTCACTGACTCCTACTATTCCTCTTCATAACAATCATCACCTTTTTGTTTTCCAGCCTCTGTTGTTAGCTTGCCTAGTATCACTTTTTCTCCTAGATCCTCCCCTAGTTTTCTTTTCTCACATATATATCCCCTATTTCCCCTTACCTCTCTGCTAGCTTGGCTTTTTTTTTTTATTTTAGATAGTTCCTGAAGAAGACCTACAGCTGAAACGTTGATTCTAACTGAATGTTCTATTTTCAGCGTGCATTTAATTTTGCTGTTTTATAGTACATGGTTAGGGCTTATTGTGTATGGAATTCAGTGGCTCTCAAAAAAGCTGTGCACATTCTAAACGTTGTGCACATTCTGTCATCAAGTGCACTTGAGTCCCTGCTTGCGCTGACTATCCCCTGACACCCACTTTCACGTTCAGTCATCGATACTTCTGCAGGCTGTAGTGAAGTCAAGTCAAAAATTGCTTTTCCAATACCAAAGTGCTTGTACATCATAAAAACATAAATATTCACAAAAACATGTAAATTGAAACAGGCAGCACAATAAATTATCCTCTAGACATTGTCCGAAAGCTAGATCAAATAAATAAGTTTTCAATGCGGACTTAAAGTCTTAGTGGACAGGCACTCTGTAATCTGATGAGATGGAGAATTCCACAGGGTCAGGGCCACGAAAGAAAAGCCCTGGCCCCTGAAGTCTGAAGGCGGGTCCTGGGACTCTCTAGCAATCCTTCATCGGAGGAGCGGAGTGGGCGGAGGGACAGTAGGGTCAAGGAGTTCTTGCAAATAATGCGGTCCCTTGTAGGTGAGCAAAGTGACCTTGAATGTGATCCTCCATCGCACTGGCAGCCAAGGCAGTTCGTGAACCACAGGTGAGACATGGCTAAATCTTGCAACCCATCAACAACCTGGCTGCCACTGCTCTGCACTAGCTGCAGGTGATGGATGTACATCCCCAGTAACCCTAGATATAGAGCATTGCAATAGTCTAGGTGTGAGGTCACAAAGTGTGGACCAATGTTGGAAGGTCATCAGGTGGAACCAGGTGCTTTATCCTGGCGATGTTCCTCAGATGGTAAAAGGAGGACTTGACAACTGCTGACAAATGAGGTTTAAGGTTCAGCTAGCCATCAAGCACAACGTCCACATTCCACACCCATTCAGAGGATCTCAACTGGTTGCTCCTAACATAAGGCCGGATGGCTGACCGAAATAGCCCCCTACCCAATGACCTGGGTCCACCATCAACACCTCATTCTTATCCGGATTCAACCTCAGCAGCTGGCACTCATCCAGTCCTGAATCTCGCAAGACAGTTTTAAAGACTGAGATAACATCATTCTGTTCGGTACAAGGACATGTACAGCTGAGTATCATCTGCATAGCAGTGAAAGCTCAGCCTGTACCACCTTATAATGTCTTCCAACGACAGCATGTACATTGAAAACAACATGGGGACAGCACAGAACCCTGTGGCACCTGACAAGGCAGGAGCGAGGGCCAAGGAAAAATCCCCAACACCACCCTCTGCATCCTGCCTGTGAGGAAAGAATGAAACCATCTGAGAACTGTCCCAGATAGTCCACAAAATAGCCACAGGTGTTCCAGCAACACCCCATGGTCCACGGTGTCAAACGCTGCAAAGAAATCAAGAAGCACCAAGATCGAATGGCTCCTCCGATCTCTCACTATCAGGAGATCCTAAGTACCTGAACTAGATCCGCCTCGGTACTATGCCTCTTCCTGAAACCAGACTGGAGAGGATCATAGACCTTGTGGGTGGTAAGAAATTCTCGAGCTGCAACACAACTACCTTCTCAATTATCTTGCTCACAAAGGGCAGGTTAGAGACTGGTCTGTAGTTTGCGAAACAATCTGGGTCTAGGGAAGATTTCTTCAAAAGGGGTGTCACCACTGCCTCCTTCAAGGGGCTCAGAAATGCACCTTTTTCCAACAAGCACCAGACTATCTCTGCTAGGACCAGCCTGATAACCTCCACATACCCCACAAAGAGGCGGGTTGGACCAGGGTCCAAACTACAGCAAGTCAGTCGCAAGCCCCGGACAATCTTCATGATATCCATGGTTGCTGTCTGGTCAAAGTTTATCCAGACAGGCTGGGTGCCTGCGATCTCCCACCGAACTTCACAACACTCATTTGAAAGGGTCAGATGGATCTCCGACCTGATGGTGGCAACCCTATCTGCAAATAATTGAGCAAACTCATCAAACTGTAGCCTGCCTTTGGCGATCACACTACCAGTCCACGATGCCTGCCCTCAGATTGTCTTAGCCTGGGATTCCCCGGAGTGCGATATTGCTTAGCAGGCACAGATGCTCCTCCTCAGCTCACACACTGTCTCTGTACCGCACAACTGCTGAACTGCTAAACAAAAGTGAGAAACTGGTACTGCTTGGATTTTATCCTCTTCTTAATATATGCAGTAAATTACAACATCTACTGGTAGCCTTTACTCAGCATAGCTGCTCCTCATCTCTCTCTCACCCTGTTACTTCCCTCTACAGAGCGGTACATTACAAAATTAAATATGGGTGACCATACACAGCTCGCCTTGTGTTTCCATCTTGGGATTGAGATAACAGCATGGACATCTAAAGCACGGCTGAAGGTCCATATGCTGTTATCTCAACACCCTCGACAGAAACATGGGCTTGTTGGGTATGGTCACCCATGTTATTCTTATATTTTGTTTCAAATGTGTTTTTGTCAGCTCAGCCATTTGGTTGAACCAGAGGCTTCTAGGCTGACTACAGAAACTAATACATTTATAGTGACATAGCTTGTGACATCATCACTCAGAAATTCATTCATTGATTCATTCAAAAGGAACATTAAGTATCTATATATTGATGGCTAATAGAATAGTAGATTTGATTATGTTTACTTGTGCCTAGCACTAAGTTATTTTAACACTTAAAACTTCAAGTATGACAATTATATACAAACCACAATTGTAAAATTAAAACTGAAAAAAAAAAAAGAAAAGCGGACTTCAAAACAAACTGGATCTAGAGAGATGTATTAAACTGAACATTATAATTGACCAACGTGTCTAAATATTATTTCTATTTTTTGTATATAAACGTATACACTATAAGATTCCAATTATTTGAAATTGCGGTCTACCCAAATATTTAATGCATTTTCGGGATCCACTGTCAAGTCAAATACTGATGGAACTTGTTTCTTTGGTGTGACCTTGGTTCAGATCATCTCTCCTGCACAAGTAAAGGCACATATTGTAAGAGTACTTATTGTATTTAAATGAATTTAGCAACCTGCTTAAGAGCAATAACAAACAACATTTCTTATATTTTGCTAGATAAACATCAGATGTAAGGGACAGGTAATAGCTAAACCAGCAAAGTGGTAGTCAGCTTGGGGAGGAAGATTAGTTGTTGTAAGGGCATACACCTTAAAAGTCAGTTTATTTCACTGAATAATAAATTACAGGTAAGGTTTTAAGTCCAATATCTCATTCATACCATTTGGACTCAGGGCATTTAATCTGTATATCCAATAACGTACTCCATTGTGACAGTTCGTTTTGTTTGTCACCTCCCTTTTTCCCCACTTACTGGTTTCCAAGCCACACAGTGCAGCTCCTTTGGATTGGAATTGTGTTTCTTCTTTAAAATGCCTTTCCACAGCCTTGTCAAGTCGAACATTGATGCCATACCAAATGTGCTCTTGTATTTCTCTCTTAGAGCTCCAGATCCCAAATAAATGTACAAAACCTAGAAAAGAAGGACTAGACGAGGCAGAGAGGAAAGGGCAGGACAAGGCACAAACGAAGCACTGAGGGAGAAGAAATAATGAGTTACAAACTGTAAATCTGTCCAGATATTCCTTAAACTCTATGCAAAACAACTCTGCTTAAAAGGGATTGAACTTCGCTCCAACCTTGCTGGGAATAACTTTCAGCTTCAATTCAACCTTTCAAGTTCTTTTCAAAATTAAGTTAAAGGGTAGTCTCCATAGTTTTACACCAATATTTTCCCCAATTCCTTATGTGCAACTGTTGTGTGCCTCCTCCAGTTGCCAGTAGTCCTATTGTTGTCCAAATCTATACCATAAATAAAATATACAGCCCTAAAGTTATCAATGTGTTTGTCATCAATGTTGCTGGAAGATGATGTCATCAGAGCAACAGATAATGGTGCTGCACTAAATGCAGTTCCACCAGTAAACCAAACTCACAATGTTTGGTTCCCCACTTGAGTATGGAGGAACCCTTTAAGTGTTGTGCACATCCTGAAGTGCAGGTCTAATAGGGACTAGGACCATGTGAGTGTGATGCTGCACTGATTTGAGGTATATACAGTATTCATATGAAGAAGTGCCTGTATGTGTTGTGTTACTGTTTCTGTTAGCAAAACAGTTTACCCAATAAATGACTCTAGGTACAAGAAGAGTTTTAAGTAGTATTATACAACTGTTGCATTATGTTGTGTGTGTTAGCATTCTCTGTTTGGATTGACACCAGCGGTGAGAAACAACCTTGCAAATAGGCCCCTTTCCTTTGTAACTAAGCAGTCAGTGATTGAATGGCTGGTTTAAGACAATAAGGCTAACCGTGCAGCCTTTATAGTGTTGTCTAGCCACATTTTAGAAGCTGGCGGGCTCTCAGGATGCTGCGAATTTACACCATAAGGACTGCTCAGAATTTTTACACCTGCTAGGTCACTGTGCTCCAAACACTGCCGGTGCCTAGAACACTATGAGCTAAGCAGAAGTTTAAACAAAATTACAAAAACAGGTTGCCTGATAATATGCAACCTTTAAGTTAGCAAAATACACTGTCTGAAGCAAAACATAATAATGAGGCTATTTAAAGAGCAAAACACCAATTAAATGAAGCAGCATGTAAAATGGAGTCACACAATACAAAATGGAGTATAAAATGACATACATTACATGAAATAGCATACAAAATGGAGTGACAATAATCAACATATTATACTATCACTACACTTATGAACAGTACAGCTGTCATTTTCACAACATGGCGAAATGTGTTTTCACACTTTCAGCGCAGAGATACGTGGTCGCTGTGGGAAATCATTGTTCGGGACGAAAGAAAATCACAGTGACACTGTTCATGATCGGAGGTCCCAAAATGCCTGTGTTGACAATCTGCTGTAAAAAATCCCCAAACTAATTACATTACGGGTGTGCGTTGCACAGTTTCTATACGCTCGTGACTTCACCAGTTTTTTTAATATTTTTACTGCAGATTTGCAACATTGCCATTTTTTACACCTCCCCATGAACAGTACAGCTGTCATTTTTTACATCCTGTTCGGAATGTTTTTGTACCTGTGGTGCTAAATGCCGTAGTCGCTGTGCATAAGCAGCTTTTGGCTAACAAACTGATATTGCCACTGTTCATGAGGTGGGGTCACAAAAAACCATGTTGAAAATTTGGAGTGAAAATACCAACGAATGCCTGAGGTATTAGGGTTTCCAACCATAACGCCCAACTCTGTAGAGAATGACAGGCATCATGGGTGTGACTTGGGATTCTTGCCTGTAATGCTCATACCATTCCACACCCTGCAGCCAGTGAGAGGCATTGAGGTGTGCCTTGGACTCTTCGGCCCCAAAGTTCACCCCATTCTCCTATACAGCACCCATCTCACCGTATTTCCTGATGGAATGGGGTGCGTATAAGGGCCAAAGACGCCAAGGCACACCGTGACACTTGTCATGCAGGGTGGGGTGTGGTGAAATGGCGTGGCCATTATGCCTGATGACCCAAAGTCACACCCCAATGCCTGTCACTCTCTGCAGGGTGGTGGTGGGGTTGGCTTCAGTTCAGTATGTCACTGCCATTCCTATTACACAGCTCTGTAACTTCTACACTACCACTGCCAATGCCAGCAAGCAAACATTTGGCATTGACAAATGCTTATTAATGTCCTTGGGGAGTCCTCCAAGAAGGGACTTAATAGGAGTGGACTCAGATGTCCACCATAGACTGATGTTATATAAGCTTAGCCTAGTTAAGCTGCTGCCATAGATTTATGGTATTTAGAGAACAGCAGTTTTACACTCCTGCCACACCCCTCCCACAGCTGCTCTTACCTCAGAGGGAGTCTATTAATACAAGCACCATTATTTTCTGTTTTGTGGTATGTAGGTGAAGGGATCATTTTGTGGCTCAGAGGAGCAGACCGCCTGATCCCGCCCCTTCCGGAAGTGCGTGCAGCACCCCCTCTCTCTGATGTTTTACATTTCCGAGTTCCGTTGGTAAATTCCAAGCCACCAATCAACTAACAAGAGAATTAATATCCTGCACGCCACATATAGCATCTCTGTGTTCCAAATCCAACCTCCCAGCTCTGCCATGTTTGACTAATTTGAAAAGAACCATGAGTTGTTCCACAGTTTTTAATCTCACTACCATCCTTAGCACTCCATTACAGAGAGTGTGTTTATTGATTAATTGAAAATTTGTGGTCATGAGGTCACAATGAGCTGTGAGTAGCTTGATGGCGGGTGCATTGGGAGGCGAGAGTTTACATGGGATACCATAGATTGGAACAGTAAATACTAGTGCAGTGGAACAAGTAATAAAAATCAAAGGCAAAGCAATAAATGCTAAACAGTGTGTGTGTGTGTGTGTGTGCAAGTAACATTTCAAATACAAGACTATGTACAGGGTTGGTGTGGACAGAAAGGCTTTAGACATATGGGGGACTGGGGATCCTTCTGAGATAATGACCAGCTGTTTGCAAGAGCCTGAGCAGAGGGAGAATCATTGCGGTGGAGCAGAAATTATATGTTTTCATTAGAAAATTTAAACTGGGTGGGACTATAATAGGGTTCAGGGACCAGAACTGGATTACTGTGGGAGCCTAGTTGTCCTCCTCCCAAAAAACACAAGCAGGATGGTAGGGACTACTAAGGGAATGGGGACAAAGGGGGAAAGGCAGGGAATAAAGCAGAGGGGCTAAAGGAAGGAATTCTAGGAGAGGAAGGGGGGACAAATCAAAGATGTATGTGAATGCCAAATGTCTGGGCAACACGATGGTTAAGGTGCAGGCAGTGATGACCACAGAAGAAATAAACAGTAGACATATAGCCATTTCTGCAGCTTAGGTTAGCAGAACAATGGCTGGGGCATGGTTCAAGCTCTTCAAGCTCTTCAGGAAGAAAAGGGAAAACAGTAGGGGAAGTGGTACCAGTATACATGAGGAAAGATATTAGGTTGTCAGAGGTTACAGTAGTGGCAGAGGGGAAGGGCAGAGTCACTGTGGCTTCAAGAGATTTAAGAGAGCATAAGCACAGGGGTAGTTTACAGGCCACCAGATCGAGCAGTGGAGATGAAGATAAGAAAATGGCAGGACAGAAAGCGTCAGTATTAATGGAGACTTCAACCTTCCAGACATAGATTAAGGATTACTGGTGGCTAGGAGCCAGAAGGGGCAGAGATTTGTGGATGTCACTCAGAACAGCTTCCTCACACTGTGAGAGTGAAGGCTACAGGTGAGGCAGTACTAGACCTGGTGTTTTACAAAAGGACATTATAGGGACATTTAAGTAAAAGCCTCAGTTAGGCACAGTGACCATTACGTGGTAAAATTCAGCAGGGGGTTGGGGTCACAACAAGTGACCTCTGAAACACGACTGCTGGACTTCAGAGAATACAGAGTTCAAGAAAATTGGAAAGAAGATACAGGAAAAGCTCAATATCTTCCATAAGATCGGGGGAATGGAGGGAAAGTGGGTAGCAGTAAAGGGAACTATTACAGAGACCACCCAAGACTGTGTGAGGACCATAAAAATGTCCATAAAGCACATAAAACTCATATAATTAGAAAGGCAGGTAAGGCAGGCTATTTGGGACAAACAAAATGAGCATTTAGGACTTACATGAAGGCACAGAGAGCGAGGCAAATAGAGAGGTATAAGGTGAAACTGATTATAAGTAAAAAGCTTATCAGAGAGGCAAAGCATAGGTCAGTGATGGGTATGCAACTGTATAAACAAGATCTGGCCGAGCCACTACGACTGTGAATGCATTAACTAGATAAGGGTGTTTCATGGGCTCAAACATAAACATTTATTTATTTATTTAAAAAATATCAGATTTACAAACCTTTGAGTCAGAGACACATTTACAAAAGCACCGTGTCGAAACTAATACAAAGACAGCACAGTTAACAAGTCCAAAAACAATGGCTCGGAGAGTAGACAGTTATAACAATCATTCACTGGAGATACATGGGTAGCAATAGATAAACAGATTACATAGTTTAGGCACACAGGCACCACATCAAGAAGACCAAAGCAGTTCAAACAATATACAATAGCTAAAGCAAATAGACATCAGGAGTCAAAGAGAAGCCCAGAGTGTTCACATGAAGGCTGTTGCATACACTAACTGAATCAAAGTATAGTGCCATGAGAAAGGGCATATTTAAGCAATAAGGCACGACAGGGTGTGTGTTATCATGTAATAACGTCACTCCTGGGGTGGGTTTATTTATTTATTTTATTTATTTAGTTTTTGTTGACCGGGTAAGTGCACTAGACAAATCCTGCCTGCACGACCTGGGGAAGGGGGATACAGGTGAATGCCAACTGACCTTGAACTAGATTAAGCTGTTGGTGGTATTTTTAGTGAATGAGGGGAATTTGGCCAGGACACCGGGGAAAATTCTCCTGCTCTTTTCGATAAGTGCCATGGGATCTTTAACATCCACCTGAACTACCACCAATCCAGGTAGATGGGACCTCGGTTTAATGTCTCATCCAAAAGACGGCACCTCAAGTGCAGCACCCCTCTCATGCTGCACTACAGTGTCAGTACTGGGATATGAACCCACAGCCCTCTGATCTCCCGGCCTCAGAGTCGAGTGTGCTACCTACTGAGCCACTGACACTGCTTGAAGCACAATGCGAAACCGAGTATTTATTTATTTGCATGTATTTATTTGATCCACTGGATCAGCTATATTTGCACAAGCTGTGCCCAGTGCAGATTTTACAGCAATGGTCCTGGTCTGGTGATCTGTGTTTTACCCATACCAATTCAATGTGTGATCTGCTCAACCCTGGCTTTATAAATTTATTTAATTGTTTTAAGAGGGCTCCTGGTCGTGACCAATATCAACAAACAAATGAAGTCCAGTGTGCCCCCATCTGCCCAAACAGGCCTGTAATGGAGGATTTTAATCTCATGTCCCAAACAGGGGCTCTTACTTATCAAACTTTTGGCCAAAATGCTAACAAGCCAAACCACTCTGTCAAAGCAGGATGAGACCTACTTGTTTCTGGTGTTTTGTTCAGGTAGATGAGAGGGAGTTTCTACCTTTGATAGAAGAAGGTGGTGAGTTTAAAATATATAATGTGTCATAAAAAGGTCTAGAGAACATGTCATTTTGAGATCAAACAAGACCACAAGAATATGTTTCTGCAGATATGCAACTGTTTAAAATTGCAAAACTGGCAGTCTTAGAAATGTTAGCACTGCAGCTTCTACTAACGTCGGTTGTCTAGGAAAATGTTAGCTGAGAAATTGCCAGCACAGTATTCAGATTATGAACATTATCGCATTGTGCAATTATAGAGATTATTAGCTACCTGAACGCCTGCCATGAGTACTGCCAGGAACTAAAATAATATCTGACGACACAATTGAACACTGAATCTATGCAGTGATTTACATGAGGTAATATAATAAATAATCCACCTGGTTCCTGAGTTGTATTAATCACCAGCAAGAATCTGGTGACCCTGCTAGCCCCACTAACTTGTAAAAAGAGTACTCTCAAACTCACCCAGAAAAGCTTTCTTGCACTGGAAAATGTTTAAAATGCCTGAGCTGGATTCAGACATTACTGGAGTTCAGTGGCACTAAATCAAAGCACCCGCAAACACCTTGTGCTATTTTCTACACAAAAACAGTCCCACAGAGAAACGGAAGTTCTATGGACCAACATTGAGCCATCCAAATGTTTCTTTATGGCCCCAGTTTCTAAACAACTGCTAGCAGCATGACACCACCCCCCACTTCTTTCCAGTTTACAAATCTCCTGATACATGAGAGCTGCAAGCTGACTGGCTCTCAGCTCTCACGAGATTTCGCCACCATCTTAGATGAGGATAAACAAACTAGGTTTGACTAAATCCAACATATCTTGCAGTGGAGAACTGAGCTAGCAATTGCTACAGCTTCTCTAGGCAAAGTCCCATAACTTACTGACCATGACAGAGAACTGAAGAAACATGTTTTACAGAACAAAAAATGCTTCTGTCCCAAACTGTATCCTATTACAATAGCAGTCAGCAATGCAGATGATCCCTCACTCAGTATACCACAGCCAAGGCAAGTTTTAGCTAAAGCAGCCTGTCCCCCCCCCCAAAGGCATATGCCTACTTTATCCCAGAGATAACCAAGGCATACAAAAAGGGCCAAAAATGATACACAGCACTGTTCTACATTGGGTGAACATACAAGAAGGTTTGATTAAAATAACTATTTGGGAAATAGTTAACTTTAATAGTAATTTCTTTCACTAATATTCAGTTGCTTTTCTCTCTTAAAGGCATAATCACATATTAATTTAGGAGCTGCTACTATGTACTGTGTGTGACAAAGTAATACATACCAATGTCAATGCATGACTTGGTCCTATTAATTTAATAAAAAAGGGCCAGAACAAGATAATTTATCACATTTTTGAAATTTAAAGGACGCTAAATTTAAAGGATGCTAAAATACTAACTAATATGCCACAGTTCCCCATTACAAGCATAGTAGCACCTGAGGTGCTCACTTAAGACATCACTACACAACAGTCTCTGAAGCATTTTCTCAGTCCCTCTGTGTCTCACCTCAAAATGGCGTGTTCTCTAGACCTTTTTATGACACATTATGTATTTTAAACTCACCATCTTCTTCTATAATTACAGGCCTGTTTGGGCAGATGGGGGGCACTGGACTTCATTTGTTTGTTGATATTGGTCACAACCAGGAGCCCTCTAAAAACAATTAAATAAATTTATACAGCCAGGTTGAGCAGATCACACATTGAATTGGTTTATGATTAGGTGGAAACTGTGACTACTTTCCTAGTGATTTGCTCCCAGCCACACCTAGCAGACTGCACTTTATAAATGTGACAAGGAAGCTGGAGTATTGTCTTTGCAAACAGAGAATGAAACAAGCAGGATTCTAACTTGGATCAGCAAGGTACTTTTTACATTATATAAAGTGCAGGACTAAACCTCAATCCCCGTGACAGATTGCATTCTGGGAAGATTACCTTGACAATATGCTATACAAAAACTGAAAAACAGGTTTAATGAAGAGATTGCTGACATCCTATTACTATTGTCCATGAGAAAAAAAAACATAGTTAAGATTTTTTTATGTCAGCTCTGATCAGAATAGCTTTTAAAATCACCAATTGTTTTCTCATTCAGTATTTTCTAATACATCTCAAACTTAAAAGAAAAAACACACTTTATCATCAAAGTCTGTTTTCATCTTCCTACCATACACTTCATTTGTAAAAAAAAATAATCTTGTCATAGACCACAATCAGCACTAACTACTAACAGAATGCTTATACCTACATTTACAATTTAGCAAATACTTGAAATCTAACTGAGTGGGGTTTCTGTAAGAAAACAGATAGAGTCTGTTAATTATAGCAGTTTATAGCATTGATGATCTGGGCAGTTAGATCTGGGTTTGAATCCCACAGCCCCCACAAAAAAAAATGAAAATTTTCTTACAGAGCTGGGTGTCTCTAGGTCTCCTTCTGAGGCACCAGGTGGCTCTGATAAATATTCGTTCAAAGGATTTTAAAGGCAATTTGAGGGCATTAAATATCTTCTGTTCTGTTCTCTACTGCACAAGCATGTCTGTTGGTTGATAATGTCCCAAACTAGTGTACCTGGTTACAGAATGCTAGAGCTATCTCATGCCCCTCCACATGAATCAGAGAAAAGTTTGGGTGGAGGCGGAGGTGGCTCTTACTCAAAAAAACAACCTAATGCTGCCTCCCACTACTCAGGTTCCAGTTCTTGTACCACCCATTTAAGAAAAAATAGTATCCTGCAAACCATTGACTAACATGAAAGTGTATTTATTTGAGGGCAGATAACATTGCTTGGAGGAGGGTAAGACGGAGGAGACTATTTACACCTTCAGTCAGTTCCACGGACAGAAAACATGACATCACTCCTTTGTACATGCAATACTCCTGTAGGCTCTACCTGATCGTAACAAATGGAGTGTAGTTTAGAAGGCATAACAGACGATCTCCCAGGAAATTTTTTTTTGTTGTTAATTTTACTTTTTGTTTGCAAAATATTTTAAGTCATGGGAAATTAAATTACAGTTTCTTCCAAATGTGGCTATTGCCGGAGAACAAGTAGGTATGGTAACAGAAGTCTTTTGATTTAAAAGGATATTGTTTTGGTTAAACTTCAAAGGAATGGGCCCTTTCATAAAAAGAAATGCTTTAAATACAAACAGTGGCCTACTTAAGGCCAGATACTTCCAATGGCAGACAATGATAATAACAGAAGGACCAGTCTCTAAATAACAAATCTGGGTTTGACCAGTCTGGGAAAAAGGTGGTCCCCTAGAGATTGAAACCAGAGTCAGGGGTGTGATGTCAGAGAGGCCACTCTAGTTATGTGGGGATAGCGGGCGGCCGGCTGAAGGTATTCCTGGTTGTATGTTTGCAATGAGAAGTCAGTTATGCTTTTGAACATTGAACTAATAACATCACAGGTTTGGTCTGCCATATTTCACCGGTTTCTAGCTGGGGGTAAGCTTTTTCTACTCTGCTTAGAGATTCAGATAGGTTTGACATAGGTTTTCCTGTGAGATCTCTATCTTTTTCAAATGTGTTTATTTTTAGCACTGTAGAAATACTGTATTTTCCTTAGTCTTTAGTGTGTATTATCCTGTAACATGTAAATATCATGGAGTCTTAAATGTTATTTTTATGTACTTAATGCTTACTGTGACTAAGTCTGTCAGGTATAGATAATCAGGGGTAAACTAACAAGTCTTTAATCACTTCTGAAGAGACAGGCTACAAAGTTGCCATATCAAAAGTAAAGTGTTCTCAGTTGTGACAAAAGGGGTGGGTTGTTTGCCTTTTTGAGAAAGAGCACTGTACTGTGTGAGCAGTAGCTCTTGTGGGATTCAGACCTAGAGATACCTCAAGTGAGTCATGCTAAGTGGTAGCAGCATACCAAGGTAACTATTTAGGTGCCTGAAGGGTTGTGAAAACTGGTAGCAGTGCAGACCAAGTTCTGGAAGAGAACCAGTCTGTGACAGAAGGTTTATTAAAGGTGGATGATTAAAGTTGTCACTTTTAGAGGCTTTTTTTTATTAATAATTTGGATAGTAATGCATGGTGGTATAAGTTTCTTGGGGCAGGATTCACAAAACTTTGCCTGGGTGCGAACCCAGTTTGCCCAGGGCAAACTGGTCTTTGTGAATAGCTGATATTCACAAAGCCCTGTTTGCCCCCACAAACTGGGTTTGTGCCTAAAAGCAGTGAGGGGGCCACCAATTCAAATGAGGGGGTGGGGACCTGCATATACCGACAATCCCATTCACAAAGGAATTGCTCCACACAAGGGCCTTGTGAAGGTCCCTGCATGGATCAAATTACCACTGAAAAACTCCTGGCGGTAATCTGCACAACCCTAGTGGTTGGCGGAGGTACTATGGCCTCCTTCCCCTGTCCCAGAGCCCCTGAGCTCCCACTCATTACTATAAATACATATTTTCCATAGTGCAGTTGTCCTACCCCATCCCCGATTGCCTGACCATCCACCCATTCTTAAAAGAAAATCATTTTCGTAGTGTAGTGGCCCTCCCCAGTCCCTGATCGTCCAATGACTCACCTGATAATACAAATATATTCATTCTCATAGTGTAGTGGTCCCACCCCAGTCCCCAATCACCCGATGACCCACCGTTATTAAAATAAAATCTTTCCATAGTGTAGTGGTCTCTCCCCTGGTCCCCGATCACCTGATGACCCACCTGTTTTACAATAAAATCTTTCCATAGTGTAGTGTCCCCGCAACCCCCACCCACTCTATTAAGCACACACCACCTTGCTCCCCAGCCCCAGCGTGGCCATCAGTCAGTGAACAGCACAGCCCTTCTCACACCTTCACAGCTGCCTGCCAACTGAACTGTCATTGACAGCTTATAGTATACTCTACAAGCCCATTGGAATAAAGCTCCCTTTTGTTGATTATGGTGACATAGTCTACAGTGGACCTTCCAAATCCTCCCTTTCTAGACTGGCCCCCCTTTCAACTCTTTTTGTCATTTTGCTTTAGAGTATTCCCCACATTCTCACCACTGTTCACTCTATTCTGCCCTTTCACTCCCCTCTCTTAATGCCAGGCACCTTGAACACTGTGCCTCCTTTATATCTAAATTCTGGTTTGGTTCCCTTCCTTCCTACCTTACTTCCCTCTCATCCTCTCCCTCAACTTCCTATTATTATTTCTCCTTTTAAACCCATATCATGAGTTCTAGTTACTTTTTGCGCCTCTTTTTTTCCTAGACCAACAAATTCCCAGGGATCAATATTACTATAGGCCTTATAAACCAGGCATAAATTGCCTCTCATTCTCCTGTACTCCAAAGAAAACAAATTCAGCTCCCTTAGCCTCTCCTCATAAGTCAAGTGACTGATGTTAGCCACCAGTCTTATCGCCTCCTCTGCACCTCTCCATCCTCCTCACCTCTCCCTTCTTGTATGGTGCCCACAGCTGGACACAGTACTCCATGTGCAGCCTCACCAGTGCTGAATACAAAGGCCTTATCACTTCCCTCTACCTACTTCTAATGTGTCTGACTATGTAATCTAGAACCCAGATTACACTTGCTGACTACACTTTTAGCTGCTCCTCGGATGTTAGTCTGTTTGACACTACTACAGCCAGATCCTTTCCTAGTTCTGTTGTTAAATTCCTCCCCTGCATAACATAGGTTGACTTAATATTCTTCTTTCCTAAATGCTTATCAGCTAATATAGTAATATAGAAAGAATACTGTGATCCATATGACACAGTAATCATTGCTACCATTAGATATGAAACAGGTACTCTAACTGCGACCTCATTCTGTGCACCTAACAATGAACAGGTCTCCTTTTGTAATGATTTTGTCTCCCTAAAATTAACTGAGTTTCCTCAACCTTGCTTAAGGAGAACTATCAGAAGAAGTGAAGCCCGACCGCTGCACAGATCAGGGCTTCACCTCTCTGATTCCCCACAGGCACCATATGCAATGAATACTTTTATTACCAGGCACTCATAAACATCTAAACCTCCGATGTGCCTGGCATTTTAACTATGGCGCCCTCAACCCCGGGATCTCACTGGTAATACCGCGAGAAAATGAGGCTGCACTGCCCGTCGCTAATAGTGTGCCCTTACATACAGAAAGTTTACAATGTATATATCCAGATGCTCGGCACAGTTTTTATAGAATTTGCCTAAATCACATTGGTCTGGCAGCATGCCATATTGGATTTTAGGCGTAGCAAAACCGAGTGTAAAATCATTTTCTTTTTTCTGAGAGACATAAAACATACTCATGCATCAACTACTTTATAGATTGTAAATCCTTACTTTACTCAATAGATTATGTCAGATATAACCCAATCAAGCTCTCAGATCACTCTCCTATATTGCTAAGCATTGCATTCAAGGGCACCACCAACCCAGCAAGATCCTGGACGCTAGGTCCACCCTTGTTTAAATATATGGAGTTCATAGGAAAAATTATAAGAGAATCTGAATTCTTTTTTATTAAAAAATAGCAGAAGAGATGCCAATGAACATTATGTGGAGTGCATATAAGGCAGCTATCAGGGGTATTGCTATAGCTTATGTGTGTAAAAAATTAGAGTCCAGCAGGAATGAATCAATACATTAGAAGTGGAAATTAAGAAAGCACTCGAAAATCATGCAAGAAGAAAGTATATTTTCTCTTCATTATTTAGAGACTTAGATAAAATTATAACACCATTCTTAATGAAAAGACAAAAGGTTAATTTATATTAATGAGTAGCTCTAAATATTATATTTATTCTGACAAAGTGGAAAATTGGTATACATGCTACAGAAGGAAAAGCAGAAAGACATATTGCACACATACAAGCACGAGGAAGGTAGCATGTCATCAAACCATGCAGTTATTAATAAACAATTTCTGGAATACTATAATGACTTATGTAAATCAGATATTAATAGAAATAATGATGTGCACAGAGATCAAACATTACGGAACATTCCGAAAATAAATGATAGCCAGCAAAAACTCTTGGATATTTTGATCACAGCATTAGATATGCAGAAAGATATAGCTAATTTAAAACTTAGGAAAGTACCAGGCCTGGGTGGTCTAAATATAGACGTCTATAAAACTTTTAGTAAAAGCTTGACACCATATCTAGTAAGGCTGTTCAGCTAATTTCTAACATAAAACTCGTTCCCTCCTTTCTTAATAAAGCCGGGATTATGGTAATACCTAAAAGGACTAATCATTATGCTTTTCATATTGTCCGATTTTAATCGGATTATAAGACCTTTTTTAACTAATATTGTAGTCTCAAGAATAGAAATCATACTTCCTACAATCTTTAAAGTGGATCAGGTGAGCTTTGTCAAGGGAAGGAGGGGACACAATAACATTAGGAAAGCATTGAATTTCCTGAACTCTGCGGGAACCCCAGGACTATTGTAATGTCTCTAGATGCAGAAAATGCTTTCAACTGGGTAGAGTGGTCCTACGTGTTGATATGTTAAAAACAATTAGAAGAGGAGAAAAGTTTAGAAAGTGGATCCAAATTATACAGAGTCACCAAAAGCTAGTGTCCTAACAAACAGTACACTTTCTGAAAGATGCACCTTACAGAGGGGCTCTAGACATGGGCGTTACCTCTCACCTCTACCATTTAAATTGGTCATAGAACTGTTGACAAATACTTTTAGACCAACACAATACCAGGCTTTCAGTATGGGTGGAATGGACTGTCATGTGTCAGGCTGTAGAGAGAACTAGGCTAAATCGAAGCCCTACCAGTTACCCTTCATATATCTGACTTGACAAAGTTTCAACTCCCTTTCCAACTTAAGGCTAATTCTCTCACTTATTTAGGGTGCAACCAGCATTTAATTTGGATAAATACATAAGAATAAACTTGGAACCCTTAGTTAAGAATAGGGTTGGCAGTTTTCGATTTTTATTTTTATAATTTGATGGAAAATACTCGATTTTTATTTTTAAACCTTTTTCCCAGGTCGTATTGATTTAAACTTTACCAGCTGCACGGAATTATGGGTTTTAAGCATTCATTTCGATTTGTATCGATTTAATTTTCACTGTTGCAGTTAATGACAGCAAATGCTGAGGATTTACAAACTGATAAAAGCACAAATTGTTATCTTACATGTCAAAATAGCAACAGAACTTACTTTTTCTATCTGTAAATTTAGATTATTATTGATGGAAATATTTTCATCTATTTGTATATGAGCAGTGAAATTGTTATTGATCTACATTTACCGATTTAAATCTAATACTGCTAAGCCTAGTTAAGAATAATGAAATAGATCTATAAAGATGGCAGAACCTACCAATATCCCTACTTCGGAGAATAACCACAGTTAAAATGAATATGGTACCTCATATGCCATATATGTTCCAGGCATCACCTCTTATAATACCAAAACACTACTTTAAAGAGGATTTCCACCATTATAAAATGTTTTTTATTACAAAACCCTTATCTTATCTTACGCTGGCAATAGTCCTTTGATGCAAAATGGAATATAATAACTGTCAAGCAATTTTTAGATTGACTCAGCTAGTTGATATTTGCTGTAATAACCTGTGGTTATTCACAACATTCACGTGGTCTGTCTGTCTGTCAAAAATGAGCAGTCATTAGCTCTCATTCTGTGTGTGGGTGGCTGGCTCAATAGTTCCTCAAACATGGTGGTTCTGTATCTCCGTTAATGAGGAGCTGCCACAGCAAGACCCTCACTTTCTCATAATCATTTTTTCTATCTATCTATCTGGTTGATCCTATCTTTATATTGAAAACAATCCTTATCTGGTTGATCCTGTGGTTCGCCAGCTTCCAGGTAATACACACTGCAGGTGGGAATGGGTCAGTGGCTGACTGCCTACACTCAGAGATAAGTACAATCATGATCGTGATTTCAAAGAAAAGAAAGAAAGAGGAAACTCTAACTCTGGAAGGAGGGAAGGGGGAGAGAGAGAGTGAGAGTGTGTGTGTGTGTGTCTGTCTGTGTGTCACATAGGATCACAGGATTCATGCTGGGAAAAATTGCTCACCAGCAATTATAAAAAATAAAGGATGGGGAAGTGTGTATACTCAAATTTAATGCACACCCTCTGTGTGGGATACTTTTATAAACCCTTCGAGCTTCACTCTTGTGGTTTATGTAGCATTCTACACCGAGGGTGTGCATTAGATTCTCATATCGCACTTCCCTCCTCCTTATTCTCTATGTAATCAATACTACGCCCACATGGAGGGAAGGGGATCAAAATAGCTTGAACAGATAGCCAGATGACACTTCCACTTCCCGTCTGCTGGCACCATCCTGTGCTCAGAAATTCTGGACATCTAACCAGGGGTGCGTGAGGACACTCCCCCATTGAAGTCTATGGGGCCTATTTTTCACGAGAACTTTATGTTTAAGCAATCTTTGATATAAATGAAGGCCAACACTTAACTCAACTGGGACCCCTCCCTCTCTCTCCACCACCAGCAACTTTTCTCCTCATTCTGTGCTATCCTTTCTTAAAACTGTCCACTGTTTTCAGGGAGACTGCTTCTCTGCAACTCATTCCACTTGGCCACTGCTCTTTTGATGAAAATGTGCCTCCTCATCTCTGTCTTGAATCTTCTTCCTACCAGCTTTAGGCTATGCCTCTTAGTGGACATGTTCTCACTAAGACTGAAGAGGTGTCTGTATTCACCCTTTTAATACCTGTAAGTTATTTGAAGGTCTTGATTATATCTTGCCTCTCCCTTCTGTCCTCAAGGGAGTATATGTTGAGCCCCTTGAGCCTCTCTTTGTAGGTGTTGCCCTGTTGGCCCTGGATCATGTTGGGCACCCATTTGTGGGACATCTCCAACAAGTTCACATCCTTCTTTAAATAAGGGCACCAGTACTGTACACTGTGCTCAAGGTTCGGCTGTGACCTGTACAGTGGCAGAATAAGCTCTGCATTTTTGGTGGTAACCCCCTGGCTATACAGACCAGCATCCAATTTACTATTGCTGCTGCTCTCCTGCAGTGTAACGAGTGCTTCAGGTCACTTGTGATGATCACCCTCAGGTCCTTTTCTTTCTCTGACTTGACAACCTGCACACCACCCAACCAGTATTTGGTCTCAGGGTTTTTCGGCCCAGATGCATAACTTTGCACTTTTTTGCATTGAACTCCACTTGCTTTATGCCAGCCCACTTTTCAAACCTAGCCAGGTATTCCCTAAATTCCTGTCTCTCCTCCTCAGTGTCTACCCTCCCACAGAGCTTTGTGCCATACCCAAACAGGTACATTTTACCTTTGATCCCACCTACTATGTTACCAATGAAAATAAAGAACAAAACCGGGTCCAAGACCGGGCCCAGATCAGGACGCACTGGTCAGGGCCTAACATCCATGAATTCACCCTCCGCTCACCACCTTTTGGCTTCTGTCTTGCAAACAGTTTTTGACTCATCTAGCATGCTTGGCCCCCACTCCCAGGTCTTCCATCATCCTGACCAGTTCCTATGTGGCACAGGGTCAAAGGCATTGCTGAATCCAGATAAAGGACATCAGCTGTTTGGTCCCTGTCCACTGTCCTTTTCACCTAGTTAAAAAATCCAATCAGATTAGTCTGGCAGGACCTTCCGGCCACAAACCAGTACTACCTCTCATCCTGCAACTCATTTCCTTGAGAAAACTCACCAATCTTTCCTTCAGATAGTGTCCATCAGTTTCCCACTATTAAGGTCGAGACTGACTGGCCAGTAATTCCCTGGTTCATCCCTTGGACCACTTTTCTGGAGGGTTACAACATGTGCAATTCTCCAGTCCTGGAGCACAGTCCCAGACTCCAAAGAGGTGTTAAACAGGTCTGCCACGGGAAGCTGCAGAGTTGCACAAAGGCTTGGTGGGGTGCTCAGTGACAAACATTCTAAAGTACAAACAGACCGGTTACAGCACTTATCCAACACACATCAGAAACAACGGAGAGTACAACACTGGTTGTTGACTTTTAAATCTCCATTTAATTTAGAAAAAAAAAAAAAAAAACACGACCTTCCTGGGTCAGGGAGACAGACAAAAAAGAGCTCTGACATTTCACCTTTGTCTAAGGCTTTATCAAAAGATACTGCCCTCTGGGGAGGACTCCTTTATAGCAATACTGTGTCACATGTTAAATCTTAAAGTGCTAATAATGTATACATCATTTTATAAATTGTGTTAAATGCCTACACATAACAACATAGGGGGCCTGCCAGCACCTACCTCAAGTTCCTTTAGGACCCATGGGTGCATGCCATCTGGTCCTAGGGACTTGTCCACCTTAGGGCCTTTAGGCCCTTATACACCTAGTCTACCTCTATTATACCCTTCATGACTTCCCAGTTCCTGTCCCCACCCACCTGGTCCCTTGTGGCAGTGGTCCTTCCTTGTCTATAATGAAGACGGGCGCAGGCGGTAGCTTAAGCACCTTAGCACCTCTGCTTTCTTCAGGTATATTTTCTTTGTAATAAATAAGAGGTCAAGGAAGCAACAGAAGATATACAAAATACAAACTAAATTGGCCCAGATATTCAAAGCATTGCCCCGGGGCAAATGTAGCACTGCCCGGCGGACAAACATTGCCTGGACCAAATAACCCACCAGATTCAAAAGGAATAGCCTGGTGCTAATCCTACTGAATATAGCATGCTAAGGAAGCCGGGCAAACTGGACTGGGAGTGCAGGGCAAAAAAAAGCCTGGGAACAAGACAGCTCTGAACTATAGCAATTAAGCAGCAATGAATGTAGCACCCAGGCAAGTAGCAAACACCCACAGGAATACAGTGCAGAGGTGAGCCTGTAATGCCCTGGAAGTCATGCAGTGAAGCACAGCCCTGAAAGGGCCCAAGAGCAGACAGCAGTGTAGAACCCAGAACATGGCACACACCAGCCATGTGAATGTCCAGAAGCCTCAGGACCCAGGTGCAAAACCACAGAACAGTACAAACCCATTGAAAACACAAGCACCCAAGAATGACATAGGACACAGTATAACCGTGAAAGTGTAATGTATAATGGACCCTTGTTGTTTGCAGTGTATATGCTGCCTTTAGGAGATATCATTAGGCGATACAGTCTGGGTTTTCACTGCCATGCAGATGATTCTCAGCTGTATTTGTCCTTTCCGCCCGGGCAAGATGGTGCTGTCTCCATGCTAGACAACTGCCTTGCTGAAATCAGATTATGGATGAGTTCTAGCTGGCTGAGACTGAATCCTGATAAGACTGAGGTGTTGGTAGTGGACCGGGTCATTCTGGTGGGTTTTGGGTTGGCAACCACGGGCTTATTGCTCGGTGGTATGTCACCACTACTCTGATCGGGTACAAACCTGATCGTTATTTTGACGACGGTTTGAGCTTAAAATGTCAGGTATCAGCCATAGTCAAATCCTCTTTTTCATCTGAGGAATATCGCCCGGGTGAAACACCTGGTCCCACCGAACGATCAGCCATAGCGTTCGTCCCATGCCTCCTTTATCACTACCCGTCTTGATTACTGTAATTCCTCTACCTAGGGCTATCTGGGGTTGATATCCGTTGCCTGCAGCTGGTGCAGAATGTGGCAGCAAGGCTTTTGACTGGGATCTCTAGATCCAGCCATACGCCTGTGCTCCCGCGAACTGCACTGGCTGCCTGTTAGGTGATGGATCACCATAAGGTTGGTTTACTAACCTTTAAAGCCTTACATGATCAGGGACCCAGCTACCTGAAAGATCTCTTGGTACCCTATTGCCCCTCCGTCCTCTCCGCTCCGCCAACAAGGGATTGCTGGAGATTCCCAGGGTTCGATTAAAAAGATCAGTGTTCTCGTCTTTGCTTTTAGCATCAACCCTGTGGAACTCTCTACCTCGTTGGTTTAGAGAATGTCCAACCATTGAGAAATTCAAAAAGGAGTTAAAGACATATTTATTCGGTTTAGCATATCCTAGTTATGGCTGTTAATTTATGATTATTTTAATCTATGTGTATATGTGATTTTATTGTACAGCGCCTTGGTTCTGAAAGGCGCTATAAATAAAGATGATTTGATTTGATTTGATAATGTTACAAAGAAAACAAAATTACAGATAAGCAAGAACAACAATATGCACAACATAAAGCAATGTTATGAACACAAAATAAAGCACTGCTACAACTACTACTACTATTTCCTACAACTACTACAGTTAAGCAGTACAGTAACTACTACCATTATTACTACTACCATAACTACTACTGCCAGTACTACCACTACAACAAACACAAAAGCTACCAATACTACATCTACAACTACTAATACTAATACTAATACTAAGACAGCTACAGCTATGGAAAAGGAGGGAACAGGGTTGTGGACACAAAACAAAAGGAATAAAAGGCAGCAGAAAGCACAGCAGTCCATTGGGGGGGGGAGGCAAACAAAACAAGGGAATAGTCCTATGACTGGTTGCTTTGTAGTTCCGGCAGTCATGCCTCAAGGACAGCAGCCACCCTTCTGGTCTCTGCAATCAGCACTGCCTGCTGTTCGGTTAATGTCCACTGTTGCCACGCAGTGCATTGAAGGAGGTCTTCACTTCTCTACAACTCTTAAGGCTGGGTCGCCTACAATGATGAATGCCGTGGACCTAGAGGAGGAAAGGGGAAGCATGTGAGGATGGGAAACCAGCAAGGAGGCACAATGCAGCCCCAGGTGTCAGCCCAGGCATTGACAGCATGTCCTGACAGCCGCGCCCATGTGGTGATGTTAATCACAACGGAATGCACACCCGACAGGCTCCCACAGGGCGGGCCTGGATGACACAGGCAGCAACCAACAAACCAATGGACACAGAAATGTGTGGAAGGCCCCGACAACACCATGGCATAGGTGACACCACCCAACCCAGCAGTGCACAAAGTGAGACAGTGCAGCCAGACAGCCAGTCCCTGAGACATCAGTGACCGTGGGCCATGTCACAACATGCACATGGGAGGACACACGTTGGGATATGCTGCCCATAGGCACAGAACAACGTAGCACAAGGAAAAGCACAACAACAACCAAAATGGACAGCAACAAGGTACGATGGCATGCAGCCGGTATGAAAGCACAGCAAGGCATGTGGTGCTGACAACACACACTGCAGCAGCTTGCCCATGGCAGGCAGGCATGCATGGAACCACCCATGGCACACATGACCAGAGGCCATGGGCCACCACTGGCGGGACAGCAGTGGGCCAAATACATGCCCAGTACAGTGCTGCACAAGCGGCCCTAATACATGTCATGCACCCCACTGGTGGGAACAATAACAGGTGCAGGAGTGGCAACAATGCACTCCATACCACCACAGTCCACCATCCCATGCACCCCCAAGCATGACAGGTGTGCCTACACCAGATACAGCAGGGACAGTGGAGTGGCAGCTGGGTGATAAACAGTAGAACCACTCCACTGCCATATGCAAGAGGCAGGCATGATGGGCAGTGCAACACAAGCTGGGACAAGAATGGGGCACAACACCAACACAATGCAGGCATGGCGATGACCACCAGACTGCCCATATTAAGGCCACCCATGCCACAGCAGCGGCCATACTGCAAGGCACACACACACCAGCAGGGGTAGGCTGACCATATGCCTCCATGCACAACCCTTGTACTGTACTGTGTGTATTACAGTGGCCTACACCTAGAATACACACATGCCATGTGAATGGCAGAACAGGGACAACGACAAATGAATGTGAACGGCAACGCCATCTGTGCATGCCACACGGGCCCGCACAGCACAGTGGACCCACACGGCCCCCAGCCACAGTGTACAGCAACTACCCACCCAGACACCGGCAGCACTGTGCCACACAGGTGGGCACACAGTACAGTGGTGCACCCGCCATGGTACAATGCACACAGCCGTGCACTCAGCAGTATGGGTAATGGCAGACCATTGAAGTGACCACACAATCCAGAAGCACAACACTAAGTAAAACAAAAATGTACTCACGCAATACTCCCCTGGCCTAAGGGTTGCTTTCCTTCGCCCACTGTGGCATGGCTGGCACCCTAGGGCTGCCCCGGGCGGGCGGCTGGGACCCCTCCTGGCCCTCTCCCCTTGGGCTGTGCTGCATGATTCACTCTGCAGTGGAAAGAGGTAACAGCACCATTAGCACACGACACGGCAGTGACCATGGTAGCCAGAGTAAGCCACAATCCCACCCCCAAAACACAGTTGACATGGCACAGCCCAAGGACAGTGTCCAAACACAAGATGCTGGCACATAGTGGCCCCCCCAGGCATGCCGTACCATGGCCAGTGAGGCCACCATGGCCCACTGCATGTGGTGCAGTCGCACAGGGCATGTAGGCATGGTGATACTGCAGTGGCCTCACCACACACAGGCACACAGTGCCATGATGCACACACTGTGATGGTGTCAGACCATGTGCCAAGGAAACAGCCCCCCCCCGCACTACACTGGTGTTAGCTGTAGGACAGTCCTGTGGCAGGTCCCCCTGCCAACATTCCCCAGACCTGTGGTCTGTGCCGTGGCCATGCGTTATGGTTGCACACAGCATGACTGCATGGCAACTCCCATGGACACAGCAATAGGTGCCACGCAGTGACCAGCACTGCAACAACCGTGGATGTTGTATGGCTACTGTGCTGCCCCCCAGACACCCTGTTGTACAGTGCCACCCATGGGACCCACGTCAGCAGCCACACCAACTGAGCCACATGAGTAGGCATGTGTCAGGGGTGGGGATGCCCTGCCCAGGCATACCACCAACACACCAGCACACCTGCAGTGACACACACACACACACACACACACACACACACATCACACACACACACACACACCGGCAGGCAAATGTACACAGAACATGTTGCAGCTGTGTGGCAACACCTACCTGGCCCTGGCACCGCTCCACCCTGCACCATCTGTTTAAACTGCTCCAGCTGCTGCCATTGCCTGCACCTCAGATCAGATGTAGCGGTGCCTACATTTCTCAGCATCCTGCGTGATGCCTGTCCTCTCAGACAGGCAGTGGGCAATCGAGGACCCACACTGCTGTCATGGGAGGTCACCCTCCCTGACCTCCCCAAACAGGTGTCTATGCCTCTGCTGTACTAGCTGCATGAGGTTTGCAGTCTCAACTTCCCCCCAGCGCCTGTCCCTGTGCACCACTGTGTACTGCCTGTGCTTCTCTGGCATTGTAATGCAGAGGATATATTTATTTTATGTGGTCTAACCAGGAGAGACCCGCAGATGTGTTGGCTACTGGCCCTGACTGTGACACACCTTGGACCTACTGGCTAACTGAGCAATAGTGCCATGCTGTCACATGGTATGGCATTGCGCTACGGAAGTGACACAATCGCATGCTCGACCCTGCCATGACCCCAGCATGGCCATGAGTGTGGATGCATGCACCGCCGCACAAGGTGCCAGAAAAGCGGTGTTACTGATCCGCTGCACTGGGGTGCTAGTGCAGACCAATGACCACACGCGCATGCACTGTTGGCGCGCTATGTCACATTGTGCTGTGCTAACGTAATAGTGCCATGCAGGATGCCCATATAGCCGGGCGCTACCGGTTTGCCTGGCACTATGCGCTTTGCCCAGCGCTAACACGGCACATATTCAAACGGCCTATGTAAATGAGGTTACTTGGGTATGCAAGAGGCAAACGGTGATTAGCATATCATTGCCATCTCATTTGCATGCCTAACAGGCATGATTGCCCAGCAGTGCTATTAAAGGGCAACCAGTGCTCCACCTGTGATGTCAATAGGGACTGCAATACTCAGCAGATGTCAGAGGTGAAACGGCCTTACATAGAGGAGTATGTCTCAGGAGCAGAGCAGCAACAGGCAGGTCTGTATACCAGCTAGGCACGCGCTGTCGCGTACAGGGATTGTGTGTAGGCCCTGCCCTGCACTGTACACACATGTGTATGGCTACTGAACATGCATGGACAGAACACACTCCTGCAGGCCCCATGTCAGATGATACTGCCCTGTCAGTGGTGTACATCGGCAATGTGCCTGTCAGCCATCTGGACGGCACAGCCCATATGTGATGCCTGTGTCAGCATGAGCACACTCTGCACAGTGTGGGTTCTACGTACCAGGGGAGGAGTGGCCTGCAGTTTCCCCGGCCATGTGTGGCAATGCATGTGCCGTGGCCACGTGAGGGTAGGTGACCTTGTTATGGCTGCAGTGTCTGTCGTAGCAGTGCCCATGGTGCAGGGGATCACAGCCACAGTGCGGGTCCACAGGCAATGTCTGCACCATGCACACAGGAGTAGCCATGTCGCAAGGTTGCATTGTGTGCTGTATCCTATCGTGTTGTGTTGCGTGTGGCATGATCAGGGCCGGCGCTATGCAACTACTGGACATGCATGGTAGGTGTGTAGGGCAACATGCACAGTGTGTTCTGATTGTGTCATGCACTGCAATCACACCACAGCATGTGACCTGTGTCTCTACATGTCCTCATAGGTGCCGCTGCACAACAGGAACGGATCCGTGCCTACAAGTTCTCCCAGGATGAGCTGAAGGCCTTGATACATGGGGTCAAGGAGTGGGAGCAGGTGCTACATGGCCACAAGGCCACATATTCTGTTGTGAGATAGATGTGGAATGCCATAACAGTGGAAGTGAATGCTCTGGGTGGCCGGAGACATACCACGGATGCCATCAGGAAATGATGGAATGATCTGCTGTGATGGGCCAAGGAGGAGGAGGCACTATGGCTCCGTGTATGCCTACGGACCAGGGGAGGGCCACGGACCGTGCAACAGCAAGAGGGGGACCCACTCATGACTCTGCTCCTTCTACACTGCTGCCCATGGCGGTTGATGGTGTCATTGGTGGTGGGTGCGAGATGCCACTCACACCACCTAGGACAGATATGGTGCTGCCTGTGTCCACCCTACAAGGCATGCTTGCACTGATGCCCGCGGAACATCATAATACTGATTTGTGGCATGCAGTATGCACCCATGGTGGTGTTACATTGTGCACATTGTACGCATGACACATTATAGTGTACTTCCGTTGCCTGTGCAGGGCATTCACCGCTGCATTGATCCTGCTGCATGAGATGTGATGGGGTGCATGCAAGGGGCCATAATCTGCATCAACAGGGACTTTATTGTGTGAGTTGCATGACCGTGGTGTGTGTCAGACAACCTAGGGTGTGCATGTAGTGGTGGTGGTTCCGGCCAACTTTGCATGTTACTGGTCAATGACACTGTCCTTTTTTGTTTCACAGCAGTGGGTGCACAGCATGCAGTGGGCCAGCAAGTGGCTGGGATAGCAGCCGTGGTGCAGGAGGAGGAGGGGCATACCACTTTGCCATTGACCTCGGACTGGATGCCCTGCATGGACCATCTGCAACAGCACATGGGTGACAGGCTGCAGAACATGGGTTACACCTGCCTGTGAGAGGGCGACTCCTCAGATCAGGACGCTGTGGAATTGGAGGCCGGTGTCATGCTTGAGGATGCCCAGGTGGAGGATCTTAGTGGTGGCCAGGTGCTCATCCTGGACGGTCACTAGTGACCATGGATCCATGGGATCGGAGCAGGAGTACTACCTTTTTTTGAACTCTATTTATGCACCCTACCACTACCACCGAACTCTCTCCGGTGACCTCCTGATCCACCGTCTCACCTCCTTGCATGACTCGGTTTCCTCCACTCCCTCTCCGGCACCGGCATCTCCTGGGTCTGCCCTCCGGGAAGGGGTCGCCCCCACCCAGGGCGCCTTCTCAAGCTATTGAGCCACCAGGCCAGAGAGGAGGGAAGAGTGGAGGGGCCGAGCCTGACTTCATTAGTGTGGACCGTGGGGAGGCACCATCACCTATCAGCGGAGGGAGGGAGATTTTACAGGCTTGGATCCCCTGTGGAGCCCAGCTTATCATGGCAGTGTACTGCCGTGGCTTCACCCGCATGTTCTGCATCATGCTGCTTCTGTCGGCTACCCCCAGCCACTGCCAGAGGTTGCTCCTTGAACGAGCCTTGTGCTCTAACCTCCACGGGAAGAGGGAGCTGTCCTCTGTATGCTCAATCTCTTCCCTCCCCTGCCGACCCCCGATGACCCAGGCTCATTCCTGAACCCGGCTCGCCAGCATAGCGCGAGGTCTGGCGTCCAGCACCTCAACCCTAGCTGCCTGCCTGTGGAGGGACTGTGTGTGGCGTGGGGTGGGGCCTGCTGGGGTACTCACATGGGTGCCATGGGGTGGAGGGACCAAGCCGCCAGTGGCGTGAATGGAACTTCAGGATGTGGTCCACGTGGCGAGGTGTGTGTACCGCTGGACATGCAGTGCCACCCACGGGAGTAGTTCTGCCCCGCAAGGCACAACACACCACAGGGACTGTGCAGCCCTAGGAACAACAGCAGCCACCACCCTCACAGTGCTCCCACCATGCCCAATGGTAGGCACAACCCCAGCCAACACCGACATTGCCGATACTGGCATTGTGGTGCTGGATGGTCAGGGGTCCGGTCTTTGCTCCAGCCTGGCCTGACGTCTCAACAGGAGGCCCAGCTGGACCTGCATGCCTTTCAGCGAGAGGTGTTGCATGAGCTGTTGCAGCTGCGGGAAACTGTGGGCATGGGCTTAGCCTGTGCAGAGCAGCGGGCGGAGGACAGGATGGAATGCATCCTAGCCATGCTTGACCGTGGCTTTGTGGGTCTCACTGCCGCTGTGGGTGATCTTGCCACTGTGCTGCATGAGGTGCACAGTGGTCAGCAGGGTGTGTGTGCAGGACAGCGAGGCTGCGGCATGCATGTCCACAGGCAGACCTCTTGTGGTCACAGGGTGGGCATGGGCTCCAGCACTGCTGCATCGCAGGCATCTACCGGCACTGTGCGGCATCATAGCCAGCCACCCACCCTGGCTGGGTCGGCAGGTTGACAGGGACGCAGGCATTCCACCCTCCCAGCTTCACCTCAGTTTTCCTCAAATATACATCAACACAGATCACTCCTAGCTCTGTGTCCCACATGCATGGTGCATGTCATGTACGTGTTGGTAGTCACCTCAGATAGGCAGAGCTGCCATGCATGCACACTCACACACACACTCACGCAACAGCCACGCACATACACACACCCTCACACCTACAAACACACCCACACCCATACACTCACACACACATGTACAGCCTTGGTCCATTTCCCACACTGACACCTCATCCCAGGCACCTGCCACCACACCCTGCTTACTCATGCCATGGCTGTCCACCTTGATCACATGTGTGCCCTGCACTGCACATGGCACACATATCCATGTCACATACTATCACTTGCACTGTGTTGTGCACATGCTTTGTTCATTGTCATCACCGTGATGGTCTGCTACAAGTTAAAGCCTATGTCCTTGTACTGTATGTTTGCTGTGTTGTGTTTGCTCACCATCCTGCCTGTGACAGTGTCCTGATGATGCCACTTCTGTGCTCCCGGCCCTGTGTGCCATTCGAGGATCTCCTCCTCGAGTTGCTGTATACTATCCCCTGACCTCTGGCTCTGGGTCACTGTCAGTCTGTTCCTCAGGTTCAGGTGCCTGTATCCCACGGTTCATTGCCATGTTGTGGAGCATACAACAGGCTAGGATGATACAACATACCTTCTGAGGCCTATACTGTAGGGCACCACCTGACTAGTCTAAGCAGCGGAAGTGCATCATTAGCATGCCAAAGACCCTCTCTATGATGTTCCTAGTGGTGGCATGTGTCTAATTGTATCTCTCCTCAGCCACTGTGGCTGGCCGGTTACAGGTGTCAGCAGCCAGGGTCGCAGGGGATAGGTGCTGTTCCCTGTTGAGAAATGTGCACCTGTTAGTGCTGTTGTTCTGCTGTCTGCCCCTTGCCATGGTGTTCCACCTGTGTTGCTTTCCCCCACCCCGTCCCTGCATACCCCTGCCTGTCCTGACCCCCACTGTGGTGTGTGCATGCCTTGCCTGCTGATACTCACTGACTAGGTGCCCACTGGGTATCCTGCCCTCCCCAAAGGCCTGGCACAGCTGGGACTGGTGCCAGATGAAGGCGCGTGGGCACTGCCAGGGTACTGCACAAAGACATTGCTGATAGCTGTCGCACTCCACACCACCTGGCAATTGATGGAGTGGTACCCTTCCTGTTCACATACACTTCACTGCCATTGCCAGGCGGTGCACAGATGGGGACATGAGTGCAGTCAATGGCACTGAGTACTGCTGGTAGGTGTGCATCTCATTAGAATTGCTGCATGGTTTCTCTGTGTTTTGCTGCTGTGCTGGGGAATACTGTGAATTCACCAGCATGTGGCAGGAAAGCATCTAGGAACTGGGTCAGGAGGTGTAAGGTGGCATACTATGATACCGCTATGGTGTCCCCTGTTGGTCGTTGAAATGTCCCTGTGG
The DNA here is from genome assembly GCA_016271365.2 of Neoceratodus forsteri. Taxonomy (NCBI): domain Eukaryota; kingdom Metazoa; phylum Chordata; order Ceratodontiformes; family Ceratodontidae; genus Neoceratodus; species Neoceratodus forsteri. The sequence continues at coordinate 1,784,483,800 of CM057449.1, forward strand.
CTAGGAAGCACATCGCTGCTGTCACCTTCTACTCAAATGGCATGGCATGGCTGCATCTGGTGTTGGGCTGCAGCTGCTCATGCAGGAGTTCATATAGCTGCCTCAACATTCCCCTGTTCATCCTGTACCGGCCAGTGATGTGCTCATCTGGCAGGGTCTCGACGGAGACTCTGGGCCGGTACCACCTGTGTGCAGCATATTGTCTCCTTGGCATACATTGTGGGTCATGTTGGGCCTGCTCCCTTTCATCCTCCTCCACTACTGCTGCTATTAGGTTCAGCAACACTGCACTGGGGCCTAGTGCCATGTTGACTTCCTGGTCTGGTCCCTCCCCCTCTGTGGTTTGCCCTGGGTTAAGACCTGCCTTTTATAGGTGGTAACTAGTGCCGTGCTATGTGCCACGCAGTGCGGCCTTGCGCGGTGCTCTGAATATCCCATTGCGCCTGTATGCTCATTCCTGCCCCCTCACTTTGCCCCGTGCATACATTATGGGTTTGCTCCACGTTATTGCGGTTTGTGTGCACTATCTGCTCCTTTGAATAATGTGGTCTCAGGGCTAACCTGGCGCTATTCTCAAGACTACTGGTTTTTGGCGCTGCACAATGCTTTGAATATCTGGGCCCTTGTGTCTAAATATTTTGGTTTTCAAAGTTTTTCAGAGGTGTCAGCAGCTCTTTTAATTGATGGTTACCAGCACGGGTTCACCAGGTGCGGTCATGTCAGACTAACTTAATAGACTTTCTTAATGTAGTGATATAAATAGCAGGCAGAGACCAGTCAGTGGATGTACTGTACCTGGATTATAGCAGAGCCTTTCACTTGGTACCAAATAAGACACTAGTTAGAGTGATCTGAGGCTATGGGAAGAAATAACTGGTTGGATCACAGACTGGTTGGTGAACAGAATCCAGAGGGTGGTCCTAAATGGTAAATTCTCAGAGAACAGGGCTGTGACTAGTGGTGTACTGCTGGGGGGTGGTCCTAAGATCACTTCTGTTTAAAATATATATTTTTCATGTAGGAGAGAGTACCCAGGGCAAGGCAAGTCAATTTGCAGATTATACCATACCAGTGGGAGGGTTGACAGTGAAAAAGAAATAAACTTTATGAGACAGGATATGAGGAGACTAAGAAAGCAGTTCAGTATTTGGCAGGTGAAATTCAACCCACCAAACAATGTGAGAACAATTAGCAGTCCCAAACCAGGCTTGTTAAGTCCACTGAGAACATTCAAAATAGACTAGTCACTCCAAACAGCAGATGAATGAATCACCAATGAACACCACCTTCTTAAAAAATGTCATTAAATTTTTTTATTAAATTGTCTGGCCCCCAAACTTCTGCCCAAATGCTCTTGCAGGCCCCTGCCAACTTTATCCAGGGATAGAGGTCCAAATCGTCAAAGGCTTTGCAAGTTGTAATCACATTTGTGGTTAAACGCACACAAAGCTGTGCGCCTCAGAAATATGCAGCCAAAAAGTGCTAGTCTAGCAGTTTTCCTGCTTTGCATGTGTTAACCACAAATGTGATTACAACTTGCAAAGCCTTTGACAATTTGGACCATTTCTCCTTGATAAACCTGGTGGGGGCCTGCAAAAACTTATTTTATTTCCTTTTTTCATTCTGTGCCTCTCTTAATCTTTTTCCTTCCTCATTCTGTATTCGTGTAATTTTTTCATTACACATTCTTTGCCAACTCTTTATATTTTCAGCCTCTCTTCTTTTGTTTGTGTTCTGCGCACCATGTACATTTAGGGATACCTCCTTTTAAAAAGCCCAAATCAGGACATTTCATCCAAAAACATGATTTTTTTGCAGAGCAATATGAAATCTCAATGAATGCAAAGACTTCTTTGCTCTGAATAATTAGAACTAATACTTTGGCCAGGATATTCAAAGCCCTGGGTTTGGGCTCACCACAGAAGGAGTAAATTAGTGACTGGAGCACACTGCAGGTATCTTGGAGCATGCTTGAAGTACATAGTGAGAGCTTAAAGTATTTACCAGTGTACCATTGGAGGAAGGCAGGCATTAACCCGTCTACTTGCACAAACAACCACCACCTACTGGCCACATTAGGTATGTGGCCAAAGTGGCTTGCAGAAGCAAATGGGCTTTCAGGGCTCGCAAATGACAATTGCTCCTGTGGAGCAATCTACCATATTTGTGCCTCCCTATGCAAATGACCTCATAGCATTAGCAAGGCACTACGGGGTCACTTGCATCCCATTAGGGCCCCATTACATGCCTGAAGCAAATGTTGCTTCCACTCTGCACCTATCAGGGCTGCCTGTTTACTGCCCATGGTGTCCAGTAGTTCCCCTCTCCCCAAATTACCCACCCAGTACCATGACTTAGTCGCTGGTGCCCAGTGGTTCCCCTACCACCCTCCAGAACACCCACCCGGTAACAATAAATATAGATCCTTGGTGGCTAGTGGCCCTGCCATCACTGACCTGGCATTGTGATATATTATTCCCTGGTGTCTAGTGGTCCCCCCTACCCTGATTACATGCCCAGTGTCATTAAATATACATCCATGGTGGCTAGTAGCTTCACGCCCTCCCATCCCACCCACTCAAGTGTCTCCACCACTTCCCCGGTACCCACTCATCCAACTAGTCAGTGAACCCCCCAAGAGGGTGTCTGGCAAATCCTTCTGCTCACCACCACCCATGGCTGCCATCTGAATAACAGGAGCGAGTGCTCGACTACTGTAGAAACAACTGTATAACAGCTAAATACAATAAAAATGTGTATTTATACTGGAAATTGAACTATAATTGCTTTAAAAAACAGACTGGTTTCTTTTTGTTTTCAGAGAAATAAATAATAACTCAAACACAATGCCAAAGCCAGTGACGTTCAAATGGCAAACTTGTCTCGTAAAAGTGTGTTATAAACAAATTAATTATACAGTGAATTTTTGATAGCCTGAATTTTGCATAAAGCTCAAACAGAGTGGAGTTGTTTTGTAAAATGAATAGAGTGACACTAGAAGGGAGCAGAGTAAGATTCCTGTAAATAAATGCAAACCTTTATTATACTGAGGATATGGAAAATACACCTTGGAGGTTTGAAATATTAATTTAGGGAAAACATACCCTATCACACAGAAATTATGATGGATACTGAAAATATTTTAGAGTGATTTTTTTAACTTATTTGTGGATGTTTTAAAGGGTTTTGACCCACTCCATGAGATACTGTAGCAATGTTATATAATATATGTGGCAGTAATGTGTATGTGTATTTATTTGTTACTTTTTCATTTCTTAGACCAATAATCACGATAAAGCACCTGACTGTGAATCATTGATAAAGTAGTCTTTGTGGCCTTGGATCTGCACAAGAAAATAAAATAAAATAAAAGGAATGATTAAAAATAAAATCTTAGTGGGTGTGGACCGTTTGAGTGTCCAAGGCAGGATTTTGGTTTGTAACCCTATGGCTATTCTCTCTCTGTCTCTGTCTGTCTCTCTCTCACCTTTCAATCAGACCCATCTGTTGGTTCCACCTTCAGTGACTCACCAAGGTGAACAACCACTGCACACACCACCGCAGTGAATATCCAAACATATTTTTCAAGTTTTCTTGCCATCTACACCTAATGTTTCTCCCCATTGAGCTTCATCAGAGCTCTGTGCTCCTGTATTTAATAATCCAGAAACTGTAGTTGTCAGTTGTTCAGTTTAAACACTTCTGCCGATGACAGGTAAAACGATGCTCTCTTATTTCACCTGCGTTTCTGTCAAGATTCATGCCTTCAAATAGATTGGGATATATTTTTCATGTGTTTCTCTAGCTTATTTTGCATTGCTTGTACAGTTGTTGCGTGCTCAGTGCCATTCATTCAGACAGCAGCAGGCCGAGGTGGTGAGAGGAGGGTCTTTGCCCTGTCGTTATCCTCCTCTAACTTGCAGGTGACATCAGGCTTCTTAAAGTGAGTCAGGTGCCAGATGGGAAGAAGGATGATGGGTGCTGAGTGGGACTATGGTGAGAGAGGGTACCACTGGACTACCAGGAAAATTTACATATTTTCTATGGGAATTGGGATGGGAGGGGGTTCCACTGGACTACAAGGGTAATGCATGTATTATGGGGAGGGATGGGGTACCACTGTACTACCAGGGAGACTGGAATACTTACAACCAGAACTGAGGCAGTAGGACGTACCAGTAGACTGCCAGGGATATATATTTTAGGACAGTGGGGATTGGTAGTGGTGGGGGAGGTTTTATGTCATTACCTGGTACCAGTGCTGGTGGTGGTGGTGGTGGTGGGCGGAGTCGCACACCACTGTGGGCATTAAGAGTAGGGTTCTGACATGGGTAAACAGTGCTGCCTTGGCAGCCTTTAGCACTTCAAAAATACTTTCTGTATGCCACTGTGCTCTGTATATGAGTGGGTTCCCTCAGCTACATGGGTGCAATGGTGTATTTATTTGAACTGCTCCATGGTAGCATGTACGTCTTCATTTGTCTTTGTCAATTGTCATGTAAAATTCTCTGTTGGCTGTGACTGGGGATTAGTGCAGGCATGGTGTGTGTGTGTGTGTGTGTGTGTGTGTGTGTGTGTGTGTGTGTGTGTGTGTGTGTGTGTGTAAATGCTAATTAACTTGTCCAGCTGTCTTTTGCAAAAAAATGTTAAAACCAGACTCTTAGTATATTTAAAATACATGGCAAGTCTTAATATATTTAAAATACATGGGCAAGTCTGATTACTTTCTTCCTAGAAATGATGGCCTATTAGCAGTGATGATATGCTATCCTGCGAACCATTATAGGCCGATTATCCTTTCTTTGGAATCATAAGGCACATGATACATAACAATTTAATTCTTTTGCAAATTAACAAGTTGCACAGAAAGTGAAACCGGAGGAGGTGACAGAAATGTATCATTAAATTACCTGGTTAAATGGAATGCCTGGCACGGCCCAGGCTGGATAAGGGTTAGCTGCTCATATGTTAAGCCTGAAGGATTAGCTCTGCTGGCAGAGCAGGATTTATGTTCACAAATCAGTCAGATTCCCCAGTCACTCTATTTCCTCTAATTGTAAGACTATGAAATTGTATTTCAGTGAAGAGGCTTCCTCCCAGTTCAGGGTGGGATACCAAAATGCACAAAAATAAGTATTGCTGCAGTCTACCCTTGGTCAAACAGAGGAAATATTGTGGTTTTCTAATGGTGTCCTATCCAGTTTGACATTTCTGGCCATTAAATGCTATCACATACCCACCCAGTGTGGGATTTAAATGGATGTTCATCCCATTTATGCTTGCTTGTACAAATTGCTTTTACTTCATGCTTATGTAAAACTGTTATGACTCCTTTTGTATTCTCCCTAGTTGTGCCTGAAAATAGGCATTGTATTGTCTAGTCTAGAGCTACCTACCTGTAAATAAAACTAAATAAATTGATATTAAAGTAAAGCAATTGGAAAACCTTGGGTTTTAGGAATCTTGCACTGGAAGCAACATTTCACATTCCTCTAGTTTCACATTGCAATGTCTGCCCCCCGACATTAAGGAGTACATGATTTGATTAAAAAACATAATTCTAAACCGCTTCATGAGGCATTATTCTTGCAATGTAATGGGTAACACAGTACAGGAAAATAATTGTGACCAGTTATCTTGAAAACTTGTTTGCTTATGAAATAATAAGTTGAATAGTTTAATTAGTGCTTTTGTGAGTTTTCTGTTGCATAATATACGTAGATACATACAGAGATACATAGACAGTGTCGGCAGATAAGGGCCTATGGCCCACCCAGTCTGCCCATTTGAGCTTGTAAGTTCACTTTGTTTTCCTAGAAGTCTGTTGCCTCTTATCCCTGACCTCCAGAATTCCTTTATGTCTATCCCATGCATTCTTAAATCCTGTGATTGTTTGAGCTCCCACCACTTCCTCTGGAAGGGTGCTCCACTTGTCCACCACCGCTCAGTGAAGAAATTCTTCCTCACGCTTCCTCTGAATCATCCTCCCTCCAACTTCATCCCATGCCCTCTAGTCCTGGAACATCTTTTTTGCTTAAAAATAGTGTATTCCTGCACCCTATTCCTCCCTGTAAGATACTTGTATGTCTCTATCATGTCCCCTCTCTCCCTCTTCTCCTCCAGGGAGTATATATTCAATTCCTTCAACCTGTCCTCATAGGACTTGTGATGCAATCCATGTGGATTGCTGTCTTTACCTTCAACATCTTTGTTGCCCTCCTCTGAACCTTCTCTACCTTGTCTATGTCCTTACATAGGTAAGGTCTCCAGAACTGTACACTGTACTCCAGGTGGTTCCTCACTAGTGTCTTGTATAGTGGAATTATGACCTCCCTTTTTCTGTTGGTGGTGCCCCTGCCTATGCATCCCAGCATCCTATTTGCTTTACCTGCTGCCTTGTCACATTATTTCCCTACTTTGAGGTCATCAGAGATGATAACCCCAAGATCCCTTTCCTGCTTGGTGCATGCTATATCCTCACCCAACTGATATATTGTGCCAGGGTTTTGTGCTACATATGCATTATCTTGCACTTCTTTGCATTGAATTTCAACTGCTAAACCCTGACCATTCTTCAAGTTTCTGCAGGTCCCTTCTCATTCTGTCTACACCTCTGGTGTGTCTACTCTGTTACAGAGCTTTGTGTCATCAGCGAACAGTGAAATTCTGCCTTCTAGGTCCTCGCCAATGTCACTGATGAAGATGTTGAATAGGACCGGTCCCAGCACTGATCCCTGGGTACCCCACTGGTCACTCTTCCCTCTGTGGAGTGACAGCCATTTACCACCACCCTCTGTGTCCTGCCACCCAGCCAGTTACCTACCCACCACACTACTGTCCTGCCCACACCCATATTCCCCAGTTTGTATAATAGTCTTCTATGTGGCACAGTGTCAAAGGCCTTGCTGAAGTCCTGATGGGCCATGTCAACTGCCCTCCCTGATCCACCTCCCTAGTCACCCAGTCAAAAAAAATTCAATGACGTTGGTCTGACATGACCTTCTCCTGGTGAAACCATGCTGCCTTGGGTCCTGTAGTCCATTGACAACCAGATATTCCACCAATCTCTCCTTCAGTAGTGCTTCCATGATCTTTCCCACTACCGAGGTGAGGCTGACTGGTCTGATATGATTGTCATTTTGTCTGACAATGTTAAAGGAATGTTTCTAAAAATTGTGATAGGGTGTCCAGTTGTAAAATCCACTGCTAGAGCTATGTGGCCTAGTAGTGGCTAGTGCACTGAGTTTGGGATCAAGAAGACCAGTTTCAAATTCCATCAGAGCCACGTACTCCCTGCGGGACCCTATGCAAGTCATTTAACCTCTCAGTGCTCTTCATTCTACTCAGTTGTAAAAATGGGTAGACAGGGGACCCCACTGGAAACAAGGTGCTGTGTCTCGTCTGGACTATCCTGGGTAAATAATTTTTAGAACAAAACAGCCCCATGCTATTCAAAACAGAAGGTTGTTTCTGGGTCTCTGTACATAATGTGAAGGGATACTCTTCACTGTCGACCCCTTTTAGCCCACAAAACACCTTTGGTAACTAGAACACAGCTCTAAACCAACATGGAACAAAATGTTAATCTGTTGGTTCTTTTTCAGAAAGGTTGTCTTTACGTGAACATATTTGTTTAAAGGGATACTGTCAAGGTATTTTGCATGATAGTATTTCTGGTTGAAACCCCACATTTTACAATTGCTCACCTGCTCTAAAATTAATTTATGTTGCTGGTTGTTTTATCTGCTTCCTTTCTTAGTAGAACTGGAATGCATGCAAATCATGTAATTGTGCCCACCTTGTTTTGTTCTGAATGCTTGATCTACTCTTATTGCATACTTCCTGAACATGATGAACCCCCCCAAATAGTGCAGTCACTCTGGATGAGATACGTCTCCTCTCCTCCCACTGCATCTTGAGTGTCTAAACTGTGTTGGCAGTGTTTTCCCAAGTCCAAAAAAGATGCAGTGGTAGTTGATCAGGAAATATAAAGAAACATGTTTTAGTGTGATGACACTAGTATGGTAGGCAGTCGGTTTTTCACTTTTTTAAAGTGGAAAGGAATTAGAATTAAACAACCAGCTACATCAGCTCTACAGGATGTGAGCAGTCATAACATGCATTGTTTAAACTTGGGAAACTTTAAGGCCTAAGGGGGTTGACAGTGTCCCTTTAAAAACTAACGACTTTATACTCTTTGCAAGCCCATTACTGAATTTTAATGTGGGCGTGCTCAGATAACATATTTTTCTGGCCCTGGAAAATTGACCCTGCCCATTTAAGGTGAATCAAACTTTGCTGGTTATTGCTCAGTGACGTACTGTATATGAACAGTTTACACTACAGTGAGTTGAGGAAACAACGAGTCCAAGGTAACATGTGTCCATTGCTGACCCATTCTATGTGTGGTCTGCCTGACTGTTTATCTTCATTTTACATTGACAATAAAAAATCTAGTGGATGATATATTCAGAACATTTTGTTGCTCCTGCAGACATTAAAATATTGTTTGCTGTCACGTAAAAATGATTGTCTGGAGTCTCAAATGACATTTCCAGAATGTATAACTTGTGTATTTTGAACAGTTACAGAGTGGAAGTTATTAAAATATTTAAAAATAAGAATTGCACAGTATGAATAATAATTTTGCCTGTCTGTAGATGCATTAAATGCTTTTTTGCCCCAAAATTTTGTGCTATTTGTTTCATACCTCAGGATCATAGTGGACTAAAATCATACTGCTGAGTTGTGTGGTCCCTGTGACACACCTACATTGCTGCACTAGTCCTTAGTTTGGGCATTCTCGCCTTTTTTACAAACAAAAGAAGCTGTAATATTTTGTCTGTGTGTGAGTGGTGTATTTTAACTGTGTTCTTAACCTGTTTTCTCTTGAGAGCAGGTAGGGGCATGAATTCACGCCTAGAGAGAGTGAGCTCGTTACCCAGCGCCATATCTCTGGGTTTGTTTATTGCAAAGGGCTAGTTTTATATATATTTCAATGTGGATCTCTGCTTGCTGTAAAGTATTTTACACTTCTGGTTTATTTTGGGCATCTGTGTGCGAGTGGGTGACCCCGGGAGAAGCTCTTCCAGGTCATCACTCGCTACATAAGGGTGCTACGAACAGGGTGAGTGCGCGGTGGCATGCGTGAAGATGCACGCAAGTACAGTGTGTCAGCGCGTGTTTAGCATGTTCGGCATGTTTGGCATTGGTGGCGTTGCCCCAACCATGTAATGACTTTCTCTTTAGTTCAGGAATACTTAGAAATATGGCCTGCCGTGTACTTGTAAGTAGATACTTGTCCTGATAATAAGCATATCACTGTGTTGTTTGAGCATTTATCATGGCTTACAAAATTACAACCATTGATGGAAAAGAAGGGATTCAATGCAATAAATGTTTAATGTATGTTATAGGGAATGCACTGCAGTCCCTACCTATATTGTAGACAAATGAGAAATTATTACATGGCATTTCCTATTTAACACCCGCATGCTGGAGTTGGAATCAAGTCAGAAGGACATGGCTCAACACCTTAAATCAGTCCATACCAGCAACCAGAATATTCCCATTAATAAAGAAAGCTCAGTAACTGAACCTATTTCTCCTCCTGAAAATGGCCACTTGCTTCATTTAGCTAGACAAAATACACTCACTAACCTTCCCTGGATGGTCCCTACACCTTGGATACTGGTAACAAAAAGCATATGAGAGAAGAGGACCAAAATGTAGGATCTGGTGATAGATGGTTTGAGATCCAAAGTAGGCGACCATTAAAAGGGTAGAAAAGCAAATGTTTTCACATTAAGCATGGAAAATAGATATGAGCCCCTATTGAATTTAGTGGATGAAGCCCTAGTTGCCCCATTTCCACCCCATCCGATGTTACTAAAATCCTGGGCCAGAAAAATCATTCTAGTTTTCAACCAGATATATGCCTCGGCACCTCACTACACCCCTCCTTGCATAATGGGTGACTTCATCAATTTAATGGACACTACTCCTACCCCTACCGATTTTACTGCCCAAAATACAACAATGAACATGAAAGATATAAGGCAAATCTTTGTTATCGGAGACTCTATCACAAAACATCTTGATAGAGCCGCTTGTAATCCAGACAAAGTAAATCGGACCTGCTCTTCCTTCTCGGTGCTAACCTACAGGCCATCACAAGCATGCTTCCTACTATCCTGTCTGATAGAGGGGAAAACCCAGTAGTAATTATCCACATGGGCCAATAACATTGGTAAAGAAGATTTACTTAGCGTTAAACAGCACACGGTGGCTCCAACAAACATCCTAAACGAAATGGGGTGCGATATTACAATGTCTGAAATTCTCCCAATTCCCAGAGCAGCCCTCTCAGTAAAAATGAAAATCAAACAATATAATAAATGGCTGATGAAGTGGTGCGTGTATCAACAGCTTGCATGTATCACACACTGGGAGGAATTTTCTGGTCATTTTGAATTATTCTGTGGGGATGGTCTGCATCTTAGCAGGCGAGGCACAGCTCTCCAGGGGAAACAATTTACTAAATATATAAACTTACATTTAAACTAGATTCTCAGAGGGAGAGATATGGTATTTCAGCCTCTCTTAATGATAACGTAGGTGATACATTGACATCCAACACCTAAAATTCCTTTATTTTAACACCAGAGGATTAAAAAACAAGATAGACAAGCTTAAACTACGTGTCTTTAAGAATAAAGTTAATGTTATTGTTATTACTGAAACATGGGGTGATGAGAAAGCAGCCTGGGACTGTATAATACCAGGTTTTAAACACTATACTTTGAACAGGTCTAATAGATTAGGCTGATGGTGTTGCCTTATTAGTTAATAATGCTCTTGATTCAGTCGAAATCTCAGATAAAATTAAAACCCTCACTCAAACATTGAATCTGTTTGTGTTAAAATATTATCTGATCTGAAAATGTTATACTGGGTGTTTGCAATAGACCTCCCAGTGCAGATATAACTCTTACAGAGGTATTATTACTGAATTTGAGAATTATCAGAACTTGGCACCATGATATGTATGGGTGATTTTAACTTAGGTGATATATTATGGGATACTGGCAATGCACATACAAGTGCAGGCAAAAAACTTTTAGCCTGCTCCCACCAGCTTAACATCCAACAATGTATATCACTACCCACTAGAGGGAATAATATTTTAGATCTCGTCTTTCATAGTAACCATCTCAACATACAGGATGTTAGTATCTTACCCCACCCCATCTGCAATAGCGATCACAATTCCATTAATTTTTCCCTAAATCATTATGTTTCTACAAACATTAATAAAACTAAAATTTATCTGTATAACAAAGCAGATTTACAAAGCATTGTAACCACACTTATGGGTATCAACTTGGATAACAGTATGTCCTCATTGGATGTAGAAGGTAGTTGGAAATTTTTCTGAAGATGGTACTGCACTTAAGAAATAAATGTATCCTTTTATATTCAAACAAGGCCAAAGGAAGCATAAGCCAAAATGTCGGTCAACACAAATTCAACGGGCACTGAGATAAAAACCAAAAAAATACTCAGTATACTTAAAATTCCAGACCAAGGAGCACTGGACCGCCTATGTTAATATCCCAAAAAATGTAAGACTATGATAAGGAAAGCAAAAAAAGGCTGGGAATTAAACCTTGCTAGGAATGCAAGTAAAGATAATGGAAAGATGTTTTACTCCTACATTAATTCTTTTAAAAAACCCATCTGTCAGGTAGGTCCCCATTACATAATTCTAACCTCTGTCATGATCCCCTAGAAATGGCCAATATCCTAAATCAAAAATTATGTGACATATTTTGCACCAAATCTAATCAAACTGATGTAGTAAATGAGTCGCATATCACATTATCTGTCAACATGATTCGGGAGAAACTTCTGTAATTAAAAAACAAATATTTCTCAGGGCCAGATGATATTAGTGGCCACCTACTATACCTACTCACTGATCATATCTCCCATCCTCTATGTTTACTCTTTGAATATTGCCTACAGAACCATTTTGTACCCAAGGAGTGGAAGACTGCTTATGTAATATCAATTCATAAAAAAGGTCCTCGTTCTAATTGGGAAAACTACAGACCTATTAGTTTAACATCAGCAGTCTGCAAAGTACTTGAAAGCATCATCAAAGATCTCATTAGTAAAACAATTAATACTATTGATATAGAACAGCATGGGTTCAAAAGGGACAGGGTGCCTAAGTAATTTAATGTGTTTCTATGAAAATGTTAGCAGGAACATAGACAGTGGCATCCTTGGGATATAATCTATCTTGATTTTAGTTAGTGCTCGATGTTATAGCTCATCACGCCTAATAACCAAACTACTAGATATCAACATAAATAGATAAATTATCAAATGGACAGAAAATTGGTTAGCACATAGATCCCAGAAGGTCTTAATTAATGGTCACCTATCTGACTCTGGGCTTGTTACTAGTGGAGTCCCTCAGGGTTCAGTATTGGTCCCCTACCTATTCCAAATACTCATAGCTGACCTTACTAAAAATTGTTTGTCAGCTTCAAATAAATATGCCGATGATGTTAAACTCAGTGGGCCATGTGACAGTGAAAATAATATTTCCATAATTCAACGAGACCTAAATAGCATATCAGATTGGGTTGAAATCTGGGGTATGCAACTAAATGCTGCAAAATGTAAGGTAATGCATGTTGGTTTCAGCAACCCTTCAGCCATTTATTTATTGAATAGATTCCTCTGGCAAGTACTACTAATGAAAAAGACCTAGGTATTTACGTAACAAATTATCTAGGGTATAATAAACAGATAAACAAAGTTATTAATAGAACAAATCGAATAGCATGGTCTATCAAAAGAAACATTAAATCAAGAGATCCTGGAGTTATGTTACCATTATTCAAGAGTCTATGCTAGGCCTCATTTAGAATATTCATCTCAACTCTGGAGTCCATAAAAAAAGGGAGATAGCTTTGCTGGAAAAATGCAAAGAAAATTTACTAAGAATATAACTGGACTTTTAATGTCCCATATGAAACGTTTAGAAAACTTGAACCTTATGCCACTATCACTTAGGCGTCTTGGGGTGATTTAATCTATATGTTTGACGTTGTAAATGACCTATATCTGTTTACTCAAATATATTCATAACACTAGAGGTCCTCCTGCAGATAAGTAGGGCTAAATTCAATCAGGTATCACAAAAGTAGTTTTTCACTCAAAGGATTATAAATCTTGGAATAATTTACTTTTAGAAATTGTCATTAGCAAAAACAAATTAACATTTAAAAATCGTCTTGATAAATTTATCATTAACAAAGCCAATTTTGGCTATTATAATTAATTCTGGTGCTGTTATGGGCCCCACAGCCCCCTTGCACCTAACCACCTTAGTATGAACCTTAGTATGAATCTTAGTATGTTCATAGGTCCATAGGATGATACAGGTCAGGAGCCTATAGGCTATAGTGACTCTTCATGTACTTCAAACATACCTGTATTTATTCTTTTCCATATGACTATCAAGTCTGACCTTGAACGTATCCAAAGTCCTGCTTAATATTACTTCCTTCGGTAGTCTATTCCAAATGCTGACAACTCTTTGACTAAGCCAATTGGATCAACGAGTAGTTCTATAATTATCACCTTTTAGTTGGAACAGATGGAATCTATTTTCTCTATTGGATTCAGATCTTGTAAGTCCTATACAATCCAAGAGGTCTCCATTGTTTAGTGCTCTAAATGTTAGGCACATGTCACCACTATGTTTCCTATATTGCAATGAGTGAAGGTTCAGAGTTTTTAATCTGTTCCCGTAGTCCATTCCCTTTACTTGTTTAATCCTTTTGGTAGCTTTTCTCTGTACTCTTTCTAACAGATTGATGTCTCTAATTTTGTTTGGTGCCCAAAACTCGCAAAATATTCAGTGTGGCTTAACCAACGACATATATATAAATAAGGGAAAAATAATGTGTTTAGCCCTACTATTGATGTTACGGAAGATGCATCCTAGAGCTTTATTTGCTGAATTTGCAGCTTTATGGCAGGGCTCTGAGGGGGATAGATTAGGTGAGATAATAACACCTAAATGACATTCTTGATTTGTGACAGGTATGTCCTTACCATAGTGGCTCAGTAGGTAGCATACTCACCTCTGGGGCGGGAGATCAGAGAGCTGTGGGTTTAGTTAACACATCTTGCACTTGGGTTAATATCCCAGTACTGACACTGTAGTGCAGCATGAGAGGGGTGCTGCACTTCTGAGGTGTCGTCTTTCAGATGAGACGTTAAACTGAGGTCCCACCTGCCTGGATTGGTGGTAGTTCAGGTGGATGTTAAAGATCCCATGGCACTTATCAAAAAGAGTAGGGGAATTTCCCCGGTGTCCTGGCCAAATTTCCCTCATTCACTAAAAATACCACCAACAGCTTAATCTGGTTCAAGGTCAGTTGGCATTCATCTGTATCTCCCTCCCTGGGTTGCGCCTGAAAATAGGCAGGATTTGTCTAGTGCACTTACCTGGTCAACAAAAACTAAATAAAAATATAACGTATAGTTGAAGTGTCTGTTTCTGGTTCCTATATGCATTATTTTGCATTTTTCCAGATTAAGTTGTAATTTGTTTAGTTTTATCCACTCTCCTATTTGATTTATTTCCTTTTGGAAGTTTGCTATTGCTGTAGTATTGTTGACTATTGCCCCAATTTTAATATCATCAGCAAACTTACATTCAGATGGAATGTGACTGCACCTCTGAAATGCTTTTGAAATTTTTAAAGAATTCCATGGAATTACAAAATTTTTCAATGTAAACCACAGATTAGTTTCTCATAGTATATACAGTATAAACTCCAGATTAGTTTCTCATGGTTTCCATAAACTGCAAATTAGTTTTTCATATTATATATAAACTGCAGATTAGTTTCCCATGGTTTGTGTAAACCTGAATTAGTTTCTCATGGTTTATATAAATCGAGGATTAGTTTCTTTTGGTTTATATAAACCACAGAGTAGTTTCTCATGGTTTATATAAACCACGAATTCTCATGCTTTATATAAATCGTGGTTCTGCGAAAACAAATCCACGAGTTATGTAAACAGCAGAGAACTAATCCACAGTTGATGTAAACCACAATTGACTATTCTGAGGTTTAAATAAAAAGTGAAAACTACTGTACTTTTGGAATTTCAGAATTCTGCTCGACTGAGTTCAGTGGAATTTGATGAAATTTCTGAAATGCCATGGAATTTTCATGAAAAAGAATTCTACGGTTTTACGCACCTCTAATAGACAGCCATAGTTCTCTTTTACCATGTCTTACATACTGTAGTAAGCTCCATGTTTGTCACTGCTGGCCCACTGGCACAGAGGCAGCGTCTGCCTGTGAGGCTGATGACCCGGGTTGGGAATGGACTGGGATGTCAGAGGGTTAGCCAGGGAGAAGGATTGAGCATCCTGGAGACTGCTCTCCTTCTCTGGGGTGGGGGCTGTGTGTCTGGCATGCTTTGGACCTCTAATGAAGGCCGTGGGAACCACAGTGCTGGTGCATTATCATTGGGGGCAGATGCTGGTCATCATTGCACATCCCTGCCCCGATACAGCATACAAAAATGCCAACCCAAAGCATGAAGCTCTGCTCCACTGCCTCTGCTGCCTACTATGTCTGATGGGTGGAGCCCCGCTCCCATAGCTCTGCCTAGTGGCGGAGGCCTGGGCATGTGAGGAGTGGTGAGGGTGGGAGCTGAGTTCCTGCAAGGAGATCGGGGAGCCGACAGAAAGAAAAAAAAACTCCATGTGTCATCTGATAGGAGACGTCAGTTAGTCTAGGATGGAAGATGATAATGTGCATCAGGTTCATCCTCCTGATATCGCAATAGTTGTAACCATGATATTCTTTTGTATCACATGTTTATCCAGTTCTGTTTTGGAATTTGTGTGACTTGCTTGCCTGTCGCTACCCTTGCAAATCCATTCTATAGAGGCTATCATTTATATGTAAAGGCATTTCTTCTTAATTCCCTGTTTATACTACCCTTAGTTAACTCTGTGTTCTCTAGTTTTTGAATCCAGTATTTATGCCAAAATTGCTAAAAGTATATGATTAAATGTTTTGCCTGTTAACAAATAGTGCGGCTCTGAAGTGTAATTTATTTGCTTATTTCTTGCACCCTTGTGCAACAGTAAACTACACACATGCCACTGGTCTAACCATCCTCATTTATTCAAGGCCACATTGAATCTGTACCCTCCCCCAACTTGTGTTGAACAATCTTCCCAACTTCATATTATCTACAGATTGTGGACACCCTACTGTATGGTAACTCCAGCAAGTCATTTGGGAAGACGGTGAATAATGTTGCTGGAGGTGTGCAAACAAGGAATTATTGTGATCTAGAGCCAAGTTAGAGCTGAAGTGAGTGTCTGGCTTGCTTCTATGAGCCAAAACATGAGTTAGGCTATGGCTGCTTCTTGTACTGTACTGACAGCGTCCCCATGAGCTGTACAAGAGGAGTTAAAAGATCCCACCTATACACTAACTGCTTAGGCTGACAGAAATCCTGTAGAAGTTAAAGTCTCTGAAGCTGCACCCAACCTGTGATTAATTTTAGGTTGAGGGACTGTCCTAAGGTTTCCTTTCCACTGATCAAAGGCTAGTTCATGAAAAGGTTTAGCATGCCCTTTTTTTGCTGTTCAGCAGTTATCTAAGACATATATTATGTTTGTGAATCTAATAACTACACAGTGTTGCACTGTCTAATCCTTATCTACTATACGTAACATTATTATGTAACTTTTACACAAATGGATTCCATTGTGTATGAACTCTAACTCAACTGGCTGTAACATGTCCTGTTTGTTACTATTTTAATCATAAAACATATTATTGAAATGCTTGTTTCGATCAAAACTGGCTTGGCTAGACCTTGGCTCTCTTTTTTGAGTGTGATCTGACTTTTCCATTTGCCTTGTCTAACATGCTGAAAAGGAACATTTTTTTTCATTTACACAATATGAAAACATAGAAAACAACACTGAATGGGTTTTATCATGTTTTCAGGAAGCTTTCTCTCCACCGTTAATCAAGCCTCTGGAAAAAAAGAAAACTTGAAATTGATGTCACTTAGAAAAGTGGAGATGTTAATGTTCCAAGACTGTGTGTGTGTGTGTGTGTGTGTGTGTGTGTGTGTGTGTGTGCGCGTGCATGTGTGTGTGTGTGTGTGGGGGGGGTTATTGTAGAAACTGTCTGCAGACAGCGGCTGTAGTGGCACGGCTGTGCTGAGGTATTGACAAGGCTTTGCCTTAACCATTGATCCTGGTATTTCCTTTCATAGGCAGACTGTGCGGTAGTACAAGGTCATATGTAACAGCATGTTTTAATTTTGTTTAAAGCAGCCATGCAATAGTAAGAGCTCAATTAGTTTCTGATTTAGTTCGACCCCTTTTACTTTTGTGATTGTATTTTACTGTACAGTTTATTTTTCCATTGGATCGGAGTATGAGACTCTAGAGGAATGACCTGGATTTATTGCATCTTTCATACAAAGTGTACATCAAACAATGCCCTAGGGTGTCGCCCAAAACAGGAAATACAGTATGCAAAAGTACAGGAAATACAAAATTTTATATATAGTAGGACAACATATTACAATATGTACAGCACAGATGCTGCTTACAGTAGGTGCAGTATCAGGCATCTATTAGGTAAGGTAGCAGAATGTCAGGCAATGCCAGCTGGAGTGGATAGTAGTCAGAAAACCAGACAAGCAAAAAAGGAAAGGAAATGGTGATAGTAGTGAGGAGATACTGGAAATTACAGGTAATAGAGAAGAAAATGTGTTTTAGGTGAGACATTTGAGGCAATTGAAAAAGGAGCAGAGAGACAGAAGGTGATTTATGAGGGACCATATTGGAGGACTACTTGGAAGCAAGCCCATTAGGATCTTGAAAACAAGAGAGGCAATTTCAAACCAAAGCCAGATGGGGACAGTGAGCTAGTGCATGTCACAGACAATGGGGTAATGAGATCATGTATTTTGGTGCAGGTAAGGTGGGAATCGGTGGCATTTTGGACATGGTGACATTTTGACAGCTGTGACTTTTGAAGGCTGTAGAGGAGGGAGATAAATAGTTGAGATGAGAGGAGAACAAGGATTGAATAAGGATTTCTGCTGAAGAGTGGTCCAGAAACTTGTGGGCAGGCACCATTGCAGAGATCACAGAACAGGTTTTGCAGGTATGGAGATGTGGGAAGAAAAGGAAATTCAAGTTTAATTATGAACTGGCTGCCAAAAACGCAGAAAGATGATTGGCTGAGAGGTCTTTGAAGCCATGACTACTGTATATTCAGCTACATACTCATGGCTTCAAAAAGCCTCCAGCCACCAGCCTCCTCACTGACCACAGTGTGGAAACCACTGAGAGGCTGGTTCCCCCACCTATGTCTCCAGATGGGGAGACTGATAAAAGGGGGTAGAAATTTCCCCAGTAGCAAGTAACCACACAGCTACAGAGGGTTACTCTGAAGAGGAAGGGGTGACCCCTTGTCAGAGGGTTGGGATTGACAGTGATCCTGAGGGCCCTGACGCTAGTGCTAGGGACCCTAGTTTAGTAACTGAAGGGGACCTGTCCCATGCCTTGGGACTGTGTGAGGGGTTTGCAGCTGCTCAGAGAAGTGACCCTAGTTTAGAAAGCTGAGGCTTGGGCAGACTCGGATGATGCAGGAGGTGACAGCATACATAAGGTTTATTGGGAAAATGGACTTATGTATACTCAGGCAGTACAGACAGAGGGAGGGAGGGATGCTAGGCAGGCAGCTTGTTGTTCCCCAGGGGTATCGTGAGCAGTTGCTCAAAATTGCACATGATATTCCCTTGTCTGGTCATCTGGGAATCATGCGCACTATGCAGCAGTTAGCCCAGAATTTCTACTGGCCTAACTTCACCCAACAGGTGAAGGAGTATTGCAGGTCTTGTCACCGGTGCCAAGAAATAGGGAAGGTGGGCAAGAAGAACCAAGCCGCCCTGATTCCATTGCCCATAGTGGAGAAGCCATTCCAGAGGGTGGGAATGGATATTGTGGGGCCTTTAAATACCCCCAGGGAAGAGATTCATCCTGACTGTGGTGGATTATGCCACCCGGTACCCAGAGGCAGTCGCTCTATCCTCTCTGAGGACAGACAAAGTGGCAGATGCCTTACCTGGGATTTTTTCCTGTGTTGGGTTTCCACAGGAGGTAATCACCGATCGAGGGGGTTCCTTCATGTCAGACCTGATAAAATGTTTATGGGAGAAGTGTGGGGTGGTGCAGAGATGCACAACACCATATCACCCACAAGCCAATGGGCTTGTGGAACGATTCAATGGTACCCTAAAGTCAATGCTCCGGACGTTTGCTGAACAGCTTGGGAGGGACTGGGAGAATACCTTCCCCACCTGTTGTTTGTATACAAGGAGGTGCCCCAAGAGTCGACAGGATTTTCCCCTTCCAGCTCTTGTATGGAAGCCGGGTACGTGGGCCCCTAGACTCGATCCGGGAGGACTGGGAAGGCAGGCATGCCACCCAGGGAACTTCCATTGTGGATTACGTCCTTAGGTTTAGGGAAAGGCTGAAGGAGCTTATGGGGACAGCCCAGAGCAACCTGGCAGCTGCCCAACAGAAACAAAAAGTATGGTATGACCACACAGCCAGAGAATGCTCATACATGCTGGGTCAGGAAGTCATGGTCCTTATTCCGGTCCAGAAAGACAAGCTGCAGGCTGAGTGGACAGGACCATACAAAGTGGTTAGGAAGGTAAATGATGTGAACTACATTGTGGAGTTACCTGACCGAAGACAGACAGAAAGGATGTACCATGTTAACATGATGAAGCCATATGCAAATAGAGCTGACATGGTGTTTGCAGTGTGTAGTCATGGGGAGGGGACGGACAAAGGAGACCCCCTTCTGGACTTACTGGAAGAGAGTAAATGGGAGTCCTCTGTGGAGACAGTAAAATTGGCTCCCCAGCTGACCCTGGGCCAGATCCAGGAGTAAGGGAGATTTAGCAGACTTTGCCCCTTGTTTAGTGCCAAGCCTGGACTAATCCCCTTAGCTGCACATGATGCGGAGATCAGGAACACAGACACCCACAGCAGGCAGAATATCAGGTGTCAGAGGCTGTCCAAGGGACAATAGAAGGAAGTGGAGGAGATGCTGGATTTAGGGTAATCCAGAGATCCCACAGCCCCTGGCCTCACCCGTAGTCCTTGTGCCCAAGCCAGATGGCTCAACTCATTTCTGTGTGGACTGTCATGGACTGAATGCAGTCACAGTCCGACACCCACCTGGCGCCCCAGACAGATGAACTCCTGGATGAGTTGGGAGGGTGACCTACTTTATGACCATTGACCTGACAAAGGGATATTGGCAGGTAGAGTTGATTAACACAGCTAGGAGAGGTCAGCCATCACTCTGATAGGCTTATCTGAGTTTAAAGTAATGCCTTTCAGAATGAAGAACACCCCGGACACTTTCCAAAGGTTGGTGAACCAGGTGTTAAATGGTGCTGAGGAGTGCGCCGTGGCATACCTGGATGACATTGCCATCTTTAGTACCAGCTGGGAGGAACACCTATCCCACCTTAGGGAAGTGCTGGGCAGGATACAGAGGCGGGTTCACTGTCAAAGCCGAGAAGTGCCAGGTGGCCATGGGAGAGGTGGCATACCTCGGGCATGTGGCAGGCCAGGGACAGCTCCCTCCTAACCAAATAAAAATAGAGGTAATCCAGGCATGGCCCAGACCAGAAACTCAGAAGCAGGTCAGGAGTTTTCTCGGGACAGCAGGGTACTATAGAAAATTTGTACCCAATTATAGTGGCCTGGCTGCTCCCCTATCTGACCTGACAAAGAAAAGGATGCCCAAGAAAATTACCTGGGGCCCAGCCTGTGAGGAAGCCTTTTCTAAACTAAAGGAGGCACTGTGTAGTGCTCCTGTTTTGACAAGTCCTGTCTATAGCAATCCTTTTATAGTGTAGACTGACGCCTCAGACGTGGGTATTGGGGCAGTACTGAGTCAGACATCCAGCCAAGGGAGGTATCACCGAATAGCCTACCTGAGAAAAAAGTTACTTTCCAGGGAGCAGGCATACTCCATGGTGGAGAAGGAGTGTCTTGCCATAGTGTGGGCCCTAAAAAAATTGGAACCATACTTGTATGGGCAGCATTTTGTGGTGCAGACTGACCACATCCCCCTGGTTTGGCTGACACAGATGGGGGAAAACAATGGTGGATTGCTAAGATGGAGTTTTGCTTTGGAAGGATATGACATGACCATTCTACATAGGGCTGGAGCAACCAGTCAGAACTCAGATACTCTGTCTTGTGACTATGAGGAGTGAACTGATTTAGGAAGTTCATCCCATGCAGGGATAGAGCCCCCAAATTCAGTGTAGGTGCAAATTCAGTCTAGGTGGGGAGGATTGTGGCACGTGGACAGCTGGTTCTGATTACAATATGATATTTTTCTGCAATATAAAATATGTACGGAGTGTCTGTCAGGAGAAACTGTCTTTGCTGAAACTGACACATCAAAACACCCCAAGGATAATTTCAAAGACAGGACGAGGTTAAACTACAGATATCTGAGATGTAATTACTTTGTCAATTTGCTTTGAAGCCAGTAAACAATATATCCATTTTATAATGCCCTCAGGAAATCCTTTGATTTGCACTAGGTGTCATGAGGAAAGGGGCATATGCATGTGTTTGGGGTATCCAGTGAATTACATCAAAGAGACTTTGATGTCTGTGTGAAACTGGTCCCAGACTAAAGTGGGAAGTCCAATATGCATTTGCTTGGGGTATCCAGTGAATTACATCAAAGAGACTTTGATGTCTGTGTGAAGCAGATCACAGACTGGCTTGGGGGAAATCACATGAAGAGAGGAGATTCATGATGTCACCTATTGTGTTAAAATATCTTATTAGGACAAGCTGTGTTATAAAATATGTATTTTAATACACCAATGCAGATTTAGGTGACCTCAGAGAGAAGGCCGGCTCAAGACTGCTTTTAAGTATACTGAGCAGACCATACAGAGACACATTCATTTGCTGACTGAGAAAAGAGGAACATCAAAGCACTGAAAGATTAAGAAAGTAAGAATACATTAGGTAAGACCAGTCTGAGTGCATGGGTTGTAGGAATTTGCACTTTTTTGTAAAATATTTTTATTTGTTTTTCCAATAAGCTATTATATACAATCAAACACATAGCTTATTCATCCAGTTACTACCATTATATGTCACAGAGACCAATCTCTTCACTTCATTCCACACTATTTTACAGTTGATTTCTGCAGAATTGCATTACGTTGATTTATACTGGTATAAGAATTATATCTGTTAATATATCGTAAAATAAGATTAAATAAAATCCAATCAGATCAAGTCAGATCAAATCAAAACAAATCAATAAAATAAAATAAAAAAAAAAAACAAAGTGCAACCACTACCCTCTTGCCTGGTACCTTCAATCTTCAACTCCATCCACTCTTTTCCTTACTCTTCTATCCTTCACTTCTATCCATTCTCTTAGCCTTCCTTTCCATACTATGTATCCTCCCTTTCATCACTTCATCCTTACTACTTTCACATACTGGAATTTGCACTTTTAAACCTATTTTGTTTTTAAGACTATATGTGTTGGGATATCTTGTTCTGGAATGACTGTTTTCCTATTTTAACTATTTTAAAGTAAAGATATATATTTTAAAAACAGAAACTGCCTGGTGTGCCTTGAAACTTCTTTTTATAAGTGAAGCTTAGATGGTTATAGTTTACACTGTGCATGAGCTTATTGTGGTACCAAACTGGGAAACAGATAAGAGTTCTCTAGGTCTTGCATAGAGTTCTAAGGGTTCATTTTGTAATACCTGGTTAGGTGCCCATAGGCAAAGATATCTGGCCCCCCGAAGACAGAATTATCTGAGCCTGATAATTGGGTACGCCAACAAGAGGTTATCAGTTTGAATCCCTCCAGAACTTGGGACAAAGGTGACTCAAACTCACAAAATGGACAAGAGGGTTACCTTGTTCTGTTAACTGTTCATAATTCTATGCTCAGACATTGGCACTTTGGGAGTAGAGGGCTGACCTGCTGAGTGGGGTTGTGGCAGTTTGTCTAAGGGACTTTATTCAGTTTTGTAATGCTTGAATATACTGCTCCTGGTAGTAACTCTTATTGATTCTTTTTCTTCCCATATAATATCTGATGTTCCTCTTATAGTAAGAAAGTATAGTAAGGAAAAGATGGATAGCAGAAAAGGTGTTTGGACAGAAAAAAGAACAGTAGACAGGAGGAAAAGTGATGTCCAACTGCTATGAAATGTTGTGAAGTCAGTGGTTAGAGCAAAAAGCAATTACTATAAACTGGGCTATAAGGAAAGTAATGGCAGTGTCAACTGAGCAGTGACAACCAGGAATATACAATATCGTAAAATCAACGAATTACTTATGAAAAACAGCTTAAGCCATGGCAATAAACATGTCTATATTTGCCATGACTGGAAAGCTGAAGTTGTTTTAAAACTTGAGAATGGCACTAAGCGTTACAGTGCATGATTAAGGGTAGCATTCTGGCTGATACAGCTGGAGGTGGGTTCACAGTCATCAGGACTAGCAAACAAAATGCTCCCGTAACTGACTCCTGTTTCTGCCATATTAATGTGTGCCTCATGTTTGTCTCTCTGTAATTTTTAACTTCAACTGTAACTCTATGTTGCTGAAATTGTTCACAAGGCTCTTGTTGTTTCTGTACTGTTTTTCTATGCACTTATGACTCTGTGTAACATTGTTTTACTTATTTTTGTACTTCTTCTGGGTCGTGCCTAAAATAGACATTGTATCTGTCTAGCATACCTATCCGGTAAACAAAAGCTAAAAAAATGAATAAAATGGACCCTAAGTCCCTTGGTCTATCACAATACTATGTGGCAGTACTATGTAAGTTAAATTTAAATAAAAGTTTTTTTTTTAAAGTTGTGCAAAAGAAAGATGGCACCACTAACCTTTTAAACTCACTGTGTTCAGTTCCTCTCTTAAGCATGCCCATCACTTCTGTTGTGAGCAGCCAGGAGAAGGCCAGGATATTGTGGGGTTAAAAGGTTTGGGGCATCCTCTTCAATGCCTCTGTCGTTTCACTTCAAATTCCCCCCCCCCAACACATCACTGTGACCTCTACTCTTCCCCCCTAACCTCCAGTCCCTATCGCAGAGACACAAATCCCACTGCTCCACATTCATCTCCAAATATTGGTTTGGAACTCTTGCTTCCTGCCTCTCCTCTCTCCTAAATCCTGCTACTCCCTCCCCACAGTTCACGTACAAATTGCCTTCGCTCCTTCGCCCTCCCACGAACACACACCTTAGCTGGGAAACTAGCATTCTCCTATAGACTCCCTTCCCTCTAGAATAACCTCTATCATCAAACCTGCCTCACCCCCTCCTTTCCTGCACTTAAGCATCTCCTCAGGCCATCCCCTGTTACATCTTGTAGCTGTCCACTGCCCTAATCCACAACCATCCTACTGTCCTCCTCCTGTCTTCCATTTCCTGTATCACTTAGTGACCACATGTTTTTGCTCTTGTTATCTCACCATGTTTATCAAATCTCCTGTATAATACTCTGTAATGTAATCCCATGATGATGATTTATCTGCTCTTTTATTATACTGTAATGAAGAATTTAGTCTGTATTATACTGTATATTTTATCTTTCTTCTATATTATACTGTATCCAAATGTTGTTATCCCTTTGTTGTATTTGTACCCCCTGTCCCCGGACTGAACCTGGAAATGAGCTTCTGCTCAGTGTGTCTTTCTCAGTCACCAAACTTTAAATAAATAAATATGTAACCCCCCTGCAAATGGGGGTTCCCAAAAGACTTCCAGGAGCTTGCTTGAATGCTCCAAGCCTGAATGGTGTTTGGCATTTAAGCCATTTATCAGTGAATTGTTTTAGAGCCTCTGGTACTGTCTCTTTAAGAGCTGTCTGCTTGCAGACATAATTAGTTTGTATGGGGGACTGTGTGTTTCTTTGATTGAGTACCACTCAGCTGCTGCCAATTCACTTCATTTTGCAGTCACTAGGTGCAAAGAGACCTATCTGAAAGATGTAACTGTTTGCCAGAAATTATTTAGAGTAATAATGAAATTACAGTTTGTCTAACCTGCTTTCTTTGCAGTCAGAACTGTGTCTGCTAGTTCCCCATTCTAGTTTTGAACTGCTGAACTGGACCAATCAGTGTTGGGTAGCTAGCTCTAAAATGGTGCCTTGGGCCGAATCAGAACTTGGACTCATAATCTGAGCCAGCCACAAGAGGATTGTATGGGCAGTGACTCTGGGAGATGTAGTTTAGACTTCAGTGCCTTTTGGACCAACAGCAGCAGTCTATTGTGAGTGACAGCCAATCCAGTCAAGAACTGGGAGGAACTCAAAGGAAGTGCCGGTTTGTCGGTTGGAGTTTCAGTTGAGCTTTGGCAGTGAAGAAGGAAGGAGCCCTGTGCTTTTCAGTGTGCAGTTTTAGTCAAAAATGTGTGTAAGGCCCAGAGTTCCGGTCTGCAGCTTGTGTAACAGCTTGTTAGGACTAAATCCGTCCTGTGAAAAGAATCAAAGGATCTCTGAAGAGTACAAAACCAGGCTCACCTGTAGAAGACTGGAGGTATTGTGAAAATTGCACTCTGATCTGTCAGAACTGAATCTGCTGTGTGTTCTCCCGGTATTGTGCAGTAATTGCGATCGGATACAGATGCAGCCTTGCCTGGTATAGTGCTTTCTTTATATGGATGTGTGAAGAGGTTTTGTACCTCAAGTGAGCCCTGCTGACATTGAAGGACCCTATCTTATTTGGAGGTCATGAGTACTAATTCAGGGTCGCTCCCTGTTGAATTGCCACATTAAATCCAAATGGAATTACTGTACTGCTGACTGTTTAATTCTCCTTTTCTCTGTGTGAAAGGGCCCTACCAGCTGCCACGGTTTGGACTAGCCACTAGGGCTTGGGTACCCAGGGACAGTAACTCATAGGGATAGGCCTGTGCACAGAGCCATGGAAATGAATTATTAGAGTGATAAGCTGATTAACCTGATTTCCCCTGTCCTTGTTATATCCCCTAAATAAATCAGAGCTGCTTGTTTCCAGCAAAGTTATACTGCCTGAGGGTATTTGTCTATGTTAAAGTACTGTACTGTGATTGTTGCACTGTATCTCATTTCACAGGAGGTTCCAGTGCCGGAACCAGACCTGGGGGTAAGTGTATACTGTGAAGTAATTCTGATATATTGTGTGGGCCACTAGTAGGGAAGAAAGGGGGTTGCAGTGTCCCAGAGGGCTGTGACCAAGTTAGTTTAACTATTGCAAACCCTGACCTCTGGGTGGAGGCACCCGCCATTGGATCCAGGCCCCTCAACCTGTTAGTGGCAAATCAGGCAGGGGTAGTAGCCCCTGGGATAGCGCCATCTAGGGGTTACATCTTGGAGGCTCACCGCTGGGATTGTGTGTCCTCTAGTGGCCATATTTACGAACCACTGTTAAGAAAAAAAATGGGTACCCCGACAGAAGTGGCTGTGCACCGGCTGGTGGAGTGGTGTACTGGGGAGGAGATCGACCCTCAAATGCTATGCTTATCCTGGACATCCCCTGGGTATCAATACGGACACTGTGCAGGGGAGTACTTTCCAAGGTGGAAGGTTTACAAAACCCTGTGGTGGTGGGTCGGCATGCTAATCTGCTCACCCACACTTTCCTGGCCCTAGTAGAGTTTAGGATCCCATAGATAGCTCCAAAGTGCCACAGACCATTACCCCAGAGGGAGCCCTCACTGCTTGGAGAGTGATAACTAAGGACAGTAAAGACCCGGGGGGGAATCAGCCCCCACCACTATCTGAAACTTTTGAGGAGAAATTTGCTGAATGGTTGCTGGGAGAGGGGAAAACTGTGGAGGACTTGAAGAAACTATTCTTGCCACCTGGGGGTGTTCCTCCCCCAACACCCTCTCCTGCTCCAGTGCCAGTAATGGTGGCTGAACCAATGCAGACTCCTATTTCTGCACCTGCCATTAGTCACGACTCTTACCGAAGGTTGAGGATCTTCTCTGGCACCCTCCCACCCCCCAAGGGAGGATGACTGAGGAGACCTGGATAGACTATGTTGCCCCCAAGTGCTAGAATGGCAATGCTCGGAGAGCAAGCAAAAGAGGGTTAGTGAGAGCCCCGAGGTCCTGCCCTGGCTACCATCCGTGCTAAACGGGCCAGTAACCTGAGCGACTGCACAGGCCTATCTTGAGGCCTTGGAGAATGTGTATGGGAGCCCAGATTCTGATGAGGACCTATGGTGGAGAGTAAGAGATGCACAACAGTACCAAGGGGAGTTGTTGTCTGTGTATGTATCTCGGCTGGAAAAATTGTTGCAAGAATGCCTCAGAAAGGTAGTTTGCCAGCGATTGAACTGGACCGAACCAGGCTGGACAGGATCCTTAAGTCTGCCCCTTCTCAGAACTGCTGTTGCTTCAGTTACGCCTGGCAGATCGACTGGAATCTCCACCCTCCTATGATGAGTTAATGAGAGAAATTAGGGAGTTGAGAAAAGACGACCTCGGGAGGACCTGCACCAATAGCTGCATACGACCGAGTGACTGAGGGTGACCCATCAAGTGAAGTTCAGGGGCAGAGGTTGGCAGTCACTGAGTGCTCTGACAAGGAAAAGATATGTCACAATGGGGCGAACTGTTGAGAGAGATCCGAATTCAAAACAGTCCTTTTATGAAGCCACGCCTGCAAATACGGCCCTGACCTATATCCGACTGCATCTTATGGGGTGGGGTACCCACCATGTATCTCCTGCTGATAACAGCTCTGAACTCGATTCCTTGACCATGGAAGTGGAGAAACTGACGAGATGTCTCCAAATGCTTATCACGCCGCAGACAGAGATGGCACCAAGGTTTCCAGTTAGTAATACCCCGCGCCTGGCTCCCAGTGTGGCCTCGGCCAGCTCAAACTCCAGAAAGTATGTTTTGCTATAATTGTGGGAAAGATGGGCACATGAAAGGAATGCCAGTCCCCAAAAGACACTGACAAAGTTGCATATAGGCTACAAGGAGAGCTTGGAGAAGAAATCAGTGATTAAGAGGTGCAAGACATGATCCCAGTGAGGGGCACCAAAAATGCTAATTCACGTCCTTTGTGGCAAGGTCAGTTGCCCAGGCCCCCACTACCGCTCTCCAGACTGGTCCAGAATAGTGGGTCCCTCCATGGAGACCACTGTAAAGGTGAATGGAGTGTCTACAAGAGCTGTATTAGACAGTGGCTCCCAAGTGACAATTATGTTCCAGGATTGGTATCAGAAGCATTTGTCAGGCAGTACCCTTACAACCATTAGAAGGACTGCATGTATGGGGTTAAGTGAGAAGGCCTACCCCTATTCCGGGTATATCCGAATTTGGCTGTCTTTCCCCACCTCTGTGGCTGGAGTGGCCGAACAAGTAGAGACCCTAGCCTAGTGTGTCCCCACTGGACTGTATGATGGTGTCCCTTTGTTGATTGGAACAAATGCTCATATGTTCGGAAGGCTGGCACAGTTGTGTTATGAAAAACAGGGGTCAAAGACTAGTAGAGCTTTAAGAGTTCCGGCTTTAATTAAGAAGGCCTATGAGGCACAGAGAGATGCTGAAAAAACAGAACCAGAGGAACCGGTCGGAATTGTATGGAAGAAGGATCCTGAGTCTCTGATCCTGGCGCCAAATGCCCAGTGTACCTTACAGGGAGAGGTCCGTATCAGAAAGGATGTTAAGAATAAAATATTAATGTTGGATGCACCAGGCGATGGAAAATTGCCAGAGGGACTGCTGGTCAAGCCTAGTATTTTGCCCGCTAGAGCCCATGCTTATGCCAGAAGGGTAATGGTCCAAGTTCATAATGTGTCTGAAAGAGACATTCGAGTAAACAGAGGTTGCATCCTGGCTAATGTGCATTGTGCAGACACTGCAGTGCTACCCACAGCAAGAGTTCAAGGAAGAATGACAAATAACGCCTGACTTGTTTGATTTGGTGACTCCGCTGCCAGCTGAATGGAAAGTGAGGATCAGTGAGAAGCTTGCCCAGAGAAACCAGGTGTTTTCTTTAAAGGAATGGGATGTAGGATCGTGCAAGGAGCTGAGCACAATATCCGCTGCATGACGAAAGACCATTTGTGAGAGGTCTCACGCCTGGCACCTGCTGACATAGATGATGTGAGACGGCATCTGCAAGAGATGTTAGCTGCTGGTGTAATACAAGAATCCAGAAGCCCTTATGCTTCCCCATTGTGGTAGTGAGGAAAAGAATGGAACAGTAAGGATGTGTGTGGATTATCGTGACTTAAACCGGGCGGACTATCCTGATCAGTACACAATGCCCCGCATTCAGGATGCTTTGGACTGCCTAAACGGGAGCAAGTGGTTCTCTGTGCTGGATCTCCGCAGTGGGTACTACCAGATCCCGATGGCCCCAAGGACCGTGAGAAGCGGCCTTTATCTGTCCGCGCTTTCTATGAATTCATGAGGATGCCTCAAGGGATTTCAGGTGCCCCAGCCACTTTTCAATGATTGATGGAGCGTGCAGTGGGGACATGAACTTACTAGAGTGCCTGGTATACCTAGATGATGTTATTGTGTTTGGCAGCTCACTGGAGGAACATGAGCAGATTATTTAAGGTATTGGACCGACTGGAGGACTTTGGCCTTAAACTGTCCATTGATAAGTGTCAATTCTTTCAAGCGTCAGTAAAGTATGTGGGACACATAGTATCCACCGAGGGAATAGAGACCCGACCAAGTAAAGTTGAGGCCTTGACCACCTGGCCACAGCCCAAAAATCTAAAAGAACTGCAAAGATTCCTTGGGATTCTGTGGTTATTATCGGTGCTTCATCAAGGACTATTCAAGAGTGATCCGCCCTTTACTTAACCTTACTCAAGGGTATCCCCAACCCACAAAAATACCAAAAGTCAGCGTCCCTCAAGACTGAAAGAGTGTATTTTCATCCGAGTGAAGTATTTGGGGCCCGCTGGACTCTGATTGTGAGACTGCTTTTCATGAGATCATATATCAACTTACCCATGCTCCAGTGCTGGCCTATGCCGATCCAAGAAAACTCACGTCCTGCACACTGATGCTAGCTTGCAAGGGTTGGGGCTGTGCTACCAAGAGCACGAGAATGGCCTGAGACCAGTGGCCTTTGCCAGTAGAAGCCTGACCCCATCCGAAAAGAACTATCCTGTACATAAGTTAGAGTTCCTAGCTTTGAAGTGGGCTATTGTTGACCAATTCCATGAGTACTTGTATGGGGCTAAAATACTAGTAAAACTGACAATAATCCTTTGACCTATGTGCAGACCTCAGCTAAGTTGGATGCCCTGGCCATAGGTGGCTTCTGCATTATCTACATATGACTATGCTCTGAATACCGAGCAGGTCTGAACCACATAGATGCTGATGCTCTCTCCCGAGGCCTGTTCCCAGAATGATTGGGTCCGACTGGCAGAACCTGACATTCGGGCACTCTTGCCGGAAGTTTGACAGGGAGGAACAAATGTCCACGGACGCAGTGGACTGCATGGTGGATTGCTTGGGAGCCTCTGAGAATTGCATACCTGCCGCTTATTGCCACTTTTCTGCAATAGACATTGGTGCACTGCCTCAGCTGGACAATGACAGTATTCGGCGGGCTCAATCCCGCGATCCCATGATCAAAGCAGCTTTAGAAGCCCTCTATGCAGGAAAAGATGTGTCCAAATTACGCTCCACTGATTTGAGAACTGCACTGTTATACAAAGAAGGTCCTAAGTTGAAACTGATCAATAAACTGTTATACAGAGAAACAGTAGACAGAGGGGCACAAGTAGACAAACAACAACTAGTGCTGCCCACTGCCTTCGAGACTCAGTACTGATGTCCTTGCACAACCACATGGGGCACCTTGGTATAGACAGAACACTTGACTTGGTGAGATCCAGATTCTATTGGCCTAAGATGGGGGCTGATGTGGAGCAAATACATCTGGAACTTGTAGTCGCTGCTTACAGAGGAAAGCTTTGCCCCAGAGGGCTGCCCCCTTGTTAACATCACCACCAGTGCACCCATGGAGCTGGTCTGTATTGATTTTCTAAGTTTGGAGTCAGATCAAAGAAATATCAGTAATGTGCTGGTGGTCACTGACCATTTCACGAGATATGCCCAAGCTTTCCCACCAAAGACCAGAAAGCATCCACTGTAGCCAAAGTACTTGTAGAAAACTTTTTATTCACTATGGGCTCCACAAAGAATCCATTCTGATCAAGGGAGAGACTTTGAGAGTCGTCTGATCAAAGAGATGCTTTCTCTGTGGGGAGTCAAAGTCCAGAACCACTCCTTACCACCCCAGGGGACCCACAGCCTGAACGTTTCAACCGCACTTTGCTAGATATGCTAGGCACACTGCACCAAAGGACAAGCCTAGATGGAGCCAACAAATTAGCACCCTGGTACATGCTTATAACTGCACCAAAAGTGATGCCACTGGATTCTCCCCTACCGCCTGATGTTTGGAAGAGAAGCTCACTACCAGTAGATGTGTGTTTTGGGGTCTCTCCTGATGGGGTTCAAGCTGACAACTATTTACAGTATGTGAAAAGTTAAAGGCCCAGCTAACTCATGCGTACCAACTGGCTCAAACCATGGCTGCCAAAAAAATCAGCCAACAAAAGAAAGGTATGATAAAAGGTGAAAGCACAGGAACTCCAGGAGGGAGATCGGGTATTGCTAAGAAATCTGGGACTGCATGGCAAGCACAAGATTGCTGACAGATGGCACCATCTCCCTCACATTGTAGTGGGCAAACTAGATGATCTGCCAGTGTACAAAGTAAGGCCTGAGAATAATTCAAAAGATGTAAAACAATGCATAGAAATCATTTACTGCCCATTGGACAAATCTTAATTGAGTCTGAGCCCCTAGAAGATGCCCCTCTGGACCAGTGACTAGAGCTGCTGCTAAGAAAAGATCAAGAAAGTCTGCACCTACAGGAAGCAAAGTTAAAGTGTTCCCCTCCACAAGTCCCAGTTGAGCATGACTGTCAGTCCATATCGGAAGAAAGTAGAGTGACTTTGAATACTATCCTTCTTACGAACTGAGTCAATTGTTTCGGGCAATCCCTTGTCATACTGGAGATGAAGCTGGGCCTTCTGACTGTCTAAGCCCCCAGCTTCATCCCTGGAGCCAATGCTCCCAGAAAGTGAAGTGCAAAGCATCAGATCAGATGAAATGGAATCATTGTGCATGGTTGAACTGTTTGAGCTTCAGGAGGAAAATGATAGATTGGGGCAGACTGGTGATACACCCGAACAAGAAGAGTATTTTGAGTGCCCTGACAGTCCACTGCCAGTGTCCGAAGCTCTCCATGCAGCCAAATGTTGTGGACTCAGAAACTGTAACTCCTGGAGCTGAGAAGTGCCCCAAGTTCTAGCCTCTCTACCCCATGGAGACTCCCTGACAAGTGAGGACAATGCTGAAAATGAGGCTCAGAGTGCAGAGACTATAACAGTTCCCCTAGAAAGACTGGTCGAGCTGTAAAGCCTGTGGTGCACCCTCAGTTATGATTCACTTGGGAGGCCTGTGGACTTGCCTCTCAATGTTGTCCATAAAGGAGTGTATGTGTCCCCGAGCTCATTGCCCAAACTGAGCATCAGTGCTAACTCCAAGTTACTTGTGTTGCCCTCTAAGTATGGTGCCCTTGCCCCATCCAGCCCCAAGGTAACTGATGGGAAGGGCCCCTCTCTTCAGGTTTCATGTACAAGAGGTAATAACTTGAGTTATGGTACAATGTGTATGTAATACTGTGTAAAGAGTGGACGTACTGCAATGTTTCAGAAATGTGTTCTTGGTAAAATGATATATTGACTGATGATTACATGTGCGAGCCTAATGCAAATGTATATGGTTGCGTTGAAACTTATGGGTACCTGCTTGAGTGGACGTCAAGCTTTTCCCAAACCAGGAAGGGTGTAACCCCTGCAAATGGGGGTTCCCAAAAGACTTCAGGAGCTTGCTTGAATGCTCCAAGCCTGAATGGTGTTTGGCATTTAAGCCATTTATCAGTGAGTGTTTTTAGAGCCTCTGGTACTGTCTCTTTAAGAGCTGTCTGCTTGCAGACATAATTAGTTTGTATGGGGGACTGTGTGTTTCTTTGATTGAGTACCACTCAAGCTGCTGCAATTCACTTCATTTTGCAGTCACTAGGAGTGCAAAGGGAACCTATCTGAAAGATGTAACTGTTTGCCAGAAATTATTTAGAGTAATAATGAAATTACAGTTTGTCTAACCTGCTTTCTTTGCAGTCAGAACTGTGTCTGCTAGTTCCCCATTCTAGTTTTGAACTGCTGAACTGGACCAATCAGTGTTGGGTAAGCTAGCTCTAAAATGGTGCCTTGGACGAATCAGAACTTGGACTCATAATCTGAGCCAGCCACAAGAGGATTGTATGGGCAGTGACTCTGGGAGATGTAGTTTAGACTTCAGTGCCTTTTGGACCAACAGCAGCAGTCTATTGTGAGTGACAGCCAATCCAGTCAAGAACTGGGAGGAACTCAAAGGAAGTGCCGGTTTTGTCGGTTGGAGTTTCAGTTGAGCTTTGGCAGTGAAGAAGGAAGGAGCCCTGTGCTTTTTCAGTGTGCAGTTTTAGTCAAAAACGTGTGTAAGGCCCAGAGTTCCGGTCTGCAGCTTGTGTAACAGCTTGTTAGGACTGAACTGCCCTGTGAAAAGAATCAAAGGATCTCTGAAGAGTAGAAACCAGGCTCACCCTGTAGAAGACTGGAGGAATTGCTGAAAATTGCACTCCGTCTGTCAGGAACTGAATCTGCTGTGTGTTCTCCCGGGTATTGTGCAGTAATTGCGATCGGGATACAGATGCAGCCTGCCTGGTATAGTGCTTTCTTTTATATGGATGTGTGAAGAGGTTTGTGTACCTCAAGTGAGCCCTGCTGACATTGAAGGACCCTATCTTATTTGGAGGTCGTGAGTACTAATTCAGGGTCACTCCCTGGTGAATTGCCACATTAAATCCAAATGGAATTACTGTACTGCTGACTGTTTAATTCTCCTTTTCTCTGTGTGAAAGGGCCCCTACCAGCTGCCCACGGTTTGGACTAGCCACTAGGGCTTGGGTACCAGGGACAGTAACTCATAGGGATAGGCCTGTGCACAGAGCCATAGGTAGATTATTAGAGTGATAAGCTGATTAACCTGATTTCCCCTGTCCTTGTTATATCCCCTAAATAAATCAGAGCTGCTTGTTTCAGCAAAGTTATACTGCCTGAGGTATTTGTCTATGTTAAAAGTACTGTACTGTGATTGTTGCACTGTATCTCATTTCACAGGAGGTCCCAGTGCTGGAACCAGACCTGGGGGTAAGTGTATACTGTGAAGGTAATTCTGATATATTGTGTGGGCCACTAGTGGGAAGAAAGGGGGTTGCAGTGTCCCAGAGGGCTGTGTGAGAGTTAGTTTAACTATTGCAAACCCTGACCTCTGGGTGGAGGCACCCGCCATTGGATCCAGGCCCCTCAACCTGTTAGTGGCAAATCAGGCAGGGGTAGTAGCCCCTGGGATAGCGCCATCTAGGGGTTACAAATAAATCTTTCTTCTGCCCAGATGAGGTATTAAGGGTTAACTTTTCAAAATATTGTTCTGACATTTTGATACATTCAAAATAAGGCCAAACACAGCAGGAAAGAATCAGGAGTTCAAACACGTTATAAAACAATTGGACTCCTTTCATTGTACTAGTGCTTTGAAAACATTTCAAAGGACAGTAAGAGATAGTAGCCATAGCTGGTAAAAGGTGTATGTTAATGTATCTTTTCTTTTTTGCCATTTTTTATATCTCAGCAAATTAAAAGGATTCAGAAATTCAGTAAAGAACAATTTGACATGGCCTTGAAAAATGCAGTGATATCAACTTTGATAATCAGAGGTGGCAAAAGCACCCTCTTTCTTTAATGTCTGTCTACTGGAAATAATCATCGACTTTTCACAAAGTAAAATGCATTGATGATGGTAGCACATTATTTTCATGTAGGTTTAGCTCCTAATTTGATTGCTTGTGGATCTGCCCTTATGGACTGAAGCAAATCTGACATGTTGCAGCCAGTCTCTTCTTCACCCCATCTCCCCCTCACTTCTGATGTTTATCTGGCAGGTGGTGTGACTTTGCAGTCACATTCAGAAACCTTCATGCATCTTTGGTGGGTAATGTAAACCAGATGAGCGAAACTGAAAAAGGAGCAATTCTGCAGATGTGCAGTGCCTCACTTCTCCTTGAAGCTCTGTCTTCCCAGTTGCATTTTGTTTTGTTTGGCTCTCCCCTCTGTGAATAGGAGCAGATTATATATTGAATGTGTGGGAGTCTGGTCAGATTCATGATTAAGCATACCAGATGAATGCTAAAATTTAACATCTTTTGTCTTGCTGAAAAACCCAGTAAAATAAATGTGGATTTGCTGGCATCTTGGATGCCTGGACACTGGAGTAACCCCTTGTCTGCAGAGTTCCACAGAAGCTCAGACTACAGTTCAGATTTGCATAAAAAATGACAGAAACACAGATGTGTTCCTTCCCCAAATTATGTCACCTTTCAGCCTTCTTATGATGCCCTGTTAATTAGTCCTAACTTGAGGACTCCTTTGTTCACTGACTCCTACTATTCCTCTTCATAACAATCATCACCTTTTTGTTTTCCAGCCTCTGTTGTTAGCTTGCCTAGTATCACTTTTTCTCCTAGATCCTCCCCTAGTTTTCTTTTCTCACATATATATCCCCTATTTCCTTACCTCTCTGCTAGCTTGGCTTTTTTTTATTTTAGATAGTTCCTGAAGAAGACCTACAGCTGAAGCGTTGATTCTAACTGAATGTTCTATTTTCAGCGTGCATTTAATTTTGCTGTTTTATAGTACATGGTTAGGGCTTATTGTGTATGGAATTCAGTGGCTCTCAAAAAGCTGTACACATTCTAAACGTTGTGCACATTCTGTCATCAAGTGCACTTGAGTCCCTGCTTCGCTGACTAT
This sequence comes from Neoceratodus forsteri, assembly GCA_016271365.2. Classification (NCBI taxonomy): domain Eukaryota; kingdom Metazoa; phylum Chordata; order Ceratodontiformes; family Ceratodontidae; genus Neoceratodus; species Neoceratodus forsteri. Next base: position 1,784,519,928 of record CM057449.1, read on the forward strand.
CCCCTGACACCCACTTTCACGTTCAGTCATCGATACTTCTGCAGGCTATAGTGAAGTCAAGTCAAAAATTGCTTTTCCAATACCAAAGTGCTTGTACATCATAAAAACATAAATATTCACAAAAAAAAACATGTAAATTGAAACAGGCAGCACAATAAATTATCCTCTAGACATTGTCCGCGAAAGCTAGATCAAATAAATAAGTTTTCAATGCGGACTTAAAAGTCTTAGTGGACAGGCACTCTGTAATCTGATGAGATGGAGAATTCCACAGGGTCAGGGCCACGAAAGAAAAAGCCCTGGCCCTGAAGTCTGAAGGCGGGTCCTGGGACTCTCTAGCAATCCTTCATCGGAGGAGCGGAGGGGCGGAGGGGACAGTAGGGTCGAAGGAGGTCTTGCAAATAATGCGGTCCCTTGTAGGTGAGCAAAGTGACCTTGAATGTGATCCTCCATCGCACTGGCAGCCAAGGCAGTTCGTGAACCACAGGTGAGACATGGCTAAATCTTGGCAAACCCATCAACAACCTGGCTGCCACGTTCTGCACTAGCTGCAGGTGATGGATGTACATCCCCAGTAACCCTAGATATAGAGCATTGCAATAGTCTAGGTGTGAGGTCACAAAGGTGTGGACCAATGTTGGAAGGTCATCAGGTGGAACCAGGTGCTTTATCCTGGCGATGTTCCTCAGATGGTAAAAGGAGGACTTGACAACTGCTGACAAATGAGGTTTAAGGTTCAGCTAGCCATCAAGCACAACGTCCACATTCCACACCCATTCAGAGGATCTCAACTGGTTGCTCCCAACATAAGGCCGGATGGCTGACCGGGAAATAGCCCCCCTACCCAATGACCTGGGTCCACCATCAACACCTCATTCTTATCCGGATTCAACCTCAAGCAGCTGGCACTCATCCAGTCCTGAATCTCGGCAAGACAGTTTTTAAAGACTGAGATAACATCATTCTGTTCGGGTACAAAGGACATGTACAGCTGAGTATCATCTGCATAGCAGTGAAAGCTCAGCCTGTACCACCTATAATGTCTTCCAACGACAGCATGTACACTGAAACAACATGGGACAGCACAGAACCCTGTGGCACCTGACAAGGCAGGGAGGCGAGGGCCAAGGAAAAATCCCCAACACCACCCTCTGCATCCTGCCTGTGAGGAAAGAATGAAACCATCTGAGAACTGTCCCAGATAGTCCACAAAATAGCCACAGGTGTTCCAGCAACACCCCATGGTCCACGGTGTCAAACGCTGCAAAGAAATCAAGAAGCACCAAGATCGAATGGCTCCTCCGATCTCTCACTATCAGGAGATCCTTAAGTACCTGAACCAGATCCGTCTCGGTACTATGCCTCTTCCTGAAACCAGACTGGAGAGGATCATAGACCTTGTGGGTGGTAAGAAATTCCTCGAGCTGCAACACAACTACCTTCTCAATTATCTTGCTCACAAAGGGCAGGTTAGAGACTGGTCTGTAGTTTCATGAAACAATCTGGGTCTAGGGAAGATTTCTTCAAAGGGGTGTCACCACTGCCTCCTTCAAGGGCTCAGAAATGCACCTTTTCCAACAAGCACCAGACTATCTCTGCTAGGACCAGCCTGATAACCTCCACATACCCCACAAAGAGGCGGGTTGGACCAGGGTCCAAACTACAGCAAGTCAATGCCAAGCCCCGGACAATCTTCATGATATCCATGGTTGCTGTCTGGTCAAAGTTTATCCAGACAGGCTGGGTGCCTGCGATCTCCCACAACTTCACAACACTCATTTGAAAGGGTCAGATGGATCTCCGACCTGATGGTGGCAACCCTATCTGCAAATAATTGAGCAAACTCATCAAACTGTAGCCTGCCTTTGGCGATCACACTACCAGTCCACGATGCCTGCCCTCAGATTGTCTTAGCCTGGGATTCCCCGGAGTGCGATATTGCTTAGCAGGCACAGATGCTCCTCCTCAGCTCACACACTGTCTCTGTACCGGCACAACTGCTGAACTGCTAAACAAAAGTGAGAAACTGGTACTGCTTGGATTTTATCCTCTTCTTAATATATGCAGTAAATTACAACATCTACTGGTAGCCTTTACTCAGTATAGCTGCTCCTCATCTCTCTCTCACCCCTTGTTACTTCCCTCTACAGAACGGTACATTACAAAAAATTAAATATGGGTGACCATACACAGCTCGCCTTGTGTTTCCATCTTGGGATTGAGATAACAGCATGGACATCTCAAGCTTCGCTCTGAGGGTCCATATGCTGTTATCTCAACACCTCGACAGAAACATGGGCTTGTTGGGTATGGTCACCCATCCGTTATTCCTTATATTTTGTTTCAAATGTGTTTTTGTCAGCTCAGCCATTTGGTTGAACCAGAGGCTTCGTTGGGGGGCTGACTACAGAAACTAATACATTTATAGTGACATAGCTTGTGACATCATCACTCAGAAATTCATTCATTGATTCATTCAAAAGGAACATTAAGTACTCTATATATGATGGCTAATAGAATAGTAGATTTGATTATGTTTACTTGTGCCTAGCACTAAGTTATTTTAACACTTAAAAACTTCAAGTATGACAATTATATACAAACCACAATTGTAAAATTAAAACTGAAAAAAAAGAAAAGCGGACTTCAAAACAAACTGGATCTAGAGAGATGTATTAAACTGAACATTATAATTGACCAACATGTGTCTAAATATTATTTCTATTTTTTGTATATAAACGTATACACTATAAGATTCCAATTATTTGAAATTGCGGTCTACCCAAATATTTAATGCATTTTGGGGATCCACTGTCAAGTCAAATACTGATGGAACTTGTTTCTTTGGTGTGACCTTGGTTCAGATCATCTCTCCTGCACAAGTAAAGGCACATATTGTAAGAGTACTTATTGTATTTAAATGAATTTAGCAACCTGCTTAAGAGCAATAACAAACAACATTTCTTATATTTTGCTAGATAAACATCAGATGTAAGGGACAGGTAATAGCTAAACCAGCAAAGTGGTAGTCAGCTTGGGGAAGATTAGTTGTTGTAAGGGCATACACCTTAAAAGTCAGTTTATTTCACTGAATAATAAATTACAGGTAAGGTTTTAAGTCCAATATCTCATTCATACCATTTGGACTCAGGGCATTTAATCTGTATATCCAATAACGTACCCATTGTGACAGTTCGTTTTGTTTGTCACCTCCCTTTTTCCCACACTTACTGGTTTCCAAGCCCACACAGTGCAGCTCCTTTGGATTGGAATTGTGTTTCTTCTTTAAAATGCCTTTCCACAGCCTTGTCAAGTCGAACATTGATGCCATACCAAATGTGCTCTTGTATTCTCTCTCTTAGAGCCCAGATCCCAAATAAATGTACAAAACCTAGAAAAGAAGGACTAGACGAGGCAGAGAGGAAAGGCAGGACAAGGCACAAACGAGCACTGAGGGAGAAGAAATAATGAGTTACAAACTGTAAATCTGTCCAGGTATTCCTTAAACTCTATGCAAAACAACCTGCTTAAAAAGGGATTGAACTTCGTTCCAACCTTGCTGGGGAATAACTTTCAGCTTCAATTCAACCTTTTCAAGTTCTTTTGCAAAATTAAGTTAAAGGGGTAGTCTCCCATAGTTTTACACCAATATTTTCCCCAATTCCTTATGTGCAACTGTTGTGTGCCTCCTCCAGTTGCCAGTAGTCCTATTGTTGTCCAAATCTATACCATAAATAAAAATATACAGTCCCCTAAAGTTATCAATGTGTTTGTCATCAATGTTGCTGGAAGATGATGTCATCAGAGCAACAGATAATGGTGCTGCACTAAATGCAGTTCCACCAGTAAACCAAACTCACAATGTTTGGTTCCCCACTTGAGTATGGAGGAACCCTTTAAGTGTTGTGCACATCCTGAAGTGCAGGTCTAATAGGGACTAGGACCATGTGAGTGTGATGCTGCACTGATTTGAGGTATATACAGTATTCATATGAAGAAGTGCCTGTATGTGTTGTGTTACTGTTTCTGTTAGCAAAACAGTTTACCCAATAAATGACTCTAGGTACAAGAAGAGTTTTAAGTAGTATTATACAACTGTTGCATTATGTTGTGTGTGTTAGCATTCTCTGTTTGGATTGACACCAGCGGTGAGAAACAACCTTGCAAATAGGCCCCTTTCCCTTTGTAACTAAGCAGTCAGTGATTGAATGGCTGGTTTAAGACAATAAGGCAATAAAGAATTCAGCTATAACAAGGAATAGGTTATCAGCTGCAGCATATGGAAGAAGGGTAATCTAGTGGTTAACGCACTAGCACTGGGGGACTCTGGTTCAAATCCTACTAGAGTCCCCTTACTCTCTAACCCTTAAGACGTTCCCCTAACCTCATTGGAAACTGTGATGGCCCCTCGGGTCCATGACTTTAAAAGTGTCCCAAGTCCCATTATAAATCATTAGCAGTGATGTGAGAGCTACAGCACTTCACTTTCAAGGTACTAAGGATAAGCTGTGGCTGCCCCCCCCCACTTTGTAATGCCAGCATTTGAAGTAGGATGTCCCTCACAAATCAGATGCTACACCTCAGCTGTTGTAGGTAAAGAAACTCATTAGTCTCAGTGTTTGTAGTGATCTGTATTTGCTTAGCTCAGTCCTCCCATGTCATATGCATTCTGTGTCCTGGTATTTGCAGTCAGAAACTCAGATTCAAGGAGCATTTGAAATGTAAAACAATACACTTTATAAGGTAAATGATCTAGCTCTCCACTTTCAGGCTGCTGAAGGGGATGTGTATCGTCAGTCTTGTGTGATCCTTTGGCAAACTGCCCAGACTCACCTTGTAATGAATCGTCTCAGGGTGTTCACCTGGTTCAATACAGAGTGACTGATTGACTGCTTGATTCATTGATTGGCTGGCTGGTTAGTCGGTTGGTTGATTGACTGATTCAGTCTACTGCTTTCCACAACATGTTACAACTGTCTCACAGAAAGAATGAACATACACAAGAAACAGCTTTTGTTTCCTGTGAATGAAATACTGTTAGATGTATTATTTGCTCTACACATACAGTATGAAAGCTGTAAAGTACTACTCCTGTGTGAGTTGTAACAGAACTGCCTTAAGCCATCGAAACTTAAATTAAAATCAGGCTAGACAGCATTGATACCCTTATGTTTTGTTCTGCACTGTTGCTGCAGTGACATCATGGAATGGGAGGGGCTGTATTACAAGTGACTCATTTGCATGTAAATGGAGGCTTGCTTGACATTTACTACCTTGTGTCAGAGGTAATGCACCTGGGAAACAAAACCCAGGGGAAGAGTACACAATGGGGGGTGAGATACTAACAATAACAAAAATGGAAAGGGACCTGGGGGTAGTCATATCAGATGACCTAAAGGTGAGCAAGCAATGTGAGAGGGCAGCAAGGAGGGCTGGGGGGATACTGGGATGCATAGGAGAGGCATCACCAGTAGAAAACAGGAAGTTATTATCCCTCTGTACAGACAGCTGGTGAGACCCCATCTGGAGTACTGTGTGCAGTTCTGGAGACCCAATCTCTGCAAAGACATAGACAGAATGGAAGCTGTCCAGAGGAGGGCAACTAAAATGGTGCAGGGTCTGCACCGGAAGACATATGAAGAGAGACGAAAGGAGCTTAATATGTATAGCCTCGAGGAAAGGAGGGAGAGGGGGACATGATAGAAACGTTCAAGTACCTCAAGGGAATCAACAAAGTCCAAGAGGGTAGCATCTTTCAAAAAAAGGAGTGTGCAAGAACAAGAGGCACAATTTGAAGATGGGGGGCTCAGAGGTAATTTAGAGAGTATTTTTTCACAGAGAGGGTTGTGGATGCATGGAACGGCCTTCTGTGGAGTCAAAATCAGTGGTGGAATTCAAGCATGCATGGGACAGTCATAAGGCAATTCTAGGGGGTGGGGGTAGGAAGAATTAGGCTGCTGGTTAACTAGGATCTGCAGCTTATCCAGTAGGTAGGGAAATGGGCAGACTGGGTGGGCCAAGCGGTCCTTATCTGCCGTCAAATTCTATGTTTCTATATTTCTATGTTTCTAGAGCCTCAAACTCTAGATACGTGTTGCAACAGAAGAAATGGCTGATCTCTTATTGACATATGTACAGTACTTGATGTAATGTATAATAAATACATCAGACATATCCAAATCATAAATATACAGGAGTCTTCTCCTTTAAAATTTTACTTTGCTACAAGGGACTTAAACATGGGAGCTCAGAATAAGAATGTGATAGAGTACCAGGACATACATGAAGATTTGGACTTCCTACTAGCAGAAATGCATGAAAGTGAAAGAATTCAAGCATCTGAAGTGAATATTGACTTGCTCTATGACTCAACTGATTTTTCAAACCTAAATATGCTTTCAGAACTATTAAATGAAGGTTCCGACAGCACACATTTTAACATGAATGAATTTAAAAATCTGAGAAAATAAATTTTTCAAGCTAAATCAACCTTTTGTCCAAGCGTTTGTAATCATTCTATCTCAGCATTTGAAAAGACAATGTTGAGTTAAGTAAATGAAATTATAGGGCCGGGTAATAGGAATCTGACTCACAATATTACTTCCCGGAGAAACAAAAGTTTTAAAACAGCTTTCTGAAAATGAAGCATTGTTATTAAGCCAACTGACAAGGGCATAATATCGTGATCCAAGATAGGGAATAGTACATGGCCATGGTTTATGGCTTACTGAATGTGGAAACCAGCTATCAGAGGCTAACCTCTAATCCCACCCAACATTTCAAAAACAAGCTACTACATTTGCTACAGCAAGCAGTAGAAGATGGTTCTATTTTTGACCAAGAGTTCAAGTATTTATGGGCTGAACACCCCATTACACCCACATTTTATGCACTCCCTAAAGTCCACAAAAACTCTGTAACCCAACCCGGAAGATTGATTATTTCAGGCATTGACTCCCTTACAGAAAAGCTGGGAAACTTCTTAGATTTTTTCTACAGAGTGGTGCACACCTTACATCTTTTTAAAGGATAGTGGGGATACCATCAGAAAACTGTAGATTTTGAATCAAAAGATACCTATATTTGGCTGAGTATTGATGTAGAATCCCTGTATATTTCTATAAAGCATGACAATGGGATAAAAGCATGTGAATTCTTTCTTGGGAATAGCCAAATTAGAGATGCCACACCCACTGGATTTCTAAAAGAGGTCCTAAGGTCTATTTTGACCCACAATTCCTTCACTTTTGACAAGTATTACCTCCAGCTGTGTGGAACTGCGATGGGGGCAGTAATGGCCCCCCTCATATGCTAATCTTTTTTTAGGGTACTGGGAGTTGCTTAAGATCTATAATCCAGAAACCAACCCTGTTTTTGGCAACATTAAACTGTGGTTATCGATATATCGATGATTGCCTTTGTGTGTGTGGGAGGTAGTGAGGAATCTGCAGAAAAATTTGTGAAATGGTTGAACATCAGTGATTTGAACCTGAGGTTCACTTGTATGAAGGGAAAACAAAGCATTAACTTTCTTGTTTTGACATTGCAAGAGGATTGTATTTACACAAAGTAAAAATGAAGAGGTATGAAAAACATACATCCACTAATTCTGTACTCAGGTATGACAGTGCACACCTTATGAAGTTAAAAAATTCAATCCCATTTAGTCAGATGTTGTGCATTAGGTGCAACCGTACTAGTAACGAGGATTTCGAGAACCAGGCCATGGAGCTGAGGGACTGTTTCCTAAAACAAGGGTATAGAAATGAAGTGATTGAAAGAGCCTATCAAAAAGTTTAGGCTCAAACTCAAAAGGAATTGCTGCAAAGAGCACCAGTGGGGGAATCCAACAAATGGGGCCCAATCACATTTTTGACTGAATTCAGCTCTAAAGCAGGACCTGTTGGCAGTGTGATATGGAAAAATTGGCCCATTCTTTAGCGATTCAGTAGTGAGGGGAGCAGTAGGCCCTGAACCAAGGGTAACCTTCCATTAGGCCCCAGTTATATGTGACAGGTTAGAACATAGCCACTTTAAGCCATACCACTGAGTAGCACATGGGTGCCCCTAAACCCTAGGGAACCACAGGTGCATGAAATGTATATATGCCAATACCTGAACACAGGCAGCAATTTAGGAGAATTTACACAGCACACAGAAATAGAAATAAGAGATTTCATTACATGCATGCTACTTTTTGATATACATTCTGTGCACGATGGTCTGGGTTATGTAGGCAACTGTTCGCCTCTCTGGAGAGAGAGAGAATACAAGAACACATCAGGTATGTCATCAGTGCTCGACTTGACAAGGCTGTGGGAAGGCATTTTAAGAAGAAAACACAATTCCAATCCAGAGGAGCTGCACTGTGTGGGCTTGGAAACTAGTAAGTGTGGGAAAAGCGGAGGGCAAACAAAATGAACTGTCCTGGCAGCGAGATTTATTTAACTCTAAAAATTGATTAGCGTTTTGCTCATAAAAGTGTTAAATCTTTGTGAAAATGCATAGCTCTTGCCTCACTGTGTTTAACAATCACAGCACTTCTACAACATATATACAAATACTTTCTGTACAGTTAGTATAGTCCCAAGAAAAAAACTGCTAATCAATTATTTAAAACCCTACAGCGAATCGTTATTGGACATACAGATTAAATGCCCCGAGTCCAAATGGTATGAATGAGATATTGGACTTAAAACCTTACCTGTAATTTATTATTCAGTGACATGAACTGCCTTTAAGGAGTATGCCCTTACAACAACTAATCTTCCTCCTGCCCCCAAGCTGACTACCACTTTTGCTGGTTTAGCTATTACCTGTCCCTTACATCTGACGCTTATCTAGCAAAATATAAGAAATGTTGTTTGTTATTGCTCTTAAGCAGGTTGCTTAATTCATTTAAATACAATAAGTATTCTTACAATATGTGCCTTTACTTGTGCAGGAGAGATGATCTGAACTAAGTTCACACAAAGAAACAAGTTCCATCAGTATTTGACTTGACATTGGATCCCCAAAAATGCATTGAATATTTGGGTAGATCGCAATTTCAAATAACTGGAATCTTATAGTGTATATGTTTACATAGAAAAAATACAAATAACATTTAGACACATGTTGGTCAATTGTAATGTTCAGTTTAATACATCTCTAGATCCAGTTTGTTTTTAGTCCGTTTTCCTTTTTTAGTTTTAATTTTACAATTGTGGTTTGTATATAATTGTCATACTTGAAGTTTTTAAGTGTTAAAATAACTTAGTGTTAGGCACAAGTAAACATAGTCAAATCTATTATGCTATTAGAAATCAATATATAGAGTACTCAATGTTCCTTTTTTGAATGAACCAATGAATGAATTTCTGAGTGATGATGTCACTAAAAATGTATTGTATTATGTTTCTGTAGTCAGCCCCCTGACAAAGCCTCTTTTTTGAGGTGAAGTGCTGGGTAGAGGTATGACTTGTTCACTTGAGGTGACTGGCTAGCAGCCGTATGGCATCAGCCCAATAAAGATATTTTGATTTTGCATTAATTTACGTCTGCTGTCTATTCTTCTGGAGTGCTACCTGTTTGGATTTATCTGGAGTATTTGGGACTGGCTGTCCCTCTGGTTGCACCCCTGGGTGTTTAGAGTGCGCAAAGGTACCCCATGGAACTATTTGGTTGAACTGGCCTGAAATCCCTACCTGGTATTTCATTTGCACAACTTTTGAGCTGTACTAAAAGTGTTTTGCAGGGCTTTAGTATTTGTGAAGTGGGGCTTGCCTTGCTGAAAGTTCCTTTTGAAGGAGATGAGATGCCTTCTCCAGTCTGATGTAAAGGACTTCTCCTAGTAGAGGGCTCTCTTACTTGAGCCTTGCGTGATTGGCTGCTTTTGGGTAGGTTAAGAAAAGTCCCCCCAGGTGAACAGGATCCTTAAGGGATTGTGCCTTCAAAAGGATTTCTGCACAGTATACGGTGTCGCAACATAAGGCTAGTTTACACTGCCACATTGGCACCTCAGCAGCCCGAGCATACGGATTGAAGCATTGCAGATGTGGCAGTATGGTAAGTTCCTCCTTACTTTGCTGGCCTCAGGAGCAAAGAGAGCGGTGTAAGTTCCCATGTGAACTGGCAGCACCACTTGCATTGCTGCAGCATGCTTGGTTCCCACAATGCCCTTGTGAAAACAGGAAGTTGTGGCCATGAGCACTGTTTAATGCTGGTGCCAACGCTACATAAAATAAACTCAGGAACTGCTTCTTTTTCGTCAGCTAGGTCTTGATCTTTATGCATGTGAGCTATTCAAACAGGATCATTAAATGTGAGCACAGGTCCTGTAGAATCAGATCCAGGTGCAGCCTCTTTTCTTTAAAGTTCTCCCGTGTATTGATATCATGTTTTAGATCTATTCTGCAATGCATATTGAATACTAAGGATAGCATGTTTATCTGATGGTTTGCTGTTCTTATATGTGGTATATGCTTGCTCCTAGCATTACTTTCACGGTAAACACTGCCAGTGTGCTTATTTTCCACTTCCGTCCTTCATCAGGCATTAGGGTCCCTGTTTCCCCTCTAGTCCACTCAGTTCCTGTAAAGATTATTGGCCGGTTCTTTTAGTAACTTAGAATATCCAGAGCATGCTTTGTAATGTGGCAATCAGTTAGGGAGGATTAGATAGTTATCCAGTATTCTATGCGCCTCTAGAACTCATGATCCTTATCCAGGAGACAGCAGCTATATAATGACTGTTGTGTTTGAATATTAGTTTGGATCTGCAACAGCCATCATCCATCAGTAGCACACTGTTACAGATACCACCAGGACTACAATTTTGACTATATGAGGGCACACATTAGAGACTGTGGGAGATCCTCAAATAGTCTTTGGGGGCAAACTGGTATGCCAGTGAGAAGGGGCTACTGAAATAGACTGCCTGATTGGAGGGTGGTAGGTAAATGTTTAAAGTAAACAGCATTTGTTTAACTGTGTGCACTTAACCCTTACCTCCCTCTCCTCCCTGTGCCCTGTTCCAGACCTCAAATAAAGAACCTTATTTGGTTTGTGTATGATCACTGTCTTTTTGGTATTATTACATTGTAAAATTAAGCAATAATGCACGACAGGGTGTGTGTCATGCTGGGATAACGTCATGCCTGGGGTGGTTGTGCATAAGGCTGCAGGTCGAGTGCGTGCCCAGTGCCCCAGTTGTGATGTTAGCCCAGCACAACACACACACCCTGGAGTGCATTATTGCTATTATACAATGGCTCATTTATATTAAAAAAGAAAAATATATTCAAAAAAGTATTTCTGAACACTTCATTTATTAATGTGGAGGTATACAAAAGGAAAAAATTGTTCTTTTTTGGCCAGTAGGGGGTGCTGCTGGTAAATGAGTGGCTCTGTCTCTGGAAACGGCTGCCCCTCAGACACAGTTCTGTTTTACTGTTGCAGGTCCCCCCCACACACACAAGCACATACTTCCATTGCTGCTTTTTTTCCTGGTACAGTAGCAGCCACAGACACTGCCAGCTATTTCCCGAAATTTCTGCGATATTTCAAATATATCTAATGCTTTCTCCATTTCTATAAAGGGCAGCAGAGAGAACGCTTAGAAATTTCAATGAAATATCTGGAAATAGCTGGCAATGTCTGTGGTTACTACTGTAGTTCACTTCTCTGTTAGAGTCCATTGTCTCCTCAGAGTTTAATTCAACCGACACAGCTGCCCTGCTGGGACCAGGTGACATGTACGAGGTGAAAACAGAAACCACTGTGGATGCAGACAAGTGAGGAGAGGAGCGACAGTTTCAGTTTTGGGAAATGGGTGGTTAAGTTTCTGGTAGCTTTTGAAGGGAGAAAAATAAATTATTAAATGGTTGCCTGCTTACCTGTCATGGGAGGAGAAAAAAAAGAAAAAGCTACTGAAAACGGAGTTGTGCACTCCGAGGCGAGCGAGTGGAAGCACTGTAATGTGTAAAACAAATTGCGGTTTGGGCATGTGACAGTTTTTCCTTTCTTAGAGTACTTTTGTTGTGATCTGGTTGTGAATTCATGAATGGTGAATGATTAGAAACAGTTATGAGCAGCCATGGTCGCTAGTGGGAATGGCCACCTGACGCTGTCAGTTTGAAGTAGCAGTTACTCATTTGTTCAACTTGCAGTGTTGTATAAACAGTTTCTCCTTTTTGTAAGTGATACTGTGCTGAAAGAAAATGAGGACTAAGGAAGACATTGTGTCTGTGGGAGGGGGGCATGACTGAGTTACACACTTCTCCTACTGGCCAGTGGCTCGGAGTGGCATGATTGGTGTGTGTCATGCAGTCATGTGTGTGCCTGACTTCATACGGTGATGTTATACTGAGCACATCACTGTCTCAGGCACACACTGACCAATCAGAGCCCAGGATTCTTTCCTTGCCACTGTATAATATGGATTTAATTAATAATAGTATCATAAGGCATACAAAAACTGTAATGCTATCGCTGAGTCCATCGATAGTATTATGAGATCTAAATAATACTATCGATGAACATCCAGAATAGTATTATGAGATCAAACACCCAGCTTGTGCTGCAACGATTGTGGCTGAGCACAAGCTAGCTAAGCGCCACCTACAGTAAACCAGTCGGCCTTCAGCAGAAGAGAGAAATAAAATCAGTGGCATAAAATTCCCTCTCTTGTGCTCAGTCCCTTCTGTTCCACTGCCGCCTTGTTCTGGGGACAGGGGAGTGAGCAGTTTGACTTTCCTGTCCAGGAGAGGGCCAGAAGCAGAGGATATGCAGCTCCACCTACAGCCGCAGATGAAGCCTCTTGAGGGAGTGCTGGTGGCTGGCGCTGCAGCTCCAGTTAGGAGCATGGAGGTAAGCTCCTGTCTGGATTCATATATTACAAAAAACAAAAATAGGGGAACATGCATCACTTTCTCAAAATCCCATCTCGACATTCTGGTATCTTGTTAGGTTCTCAGGCTTCATTGTTGAAGTTCATATGTCATCAGACCCTCTCAATGGTATTATAGCCTTGTAATCCACTGCCCCTATCTATTATTCAATCAGTGTGTTACTATTAATCTTACTGTGCATGTTTAAAGTGATAAGTGTTGTGTGTGTGGGAGGTGCATGACCATATTATTTGAGTTCCTGTCACTGTGGGTGAGCTTATTCATTTTCTGTGGGGAAGCACCCTGGCAGCTACTGGAGAAGGATACCTAGAGGTTAAGGCACTGGGCCATCAACTAGTCCCAAATAACACCCAAAACCTTCTTCACCATTCACCAAAGGTTTTAAGGTGTTGCCATTCTACCAACACCCTAGTTAGTCATGCACCTTGCAGTGGGGGGAGGATGGCTTACACTGGCAAAATCATCCATAAAAAGTCATTCTGTAGACTCAGAGGCCTTATGGTTGATGTATGGATGGATGCATGGATTAAATGATTGATTGATAGCTCTGATGGTTTGCTGTGAGGGTGAGAACAGAGAACAGTCAAGTAGGCATAATTAATTGAATATCAAACTGTCAATCTGCTGTTAAGGTTGTTAGCTATTTGCTAAGTAATCACCATAGCGATTTAAAATACTTTGCTTCTCAAGAAAGTACTTTGACATGTTGCTTAATAATGCATTTTGTTGCACATTTCAAAATATTGTGACTGTCTTCTTAGTACTGAATTTGTGTCTGAGAATCACTTAGACTAATGAATGAGCAAAGTTATGAAACATCCAACATAGTGAAACGTGTTTCAAGCAGAAGTTCCACGTTTATTGCTGTAAAGTTTGCGAGGTACCCATCTCTGAAAATTAGCCGAAGTGCAGCGCACTGTTATTTGCAAACATCATGGAGTTGTTTAAAAAGTCACTTTGTCCATTGCCACCTTCTCTTTTAAAGAGAAATGTTCACCACGGCCAGTTTGAATAATCCTGCTACATCACAAATGCCCTGAAAAAGTTGTAATAAATGTTGCCAGCATTTTACCTTTTGCAAATGCCCCTTATTATTCCACACAGAGTAACCCCCATACTATACTTGTATCAGTCAAGTAGTAAATACTAGCGAACTGACTCCAAATCTTAATCATATCTTTTCTGAAAGTTGTTCCAAGGTGGAAATGGATGTTTAGTTATGCCTTTATGGCTTTTTTCCATTGGAGGAAACAATGGGAATGAAGAGGCACTGTCTTGAATCTTGGACACGTGCACTTACTTTCTTTGTCCAAACAGCCAGAGTGTACAAAGCTTTCTCTGTGGAAGAATATTCAGTTTGTCAATTGTACAGCTGTTTCTAACATTACGTATAAAGGAGCTGCTAGAAAGCACTGTGTTTCCAGCATTGCATACCTAAGAACAGTTTGGGTTTGATGGAATGGAAGTAATCACTGCAGCATAACTATTTGTCACTGTAATGTCCATGAATCTGTCTTCAGCCCTAGGCATGAGCAAGTAATGACCAAGGGCAGCTGCTGTATAGCAGTTACTATCCTCTTTTGTATTTTTTGAAGGGTCTAGCCTGGTGTGTGTTTGTTTAATTCTACTAAGCAGCACCCATTTGAAAAGTAACAGAGAACCTTCTAGGGCCAAGCTGTATTCTTTGTAAAGCTGAGGCGAAGGCAGAGAGCTAGAGTCTTCTTGCTAAAGTCTTTTTTTTTTTTCAAATTCCCTTCTGCCAGAACATTTAACACAAGACTTGGCAGGCATCCTTTGAAATAACTGGGCTTGGAAGTCTATAGAACTTGCTTTTTTGTTTCTGTTTCTACTGATGTCTCCTGTTGCTCTTTGGTGCCTTTAAGTGAGGTTATAGTTCATCTTTGTGAACAGGGCTCAGAACTTTTCTCCTCGTTGGCCTCACTTTTATTTGTTGTTATATAGGTACATAGGTGGTATAGAACAGAAAAAAATACCAAGTCCATCAAGTCATCCCTGTTGTTCCTACGTAGAATTCTTCAGATCTTACTTCGAGAGGGCTCTTGCAATAGGTACTCACTTGTAGGACTGCACCCCCTGGGATCAGGACCATATGGAAACTTTTGCTAGCAGTGTCTGATGGGGGATTGCCCACCAGATGTCACATGACTTATGTCAGCGTGACAC
Source organism: Neoceratodus forsteri (assembly GCA_016271365.2). Taxonomy (NCBI): domain Eukaryota; kingdom Metazoa; phylum Chordata; order Ceratodontiformes; family Ceratodontidae; genus Neoceratodus; species Neoceratodus forsteri. The sequence continues at coordinate 1,784,535,001 of CM057449.1, forward strand.
TATATAGTGGGCGGTCCCCATGTCCGCACTCCAGTTCTTTTCTGCCATCGACCTGCACACGTCGGACTGACCGAATCTTGTCGCAGCAGTTTTGAATGCCCATTCAAGCGCACCTGCACATAAATGTGCTAGAGATGAGAGAGCAGTGCTTTATGCTTTTCAGGCTTTTCAGCACATCCTTCTTCAGGAAGTCCTCTTGATCCAGATGGACAACATGTGTGTGGTGTGGTACATCAACAAACAGGGGCACCGGCCGTGCACTCTTTGCAGAGAAGTGATGCGGTTTGGAACTGGGTAGTTCTGCACAAAATCCGTCTTCAGGCAGTTCATGTCCCAGGGGTGCATAACGTTCTCGCAAACAGTCTCAGTCACACCAGGGTACGAGCTCATGAATGGGAGCTGAAGCAAGAAATAATAGATCACATCTTCGACCTTTGGGGTTGTCCCGAGGTGGATCTGTTTGCAGCCTCATCAAACGCAAAACTTCCCAGTTTTTGCTCGCTTGATCCCAGGCATGGTGCTTTCTGGCAAGACGCACTGTCGCCTTCTTAGATAGGGAGATTTCTGTATGCATTCCTTCCCTTTCCAATATTACAGAGAGTGTTGACCAAGCTCCAGTCGGAAGGAGCGCAGATGATTTTGATAGCTCCTTTTTGGCCTCGACAAATCTGGTTTCCACTGCTTCAGCAACTAGCAGCGAAGCCTCCAATCCCTTTACATCTATCTTATGATCTACTCACCCAGGAAGGGGGCACCATGGTACATCTGGGGCTAAAGTTCCTTCATCTTCATGCATGGCGCCTCAGAACATAGCTGCTTCTCAGTATGGGGTTTCCCCAGGGTCGCTCAAATTTTGGTGGAGGTGCAAAACCATCCACCAGATCTCCCTACACCACGAGTGGAAGCGCTTCTCCATTTGGGCCACCGCAAAGATCTGATCCTTCATACATGTCCTGGGCCTCAGGTTATGGAGTACCTTCTTCATCTGTCGGACCTGGGCTTGAGTTATTCATCCCTGAAGGTACATCTAGCAGTCATCTCTGCCTACCATGACCCAGTAGGAGGCAAAACTATGGCTCAGTTAGAGGTCTTCAAAACCTTTTTGAAAGGTATCTTGCATCTGAAACCCCCGGTGTGTAACCATGCTCCACCATGGGACCTTAATTTTCTTTTAGAAAAGTTGACCTTACCTCCCTTCAGGCTGGCAAGTTCTTGTGATATGTGCTTTTTGTCCTGGAAAGTGCTCTTTTTAGTTGCAGTTACCTCAGCTCATAGAATTTCTGAGCTTATTTATTTATTTATTTATTTATTTATTGAATTTTGATGACCGGGTAGGCCCACTGGGCCCTGGAGGTCCTTTTTCAGGGGCTTACCCGGTGAACAACAAATTACAGGTAACAGATCAGTACAGTTATGTATTTGTATGGTATTTATCAGTAAGAATACAAAGTTTTACAGGCGGCAGGAGGTGTAAGACGACAGACAGTAAGGACATAGAGGCCACCATGATGAGACCGCTTTTGCATCCCAAGTTAGTGATTAGGTTGAGAGTGCTCTGGTAGGCAAGCAGTAGCTAAAGACCTAGGGTTAACTTCTAGTGGGCATGTTGGAAGGGGATAAGAGGACATAAGTGCACCCATTCATCAGGGGATTGCAAGGTGCCTTATTTGATTTTTCATAAAGACAGGGTGGTCTGCATACAAATTCTAAGTTCCTTCATAAGGTCATTTCAGAGAACCCTTAATCAGTCTTTAGACTTGCTAGTTTATTACCCTGAACATTCTAATCGAGGGAAGACACCCTGCATATGTTAGATTTTCACAGGATTTTATGTTATTACATGAACAGGACTAACGATGTCTGCAATTCGGATCAATTTTCATTTCTTTCGCACCAAAAGGAGGGTGATGCAGTTTCCAAACAGTGCCTTTCAAATGGCTGACAAACTGCATTACTTTTTGTTACCAGAAGTATGGTAAGGTCCTTCCGGGTAAGGTCCTTCTGGTAAAAGGACACTCTACCAGGGGAATGGCTGCTTCCACAGCCTGTTTCAGAAATGTATCTGCTGCAGACATCTGCATGGCAGCTACTTGGAGTTCTGTCCACACTTTCACAAAACATTACAGTTTGGACATTGCCTTGAGGTGTAGGGCCGGTTTTGGACTACCAGTCCTCCAGGGACTCCTGTCCTAACTACCTGGCTTTCTACTAGGATTATGTTCCAGCCTCCCATGTTTTCTTGTCCCTTGGACTCTTTACTGCTTGGGACTCAGCCCTACAAGTGAATACCTACTGCAAGAGCTCTCTCGAAGTAAGATAGTACAGTTACGTAAGAACTTACCATAACAGTATATCTTAGAGAGAGGCTCTTGCAGTAGGTAACCTTTTTCCCCACCCACCTTCCCCCTTTTTAGTTTATAGCACTCTCTCCAGAAAGCCATTTTTGGATTTAGGATCCTTTTTCCTTTCTCCTGTCATGACCCTTGGTGGTCTCCGGCGGGAGAACTGCAGAGAAGACATGGGGACCGCCCAAAACATAGTGTCATGCTGACGTCGGTCATGTGATGTCAGGTGGGCGGTTCCCTGTCAGACACTGCTAGCAAAAGTTTCTGTGTGGTTCTGATGCCAGGGGTGCAGTCCTACAAGTGATTACCTACTGCAAGAGCCCTCTCAAGATCTACTGTTATGGTAAGTTCTTACGAACTGTACTTTCTTCCTGCACTGCCAGTGCAATATGTTAAAGATTACCTGCAAAGTTAATTTATTTAGCAAATCCCTAAGTAATTTAATTTGCCTGCTGAGGGGTCCATATAATCACGCTCATAATTTTTGTCCTTTTGTTAATAAGATATCTTTTGCAGAGTTTCAGCACATGTGTAAGCAGAAGCAGCTCCTCGATCAAGAAGCAAGCAAGGATTCTGGTAAATCTCCTAGTTTTAGTGATGTAGATCCTGCTATTCTTGTAATATAGATGGTGGGGAGCAGGTACTGCTTATGTATTTTTACTGCATCGGGGAGCCCCCCCCCTTTGGTATTTAAAAGTATATAGACAGTTAGTTGTAGACCCTATCTGTCTATATACTTTTAGAAAGCCAAGTACCCACAGATGCAGTAAAAATGCATAAGCAGTACCTGCTCCCCACTGTCTGTACTACTAGTATATATGGAATATGACATGGGTGAGAGTGAGATAGCAGAAATATCTCCACAAACTGCCATTGAACTCTTGATAGCCATGGGTGGGATATCTAAGTTTAATGGCAGTGAGTGGAGATATTTCTATGTGTCTCACTGCCACCATGTCATATTGATTTACTCCTAATTGTGAGTCTCTCTTTTTATCAGTTTGAAAGTTATTTTCATTTGTTGCAAAAATGAAAACAAAAATAAATTTTGTGCTGTAGTTTGCTAATTATAAAAACTAAAAGGTGTCTGTAAATGAAACAACACTCATTTTGTAGATCTTTTTGTGCTGAACAAGGTTTGTGCTCACATGCTATAATTTTTCATTTAAAGGTTATTCGTATTTGTTTGTTGAAAAGTGAAATGAAAATACATTTTCTGCTGTTTATTTGTTAATTATAAAAAATAAAAGGTGACTATAAATGAAACACCACTCATTTTGTAGATCTTTTTGTGCTGACACTTCGACTATTTTTATTTTATATAATTGCTGGTTTCCCTTTTTCGCTTCAGCAATTATATAAAATAAACAGCTCCCAGTGTATCTTAGGTCGGTCCTTTTAGTCCAGTGCCGAGATTTTTGTATTTTTAAACTGATTTTTTGTTCCTGTTTTGCAGGTGTTTGAGTGTTTCCAGGCTATATGGGGGAGAAAAGAAGTTCTTGTGGCAGTTCTGTTTCGGGTGACACGGAAGCAGTGAGCGGTCTCGAGTGGTCGCACTGCTGCCTGAGCATGTGCACAGCAAGGGAAATCATGCGCGTGTTTGCTGTTATAAACAGTCCTTTATAACGGCAAATTATGCCATAGTTTCTCTATGGGAAAAAGGGAGACCCATTTATTATAAAAAAATAAAAGGTGGCTTTAGATGAAACACCACTCATTTTGTAGATCTTTTTGTGCTGAACAACTTTCACGCTCACAATACAATGCTATCATTTTTCGTTTTAAAGTTATTTGCATTTGAATACGGTTAGTACTGTTACTAGGGCTGAACATTTTAAATGAGTTCCAGACCTTTTGTGACATACCCAAATGGCCAAAATATCCATTGTGACATATCCAGCTGTGAAGATAAAAAATGATATCTCACATGTGGTCAGTGAGATATAGAGGATAGTGGATGGTCAACAGTGAACAACAACACTGTTGTTCACTTTGAGAGGTTGTCATGACAACCTTGTAAATGTTGAGAGCGAAGCTGGAGATGTTTACGGTTGTCATGAAACCTCCAGAAGTAAAAAACAGTGTTGTTGTTTACTGTTGCCCATCCACTGTCTTTTTATAATTAACTATGAACAAGTAATTTAAAAGCTGAGCTGTTGCTCTTTCTTGTGCTGCCGCGCTTTCAGACTTCACCTACCCCCCAAGAGGAACTGATCCTCGGCCATGGTCTCTTTTGAAAAAACAACAGCAGGCAACGCTTTTTCAAAGGCAATATTATAAAAAGGGGTCTTACTTTTGTGACACTGCGCTCACCGCCATGGCCGATTCTCAGCTAACCACACAGGAGCAAAGACATTACATCTTGTTGTACCATCGATGTGACGTACTCATGATGTTACAACAACATTGTGATGTCACATCGATGGTACAACAAGACCGGTAAATGATAGATTTTGAGGGAATGCAACGTTCTAGCATACACTATATCTCTTTTATCTTCCTGAAAAGAGGCACATGCATGTTGTATAAAGTGGGATCCAAGTCACTAAAACTAGGAGATAACCCAGAATCCTTGTGTGCCCGGTCAATTGGGCTCCTTGGGGAGCTGTCTCCACTTCTGCATTTGTTGAAACTCTGCAAAATATGGTATCGTATTGACAGCAATTTATTGAAATGATTATTTGGACCCCCATGACAGCAAAGTCAGTTACATTGTGGGGGATTCACTATATAAATTAACTTTGCAGGTCATCTTTAAAATTGTATTTTACCTGGTCCATTGGCAGTTTAGCAGAGATTTGTATTGAACAGAACTTTCTGATGGCATTCTCTAATGTAGTGTGAGCCATGAAGAAAGAAAACATGATTTATATGTGAGCAGTTTACTAGCACTGAAAGATTATAGTGGGGGCTCAAACTGAAGTTTAGTTTTGCCTGTATTTATCAAAGGATTCAAAGGTTATTTATATTTTGTACAGATGTACAGCATGCATACATAGAACAATACAATTTTTGTTAATTACAATGTAGAGTTTTAGAGGACAGTATGAAAGGATTACGTTAAGTTACCCTCTGGCATTGTTTTTCCTTCAGTAGGTCAGTTTTTTGGTTTTTATTTCCAAACAATGATGCATAGCAGTCCTTCACCTTCTGTACCATTCAATAACTGCACTAATGGCACGATAACAAGTCTACTTTGGTGGTACATTGAATATTATTGCTAGGCATGGCATGCAACCCCTTCCTGGTCTCCTTCACTCCGATTCTAATTTAAACCCACAATGGTCCCTAAAATATTTTGCTGTACAGCTTCATTTCTAATTCAATAACAGACTCACATTTGCATATTAATTCCATGCTAATTACAAACTAATTACTAATTTGCATTTAAAACTACTAAAACTTTTTCCATAGGGGATCTTTTTTGGATCAAAGTTTTAGAACTGGTCAAGTTATAATGGGTTGTCCTTTTTCCGAAATACTACGTATAATCGGGACTATAAAATAAGTGTCTGTTGTAGTTACATAACTTAGAGTTATGTTATTTTATGATGCTGTTTTAAGAATCTGGCAGGGAGATGCATATGTGTTATGTGAAAAACAAAAATTGCCGGTTTGCCTGAAAATATGCACTCCTGAGCCAGTAACTTATTGTTTAAACATTCTGACTTGACTTTAAAAGCACATTTTTCCAAAAAAAAAAGGTTATAGTTCAGATAGTGGCATTCCTTAGCATAACTGCTCTTCTAGGTCTATAGTGCCGAGTCTGCCAACCCTTTCCAATTTTTCCATTTTCATATAATTTCCTTGGTTAGGAACACTGGTTTGGATGTACAATAATTGCCACAGAACCTAGCTTTCAGTGTGGCTGGCACTGTTTCTCCAGGGTAACATAGAAACATAGACTTTGACGGCAGATAAAGACCGCTTGGCCCACTGAGTCTGCCCATTTCCCTACCTAGAGGATAAGCTGCAGATCCTATTTAACCAACAGCCTATTTCTTCCTACCCCCCAGTCAGCCTTTCCAGATTAAGCATGTGAGAATTTTAGTAATAGGTCAAGGACAATGTAAACGCGATCACAATTTTAACTGACACAAATGTCCTAACCAAGCACAGCAGCAGTAGAGTCTGCTAGAGTCGTTGCCTCTTTTGCGGGGGAGGGAGGGGATATGCATTATTTCACCTGTGGTGTCAGCCTTTCCAGATTTATTTACTTATTTTTGTTTAAGTTTTTGACCTTCAGGCACAGAGATCCTATACTGAAGAGGCCAGGGGGGGGCATGATTTTGTAGATGGCATGAAGCCGCCATATTTGAGTGGTCATAGTACTACAGATAGTATAGCATTTCCTTGTATACTGTATGATCTTTCACTGCTTAGCAAAACTTCTTGAGTTAACATGATGTATATAAACTAAGTAGCTTGGGGGAGATGGAAAGTCCGGACTTGTATGTTATATGCAGTATGGACAAAAGTGACTACTGTGTACAGTATTTTACCTGCATACAGTATTTATTCAGCCAGTGACTTCATTTTATCTGCATAAAGTGTTTATTCAGCCAGTCACTTTAAGAAACAGACACTACCTTGTTTTTTGTCAACAGTTCTTACTGTTTCATATAAAGGTAAGGGAAGCTTAACAGCTCCATTTCAAAAACCATCCAGTTAAAGAAGCAGTCGACTTCAATATCACCTTATCATCTTCCTCCATTTGCAGTATCACTCACTTCCTGATCATGTGTATGTGCCCTTCTATCTCATCTACCCTATTTGTATCAATCCCATCCTTTTCTTGCATCCATTATATACATATACCTCCATCTGCTGCAGGCTGTCCTCGTGTTGTCATTGCTCACCCTTCCATCAAACCTGTTAGGACCCTCTTGCACATCTGTGTTATCAATATGTGCTTTATATCTCTTACACTCTCCATTTGTGTTGTTTCAAAACATATCTCCTTTACCAGTACTTTGCCTCCCCTGACTGTCTCTGTATCTGTATTTACAAAACCAGTGTAACACCCATTTCATAAATGATAAGATATTCTGCCTTGTTACTGTGTCTCTCTTCATTCTTATCTTATGCTTTTCATTTACCATATTACCTTATTACATATTGCCAGTATATTATGGTATACTATTTTGCCATTACTGATGGCTTATGTTATCTTTCCCTTAACTTGATTCCTAACTCAACTTACCCTGTACTTTATCCACAGCCATGTATGCTGCACCAGGGTCCCAGCAATCATATAACACTATTTGGGTAACAAAGTGGACGTAGATATGTGGTTTCATAAAATTATTTAAATGGATAGCCCATTTGGAATTCCAGTGTCTCTTACTCAATCTACCTTCCTCATGCCATCTGTCTGTCTGTCTACCTGTCTAGCATATCTTCCTGTGTTACACACAAAAATACAATTGACAGAGAGAGAATAATATGTCAAGTCAACTGGACAATGAAAATTTGTGTGCCACAGACCATACTTGAGGCCCATAAAGATTATGTTACATGAAGGACATCTGCTTTCTGTAGAAATGATCTGAAACATCGCCTTTCTGTAGATATGATCTGTAGGGAGACAATTCTAGTATATTTACAGGGATCAGAGGGCATTAACTCGAATCCCACCACATAGCGATCATATACAGTATATGAAGGTCCATATATGATCTCTGTGGATCACACAAAGCACCCACATAACTGCAACTAAAATGTAAGTGATAAAGGCAATAGGTAGGAGTTTCCAAAGGAGCTGTCACAGATCCAACCACTGCTGTTATTTCAAAAGAAGCTGTCCCAGGTCCACTTGCTGTTATTTCAAAAGAAGCTGTCCCAGGTCCACGTGCTGTTATTTCAAAAGAAGCTGTCCCAGGTCCACTTGCTGTTATTTCAAAAGAAGCTGTCCCAGGTCCACTTGCTCTTATTTCAAAAGCAACTGTTCCAGCTCTGCCTGCCATTATTGTCAAAAGGAGCTGTCCCAATCGAATCAACCTGCCATTTTTTTTTAAAAGGAACTGTCCCAGACCTACCTGCCATTATTGTCGAAAGGAGCAGTCTCACCTCTGTCTGCAGTATTTTTAAAAGGAACTGTCACAGATCCACCTACCGTTATTGTCAAAAGGAGCTGTCACAGATCCACCTGCCATTATTGTCAAAAGGAGCTGTCACAGATCCACCTGCTGTTATTGTCAAAAAGAGCTGTCACAGATCCACCTGCCGTTATTGTCAAAAGGAGCTGTCACATATCCACCTGCCGTTGTTGTCAAAAAGAGATGTCACAGATCCACCTGCTGTTGTTGTCGTCAAAAGGAGCTGTCACAGATCCACCTGCCATTATTGTCAAAAGGAGTTGTCACAGATCCACCTGCCATTATTGTCAAAAGGAGCTGTAACAGATCCACCTGCCATTATTGTCAAAAGGAGCTGTAACAGATCCACCTGCCGTTATTGTCAAAAAGAACTGTCACAGATCCACCTGCCGTTATTGTCAAAAGGCGCTGTCACAGATCCACCTGCCGTTGTTGTCAAAAAGAGCTGTCACAGATCCACCTGCTGTTGTTGTCAAAAGGAGTTGTCACAGATCCACCTGCCATTATTGTCAAAAGGAGCTGTAACAGATCCACCTGCCATTATTGTCAAAAGGAGCTGTCACAGATCCACCTGCCGTTATTGTCAAAAAGAGCTGTCACAGATCCACCTGCTGTTGTTGTCAAAAAGAGCTGTCACAGATCCACCTGCTGTTATTTTCAAAAAGAGCTGTCACAGATCCACCTGCTGTTATTTTCAAAAAGAGCTGTCACAGATCCACCTGCTGTTATTTTCAAAAAGAGCTGTCACAGATCCACCTGCTGTTATTGTCAAAAAGAGCTGTCACAGATCCACCTGCCGTTATTGTCAAAAGGAGCTGTCACATATCCACCTGCCGTTGTTGTCAAAAAGAGATGTCACAGATCCACCTGCTGTTGTTGTCAAAAGGAGCTGTCACAGATCCACCTGCTGTTGTTGTCGTCAAAAGGAGCTGTCACAGATCCACCTGCCATTATTGTCAAAAGGAGTTGTCACAGATCCACCTGCCATTATTGTCAAAAGGAGCTGTAACAGATCCACCTGCCATTATTGTCAAAAGGAGCTGTAACAGATCCACCTGCCATTATTGTCAAAAAGAGCTGCCACAGATCCACCTGCCGTTATTGTCAAAAGGCGCTGTCACAGATCCATCTGCCGTTGTTGTCAAAAAGAGCTGTCACAGATCCACCTGCTGTTGTTGTCAAAAGGAGCTGTCACAGATCCACCTGCTGTTGTTGTCAAAAGGAGCTGTCACAGATCCACCTGCCGTTATTGTCAAAAGGAGTTGTCACAGATCCACCTGCCATTATTGTCAAAAGGAGCTGTAACAGATCCACCTGCCATTATTGTCAAAAGGAGCTGTCACAGATCCACCTGCCGTTATTGTCAAAAAGAGCTGTCACAGATCCACCTGTCGTTATTGTCAAAAGGAGCTGTCACAGATCCACCTGCTGTTGTTGTCAAAAGGAGCTGTCACAGATCCACCTGCCGTTATTGTCAAAAGGAGTTGTCACAGATCCACCTGCCATTATTGTCAAAAGGAGCTGTAACAGATCCACCTGCCATTATTGTCAAAAGGAGCTGTCACAGATCCACCTGCCGTTATTGTCAAAAAGAGCTGTCACAGATCCACCTGTCGTTATTGTCAAAAGGAGCTGTCACAGATCCACCTGCCGTTATTGTCAAAAGGAGCTGTCACAGATCCACCTGCCATTATTGTCAAAAGGAGCTGTCACAGATCCATCTGCCATTATTGTCAAAAGGAGCTGTCACAGATCCACCTGCCGTTATTGTCAAAAGGAGCTGTCACAGATCCACCTGCTTGTTAGTCAAAAGAGCTGTCACAGATCCACCTGCCGTTATTGTCAAAAGGCGCTGTCACAGATCCACCTGCTGTTATTGTCAAAGGGAGTTGTCACAGATCCACCTGCTGTTGTTGTCAAAAAGAGCTGTCACAGATCCACCTGCCATTATTGTCAAAGGGAGTTGTCACAGATCCACCTGCTGTTATTTTCAAAAAGAGCTGTCACAGATCCACCTGCTGTTATTTTCAAAAGGAGCTGTCACAGATCCACCTGCCGTTATTGTCAAAAAGAGCTGTCACAGATCCACCTGTCGTTATTGTCAAAAGGAGCTGTCACAGATCCACCTGCTGTTGTTGTCAAAAAGAGCTGTCACAGATCCACCTGCTGTTATTGTCAAAAGGCTGTCTACAGATCCACCTGCCGTTATTGTCAAAAGGAGCTGTCACAGATCCACCTGCCGTTATTGTCAAAAGGAGCTGTCACAGATCCACCTGCTGTTGTTGTCAAAAAGAGCTGTCACAGATCCACCTGCCATTATTGTCAAAAGGCGCTGTCACAGATCCACCTGCTGTTATTGTCAAAGGGAGTTGTCACAGATCCACCTGCTGTTGTTGTCAAAAAGAGCTGTCACAGATCCACCTGCCATTATTGTCAAAGGGAGTTGTCACAGATCCACCTGCTGTTATTTTCAAAAAGAGCTGTCACAGATCCACCTGCCGTTATTTTCAAAAGGAGCTATTCTTGATCCACTTGCCGTTATTTTCAAAAAGAGCTGTCTCAGAGCTGCTACCTGTATTTTCAGAAGGAGCTGTTCCAGATCCACCTGCTTATATTTTCAAAGCAGAAATGCATCCATGCTCTTTGACTATCAGGTTAGGTGTCCTAAGTGCATTTGAATTTTGCATAAAAAGCCCTAATTTCAGCAAAAATGATACAGATCCCGTGAGGTGTAATTTCCTATGGCAACTGTGACTTTTTGTTGCAAATGGATACATCTTTGAAACCAGCAGCAGGACTGTTCAGACCCAGTTGAGCAGATGCAGATAGTGGCGTAGTATGCATTTCACATTCACTTCCGACCCTTTTGAAAATCCTGCCCAGTGAATCCTGGTCCCTCTTTGTACTCAATCTACCACACTCGTTTTCAGTTTAGGTACTTAGTACTTAGGTAGAGGTGGATGTGCCCAAAGGCGCTTCTAGTCCACCCCCTACACCCCATCAGTGGTCAATCACTTAGATCCCAAGTGTCCATTTCCATATCTAATTGTTTTTTAAAACTGTACAATGTTGGTGAATCCACAGTGGACTGTGGCAAACCATTGCAATATTTTATCACTCTGTTAGTATAGAAAGATCCTATTTTATTAGTCCTGTATGGTTTCCCCAATAACTGCGTGTTATTATTCCTGATGTTATATTCTGATTTTGGAAAAACAAAGCTGAGTTTTAACATGAGATCTGTGTTGTTAAACTGATTATAGAGAAGAATTCTATCACCCCATAGTCGCCTTCTCTGTAAACTGCGTAAATCTGTAAACTTAGCCTTTGTTAATCTTGCATCATAGTTCAAAGAGTCACATCCACTAATAATTTTAGTAAAACACCTCTGTACTTTTCAACTGACTGAATATCAGCCTTGAAATAGGTACCAAACCTAGGAACAATAGTCCAAGTAAGGGCATGCCAGTGATCGTATATAAAGCAGTATAACAGTGCTATGTCTACTGACAAAATTGCACTTTATGCAATCCAATAGTTTTTGTGCTTTGGCCAAAACTGACAAGCAGTGCAACCTGAATGACAAGTTAGTTTCAAGTATCACACCTAAGTCTCTTTCTTCTGTAATAGATCTTAATTTTCCAAGTCTGTATGAGGAGCTGATGTTTCTACTACCCATATGAGTGACAACACACTTATTGGGATTAAACATCATGTCCCAGTTTGCAGACCATTTGACAGTGGCATATAAATCTGTCCGCATCCTATTAATTTTAACAGGATTGCTACCTCTGCCCCATCTTAGCGTCATCTGCAAACTTGTTCACAATGCTGTGCAGACCATAATGAAATCACCAAGGTAAATATTAAATAATAGTAATAGGGGGCCAACACAGAGCTCTAGGGGACACCACTTGTCACTTCTGCGGAGTCTACAGCCATCCACGTGTACCCTCCAGCCAATCTCCTGTCCAGAAAACCACATTCTGGTTGATTTTCAGATTGATTCGTTTTTTTACAAGTTTGTCATGTGGCACCCTATCGAATAAATCAAGGTAAATCATATCACAGAGTACATTGTGATCTAAAAGGTGACTAAGTGGTTCATAAAACAAGATTAGTCACACATAATTATCCATTTGTAAAACCATGTTGTATCTTATTCTACAGACCATGACTATTGACACAATCTTCTGTATGTTTTTTCAGTAATTTTTCCATAGTTTTACCAAGGATGGAAGTCAGGCTAATTGATCTGTAGTTGTTTATATCTTACCTTGAATCTTTTTTAAATAATGGGGTAACAATCCTTTCCTTCCAGTCATTAGGTACCACACCAGTAGATAGTCGAGGAGAAACTGGCTCAGTAATAATGCTAGCTAAAGTCTTAATGAGCATGGGATGAATATTATCAGCTCCTGGTAATATGTAAGGTCGATCATAAGCAGTTCCTTCTTAACCTTGTCTGGTGAGAACACTATATAGTAGCCAGGGTTAAGTCTACGTTATTGTTGGGATTGTGCTCTGCAGTCTTTACACAGCTATGCGTCATTGTCATATTCAAAGATGCAATAAAAATTTATTGAATTTAGATACAAGGGCCCAGATATTCAAAGGGGTTGCTCCATGCGCAATTGTGTGGGTTGCACATAAAGAAGTCCTACATTGCGCCTATTCTCCCATATATTCAGCAGGAGGCAGTTGCTCCACTGACAACAGGTTGCTAAAGAGCAATGCAAATGAATGCATGCTCAACAGGAGGGAGGAACCATGACCTCCGCCAACCCGATATTCAGTCGGGTTGTGCAGAGTTGGTGTACGCGCAGAACCCCCCAACCTGGGCGCCTGCACAACCTTTGAGCTAAAAAGGGATCAGGTTGAGGGCCACCCACAGGTGAGCTGCTGTATTGCAGGGCTAACACAGCAGCTGCCACCCTGGCTGGCCCCCCAACTCGGTCCCTGTACCCCCCACCAGCCGATCGCGGGTCATAACGTAACATGAACCCCCGCCCACACATCTCCCACAGCCTGATCGCGGGCATACAGTTACATGACCCAGCCCACACTCTCGAGCCCGATCGCGGGCATTACAGTTACATGAACCCCCGCCCACACATCTCCCAAGCCCGATCAGGGCATCACAGTTACATGAACCCCTCCACACATCTCCTACAGCCTGATCAGGCAGAACGTGTATGAACCTCAGTGCCTCGATCAAGGCAGAATGTAACCCCCAACCCATATCTCCCTGGTGGTCCAGTGGACCAGAAAGCCCATCGCGGGCAGAATGTCACGCACCCCCGCAAACATCTCCCTTTGGCAGTGTCCCCACCCACCTACACGAAGCCCCTCCACCCGCCCCCGCAGCTGGCGGGCGGTTATCCCACCTGGGCCCGGCCGATTGACTGTTCGACAGACGCGCATGATGCGAAGAGCAGAGTCTATCACGCATATTGAAGTCCAGATTTGTGAATGATGTTCATTCACAAATCTGACCGTCGCGTACGGTCTGGGCTGTATGCTCATTGGCTGTAGCTCTGCACCAACGGGCGGCAGCCTACACCGACAGTCAGGCGGCGGGCGGCAGGCGGGTGGATGCTGCCGCCCAGCGGCTGCTTCCGTGGGGTGGGGGGACACTAGATACCAGGGAGTTGTTTGGGGGTTGTAACGGACATTCCGCCCGCGATCGGGCTGTGGGAGATGTGTGACTGGGGAATGAATTACAGAGATACTCGTCACGATCGGGCTGCAGGGCGGTGTATCGGTCCTCGACGCTGCTGCCTGGCAGGGCGGCCAGGCGCAAGTCCTCGATCGCACACCTACATAGCTAATGGCATGCAATGAATATAACAGATGCAAATGGCCCCCTGCGCCTTGGTATAAATTATGGCCCCATTTGCATGTCACCTTTGAATATCGGAAATTTGAGCATGGCGCAATGGTACTTCGCCACCGCCAGTTAATGCTCAACTCTGGCAACTGCGGTGGCGCAGTTCCACTGCGCCATCTTTAAGTCTGTAGCTGGGTGATATTCAAAGGAGTTGCTCAATAGCGCAACTCCTTTGAATATCACCCCGGCCACACCCCTGCACAATTATTTTGAGCAGCGCAGGGGCTTGCGCCTCAGAATGGCGCAGTTTGAATATCTGGGCCAAGATCTTTTGGTCGGTTAATTATAGTGCCATTTACCTCTTGTGGTCCTATCAATGTTTTTCTGCCCTTCAAGGAATTTATATAACCGAAAAATACCTTTGGATTTAGTTTATCGTTAGCCAGGGAGAATTCATACTTGCGTTTATTTTTCCTGATAGCAGACCTGCAAGATTTCAGATTTTTCCTGTATTCCTTTCGGTTTGTTTCACAGGAGTCTGGTTTATATGTCCTATATGACATTTTTTGCTTTCTAATTTCCCTGTAATGTCAGCTGTTAACTATTTAGATTTGACCTTGCTGCTCTTTGGTTTAACCCTTTGATATGTCAAACAGTAAAGTGTGTGAACAAATGAGGCAGCCAGGACTTCAATTATATAGCAAAGTATGACTGTGTACATTAAATGTGCAGCTAATGTATATTTTTTAATTTATATTTTATGCCTCCATTGGAAATGAGCCTCGGCTCAGTTAAGTTATCCTTGTTCATATTTTATGAATAAAACCCACTACAACTGTTTTTTTTTTGTCCCAGCTGCCTGGATCCTCTGGAACTCTCTGGCAGTATCTCACTGCCTCCACCTACCTTGCTTGCCCTCCACAGTGCCGGGCTTACTTCCTAGGCAGAGTACAGGGCTCAGGGGATATGCCTCCAAACATACCAGATGTTAGGTGCAGCGAGGAGGTGGGGCAGGTCCCTGATATAATGGAGGCTCATCAGGTTGGCAACGCTGCGCTTTTCCCATTTTTCTCCTTTGCTCATCCTGGAAGATTTTGGCATGCGAGGAGGACCAATGCACATGCATATGCAATGCATGAACAGTATGCGTCGCCGGCTGGCATCCCCCCAGCCTCCTTCGCATGGCACCTTGCTTCACCACCAGTGGTAACTCAGGTGGCATTGCAGCCAAGATGGCATCGTTCATACTGTGGAGAAGTAGAGCTTAAAAGGCAAATGCCCAATGACTGGTTCTATTTAACCATTATAATATATGGTTGCATTCCCACTTAGAATGTATTTGTTGAGGTTGCTCTTGAATTCCTTTTTATTTTTTACTTATAGTGGTATCAGTTGGAACAGCATTCCATGAGTTGATTATTCTTTGTGTATAACAGAATTTATGGTTAAGGGTACCAAAATGATTCCCTATAATCTGAAAGAAGTGACCTCTAGTATCCGCAATATCTGATTTAAACCTGATATTAAGTTCACTTAATGAATATGAGTCTTGCAAGATATTGTACATTAGTTGCAGAACTCTGCACATATGCCTGTTTCAGGTGACATTAGGTTTAATGAATGCATTTTTTCTTCACATGACTTGTTTCTTAAGTTGCATATATACTTGGTAGCTCTACACTGCATTCTTTATAATTTGGCAATGTCATTTTGTCTGTAGGGTTCCAGAACTTAGTGGTGTATTCTAAATGGGATCTGACATAGGCTGAGTGAAATGGAAAGATGATTTATTGATCCTTGGATGTAATGGGCCGGATTCAGAAGGAGTCACCGCAAGCTGCGACAATGACAGCTTGCGCCAACCATCCCTGTGGCCTGGACCTTGCACCTGATTCAGTATCAGAGCAGGTCCAGAGGTCTGCGTCCTGCTACTTGCAGCAGCTGTGCAGGGTAGGGCGCAGCTCTCAGGAATGCCACAGGTCTCAGGACAGGGGATGCGGCAGATGCACCAGCCGAAGTGAGCCATGGCACCCCCATGCCGGCCCCCAATCCTCCGGAAGGTGTTGGCTCCAGCCCCAGGCCCCCTTGCCATGGACCCCCCCCATAGAAACGCATTACTGCCCTGGTGGCCCAGTGGTCCCCACCCCTCCCAGCGGTGCCAGCCCCCTCACACACACACACACACCCAGTGGGTGAATCGGTGACTGGCACAGCCCTCCGCTCACCACCACGGCCAGCCATCGACTGAACTGTGCAAAGCTCATGTACTGTAATAATACATGCTCTGTGAATGACAGCCGCTGTCATTCACAGAGCACGATATTACAGTACGCGAGCTTGACAGTTCAGTGGCCAGGCTGGCCACAGTGGTGAGCGGAGGGCTGTGCCAGTTGCTGGCAGGGTATTGGGGCTCACACTGTTGAGTGGGGGCCACTAGACTACCAGGGGGTTACAAGGATTGATGGGGGATCATGCCCCAGGGCATATGGGGGGGCTCACAACGTGTGTGTGTGGGGGGGGGTCTGGGCATCAGGGGTGATCCACACACCCATCCTAGCACAGTGCGTGCCATGCCTAGGTCCTGGAGCCCATGGGAGGGCTGTAACCCACAGGGGATGTGGTGCTGGGGCACAGTGGCAACCTCCAGTGAACAGCAAAGACCACTTAGACCACCTTTTTGGTGGCGTAACTGGTCTTTGACAGATGTTCACTGGTGGTTGTCTCTGAATCCCATTTGTGGACATAGCAACCACCCTACCTGAATAGAGTACAGATCCTGCTATAAACCAGGGGTCGACAAATCCCATAGCCCGACGTCCCGGACTACAAGATTTCTCAGTCGGACTAGCATTAATTAGTTGCCGTTGTCCTGACAACCAATTCAAAACTTTTTTTTTTTCATTTTAGTGACTTACTGTGCTGTTTTCCATCCGACCACTAGGTGCCGCCAGTGCCACCCATCAATCTTCATGCCAGCTCAGCCACTGTCGAATGGTTTGCTGAAGATTTGATCAGGTGGGTACTGGCCAAGTTGAAACAGGGCTACTGAGCAAGCATGGTAGCGCCATGATTCCAGGACCCCCGATCTGTCTCACCCATGGCAGCAGCAGAAGAAAAAATATCTTAGACAGGTGAGCCAACAAATTCATGTGGTGAGTACTTGTCAGCCCAGGGCATTGGCCGCGTGGTGATGGGGTGGGAGGTTTCAGGCATTGAAGCGGAGACTGCCGCCTAAAAGCGATTTCCAGACAGGCGATTGCAGAAAGAGTGATTTTCTTGCTGTCTGTGATCGCCAGTGATGTACCCTAGTAGAACTCTGTATTTCCACCATAGGCCAGCTATTATCAGGACTGGCAGAAAGTTCATCATTTAAAAAAAAAGAAAAAGAAAAAATACTACTGCAGGGTCTGAGGGAGTCAGATTTGTCTATTTGCAGCTTGGGGAGGGGTCATGTAACTTGGTTAGTTCGGACCGACGATCAGAGAAGTCGCGTATACTGCATTACTTGCACTGTAGTTAGGGGACAGGCTACACAAAAAGTGAAAGTCTTGACTAGTTGACTGACTCCTGTTGAGAAGAGGCCGTGCTTCTTTATTATTACTTAACTGTAGTACTGTCTACTACTTGTGCTTTGATGCTGGTGCACTGCAGTAGATGAGGGAGTGGGGAGTTGGCAGTAAACCTGGTGCCATTGTGGGTGATTGTACAGTCAGCCAGGGCTAAAGGCAGCATAGTGTTATCCCAAAAAGCAATGGTCCCTGTCTGAATGAGCAGGCCATTTTAGACTAGCCTTGTTTAAAGTAAAGGCACTGCAGTTAGGTGGGAGTTGCTGGCATAAAGGTCATTATTTTTGTGTGATTGCATTGCAAAGTAAGCCACACATAAAGAAACTGTGTTAGGCACTGACTGCAGCTAAAATAATACATAAGAGACTGTCTATAATATATCTGCAGATTCTGCACTAACTACCCAGCCTAACTAAAGTGAAAAAGTGTAATTAATTGCTCAAATAAAAAAGCCTAACAATAAACTGAGTATGTGGCAGAGGTATTGTGTGGATACTAAGGAGTGAACTAAAGAGAGGTGACCCTGCCTCTACTGTCCTGTCCTGTGGCCTGCTGTGTTGGGAAAGACACTACACATATAAAAAGAGAGAAAGTTATTTAAATAAAATAAGAGGAGCCTATCACTGTGTGTTCTGACTGATGGGTTGTGATTTGATTTACCTAACTGTGTGTGTGTGCACCTGGCCTGTACTGCCGATTTCTCTGTCCTCTTGTCTTGATCTAGTCTCGCCATTCCTGACACTGGTTCTGTGTGTTCTATAACAGAAATTAAACATTTTCAGACTATCAGTGTTAACATATTAGTATTTAACACCCCACCCCAAAACAAAACACATACACTTTGTTCTTTACTTTTATTGATTTTTCTTTAAAATATGCCCTTTTAACCGGACTACCAGCTTCAACACAAGGACTACTACTTTCAGACAATCCACTTGTCCTGGACTACTAGTAAATTTTAAAATTTGTCGATCTCGCTATAAACCCTCTTACGCCATGTTGCAAGGGGGTTTATGGTGCATAGGTGTAGTTGGGAGCAGGCAGCTTGCAGCATGTCACTGGCTGCCTATGTGAATACCTCCTGAACGCAACTCAGGACGCAGGTGCTACTTGCACCATTTTTTCCAACGCAAGTTGCCTTGCATCCTGATTTCCCGTTTGTGAATCCAGACCAATATTTCTTTTTATAGACCACATTATTTTATTTCTTCTGGTAGTGATTCACACCCCAGGAATCCCTCACTATGCTTACAATTACAATCAGCCTACAGGTGTGAGCTGCCCCAGAGAGTGAAATTTTATGCAAATTTAAAAACGTTGGAATGAAATTCAAATATCTGTGTGGTCATGCTCCACTCTGCCCTCTAACATCAGATTTATTTCGCTGTCTGAAGAAGAAGAAGTCACCCTAAAGAGCTCTCCTTATCTCTCTTCACGTTTAGCATGGTTTCTGCCAAATTTCTTTGACTTTCTTAGATCTTCTTTGAGGATCTCTGTTTCATCAGGCCACACCTATGGAACTATAGCAACCTGGTGCTAGGACCACACAAAAACCTTTTTGCTAGCAGTCTACTAGGGGCTGCCCACTACGACGTCAGACATCGATGTCCCACTGAATAAATATATGGGTGGCCCCGCTACCGCCTCAGTTCTTTTCCCACCTTCGACCATACTTGCCCGGATTCCACGGAGAATGTTGTCGCTATAGTCGAAAGCCAAATTTGTATCTTTATTACTTTTTTTCCTCACCCTAGTTAGCTGTCACTGTATTTCAAAGTGATTGCACATTATCATGTATGCTAAGAATGAAAGACACCACAAAACACTTCCATTACTGCGGGTGCGGTAGAAAAATCTACACCAGCGATGAGCACAACATTTGTCTTTGCTGTCTCGGACCAGGCCACAACATTAAGGCCTGCAAGATTTACCTGAAGTTTAACCAGGCTACCTGGCTATGCCGTCAGATGGCCCTGAAAACCTTCCTCCTTGAGCAACATAATGGAGAGATAGAGCTCTGCCCCATTGCTGCCAATTCCTTAGACTCACAGTCCTCCAAAAAATCCTCAGGAAAGCACAGGCACCAGGAGAGGGAACGGACCAACGGGTGCACTCCTGGTTGCTGTGTCCTTCAGCATCGACCATGTCCTTGCAGTGGACAGCTTTGGTGTCGATGCCTCCTGCCGCCCAGGCCTCAGCAACTCCAAGGCCAGCTCTGGCAGTGAGTCCCGCCGGACCTACCATAGCTGGTGAAGGCTCATTAACGTCAGGCTCCCTCTCATCGATGCAGCAAGTCCTGCCTCTCAGACCTCAGATCCCTCAAGATCGGCTGGCAGCCCATCTCAGACAGCAATGACCTGTCGATGTTGGGGCTGCAGCCATCCCCATCAATGCCACAAGGTGCAATTTCTGTGCAGGCACCATTGATGTTCAGATGGTGCTCTCCTCCTTCGTGGCGATCATGCAGTGCTTTATACCTCCACCTCCTCCTACACCAGGCCTGACAATGCCAGGGATAGGGATAAGGGCAGGGGTAAATGGAGAAAAAGACAAAGGCAGTAAGGACAGGGATGGGGCAAAAAGAAATGAAGCCAGAAAAAAATGGAGGGTAATGAGTACCAATGCCCATAGTCTAGGTAAAAAGCTCCCCAAAATGGTGGCCTTGATGGAAGACGGATGCCTGATATTGTGGCAATCAGAGAAACATGGTACACAGAGAACCAAGACTAGGATGTCAACATACCAGGGTACACAATCTACAGGAGGGACAGGGATGGAAGAAGAGGAGGAGTAGCTCTCTATGTAAGGGAAGGGATCAAAGCAACAGAACTAAAGGGTAAACAGGGAGGAGAGGAAGCACTGTGGGTCACCCTGGAGACTGGAAATGGCTCCATAATCCGCACAGGGGCTGTATACAGACCCCCATCTCAGGGGGAGGAAATGGACAAGGAAATGATAGAAGGCATCCTTGGGATGGCAGAGAAAATTGAGATATTGCTGATGGGGGACCTAAATATGTCAGATGTTAACTGGAGCACCTTTGCTGCAGCCACATCCAAGAGCAGGGCCATTCTCGATGCCCTACAGGGGGCATGCCTCAGACAGCTAGTTTTGGAACAAACTCAGGAGGGAGCAATCTTAGACCTAGTACTCTCAAATGGGGAAGGAGAGAGGATCTCTGATCTTGAAGTGGTAGCCATCTGGGAACAAGCGACCACCAAACAGGGTGGTTCATGATAAACTTAGCTGTAGAGTCAAGCCACACAAACGTGAAGGTACTGGACTTCAGGATGGCTGATTTTGTCAAAATGGGAGAGTGCTTCAGAAAAGCACTAGCAAACAGGCAAGAAGGTGGGGTGGAGCAACAATGGGGAAACATCAAAACTGCCATCACAGTGGCAACAAGCCTTTGTGAAGCAAATAAACAAATCAAAACGAAAGAAAAAAACACTATGGTTCTCAAAAGAAGTGACGGGGAAGGTAAGGGAGAAAAGATAGCATTGAGGAAGTATAGGAACACAGAAGGAGCAGACAGAGAACTGTACCAGTTAAAGCAGAAGGAAGCGGAAGGCAGATAGAAGAGCAAAGGCCCAAATTGAGGAAAAGATAGCCAACTCAGTTAAGAAGTGGGATAAAACCTTTTATAGGTACATTAGGGAGCAAAGAAAGATGAAGGCAGGGATACTGAGGCTGAATAAAGAAGAAGGTGGTTGAACAGAGAGCGACAGTGAAACGCAGGGATACTGAACGAATATTTCTGCTCAGTATTCACAATGGAATGGCAGGGGGAGAGACCTAATCCAGTCAATAGAAGCACTCTGGATAGGGGGGTTGATATTAGACCTTTCACAGAAGAAAGGGTTCTGAAAGAACTCTTAAAACTGAAGGTCGAGTAAAGCAATGGGACCTGATGGATTCACCCAGAATTCTAAAAGAACTAAGGAAGAACTAGTAACACCACTGACTACCCTTTTAATAAATCATGGGAGGATGGTGTGGTACCTGAGGACTGGAGAGAGGGATGTGATTCCCTTCACAAAGTGGAGCAAGACAGAGGCAGGAAACTACAGACCTGTCAGTTTGACCTCAGTGGTAGGGAAAATGATGGAATTACTTCTGAAGGAAAGAATTGTTGAGCACCTAGAGGCCAGTGGGGCACAGGACCCAAGGCAGCATGGATTCACAGCAGGAAGGTCATGTCAAACAAATCTGATTGATTTCCTAGACTGGGTGACCAAAGTAGCAGACCAGGGAGGGGCTGTGGACATGGCCTACCTAGACTTTAGCAAGGCATTTGACACAGTCCCGCATAAAAGATTAATAAACAAATTAGCCAGCCTGGGAGTGGGTTCCAGGGTGGTAGCCTGGGTAAAAAGCTGGCTGGAGAACAGGACACAGGGGATAATAGTAAATGGAGTCCACGGTGAAGAAAGGAGGGTTACTAGTGGGGTACTGCATGGTTCAATAATGGGCCTGTCCTTTTAATGTCTTTATAAGTGACGCTGTAGGGACTGAGGGGAAGGTATGTCTCTTTGCAGATGACACAAAATCTGCAACAGGTTTGATACGCAGGTGGGTGGAAAGGATGAAAAGGGACTTGGCAAGGTTGGAGGAATGGTCAAATGTATGGCAGCTTAGATTCAACGCAAAGAAGTGCAAAGTAATGCATCTGGGAAACAAAACCCAGGGCAAGAGTACACGGGGTGGGGGTGGGGGTGAGATACTGACAACAACAAAAATGGAAAGGGACCTGGGGTAGTCATATCGGATGACCTAAAGGTGGGCTAGCAATGTGAGAAGGCAGTAAGGAGGGCTGGGTGGATCCTGGGATGCGAGGGAGAGGCATCACCAGTAGAAAACAGAAAGTTGTTGGCCCTCTGTACAGTTGGTAAGACCACATCTGGAGTACTGTGTACAGTTCTGGACAGCCCATCTCCACCAAGATAGAGACAGGGTGGAGGCTGTCTAGGGAGGGAACAAAAATGGTGCAGGGTCTGCACCAGAAACATATGAAGAAAGACCAAAGAAGCTTAAGATGTATAGCCTCGAGGAAAGGAGTGGGGGACATGATAGAACTTTCATACACTCAAGGAAATCAACAAAGTCCAAGAGGGCATCTTTAAAAAAAGAGATGTGCAAGAACAAGGGGCACAATTTGAAGATAAGAGGGGACGCTCAGAGGTAATGGAGGAAGTATTTCTTCACAGAGAGGGTTATAGATGCATGGAACAGCCTTCCTGAGGAGGTCATAGAATCAAAAACAGTGGGGGAATTCAAGAATGTATGGAACAGACATAAGTCAATTCTAGTGGGGGGGTAGGAGGAAGTAGGCTGTTAGTTAACTAGGATCTGCAGCTTATCCGTTGGGTAGGGAAATGGGCAGACTAGGTGGGTCAAGTGGTCCTTATCTGCCATCAAATTCTATGTTTCTATGTTTCTATGTTTAGGACCACAGAGACCAGTCCCCCTGTTGATGCCTGCTCAGCCACCGAGCCCTGTACACCCGAGGATGTCAACATCTTCGCTCTCCTCTCTGATGTCTATTGAGCACATCGATGAGGAGCTGGAGTACAATCCTGACCTCATTCCTCCAGATGAGGAAGAGCAGGAGGAGGAGGAGGATATGGAATCTGAGAGGTCTGGCTCCACCATCTTTTCCAGGAGTGAGGACTCCACACTGTATACCCCCAGGTCCCATCCTGAAGACCCCTCTTTCCTCTCTATGATGAGGCAGCTCCAGGCTGCTATGAAGTTCGATGCTGAGGAGGAGGATGTTATTAGAAGGAATCTAGTGGAGTTTCTGAAAATTCCAGAATCTCTACCCCTCATCATCCCTCTTTCTAGAGGGCATGGGATGGACACTGTGGGATACACAAGCAGGCAGCTAAGTAGGGGGATAGGAAGCCAAGGGCAGACTTGATGGATCGTTTGGTCCCCATCTGCTGACAACTTCTATGTTTCTATGTTTCTACTGGCTGCACTGGAAGATGCTACCTTGGCTGCCTGGCATAGACCCAGGTTGATCCCTGCCATGCCCAGGAAGGCAGACAAGCTGAACCAGGCTCCTTCAAGAGAGACACTTTTCTCAGGCCAACCTGAGGTTGATTCAGTGGTGATAAAGGCAGCGCATGATAGGTCCAAAGTGCCTAAGCATCTCAGTTCTGTCCCCCAAAATGAAGAGTCGAGGTAACTGGATCTAATGGGAAAGTGAACTGTTGTCTCTGCCACACTGGGCCTTAGAACAGCAAATTACCAGGCCCATATGGTCAAATATCAGAATACCCTCTGGAAAAAGACTAAGGCTACAGCTCAAGCCCTCCCAGGGGGTCCTCAGAAACAAGAGAAGCTCAAGGCCCTTTGAACTGGTGCTGATGTAGGTAAACACTTTTTAAGGTCTACCTACGACAATTCAGATGCCTCAGCCAGAGCAACTTGAGGCTGGCATCTGTCTCAGAAGGCATTCTTGGCTAATGGTGTCAGGATTTGCTACTGATGTTCAGCAATCCATTTTAAATGCCCCATTCAGAGGATACAAACTCTTTGGGGCAGATGTACAGGATATCCTCAATAACCTACAAGCCTTGGGGAGGACTCTAAGGTCTGCCCACTCCCTCTACCACATGTAACCCAGAAGGAGGTAGAGGGTCCCCTTTTGCAGGGCCTCTCACAAGCCAGATAAGGGCCAGACAACAGGGAAAAGGCAGAGCAGGGTCAGTTTTGGCAACCCCAACCTCTGCCACAGGGGCACAGGCCAAAGCCCCTAGAGGTGGAGGTGCGACCCCAGCCACTGGATCTCCTTCTTCATAACTCCTTGCTGGATGCCCCAACCACTCCAGTAGTGAACCAGGAGGTGGTGTTAGAGAGTCATTTCTTCCTCCACCTAGAGCAGTGGAGGGACCTCACTACAGATGTTTGGGTCCTGCAACTAACAGAACAGGGCCATGCTCTAGGACTTCTGGAGTTGCCTCCAGACCTGTCACCTGTACCCTCAGCTTATCCTCCAGATCATGTACCAGTGTTGCAAGAGGAAATCTGTACACTGCTACAGAAAAGGACCCTAGAACCAGTTCCCTGGCAACAAAAGAACATGGGGTTCTACTCTCATTTCTTTCTCGTCCCCAAATCCGCAGGGGACTTGAGGCCCATTTTGGATTTGAGAAATCTGATATTCTGTATCCAGTACAAGTTCAGAATGATTCCTCTGCAAGATCTGCTGCCACTCCTGAAACAAGGGGACTGGATATGCTCCCAGGACATGCAGGATGCTTACCTACATATCAAGATTTGTCCCCTTACAGAAGGTACCTAAGGTTTCAGTTTCACGTGGAGAACTACCAGTTTAAGGTATTACCCTTTGGCTTGTCATCAGAGCCACCAATATTTACAACATGCTTAGCAGTTCTGGCAGCAGCTCTCAGTATGTTTTTCCCTAGCTAAACAACTGGCTGCTCAAAGCTCAGTCCAAGGAGCAGCTTTCTTAGACCCTAGCGCATACCAGGCAGCTGGTTAATGCCCTAGGGATCACTGTCAGTCTGACCAAGTCAGTCTTGACCCCTTGCCAGCATTTGCAGTATGTAGGGACAACTCTGGACATGGCCCAAGTCTTAGCCTTCCTGCCCCAGGACAGGGCAGAATGTCTTATAGCTCAGGCCCAGTTGATTTCTCAGAGCAGGTACTGTATGTCACAGCCAGGACATTCCTGAGACTGTTGGGCCTGATGGCAGCAGCCATTGCCACAGTACCACTGGCATAACTGCGCAAGAGGATCCCCCCGTGGACTTTGAGGGTCCAGTGGGATCAGCGCGTCGATGAGCTGGAACAGCAGGTTATAGTAACTTCATCTGTTCGCAAGGTGCTGCAGTGGTGGATGCAACACAGCAACTTACTTAAAGGGGTTCCCTTCCTCATTCCTTCCCCTCAGCAGATTCTCACCACAGATGCTTCAGGGATGGGCTGGGGGGCACATCTGGGCCCTCACCAGACACAAGGAACGTGGACCAAAGTGGAGACCCTCCTCCACATAAACATTCTAGAGATGAGGACTGCTTGGTATGCTTTTCAAGCCTTCTGGAACCTTCTGTCTCGGGTCCTCTGTTGGTGCAGATGGACAACGTTGGTGTGGTATACTACATAAACAAGCAAGGGGGGATTAATTTCGCCCCTGTGCAGGAAGGCGATGAGAGTTTGGTACTAGGCTCTAGAATACAGTCTGGAACTGTCAGCCGTTCATGTTCCAGGTCTCCAAAATGTTTTGGCAGACAGACTAAGCAGGTCACAGTCCAGAATGCACAAGTGGGAACTGCTGTCCTTAGTAGCAGAAGATATGTTTGATAGGTGGGGACGTCCAGAGTTGGACCTTTTTGTGTCCCCACTCAATGTAAAACTGCCACTTTTCTGCTTGCCTCATCTACGGCCTGGAGTTTTCTGGTGAGATGTGTTGTCCCTCTCTTGGAAAGGGAGGTTCCTTTATGCCTTTCTTCTCTTTCCTCTGATTCAGAGGGTGCTAATTAAGTTGCAAATGGAGGAAGTCACTCTAATCCTTGTGGCTTCCTTCTGGCCTTGTCAGGTATGGTTTCTATTGCTGCAGCTGTTAGCAGTGGAACCACCAGTATCCCTGCCCCTGTGCAAGGGCTTGCTGTCACAGGAACAGGAAACCCTAGCTCATCCAGACCTCATGCCTCTTCATCTCCAAGCCTGGCTCCTGAAGACATAGCCATTGCGAGATTTGGAGTGTCACCTGAAGTGATTAATGTCCTGGTGACTGCCAGGAAGCCCTCCACCAGGGCTGCTTACTCCATAAAGTGGAAGCATTTTGCTTTGTGGGCTGCTTCCCACCACCTGGATCCCTTCACTTGCACAGTGAATCAGAATCTGGAGTATTTACTGTACCTGTCAGATACAGGACTCCAATATTCCTCTATCAAGGTGCACCTGGCTGCTATACCAGCCTTATATGTGCCTGTTGAGGGTCGTACTGTGGCCCAACTGGATGTGGCCCATATGTTTTTGTGAAGCCTCCCATCTGCAATCCAGTTCCGGCTTGGGACTTGAATTTTGTGTTAGAGAAACTTACTTTGGCTCTGTTTAAGCCAGCTGCAGCTTGTGAGCTACACTTTCTGTCTTGGAAAGTGTTATTTTTAGTTGCTATTGCTTCTGCTCTAAGGATTTCCGAGCTTCAGGCTCTAATGCATAGGTCTCATTATTTGATTTTCCACAAAGACAGGGTGTCTTTACGTACCAATCCTAAGTTTCTTCCTAAGGTGGTGTCTGAATTTACTCTAAATCAAATAATCCACCTGCTTGTTTATTTTCCTGAGCATGCCAATCTAGGGGAAGTATTACGCCATACATTAGATATACATAGAATACTCAGGTAGTATGTTCACCGCACAAAGGACTACAGGAGTCCTTGTAGCTTTTTATTTTGTTCACCCCAGGGAAGGAGAGCATCCCAATTTGTAAACAGTGCTTTTCCAAGCGGTTGTCAACTGTATTACTTTATGTTACAGTAAGTACAGTAAGGAACTTCCTTGGGTTGTTCATGGCCATTCAGCCAGAGGCATGACCACTTCTGTTGCCTGTTTCAGGAATGTTTCAGCTGCAGAATTCTGTGTTGCTGCAACTTGGAGTACTGTAGCTGGTAACTTCACCTCTCTCCTTTGTTTCCTAGAGGGAGGCCTTATGAGTATGATCTCCGGCAGGGAACTGAGGAGGCAGCGGGCAGCCGCCCACATATTCATACAGTGGGATGTCTACATATGACATCGTCATGGGCACCCCTAGTAGACTGCTAGCAAAAAGTTGTCTGTGTGGCCCTAGCACCTGGCAGCTATAGTTCCATAGGTGTGGCCTGATGAAAGAGACTCTCTTGCAGATCTACTGTAACTGTTCTTTCTTTTATTTTCCGCTCCAATCTCTTCTTTAAGTTAGGTTTAGTTTTGCTATTTTAGCACTTTCTCTGGTTCCCAACAGTTCCCAGGAACCTGAGAAAAATCATTTTTCCTTGTGGTTTTCTCATTATAAACTGCTCTAAGTGCTGATACCTTGTTCTGAAATAATATTTAATTAAATAACTCTTTTTAATTGATTTGCGGTTCTTACCGCTTCGGTTTCCCAGTCTTAAGGAACTGAGGTGCAATTACTAACATACTAACATACTATTTGCCAGCAGATTAGGCCTTACGGTCTATTGAGTCTGCTCGAACCTCAGATCCCTAGTTGGGTGCCGAGGCCCTCACCCCTTGTGTTCCAGAAACCCCTATCATCCATCCCCACCCCCTGGGACAGGCTATTATCTGATACATCCACTTTCTGTGTCTGTCCCACCTCTCTTGAAGCCCTCCACTGTGGATCTCTGAACCAGCTCACCAGGCAGTGCATTCCAAGGGTCCACCACCCTCTCAGTGAAAAACCTCCTCCTTTTTCCCCTCACCCTTCCACCTTCCAACTTCAAACCATGCCTCTGGTGATACCTCCTGCTTTAGTCTAAAGATCCCTCCATGTTTAACCTATTTATTCCTTGAGGTACTTGAAGACCTCAATCATGTCCCCGCCTCTCCTCTCTCTCCAATGAAAACAGGCAGAGTTCCTCAAGTCTGTCCTCATACGCCAAACTCTAGCCCTCATATCATCTTAGTTGCCCTCCTGTACCCTCCAGGAGCTGTATGTCTTCAGTGTGGTCTCCAGTACTGTACACAGTACTCAAGGTGTGGTCTAACCAGTCCATTGTACAGTGGCAGAATCACTTCCTTGCTCCTAGAGGTGATCCCCCTTTCGATGCATCCCAACATCCTGTTTGCCTTGCTTCTGCACTGCTCAGAGTTATTCATACATGCATCCACCATGACCCCTAGGTCTTTTTCCCCTATTGAGGCCTCCAGCGCCTCCCCTCCCCTCCCAGGGTGTATCTGTGTTTTGGGTTTCCCCGCCCAAGATGTAACACCTTGCACTTGGTGATATTGAAATTTAATTTCCATGTGTGAGCCCAACTTTCCAGGGTGTCCAGGTCCCTTGCAGGGCCAACCTCCCGCTCTCCCTCAACTACTGCTCCCATCTTGGAGTCATCAGCGAAGAGACTCATTTCACACCTATACCCTTCCTGATGTCCGATATGTATGCATTAAACAGGATTGGACCCAGGACCGAGCCCTGGGTACCCCACTACCAACCTCTCTGGGGTTGAGCTCCCCACAGACCACTACTCTCTGGGTGCATCCAGCTAGCCAGTTTTCAATCCATCTGACCATCAAAGGGCCTACTCCTAACCCCATCAGTTTCTCCACCAGACCATTGTGGGGGACAGAGTCAAATGCCTTGCTGAAGTCCAAGAATAATACATCCACAGGCTTTCCCCTGTCCAGTTCTGATGTTACCCATTCATAGAACTCCACAAGACTGGTTTGACATGCTCTACCTGGCACAAACCCATGTTTCCGACTATCCAGACCTCCCACCTCCTCCAAGTACACCCTCAATCGCTCCTTTAGTATACTCTCCATTAATTTTCCCACCACTGAGGTCAAACTGATGGGTCTATAGTTATCTGTACTTCCCTCGACCCCTTTTATGGATTGGCACCACATGTGCCTCTGCCAATCCTAGGTACCTCCTGTCTCAAGTGACCTGTTGAAGAGCTCTGCCAGGGGTGCAGCCAGTATGTCCGCCAATTCCCATAGTACTCTCGGATGAATGCCATCCGGCCCAGGAGATCTGTCTTTCTTTAGGACCTTGAGGGCTAACCACACCCTTTTGGTGGAGATAGCATCATCCGTCCCCTCCACCTTACTGGCCTTTTTGTCCTTATCCAAATGTGACACCCCTGGGGTACCTCTCCCTCCCTCTTGCTCCATTTCTGTTGCTCCCCTGATCCCACTCACTGCCGCTTCTATCCCCATCGTGCCTTGCTTTGTATATATCCCATCCCCCTCCCTAGTGAACACAGAGGCAAAGTACTTGTTAAATACCTCTGCCTGGTCCCTCGCCTCTTCCACCCACCTTCCTTCTGATCTCAATCTGCTGAGATGGCCCTTAGTTTTTCTCCGCTCCCCAATGTACTGGAAGAACCCCTTTTCCCTTCCATGTATCCCCTGTGCCAGCCGCTGATCTTTACTGGACTTTGCTCCCCTCACCATCCGGGTGACTTTTCTAGATGCAAGATGGTACATTTCCTTACCCCTATTCCCTCTTGTTGTTTTATATTTTTTGTAGGCAGCCTTCTTTTCTCTGACCGCTACCTGTACCTCACTGGACAACCCGCATAGTCTATGTGACCTTGCTCCCTTACGTTTCAACTTTAGTACTTGTACTGCATAAATAAACATTTTTTTTCGTTAGTGGTTCACGTTTATTTAGGAACCAAACCACAAAATCTGCTTTTTTACATTTAGGAACCGACTGTTTGCTGGATTTGTCGTGAATGGGATGTCTGACAAGTCAAAAAGAAAACAGGACCTACAGGCTTCAAAAATTGTTTAAAGTGCTTCGATCTCCTGACGAAGGTGGACTGCCATGAGTTGTTCTTAAGGTGCCTGGGCCCACACCAATGTTTTCTCTTGATTGTGAGCTTTGTATTAAGTTCTTCCGTAATACTCTCAAGAAGAGGGCCAAAAAATTGGAAGACTTAATGATTCTCAGCCCGAAAGCAAATACATGTGACTAGACCTTTTTCCAGAGTGTGCTCTACCGAAATGTGGCCACAAGCTGGCTCTGTGGTGACAAGCGA
The DNA here is from genome assembly GCA_016271365.2 of Neoceratodus forsteri. NCBI lineage: Eukaryota > Metazoa > Chordata > Ceratodontiformes > Ceratodontidae > Neoceratodus > Neoceratodus forsteri. The sequence continues at coordinate 1,784,565,561 of CM057449.1, forward strand.
TAATGCATTGCTCTGGCATGCTGGTGACCCAAGTTTGCTGCTCCGAACCCAGATATCAGGAGCAGAGGCTGGCAGGGAGGAAGTTCAGTGCATCCTTTGGACTGTTCCCTCCTGGGGGGCTGCATTGCTCTGCTTCTACTGCGGCTCCTGATGGGGGATGCGGCAATGTCCTTGGTGGCATGGGTGACCACACACTGCTGGATGTGCCCATCTCTGGATGCTGCTGCAGCCGTGCACATTTGTGAGAGGCGGGTGAGGCAGAAAACTGGAAAATGCCCATCCCAGCCAGCTGGATGATGATTGCCGTCCCACCATGTCACAGTACCTAGGGTGCACAAGTCCCATCCCCTGAGCCTGTAGTTCTGGAGGGGTCAGAGATTATTACTTCTCTCCCCCATGCCCCCCCAGGGGAAGGGGCCCCCCCAGCAGGGATAGGCCAGAACCTTCTGGACACAAGTCATACATGGTCCCCAATGGTGGGAGCTGGCAGTGGGGGGAGGGTGGGGGAGATTGGCAGGCATCAGGGACATGAGCAGCCTGAAGGGGTCGAGGCTGGAGAGCGATGAGACTGAAAAGATAACAAAAAAGTGTCCACATAATGCGCATGTATCTTTTGGGATTGCTATTACCTAGATGCATTACTTTGCATTTCCCTGTGTTAAACTGTATTTCCTGAAACTGGCCCACTCAGAGATTTTGTTTAGGCTGGACTAAATTGTGTTCCTTTGTTCTTGTGTTATACCAGGGATGTTCAAATCAAAATGTTTAGGACTTGCCCGGCCATGACTGTAGCTGAATTTTCATTTGCCCGTATTCATTATTCTGTTGTTGTGTGTTCTGTGTTTTGTTTTATTCTAGATGATCCTGTCATATACACTGTTCCTATTGTAAATACCGTCAGCTTTTGCAAATATTGTTTTACTTTTTCTCTGTATTATTCAACTTTTGTACTACTGGATGTTTGTGAAAATGGGCATTTTGCTCACATACCTTCCAGTATAAAAATAAAATTGAACTGAATTAGTTTTCTTTTTGCACTTGCACTTCAAGGAAATTTGCTTGTCCAGACAGGGGGCAATAGGATTTGCACACCCCTGGTTATATACAGACCCCCTCATGTTGAATCATCAGCATATTTTGATATATACAGTAGTTAAGCAATTTGGTTGACAGATCAGAGATGAAAATATGAAATATGACCAGCCCCAGTACTGAGCCCTGTGGGGCTCCACTTGATACAGTCCCTATTGTTGACCGTCTGTTGTCTTTTCATTAATGAGGTTCTAGTCCAGTTACTCATGAGTGAATTGATATTTAGTTTATTCATTTGTTGATGACTGCCCAGTGTGGGACCAAATCATAAGCTTTGCTAAAGTAAATAAAATATTATATCACACAGTATTTTTGTCTAATAATAAATTAATGTTTTAATAAAAGTAGATGAGTTTAGTTCTGCATGAATGACCAGCAGTGAGCTCATGTTGTTCTGGATCAATATTATATACGATTGATTGCAAATTATCTTTGATAATGCTTTCCAAGATTTTATATGGTACATAGGTTAAGCTAATTGGTCTGTAGTTGGGCACCTAAGTTTTATTTTCTTCATTATATATAGGGTTTACAACTGCTAATTTCTTGTCTTCCAGAATCTTTCCTGTGTCAAATGATGTTTAAAATATTTTCTGTGAGGGATCAGTTATGTGGTTTATCATAATTTTAAGCATATTATTAGAAATGGTATCAGGACCAGGTGAAGTGTCATTTTAAAGGTTTTTGATGTTTTCCCTTATGATTTCTTTGGTGATAATTATCCTTTCTACCTTTTCTGTATTGATGGAGGGGAGGTCTATGTTTTTCTGCATAGACTTAGCAAAATTATTTAGGACTTTAGCAATGTCTGACGGTTCACTTAATACCAAACTGTTGCACTCGATTGGGTCCCATGCCAAATAACTAGCACTTCTGTTTTAATTGTTGTTCTGTTCCTGACAGCTTTTGGATATTTATCTTTCGGCTAATAGTTGTTGGACTTACATGTCCTTAGTTCCCCCAAATGATTTAGTTAAAAGATAAGACTATTAAGTGTTTTATTTAGTACTTCCCCAATGTTTTGCTCCTTGTTGTTTAAATGAGGTCCATCATGTGAGAATTGGTGTTGTTTGTTAAAGGAATAATGCCTGACAGGGTGAGGTGTAGTTAGATATCCTACCAGGCGGTTGGGCCTGAGGTCAGAAGGCTGAGGGGCTGAGGGCATCCAACACCCAAGAAGGGATGTTATCCTAGCATAATATCCACCCTGTAGGGCATTGCTCCTCTTATACAATGGCTTCTGAGTTTAACAAAATGAGAAAGGTTAAAAAAGTATATTTAAAGTAGATTTTTTTGTTTCTTTTGAATGAGTAAATTTACATTATAAAAATTGTTCCAATTTATCACCAGCAGATAGAGGTGCAGCACTGTAACCATGAGTCTGCACTCCCTAGTGTCAGCAGGAAGCTCGGTCCTATCCCCGTGCTGCCGCTCTCTGCACCTCTACCACCATTCTCACAATGGCCAGTGGTAGAGATTAGTTCTGCACCCATTCTCCATTTATTTATGTGGTGTCAGTACTTGCCTTGGGACTAGGTGAAATGCGAGCTGTTTGTGCGAAGCCATCGAGGAAGCCGAGGGAGCTGGGGAGACTTTTGTTTTTCCGGTTTTTGGTTTCTGATTGGAGCAGCAAGCCGGTGTCAGTGACAGGTACAATTCTGCTTTTGGGGGAAAAGAATTTATTATTTACATTTTGGATGTGGGATAGGGGAGGTTCTACTGCGTCTTTTCTGTGAGACTAGGTTGGTGGGCTGGGAGCACCCATGCCGAGGGGGGCGCGTAGCACTGATTCTGAGCAGAACAGGAAACTGGTGAAGCTGCTGCTCAGGATGGCTGTGGAGTGATCCTTTTTTTTTTTTTTACATTTCATGTGGTCATCTTTGTGGTGAGATTAGATGTGGGATGTTATGCTGGGATAACATTCCGGATCCAGTCCCAGACGGACCAATCCGGATCCAGCATACTTTCTTGCCATTGTATAATTAAGCAATAAGACATGACAGGGTGTGGTATATTATGGGATATCGTTACGCCTCAGGTGGTTGGGGCAATTTAGGCCTCAGGGCATTTATACATCCAACTACCCGAGAAGTGACGATACCCATGTTATAGCACACCTGGAGTAACTTATTGCTATTATGAACTGAGTTTCAAGTTTTATAAATATAAAAAAAAAAAAAACAGGTTTTAAAATGTCTTATCAATGCGTTTTTGGGTGGTGTATGAGGTTCTATGTTAAAATCACGAAAAAAATGCATTTGGTAAAATAGTGAGTATATAATAGCGAGATCATAAATAGCGAGGGAAAACAAAGGCAAATTTCAAAATAACAGGTTGTCTAGTATAGCGAACATAGTGATGAACCAGAGAGCAGTCTTAAACCGGTGCGTCTCATTGTAATGAAGCTTCTAGCTATTGGGAATGTTGTCACGGTCAAAATAGCAATGAACCAGAGAGCAGTCTCACTGTAATGAAGTCAAAATAGTGATGGAACAGTTGTAAAACACAGCACTGACCATAGTATGCTTTCAGCAGTGAACATAATATTAACAGGTGGCTCCCTGTTTTTTAGGTCGTTGACTTCCTGCTCATTCTGTTTCCAAGCAACTAGCCCTACCCAGACAGACCATAGTATGCTTTCGGCAGCATAAGAAGCGAGAATTCACTGCACACTTTCACCTGCTGATCGAAGTGATTCTCAGGACTGTAGCAGCACCACATTAATGGTGGTAGAATTCGTAACAAGCCAGAAGTCAATTAACTGCTCAACATACCACAGTGAGACACTCAATTAATTTCCATATGAGCAGATTATTGTAGCTTCATCTTAGGGAAACGCTGTGTTTTAAAACTGCCCCATTGCGATTTTGACTTAATTACAGTGAGACTGTTCTCCGGTTCATTGCTATTTTTAACCATCACAACATTCCCAATAGCAAGAAGCTCCATTACAGTGAGACGCATTGTTTTAAAACTGCTCTCCGGTTCATCGCTATTTTGATGGTGACAACACTCGCTATTTGCTGAGATAGCAATTTAGGTACAGTCGCTATTACTGTTTTTGCCATTTTAAAATCACGATTTTACACTCGCTATTATTTATTTGCTGTTTTAACATGATATTGGAGAAGGAGTACATTTTAAAAAAATATTTCTCTGACAGTAGAGAGCAAGGAGGCTGGTGGCGCCGGAGCTTTTTTGAAGTCGTGATATCATCACGGCTTTAAAGAGCTATCGGCCAATCAGATTCCTCTATTTACGATCCTCAGTTCATAATATTGAATAGTTTCCAGGTATCGATGTATTTAATATCTGATCCTGCACACCAGTTTGCTAGTCTGATTTTAAGGCAGGATATTGGCATTCTTTTTTCTCTGCAGGCACATGGTACAGTTAATACCAGAGACAGACACTTTGCACCCCTTAACTGATAGTTTTTTTCCAAATATCTGTCAGATATTGGCATATATTTTTGTGTTCCTTTCCTGTATTAGTAGTACCAGCATTGAGTATGATAGATGGAGTGGGGCCCAGATTGTCAGTAACTTTGTCTATTCTTGTGCTAGCGTCCTTAATTCTTGCTCCAGTGAGACAGGATACTGTTGAGTTTACTTTGTCTGTCTTGTATACATATGAGTCAGAAAATCTAATTATTGGATCTTCTATGATGAGTTTTTGGTGAGATGGGGGAGCTTATTTGTTGTTTTAGCGGGGTCTTTTATTGTTTCTGAGGTGCTTGCATCTATCTTCATTGCGGCCAGGGGAAGAAACCCATTTGGGAGTACAACATCCTCTGTACTTTTGGGCCTTATCCTTTTTTCTCTGCGTTTTACACTGTGATTTCTAACAACACACCATTCATTGTCCCTTACATCTAAATCCTCTCTTCCTCTTTTTTTTATTGATCCGGAGAGGGGTTTGTACTACTAGTTGCCTCCCTATTTCATTTGTTTGCTACCTGAAGGCAGACCTATGGAAAGGGGATTTTCCTTATCAATGTTTTTTACAAAATGTTCAATTTCACTGATCTCTGTTATACTATATAGTTCTTTTTTTGACTACTTTTAGTTCGTCAGGAAGGTGTATAAGAAGAAAGAGGAAGAGAATGTCCGTAAGGACATTCAATCCTCCTTTCCCCTTCCTTACCCCTAAAACACCAGGTTTGTTCCCAAACCCTGGTTGTCGTCGTCAAGAGCACTAGCCCTACCACTGCACCAAATGGCCCATACAGCCAGTATTTTTAATACATATACAAACAAACAAGATATGTCCTTGCATGCATCTCAGGAATATTTGTGCTGCGCTTGTGCTAGTGCCTGACCCAACGGCTGCTATATTCAGTTGGATCACGGGCTGATGCTATCCAAACGAATACTGAAGTGTGTTGGTGCAGCATGGAGTGAAACTGCGCTGTCCTGATACAGACCTGGGCTGTACATAGCCCACAGGGAACAGCGCTGCTCAAAATGGATAGTGCCAAGACTCCTGTGGCCTATATTCAGTCACAACATGCAAATGAGCCCGGTGGGCATGCAAGGCAGTAGGATCCATTTATATACCAATTTGGGGCTCATTTGCATGCCCTCAGCAGCCCATTAATGCCCATCCTGCAGTGTATCCTATGAATTCTCTGGGGTCGAGTGGGACCCCCAACCCCCGAACACCTGTTTTGTACTGTACTGTGAAGAGATATCCCAGGTGTCCAGTGGCAGCCCCCGGTCACCTGTTTACAACATCCAACATAGTCGTCTCTGTTGAAGGCAATATATAGCTTCTCAGTAAGCTCAAGTGGGGCGGTAGTAGTACTATGCAGTTTTGTAAAGCAATGTCATTCAGTGGCCAGGAGATTGTGTACCATGAGGTATTCCACCAATTGGTTTCTGACAACTTTCTCAAGGACCATTGACAGAGGGAATAGAATAGATATGGAACAAAAGTTAGAGATGGCTGTATGATCCCCTGACTTTAACACCAGGACAACATTGGCTTGTTTCCAGACAGCAGGGAGGGATCTGTACTGGAGGGAGAGACAGTGCACAATTTCTAAATAGGCAACACCACTTCACCAGTTACCAGTTTGAATTACATCATATCAATGGAGTCTGGTTTAATTCTTGTTTTGGTCGTGGTGTTATATAAATATTTACAATATTAGTGCTTACCCTTTTAAAATGAAGCTTAGGTCTAGACTCGGCCAAGGAAACTGTGGTGCCTTGAGGTTTGGAAAGAATGGCTGGGAAACTCTGCAGAACCTTCCCAACATTTACAAAGAAGGTGTTGAAGCACTCCGTGATGGTAGTTGGGTCACTGGAGTGACTCCAGTAACTTTTAGCAGGATGGGAGTGAAGTTGCTTTTCCTTCCAAGTAGTCTGTTGATGGTCTCCCATAGTCTTCTAGGGTCATTTCCAGCTTCCTGAATGTTGGATTTGTAGTAGCTGTTCTTGGTTTCCTATTGGCCATCATGCTGTAGTTCCTTAATTCTTTGAATTTATGCAGGTTCTGAGGAAGCCTGTCTCCATGAATAAGGTCCAGGCTATATCACTCTGTTAGGTTAGGTATGTTGCCTACCATTAACATAGTGGAAATGTTACCACTTGTGACACCTGGGGAACTATGTTCACTTCCCAAATCTGGTGCATCAGAGACCAGCAAGAGAAGGATCAAGCATCCTAAATGATGCTCTGCTTCTCCAGGGTGGGGAGAGATTACTACCAAGCCTCTTTGTGCTATCTCTGCTTGGGTGACCACAGGTGATGGGGCAGTTGAGTGACCGGAGGAGGAGGGGCATGCTGACACACACCATGTTGGCTCACTGTGGCATGCTTGCATCTCTGACACAAGCTTCTACAGAGAAGGGAGACATTTAAGCTGGGAAAGCACCTCAGGTGGGCAGGATGAAAGACTCAGTTCACGTTCCAACTGCATGGCCCCCTCCCATTGGCCAGTGACTGGTACCTTGAGTTCAGTGGCCTAATCCCTCCTTTCCTCCCACCGTCCCTGTTATGTGGGGGAAGTCATGGGGGGAAGGGGTGGTTCAAGTGGCTTTAATGTGGGGGGGGGCAGAAAAGAAGCTCAGTAAAAGGGCTTAACAGTTTTTACAGTGATTTTGTGGCTTTTTGATGTCACATGGTGTTCATTTCATAAAAATAACTTATGTCATGGATAGAATTTATTTTTGATTAACCAGATTAAATTCATTACCTTGAGTACATATGGAATCCGGGGGAGGGTGTGAAGTGGGCCATTCAGTTAACTATGGGCTCCACAGTGATCACTAAACAGTGAATAAAGACGGTGAAAGGGCACAACTGCTCACACTGGGGCAGCCAGATGGGGTGACTGCCCCCCCCTTTAGCTCTGCCACTGCTCTCAGGTCTTTCAAAATTCCTGTGTCCCTTATGCACCACAGGCCTCAGTGTTTCCAAACCTCACACACATGCACACACTGTGCCACTCTGCATCCTTCCTCCTCAATACACAGGACCACCCCCAAGCTAGCACATGCATACACTGTTACCCTATCCCCCTCCCAGTACACACAATAGTCCATTCAGGGTCCCCAGACCTCCCATGCAGTGATGACCATCAGTTTCTCTTCTGGGGTGGGATTCACTATTACTACCCCCTCAACCTGCTCACTCATGTTTCCCAGTCCCACAACACACAGTGGGCCTCAGGGTTTTCAGGGTCTTCAGATCTCACACACACACACACACACACACACACACACTGTGCTGCTCTGGTCTCTTCACCCTCCACCCCCAATACACAGGACCTTCCCAAAGCCCACACACACAAGCATACACTATGCAACTCCACTTCCTCCAAATCCACAGAGCAGGCCCATCAGGTTTCTCAGACCTCACACACAGTCAACAGTACAGGCATTAAAAATTAAAGGACCTGCTGTCCACGTTACCACTGTGTACTTCAGACTGCGGAGTATAGAGCACACCTGCAGTAAAATAAAAGAAGAACAGACTAGCCTGCAAAGCTAAAATGGAAGAAAGAATGCATACTGTCCACAGGTCCACATTACCACCAGTTAGCATCGGCGGCTGCTATATAATTCCCTGAGGCGGTCGTGTACTTCCGAAGCTCAAGAGAACAGCAGCGCCAAGCCCACGTCCATTCAAAAAAAAAAGGCTGTAACTACATGAAGTCCTTCTTCAGCACTGAAACTGCTGAACTGGAAGGTGCAGATCTCTATTTTGCTCAGTTTGTCTGTGGCTGAACACTGAAAGGGGCTGTGAGAAACTTCGGATGCGAGTGCAAGTCAATCAATGGAGATTTGTTGCTGACAAGAGACACTAGTGGCAAGGGCAACACTTGTTTTAGTTTAAGTAGGTAATGTAAGTAAGTAATGTTTTATTTCTTAAGGGCCTTCCATGTATCAAAGTGCTGTACAATAGAATGCACATAAATTGTAAACAGATAATAATAACAGTAAATTATTTAAAACGTTCGGAAAAAGCATGATTAAATAAATACATTTTAAACTCTGTTTTAAAACTCGAAACTCTAACCTCATGTAAATCCCAAGCACAAAAATAAAGGAGAGAGAGAAGTTAATCTCTAATCAAGCAGATGTTCACATTGTATGTGTTTATGACTGACCAAGTCATCGCTGTATGTGACAAATGTAAATGTTTCATATAAAACAAACAAACTGCAAAACCCATTAGGAACAGATCAGTATTTGACGTTTATACTCGCCTGGTTTCCTCCTTACCACAGCACTGCTACAGGGCCTGCCCGCCGTATCTCTCAGTGAAATTGGCAGAAAATATTCACCCGGCACACAGCAAGTTCAACTGCTGAGATAGGATTCCATATTCCTAATTAATGCAACAGTTTTTTGGAGAAAAAAGCACAATTTACAATTCTTTATTTATGCAGCAAGATAATCGTAGAGACTGTGAGAACTGCTCAGCTCAACCATGACGACTGCCTCAGCCAAACAACTTGCTGAGCTCCTGCTCAAAGTAGCTACGCTCACCTTTTTCATTGACTTGAGTAGAGAAATTGTTTTATTGGTTCTCCACCAGTATTACTATGGCGACAACTGCATTCTTCCCTAGTCACCATGGAAATACTACATAATGTCAGGAAGGCAGATTAGCAGATGACTGAAGTGCCACAGTCAATAGCTGTCCATGATCACCTTTCATACTACGACTCTGACAGCACATTTAGCGCAAATATCAATTTCTCTTGTTTTGCATGTACTAAGTAAAATGGACACTGCTGCACAGTCCGTGAATGTATTTAAAAAAAAGAAAGAAAAAAGATTGGCATAAAAACAAAAGTGTGTGTGTGGGGTGAGATACATGTGTCCCCTTGAAAAAAGTGTGGGGGCCATGGCCTGCTCAGGCCCCTCCATATTAGCTGCCACTGATGGGGGCATAGGGCTGTAGATAGAGACGCCAGGATGGGTATGTTGCCTACAAGGACTAGATGGAGTAGCCTGGGAAGAACAAGGGGAGAAAAGCATTTTTTTTTTAACAAACAGAAAAGGTAGCTTGTTGGCCCAGTACACTGCCATGCTAGTGACCTGGGTTTAGCAGCAGACTTTGGGTGGGTGGCTGGAACGGTGAGATGGTAGTGCCAGTGGCAGTGCTTCCAGTCTCGGGAAGGGGATGGCACCATATCCAGCGCTGCAGCACCCCCAGTGGTGGGCCATGGAGCTTGCTCCCAAACACTGAGACTTGCTGCCACATTTGAGACCACCAGAAGGCTGTGTGGAGCCATCATGGGGATGGAAAGTGGAGGAAGGAGAGAAAACACAGAAAATCTGTAAGGTCGCTAGGATGATGGTTGTGGGCAGTCTGGAGCCCCCACACTGCAGGGACCTTCCAACTGGAGGGATAGTGGGGTAGTGGTAGTAGGCCCAACAGGGAGGTAGCTCAGGACCAGTAAGCCCCAGCCTGTGGACTGCACAAGTGGCTTTGGAAGATAAATAGTTATGTATAAGAAAACAAATGTAATGAATGTCATAGTCTTCCATTCATGGCATACATCGCAGGCGTTTCATCTGCAGCATCACGGCTAGTGCTGTATTTTGTCTGCATGCATGCAGTAAGCCATGAACACTGGAGAACTGCTTACTGTGTGAAGCTGTACAGCTGAGACCAGCACAGAGAACAACAGTTACAAGCAGTTTCTTTCTTCTCTCCCTGCTTTATGTGGGGGGACCTTCCAAAGTGCTGGTGAAAAATTGCTGATAAAAATATTCAGAAATCCTTTTGGAATCACCAGAGCAGCTCAGTGTGCTGAATCCTATCTGGAGTCTGAAGAACCACTGCTCTGTTGATCTATTACTTGATTGAATAGGATTTTGAAGATCACTGACAGATTAGACTGTCTAAATAAAGATTAGAAGTATCAGTGCTCCTTTCAGCAGTGTCCCTAGAGTTTGTGCAAGCTGTTCATGTACGTGGGTATGACAGGCAGTTTGATCCTTGTCTACTGAAGTTTAATAAGAATTGCTATCATTCAATATATGTAGGGTATATATATATATATATATATATACTCCTACTATCCATGTGCTATATATAATACTGTACTTAGATAAATGTTTATAAAAGTAATTTGTTGTACTGTGTGGCTGGAAAGTAATCCTGGATGCCAAACTGGGACTGTAATTAAACAGAAATCCTCACAGACCCCTAAACTACTGCCACGGGACCAGGCCAGAAGGTCCCGATTTAGAAAACTGCCTAAAGTTTTTAGAACTTGCATTTTTGTAACATAACTCAAGATCTTGTTGCTCTTGCCACTCCTCACCCGCCCTGTCTGTGGACAACAAATCCTCAAGTGCCCCACGGCTGAGCCTCCAATGATGCTTTCAGGGGACTTGGTTATAGGGGTCATGTATGGGCATTACTTACGTTCACTGCCCATATCGATCTGCCTACCTGGGGCTCAGGGAGGGAGATCGCTACCGGCAGTATCCACAGTGTTAAATGCTTTTTCAAACTCAGAACTTCCTGGCCACATGAAAGTAGTTTGCAGTTGGAGCAACTCCGTGTTATAATGAGAAACTTAAAAACACTGGATTTACACCAATTATGTTTGAACTATATTGTTTTCTAGTTATTTCTTAATTTCTTTACTTACCCCTGCTGTTGGCTTACTAAATTTTGCAGATAATGCAGCAATTAATTCACTGAGTCTTTCAAAATGTATCAGACTGTCCCCTGCTAGTCCCACATTTGCTGTTTGTGACATCACAGTCTGTTGTCAGGGTGATCATTATGATGTCATAAAATCAAGGCACTGTGAGGTTAACTGGGGAGAGGCAAATGTTTTCTTTACAGACTTTTTAGAAGGATTACCAAGGTGTGCAATAAATATTGGAAAGGAAAATTGAAAATGAAAAAAATGTATATTAAATTGTAACAGCTGAAATGCTTTATTTATGAAACCACATGCTCAATCGCAGACTTGCTCTTTAAGAAATTAACTGTATCTTACTGTATGAAAGGACCCCCATTAAATTGTGGTTTCACATCTTATGAGCCTGTCCAACAATCCTGAGGGTTGCAAACTTAAATGAATGAATACTCTGCCCATCTACATTTCCTTTTAAAAATACTGTAAATGAAGTAGTTTTACAGTACAGTGTGTTAAAGGAATCCTTGGTCTTTCAGAACAAAATGGAGTTTTTGGTGCATGCTACAGAGTGTATCTACTGTGGCAGATACCAAGTTTCAGTGGGTTGCACCAATTAGCTCCTTCACTTCAATGCTTTTTGGACATTTGGAAAGATATTGTTCTAAATTGTAATCACCAGCCAAGAAAACATTAGGGAAAAAATGAGCTGCCAATGCTTGCTTGATTGATACTACCACAAAAATATAGTGTCATCAAACAAAAGTCTGTAATCTGAAACAGGTTTTAGCTATTTTGTCAAACTGCACACAGATACTTTACAGATGAAGTCACTTTTCATTTCAGACTGCGACAGTATTTGGAGCTTACTCTCAACAACTGTAAATTTTCATGAGAAATTATGAATATATTTCATGCTGGTGCTATTGCAGTCAAAAGGAACATTTTTGACTTGTACATTAGACAAGGAGCTGGGTTTTCAAAGCTCATAGACATAATGACAAGGAACAAAATGTGTTGCAAGTTGTGTTTTGTCTATTTGGACAATTTTGATAATCTGTTTTGTCTAGTGGGTTGTAGGCAAATTTTGGCTGCACAATTTATTTAATTATACTTTGGTAATTGGGTGGAGCCACTGGGACAATGCCCGTTTACAATAGCGACACAAATAGTGCACATAGCTGTACGGTGAGTGGACAATTACATTCCATTTCATGTAAAACACTTACATTTACAAAGGTCAAGAAGATGCTGTTCATACAAATGGTTTAAAGAATCAAAGAGATTTTGCTCTCTCAGGTAGGGCAGTAAGGTGTTTCCAGTGTCGTAGTCAAAGAAATGTGGACCTATTAAGAAATATCACAGAGAAGGACTAGAGTTGATAAATACAGAGAATAAAAGAGGGTCAGAGATGGAGCCCTGAGGAACTCCACTGAGACATCCAGTGGGAGAGGGCAAAGTGTTAGAAAGTTTAATCACCTGTCTCCTGATCTATTAAATCAACTCTGTATAGCTCCTGTCCAATCCACCAATGTATCAGCACTGCAACCGTGACATTGTTGGCTGCAGTCAGTCAGTGGCTTCTGACACTGCTGCTGTTACTTTCACAAGTTGCTACTGCAATGTAAACTGAGGAGCTGCTCCATTTTCATCAATCTAATCCCCTACAGGTAGCAGTACCAGTGCTAGGAGTCACTGACGCTGCTTCTGCTGATGTCACTGGTTTGAGCACCTTCAGTGAAGCCCGCCAGCATGCAACACAATTTGCAGAATTCCGCAGCAGAGTTACTGCAGGAAACAAGGCAATTTCTATGGCAGTTAATCCCGTTTATCATGTAGGAATCTGTGACAATGTGTTGCACCAGGACAGTGGGCTCTGTTGTATAACTGCATGATGGGGGGAATTACACGCATAGCTGTTTTTTATTTATTTATTAATTAATTTAGTTTTTGTTTACAAGGTAGGTGCATCGGATGATACAGTGCCTATTTTCAGGCATGACCGGGAGAATCACAAGTGACTAAAGTCCTGGAGGACACAAAACAAAACAGAGAGGAATGTAAGAAAGGTAGCATAGGGTAAGCTAATATGGACTGGGAATACTGCAGCTGACTGAGAAGCTGATCATTTTCTGGGGATTAATGACTGGATGGGGAATGGGTGGCCTAAAGTGCAGCTGCAGGCCACCTCCCATTAGCTGGTCATTATTCCTAGGAAATGACTGGCTTTGAGAGTGTTATTGTGATCATTAGTCTAATCAAAAAAGTAACCTTGCTTTTTGATCTAATTTTTTTTTATTTTCAGTTGTTGCTTTTGAGCGCTGTGGCGGGAACGGTGCAGCATGAGGATGTCTCACACGCAGGTGGATTAGTAGCTGGAGCGGCCATTTCCAAGAGATTAATGACTGCTCCAGTAGCCAATTAGGAGCCTTGCAAGGATCATGGATATTTAGTTAGACTTATAATGCCTACTTTGGCAGCCTCCACTGGAAAGCTGTTCCACAGACTCCTTTTGAGAGAAAAGATGGTGAGCCTGTGGAGTAGATTGCCAGAGAAGCTTAAATGCTTAAACACTGGTGATAACTAAGCACTAGTAGGCTAAATAATTATACTAGTCAGTGGAATGGGAATACTGTGAGTCTGAAATCTTTTCAAGTTAAAAAAAAAAAGAAGTCACATTTCCTTCCCCAGACTCACATACACGTGCACAGTTAAACAGCTGCCATGTTTTAGAATGCTCTGCTTTTTCGGAGTGAACCTAATGCCCATTCCCCGACATGTGTTGCAGCTGCACATCATCCTCTAGCTGGGAGGACAGACAAACTTCTGCCGGTGAGGGACCACCAAAACTCCAGTATGCCTTAGGAAGGGACACCTGAGTCTGCACCTTGAAACTCAGTCTCCTAGGTGGTGGCATGGAGTGCTGCCACCACTTCACCCAGGCGGACCAATCCAGAAATAACTTGTTATCCATAGCATAATGGTTCTCTTGATTTGTAACTTGGAAAGGATTGGTTCAGTTTGTGGTCAGTGGACAGAGGTCAGTTTTTGTGGACTCGGGCCACATGTTCATTACATTCTTCTGGACCTGAATGACCAGAATCTACTTCACAGAGTCTTGCTTTTTTACTTGATATGAGGTTTTTGGTTTTTTTATATGAGCGGAGGAGGTTGAGTTAAGGAAGGTAACCGCATATCCAAATATTTATCAAAATTTAGGCCCTTAACCTGCACTACTTTAACAGCTGTCACCAGCTCTTGGTGTTCATTTGAGTACTGTATGTATTTTCATAAACGTGTTCTGCTAAGCACTTATAATTTCCACAGATCTCCTTTTAAATGCTACCTGTTGTGCCCAGGTGTTGCAGTACATTTTCTGATTGTTCCAAGAAGCGTGCATATAAAGAAAGTCTTGCATTTTTGTCTTCATACTGTTTGTAGACTGTGACATCATAAACACAGTAAATGTGAAGTCAGTTAGGGGCCATCACATGTTTTTGAAAACAGAGAGGAGAATAGGTGAAATTGTTAATGCGAAATATTCAAAGTTTTATAATAGGGCAAAGCCACAATCTGATAAACTAAGGCTAAATTAAATTGCTGCAAATGTAATGAGTTTAAACATTTTGATTTATTAGATATCCGCTCTTCAGGTTAGGTCAATAAAACATTCTTTTAGTTTCTCTGCCGAGCTGTGTGTTCAGAAGTCTGCCATTTGCTAGTGTGCTGATCTGCATCATTGCGTGTATTTATAAAAGCACAGCTCTGCTCTCAAAAGCAGAACCGTTACAGCTTAATAGAAACAAAAAATGATTTTAGTAAAACATTTCTCAGTTGGAGAATCTGTCTACAGTACAAGCTGTTCTTTACAGTGGTGCCAGTCAAGTATGTTTTTGAGTCGAATATGACTGTCAAGTATGTTATGAAAGTTGACTATTCAAAGGATTATATAATTTGATTTAATATGCGTATTAATGGAGGGCTCCACTGTAGTCTGAAAAAACAAACCAGCAAGCAATTATTTTCATTTCTGCATTCCATTTTCCTACCCTACTTTCTACTTTCTACCCCCTCTCTTAATTATCTCAGATCTCTGACTTGCCATTTCTCGTTATTTATCAGCCTGATGTAACATTGCCCAACCAAAAGGAAGACAAACTTGAAAAAAGAGAAGCCTTTCTGTTCTTAGGAGCTGAAGTGAAAGTCAATAAATGCCAGTTCTCTGCCCAGATGTGCCAGCACACTCTCTCCAGAAGGTCTTTATTACATCTCCAGGGTTTGCTGCTCCACTGTGTAATTTCAAACAAGAGGTAGTAATCAGCACCCACGAGTAAGCACCTGCTAGCTTTAACCACTATGTATGAAAGTAATCACTTGTTCCATTTCACCCCGAAATTGCTACTTTGGGATTAATGAGGTATTACTGGGGCCTCTTCAGAAAAGTGTTTATAACATCTGACAGAAGTCAACATTTGAAATAAACTTTGAGTTGCTACCATTGTCTGATCACTTGCTTTGATTAAATTTTCACATTTTTAATAAAATATTCACAGTTGGCATCAGCAAAAATCAAGTTATGCAAAATTTCAGTTTCAAGACATTCCATTTATTTAAATCTTGCAGGGCTGCGGACTGATATAGCAGTCCAAAATTCCTATATGTTCTAATTCTGTCTGCAGCCTAAGGGTTAAGAATTTTTTTTCTGTGTGTGAATTTAGTGCTCAAGAAAGGTACTGGTCTGACAGCAATGGAACCTGAAGTCCTCTGCTTATCCACATGACAGGTACAGCACTGGTGATCACAGCACAAGCTTCCCCCACACTGCCCCGCCAGTTTACATCAACCCTGCCAGGGAGGGACCACCATGTAGTTGAGAGGGTAGTTCAGACTCCATGCCCATTCAGTCCTTGGCCTCTCATGTGAGACTACAAATAATGGTGCCAATTAGTGCCAGTTGTGTTGGTGTCTTTTTGTAATGTGGACACCTGCCCACTAGGAACAGGACTGAGACCCACCACAACTTAATTAATATAGGTCACTGAACAGCCCTCATGTGATGATTGTTTTTAGTCATTACTGACCAGTGCTGAAATTGAATCAGTGACCTAGAGGTGAAAGGTTTCTTAACCCACTATCAATCCAGTCAGTCATCTGGTTCTGCTGCTTTCACTTTTTCTGTGTGTTTGTGTGTGTGTGTGTGTGTGTGTGTGTGTATCACTGAAGACATTTTCATTAAAATAGTATTGCTTTCCTGTAGACTTTACCTTTTCATGTTGCTTATGCCTGCTGAGAATGCGACCTATCACAGAACTGATGTTGACATCACAACCAGAGGACTGTGACTTCACAACAGGTAAAGCAGCAGGAACCAATGAGTTTTAAGGGGCAAAGAGCCACAGAAAGATAATATATGTAAAAGTAGAAGGCATCTCATAGTATTACTAGGTCACTCAGTCACCATGTACAAGTTATTCCTGCACTTTAACATTAGAGAAGTGAAAGACAGGAAACACCAGTGTCAGGTGATGTCCCTCTAGTCTTTATATACAGTATATTTGATCAAAATGCAAAGACTCTGTTTTCATGACAATATCCTTAGTAATAAATAACTGAATAATGACAGATTCAAGTGTTGGGGAATATTATGATATTTAAGTCCTACTGATGAACAACAAAACATGTTTTGCAGAAAAATGAGGAGTCACGTAAGAAAACATCTTGGATTTCTAAACTGCCAGTCAGAGTCATAAAGTTGTAGTGGTCTGAATTGCTTACACAGAATTGCTAGAAACAGATTCTGTGACTCTTAACATAATAAATCAATCAGCTAATAGGCTATCCGTGTTTACAATGAAAATCAATTTTTCAAATTTGTCTTATACTGTAAAACTATTAATTTTTGTGCAGTCTGTTTTTTGCACTCTAAGACTGCCCAAGATAGTTGTGCCAATTTATTTTTACACATTTGGACAATTAACAGCTTCAGCCTGTTAGCATTCCATCTGTGGGGCTCACCGTATAAATCTTTCTGCTCACTGCTGCTCATGGTGGCTGATGCTGCTGTGATGTGTTTCTTACTCTGTGGTTCCAGCAAAAAGCTGTGAAATGGGATTGTGCCTCTGTTGATCCTGAAAAGCCAAGTCAGAGGGCTTCTATTCCACTGAATGTTGCAACATCTGTTGTGTTGTAGCATAGCTCAGTTTGTCTGCCTGTTAAGAAGCATCGCTTCAAGTATACTGTACCTCATACTCTACCACATCCTGTTTTGAGATCGGGAAGTATTCTGTCAAATTTGGGCTCATGAAGACAGTGAACTTTACTTCTCCTGATACTAGACAACAGTAAACAAGAGCATGGTTAGAAAGTCCAAAGCTGATTACCTCACTAGATTGCAGCATACTCCTAACCTTACCAAACTGCTGACCAAGCTACAGAAAAAACAGTGGGGGCATCAACCTCTACTGCTCATGGAAGTGAAAATGAACTTAAAAGAACCATTAAACATCTCAGCAGTGAGGGCACAATAGTAAACACTTGTGTTGTGACCATAGTTGCCTTTGAGGATGGTAAAGCCCACATCCCACTACAACTGATTAACTATAGTGATCCGCTGTCATTTAACAGACGTTAGGCATGGCTCTTTCTGCACAGGATGGCCTATTCAAAGCCCAAAAGGACAAAAGCCACCTCTGGATTTCAAACACAGCTGCGCTCATTTCCTCCAGTGTATTGCCACTGTGTTCCCTCCGGAGCTCATCCAGTCCAAACCTTTATTAACCTTGATTCATTACAAAAAGCTACATTAATGCACCTGGTAGAGTTGAAGCACAATATATAAGCAAGCAATAATACACAATGAGGTGTGGGTTATGTGCTGATAAGAGCACGCCCGGGGGGTACTAAGGCATAAGGCGCTTGCGCCGAGTGCTTTATGCCTCTAGGTGTGCTCTTATCAGCACGTAACCCACACCTCGGAGTGTGTTATTACGCTTATAAAATGGGCTCCTTTAGTAAAGAAGTTATTTAAAAAATAGATATAAAAAGTAGATGAAAACAGTAAAATATATGATTATGAAGCAGAAAAAGAAAAGTAGTTCCTGTCACTGTTTTGGTAGGGAGCTGTTTAATTAAAACTTGGTACAGGCTATCGTTGTCTGTGATTCATGTGCAATGGATAGCAATGCCATTTATAAAAAAAAAAAAAAAAACTTTGAAAAGCATTTTGTTGTGCCAAAATATTTCGTAATTTATCTCCCCCCCCACCGCGTTTCACTTAACGCCAATGGGAGCGAGCGTGTTCGAAAATTAATGTGTCAGATAGTAGCTGAGGTAACTAGCGGGATGTTTGTTGTTCCCCTGTGTAACAGACAGAAACATTTCTTGTGTGTTTTTTTACAGCTTTCTGCTGTTAAATTAACATTTGTAAATGGCTGGGTGGCTGGCTAGCTTGTAGTGAGCGTGTCCATTAGCGGGTGCTGTAGGTTTCGTGCTTCATGGTCCTGGGAGTGTTACAATGAGGAACATAAAGAGACCGTGCTTTTTTTTTTATTTTGCGGTTACACTTATGGAGTTATGGACTGTTGCAGGTCTTGAAGTAGGGAGAGGAGTTACTGGGGGGAAAGGAAGCACGTATTGTGGAGACTTTTAAGTAGTGGGACACCGAGTGGGACCGACAGCTATGGTCTGCGATGCAGAGAAGCAGTGAGTATTTGATTTTTTCGTTACTGGTTGTGTAGGAAGAGATATAGTACTGTAGACACTCACTGCTGGCATTGCTTCTGCATTCGTGCCATTGTGTCTCTCTCTGCAGCTGGTGGGGTTGCGTTTGGCTGAGATCATAGTTGAGCGGTGAGGCGCGCAGTGGCCAGGAAGAGAGTGGTGGCACGGATGGATTCTGTGATGTGCTGCAGTTTGCTTGGCACAATTGGTGCTGGTTGGCATAATATATATTGATAAGGAAATGGTTGAAAATGGCTTTCAGCCAATCAGATTGGTTGATTTGTTTAGCTCATTTTATAACAAGCACTTGTCAATGCTGAATGTTTGCTTGCATGCTGTACTTGGTCTTGCTTGTACATATTTTTACTATATATGTTTAACCAAGATAGTCCAGATGAGATGTAATATGTCATTTGCAAAGGGATCCTGATTTCACACAGTTTTATGCTGCATTTACCCAATATAGTAGAGGTGAGATGTAATATCTCATTTTTGTGTGGTCCTGCTTTTATAATGCATTTTCTAGGGTAGATTGTCTCAGATGCAACATCTCCTTTCAGTGAGGTTTGCTGTAGGGTCTTGTTTTATGCAGTGCTGCAGTATATTTAGGAAAATGCAGGGATGCAGAGGAAGACTCTGAAACTCCTTGAATATTAGCAAATATTTATTATTAATATACAGTCATATTGCATGTGCCACAAATATTTCCGCCAAGGGGGCCTTCCTCAGGACTGACGGTGCTTCCATTTGGTGAGGTGTGACCTTTAGATCCTGAATATATGTGTTGGACTTGCCAGCCATGTCAGATAACTGTAACTAAATTTTTCATGTGACATCTTCATTACTATCAGGATATGGTAGTAAGCAGGTCGTCAGATACCTGAAAGCCTTGAATGGAGCCTTTTCCTGGTGAAATAAATAAAGATACAATATTTTGATTTATGTAAAAAACATATTAAAATGTTTCAATTTACATGTAATACAAAAGAGCAGGAGCCATTTATAAGTGCAGTAATAAAATATTCAAGGATTTGAATGCATTGCCCAGGGCTTAAGGACACTGAGCTTGTTATGTGCCTCACTGCCTGGGGGGGGGGCTACATTGAAATCCTTTAATTCATACTCTGTTGTGGCTTATTGCTTAACTTTTCCTTATCCATGCCTTATTGCTTAAATAAACCAGTGCCACTTATTGCAAAGTGCTACCATGAGCTTTAGCGTGGCACATTGAAAGAAATTGTCCCTCTCATCTTGGGTTCTGTATCTTAACTCAGTTTTGCCTGGATGGCTATTGAGTATCAAGGCTAATCAGTGGAAAGATCAGACTTCAAAAGTGCTCCAGATAGTAAGGAGTTAATTAAGCTAAACAGTCAGACAGGAACTTGGAACATTGGAGGTTTTTGATGTGGTGTTCTATACAAACCAAAGTATTCTTTGTGGGAGCAATTAATGTCTAGGTTTAGCAATTCTGTGGTTAAGTTAGAAATACAGTATAAAGTCCTGGCAATTCTAGTTGTCATTCTGTGGCACTACCCTGTAGAGGTTTCCCAGTAATAGAGGGAAATAAATTGTGGTTATTTATTACAGAATGTTATCAAATGTTTCCAGTTCAGATGTTAAATGCCTTTCTGGTGCTGCTGGATGGCCTAATGGTAAGGATTATAGGTTATCATGTGAATCATTCATGCTCGCATATCATACTCAGGCTATTATGCATCAGGAGGCAGAGACAGTGTTGGGTGCTCATCATGGGCTCCTTCTGCCTGGGGGGTGGGGTAGAAGTGGCACTTGCTATTACACGACTGTTCCTAGTGGTCCAGGAGGAGGTAGTTGTGTGATCAGGAATACACGGCTATAGACAGAAGTCCCGCTGCTTGCATCACGCAGAATGGTAACATAGGATACAGTGGCATCAAATGTGTAGCCCCATACCAGATGGGAAAGTCCATTTCACGAGGGCAGGCATTGGGTGTCTGAGCCAATGGTGACAGTTTCAGTGTATGTAGAATCTAAGGCTTGTGGATGGGCTACAAAACCATGTGGCCCTTGGTGTAAGTGCATTCCAGAGTTCATCTGGTGGACATTATCACTAAGTTGCAGAAAAGAGGCAGCTAGCAGCTGAGCTGTGAACAGCCTTTTGCACAGCTCCTCAGGCAAAGGCTGAATTCAGAGGATAAAACTAACTTTTCAAATTTAAATAGTAAATAAACATTACTAAATTACAACTCAATCTATACACTATTGAATGATATTAAACTCATAGAGGTGGACACAGGTAAACTGCAGCAGTGGTCCGCGGAAACAAACCGGGAACTCATGGAAAGGAGCCTGATCGAAAGAGCCTAAAGCTGGAGGTAGCAAGGAACCACAACTGGGAATGGAGGACCAGGCAGGACCACAGTCAACCAATGCTGTCTTGATGAAGGCATACAGAGCCTGGACTAGAAAGTGGAGGACTATAGCACCAAATTAAAACAAATCCACAATAAGGTGGAAGCTGTGGCTGAAGAAGCAGAACAAGCAGACGGGGCCGTTATGGTTGCCACTGGACTCATGAAGGAGAATGGCATCTTAAGGAGACATCTGGAAAATATAGAAAATGCAGTTCATGCCTCACATCTCCATATCCTGGGAATCCCGGTACATCTGGAAGGAGAATACCCCTTACTTTTCTTTACAGACTGGCTAAAGAAACTTTTACAGCTAGAGTCTGACTTTACAGTAATCAAGGCCTAGCACATTTCACCACATGGTGGCCATCCACAATTAGGAACAGGAGACCCTGCACCAGGTTCTGTAATGCTGGAGCTTAAAACATTGGCAGAGAGGGACATCATCCTGCAGCAGGCTAAAATATTAAGCCTGCAAACTTGAAAAGATAACAAGGTCCACCTTTTTCTGGATCTCAGCTATGCCATGAGAATGCAGCACAAGAGTTTTGACAGGGTTCGAGCGTGCCTCCGAAACCTGGGGTGCACCATGTTCTACTAATTCCCTCCAGTTTGCTGTCTGTCTACGTAGGTAAGACCAATCACTTTGCCAACATCTCCGAGGCCTCTAAACTGTTAGAGAAGATCAAGAAACAGTTTGTAGCTCAAGAGGATACCTCTGACTCTGATGGGATGGAACTGTTTGGTATTTGGTGTGGACTATGGGAGTTAAAAGAGGGGAAATTCAAATGTTTGGAATTTTACTAAAATAATACAGTAAATAAATGGTGATTAATATAGAAACATAGAAACATGATGGCAGAAAAGGACCACCTGGCTCACCAAGTCTGCAGAAGGTTAGGACTTCCTCCCGCAACCTACTTGTCCCTGTGGCCTCCTCTTCCCCTCACCCCTCCTGCTCCCAATACCAGACCCATGTGGCCATCCCAAGCTCTCTTAAAGCCCCTTACAGTGACCTCCCCATCACCTCCTCTGGGAGTTCATTCCATTTTTCCACCACCCTTTCAGTGAAAAAGTTGTTCCTGGTGTTTTCTCTAAACCTGTCTCCCTCTATCTGTAGCATATGCCCCTGGTCCTCTTGTGCCCCTTTAGTTTAAACAGTCCCTCTTCTGATTCTCTGTTTATCCCCTTCATAAACTTAAAGGTCTCAATCATACCCCTCCATCCCTTCTGCATTCCAGGGAGTACATTCTCAGTTCACTCAATCTGTCTTCATGCGTCAGGTGACAAAGCCCAGCCACCATCTTACTCACTCTTCTCTGCACCCTCTCCAGCCTTTCCTCATCTTTTATGAGGAACGGTCTCCAGAATTGCACCCGATAGTCCAACTGTGGTCTGACTAGCTGTTGATATAAGGGAATGATAACCTCTCTCTTCCTGCTAATGAATCCCCTCCCAATGCAACCCAACATCCTGCTAGCCTTGGCTACTGCCTGCCCACATTGTTTAGCTACCCATAGGTCCCTGGAAACAATAATTCCCAGGTCTCTCTCCTCCTCAGTCTCTTCCAGTGCCAGATCCCCCAGGTAGTAAGTCTCATTTTGGTTTCTCCTCCCCAAGTGCATGATTTTGCACTTTTTTACATTAAAGGCCAATTTCCATCTTTTGGACCAATCCTCCAATAATCCTAGGTCCCTGTGCATATTCTCTCTCCCCTCCTGGTTTTCTACCCCATTACAGATCTTCATGTCATGCGCAAAGAGACACACCCTAATCCTTAGACCCTTAGTTATATCCGCCAGAATATGTTAAACAGCAGTGGACCCAACACAGACCCCTGGGGAACCCTGCTTATGACACTTCCTTCCCCTGAGGCAACACCATTTACTACTATCTTCTGACTCCTACCAGTTAGCCAGTTTTGCACCCATCTAACTACCTCGCCCCGTCCCAGTCCATCCAATTTATAGATCAGTCCCCATACGGAACAGAATCAAACACCTTTCTAAAGTCAAGATATGCAATCCACTGATCCCCTTGGTCCATTTCCCTAGTGACCCCATCAAAGAACTCTGTTAAGTTTGTTTGACAGAACTCCTCTGAAGAATCCGTGCTGATGCCTATTAGTAAGTTTATTGTCCCCAAATACTGCTGAATCCTGCCTTCAGTAACTTTTCCATAATTTTGCCTGCTATGCCTACTATAGATGTTAAGCTCACAGGCCTATAGTATATGGCTATATCTAGCGGATAATAATTCTAAAGGGTCAGATTAAAGATGGCGATTATATCACACAATATATTTCTTCCTCAAGTATCTAATCCCAAGGATTTCATCCCCACTAACACCTAGGTGTCCAATTTTGATGTCTGTCTGTCATCAGTTAACCACTGTTTGTTTAATCAAGTTTACTTCTGTATTATTGGAAATAGATTAAATATTCATAATCAAAATTGTTATAAATCTGTACCTTTTTGCTTGATTCTGTGCAGAAGGGTGTAAAACTGTCAATGGATATACCGATATTTTGAGAGTTGGATGATTAACTCCATAGGGTGCACATTTTGAGTGAACATTGCTGTTATCCCTGCTCAATGGCTGATGTTGGAATGTTTTATTTCTAAGGATTCATATCATAGGCACTGCTGTAATATGAAAAAGTTGGAGAATATTCGCATACCCCAAATGATGTAATGCTTAACAGGGATGCTTACAGTTTTGTTACTGTAAAATGTAGTAATAACCCTTAGGGTGATTGTGTTTCTAGTAGATGCCTGCCTGTTTGAAATAATATGTTGTGTAATATTGCGTAAGCCAATAAAATATAAGAAAAAAAAAAGCTGCAGAAAACAGAAGTTTAGTTCATTAATTAGAATGATGTTGTTTGTATTGATGCTATACGTCAACCTCACAGAATGTTTTCAGTTGGATGGCAGCCTTCTAATTGGTCAGCTAATTGCCTTGGGACCACTATTGTGCATGCAGAACATTACGTACATACAACTCAGTATTTAAAAAAAGTATTATACTTAGTACTTGTAATTTACACACAGCACATACACGTTTTTGCCATAATTACAGTTCTGACATCAGAAATCCTATAAGACTGTAGTTCTGATGAGATTTTCTGGTGATACAGTATTATAAACCACAAGAACGTGTTGTAGCTTGCACAAAATAGGCCAATAAACCATGGGCCTTAGTTATGCAGGAATGCAGCTGGGAGCTGTGTATTTTCAGTGGCACTTTCGCATAGCTGAGACTCATGTCATAGGAACGGAATGGGTCTCTGATATTTACACAGTTGCAGGGGTTGAAATTACGTTTTGCAGTCACTAGCCAGGAGGGCTAGTGATTGGAAAAATACTCTGGCTTCACATACTTTTGCACTGGCCCAGCTGGTGTACTTACTGAAATGTTACCTTCCCTCTCCTCCTCAAGGGGCCTCCTGGATGTTCCCAGGGTTCGGCTGAGGACTTCTGGTGATTGAGCTTTCAATGTCTCTGGGCCGACCCTGTGGAACGCGCTTCTACTGTACCTGCAGTCTGGGAGGCCCCCTCAGTTGGTGTTTTTAAGCAGAGGCTTAAGGCCCACCTCTTCAGCCAGGCTTTTACTGAATAACTTATTTCCAACCCTGTCCACTCTATAGTTAATTACTACAGTTAATTTTAATTCTTTAATGCAGATCTTACCTTTTGTTGCTTCTGAGATGTACTTGTATGTATTTTGTTATACATCATACAGTGCCCAGAGCTTCTGGGACTGGGCATCTTAAAAATAAAATTGCCTTGCCTTGCCTAATACAAGCCAGCAGAGTTAATTAATGTAAATTTTTTCTGGCCCAATAAAGAAATCTACCAGCATTTGGCGATTGGACTGGTGCCAGTTCCAACCTCCGAGTTGGCAGTCTTGAGTGAGCAGCAGTATACAAAACATACAGACACGTTCAAATGATTTTAGTTATGTCATCTTAGATGAGGGTGTCTGCAGCTGGGTGGTGCAGGAAGGATCTTTTTAGCTACCATTGACAGAGAGAGTATACATTACTTTAAGGGGGAGCAAACTGAAACTGAGATAGCATTAATTTACACTGGTCATGGGGCACAGAAGTGGGTTTTCAACAACTGGGTGGTGTGGGTGGGGGATTTCTCTTTCTAAAGCCAGAATGCTTATAGAATAATATCTGTTCTGGGAGGGTGGTAGCAGCCATACTGGTTATGTCAAGATTAGGATTTTATTTGTGTTTGAGGAGCTGTTGTTTTGGATATTCTAATGGTAAATGGGCAACATTTGGATGAAGTACCACATTGACTGTATGGGGGTGCTCAAGGCACTGTCATATGATGCATGCTCCAATCACATAGAAACATTGACTTTGACAGCAGATAAGGACCGCTTGGCCCACCCAGTCTGCCCATATCCATACCTTTTGGATAAGCTGCAGATCCTAGTTAACCAACAGCCTACTTCTTCCTACCCCCACCAGAATTGCTTTATGTCTGTCCCATTCATTTTGAATTCCCCACTGTTTTTGACCCCTAAGACCTCCCCAGGAAGGCGGTTCCATGTGTCTACCACCCTCTCCGTGAAAATATACTTCCTCACGTTGCTCCTGAGGTGTCCTCCCTCTATCTTCAAATTGTGCCTTCTTGTTCTTGCACATCTCTTTTTCTCAAAGATGCTACCCTCTTGCACTTTGTTGATTCCCTTGAGGTACTTGAAAGTTTCTATCATGTCCCCCCTTTCCCTCCTTTCCTCGAGGATAAACATATTAAGATCCTTTAGTCTCTCTTCATATGGCTTGTGGTGCAGACCCTGCACCATTTTAGTTGCCCTCATCTGACTACCCATCCTGTCTATGTCTTTTGTGAAGATGGGGTCTCCAGAACTGCACACAGTACTCCAGATGGGGTCTCACAAACTGTTTGTACAGAGGGATAACAACTTCCTGTTTTCTACTGATGATGCCTGTCCCAGCACATCCCAGTATCCCCCAGCCTTCCTTATTGCCTTCTCACATTGCTTGCTTACCTTTAGGTAATCTGATATGACTACCTCCAGGTCCCTTTCCATTTTTGTTGTTGTTAGTACCTCACCCCATTGTGTACTCTTCCCCTGGGTTTTGTTTCCAGGTACATTACTTTGCACTTCTTTGCATTGAATCTAAGTTGCCATACTTTTGACCATTCCTCCAACCTTGCCAAGTCTATTTTCATCCTTTCCATCCCCACCCCCTTGTGTATCAACCCTGTTGCAGATCTTTGTGTTGTCTGCAAAGAGGCATACTTTTCCCTCCAGTCCCTCCACAATGTCACTTATAAAGATATTAAAAAGGACCGATCCCAGTTCTGAACCCTGCGGTACCCCACTAGTAACCCCCCTTTCTTCGGAGTGGACTCTATTTACTATTACTCTCTGTGTCCTGTTGTCCTGCCAATTTTTTACCTAGGCTACCACCCCAGGACCCACTCCCAGGCTGGCTAGTTTGTTTATTAATCGTTTGTGTGGGACTGTGTCAAATGCCTTGCTAAAGTCTAGGTAGGCCATGTCCACAGCCCCTCCCTGGTCTGCTCTTTGAAAATAAGATAGTGTTGTGTGGATTCAGACCCACAGCCTCTTGCTTATGAGGCTGTAGACCTTTCCACTATGCCACAAAGCTGGCACAAACCTTCATTTCTTCAGCCCATTTTATAAAATGTCATCCAGACCCTTCAATATACAGTAACTGCAGCCTCATTACTGCTGCATCCTTGTATTACTCAGTGTGTGATGATGCAGCGTGACATGATAACATCTGGATGTTTTTTCCTCCTGCTGGAAGCCATTCATGTATTATATAGTAGCAACATGGTCCTCTGTCTTAGCCCTTTATAGCTTAAATAGGGGTTGGCTGAGGTAAGCGCTGCCTCTGTTGGTCCTTATCTGAGTGACCAAGGCTCACGACAAAGGGATTTATTGCATATGGAAGCCAGCTCACTGTACTGGCCAAGCTTCCTGGCTTAGAGCACACCACTTAACACTTCAAACAGCACAGTTGAAAAGATAACAAGAGATGGATTTTTTTTCTTAGCTAGTGGCTGCATCTTGTTAATTTCTCAGATGTTGAATAACAACATCAGAGATGGTAGTGGTGGCTCTGCCCTTATGTAGAAGCCCGGGAGCAAGGCAGCATTGCAGAACTTTGCTGTCAGATTGTTTATAGGTAACAAAGTTACAGTGTTATGTACATTTTCCAACATTTTAAAGCCTGGGTCATACTTTTGGGACAGGACACACTGTTTCCGCTGTCAATTTTTATGTTCATGTTTTAGAGCTCAGCAGGACTTTCACTGTTACAGACCCCATTCCAGCAGTATGTGCAACAGACCACTACCTTGTATGTATTTGTACTGTTTTTATTTTAGAGCTTGATACCAGAAAAGACAAACTGAGCCAAGCTGCTTTACATGTGCATCCCGGAAGCGCAGGGAAGTTAACTGACTCGCTAATGTCATACAGTATGCAAGTGGCAACTGTAGGGTTCAAACTCAGGTCTGCAGGGTCTTCAGGTTTACAGCTTGGTGCTCTAACCTCTAGGCTATACTACCTCCCTATTCTAGTGCCTCCACACTGTTAAGAAATTTCCACAGTCAGTATATACTGTATGACCTCTCTGCTGTTTTGTGCAGTGACCTTCCTACTTATGTGACAGATGAGACATCTCTGCAAGCAGCTAATCAAGTCCCAGAAATGCATCATTGAAGACTCTTGTTTGAATATGTGTGCAGTGTGACTGGTTTTAATTGAGAACCAAGTTTCAGGTTTCTGAGGAGTGGTGAAGCTGCATTGCTCCATGTAAATCTCGACTGTCATTTGCAGTGCAGTTTCTTTAGATTTATTGTTTATTTTTCTGGAGAAGATCCTGATGACCTAGGCAAAGTGCCGCAGGACAGTTGCTTTTTTTACATAAAATTTCTTTGCAGCAATTGAGAGGGTACAGTAAAACTTTAGACTGATGTCCTCTGTATAGCCACAGGCCAGGTGTACTCAGGGAAGGAGTGAGCCCCTACTTAACTGCCTCACCAGTAATCCTCATCTCCAACCTGGGTAGATTGGTCAGTCTTGGGGGATGAGAAAAACCTTGCTCTATGCTCATCCCAGATAACCTTGGGGTCCAGGTTGAGTGAAGACTGGTGAACGTACATTGCTTTAGTTGTTGTTAATTGTATCGAGTTGTCTTATTGTTGTCCCAGGGCACTCTTTTGAAACAACTGACATCCCAAGGGACTCTTGTAGGGAAGAAGATTTGACACCATAATGAGTTATTTCCAATAGCGCCATCTTCCACCGTCCCCTTTCCATAAGGCTTTCCTGCCATGGTGGTGCCCTTGGGTCAGTGTCACCCTTACGGGTTCCATTGCTGGGATGGACCATCAGCAGTACAGACATGGGAGTGCTCAAGCATCATCCTGCTGTTTATTGTTCCCTTCCCTGAGGTCACCAATGGCAAGGCGTAAAGCTGTCTCTCTCTCATGGTGTGGTGCTAGAAGCCCAGCAGCACCTTCCCTCCTGAGTACTGGGATTGCTGCTGCTGCTGCTGTAGTCATCCAGATGGCACAAGAAGTCAGGAATCCTCCCCACAGAGGAGGAGGGGAGTGCCCTTAGGAATGCTTGACCATCCTACTCCTTATCCGCGATGCCAAGCTGGCTTCTGAAAAGATGCATTTACTATCGTAGTCTGGTTGAGATGCAACATCTCAGGGACAACAGCACAGTCAGTCAAACTATACCAGTATCAGAGATATTATACATTATATGTTGTTGACAATAATAATAACTAGGAGCTTAAAATGGTGTCCAAATTAGGGTTTAGTCAGAACATTTACACTACCTACACTATATAAATAGACTTGAGTTCATGTTGGCGTCTCTTTGTAACAAACTGTCTTCAGACTCCCTACCATTTAGTGCTATATGTAATAATTCAGAGCCCTGAAAGGTTTTCAGAGTCTTGATGTTTTTTTTAACCTTCCATGTCTCACAAGCCAGAATCTCTTTCAGCTACTGCCAGTGCCATCTATACAACCTTGGAGCTCCTCTTGGCCCTGAACCTCTGGGGCACCCACGACACACTACTGTGTTTCCTCCCCATCTGTCACACCAGGTGAGGCTATGCCTGCTGCTCCATGGTAGCGAACCCTCCTCTGTGTGCATGTGTCTTCAGCTGATGGCAGGTCTGCTCTCGCCTTTTCCTTTGCAAGCCACAGGCAAACAAAACTGCACTCCCACCTGCGGCCGATTGGCAGTAGTGCAGTGGGCTGAACAACCCTCCTCCTCAAACAGGAGAGCATTCCCGTCCTCTGGACCACTTAATCCTGCTCTCTTTGCTGGCCCTCCAACACCCTGACTCTGTTCTGAACCTGGTTGTCAGCATTGCAGGTGTAAATGCAGTCGCCAGCTGATGGGTTAACTCTAAATCATGGTGTTGTTGGCTGTTTTATTTCAGCTGTGATGCTTCCAATCATTGTTTTCATAGACAACTTGAGCACATTTCTGAACAGAGCTGCAGATGTTTCAGTTAATAGCTGTCACCACTACCACTTGTGTATTGGAAAACAACTAGTTGTCACATTTAAGTTGTATACAAAATAGAAGGGTAGCACATAATCCATTATCAGTAGGGCAGTAACCTCTAAAGTGCCATATTCTCTGTCAGTCTTTTATTCCCATCCCTGTCTTCAGCAAAACTTCAAGCCCCCCCATCCAACCAGCATGGCTGAATTGCTCTGTCTGTGATAAAAAGGATGAAAATAGCCCCAGTGTTCTGTTCATCTAGTTTTCTAAAGTTCCACACTCTGAATCCTTGGGGATACGTTAATAAGAGTTGTGCTGCTGTAGTACCTAAGAGTGTTACTCACAGTATTAAAAGATGCAAAGCATGTACTAGATACTGGAATTATTTCTAATTCAGGAGATGCTATGTGTCCTTATTATTTTGAAACATAAAGATGTTGCTCTACACGTGTTGTTTTAACTCATGCAGTTTTCTGTAAAAGATTGCACTCAATGTGAACTGTGCTTCTGATTTGCAGAGCAATAGCACCTCTTAGTATTGCCACTTCTGTTGCAGCAAACCACCAGATGTTAACTATTAGGCAAAGCTAAACAACTATTTTTATTGGGCACAGTTTTATGAGAGGGAAATTTGTCTAGCTCAGTCATAAGAATTTAGGTTTTCAGCTAGCGCTATGACAAAAGCCTGGTTTCCTGCATTAGGTGTACATTTCATCATGCAGTTTAAGACCATAAGACTTCATGAAGCATATACTCCCACTAAGACACAGGAAAGGGCCAAGGTCAGCAACTGGGCAAACATGGCAGAGCTGAAGGTACAGTAGTACTCATTTTGCAAAAATGCAACCGGCTAATGTTTGTCCTGGGACTTTTATTGTACTGATGTTTTTCATAGAAATGATTTATTGTTGATCGCATTTACAATTTGTATTGGTGTGAGTACTGTCACGCCACATAGCAGAGTTCCTTTTTGCTATATTTTTGACCAATTATTTTGATTTTCTTTATTTCTGTAATGTGTGGGGGGCTATCACGTGTCCTCTTTTTTCCTCTTTTAATTTCAATAGTTTATGGGGAGGTGGCTGGCTGGATGAAGCCTTTAATTTCAGTTCTATACAGGAGGCACAGGCAGGCCAGAGGTAGCCTTTTTTAACATTGTCTTCTTATTTCAGTAATGTATGGATTTAAACCTGCTTTTAAATAAATGTATTTGCTAAAAAACTGTTTTGACATTTTTGGAAACAAGGAATTTTGTGAACTGTTCCAACATTTTACAAACTTAGGTGAAAGCAATCATTCAGAAGTTTCATACAGCAGCAGGATAATCTGCTGCAGCACAGAGCATGACAACTCTAGCAGCTGATCACCCATACTGGAGAGAAAACTGGATTTGACCATGAAGTGAAATACTGCAGAGAAGCCAGAGCTGAGTCCCAGCATCACCACTACCACTTGTGTCCCTCTGCTGATTTCCAGCACTGGAAGTGCATCACTTCAGGTGGTGTGGAGTGCTACGCAGGGTCTTTAAATTCCAATGCCATTTCAGCTCCTCACCACGGCAGAGTTTCACAGGAGCTGAAACAGATCAGCTTACAGTGCCCCAAATGTGTTTACACTTATCCTCTGGCAACGGATCAGCTACTCTGCACCACTCACGCTGGTGTAGAATGCATAATAGGTGCTTTTGCATGGGACACTTGTCCCATAACGGCACTTTGTTCCACCTGGTCTGTTGTGGAACAGATTGCCTTTACACAATGTGATCTGTATCGCAAGGAGCAGTACAGATCAACTATAACATTACCTTTTTGTGCCGTGTACATGCAGTTTGTTCAAAACAGCCAACACAGCAGGGATTCCTGTTGTACTGGCAGAGGAATAAGCGTAGGGAGCATTTACATGGCTGGGTACAACGGAACAAAATTCTGTGAACCCAGGAAAGCTGGGAATGCGGAACTGGCAAACATTCAGTTCTCTTGTGGAACCGGTCGCCTGTACATGGTATTTGGTAACATTAGAAGGAACTGTATCGCTTATTGCATACAGAGCACTGCATGTAAAACACCTAATGTAAACGCTACTATGTGCCGCTGAGCAAGTCATGTAACCTTGGCCATTCTTAACATTCTTCCCCATCTGTGCTTAGTCTCATGCTTTCCTTAACTTCCCTCAGTTTTCCTTAACCTGCCTGTGCTGAAGCTCCCCTGTCTCCCTCCCATTACTTATGTCTGTCCTAACCTGGAAACATTTTCTTTAACCTCCCTGTACTAATGGCTGCTGCATCTGGTCTCGACTTTCAAAGTGAAAAGTCAATGAGAGGCACTGTGTAACACTAAATTCCTTGGCCGGGATTTTCAAAAGTCTGATGCAGTATTTAGCAGCAGTGTACTGCCACAACTCGCCCATGTAAATTCTCCAGAATGCATTTTTATTTATTTGTGTGAATGCATGTGAATATAACAACAGGAGTCCAGTAATGATGTTGATGACCCACATGTCTGCATCATCTCCTGCTGTAGATGCTTCCCTGCAGATAGAATGGAATTTAGAGTTCTGCTGGATCTGCCACCAATCCTCTGAGCCCTCCAACAACTAGAGACACTGACGATTCCTGGTGGGGAGACCTTAGCTGCCACCAGCAGAGAAGTGCCTCAGATTAGCCTGACAGTGGTGGGAAACTAGTCTGTTCACTTCAGAGCTTGGTGACATGGTAGGGGCTACTAGAGGGACCATCAATTTGTGTGCCCAGTGCCATCCCTTTTCCACTTCAGGGCCCTGTCCATCTCCTGCGTGTGTGCTGCTACCATGTGACTTCCTGGGGATGGGCATGTTAGGCAGATTATGGTCACCCACACTACTAAGAACACCTCTGTAACAGCACCACCAGGAACTTTGGGAGGGAAGCATCCGAAGGATGCTCTGAACCCCTCCCTGCTGGTCTCCATTCCTGGCATCCAAGGTCAGGGTGTAACCCAGGGTTCCAAAAGTGCCCGAGTGATGCCCCATCACTCAGCCCTACTCTGCCAGTTTAGTGCATTTTTATTGCCACGGTCATCTTTTGTTCTCTTTCTCTCTCTCTCTCTCTTTCCAGTAATATTTACCACCTTAGGAGCAAAACCTAATTTTATTTTGTCCTGTTTGTGCTCAAAAGATCCATGTTGTTGACCAAAAATCAGTTTAAGAGCTACTGTGCTCTGAATTGGGCAAAACGTATATCAACTGCCTGCTGCATTTGAATCTGTAGAACTGTGTTGAGGAAGGGGTAGTTTGAGTGCATGCACATTTATTTATTTATATTATTTATTTCAAAAGTTTCACCAGGAAAGGCATACTGAGGTGAGTAACAGTTCATTTCCAGATGCATCCTGGGGGAAAGGGGTAAAGAAGGGCAAGAAATAAACAAAAGTACAAATATGATCAAGCAAATAATAAGGTAAATCACTTAGGCAGCTACAATGGTGAACGGATTATACATGTAGCAGTAAGTACAGTATGAACCAAAATGCAACGTGTGTAAAAAAGGATGGGAGGTTACAAAAGGGGGAAAGGGAAGGGGGATGGAGGGGGTAGTAAGGGGTGCAGCAGAGGGTAAAAATTTGGGGACACCAGTAGTTAGTGCCAGGGGAAGGAAGACCACACCCTGGTTAAAGTGCCGGGAAGTTTATTCTAGTAATTGCAGAGGAGGTAGAAGGTGTTGCTCCACACTGCTTGAACTGAATGATAAAAATAAAGAAATCTTTCATGATGAACAACTCCTTGTGAATGGTGATGATTGCACAGAGTGCAGAGTTATTGGTCTTTACTGCGTAGTTGGTTGCCTTGGCGGCGCCATTAACCCTCGAGAGCAAAAGCAACCACGTAGATGCGGTAAATCGCGGGCTGGTTACCAATGGGAGGCCATCGATTGTTTTTATAGTGTATTTTAGAATACTGTTCAGAGTTGAAGTTCATTTATTTATTTATTAATTTCTGAATACCTTTGAGCCAGAGGCTCGCTTATAGAGGTTCCATGTCATGAGACATAATATAAAGCATAAGAAATTTACATTTAACATTTAGTACAGAAAACAAGAATCATTCTGTTATACAGAATAGGTACAAGTCTAGTTAATACAAAGTCAGGAGGTACATTATTCCTGGAACAAAAAGGAGAGAAGTGGGAGATATTTACAACAGTATAAAGACACAGTGAGGCATGAAAGGGATTAATTTTGTTCAGGGTAACCTGTGCAGTGGTTAAGATCAGAACCTGTTGGAAGATGCGGATACTTTCGAGTGCAGTACAGAATGGGTACAAAAATTGCAGATATGGGAAATTGGTATGAGGCAGAAGAGGGAGTGGGGGGGGGCTACAGTGCCAAAGGTAGAGGGGAGTGGAGAGGGAGATATGGCAGGGAGTAGTCAGTGTAGACAAGGAGAAAGGGAAAGGGGGAATTGTTTAACCAGAAAAGGCACACTAAGCTGGAGCTTGTTTCCAGGTGCGACCTGGGAGCACAAGGAAGTTAAGTGACTTGCTCAGGGTCACACAGTATGCAAGTGGATGCTGTGGGATTCAAACCCAGGTCTGGTTTGCTGGATGTCACCAGATTTGCAGCTCAGAGCCTTAGACCACTGCACTATACTGCAAGTAACTAACCGTATTGCTGACGGAGTGTCCTGTCCACCTCGGGAGTTTTTTTTTAAAAGTAACCGCTGTTTTATTATTTTTTTTTTTGCATAATATTTTTATTAAGCTTTAAGCGGGTTCCACTTACAATAAGCAGTACATACAGGTGGGTTACATATACTGACAACCATAAAATGTTATACTTTGAGATACAAAATGCTGCATATTATCCATCCCACCCTGGCTAATCGATGGGGGATGTACCCATAACTAGTAAAACTTTAAAATAAGAATTTAGTTTGAAAGCCTATAGCACAAGGAGGTCTCCATGGGGGGTGACACCAGCTGGCACCTAACTAGCCAACAGTGTGTGAACCACCAGCCCACAATCCCCTCTACAAGTTGCAAAACGATAATAATATAACAGCTCCATGATTATAAACATTCTCTTATGTTAACAGTACTCTCTTTTTAACCTATGATTTGCCTAATGTATATGTTAGCCCTCTAATAATGGCATCAAAACACACAATCCTCGATCCCGAGATACTTCCACAAGTCCAAAGTACAATGTGGAGAAACAGAGTCCAAGATTATTGTCCAAGTCTCGATCATCTTCATGCCCTCCCTTATAACCTTAAAGTATTAAATCCTCCTAACATGAAACAGATAACCATCATTAAATGCTTACTAATGTAAACCTAAGAGAGAGAGAACGGGGATCCATTACATGCCATCAATACTGTAGTCATTCTCCTTCAGCACCCTCAGGTCTCAGTCTTCTTGGGACACTTCCTGCTCCATGCGTACTAATGCCTTCTCCACCTCCGAGGGGTCATTAAAAAGATAAACCCTGTCCTTCCACAGAGTTCGCAACTGTGCATGAGACAATAGCTGGTGAACTACTTTTACGTGACGTAAGCGACTGTGGACAACATCAAATGCCTGGCGACGTTGGCGAGTTTCAAATGACAAATGCAGATAAATGGATAAAGTGGCATCCCCATGTTTAAGAGTTCTCCGGCACCTAGCTGTGGCCAAAATGCAATCCCAGTCACCAACACTGGAGCAGATCACCACAAATACACGGGGTCCATTCTGGTCCTGAGGCGGCCTCCAGGAGGTTATTTGAAATATCCAATCCAGAGGAAGCAATGAGTCCTCTTCCGTAAAACCAAGCATGTCCAGGAGAAAGATGCGGGCAAATCCTGAGGGATCCTCTCCCTCTGGCAACTAAGGTAGGCCTATTATATGGATATTTCTCTCCTGCACCTGGTTCTCCAGTAATTCGATGCAGCGGCGCAGTGCACCAGTGTCCCCAATCAGTTTAGTTGAGACGTCCATTGTTTTATTCAAATTTTCTTCCAACTTGGACACTGCTTCTTGTGTGAGCTCTACCTTGGTTTCTAAGGCCACCACTCTCGGAGTTAAGGAGTCAAACTTATGGTCCAACTCTTGGACTGACCAAATCAGCTGCTGGAAAGTCGAGTTGATCGTTCCGAGGGATACTTCCCCCATGTGGGCAGTGCCCACAGCCCCTGCCATGCTACTCTGAGAAGGTCCACCTTCTCTGCTACTCCTCGGATGGAAAAAGTCTGGACAAGCAGCTGTGAAGCCTTTAGTTTTCCCCATTTCCAGCCACTGAGGGTCATACGGATCTCGGGAAATTGCTTTGTTGTGTGAAAAGCTCCTGATGAGTACTTTTAGCAATAAAAACTTTTAAAAATAAAGGGAGCTACCGAAAGCTGCTACCTCCCTCATGGCAGCTCAGCAGTGCCCCTGTAACCGCTGTTTTATTGGAATGTCAGGATGCGATAACAGCTTCGCTTGACTTATGCTCTAAACTGTTATGCTGCACTAGCTACGTATTTTGTGCAGCATAACAGCTAGAACGACCGATCGCAGTGCAGCATAACAGCATTTAGAAATGCTTAGATTTTTATTGATAACAGCATTCTAAAATACACTATACTTGTTTTCTGTGTAGTGATTTATCACCTTTACATTTCAAACTGTTAGTAAAAATAATCCATCTTTAGTGTTGCTTTAACCTGTAGGCTATGCTGCCAGCTGATCATCAAAAACTACACATCTCAAAGCTGACTCTGTGGTGCCAACAGGTATTGGGGCCCCATATCATGATTTCTAAACCCTGTCTGGGTTCATGTCAGTACAGATTTCTGGGGGCCGCCACAGCACAAATTTCTCTCTTCTTTCCCTCTCTTGTAGCCTTTTCTCTTACAATTTTGGGTGTGAACTCAGGTCTACAAGATGCAAATGTGGCTATGCACTACTAGCCTGGCATCATGGGGCCAGCCTTGAAATGTGAAGTTTTGATTATCAACTGGCAGTACAACCTAGAGGTTAAAGCAAAGAGCTGTGAACAAGCTTTGTTCATCCAGCAGAATGGGTTTGATTCCATCATGCTCTACTTGTATATTGTGTGACCAGAGCAAGTACACTTAACCTCCCTGTGCTCCCAAAACACACTGAGGAACAAGCTGTTGCTCAGTGTGCCTTCCTGGACAAAGACAGTAAAATAATCTGAGCATGTGTTATGATTCTGAAAATATTATGCTCTCTATCCAGATTTGACTTGAAAAGAAAAATAAGACACCAATACTTGTTTATTAATTGCAAAACACATAGATGGACAACACAGTTAAAACATGTATAACCTGAAATGCATTATTAAAAGAGTATTTACTTCTTTTGATGAAGTTAAAAGTCTAACAGTTTCTTACTGAAATACTTTGGATGGAATAGGATTTTCTACCGTAAGGAAAAAAGCTATCTGGTTGATCCATTAACCCATACCTTTCGAATGATATCTTACACTCAGCAGCTATGCCGACAGACTGCAACTTTCCAGAATGCCATTCCACTGTAATGTAAAAGAAAGAAAAAACAAAAAACAAAACAAAGGAAGAGACTGTGTGTGTGTGTGTGAGTGTGTGTGTGTGTGAAGTGTGTGGTGTGTGTGATGTGTGTGTGTGTGTGTGTGTGTGTGGTGTGTGTGCGTGTGAGAAAAAAAAACAAGGGAGAGAGTGTGTGTGTGTGTGTGTAAAGTGTGCATGAAGTGTGTGTGTATGTGTGTGAAGTGTGCATGAAAACAAGAAAAACAAAGGGAGAGACAGTGTGTGTGTGTGGAGTGTGTGTGTGTGATGTGCATGTGGTGTGTGTATGTGGTGTATGTGTGGTGTGTATGTGAAGAGTGTGTGTGTATGTGTGATGTGTGTGAAGTGTTTATGTGTGGTGTGTGTGTAAAGTGTGTGTGTGTGTAAACAAAAACAATGGGAGAGGGTGTGTGTGTGTGTGTATGTGTGGTGTGTGTAAAGTGTGTGTGAAGTGTGTGTAGAACAAAACAAAGGGAGAGACGTGTGTGTGTGTGGTGTGTGTGTGTGGTGTGTGTGTGTGTGTGTGTGTGTGTGTGTGTGTGTGAAGTGTGTGTGTATATATAGTGTGTGTGTGTGGAAAAACAAACAAGGGAGACAGAATGTGTGTGCGTGTGTGTGTGGTGTGTGTATGTTGTGTGTGGCGTGTGTGTTTGAAGGTGTGTGCATGTTGCGTGTGTGGAAGGTGTGTGTGCATCACCCCGGTGTGGGATGCTTTATAAATTGCTCAGACTTTGCCATCAGGGTTAATGTAGCATCCCACACCTTGGGTGTGTGTAAAATTTGTTACGCACACACACCCATATATTATTCTATATTTTAATAATGCAGTTCAGATTATGCTTTTTTTTTTTCAACAATGTTGTTCATCCATGTGTTTTTGCAATTAATAAACAATTAATGGTGTCCTATTTTTGTCTTTTCAAGTCAAAGATGGATAGAAAGAGCATAATATTTTCAGAATCACAACACATGCTCAGATTGATCTTACTGTCTTTGTCCTGGAAAGGCACACTGCTACAGCTTGTTTCTGGGTGTGTTTTGGAAGCACAGGGAGGTTAAGTGACCTACTCTGGTCACACAATATACAAGTAGAGCATGTTGGAATCAAACCCCATTCTGCTGGATGAATGAAGCTTGTTCACAGCTCTTTGCTTTAACCTCTAGGTTGTACTGTTAACTGTTAATCAAAAACTACACATTTCAAGGCTGGCGCCGTGATGCCAGGCCAGTAGGCATGTAGCCACATTTGCATCTTGTAAAGCTGCATTCACACCAAAATTGTAAGAGAAAAGGCTGTAAGAGAGGGAACAGAATAATACAGAAATTATGCTGCAGCAGCCCAGAAATGTGTACTGATGATAAACACAGACAGGCTTTAGAAATCCTGATACAGTATGGGGTCCCAATACCTGTTGGCACCAGAGCCAGCCTTGAGATGTATCGTTTTAATGATCGGCTGGCAGTATAGCCAGAGGTTAAAGCAATCCTAAAGATGGATTATTTTACTAACAGTTTGAAATGTGAGAGTGATAACTCACTACTTCCAATGCATATACAAAACAATTACTATAAATGTAGAAAGTGTTGTAATAACACCTTAAAACACACTTAATAAAACAGACAATTTCCTATTTAACCTACTTTCAATGGAGGGCCAAGATCCTCAGTGACATCATTTCCTGTCAGGATCCTAAAACATATTGCTTCCCATCCCTTAATTACAGACTGATTTACATATGAATAACTCTGGACTGCAAAGACTCACTGATAAACACAATGGCTCACTCAAATTAGCTTTTGATGGCCTTTCAGACATTAAGAAACCTGTTGATGACAGTTCCCCTTTAATGCACAAGGAAACCATTTCTAGGAAGGTGGTCTAATAGTACCGCCTGTAGATGATCTTGTATGTATCTGGGATGTTCAGAATTCAAAGCCAGACCATTGTTGTAATGGCTGGATGACAGCACTGTAGATTTGTCTTTACTGGAACAATTGACCAGAAGACAATTGAGTTTTGAACTTAAAATGAGTTTGGATAGAAAACATAAAACAGAAGTCTGTCACAAACACATAGCAAGCAACATTGTTTTAAGATTGCACAGTGTACACCCTGTTAGCCTAATTAACAGTATCCCTCTTAGGAGTACATCAAGATTAAGCAAACTTGCTCACAGAAAGAAGCCTTTGAAAGAAAGGCAGTTGAATTATCTGAGACATTTTCTGGTAGGAGATAGTCAGTAAACTGGTTCTACAAGGCTTCTCAAAAGGCAAACTGAATGTCCAGAGAATGTCTTGCAGTCCCCAAGGAAAAGGTAAATGACAAGAGACTAGTACAACCTGAAATGTTTGTTACAAAGTACTGTAAAAAGGCAGGGAATTATCAAACAAAACTGGTCTGCATTAATGAGGAACCCTTATTGTTAAGAACCCCCGAATTACATATTGATAAGCTAGAAATTTAGGGGACAGAATTGTGCAGAGTCTTAAATGACTAGTTTCAAGACACTGGCTGCAAAAAACAATTGTATGCAGCTGTTATAATTCTAGCATGTGCAAACGTATAGTCTCAGACAGATTTCTATATGTACCTAATGCAAATCAGCCAATACAAATCAAACAGTTCATAACTGCTCAAGTGATCATGTGGTTTATGCTGCCTGGTGTTGCTGCCCAAAATTATATGTGGGTTGGACCACCAGGCAGCTATAGGTAAGGCTGCAAGTGTATCTTAGATTTGTCAAAGGGGGACACTTGAATAGTGCTCTAAGAGGACATTTTCTTGGAGTAGTAGCCCTGCCTCTTTTACATTTGTGGGCTGAAAGCTTTTTGAGTCCAGAGAGCGAGGTGCACGTTTGCCACTTTTGTTGCTGCTTAAAACATTTTATAAATACAATAGAGCCTATTGGATTAGATGATATTTTGGATTTCAACCCTATTATGATGTCTTGATCGGATATATTGTTAGGATGGTTGTACCTGTACATGTGCAGGAGATATAAACAAGTTTCCTCCCTTTATGTATTTTTTGAAGTTGCTTAGTATGCTATCACTGAGCTCACAGTAGTTCTATGAAATGTTGTTTTCAGCTAACATGTTATAATTGCTGGTGAGCCCTTTAACAACCTGATCAGACACAGTGAAAACACCGTAATAACCGAAATCGAAGTTACGGGCGTTTCCAATCTCAGAGTCACTCTCGAGCTGTACTCTGCACTCGAGACAGCTCAGGTGCTAACTCAGATTTTTCCCAGCTAAAGCGCTTCTGCTTACCAACTGCCTCCGTTTGAGTTGTTACTTAAAAATCCCTCAGAAAAACGATGTGGAACAAAATACCATAATTTAAAGACACTCTCTCTTCGTAGGTCACCCCAGCAACCTGGATGATCTTCGTCCACCACAACACTTCCTGTTTACGCATCTAGCTAATGGCACAATTTAAAATGAGCACAATATTTAAAATTTCTAGCTTTACAAAAACACTCTAAAATTGTAATTAATCTTTCACCTGTTCACTATTTAATCACGATCACCAGCGAATGTCTACAACATATTCCACTCTACATTTAGACTACTGGTATCTTTTTTTTTCCTATTAGATAAACGCTGGAAGACTCTGCACCAGCAATTATAAAAATAAAGATAGGCAAGTGTGTTTATGAATATTTTTTCCATTTCTTGTGTGTGATGATCAGATAAACCTCTCCGAGCTTTGCTCTCGAGGTTTATGGGTCATCACACACCTTGGATGTGAAAAAAATATTCATAACACACAACTTGCCCATCCATTATTCTGTATTTAAAGTCATTGCTTTACATCTCAAATCTTTCCAAGGAGACATTATAAAGGTCTCTAATTTTTGATACAGGATAAAAACAGTTTTCAGTCTCTTTAGGTGGTGCAGAAGGTACAATGATATCACTAGGCCCGATTTTCAAAGAGCCCTTAGAGAGACACAAGTTGCGTCGCTCTAAGGGCTGTGGCAAACTCTGGGTTTGAGAGATAATGGGTGGAGTTACTGCCTATAAGACAAAGGACGGGCAACGGTGGGAGTGGTGGAGGAGGGTGGGTGCTGACACAAAGCATCAGCGGAGAGAAGCAGAGGGTTGTAAAATCCCTGCAGTTAAAGCTTAAAGTGAGGGACTGTGCTCCGGGAGGGAGTTGGCACCAATTTCAAAACACAGGCAGAAGCAGGAATGCTGAGTGCGCTGTGGGGTTCCCCTTGAAATTCGTACCTGGAGGATTTTTGTTGTTTGAGGTGGCTCGGAGCTCTGTCTGCTGCCATGGGTGGGCAGAAATGCAAGTGAAGGGAGCCTGAAAGAAATAAAAAATAAAAGGTATGGGGGTTAGTGAGATCGAGCAGAAGAGGCATGGAGACAGCTCAGATTACAGGCTGAGAGATGAGTCTGAGGACTTAGGTTCAATAAGGCACTTTTGCAGCAAGCTCTAGCCTTTGCTTAACATTAAGTGTTCTAAGTCCTTAATTAAGAACAGGCTAAGCACATCGAAATAGTAAAGCAAAATTCAGTGGGTTAAGCCCTCAGTTACAAAACAGGCTGTACACACTGAAATATTAATGCAAACTCTGTGGTAAGCCCTTAGTTAAAAAACAGACCGAGCAATATGAAATAGTTAAACATCAGGCAGTTCAAATTCTA
The DNA here is from genome assembly GCA_016271365.2 of Neoceratodus forsteri. Classification (NCBI taxonomy): domain Eukaryota; kingdom Metazoa; phylum Chordata; order Ceratodontiformes; family Ceratodontidae; genus Neoceratodus; species Neoceratodus forsteri. The sequence continues at coordinate 1,784,607,593 of CM057449.1, forward strand.
CAGCAGATTCTGTGCAAGAGATGTCTTAATTAAATCCCTCACTACAGCACAAGCAGAGGGCTGTAAAATCCCTCAGTTAAAGCTTTGGTGCATATCGTCCTCCAGCAACTGGCCCTACCCTCCCCACCCACCCCACTTTATTTTTACCTTGGTATGGTTGTAAACACCTGGAAAGTATTTAAGGCTATGGATGGTGAGAGCAGCCATATTACAGTGAGGTCTGGCACTCATGTTGTGTGTTTCTGTATGACTTGCTTGTTTTGCACAATGCTTGATTGATTTCTGTAGCAATAAATGTTTCAAGTCTGTGACTTTGAGTGCTCTGTCTGTTTTGGATGCCTGCATGTTTGTCATCTTTGGCGACTAGACGGGACTGGAGTCTTTGGGCAGCCTGCTTTTCATTCATTGTTTAATTCAGGGGAGCAGTTACCTGGAGTGACTAAGGGAGACCCTGTGTCCAAAAACCCTTGTAGCATTAGAGCAATGCCTGGCCTTAGTGCGGTGTGAACAGGGGCCTGTGGTGGGACTCGAGGGAACAACAACCCAGGGAGAGTTGTAACCAAGGTTGGTGGCAGTGTGATTAAATAAGTGAATCAGACCAAACTTGGCAAACCACCTGTGAGTGTGTTGAGTGTGTGTGACGCTCTTTTTTAAATTTAAATATGTGCTTCATAACTTCCACTCCACAGCATTGCCTGCCACTGTCTTGTAAACGTATGCACTTCCACGTCCACTCTGCAAATGTGTGCTGTCTGGTCTGCCATTGGTTGTCTGCAGACATTTGCATTGAGTGAGCTTCAAAAGCATGTCATAATTTGTATAGTTTTCTTAAGTGTTGGCCCTTCATCAGCAGCAAGGGCATTCATATACTGCTCTTTAGTAACACCAGTGAATATCAAGAACATTCGCAAGTCACTTACCAATCAGCAAGCAATGAGATTCAGTCTCTTGTTACTGGGACTAGCACAATTCAATCTGTGAGTGCTGATTTCAGATTCTGTACAGCAGCTTGGTTACAAGTACCTTCCAGGGCTGAATAAACCACTCTGGGCTGCAGAATGATTTTTAAAAGTATATTTCCAGTGTCAGCTAAGTGCTACACAGTCACAGCAATAGCAGTCCCCAGAATCCAGCATTGTGTGCACATGTGTGTTATCAGAGCAGTCTGGGACTGGCACAATCAGTTTTTGAGTGCCAATTAAATTTGTCTGGGACTAGCAAAATCCAGTGTTTGAGAACTGATTTACTTGGTGGAGTGGGCATGATTCTGTTTTCAGTGCGGTTTTTATCTGCTGGACGTGGCACGGTTTCATTTCTGATGACTGATTTTACCCGTCAGAAACTGACATGACTCAGTTTTTGAGTGCTGAGTTTAGTTGTCTGGAATCAGCATAATTCCATTTTTGAGAGAGATTTGACCAGCTGGGAGTGGCAAAATGTCATTTTTGAAGTTAGTTTTACCATTGGCAACTGACATAGTTCTGTTTTTGAGTGCTAATTTTAGGTTTCTGAGCTCGACTCATTCTAGTTTTTGAGTACTGATTTTTCCTGCTGGGACTGGCACAATTCCATTTTTGAAGAAAGACTTCACCTGTCAGGGACTGGCATGATTCATAGAAACATAGAAACATAGAATTTGGCGGCAGATAAGGACCGCTTGGCCCACCCAGTCTGCCCATTTCCCTACCTACTGGATAAGCTGCAGATCCTAGTTAACCAGCAGCCTACTTCTTCTTACCCCCACCCCCTAGAATTGCCTTATGACTGTCCCAGGCATGCTTGAATTCCACCACTGATTTTGACTCCACAACCTCCTCCGGAAGGCCGTTCCATGCATCCACAACCCTCTCTGTGAAAAAATACTTCCTTAAATTACCTCTGAGCTGCCCCCTCTATCTTCAAATTGTGCCCTCTTGTTCTTGCACACCTCTTTTTTTGAAAGATGCTACCCTCTTGGACTTTGTTGATTCCCTTGAGGTACTTGAAAGTTTCTATCATGTCCCCTCTCCCTCCTTTCCTCGAGCTATACATAAATTGCTCATAAGTCTCTCTTCTCATATGTCTTCCGTGCAGACCCTGCACCATTTTAGTTGCCCTCCTCTGACAGCTTCCATCCTGTCTATGTCTTTAGGAGATTGGGTCTCCAGAACTGCACACAGTACTCAGATGGGGTCTCACCAGCTGTCTGTACAGAGATAATAACTTCCTTGTTTTCTACTGGTGATGCTCTCCCTATGCATCCCAGTAACCCTCAGCCCTCCTTGCTGCCCTCTCACATTGCTTGCCCACCTTTAGGTCATCTGATATGACTACCCCAGGTCCCTTTCCATTTTGTTGTTGTTAGTATCTCACCCACCATTGTGTACTCTTCCCTGGGTTTTGTTTCCCAGGTGCATTACCTAGCACTTAGACTTGAATCTAAGCTGCCTACATTTGACCATTCCTCTAACCTTGCCAAGTCCCTTCTCATCCTTTCCACCCCACCCTGTGCATCAACTCTGTTGCAGATCTTAGTGTCATCTGCAAAGAGACATACTTTTCCTTCCAGTCCTTCTGCAATGTTGCTTATAAAGACATTGAAGAGGACCGGTCCTAATACTGAACCCTGCGTACCCCACTAGTAACCTCCTTTCTTCTGAGTGGACTCCATTTACTATTACTCTCTGTGTCCTATTCTCCAGCCAATTCTTTACCCAGGCTGTCATCTTGGGACCCACTCCCAGGCTGGCTAACTTGTATATTAATCTTTTGTGTGGGACTGTGTCAAATGCCTTGCTAAAGTCTAGGTAGGCCATGTCCACAGCCCCTCCCTGATCTACTACTTGGTCACCCAGTCAAAGAAATCTATCAGGATTTGTCTGGCATGACCTTCCCACAGAATCCATGCTGCCTAGGGTCCTGTGCCCTCTGGCCTCTAGATACTCGACAATTCTTTCCTTCAGAAGTGATTCCATCATTTTCCCTATCACTGAGGTTAAACTAACAGGTCTGTAGTTTCCTGCTTCTGCCTTGCTCCCACTTTTGTGAAGGGGAATCACATCTGCCTCCTCCAGTCCTCGGGTACCACCCCACCTCCCATGATTTGTTAAAGAGGGTAGTCAGTGGTGTCACTAGTTCTACCTTTAGTTCTTGTAGAATTCTGGGATGAATCCCATCAGGCCCCATTGCTTTGTCCACCTTCAGTTTTAAGAGTTCTTTCAGAACCCTTTCTTCTGTAAATGGGCTGTTATCAACTTCTGTATCCAGAGTGTTACTACTGTTTGTTTTATGTACCTCCCCTCTTCATTTGTAAATACTGAGCAAAATATTTGTTTAGTATCTCTGCCTTTTCACAGTCTCCTCTCCCCACCCTCCCTCCCTTTATTAAGCCTCACTATCCCTCCCTTGGTCTTCTTTTGCTCCCTGGTGTACCTATAAAGGTTGTATCCTTCTTAACTGAGTTGGCTATCTTTTCCTTGGTTTGGGCCTTTGCTGTTCTGACTGCCTTCCCAGCCTCCTTTGCTTTAACTGATACAGTTCTCTGTCCTGCTCCTTCTGCAATTCCTTGTACTTCCTGAATGCTTTCTTTTTCTCTTGAACCTTCACTGCCACTTCCTTTGAGAACCATAGTGGTTTCTTACATCGTCTTGTTTTGTTTATTTGCTTCACACAAGGCTCGTTACCTCTGTGATGGCAGTTTTATTATTCCCATTGTTCTTCCACCCCTCCTTCCTGCCCACTTGCTAGTGCATTCCTTAGCCGTACCTTTATGGCAAAGTCAGCCCTCTAAAGTCCAGTACTTTTGTCTTTGTATGGCTTGGACTCTATTGCTGTTTATTGTGAACCATACTGTTTGATGGTCGCTAGTTCCAGATGGCTACCCACTTCTACATCTGAACTCCTCTCCATCTCCATTTGAGAGAATCAAGTCTAATATTGCTCCCTCTCGAGGGCTCCAGTACTAGTTGTCTAAGGCATGCCCCTGTAGGGCATCTAGAATAACTGCACTCTTTCAAGTGGCAGCTGCAACTGCACTCCAGTTAACATCTGGCATATTCAGATCACCCATCAGCAATATCTCCCCTTTTCTGCCATTCTAAGTATACTTTCTATCATTTCCCTGTCCATTTCCTCCCCTGAAGAGGTCTGTGCTCTAACCCTATGCGATGTGGTGCCATTGCCTGTCTCTCCAAATTTACCCACAGTGCTTCTTCTCCTCCTGTTTACCCTTTTGTTCTGTTGCTTTATTCTTCCTTATGTAAAGAACTACTCCTCCTCCTCTTTACCCTCCCTGTCCCTTCTGTAGACAGTGTATCCTGGTATGTTTATGTCCCAGTCATGGTTTTGTGTGTACCATGTTTCTGTGACTGCCACGATATCCAGATGTTCCTCCTCCATCAAGGCCACTAATTCAGGAAGCTTGTTACCCAGACTACGGGCATTAGTACTCATTGCTCTCCATTTTTGATGGCTTTACCTTCTGTTGCAGCATCCCCACTGACCGTTTCTACCTCAGTCTTTTTCTCATTTAGTACCCTGTTTTGTAGGGAGAGTCTGGGATTCAGTTCATGAGTGTTGATTGTACCCATCTAGGACTGGCAGAGTTCAGTTTTCGAGTGCTGATTTTACCTGCTGGGACTGGCAGAATTCCATTTTTGAAGATTGATTTTTACCTTTCTAGGACTGACACAATTAAGATTTTGAATGCTGAATGTACTTATCTAGGATTGGCACAGTCCGGTTTTTGATTACTGATTTTTCCTGCTGGGACTGGCACAATTTCATTTTTATGACTGATTTTATCTATCAGATATTGGCACAGTCCAGATTTTGAGTGCTAATTTTACCTGCTGGGACAGGCACCATTCCATTTCAGAGTGCTGACTTTTGTCTACTGGCTATTACACAATCCCAGTTTTGGGACTGGCACCATTCAACTTTTCTAGTGCTGATTTTACCTGTCTGGGATGCTACAAACATTTTTGAATGCTGTATCGCCTGTCCAGTACTGATATGATTCTGGTTCTCATTTAAAAATCTTGATAAGATTAAACCCATAGCAGCACAGTAATGGGAAAGGCAGCTGTTCTGTATACTGTACTACTCAAAGAGCACATTCATTGTGGCACAGTTTATTTTTCTGTCTCTGGGTAGCACCCCCTCATGTTTGCATTAAAGAACAGTGTAGTAGAAGTGATTGTGCAGATAAAATGATATTAGAATAACTTAGAATGTAACACACAATTTTACTGTAACTTTATGAGTTAGCATATACTTTCCCAAACACTCGGCTGATTGATAGCACCACATGGAATCCAGTATTGTCAAAGAACTGGAGCCTGCCCTTGCAACTTTTGAGTTGACTCTGCAGTTTTTCCCTTTCAGACTGCCAATATTTCATTGGACAAGGTTCAGTTCTAGTTGTAGGAAAATCTAGTGTTAAAGCCAGCCTCTTACCATTTGATGTATGAAGCTGGTTCAGAAACCTCATGCCACTTGTTTCAGAAGACCTGGACTAGTGCAACTGTTGTTGTTGCTTGAAGAGCGATGGGTACGTGAGCTGTATGTATGGGAAGGCATCTCAGGGAGAAGATGCTGCAGGTTTCCCTTTAAAGGGCTGTTGACAGCTCTTGCTAAGACATACTGCAGCTTATAGTTTAGATGTTTTCAGCATTTACCCCTCTTCATTCCTTTTTTTTTTTGCACAGGAATTCACCGAAAAACGATCACTCTCATTTTGAACTTAAGAGTGCAAGAAATTATTTCTCATGTGCAGCTATTGGTAACGTTTCTGTCTTTAAAAAACATATACTTTGTACCTGCAAATGATCCATAATTGTGCCAGAATAAGTACTGTTGTGAAAAACTGTATTGTGCATTGTTTTCTCGGCTTAGTTCCAGGAAGGTGTTTTGGTTATGTTACTGTAGTATTGGGGAAGGGGGCTTGCCGCACTGCTCTGAGAGGTCAGTGGCTTTTGCTGAAGATTTCTGAAAGCATACAGTGTCAATTCAGTGTCGGGCTGGGGTACAATGCCCCACCTGGAAAGCGAATACAGTGGCCCTCCTGAAATATCGGTATGGAGCGGCCCCAAGGTAACGCACTCATCTCAGTATCTCTTCTATTTGACACACTAGCGCCATGTTTGCATCTTACATTTACCTACAGTGCCTCAGATACCCCATTTATTTAGAAAAAAAGATGATAAATGTGAAGATTTACAGAGTTTAGAAGGTGGCCAGGCACCCAACTGATGGAGGCCCACCTGGAAAATTCCAGATATCCTGGTGGGCCAGTCCGACTCTGAATGCCATATACAAAAGTCCAGATACCTGCAGTCACATACTTTTCCTGCATATTTGCTCCCACTGCTTGTCTACATGTGAAATTATAATACTTTGTTAATGGCATTACATTATGTTACTATGGAAATGACTAATGATGTCACAAGCAGACAGGATGTCACATGTAAACAGCAACTGTAGCACTTAACCACCGTACAGTAGCAAAATGCAACGTGTTATGCTGTGAAAGGCATGTAACCTGCAGTGCTCCAGTCCATACAGTTGCAGAAATGGGTGGAAGCAAGGCCCCACTGAAAATCAGGTGCTGCATCTCAGGTGGGCCATCCTGCAAATAAAAATTGATAGCTGTCTGTCTGTCTATCTGTCTATAGATATACATAAAAAGATGAAGTCAAAGAGACAGAAATTCAGTTTGCAGTCAGATTTCTCTGATCTGTTCCCATAGCCATTAACCACAGTGCCAAAAATAATACATTTTCTAAAAAATCTTTAACCCGTTCACAACAGTGGTGAAAGCTTTAAAGACAGAGGGTGTACCACATTATATTAAAATTATATAGAGAGGATAATGTATGGGCAGCAGTTAACAACCCTGAGTGTATTTAGCTTAAGATGTTACCATGGTATGTAAACCGTGAGCGACCGAGAGGTACATAGTTACCATGGTAACTTCAAGAAGCAAACTCACTGTGGTTGTTAACTGCTGCCCATACATTGTCTTATATGTGTATGGGTACCAATATAAGGAAAGCTGTGGAAAAAATATTTTTCTTCAACCCATGACCGCCCACGTTGTTCAATCCTCCTAAGTACAAATGAAATACTCCAACCCTTCCGCTTACCTGCCGTTGATGACATGGACACAATTTGATTTTGGTTGTGAGACTGGGACACTGCACTACAGAAAGAAAAACATTTGGACGTAATCAAACTAATTCAGAGGTGGATGCTGTATTTAACAAACAGGTCAGCGTGAGGGGTTGAGGGTCTCCGGAAGTACTAAAAGTGAAGCAGAGGTCACTTGAGGAGACTTTTTTACCAAGCTACAGTGCACAACTGCCATTACCATCTTCAATACTGCTGTGTGGTACTGATGCCCACTGAGCACTACTGCAGTGGAATGTGACAGCATTCTTTCTTGTTATGGTATCGTTCTACAATGGTTAACAGCAAGAGAATGTCAGAACGATACCATAACGAGACTGTGTTTCTACCGAATTTTGGCAATGATAACATTCTACCATACAGTATAAAATGGGTAGGGACAATTCTGTGAGGATGTTCCAGCCATCCTTTTTAATTATTATAGCACGTGGGGGGAAAAAAGCCAGTAGTAGTGGTTTATTGACTAACTGGAATCCAGCAGCCGCTGATTCAGTTTAAAATCGGGAAAGTGGCAGACACTTTTTTCTTAATATGCGACCTGCTTTTCTCCATTCTGCTCCCAAAGCACACAATAAAGGTAGCATCTATGAAGATTTACAATCCAAGTCAATCTTCTCCAGAGACAACTTATTCATAAAAGCTCCTCCTCAATGCCAAAAAACGAAAGCAATGCTCTTCTCTCCATCTACCCTTTTAACCAACTCTGCAACTGCTGGCCCAGTACCCCAGATCACCACTTTACTAGGTGAAAAACTGGAATATGTCCCAAAATTCAAGTACCTGGGAGTGTGGCTAGACCATAGACTCTCCTTCATTGAACATATTGATGATCTACTAAAAAGACTAAGGCAGAGGCTGGGAATTTTCTTTAGAATCAACAGTTCCTTACCAGAGATGCCAAGCTATGGCTGGTCCAATCCACATTTCTTTCGTTTATAGATTATGTGGATTTCATCTATAGTCATTGCCCTACCTATTGTTTGTGAAAATTGGACACAGTCTTCCACAGAGCCTGAGGTTCATTATGGGTCTCCACACGGCACGCATCACTGTTCTCTTGTACACGGCTGTAGGTTGTACTTCCTTAAATCTAGAAGAGAGAGGAATGCTACATTTTGGACCTTCAGAGCTATTTCAAGAAAATGACATCACCAATTGCCTTCCTTAAACGCAGCAGGTAACTATGCACTACTTTAAGCTCATCTTTCCTCCACCAAAGTACCTATGGCCAAATCTCGCTTTGCAGAGTGAAATATAAGCTACGGTTGCCTGCACTTTGGAACAAAATACAAAAAACTTGAACTGTACGCCACTGTCTGCTTCTCCACCAAGAGCTTATACTCCCTATCATTCAAAGAAGTCTGCAATTGTTTCTCCCACCTCTGGCTCTGGGTCTGTGTCTCTTGTAGTACCCCATTCTGTCATGCACAGTACGCTAACAAAATAAACTTCTGGTACAGTCTACTGACCTTCCAAGACCTAGTCTCTCCATCCCCTTGTTCCACACCTCTGCTCCACTCTCTCCCTTACCCCCACTTATCCTCTGTCCCCCATCATCAGGATAGAAACCACTTGTATCCTCTGGTCGAGACTATTTCCGTGCCTACTCCCCTGCCACTCTCCCCTCTGCATCCCTAGCCATTTCCTCGTCCCCTCACATTCCTCAATTCTGCTTACCTGCTACTCTTTCCCTTCTCATCCCATTAGGTCCCTCTAGTCCTGCACCTCCTCTCACCTCCACGTTCTTCCCTTGTTCCACTCCCTCATTTCTGTGTCCAGACTGAACATATGCATATGCCATACTTCTACACTATTGTCTCGAACACTAGTTCTTGTATGCTCTGTTCTCTCTTATGGATTTGTTTTCAAATATTCCTCTGTACTCAATCACATCACTCTATTCTGTTATATCCACGTTCCACCCTGACCCATCTCACGAACTACACATTGTATAACTTTGCCCAGTTGGACAATTAAAGATCTTGTTCGATGTATTGATATTGCACTTGTAAAGAATGTCTCTGTACGATTATCTATGATTGTTATATGTTTTGTAATCTTTAAACTTTATGTATTACCTTGTCTGGTTGCACATACAGTATATGTTTGTAACAGTTTAACCTAACCAGGTCCATCTTGCAATGAGCTATGCTCAACGATGTTTCCTGTATAAATAAAGATTTTGATTGATTGATTGATTGAGCATCTTTTGTGTTTTTTCTTTCTACTTTTCCCCATTTTGCACCTCACCAGCTACTTGGGACCTCCTTCAACCTCCCAAAGCCCTTCTGTACCCACTGCATGAACCTTTGGTGATCCAACCTGCCACCAGACTTTGCTTGATAACCTCCCAGGATACCCTGAAGTAACCCACGGCTTATCGATCAATCAAAACTTTATTTATAAAAAGGTGCCTTTCTAAAACCAAGGCTCCTGTGCATCATATAATAAAACAATATTACTAAAATCAATAAAAATTAACCAAGCTTAATAATATTTAAAAATCATTATACGCTTGTTTAAAAAGATATGTTTTAAGTGCTCCCTTAAAAGTTTGGACGGTCGGGCAATCTTGTACCTGACAAGGTAGAGAATTCCACAGGGTCGGGGCCATAAAACTAAAAGATCTGGCCCCGGAGGTCTTCAAATGAACCCTGGGAATCTCTAGCAATCCCTCGTCAGTGGATCGGAGAGAGCGGGGGGGACAGTAGGGATGAAGGAGATCTTTCAGGTAGCTAGGTCCCTGATCATGTAGGGCCTTATCCCTGTGGGTGGGACCCCCAGTTCCTCCAAGCCAGGAGGAGGATTCTTCATTTGATGGTTGGGGCCAGTGGGGAGGAGCTGGCAAGGTGCGTCTGAGTTGAAGAGGCCCTGTGTGTGGGCGTGGGGTGGGTGGTGGTTTCATCTGCCTGGAGCTGCTGGGGGTATTTTTCCCCGTTAAGCTCCTCCCTTATTCCACCCCAGGGCATGGTCCAGAGAGGTAACCCAGTAAAATGCTTATCAGGGCCATTGAAAGGGTGGTAAGCCCCACCTATCTTCAGTACTCCCTGCTGGCCTCACTCTGGGTGGTGATACCCATGTCACTTGCCAGGCAAGGGCAGGCATGCCTACATGAGGTCACCTCAGAGAGAGCACTTATTCCTTCCTGTATGACCCCTCCATAATATACTGTGATGTGGGCATGTCGCAAGTGGGCGCCTACCGAAACAGCGACCCATTTACAGTGTATATCCAGATGGCGAGGGAGTAGGGAGGGCGACTGGATGGGGATGGTTTGCAAATGGTGACGGGATGTTGCTACACATACACATACATGGGGGGGTGGAGCGAGCATGCCAAGTGAGGGGCGGGAGGGTTTATGAGGGGTGGTGATGCGTCAGTCGCTGAGCTGGCTCAGTAGCATGGTGGGGTGGGTGCTGCCCTAGGATGGCTGGGATGCAGGGTTTGGGTCTGGGGCAGGTATGTTTTTGTTGCGCCCGGCCTGAGAAAGTGACATTTTTTTCACTGTTGCCCCCAACATGCACCCCTATGGAGCTGAGAATCTAAGGTGCTAAGGGGTGCTGGGAGCTGCAGGGGCAGAGCCCCTCACATAAAGTAAAAATACAGTTCCTTGCGCCGTTGTTTCTGTCGCCGGGGTTCTGCATTGCAAAAATTGAATTTCAGTGATGTACATTCATCATAAGGACGATCGCCTTTCAGCAATCACCCTTATGACATAGAACCACATAGTCATGCTATGGAAGGAGGTGCCTTCCCTTCCTGAGGCAGGAGGCATCTAAGAACCCTGCCTCACTGGTCAGCACCAGATGTCCCGGACTCAGAGTGCCAACCCGGGTAGTCTGGGTGACAAGTGGTAACTCTACCACTGTGCCGGCTGGCTGGCCACAGCAGGGTCTTTCTTTAAAAGACAAGGGACATCATCAAATTACAAAAAAAAAAAAATGCAGCTCTGTCCCGACCCGTGGTCCTCACTCTACTCACCGGCACTGTCTCACTCTTCATCCTCACCCACAGAGAGTGAGACCACTGGAAGTTTTATAAAACATGCTACCACAGATGGTAGCCTGCAGCTGATAAGACCAAGAGGAAATCTCTGTCTTGCCAGCAGCCTAGTGACCCACTGCTGTTGCTCTTGTAGCAGTCAGATTAGTTATCTGTGAAGAGGGAAAGGGATGGGTGGGTGGGAGACAAGACTGTGCATAATAGAGAGACAGCCTACTATCAGACTCATTCCTCCTACCCCAATCGCCTTGCTCTCTAGCACCTCTACTGACAGTTAAGTAGTGGGACTATTTTGCACCACAAAAAGAAAGATGTTAAATATTTTCAATTTCTTTAAAATAATTACAACATTTCTCAACAGATATACATTTTGTAAGTGTAGTAACACTCTGGGATGTAGGCTATTTGCTGATAAATGCACTTTTGGGGACATAAGGCACTCCGCCCTACACCCCATGCCACACTACACCCCTAGGTGTGTGTTTATCAGAGCATAACCCACACCCCGGTATGTGTTATTGCTTACATATACATTCTCTCTATCAGGAATACTGCTACTATTTTAGTATTTCTCTACTGCTACCATTTTAGAGTAGTTAAAGCCACAGTGCCTTACAAAAAATCCTAGGAAGGTAGGTGACACAGTTTCACCTAAATCATTTTTTGCATGTTGATTGTGACCACATCCTTTCACATTTAGCCTCTATGCTTTTGCAACACCTCCGGTCCTTTCCCCATACTTTAAAGTAAGCCCTGGGACCAGATATTCAAAACTTAGTCCCAGGGCTAAATTAGCACTGTACAGTGTGCCAAACTAGCCCTGAACCAGTAGCAAGCTATATTCAGAGGAATATCCCCGGGGCTAAACCTGCTGAATATAGCATGCAAAGGAAGCAGTGCAAACAGGGCTGGGAGTGCAGTGCTAAAATAGCCCGGAAATAAGACAGCTCTAAATATAGGAACAGGGAAGTGCAAAATGCAACAGCAGCTCAGTGGACACAGATGTGGAGTAAGGCAGAGTTGAAGGTGGTGGACAATGTGTGTGACAGCAATGAAGTGTTGCACAACAACTGCAGACAATGCAGGCCACACACTGCAGAACTGTGCTATGCTTGTAAGAGGTTTGCCTGGGGCTAACCTGATTTCACAGTGAAACACATTAGCCCGGGGCAAAAGTATGCTATATTTAAAGCTCCTATGCAAATGAGCCTACTTAGGCAATCCATGTGCAAACAGCCACATTAGCATCTCATTAAGGCCTGCATAGTATACAGTAGCATGAAGATTGCATGGTGCTATTCCATGGTGCACACAGCTCTACCTGTAGGTTAGCCTGGAACTACAGGTCAAAAACCACAGGCTGGATGGTGCCCACAGCTCCACCTGTAGGTCAAACTGGACACACAGGCTAAAAGTGCTCCCATCCCTCCACAGATGCACATATGTATGTGGCAGAAGAAACACAGAGGTCTCTGGCCCCTGCGCCTCCACACATACAGTTACGAGCAGGCGTATCGAAATCACAACTGATAGTCATAACTGTGCCATCTTAAATAATGTTCACCGCAAATGTTCAGCATAACCTTCTTATCACCTCACTGCATGTACCCAGTACAGAAAACCTTCAAAGCCCTGTAGAAATATAATTCTGCGCAATTGTAATGCTGGTTTGCACCACAGGTGCAGAAAAACAGTTTTGGCAGGATTTGAAATAGTACAGATGCACTATCCATGAGGTGGTGTAAAAAATGGTAATGTTGAAAATCTGGAGTGAAAAACTGGTGAAGCGATGAGCGTGCGTAGAAACTGCACAACACATGCTCGAAACTCTGTCATTATTTGGAATGTTTTCACCTAATTGTCATCATGGTTTTTTTAGACTTCCCTCATGAACAGTTGCATTGTGATTTTGTTAATCCATCCCGAAAGTTGATTTCACACAGCGACTGCGCCATTCTGCACCACAGGTGTGAAGACACGTTTCAGGCAGGATGTGAAACATGACAGCTGTACTCTTCATGAGGAGATGTGACAACATGGCAATGCTGAAGCTGTGGGGTGAAAATGTTAGAAATTGATGAAGTTGCGACCGTGCATGGAAAATGCGCAATGCACGCTCATAACGCAGTCCTGTTTTGGAATTATTTTTCCAAATTGCAACATGGGCTTTTGGGGACCCCACCTCATGAACAGTGGTACTGTTGTTTCGTTAATCGGTCTCTAAAGGTGATTCTGCACAGCAACCATGAAAGTAATAAAATGACAGTGACAGTGTTCACGAGGTGGGGCCCCAAGAACCCCATGTTGAAAATTTGGGGTCAGAATTCTTAAAAATAGCTGAGATATCATCATACATTGAAACCCCCATTGCCAGCAATTATACTAAAGAGCTCCTGACTGTAGCTGGTTTCTACCTGAATTCCAGTGTGCTATATTCCATTCTTGTTGGTTAACTATTAATTACATTATTAAAGTATGGTTCTATTGATGTTATTGTCTTAATTCTCCCCCACCTCCCCAGTTTTTCTGCTGATTGTTTACTGCTGGCCAGTTGGATCATGTGATGACATCATTTGTAGGGTCTGACAGGAGCTCTGAACACTGCCATGTTTGCCTCTGTTCATCAAGTGGCTCTTCTTGCGGTCACCTTTTAGGCTCAATTTACATAGATTTACCAATGGCCTTCCATACTGTCAACCATGCCCTCCTACTCACCGCACTCTCTGACATTGGCCTCTCGTATGAAACCACATCCTGGTTCTCCAGTTATCTGGGAGGCAGGTCCCAATGGGTAAAAATCCATGACACACTCTCAGACAGCCATTCTGTACTTTCTGGAGTCCTTCATGACTCAATTCTCTGCCGACTTTTTTCAGCCTTTTCCTCGGTGCCCTCTCCCAAGCCTGTACAGGCAAACTCCTCCTTTATGTGGATGACGCAGTTATTTTTGCAAGTCATCCTGATCCTTTCCCTCTTGAAAACATCCTCCAGCATAGTTTCACTGAAGTAGAATCCTGCTTTGGGCTCCATAAACTTGTTCTCAACTACAATAAAACAAGGTTATGATATTCATCAATCCGCTTAACAAACATAAATCAACTCAATTGTCCATCCTCAGTAGCCACAGTACACCACTTGAACAGGTCGATAACTTTAAATATTTCGGCATAACCCTTGACAGCGCCTTCTCCTACCATGAACACATAAACCTGGTCTGTAAGGCAGTTAACTCCAGAACTTAACTCCTTTACACACACACAGGGACTTCCTGACCCCTGGTGCCCTCCGTCTGGCAGTAACAAGTTCTGTCCTTTCAATAATAGATTATGGGCTAGTTATCCATGGGTCCATAACTGGCACTGCCCTTAGTAGAATCAAAATAGCTCTTAATAAAGTTTGCTGACTGGTTGCTGGTGCAGACAGGCATACTCACGTGCGATCTGTATAGTCGTGCAATTAGCTGAACTTCAAGAGCAGGATCTTGTACCAATCCTGCCTGATGGCAAAAAAAAAATTACTCTCAGGCTCTCCCCTCCCTCCACACAAACAATCCTTGTACGTGCCTTAAACCCTCGGAGCATGAGGAGCACCTTTAAGGTTTCCTATCAAGTCCTTTTCTGCCGGACAGGTCATGGGCAACGGACATTCATGTTCAGGGCACCTAACTGGCCTACCCACCCATATTCTGTCTGAACACAAGTTAGGCCCTTTCAAACTCAAATTTAGGCACCACTTCCTTGCACTTAGTAGCTGTGACTGCTCATAGTACTCTGTCGAGGTCAGTCTGCCCTAATTGCCCTAAGCACCACTTTCACCCTGCCTCCACCCTTTCCTTTCTTCACCTACCTCTCCCCTCCCATCGTCCCCTTTTCTCCCTAATTTCTTTTCCTACCTCCCACCCAACCTTCTACTCCTCCTAATTTCCGTTACTCCAATACCACTCAGTTTTCTGCCCCTTACCCTAAGCCAATTTATGTGACAGACATTATTGTCTGCCTACACTCTCTCTGCTGCATGCTACCCTTGTTTCTAGCTCTGGCCACCACCCTAGCTACTTCCTATCTGGTCTGTTTCTGATGCACATGCATTCAGAGTTTGATGCTATTGACAATGTCACCACTGACAGCACCTCTACCTACCCAACTGCAACTTATCTGTAGGTGCCATTGTTGCAACTGACTCTGTAATATGCTTGGAAACTCTGTTAATGTTAACTCTATAATGTAAAATTGTGACTCTGTACTCTCTGTATCACCTGACTTGAATTGTTGCTTGATGTTTTATAAATTATTGTATGTTGTTGTATTATCTGTTTGTCCCTGTACACTTTGACGTGGAACCTTCTGTAAATGAGTCTCTGGCTCAAAGGTACTATAATTCAGAAACTTAAATAAATAAAATAAAAACAAATGTCCCAGGGAACCATTATTTTTCCTTGTTCTGCTCTACCCAAAGAAGTTTAAGACCCCACTTTTGAAAGGCAAGGCTGTGGACAGCATATTTCTGGGCACTGATAAATTCATCCTGAGTTACCATGTACTGAAACACATAAAGGATTGATCTGCTATAGTGTTATTCACAATTATATATCCCCCAGCCCCAGTCACCATGGCTGAGTGTCTTGCTAGCTTATGGATGGCTGAAACTGGAACAGTGAGCCAATCCCTAAACTGGCCTAGTCTGCTGGTGCTTTGCAGCTATGAAATATATACTCTGTGTAAGGCTTACAACAATGGATTTTTCCTGGCTTCAACCATAAACCAGTGCATCAAACAGCTTGGCCTCAAAGGATTTGTTGTTTGCTACCCAAAGCTGCCAAGCCATCAGCAGAAGTGCTGTAACGTGCAGTATGACCACTCTGAAAAAAATAAAGTAAGCATCGTCTGCCCAGGACACTAGCTTTTCTATGCAGGCAGTGGCGTGGATGTTTTTAGCCAGCTTTGTACTGTATGATGCAAGGTGACTTAGTGGGATCCGATGCTTCACCCTTGGGGTGTGCAGCAGTTGTGTTTTCAAGGTTTACAGTATTTATCTTTATACTGGATATGATCACTGGGAGATCCTCCCGTTGTTAGGATCATCATCTCTAGCTATCTTTACAGAATCAGAACAAGATGTTTCATCATAAAAGAAGAAGAGCACGATTTCAAAAGTAACAATATAACACATACCTGTACTACCATATATGACGCGCATGTCTGTAAGTTGACTGCCATCTGGGGCCCACTGTTTTGTAAATCTCATTTTATTAAAAGAGACATATATTTTTCTTTTTACATACAAATTCATACATATCTACAGGTACAACAGTGACAGGTTTGCTTAATTACAAATATTTCATTGGTTCTTATATGTAATAATCATGCTAAGTGTTATGATCCATTTCATTTAGATCATCCATTAGCTGACAGTACAGAGCTTCAATTTATGCATTTTTTTCATTACAAGTTTTCTAATCTCTGGCTAAACTGGGATTTCCACGAGTCAGCTCGGCCAATCTCAAGCGTATCAAGGGTGTCTGGTTAAGAATTGCCTTCATACTTTATCTTACTGTTGAAGAAGCAAGCAAATTTAATATATTTTAATTTTATGTTTATTTTAATTTTAATTTAAATTTAATTTAAATTTTAGTCCCCAGCCCTTGGTAAGAGCTTCTCAGAGAGATCTCATCACCACGGGTCCACCTAGATCTCTGTATTTGAGAGAAGTTTATTGATTATTTTACCTGGTTGATTCTCCTCAGGGTTTAGATTTAAGTTCTTCTGAGTTAACAGACCCTTTCTGACTCCGGAGAGCAGCACCATCTCACTGACAATCCCATGGACCTTCTGTATCTTTCAATGGTTAATAACATCAAACAAGACTCGCCAGAGATGCCTGCTCCATACCCTGCCCTTCAATAACATCCTCTTATGGTACAAAAGAGTCATCCTGGGGCATATAATATACCAGCCAACGGGACCACCTTTTTCAAACCTCTCCTTCATTTCATTCAGGCTATGTGAATTTGTTCTAACCGGTATATCTGTTTGGTTATGCCCCACCATTCAGTACTGTGGGTTTTTATCCATCAACCACAGCTTGGTGATAGTTTTTTGGCTGCGGTTAACAGGAGGTGTAGCAAATATCTACTATTCGGGTCCTTAATTTCTGAGGGGTGTCCAAGAAAAGAAACATCTCCTGGTCAAATGGAGCTGAGGACTAAATATCCTTCTCAGGTGATCCTGTAGGAGATCCCTAAATGGTTCCAGGGCCCACATGACCACATAATGTGAGTGTGTGTGGCCTTGGGTTCACCACACTGTCTCCAGCACCCAGCCGAGGCTGCTGGGGAATAGTGCCTGGTCATAATGCATGCTTGAAGAATCTAATTAGATTCTTCCATGCATACTCCCACCACTGATGGGAGCATGTGACCCGGGAGGCATATTCGTGAGGCCTCCGCCAGTCCTCCTGTGTGAGGGGGTTTCCAGTTCCTTCTGCCATTGTGTTCAGATATTTTCCGTGATAGGCTTCTCCATGTGTATTTTGGGCCCTATAGTAAAGAGAAAGTAGTTTTGTTCCCATCCCACCTTTATTCAGTTGAAGTTGGACCCTAATAACGAAGGGTATCTTCAGAAGAAGGACCACCTCCGTAGTCCCTGAACATAGTGCCAAATCTGCAAGAACCGATAGAAATCCCTGTTTGGTATATTGAACTGCTTCTGCATTTCACTAAAGGACCACATCTTACCGTGAGTCATTATTTGGGAAGATACTTCAGCCCATATCTCTCCCAAATACCGAATCCATGATCTAGCCTGTTAGGAAGAAAGTCCGCTAGGTTCGCTATGGGGCAGAGCAGACTTATAAAAGGTTCTAACCCTGGTTTTTTTAATTTGCTGCCAAACTCTACAGCGAGGGTCAACCAGGGATCATCTAAGGCAGGGTTCCTTCTCGGTTCGTGTTATAAATGTATTGAAAATAATCCCTGTCTGGTAGTAGAGCTTGTTCTATCTGCAGCCAGTGTGGCTGACCTAACCCCGCCTGCCTCGCCATTATATGCGCCATCATGGCAGCCAGATAGTATATCTGCAGGTCAGGCAGTGCGAGACCCCCGTCTTTCCGGAAGAGTCAAGATCCTCATCCTGACTCGAGGTCTCCCACCATCCAGATAAACCTGAGATATGCTGGTTCCACTCCCTAAAGGTTTCTTTGTGATGTGTAAAGGACATTCCGAATAGATGCAGGGCCGGGGCAGGGTGATCATCCTTATTACTTCGATTCTGGGTGCTCAGAGAAAGAGAGGCAGCGTGGCCCATGAACCCATGTCGGTTTTAAGTTGTGATGTAAAGGGATCATAGTTATTCTTGAAAAATTTTTCATATCCTTGGGAGATATATACACCCAGGTATTTTAATTTTGTGAGACTCCAATTGCATGGGAAAAGAGAGGAAACCTGTGACGAGGGTGTGTAATGAAATGTGAGGATTTCCGTTTTTGCTAAGTTCAGCTTATAACCGGAGACCCGACTAAATCGGTCCAGAAGTAGCTGAATCGCAGGCATGGACTGTTCGGGGTTCATGAGATACAATAGTACATCGTCCGCATAAACGGCTATTCGGTGCTCCGTGTACCCCCAGTTTCACACCAGTGATGTTCCCTGCTTCCCTTACTGACTGAGCTAAAGGTTCAATAAATGCCGCAAAGAGTAGGGGCGACAACGGACATCCCTGCCTCGTCCCCCGCCCCAGGGGAAGTATCCTGAGTGGTGGCCCCCCACCTTGACGCGTGCCTGAGGTGCCGAGTAGATGTGTTGTAGGACCCCAATTAGAGTCCTGGGAAGACCCAGCTTAGCCAGAACTTTATAGAGAAAAGGCCACGAAACTCGGTCGAACGCCTTCTCGGCATCTAGGCTGATAAGAACCAGGGGTATTGCTTCGTCGCATTTTATGGGAAATATGTAGAGTGCGCTTGATGTTGTCTGTCGTGGAGCGTTGTCTGATAAAGCCAGTCTGATCTTGTTCTATTAACTGAGGCATTATTTTGTCTAGGCGTTGTGCTATTATGTGCATGAATATCTTATAATCACAATTAAGTACCGAGATGGGCCTGTACGAGCTACAAAGCTGGGGATTTTTCCCCGGTTTCGGGATTACTGAGATAGTAGCGAATGCCCAGGATGGTGGTGGAGGTTCCCCCTCAAGGATAGAATTGTACAGAGGTAAAAGCCGTTCTGTTATTTTTTGCCTCAGTGCCTTATAAAACTCAGCTTCCGTACTCCATCAGGACCTGGTGATTTTAGGGTTTTGCATTGGAAATTGCTTCCATTATTTCTCTCTGTTATACTGACCCCAAGGCATCACTATGGTCCACCGTGAGTCGAGGCAGTGTTATCCCATTTAAATATTCTATGATCAGCTGCTCGGAAGGCTAGCCTCTGAGGTACAGATTGGAGTAGTATTTTGCAAATGCTTCAGCGATGTCTTGTATTTTGATAAGGGTTGGCCCCAGTGGGGTGTCTAAGGAGGCAATTGTTGAAACCCTTTCGTCGCCTTACCTGATACACCAGCAGTCTGGATGCTCGGGTCCCACCTCATAGTATTTCTGTCTCAGAAATGTTAATGCTATCTCAGTCTGTTGTAATGCTAACCGATCCATCTCTCGCTTTAACCTCCTGCAGTCTGGGGAGCACTGTCGCATCTCCCATCTTGTGCGCCATTTGGAGAAAGTGTAAGTTCTCCTCCAAGGTGTTCTATATTCTTCTTTCCAGTTCAGTTCTGTTGTATATTGTATAATATGCCCTCTAAGGACCGCCTTTATAGTGTCCCAGTGTATTGCAGGTGCGGTGTCATCGGGGGGATTGAATTCCAGTATCTCAGCAAGCTTATCCGAGACAAATTCTCGAAATTTCTCTGAGCGTAGATAATAGGGGTTAAGTCTCCATTGTGTGTTTTTAACACAGATCCCCAGCTCCCATGTCGAGCTCACCGGTGCGTGGTCCGACAGGGAGATGTCACCATCCATGCATTCCCCAATTGGCCCAGATGTTCCATCTGGGTATATGTGTGATCTATGTGCGCGTATGTCCGATGGACTGCTGAGTAATGTGTGTAGTTCCTTGCCCGAGGGTGTAAGTGCCTCCAAACATCAATCCATCCTACCTCTTTAGTAAATCTCCTAAAAAACTTCTGTGCCGGAGATTGCCTATGGGTTCTCAGATTAGTAGTGT
Source organism: Neoceratodus forsteri (assembly GCA_016271365.2). NCBI lineage: Eukaryota > Metazoa > Chordata > Ceratodontiformes > Ceratodontidae > Neoceratodus > Neoceratodus forsteri. The sequence continues at coordinate 1,784,627,973 of CM057449.1, forward strand.
CCATTGTGGGATGTTGTGTCAGATTAAAATCTCCTGCAAGGAGGAGCATGCCCTTCGTGTTTTGCAGGATTTTGTCAAGAAGTATTCTCAGCTGTGGAACTGGTATTGCAGGGGGGAAATATGCATTCGCCAGGGTGACCTGAACTCCATTTAATATGCCTTGCACCATTACCAACCTGCCCTCAGAGTCACAGATGGTGCTTGTGTTGAAATGGGTACCTGCCGGTATAATTATTGCCACCCCTCCGCCTTCCCGACCCAGCAAGAGCTGAACAAAGTTCCCTACTGAGCTTAGCCAGCTTGAGGTGTTCTCAGTACTCAGATGTGTTTCCTGAAGATACTCAAGTTCGCCTTACTTCCCATGGAGGTAAGCCAGACCCCAGACCTCTTAACTGCCAGGTTATACCATTTATATTCAGGGACAACAGTTTAACTGAAGAATTAGCCATTGTTTCTCAAAGGTGGCTCTGCTGGGGAGAAAGTTCTCCTCCATCATCCAATCGAACGCTGTTTGCCATTAGATTTGTACCTTTCATTTCCAACTCATAACCATCCAACAAACATATGAACATGGACCAAACAATCAATTCAAACATTGACCAACTATATACAAAACTGGTACTTTCCAACTCTTGGGAACTGCTTGTTCTGTGGCAAGGATGAATCCTCACCTTGAGGCTTCATCACCCAAAGTGACGCTCCTGACATGCTGAGTGTCAATTAGGAATAGGGAAAAGGGAAAAGGTGGCAAGTCCTCTGGGTATTGCAGCAGATCCGCTTTCTTTACTCATTCCTGGAATGATTCATTACTGTCAGGTGTGTCTGTCTAGCCCACTTTTCCTGCTCTGCTCAGCCTCCATGTCCTCCCTCTTCAGGGATACATGGGGAATCTCTCTGTTTCTTTATTACACCTCAATGCCTCGGTAACCTGACCTTCCTTCTATTCTGTCACCCTTCCTTCAATTCTGTCAGGAAATTCTTTCCTTGGGGTCCGGAAGGGGTTCTGAAGTAGGCCCTGTTAGCCATCTATCTCCCTCCACTGCTGGCTATCCTCCTCCTGAGTAGTGTGGGTCAAAATCAAAGCTCCCGCCTTACCTCACTATACTTTGGTCCTAATCCCCACCGCACACCCGCCAAGCCCTGTGTGTCAGGCGGCCATTGCGGTCTTTAGTCCCATACCCTGTAGTTCTTCTGGTCTACTTTGACTATTACAGGGCCCCTCTCCCGTCACTCATGTGGTAGTTATCGGCTCTCTTTGCCATCCATTGCCTGCCATACCTCCGATGAACGCCAGGAACCCCATCCACCCCTCCTACTTCCCGCCTATTCATCCTCTTTGTTTTTAACTCCTGTTGCCCCATTGGGGTTGCTGTTGTTTTCCTATTCTGCTCGTTGCTCCAGGTTCTGGTCAGGGACACCATTTTCACCCTCCCACCCTCACCCCACCCCACTTGGCCTCCGTTACTCTCTCTGTTCAACTATACCTCCCCTTACTGTGATACTAACTCTCTTAATTATCTGATTCCCTAGCCTCCCCAACTTTAGGCACTTCCGGGATGCTATGATGAGGTCGCTATTATTTGCACCTCCGCTGACAGGATAGGGTTCTTTATATTACATATTTTAGCGGTGCCCACCGGCCGAGCCTGGGGTTGGGCAGTCTCTCCAAGCCCCAAGAGTGATGTCTCTTGGCGCCTAAGAGAATAGGCTCACCTCCCAGTCAAGCAGTCCCAACTGATTAGCCCTTATTGAGCATTTGTGAGATATGCTTACCATCCCACCATGTCTCTCGCTTCCTCCTCTTCAGCGGTCCAAGGGAAGGCCAAGCTATGGCCTATAGTCCGTCATTTATCAAAAATCAATAATTAGTAATGCCTCCCACTTAGTGATCGCCTGTGGCTGGTATTGGTGGCCCCCAAACAGGTAAAAGAAAAGCCCTCAGAATCAAACCCAAGATTCAAGAGTGGTGTACTAGGATCAGCGGGAGTCAGCCAGCAGCCCTCAGACCGAGACAATCCCACGAACCCATTGGGCAAGCTGGTATCACCCGAGATAGGCAACCACAGCCGACCACCCACTTCCAGCCCATCGCCTCCCCTTCCTTCCGGCCCTCCTCGCTGTCCAACCTCGCCCACAGTAATAACTGTAAGAGAGTCCTCGTGGCTAACGGTCCGGCCAGTCGCCAAGGGCGGTTTAACTTAATCGAGAGAAATGGTGGGGTAAATCCCAGACGTGCCTCATAAACAAGATAATTTTACCCATTCATTTAACTCAATACTGGTAGTTCATACTAACTTCGTCTCGATTCTGTGCCTCTTGATGTGAGGAATGAGAAAAGGAAGGTCCCCCCCACTCTTCCCCAGTCTCCCCCCCAGTTGTGCTCTCTCTCCTCCCTTCCCCTCCCAGTTCTTGGGGTACCCTTTTCAAGTTACAACCTGAAGGATCAATCGTGACTATTGAGCATAATCCCAGGACCTCGCAATCCTTCCAGCCCTCTCACCCCTCAGGGCCTTGCTCCTTTACTCCTATTGATGACCTGAGGATGATCCTCTGAGCTAGGTATCCCTCTCCTGAGGGCCCAAATCATTCCTTACCTGTCATTCACTCAGGCTTTGTGCTTGGGGCTATCTCTGAGCAGGCCAGTGCTCGAGGCAATCAGTCAGATCCTCCCATCTCAGTCACTACCTCCCCCAAATATCCTTCTTCACTTTTAATCGATTGTCCTAAATACCCAAGGAAAGCTGCTCAAGACTAATTTCCCCTCCCCACCTATCCTCCCGCTTCCTGCTCCGGCCATCACCTGGGTTAGAGCAGTTCCACCTGGCCCCCCTTCCCCCGGGCTTCTCCCTCTGCCTCCCTTCCTTATTGGGGAGTTGTTCCCCGAGTGCCCTTCAGATTGACTTAATTCTTTTAACCCTCCTCAATTCTAATCCCATATTAATAAGGATACACTTAGAGTTCATTGCTGCTCATTGTCTCTCCGTAGTGGGCTTTCTCATGACTAAACAATTTAAACAGTTCTACTTAGCAGTTTTCATCCTTCTGTCTCCTGGCGCCTGGACCACGGTTACTGAAGTGGTGCGCTTTGTTTAGGTTGCAATTATACTCTGATTGCCTCGACTTGTCTGTCACTGGCCTCTCGCTGTCCGTTGTTCCACACTTTCATGGATAGCTTAGAGGCAATGGATATTCCCGAGTTGCTTGCTGAACTTGAATTCATTCCTCGTGAATGAATCTTGTGCAGCAGATGCTGGGTTGTCAAAGGTCTCGGGCCATCTTCAAAAATACCGTGAGCTTTGCCGGGTAGGGGTTCTAAAGCGGATACCTTTCAGCTTAAGGGTTTCTCATCATAGGAAGGAAGGCTTTAAGGCCTGGCCATTATCTCCGGGAGTAATCATTCTCAAGTAGAGCCTGTTTCCGCCAGCATAACAGATCCTGCTTTCATGCGTGTGCAAAATTGTTTCCTTATCCTGAAATCTCAGGAAGCCGGACCAGCACTGGTCTCGTCATGCACCCGTGGAGGCTCCTCGGTCCCATGCAATGAGCCCTCTCAATTTCAAGCGCACATTAGGGGAAGTGCCAGCCTCTTTAAGGTCTTTTGAACAAACTCGCATCTCCGCCCTCCTCTGCCCCTCGGATTCCCCAAATCTGGACATTATTTCGGCTGTTCCTGCTCTCCGCATCCTCTGCCTGTCTTGCAAGGCCCTAATGGTGCTATGTAGCTGCATTATGGCCCTCTCGGTCTCTGTGACTGCAATCCATGCTGTGGGCCTGTTTTTTCACCTCCTGACGTTTCAGCTTGCTACACATCTGTTCGGAGGGCTGCTGTTGTTAGCCTGATTTTTTCTAAAGTCTCAGCTCTGAGAGCATAATTTTCATCTGCCTTGCAGATCGTTAGTGGCATTTGACTTTCCTCCATGGTGTCTCGTAAGGAGCTGGTTGAGGCTCTGATCCTCGCTCTCCCGAGCCTTCTTCCTGTAATCTTCGGAATCAGGCGGAACTACAGCTCTGGATTTCACCCGATCGTTCTTTTTAGGCATGGTGTTCCTCCTGCTGTACTTTCCGCGTTTTTGTTTTTAGTTAGGTGAAATTAGAGGATTAAACGGCAGATCACGCACGGAGCCTACTAATTCAGGCTGCAACGAGACATGACGTCACCCGAAGTCCAGCTTTGTCTTCTTAAAGATTTTTGCAAAGCTTCTAGACATTACGCACAGTTGTCTTACAATAGGGGAGATATCAATTTAATTTTGACACCTCGGTTGGACCTCTGCACCTTCCAATATAGGCTAACATCAGCTCAAAGATTATTTATCTTTCAACTTAGGCATTGGTTCCTAATCCATGTATGGAGACATTTTTGTCCTCTTCTGGGGATATACGTTTTTCCCCTAGACACAATTCTTTCTCAAGATTGGACTACTTTTTCATATCAAAGAATATTTGACCGTTTATAAGATTTAACTATAGGACCTAGATTTTTCTCGATCATTCTCCTCTATTTTGAGGCTAGATTTTAAATACCAAGGAACCACTGGGTGGTGCCTGAATACATTTTTTCTAAGGATAAAGCTTTTAGGACAGCTTTAACTCAAAATAGCTCAGGTTATTGCAGAAAATATGTCCCAGGAGACATCCAATACAATTGTTTGGGATACTCTGAAGGTTGTGATCAGGGGGAGATAATCATGTATTCAGCATACAAGATATTGGGAACGATATGGTGAATTATATGAGAAATTAAGGGAAATACAAACAAAAGCTTACCCCTATTACTACAGAGGCCCAAACCCAGATTAATCAGACAAAGGCTGAGCTCCAGAAACTTTTGTACCTAAAAACATAACAGGCACTTTTTACTTGAAACGATAGGTATGAGGGAGGCCAAGAGGGGTAGGAATCATAACACATTTAGTGGATCCGGAGAGAAAACAAGAGCTTTAATTCACAGCAGATAATGAAATTGTTCCAGAAATATTATAGGCAGCTATATGAGAAACCACAAGATCCAGAATTTAACTAAATTGAAGAATTATTTCTCACACTAAGAAAGCTAACAAGGAAATGGAATCAGATTAAAAGCCCCTATCTGAGCAGAGGAAGTCAGACGTGCTCTAAAGGAAAGTAAATCATTAAACCTCTGGCCTAGATGGATTTCGTCCGAGTGGTACAAGACTTTAGTAAACAACTGACCCCATTACTACTAAAGGCCTTTTTTAGAAATTCAACAGGAGAGTCCATCTCCTCCTTCATAGGATTACACTAATATTTCACCTATATTAAAAGAAGGCAAACCAGAGATTTAACTACTGCATATAGGCCAATATCCAAATTAAACATGGACTACAAGTTATTTATGTCCATATAGGCACATAGATTGGAGGAATTGTTACCCTATTTGATTAATTCAGATCAATTTGGGTTCATTCGAGCCAGAGAAACCAGAGATAATATACGTAGAATGATCCATTTGTTGGACCACTTAAATCAGAGACAGATACAGGCAGTGTTGCTCAGCCTTGACGCAGACAAAGCATTTGATGACGTCAGTTGGCCTTTTTTATGGGAAACTTTGCACAATTTTGGATTTCCTGGGGAATTCTCTAGCATGATACAGAGAATCTATACCTCTCCGAAGGCATATGTTAAAGTGAATGGACAGTTATCTTCAGTGATACAGCTGGGAAGGGGAACTAGGCAGGGTTGCTCACTTTCCCCTTACTGTTTGCCATATTCATTGAGCCATTGGCTGAAGCCATAAGGCAACATCCTAATATTCAGGGGGTCCCTTTAGGAGGGAGGGATTTTACTATATATTTATATGCAGATGATGTATTATTAACACTCCTAGAACCAGAAAAGTCCATTCCTGCTACTTCATAAGTGATAGATATGTTCTCAGAGATAGCCGGATACAAAATAAATATACAAAAAACAGAGTTATTGTCTTTAAATTTCATTCCCTCTCAGTCTCTGAAGAACCAGATCCCTCTGAAATGAAGAAATAATAAGATTAAATATTTAGGTATAAATATTCCCCAGAAATTGGAACATTTGGAACTGTTTAATATAGAGCCTGTATCGATAGAGATAGAGAATTTAGTCGGGAATTGGACACATCAGGTATTCTCTTTTTTCAGCTCAAATACAAGCTTTTCGGATTACCTTATTTCCTAAGATATTATATTATTTCCAGACTTTGCCAATTATTCCATCACAATTCTACTTTGCATCCTGGGCTAGAATCTTTTCAAGATTTGTGTGGGCAGGACAGCAGCCTAGGATCAGATGGTCTCTGTTACAGTTACCAGTAGCAAAGGTGAGTTGTAATGTTCCAAACCTTAGAGATTACCATAAGGCAGTAACACGTAAAATAGTGATGACATGGCTGAATCCTCAGGTAGAAAAATCATGGAAATATATTGAATTTATACTAAATGATTTAGTAAAAATATTATCCCTATTATATTTTCCCCCCAAAACGCTTAGCCACAGTTACAAAACTTTACATTTAGAACCCATTATACATTAAAGGCTTGGTTTGAGCTAAGAGCGTCTACTATATTAACTGACGTTTTTGGCAATTTTAAACTAATAGGTACAGAAAGTGTATCTTCGGAGATAGGAGCTGTTCGGGTCCATCAAGAATGGCAGAAAAAAGATCTGCTTTTGTTATATCAATACCTAGATGTAAATGGAGTATTTCCTTTTGCCACACTACAGGCAAAATGTCAACTTCCCCATACACACCATTATAGATATTTACAGATGCGGTCATTTATACAGAAAGAATTAGCATTAAATACTCTGCCCTCTCTCATACCTCTGTTGATGTCCCTTTTTAGGGACGCTCTAGAAGGCAGGGAACAAATTCATTTAATCGGACAAATATATAAAGCAATAACAGATTTTGGAAGGAATCCATTGAAGAAATCTTAGGAGATGGAATAGAGAATTAGGGACTCAGATAATTTATGAGAAATGGTTGAACCGATTCCTCACTCGATGAAAGTATCACAGTCATCATATTGGTCAGAATATATATGGAAATGTCGTAGTAGATATTTTTTTAACCCAGACAAAATTGCTAGATTTGTATCTATGAGGTATGGCTTGTTGGAGAGAATGTGGAGAAAAAATGGCGAATATAGTACATATTTTTTGTATCTGTCCAAAAGTTACTCAATACTGGTTAGATATAGAGAAGAGAATACAAAATATTGTGGGACCAGAAATAAATTTATTTAATCAGATGATTTTGCTTTATATTGGGGAAGACGGAAAAGTTCCACCAGGTGGAAATAAGTTATACCTGTACCTGGCAGCAGCTAAAAAGGTTATAACTCCCCTATGGCGAATGGCTAAAGTAGCCACCCTCTCTGAGTGGTATTCATTGATGACTGAGATATATTATCTAGAGAGAATAGTAGCTTCTAGAGCTGGAAGGATGTCACGATTTGAGCTCCAGTGGAGACCATGGGTTTTCTATATCTCACCTCTAGATGAAACATTTGTTCCCTGATAGAGCCATTTGAAAGTGACCAATTTTTATGATATGAATTTGATCAAGTGTCATTTGATATATAACAGAATGATGTTATAGAAACATGAACTGCCAACCCGAAGAACACCTTCCATGTATTGTAAGACAAAAGATCAATACTGTATAGATGTACTCTTGTTGTCATATATATATATATATATATATATATATATATATATAGACAAAGAACCTCTGTGCGCAACCACTGAGGCAAGGGTTACCCCAAAGGGCATTTGGGCTGGGAAGCCAAGCTTGTTAGGGTCACAGGTCAGAGCAGCCTTCATTACGTAAAGAGTCATGGATTGTATACACAGAGTCGTTGAGCAGGTCCACCTGTTAGAGCTGAGGTTGTTTAGAGCCTTCATTAAAGTTAAAGGGTGCCAACAGAAGCACCCTTCTGTTAGCACCCTTTGAAAACTGTGTGAGAGGCCTTTCGGCACCATGCAATTCTGCTTAAAGTTGGACCACCATAACATTCTGTGGTGATTTGCATATGCAGCCCATGATGATTTGCATTGTGGGGGCATGTGTGATTTTGTATTTTATATATATATATAACCATATATGAAACCAATAAAAAATAAAGACTATTAAAAAAAAAAGAAAAATCCCAGAAAAGTTAATGATCGAAAACATGTTTTGTTCAACTCGTCGTAACTCGGAAACCACAAATCCAATCAGAATGTAGCTTGCCACATCAATCGATCTACTCCACAGGACTACACATAACAAATTTTGTGCAAACCAATTGAACAGTTGCAAAGTTATTAAAGTACAACATTTTGAGTTTAACATAGAAGTGCCTACTCAACCTTAACTATAGGGGCACCCCTATAATATATATTCATTGCAAAAAACTTTGGTACTGCATCAGTTAGAGTTGATAGCACAACAACAAAAGTATGGAAATGACATGTTAAGGTTACCACCCCTACCACTCCCACCCTCCACCCCTCCACACAACAACAGACATCAGGGTGTGCCATGAGGTCAACAGACCCAACTCTCACCCCATTCCATGTGTAAACAAGCTGACATGCTGCAGTATAGGAGAATGGAGTGAGAGTTAGGCCTGATGACCCCATGGCACACCCCGATGTCTGTTGTTGTGTGGAGGGTGGAGGGGTTGGAGATGGGGTGGTAGGGGTGGTAACCCTAATATCACATTTCCATACTTTTGTCGCTGAGCTATCAACCCTAACTGATGCATTAACATAGTTTTCTGCAATGAATTTTCCTTCTTTTTGAGAAAGTGAAATGTAACATGTAACTGGAATGTGTTTGTGGGAGCACAGGCCCTCTGGGTCCTGCGCTCTCTTCACGTTGCCCATTTTTTTGTGTAATGGTATGTGTATGTGGAAGGATGGGCCCTCTGGGGCCCTGCACCCCACTCCTCTACACATAAATATGGAGCCATGCCAGCAGCCCCCATAGTACTGAAAGGAACCTTTGTAACACTCATTTGGCAATATCTCAGTTACTATATATAGCAACTATGGAAAAATTCCACTGCTGTTGTAATCATGACTTGAAACCTCCACACATGCCTGCGGGTAGCGTAAAATCCATATCTCGAATCATTTTTGAGATATGGCACCAAAAGGTGCCACACGGTGCTGCAGTGTTACCCTATGGGAAATTTCTCACCCCAACGTTGTAACTATGGCCCACCAAATGTTTTGGGACCAAACCACCAAAAGGCATATCGGGTGGGACCAGGGTTTGCCACCCTGCAAATTTCAGCCCAAAAGCACAATCCACCTTGGCACAATGAACTGACAAAGAAAATAACACCTGGAAAATGTTTTCATAGAAACATGGAAACATAGACTTTGACAGCAGATAAAGACCACTTGGCCCACCTAGTCTGGTCATTTCCCTACCTAATGGATAAGCCTCAGATCCTAGTTAACCAACAGCCTACTTCCTCCTACTCCCCAACAGAATTGCCTTAAGAAACATAGAATTTGATGGCAGATAAGGACCACTTGGCCCACCCAGTCTGCCCATTTCCCTACCTAATGGATAAGTTGCAGATCCTAGTTAACCAGCAGCCTACTTCTTCCTACCCCAACCCCCTAGAATTGCCTTATGACTGTCCCATGCATGCTTGAATTCCACCACTGTTTTGACTCCACAACCTCCTCTGGAAGGCCGCTCCATACATCCACACACCCTCTCTGTGAAAAATACTTCCTAAATTACCTCTGAGCCGCCCCTTCTATCTTCAAATTGTGCCCCTTGTTATTGCACACCCTTTTTTGAAAGATGCTACCCTCTTGAACTTTGTTGATTCCTTGAGGTACTTGAAAGTTTCTATCATGTCCCCTCTCCTCCTTTCCTCGAGGCTATACATATTAAGCTCCTTAAGTCTTTCTTCATGTTCTTCGGTGCAGACCCTGCACCATTTTAGTTACCCTCCTCTGGACAGCTTCCATCCTGTCTATGTCTTTGCAGAGATTGGGTCTCCAGAACTGCACACAGTACTCAGATGTGGTCTCACCAGCTATCTGTACAGAGGATAATAACTTGTTTTCTACTGGTGATGCCTCTCCTATGCATCCCAGTATTCCCCAGCCTCCTTGCTGCCCTCTCACATTGCTTGCCCACCTTTAGGTCATCTGATATGACTACCCCCAGGTCCCTTTCCATTTTTGTTGTTGTTAGTATCTCACCCCCATTGTGTACTCTTCCCTGGTTTTGTTTCCCAGGTGCATTACCTTGCACTTCTTAGCATTGAATCTAAGCTGCCATACATTTGACCATTCCTCTAACCTTGCCAAGTCCTTCTCATCCTTTCCACCCCACCTTGTGCATCAACTCTGTTGCAGATCTTTGTGTCATCTGCAAAGAGACATACTTTTCCTTCAGTCCCTCTGCAATGTCACTTATAAAGACATTGAAGAGGACTGGTCCTAATACTGAACCTCGGTACCCCACTACTAACCCCCTTTTTTCAGAGTGGACTCCATTTACTATTACTCTGTGTCCCATTCTCCAGCCAATCCTTTACCCAGGCTGTCATCTTGGGACCCACTCCCAGGCTGGCTAACTTGTATTAATCTTTTGTGTGGCACTGTGCCAATGCCTTCATAAAGTCTAGGTAGGCCATGTCCACAGCCCTCCTGATCAACTACTTTGGTCACCCAGCCAAAGAAATCTATCAGATTGTCTGGCATGACCTTCCCACTGTGAATCCATGCTGCCCAGGGTCCTGTGCCCTCTGGCCTCTAGATACACAACAATTCTTTCCTTCAGAAGTGATTCCATCATTTTCCTACCACTGAGGTTAAACCAACAGGTCTGTAGTTTCCTGCTTCTGCCTTGCTTCCACTTTTGTGAAGGGGAAATCACATCTGCCCTCCTCCAGTCCTCAGGTACCACCCCATCCTCCCATGATTTGTTAAAGAGGGTAGTCAGTGGTGTCACTAGTTCTTCCCTTAGTTCTTTTAGAATTCTGGGATGAATCCCATCAGGCCCCATTGCTTTGTCCACCTTCAGTTTTAAGAGCTCTTTCAGAACCCTTTCTTCTATAAATGGGCTGGTATCAACTTCTGTATCCAGAGTGTTTCTACTGTTTGTTTTAGGTACCTCCCCCTCTTCCTTTGTAAATACTGAGCAAAAATATTTGTTTAGTATCTCTGCCTTTCACAGTCACCCTCTTCCCACCCTCCTCTCCTTTATTAAGCCTCACTATCCCTCCCTTGGTCTTCTTCGCTCCCTGATGTACCTATAAAAGGTTTTATCCCCCTTCTTAACTGATTTGGCTATCTTTTCCTCAGTTTGGGCCTTTGCTGTTCTGACTGCCTTTCCAGCTTCCTTTTGCTTTAACTGATACAGTTCTCTGTCCTGTTCCTTCTGTGATTCCTTGTACTTCCTGAATGCTTTCTTTTTCTCTTGAACCTTCACTGCCACTTCCTTTGAGAACCATAGTGGTTTCTTACCTCATTTCATTTTGTTTATTTGCTTTACACAAAGGCTTGTTACCTCTGTGATGGCAGTTTTATTATTCCCATTGTTCTTCCACCCTCCTTCCTGCCCATTTGCTAGTGCATTCCTTAGGCACTCACCCATTTTGGCAAAGTCAGCCTCCTAAAATCCAGTACCTTTGTCTTTCTATGGCTTGACTCTATTGCTGTGTTTATTGTGAACCATACTGTTCGATGGTCGCTAGTTCCCAGATGGCTACCCACTTCTACATCTGTGATCCTCTCTTCATCTCCATTTGAGAGAACCAGATCTAAGATTGCTCCCTCTTGAGTGGGCTCCAATACTAATTGTCTAAGGCATGCCCCCTGTAGGGCGTCTAAAATAACCCCACTCTTAGAAGTGGCTGCTGCAACTGCACTCCAGTTAACATCTGGCATATTCAGATCACCCATCAGCAATATCTCCCCTTTATCTGCCATTCCAAGTATACTTTCTATCATTTCCTTGTCCATTTCCTCCCCCTGAGAGGGGGGTCTGTATACGACCCCTGTGCGGATTGTGGTGCCATTGCTTGCCTCCAAATTGACCCACAGTGCTTCTTATCCGCCCTGCTTACCCTTTTGTTCTGTTGCTTTGATTTCTTCTCTTATGTAGAGAGCTACTCCTCCTCTTTACCCTCCCTGTCCCTCCTATAGATAGTGTATCCTGGTATGTTTACGTCCCAGTCATGGTTCTGTGTACCATGTTTCTGTGACTGCCACGATATCCAGATCTTCCTCCTCCATCAAGGTCACTAATTCAGGAAGCTTGTTACCCAGACTACGGGCATTGGTACTCATTGCTCTCCATTTTTGATGGCTTTACCTCCTCTGTAGCGCATCCCCCACTGACCTTTCTACCTTGGTCTTTTTCTCATTTAGTACCCTGTTTTGTAGGGGAGGCTGGAATTTTCCTGCTGCTTATCAGTGCCTCCCCTTGACTAGTTTAAAGGCTTGCCAATGAAGCATTTAAACCGATTGCCCAAAGACTTGTTCCCTTCCTGGACAGATGCAGACCATCCTGCCAGTAGTAGTGTCCTCCAGGTGGAACCCCAGTCCCAATGAAGCCAAACCCTGTGCTCCACACCATTTTTTCAACCATTTGTTAAACTGCATGGTGCAAAGAACCTCGCCTTACCCATGCCACTGACAGGCAGTACCTCTGAGAAGGATACTGCTGTGTGCTACTTATCTTAAGCCCTCCCCAACTCTACAAAGTCCTTCTGCACTGCTCTAACCTCATGATGAGCTAAGTCATTTGTCCCTAGGTGGACAATGATGTCCAGCTCAGACTCCAGTGCAACTGTTCTCGTGATCCTAAGGATGTGCTTCCTGTCCTCCAAGCCATGGCACCAGGCAGGCACCTTACTTCAGTTTTCCCTGCTACCCCCAGTTCTATCCCCCTAATAATTGAGTCCCCCACTAGGAGCTGCTTTCTTTCCCTGTGGTACCCTCTGCCTCCTTCCTGAGGGCCTCCCTTGTGACAGTTGTCTGCACCCTCCTTAGTTTCCTCTGCAGGTGTATCCATAGGGGAGCTATGCTCCCAGAATGGTGTATGGATTGTGGCATGGAACAACTGACTGGGTGTGCCTCTGTTCCACCATCCTCACCCTCCTGAGCCCACTGTGGTCCAACTGCTGTGCTTTTGCAATCTCTGAGGAAGTGGTGGTGGCTCTGGTGCTCCTGGATGGGAGAGGTCCTTCCTACTGTCCAGTGGCCTGGGGGAAGGTCCCCATACTACTGTCCAGTGTGGCCAGAAGACGGGCAACTTCCTCCCTCTGGGCAGAGAGTTGTCTGCAAATAGGGCAGCATCTCAGCCTCCAGAAAGACTCCCAGAAGACTGCTGCCCCACAGCCATTACATTGCACTACTCTCCACATTTTTTTTGTGTGTGTGTGATTGGTTTGTAATATAGGAATAGATATATATTTATATTACACAATGTGTATGCTTATATTGTCAATGCAGTGTGCTAGAGAGGATAGGACAGTGACATGCACCTTGCACTCTTGAGGAAATGATGTCAGAACCCCAGGTATAAAGGAACTATTTCCAGGGGTGGGTGGGGTGAGTGGTGGGAAGGGTTGGGCCTAAACTGTGCCCTCACAAAACAATCAGCTAAAAGCTCTGACCCACTGCTGCAATGAGTGCCTTCCTGTCAGCAAGATGCCCTACACAACAATTTGATGAGAAATACCCTGCTAATCAGACAGAGAAAATCCACACATCCAAGTCAGACACAGGTAAACCTCCCCAGCCCCAAAACAGGCCTGGTGGTTTGTGCTCTGAGACTGTCAGACCAAAATAAGTCAGCTGTGCTTTAAACTCTTCCTGCACTGAAAATCTTAAGAATTGTAACAAACAAAACGTAAACCTAGATCCACCACCCTCTGTTGCTCGAAAGACTGTCTTTTCCTGTTTCACACTGCAGGTTTTCTGTGACCACTCCTTAACCCCAGTAACTTTGTTAAAAGAGTTTAACTATCACAAACTCCTACGCACCAGTAAATTATTTAAAATAGTTTCTGTCCCAAAATCCTAGTAGTCAATCCAGCTACCCCCAAGGGACAACCAGAATGCAGTATTCAAACACTTATGAGGTTACTTCCAAGATAAGCCGAGTTTGCAAGTTTCTTTTTCAACTCCTCAGCCACCTTTAATTCATTTAAAAATAGTTTAACTGTCAGCAAATCCTAGTAGACAATCTAGCTACCTCAGGACCTACCCAAATGCAGTATTTAAATCTTTCTGAAGTTACTAACAAGATAAACAGAGTTTGCAAGCCCCTTCTTGGTTAAATACTAAATAAATATGTGAATAAAAAGCAATTACCAAGGGTAGTTAGTTTCACCTCCCACAGAATTAAGCAAAAGTGCACGTTTGTTGCAGATATCAAGTGCAATATAGAATTTCACACACAGCTCAGTTGAAGAAAGTAGTGTCCTTCCAGCTCCAGAAAATGTGCTTTGTGTCTTTGAAAATTGCAGCCTACAGTAGCTTATAGTAATCTGATCTAGTCTGGATATCTCCACCCAGGGCAATCTGTTGCCAATGGTTATGATGTAGCCCTTCCTGTTCCAATACAACCTGTTTGGTCTGAAACAATGTTCTGCCCCTAAGGCTGTCTGTGTTTCAATTCACACTGCAGGTTTTTCTGTGACCACTCCTTAACCCCAGTAACTTTGTTAAAAAGAGTTTAACTATCACAAACTCCTACGCACCAGTAAGTTATTTAAAAATAGTTTCTGTCCCAAAATCCTAGTAGTCAATCCAGCTACCCCCAAGGGACAACCAGAATGCAGTATTCAAACACTTATGAGGTTACTTCCAAGATAAGCAGAGTTTGTAAGTTTCTTTTTCAACTCCTCAGCCACCTTTAATTCATTTAAAAATAGTTTAACTTGTGCCTTATGTCTGTCCGATGCATTCTTCAATTCCCTCACTGTTTTTGACCCCACAACCTCCTCAGAAAGGCCGTTCCATGCATCCACCACCCTCTCTGTGAAAAATTACTTCCTCACATTGTCCCTGAGCTGCCCCTCTCTGTCTTCAGATTGTGTCCCCTTGTTCTTGCACATCTCTTTTTCTGAAAGATGCTACCCTCTTGAACTTTGTTGAGTCCCTTGAGGTACTTGAAAGTTTCTATCATGTCCCTCCTGTCCCTCCTTTCCTCAAGGGTATACATATTAAGCTCTTTCACGCTCTCTCTTCATATGGCTTCTGTTGCAGATCCTGCACCATTTTAGTTGCCTCCTCTGGACTGCCTCCAACCTGTCTATGTCCCTGTGGAGATGGGGTCTTCAGAACTGAATGCAGAACTCTAGATGAGTCTCACAAACTGTCTGTACAGAGGGATAACAACTTTCTGTTTTCTACTGGTGATGCCTCTCCCTATACATCCCAGTATCCGCCAGTCATCCTTACTGCCTTCTTACATTACTTACTTACCTTTAGGTCATCAGATATGACTACCCCAGGTCCCTTTCCATTTTTTGTTGTTGTTAATACCTCCCCCATTGTGTACTCTTCCCCTGAGTTTTTGTTTCCCAGGTGCATTACTTTGCTCTTCTTTGCATTAAATCTAAGCTGCCATACTTTTGACCATTCCTCCAACCTTGCCAGATCCCTTCTCATCTTTTCCACCCCCCTTGTGTACCAACCCTGTTGCAGATCTTTGTGTCATCTGCAAAGAGACATACTTTTCCTTCCAGTCCCTCTGCAATGTCACTTAAAAAGACATTAAAAAGGACCAGACCCAGTATCTGAATCCTGTGGTAACCCACTACTAACCCCCTTTTCTTTGGATTGGACTCCGTTTACTATTACCCGCTGTGTCATGTTGTCCAGCCAATTTTTAACCCAGGCTACCACCTTGGGACCCACTCCCAGGCTGGCTAATTTGTTTATTAATCTTTTGTGTAGGACTGTGTCAAATGCATTGCTAAAGTCTTGGTAGACCATGTCCACAGCCCCTCCTTGGTCTACTACTTCGGTCATCCAGTCAAAGAAATCTATTAGATTCATCTGACATGACCTTCCTGCTGTGAATCCATGCTGCCTTGGGACCTGTGCCCCGCTGGTCTCTAGGCACTCAACAATTCTTTCTTTCAGAAGTGATTCCATCATTTTCCCTACCACTGAGGTCAAGCTAACAGGTCTGCAGTTTTCTACCTCTGCTTTGCTCCCACTTTTGTGAAGGGGAATCACATCTGCCCTTCTCCAGTCCTTTGGTACCACACCATCCTCCCATGATTTGTTAAAAGGGTAGTCAGTGATGTCACCAGTTCTCCCCTTAGTTCTTTGAGAATTCTGGGATGAATTCCATCAGGCCCCAATGCTTTGTCCACCTTCAGTTTTAGGAGTTCTTCTGTGAAAGAACTAGTATCGACCTCCATCCAGAGTGCATCTATTGATTGGATTAGGTACCTCCTCTCCTCTCCTCTTCTTTTGTGAATACTGAGCAGAAGTATTAGTTCAGTATCTCTGCTTTTCACTGTCCTCTCACTCACCCACCCTCCCTTTTCGAACATTGTTTTGTGAAAACAGAAATGTTTCGTGACATTCCTATACCTTATAATGACATATTTTCATGCACAAAAATATTTTTGAGCCACCTTTTATTTTGTGCGTGATCACTGTCACACACACAAAAAAATTTTTGAGAAAACAAATAGCAAAATGGTGGAAATATTTTGAAAAACATATTTCAGGTTACCTGCACAAAAATTGATGCCAGGGTAATGTTCCCCAGGGCCGATTGGGTAAACACAGATGTTGATGTTTACCAAGGGTTAGTATTTTTCGATTTACAACATTTTTGTCTCTCACTAGCTGAAAATAAGATGGCAGCAGCATGAAACAAAATCCAGAGCACGAAAACAAACACGTTGTCATAAAAGTTTTCATCGTGCACATATATAAATTTTCCCATAGGCTAAAGGGGACATGAAAAGTTGCATAACTTTTGAATGGATTAATATTTTTTCACCAGATCTTCAAAAGGCACCACTTTGACCCAGGCCACATATACACATGCACATTTGAATCCAAACAGATGCATCTTTCAATCTGTCAAGCATGATGAAAAAAATGCACAAAATTTGAGGATTTTTCACATTTTTGACACTCTGCAGTTCCACAGCCGTACATCTGACTGAAATGAAACAATGATACAATGATCTATGGTTGGACGCTGCACATTCAAAATTTCAGGCAAATCGGACAAAATGTTGCAAAGGTATTAGAGTGCAAACTTTGGAGTTTAACATAGAATTGGCTCCAAGTAACCTTAACTATAGTGGCACTACTGTGTCACTATCATTCATATATATATATATATATATATATATATATATATATATATATATATGGGATACATAATGGTCTGGACTGTGATATGGCAAATATCACATAAGTGAACAGTGACCTCAGGGATATCTCACAGTGGTGGGCGTGGCGGAGCCACGGTATTCTGGTCACTGTTCATAAAGATTTTAGATATGTGCCATATCTCAGTCCAGACCATCATATATTCTTTTTATACAATAGGCTTTTTAGTCTGGTTGAGAGGTTCGTTCAGTGATATTTTGTAGTTATCTGCCTGTGTGGTGGTTGTTCTCAGTTTTGTATGCCTGTGAATGAGTGTTGTGTGTGGGTTTTGATTGGTTGTATTTTTGAATGAGCTTGCTGTGCTGTGGTATGACTGGTCTGTGTCATTATCCATATGTTTGCGTGCATTGTTATTGCTGTATTGGGACATTGGGGTGGGGATTTCTGGGTTTGTTCAGCGTGGAATATTTTTTTCTGGGTATTGGTGTTGGTTTGGGGGTCTATTCATGTGCTTTTTTTAGTTAATTTCAGTGTTTTCTTTAACACTGTGATGCTTAATGCAAGATATATTTATTTTTCGTTGAGTTCTCACCAGTCACTGTTACTGTCACTGGAGCTGCAGCTGTTAGTTGTTCCGATGCGGTCTGCTTCTGCTTCGGTCTTCAGTTCGGTACGGGTAGTCAGTGAGTATTCCACAGGGTTGCTGAGGTGCTGCAAGTGCTTGAAGTTTAGTGTGGTATCTCAAAATTTTACTTTGTATCTGACAGTCTCTGGTGAAAGGGTTTCCTGACGTATGCACTGTGGTGATATCAGGTGCTGAGATGCACCATATGCACATCAGTTTGATATCACTGCAGTGTATTAGTCACCTGCAATTTATCTCACTGTGTTAAAGATACACATTTTTCACACTGTTTATCACCTCACCCCATTGTATAAATATATTTATACAGTAGGAGTGAGATGATAAACAGTGTGATAAAAACATGTATCTTCAACACAGTAAGATAAATTGCAGGTAACATATGCACTGTGGTGATATCAAACTGATATACATATGGTGCATAAGACAGCACCTGATATCACCACAGTGCATACGTCAGGAAACCCTTTCACCAGAGACCGTCAGGTACAAGGTAAAATTTTGTGGTTCCACACTAAATTACAAGCACTTGCAGCACCTCAACAACCCCGTGGAATACTCACTGACTCCCCGTGCCGAACTGCAGACCAAAGCAGATGCAGACTGCATCGTTACAACTGACAGCTGCAGCTCAAAAGTCCAGTGATGGCAACTGGCAAGAACTCAGCAAAAAATTTATATATCTTGCACTAAGCATCACAGTGTTAAAGAAAATGCTGAAATTAACTGAAAAAGCAAACGACTAGACCCCCAAAACAACAGCAATACCCGGAGCAAAAAACAAACTCTACGCCAAACAAACCTGGAAATCCCCGCCCCAAACAACACATTGACAATCAATACACATGCACAAATGCACACACAGCAATACCAACCAATCACATAACCGGAAAACAATCCGTTCAAAAATACAACCAATCAAAATCCACACACAACACTCGTTTACAGGCATACAACGCTGAGAACAGCCACCACACAGACTGGTAACTATAAAATATCACTAAACAAATCTCATAACCAGACTAAAAAGCCTATTGTATAAATAGAATACATGATGGTCTGGACTGAGATATGGCACATATCTGCACTCGTGAACAGCAACCTCGGGTATCATTACTCATGGCTCTGCTACGTTCTGCCACTTGTGAGATATCCCGAGGTCACTGTTTATTTGTGTAGATATTTGCCATATCACACTCAGACCATCATGTATCCCCTATATGTGAAAAATTACTCACCTTAGTAATATTGTTTCTTCCAGTGTATTCTTCTATATTCATAACTGTATGCAGTCTGCCTCCTAAGTAGAACTGCCCAGAGAAATGGAACTATATGCAAATGATAGAACCTATCATTGCTCGAGAACATATCCAAACTGCTGCCCTTATGTATTGCAACATTCTAGCAATGTCTCAGATTTCGATAACAGCCTACAAGGCAGAAGAACTACATATCTATCTAATACTACCTATGAAACAGAAAGGAACCTACTCCTAAAATCCAAATATAAGCCCTAGTGGCTAGTCAATTACAATGCTAAAATAATTCAAACTTTCAGCATGGACACACATGTAACCAAAGAATAAGCAGATAAATCCCACCAAAGTTAAAAATGTACTCCAGTAGCATGTACATGCATATTAAAATCCAAGAAAAAATCAGTAGACATGCTGAGGCTCTGGTTCTGGTAGGCAGGGTAGGAGAGTTATGAATATAGAAGAATATACCAGAAGAAACAATATTACTAAGCTGAGTAATTTTTTTCTTCTAACCCCATGTATTCTTCTATATTCATAAGTGTATGCAGACTTCAAAGCAGTACCTTTGGAGGTGGGCAGAGAACCTATTTAGGAAAGAGGCTCTACAGGAGTGCTATTCTAAATCCGGTATCACTTCTGGACTGTTTGTCCAGGCTGTACTGTTTAGTGAAAGTATGTACTGTCCTCCACGTGGCAGTTTTGCAGATGTCCAGTAGGGGGACATCCATTGAAGCTGCTATGAAAACAGCTATTCCTCCAGTTGAGTGGGCCCTAAATCCTGATGGGACCTGCTTGCCTGCTTATTCATAACAAACTGTATACAACTGACTATCCAATGAGAGATTGACCTCTTGGTAGCTGGTGTACCTTTTTTTTACATTCCATAGGTGAGGAATAACTGTTGTTTATCCTCCCTGTGATCTTTAGTGTGAGATATGTAATAGATCAGAGTCCTCTTTACATCAAGACTGTGGAGTCTGCACTCACCTGAAGTAGAATGTTCAGCCAAAACACTGGTAGTGTAATGGATTGGTTCAAATGATAATCTGACACCACTCTGGGGAGGAATTTTCTATTTGTCCTGAGTACCACTTTATCATTGTGGAAAGACAAGTAGTCCTTTTCTATACATAGAGTCTGAAGCTCACTTATCCTTCTAGAAGAAATTATAGCCACTAAAATACAGTTTTCCATGTAACATACTGGAGGTGAGCTGAGGACATAGGTTCAAAAGGTGGCCTCGTGAGTTGAGCAATACAAAGTTCAAGTCCCACCCAGGGACAGGTTCCCTGATGGGTGGATATGTGTGACACAAACCTTTGAAAAACTTCTTAAAAATAGGATCAGCTGCTACAGAGGTGGTTCTATCCACAGAAATGTAAGCAGAGATAGATGCCAAATGAACCCTTAAGGAAGTATGCTTAAGGCCCTGACCATCAAGAAAGTGAGATATTCAAGGAGAGTTGGAATTCTTGCTGAGGCAGGTTCGATGCTGTGCAAGTTGCACCAAGAGACAAACCTTTTCCATTTAGCTGAATAGGTTTTCTTAGTCGAGGGTTTCCTATACCCCTTAAGTATGTGCAAAACTGCTTGGGAAAGACTTAGATTTGCAAATTCTGTGTCTTCAAGAGCCAAGATTTAAGACTGAGGGAGTTGAGGTTTGGATACCCTATTTTCCCTTGGTGGGAGGTCAACAGGTTGTGCCTCTGAGGGAGATATATTGGTTTGGATACCGACATGAATAACAGGAGAGGGTACCAATGCTGTCTGGACCAATTTGGGGCAATCAGGATCATCAAAGCAGACTGAGACCTGAGCTTGATCAGGACTTTGAGAATGAGAGGGAATGGGGAAAAGCATACAGGCTTCTTCCCAACTAGTCCAGTGCTATGGCATCTATTGGGTTGTGCCCTTGCAGGAGGCCTGCAACAAAACAGTGGTAGGCTTGTGGTTCTCAAGAGGCAAAGGTCCACCTCTGGGGTACTCCACCTTCTGAAAACTGAATTTATTACCTGTGTGTTCAAGAACCACTCGTGGTGACCTTGACTGATTCTGCTGAGGGCATCTGCCAGTATATTGTCCTTCCCTAGGATGTGAATAGCTTGCAGGGCTGTTTTTAGAGAGTATGCCAGGTCCTGCAATTTCTTGGCCTCTGCGCTTAGAGGATCTGATCTTGTGCCACCCTGCTCATTAACATTGTTGTGGTATTGTCTGTCCTGACTTGCACCACCTTGCCCTGCACCAGATGAGCAGAGGTCTTTAAAGCTAGAGGGTACAGCTGCAGCTCTAAGAGATTTATGTGAAGAAGAGACTCTGCTTGGATCAAGTCCCAGGGATGGTGTGTTCTCCATATGGGTGCCTCATCCCAATAGAGATGCATCTGTTAGATAAAGGAAGGGTTCTCCTCTGGAAAAGGACTCTTGCCTTAAGTTGTCTGAATTTTTCCACCACTGTAAGGCTTGAATAACAGCCTCTGTTACTGGGACTGTTTTGACATATTGGCTCTTTTCTGTGACCAGTGAGATCTGAGGTGAGACTGTAGATCTCTCATTCTGTATCTTGCCCCTGAGACGGTGCACTGTTGCTGCAGCTATGACCCAGAATCTGCAGATACTGTCTTGCTGGGTAAGGCTGGTTTAGCTTGAAAGAAGCATCTAGGTTGAAAATACTTTTCACCCTGTCCTGAGGAAGGAATGCTCTTCCCTGGATTGTATCCAGCTCTGCTCCTATGAATTGCAGCACTTAAACAGGAGTAAGAACAGACTTTTGCTGGTTTATCAGGAATCCTAGGGATTGCAGAAGATGCACTGCTGATTGCAAATGCTCTGAGACCTGTTGTGAGGACTTGCCCACAAGCAGCCAATTGTCCAGATAAGGGAAAACTAAAATACCAGACCTTCTTAGATGTGCCACCACTACAGCTAGGCACTTTGTGAATACCCATGATGCTGAGGTCAGATTGAAGGGAAGGGAAGTGAACTGGTAATGGCCTGAAAGGAGTCTGAACTTGAGATACTTTCTGTGAGACTGCCTTATTGGGATGTGAAAATAGGCATCCTTTAAATCTAAAGCTGCCAGCCAATCCCCTTGCTGGATAACTAGTAGTATGGACGACAGAGTGACCATTTTGAACTTTGGCTTCACTAGAAATTTGTTGAGGGATCTGAGATCCAGAATGGGTCACCACTCCCCATTTTTTGGGGAGTCAGAAAGTAACGGGAATAGAAATCTTTTCCCCTGAGATGCACTGGCACAGGTTCCACTGTTTCATGTGGAGCAATGTTTACACCTCGTTTTGTAAGAGTTTTCCATCCATGAGGGAAGTTGGCTTGAACATTTTCGATTTTAAAGGAGGAAGGGATTTGAAGCATGGGACAAACCCTGACTTACCACATCCAGAACCCACTTGTCTGTGGTGATGGAAACCCAAGTCTGGAGGAAGTAAGTTAGCCTGCCCCCTACTGGTACTGAGGAGGCGACCTCAACCGACTGGTCAGGGATTTTGTTTTGGGGGTGCCTGAGCTTGGGCAGAATGTGAGCCCCTTCTGGAACCCCTCCTGCCTCTAGAACTGAAGTATCCGGTCTGCTGTGGGTAGGAGTGCTGCTGGAAAGCAGCTTGGCCCCAGTAAAAAGGCCTCCCATAAAAGGACCTTCCCCTGCTTCCCCTTCCATAAAGCCTATAGGAAGGGGTCAGCCTGTCCCTGGAGGATTTACTTTTGTAGGTGGCCTTGTATTCATCCACCTTTTTCATGTAATCTTCCGTGTGTTTGCCAAACAGGGAGTTGTTCTCCACAGGAAAACCCATGGCCTTGGCCTGGGTATCCTGGGTTAGATTAGTGGCCCTAAGCCATGCCAGTCTTCATAGAGCCACTGACAAAGCCATCCATCTGGCAGCATTGTCACTGGCATCAGCTGCCATCTAGAACTGGTATTTAGCAGCTTCCAGACCAGATTTAGCTGTCTCTGCCAGGTCGTCAGAGAGGGGCGAGGAAGACTTCTCTGACATAGCCAGTACTGTTTGCCACAGTGTTTTCTGATACTGTGCTGCATAAGCCTGGTAATTAGCCTGCCTCACACCCAAGGAGGCAGTTAAATAACCCTTCTTAGACAGACGTCTATTTTCTGGAATCCTTCTCAGGAGGGTGGGAAGAGAGAGAGAACCTCGCCTTTTCACAGGCTGCTGCTGAACTATACCTTGATGGTCAGGGTGAGAGTATAAGAACCCTGCCCCTTCCTTCTCCAACTGGTATTTCTTATCAGACTTCTTAGCTATAGGAGGGATAGAATTAGGAGTCTGTAAAATCTTTAACAAGTCTTTTTTAAAGAACTTGTTCATTGGCAAAAATACATTTTTTGTGGGTGTTAAACCCAACAACTCTAAATATTCAACATCCTCATCATCATCAATAACTTCGCTGGTAGCCAAATCCAAGGCATCCACTATTTTTCTCACAAAAGAGGAGTGAGATGAAAAAACCTCTGGTTGAGGAGAAGAACCAAACTCCTGCTCAGGTGAGATTTCAGGCTCTGTAGGCTCATCCTGTTCAGGATCCATCTCACCATAATCTTCACATTCAGGCTCCTGTACTTCAAGGGTAAGAGCTGGAGCAGGAGGCCTTGGAGAAACAGGCTGAACAGGCAGGATACCCTGTAAAGTCTGAAAACTTTCATAGCCTGAGCTATCTCCTCTGCAGATGGCAGGCTGTGAGACACTGTAGAAACCCCTTGAGGTGCAGGAGCCTGGGGTTCTAAATGTTTGGTTTTCCTGGACTTTTTGGAGGGGGCCAGAGAGTCAGCCGGACCACTCCCCCTTTTTAAATTGCCAGAAGCACCCTTATCAGGGGTGGTTACAGAAGGCAAGGCAATTTCATTAGTATGTTTTGATGGCTGGTTAGAGCCAGATGGACCACTGTCCACTTTTTCTTTAGCCTTTCCATTCTTTTCTCAATTGTTTTTTGAGGAAATGACTTACATATAGTACAATTTGCTGAAAAATGTTCAGATCCCAAGCAGACTAAACATGAATCATGTTTTTCAGCTTTTGCAAACACTTTCCCACACTTGATACATTTTTTAAAACCTGGGGGCCCAGTCTTTTTCTTTGGTTTTTCTTGTAATTCCATTTCCAGGAGAAAAAACAGTAACTATATATTAGTATTCAAACAGATGGTTTTCTTTTTTTTTTTGTTGGTTCAGGAACTGGTTAAGGATCCGAGAAAGAACCGATAACTTTTCAAAACTGAACTAGGTCAGCGGTTCACCAGAACCGGAGTATCAGTTCAAAGGAACTGCCCACACAGATCCACAAAATACAGATAAATTCAAAATTGACAGAAATTAGACTATAATAATGCTAAACTATGGTGAAATATGCTGAAATTAACTAAGAAAACCCACTCACACAATTCTAGGCAGAGGATAAGACCTCTGCTGGGAGTAGGTTCTGCTGAGCAGATGCTGTAGCTCACTGGACTGAGCCACAGCAGCAGAAACCCAAGCACTGTATTTGGGACTGGGTTTGATTCTTGGTCACAGACATTTAATTTTTTCCACAATTTATGCGCTCCCCGAGTTGGACCCCCCCCCCCCGGAGTTGAGAATCTTTAGTGGGGGGAGGTCCAGGGGATGTGGGGGGCAAAGTCCCCACAGAAAAAAGACTTATGCCACATGGCAAAATCGTGCTGTATTGGCAGCACACTTCATATGCGACATAATGTCTTGTGACATTATGACCCCATGCCTGGCCGCACCACTATAATTCATTGCTAAAACTGCATTAATTTTCCAGTTAGGGTTTAACTTAATGCCACAAAAACAGGTGTAACCCCCCTGCAAATGGGGGTTCCCAAAAGACTTCCAGGAGCTTGCTTGAATGCTCCAAGCCTGAACGGTGTTTGGCATTTAAGCCATTTATCAGTGAGTGTTTTTAGAGCCTCTGGTACTGTCTCTTTAAGAGCTGTCTGCTTGCAGACATAATTAGTTTGTATGGGGGGACTGTGTGCTTCTCTGAGTACCACTCGAGCTGCTGCCAATTCACTTCATTTTGCAGTCACTAGGAGTGCAAAGGAACCTATCTGAAAGACGAACTGTTTGCCAGAAATTATTTAGAGTAATAATGAAATTACAGTTTGTCTAACCTGCTTTCTTTGCAGTCAGAACTGTGTCTGCTAGTTCCCATTCTAGTTTTGAACTGCTGAACTGGACCAATCAGTGTGGGTAAGCTAGCTCTAAAATGGTGCCTTGGACGAATCAGAACTTGGACTCATAATCTGAGCCAGCCACAAGAGGATTGTATGGGCAGTGACTCTGGGAGATGTAGTTTAGACTTCAGTGCCTTTTTGGACCAACAGCAGCAGTCTATTGTGAGTGACAGCCAATCCAGTCAAGAACTGGGAGGAACTCAAAGGAAGTGCCCGGTTTTGTCGGTTGGAGTTTCAGTTGAGCTTTGGCAGTGAAGAAGGAAGGAGCCCTGTGCTTTTTCAGTGTGCAGTTTTAGTCAAAAAACGTGTGTAAGACCCAGAGTTCCGGTCTGCAGCTTGTGTAACAGCTTGTTAGGACTGAATCCGTCCTGTGAAAAGAATCAAAGGATCTCTGAAGAGTAGAAACCAGGCTCACCCTGTAGAAGACTGGAGGAATTGCGGTCTGTAGTTTCTGCTTCTGCCTTGTTCCCACTTTTGTGAAGGGAATCACATCTGCCTTCTCCAGTCTTCGGGTACCATCCCATCCCCATGATTTGTTAAAGAGAGCAGTCAGTGGTGTCACTAGTTCTACCCTTAGTTCTTTTTAGAATTCTGGGATGAATCCCATCAGGCTCCATTGCTTTGTCCACCTTCAGTTTTAAGAGTTATTTCAGAGCCCTTTGTTCTGTAAATGGGCCGGTATCAACTTCTGTATCCAGAGTGTTTCTACTGTTTGTTTTAGGTACCTCTCCGACTTCCTTTGTAAATACTGAGCAAAAATATTTGTTTAGTATCTCTGCCTTTTCACAGTCACCCTCTGCCCACCCTCCCTCCTCTTTATTAAGCCTCACTAACCCTCCCTTGGTCTTCCTTCGCTCCCTGATGTACCTATGAAAGGTTTTATCCCCATTCTTAACTGAGTTTGCTATCTTTTCCTCGGTTTGGGCCTTTGCTGTTCTGACTGCCTTCTAGCTTCCTTTGCTTTAACTTATACAGTTCTCTGTCCTGCTCCTTCTGTGATTCCTTGTACTTCCTGAATGCTTTCTTTTCTCTTGAACCTTCACTGCTACTTCTTTTGAGAACCGTAGTGGTTTCTTACATCGTTTCATTTTGTTAATTTGCTTCACACAAAGGCTTGTTACCTCTGTGATGGCAGTTTTATAATTCCCATTGTTCTTCCACCCTCCTTCCTGCCCATTTGCTAGTGCATTCCTTAGGCACTCACCCATTTTGGCAAAGTCAGCCTCCTAAAGTCCAGTACTTTTGCCTTTGTATGGCTTGACTCTATTGCTGTGTTTATTAGAACCATACTGTTCGATGGTCGCTAGTTCCCAGATGGTTACCCACTTCTACATCTGTGATCCTATCTTCATCTCCATTTGAGAGAACCAGGTCTAAGATTGCTCTCTCTGAGTGGGCTCCAATACTAGTCGTCTAAGGCATTCCCTTGTAGAGCATCTAGAATAACCACACTCTTTGAAGTGGCTGCTGCAACTGCACTCCAGTTAACATCTGGCATATTCAGATCACCCATCAGGAATATCTCCCTTTTTCTGCCATTCTAAGTATTCTTTCCATCATTTCTTGTCCATTTCTCCCTGAGAAGGGGGTCTGTGGTTACAGGTAAGTATCTTTTATTAAACTTACTATTGTTACAATCTCAGTTCCATTTTGAAGCTTAGCCACTGAGGAGTGCAAAAGCCCTGACCTTAAAATTAGCATTTTGATGCCATAAGATGGGTACGGGCTGTGGTGCTTTTAGAATGCCAGAATGATCAGGAAAGTGTCTCTGCCTTAACATATAATTCTTTAACTTTGCAGGCAGTTGTACTTGTTAAGGGGGTTATAGAAATGTAATACTACCACCATAACATGCACCCTTGCCGCAAAATCACAGGCTTTGTATTAAGGCAGATGCTCTCTGGTTATGCTGGCATGCTATTAAAAGCACTGTGCCCTATTTTGCATCATCAAAATGTATTTTGGAAGCAGGGCTTTGACGCTAAGCTCCAATACAGAATGGTGAGCATAGCAACAGTAAGTTAATTAAGTAAATAATTCACATCTGATTAACTCCTCTAAATCCTACCTAAGTTCTCCTCCCTCTCTGTGGGGTGACCTTACTTCCAAGTTACTCATACCAGCTAATCACATCCTTCTCTCCTTTCACACTTGTCCCAACTTGTTGACTGTATACTGTTCTCTAATTCACTATTCCGCATCTTCAGCTAAGGATGTTATATTGCTGTAATTGTAATGCCTTTATATATTTACACTTATACAAATTCTATCACTGCATACTGCTTATGAATCTCTATTCCGCTATTACCGCCGGATTTTGGAATGTGTATTTGTACTTTCTGTTTATATATATTTTGCTGCTGTATTTTCCCACTTCCCTTTCCTCCGGTTTACTGCTATGTAATATGTTTTACTTACATGTGTGTGTGTCCTTTAGAAAATGGGTAGGGAAATTGCAGCAATATCATTAGCTGAACAGTATCACATGACCCTGTGTCTATCAGAGCGCGAACGCAAACCTGCACTTTTACCCCCTCCAAAACAATTTTTACATTTTATAAGATAGATAAACCACTCTAAGGTGTGCAGTCACTTTGATATACGCACGCCTTGGGTGGATGATGCACTCGCCATGGACTTATGCGTAACAACGCACACCAAGGCGTATGTATATCAGAGCGCAACCGCACACCTCAGAATGGTTTATCTATTACATATATATATATATATATATATATATATATATATATATATATATATATGTGTTATGTATGTATATTTATTGCTGTATTCCCCCACCCAGGTTGCACCTGGAAACAAGTCTCGCTCAGTGTGCCTCCTGGTGAAACATTTTCAAATAAATAAAATAAATATAAATCGCCGGCCCAGTGGCACTAGGAAAGTACTCATACATTTCTGTGGAAGACTTGGGTTTCTCTGTTGTGCTGACTCATACTGGGCCAAAAGTGCGGAACGCTGCAAAGGGAACAATGATACAGAAGGTGAGTGCTTTTGTACCTCTGTGTTAACGCCTCTTTGTGGGATCAAGGGTAGGCCTGATGTCATGAGTAGCCTTGAGACATCTTGCACTGGCACAGATTTTGGTGGAGGGTCATGATCAGGTGAAGGAGGTGGGTGGGTTCACAAGGGGAAAGGCTAGCAAGATCAGAATGTAAGGTGACCTGAGTGCCACAATGATATATGAGGCCATCCAGGCTTAGTGCCCCATAAAATGCAGAACTTTCTACTATCATTACTTAGTACTGGAGGGAGAAACTTAGCCCTGTTGAAATAGGGAGCAAGTTCCCAGGAAACACAGCTTCACCCACAAAAAAGTCTTGACTCCATCCATCTGAGACTTTATTTTAGAGGGAGTCTTAATTAAATGACTTGGGGTGGAAAGACTGTTGTCATTGGGGGATGTTGCAGATTTTCAGGGGTACTGGGTCAATCTTCCGTATGCAGTATGGAGTATTCAATCCCTGCACCACACACAGTGGGGAATAGAGTGACAGGGTACAAAACAACGCAAGGAAGCAGGGTGTGTGAATCCTATTGCTGCCTGTCTGAGGCAAGAAAATTTCATGGAAGGACAAGTCCAAAAGAGAGCTAATTTCATTATAATGAATAGGGCAAGTGAAAATTAAGCTACAGTCATGCTTGGGAAAGTCCTAAAAGTTTTGATTTGAACACACCTAGAAGGAAGAAATGTTGCAAGGGTGGTTTTGTACCCTGTCGCACATGACTGATAGGCAGTTATGCAGAAGATAAGACCTCTGCTGGGGAGGTAGCCCACTGAGCTGCTGCCGTGGTGCCAAGGGATAAGAGATCGGCAGTAGAGGGATGCTTTGTGTCTGTGGACCAGGGATCAAATCCTGGTCCCAGATCACTGGTGCTGGTTGATTTTATTTATTTTATTTATTTTTTTTACTTTTGTGTGACTTTATTTGCCTCACCCATGTTTTCTGCCCATCCCTGTAACATACTGCGCCTCCCCAAGTTGATTATTTAAATGGGGATGACAGAGTTGACTGCCGTGTTGCCCGATGTTGTTTTCCACCATTATCGGCGTCTGGAATGTGCTTGCTGTACTGACAGCGCAGGTACATTGCTGTGCTATTTTTGTTTTGGCATGATGCCCTCTTGCCATTTTCAGGTCATTGTCTGGTCTACATTCAGTCATGTGATCTGGAATGCTCAAATTTAGTTGACTTGGAGGTGTAAATCGGTCTTTTTTTAGTTTGACTGAAGACTGAAAGATTTGGGACTCCTGGGTAGTACACACACTTTCTGTTTTATTTACTGTATCCGTAAATTTATGTTGCAGACAGGCTTGTTATCTGGTTTTTCCTTCTCTCCATCTGTGTCTGTCTGTCTTTTCTCTCTTGTCCAAAAGATCTGGCAACAAGGAGAGTACTTCTGAAAAACTAAAGGATCTCCTCCAGGAGGCCATAGGAGTAGTTCTCAGGGAGCTTAGTTGGAGAGCTTCTATTGAAAACAAATATTTGGTTTATGTTACAGTTTCTTTATGCAGTTTATCCCAGGCTCAGATGCACAATGTTGTTGACAGTGTTGCCCTGCAAAACCCAGTTTTACAGCTGGAAGGACTCGAGTGTAGGAGGTCAGGTAACTTGCTCAAGGTAACACGAAAAGTCAGTGACTGTAAGGATTCAAATCTAGGGTCTCCTGGGGCACAGTTCTGTGCTTTTACCATGGGACCATGCTGGCTCCTTTCTTGTGACTCGCAAGGCATGGTTCTGGACCTTAAGAGCTCAATTGCTTCTTTTATATCAGAAATTTTGAATGTTGACCTTACAAAAGGTTCTTTGTGGAACTAAAAAGAGGCTACTTGCAGAGTGCATTGGACAGCCAAAATATTTATTTTGACATTGTAATTAGCAACAACTAGGGCCAGAGGTTAACTATACATAGTAAGGTTTTTATGAGGATCATGGCAGTGGTGGCTGTTTCTCGTCATACAATAGAAACATAGACATAGAAGTTGATTTGGCAGATAAGGACCATAAGGCCCATCCAGTCTGCCCATTTCTTTTTCTATCTTATAAATGTGCCATCGGCTTTGCTCTGTCAGTGACCTATCTATTCATAGTCATTTGTATTGCTCCTTTGCCTATCCCATGCCTGTTTGAAGCCCTGCACTGTATCTATAGCCACTCACTTCTTGGTAAGCTCATTCCATGCATCTACCACCCTTTTCTGTGAAAAGAATTTCCTCATTCCCCTTAATCGGCCTCCTCTAATCTTCATGCGTGTCCTCTTGTCCTGCAATTTTTCTTATATTTAAACATGTTAGACTCTTTCACCTTGTTTATGCCCTTAAGGTGCTTTAATGTCGATCATATCACCTCTCCCCTCCTTTGCTCAAGGGTATACATATTGAGTCTGATAATCTGTCCTCATATGTCTTCTGATGCAGTCCCTGCACCATTTTGGTTGCTCCTTCTGACTGCCTCAATTTGTTAATGTCTCCTTGTGAAGGTGTGGCCTCCAATACTGCACGCAGTACTCCAGATGGGGCCTAACCAATGTCTTGTACAGAGGGATTATTACCTCCTCTACGACTTGTGATACCTTCACTATCACACCCCTAACACCCCCTAGCCTTACCTCTACTGCTTTAGAGGTCTGCTTTGATGATTTTAGGTCATCAGTGATGATGATGCCCAAGTCTCTTTCTTCCTTGTGACTGCTAGCAACTCCCTCCCAGCCTATAAGTGGTTTCTGGTTTCTTCCCTATGTGCATGATTTTGCACTTTGCATTAAATCCAGTTGCCACTCTTCTGACCATTTTGCTAGTTTATCCAGATCTCTCTCATTCTGCCCACTTCCCATCTGGATCATCTACTCTGTTGCAGATCTGGTGTCATCTGCAAACAGACAAGCCTTACCCTCTAGTCCATCTGCGAGGTCATCTAATGAAGATGTTGAATAGGACTGGCTCCAGGACTGATCCCTGAGGTACCCTCTAATGTGACTTGCATCTCTTCTGACTGTATACCATTTACCACCACTCTCTGTTTTCTGCCAGTCAACCAGTTTGCTCACCAGTTGACCAACTTCTGACCCACCCCGAGCCTACTCTGTAGCTTATTTATCAATCTTCTATGTGGAACAGTGTCAAAAGCTTTATGGAAGTCAAGGTAGGCTACATCAACTGCTCCCTGGTCCACCACTCTGGTTACCCAGTCAAAGAAATCTATGAGATTAGTTTGACAGGACCTTTCCCTTTGTAAACTCCATGCTGTCTTGGATCCTGTGCCCCTATGGATTCCAGGTGTTGCACTATCCTTTCCTTAAGGAGTGCCTCCATAATCTTGCCCACTACTGAGTGTAAGACTGACTGGTCTGTAGTCCCTCGCCTCCCTGCCATACCACTCTTGTGGAGCGGGATCACATGAGCCTTCTCCGTCTTCTGGGACCTCTCCTGTGCTCAGAGACTCACTAAACAATTCTGCTAATGGCTCTGCTAGTTCCTCCTTTACCCTAAGTACCCTGGGATGTATGCATCAGGTCCCATTGCTCTTATCCACCCTGAGCTTAGCAAGCCTTGTAGGACCCTTTCTTTTTGAAGGGAGTAGTGCTCACCTCCTCCCCTGTGTCCATGGATGCTGAGCCTAGGCCCTGCCCTCACCTTCTCTCTTCAGTAAATACTGAGCAAAAGTATCTATTTAGGATAGATGCCTTTACAGGGTCCTCCTCCTCACATGCCCCTTTCTCCATTAAGCTTAAGTACTTCTCTGGACTTTCTCTTTCACTAATGTATCTATAGAAAGTCTTGTCACCTTCTTTTACTGTTCGTGCTAGTGTTTCTAGTTTGGGACTTCTTAGTCTGCCTTACTGCCTTCCCTGCTTCCCTTAGGGCAGTTTGGTATGCCTCCCTATCTTCATCCCGCTGTGTTCCTTTATATTTTCTGAAGGCCACTTTTGGCTCTGACCTTTTTCTGCTACTGTATTTGAGAACCAAAGTGGTTTCTTCTTCTTTGCACTTCCTTTTCTGTCTAACACAATGGGATGTTGCTTCAAGTATTGTATCCTTAATGCTTGCCCACTTTGCCTGTATCCTCCTCACCTGTGTTTCTTTTTGCCAGGGCTAGCTTAACTCTGCTGGCCATCTTATCAAAGTCAGCTCCTCTGAAGTCCCATATTTTTGCCTTGATATGGATGATTTAGATGTAGTAGCCAAATTGAACCATACCATGTGATGTCACTGGACCCCAGGTGACCTTCTACCTGGAGTTCTGTGATCCTTCTTTGTTAGTCAGTACTAGATCTAGGATAGCCCTGTCTCTTGTGGGTTGCTGTCCAGTTGTTTGAGGCCCTCCCGCAGGAGATCCACTATGAGTCTAGTTCTGGCAGATGTTCCTGCTGGTATTGACCAATCTATATCTGGTATGTTGAAGTCTCCATTATCAGAACCTCCTTTAGCTGTCATGTTTTGGTATATCTTCTAACAGTAATGTGTCTATGTCCTCCTCTGGTCTGGGGGCCTGCAGACAACCCCAGTTCTTATGGCTGTCCCATTTCCTGTTTCCAGGGTGACCCACAGTTCTTCTGAATGCTCCTTATGTGTATTCTGAATTTCTGTAGCTTTTGATATTTTCATTAATACTACAGCCACTCCTCCCCTTTTGCACCTCGTTCTCTTCTGGACAATACATAGCCAGGTACTGAAGTCTCTGTCAGTGTGGTTACTGGTAAACCACGCCCCACTAATTGCTACTATGTCCAGTTTAGCCTCTGACATTATTGCCTGCAGGTCTGGGATCTTATTTCCAGGCTGTGAGCATTTTGTACATGATTTTCTATTGGCCATTTTTGGTATGTTAGTTGTTGCGTGAGTTTGGCATTACCTGTGCATCATATGGGGAGACAAACCTTTTTTTACTCTGGTGATGCAAATGAATGGCAAACACGCTGAATTCCTGTTTGACCATTAGCTGAGGGGAGGGGTGTTCTTCCATTTCATCGTGATAGGGTGCTGTGTGCCTCTCCCATTTGCTAGTTTAAATATTCTGCAAAGACGTCAAACTTCTGCCCCAATGCACTGACTCTCTTTAGTCAGATGCAGTCCATCAAATTTAAAGAACTTTCGCCTCCCAGAACTGTTGCCAGTTCCCTACAAGTCTGTGTCTTTTCCTGGCACCAGTCCTTAATGCACTGTGTTTAGCTCTCCTATCTCTCCTTCTTTCTCTGACCTTCCGCCCATCTGTTCTCCCAGACTGGTGGGATCTCAGAGAATGAGATGCCGACGTAAATAGATGATAGTTTGTCACCCAGCTTAGTCAGGTGTTCCTTGGTCTCCACAACTGACCGCTGGCTAGATCATTAGTCCCTATGTGTACTAGGACATCAATGTTTTCTCCTGCTTTGTGAATAATTTGATTGATGTCAGTGTCTCTCCATGCTGATGTACCTGGGACATCTGACCATCACCCTGGCTGGAGATGGGTATCAACTCTAATCATGGGAGTCTCCTATGATCAGAAGTTTTTTGATTTCTTTGTGCTTGTTTAGTTTTGGTTCCTGATTCGGGTGAGTATTGTTGTGTTAGCTCCTGTGCATGAGTGTCCTGCTCTGCAGTGTCTTCTGCCTCTTTATTTGATTTCAGAGATAGAGGCAGATACACCTGTTTAATAGTGTTTATGCGGTTTTGGAGGTAATGTGTTGAGAGCAGAGAGGATGGGGCACCTGATTTTGTTTTCTCCTAACCACTCACAACCTCCTGGACCAACTACCCTCTGCGGTCGAGGTTTTTCTGTTGGATGCTGGGGAAATGGCGGTGGTTGCTTATAATGTATTTCTCTTCGATATGAAATTTGAGGCAGCAATCTCTGCCCATGCTGCCCGGAGTTGAGACCAAGATCTCCAAAGGTTTGGCATGTAGGACAGTGTCCAACTCCTGTAAGACTGTCCTTCTGAAAATTGTTCCACAGTACCTGCAGTTAATGAAATCCATTCCAAATAAGTTGCTGGTTTGTAACCTAGTCAGAGTAATTAGAAGGAAAAAAGGAAAAAAATGCAAGTAATGGTTTAATTAGGCTTTTGTTTAACTTGTTATAACAAGTTAAATTACTAGTGCCCCTGTAAATGAGATCACCTTGTGGAGGCCCCACTGATCCGCCTCCTTCCTGCTCTGCCACAGGAAATGTCACAACTGTGGTACCCTATAAAAGGAGTGTAGCTGGGGTGGTTGGGGATGGGGGTGGGGTGGCTGGGCCCTTCCTGCCTAAAAGAAGAACCATGGACGAAAGAACAAGGAGGTAAGAGCAGAAATAATCAGTCAACAACAAATGGAGTAACCCTGAAAGCTTATCCTAATGTTAGATAAAACTGTAAAACCTGTAAAGCAATCACCTGTAATACTTTCAGAAGATATACCCTGTAAGAAACACTTTGCTCTAGAGAAAATAAAGCAGTAACAGAAGATATACCTTGTAAAAGACAATTTGAATCAGAAGATTACAGCAGTAATCTCGTTAGTACACACCTGTAGGCACACCTTGTAATAATGTGCAGAAGAAGGTATACCAGCAACAACAATTTGAATAACAGAGAAAAATAAAGCAATGAAATGTTAGTCACAAACAGTAGCAATCCCTGTGAGTAAAAAAATCAAAACACCACTACTATTGTGAAATCTGTTTAGCAAACTAAGTCTTAATCCTTCTCCTTGCTCTGGTAAGTTTCTACTCTGCCTTTCACAGTCTAGAAGGAAAGAGCTCAGGTGAAGGTTAGGTGCCTTGGCCAGCAAACCAAGTCTTCTACCTACAAGATATCAACTAACTTGACTTTTTAACCTTTCTTTCTGTTGGAACATTGACAGTTTGCCAGCTCCACTCCCACATACACACCTAATCTTTTGGAAGAGCTGTGTGGAGGAAAAGCAATTAGCTCCTTCAATGTGAGAAGGAGACTGAAACACCTCTGAGACAACAAACCTTTTCAACAAACAAGAATAAAATAAAACACAGTGTCAAACAGTAATTTTGTTAGCCCAATGATAAAAAGTCACAAAATGTAAGCTCCACCTGTGGCTACAGTACTCAGAAGATATACCCTGTAAGAAACACTTTGCTCCAGAGAAAATAAAGCAGTAACAGAAGATATAATTTGGTAAAAGACAATTTAACCGAAGATTACAGCAGTAAATTGTTAGCACACACCTGTAGGCACACCTTGTAATAATGCAGAAGAAGGTATACCAGCAACAAATAATTTGAATCAGAGAAAAATAAAGCAATGAAATGTTAGCTACAAACAGTAGCAACCCTCGTGAGTAAAAATCAAAACAATCACCACTACAGTAAATCTGCTTAGCTAAACCAAGTCTTAATCCTTCTCCCTTGCTTTGGTAAGTTTCTACTCTGCCTTTCAAGCAGTCTTAGAAGGAAAGGTCAGGTGAAGCTAGGTGCCTTGGCCAGCAAACCAAGCTTTTATACAGAGCTTGTAAGACTGGTTGCTACAGGCACTTCTTTTCTGAGACAAAATTGGCTACTTTGTCCCTTGGTCTTGCCATTGGTCCTCACTTTGTGGTCATGTTATCAAACCATGTGGCTGTCATCAGCTGTGAATTTCTTTCCTTCACAAGTTCCATTTTCAGCATGCCATTAGGCCATCTCTAGAATGGAAACGGGGTGGGTAAACCAGCACTCGCAGGGAATGGGGGTTTTTGAAAAGGAAAGGTGGACCTTCCGTCGCTCTTACACAGAAAAATGAAAAGCGCTCAGCCTGGCGGGTACACTACCATTTTAATGTTAAAAAATGAAACAGTTAACAAGTGTTAG
This sequence comes from Neoceratodus forsteri, assembly GCA_016271365.2. NCBI lineage: Eukaryota > Metazoa > Chordata > Ceratodontiformes > Ceratodontidae > Neoceratodus > Neoceratodus forsteri. Next base: position 1,784,664,220 of record CM057449.1, read on the forward strand.
GGGTGCAAACCAAACTGTCCCACAGGAGGCAGCCAGTACAAGAGCAGCTTGCATATTTCTATAACCAACTTTGATATTCATATGTCGCACAGCAGCATAATGTTTTGGAACACTGTACAGTAGTAGCCTTTCAGTTCAAAACAAGTGTATCACTATTGTGCAACATATACTTTTCAGCTGTCATATGGATTTGGCTGCGTCTCTTAATAATTTTGTTTCTGCTGGTATTATCCCCTTCCTGATGCCACTGCAGCTTACACAGAAAACGTAGATAACAGTCCTGATTTTAATTTTACACTTGTGGCTCAACATAACTCAATCAGAACAACAGAAAATAATTTCAAAAAGGACTTCTTTGGGCACTTGGGAGTGGATTTTCCAAAATATTAGCAATGGCTGCATCAGAATCATGAGTGCATTATTAACAGATGATTAGAACATTGTGGATGAGTGCTGCAATAGAAAGTTTGGAATGGGCTACATCCGACATCATGGAGGGATATTACACTACAACTGTTAGCAGCTGACAACAACAGGGAATAGAAGTCGGGGCTTGGGCACACATTTAATAAATAAGCTGCATGTGGCATCAGGAAGGGCATAATACCAGGCAGAAAGAAAATAATTAAGAAACAGCAACCTAATCCATATGAAAGTGGAAAGATAATGCACTATCAGCAGATTGCAGTAAAGCGGGAATCAGTACGATTGACACTTTACTGTCTATGACAGGTTCATATCCCAGGATGAAAAAAGACCGCTTGACATAATACCGACAAGCTTTTAAGTGAATGCATCATTTAAAACATAATTTAAAAGATATTTCTGGGTGTAGCAAAGATAATTCGGAAGAGTTTTGATGTGTGCACTGCAATGTTAGGCTAGTTGTTTCATTTGGCTGCATTATCACAGTGAAGAAACATCTTTATTTCATTTATCATTAACCTGCCTCTGCTGAAGGGACCAGATTCTAACAATACCTAGTGATAGTCTCCATATTTATATATCACAGTCATCGCATCAGCCACCCCAAAAAAATCTAGTCCTCCCCTAACAGAATAACGATGTGTACTGACATGATTTATTGGGTAGTTATGCAGCCAGGAATTTGTCTTTTTTTCTTTTCCAGCTTTCCGTGTATTGCAGAAACTGCTGGCCATGAACTTTATTAAATCAAGCAGATCCTGCTCAACAAACGTGCTTGAGTGGCAAAAACTGTGCGGACTGATGTATAGCAATCAGTCAGCAGCCTTGTATAGAATTTTCTCTCTTCTATTGTCCCTGCAAATGAAATTGCTGAACAAGTAGAATTACAGTGTAGTGTGGACATGGAGAGAGAGTGAGGTAGGGGTATTAGTGTACACCTTGTGTAAAATCGTTAGTTAAACAGGGGCATAACCAGGATTTGGTGGTGGGGGGTTTCCCAACACTTAGGGGGGTCCGGGTATGCCCCCTGGAAAATGTTGAAAATGTAGGTGTTATATGGTGCAGTTTTATGAATTTTAGGCAATAATTGAGTGGCTAATTCATTACTGAGCAGATAGAAAATACAATTTTTTTTTTGTTTTTCACTTAGAGCTTTTAAATAAAGTTACATCATAATTAATCCATCACAGCTCATCATCAACTCCCTTGACTGTTGTTTTTTTTAAATCAGTCTCATCAAACGGTGACCAGAAAAAAATACTAGCTAAACGGGTCACCAGGCTTAATAAATCAATTCATGAGAGCCTCCGTTTTTTCCACACTATGGCGATTCTCAATCAGACATCAGCCCAGTTGTTCTGACATTGAGCTCATTAAAGTCTGTGAATCAGAGATTATATTCCCATTGCCAGATGATTGGGCCTCATTGAGCCAGGGGAGTCAAACTCCAGAATTTGTCCCTTATTTCCCCCATCATTTTCATTGGGGGTTGCCCCTATAATTGCTGGCCATGCCTGCAGTTGCTACTTTGATGATCTTCCCAACTTGGCATGGCTGCCTCCTGGTTTGCCTACACTTAGTCAGTGGCTCAGGCAACAGAGATCTGAGCCTCTTCTCTGCTCTGCTTTTAGCTGCTGCTCAGGCTCCCCCCCCCAATGCGCTGACTCAGTCCTCCGCCCACACTATGTCCCAAATGCACCCAGACTAGTGCTGCACAATGGGGTTTGGCTACCTGCAGTGCCACTGGCAAAATGCCGAGCCTCAGTGTTCTCACGCAGCACTTCTCCTAGACCAGTCAAGTAACTAGTTACCCAGCCTGCAGTGGAAAGTGGCGCTTGTGCACTATGTGCATCTTCAGCATCTCTGCATCACATGACTAATCCAATGCAGTCCTGTGATGCAGAACCAAGGGTCCCTCATGTGTTCTTGTGGATGGGAGGTGGGCGCTATCATCAGTCTACGGCATGCCCTGCCTACAGCCTTCCACTCTGGACATTTAATTGTGCACAACAGCTGCCGCAGGGGAGAGAAATGGCACCGCACTGCAGGTCTGACCCAGCCGACATCCACTGTGAGTAATCTTGGGGGTAAATGCTGGATAGGAGTCAGACGGTCCCAGAGAATTTTTTTTCACGTCTAGACAGTGTGTGTGGCAAGTTGAGGGTCCATCTGTATTGAAAAAACAGCCGGGAAGGTCTGCACTTAAATAGTTTGCACCTCTTAAATAAATAATGTAGAACTACTGTTTGTTAGCTGGGTTCTGACAGTGCACTGCACTGATGATCGATGTCTCCATCCACGCGGAGTGGATCCATCCAGACCCAAACAGCATCTCTGGAGATTCTCAGTGAGTGTCACTTCAGCTAAGTCTGTCAATTTTTTAACCGGTGCCACTCAGAATTAAAGTAGAGCTGCTTGGGAACACGACTACTCGCCTCCCAAATATTCAAACAGCTGCTTCTACCCCAACGCCTACTCCCACAGCTACTCACCCTATGATATATACTCATGTTTACATGCAGGATTATTGGCAACTGTGCTCAGAGCAGAGATCTCCCGAGCATAACTCAGTAACGCTTAGCTGCATGTAAACACAACGTCAGGAAGTATCCGGGCATCAGCTTACCCGGTAAAGTTGCCAGGATAACGCTTGGTTATCTGGTAACCCAGTCATGTATACGCCGTGATCAGTAGTATCTGGTTTCAGCGTGAGTGGTGACATCACAAGGGTCTCAGTTTAGACAGCACAATTGTGTAATATCAGTACCCCATAAATTGTTAAGGACCACTGGGTCACTTGCTTGTCATTTGATGTTGCACTTTGTTGAGCTTGCTATTTCTCACACAGTTGTTTCTCCCTCATTAAAAAATATAATATTTCCTTTGTGATATCCAGACTGACATGCACATGCAGCCACTGTTCTCTAAAAATATGCATTTTTTTAAGTTAAGAAATATTTCTGTAATTTTTTCAAAAAGTATACAAATTTGATTATTCAAATAATGTACCATCAAAGCCCCATTTATTTATTTATTTAGTTAAAGTTTTGGAATTACAACCTTTGAGTCAGAGACTTCTTTACAAAGGCTCCACATCTGGGCAGACAGTTTATTTGTGGTTGCTTTGCAGCCCTGGTCAATAGAACTTGCAACATAATGTAGATACATGAGTACTTTCCATAATCTGTAACAACATTGGCAGAAATAATCACCACAGTATCTCATTTGCCGCATGTGTCACCAATACCCTAAAACATTTTGCATGCTATTTTCAGGTATGCCCCATTTTTCAAATATGTTCAAGCCTAATACCATGTTCTCAAGTATTATGCCTATAGTGTTTTCTAGAAAACTATGTTAATGCCAGAACCTAATTGTTAAGAAAACAAAAGCAGTCCCATGGAATTACAGACAGGTCAGTCTGACCTCAATTCGGGGCAAGCTCATGGAGACCATACTAAAGAAAAGGTTGGCAGAATATCTAGAGGAGCATGGTCTCCAGGATGCGAGGCAGCATGTGTTTATTTGGGTGGAGAATTGAAAGTTAACGAACCTGGTTGACTTTCTTGATCACGCCACTAAGACAGTCACCAGGGGCCAAGTGGTAGACATCCCCTATCTGGATTTCAGCAAGGCCTTTGACTCCGTGGCCTGCAAAAGGTTGATCAGGAAGCTGGTGGATTTAGGGGTTGGAGATAAGAAGACCAGATGGGTGGAAAACTGGCTGAGGGACAGAACAGAGAGAGTGGTTGTGGGGGGGAGAGTGATCTGGCACCAGAGAGGTAACCACTGGGATCCCACAGGGCTCGGTGCTAGAACTGGTGTTATTCAATGACTTCATCAATGACATTGGGGATGGCATTAATGGTCAAATGTGCCTATTTGCAGATGACACCAAGCTCTATGTAAGAGTGGAGACAGTTGAAGGGATAGTGGACCAACAGGATTATATGGAAAAGCTGGAGAAGTGGGTCAAGATCTGGCAGTTTGGCTTCAGTGCCAAGAAATGCAACGCTATGCATATTAGAGCCAAGAATCCCAGGACAGAGTACCACCTGGGTGCAATCTGAGTATCTGCATTACAGGAGGAGAAGGACCTGGGACTGATGATCACTAGTGACCAGAAGCACTCCACACAGTGCAAGAAAACAGCAACAGGGGCAAACAAGATGCTGGAATGCATAGCTGGGGGGGGGGGGACAGTAGTTGGAGAGAGGAGGTATATACTGCCCTTGTACAAGTCACTGTTAAGGCCAAGTCTAGGGTATGGAGTTTGGTATTGGTGCACAAACCTCAAACAGGACATTAACCTGCTAGTGAAGGTACAAGGGAAGGCTACAAAAATAATTGCAGGTCAGCAGGGTAAAGGCATATGAAGAGAGGTTGAGGGTACTGAACATGTACTCCAAGGAGGATAATGGGGGAGGGGGGGAAGAGAGAGAGAGAGGGAGAAGGCATGATTGGTACCATCAAGTGCTTGAATAAATAAGGTGGATAAGGAGGGTCTCTTAAGCTGAGTGGTGACCATAACACGGAAGGCAGTCTTAAGTTGGAGTGTGAGTTCAGGAAGCGCTTGGCACTTCTTCAAAGAAAGGGTGGTGGACACTTGAAATGTGTTGCCTGAAGAAGTGATCCCATTGAAGACAGTGGACAGATTTAAGAGTGGCTGGGACAGGTATCGGGAAGGCAGGATAATGGTAGGGAGGTGATGTGGAGGGGGCAGGGTCAGTAGCTCAAGTTGTGGACCCTATAATACAAGCAGGCTAGAGTGACCAAATGGCCTACTTCTGCTGGCTCTTCTTCATATTCATATCTAATGTTGAACTAGTACATTTTCTGGAAAACTACATAAATGAGAAGGACTTGGCAAGGTTGGAGGAATGGTCAAGCATGACAGCCTAGATTCACGAAAAGAAGTGCAAAGTAATGCACCTAGGAAACAAAAACAAGGGAAGAGTACACCTCATCTAGAGTACTGCATGCAGTTCTGGAGACCCCACCTCCGAACGGACAGACAGGATGGAGGCAGTCCAGAGGAGGGCAACTAATATGGTGCAGGGTCTGCAACAGAAATCATATGGAAAGAGACTAAAGGAGCTTAATATGTATACATAGAAACATAGAATTTGACCTCAGATAAGCACCGCTTGGCCCATCTAGTCTGCACATTTCCCTAACTAATGGATAAGCTGCACATCCTAGTGAACCAACAGCCTACTTCCTCCTACCCCTGACTAGAATTGCCTTATGTCTGTCCCATGCATTCTTGAATTCCCCGACTGTTTTTGACTCCACTACCACATCAGGAAGACTGTTCCATGTATCCACAACCCTCTCCATGAAAAAATACTTCCTCACATTACCTCTGAGCCAGCCACCCTCCATCTCCAAATTGTACTCCCTTGTTCTTGCACATCTCTTTTTCTGAAAGATGCTACCCTCTTGGACTCTGTTGATTCCCATGATGTACTTGAAAGTTTCTATCATGTCCCCCTCCCCCCTCTCCTCGAGGGTATCATGTTAAGCTCCTTTAATCTCTCTTCGTATGTCTTCTGGTGCAGACTCTTCACCATTTTAGTTGCCTTCCTCTTGACAGCCTCCATCCTGTCCATGTTCTTGTGGAGATGGGGTCTCTAGAACAACACACTGTACTCCAGTTCATACCCTAGAGGAAAGGGGTGGGGAGACAAGATAGAAACATTCAAGTACCTCTAGTGAATCAAGAAAGTCCAAGATGGTAGTATCTTTCAGAAAAACATATGTACAAGAACAAGGGGGCACAATTTGAAGATAGAGGGGGCACAGCTCAGGGGCTATGTGAGGAAATATTTTTCCATGGAGAGGTGTGGATAGATGGAACAGCCTTCCAGAGGAAGTAGTGGATTCAAAAACAATGGAAGAATTTAAGAATGTATGAGATGCACATAAGGCAGTTCTAGTAGGGGGTAGGAGGAAGTAAGTGTTGGTTAGCTAGGACCTGCAGCTTATCCAAAAGGAAGGAAATGGGAGAATTGGGGGCCAAGTGTCCTTCTCTGCTGTTAAAGTTTCCATGTTTATACTCCGATGGTCTCTCCACCCTGTCACCCCCACCCCTGGGACTTACTGTTCGGTGCCTTAGAATGTCAGGTGCCTGGTCACTGGTGCGGGGTTAAGAGGCTGATGTCATCCTGAGCCAAGGAGGTCTTTTCTCCTGCTTTTTTATTGCCTTCAGTAGTCACCCACATTCAGTGGCAAATGAACAAGCTACACCTCTGGGCATTATCAAACACCTGTATTTGGCTTGTCTTGCTGTGCGCCAAGGCCCAAAGGGTGGAGAACATTGCCAACTCAGAAAAAACGGGATAAAGACAGAAGAGAGAAAGAGCAAGGCAGGGATAGTAAGACAAAAGGCGAGTGTGTGGAAGAGAACAAAAGAAGAAGTCCGATATATTGAACACATACTTTTCAATTGAATGCAATTTTATTTATAAAAGGCACCTTACTACAAGTTCACGTGCACCTGTACATAAAAACACATAAGAACCATAACATTCATAAAATCCAACATATATAATCTAGAGATTTGCACAATTACAAATGAAGGCTAAAATTAAATAATATTCAATATCATCATTAAACATAGGCTAAAGAGGTGTGATTTTAATTTGATCTTAAACTTTGGACATTCAGGCATTCTGTTGTTCAATATGTACAAAGATGGGGCTGAAGATGGACCACAGATGGGGATAAAGGTGACAAAGGAAGGAAGGTGGACAACAGCAATAACAGAGGGGACAGTCCTTAGTGAATCAGCAGAACTAAAGATAAGCAAGACAGTGTGGCCAGATGGGGTGCACCACACGATATTGAGAGAACTTAGGGAGAAGCTGACAGCACATCTGATGGCACTGCTCAGCCTGCACTGGGAACAGGAAGATTCAGGGCACTGCAGGAGTGCAGATGTGGTCCCACTTCATAAAAGTGGGAACAAGGAGGAGTTAGCAAACTACAGGCCTGTTACTCTGACTTTGTTTGTGGGCAAGGTTATGGAAATACTACTAAAAGAAAGGATCATGGACTACCTTGTAACCAGTGGTTTGCAAGATCCGAGGCAGCATGGGATAACAGGTGGGACATCTTGCTAAACAAACCTGATTGAGTTCTTCATCTGGGTGACCAGGAAGTTAGATTAGGTGGAGTAGTGGATGTGGGCGCCCTGGATCTTCATGTAAGGCCTCTGACATAGTTCCACATAGAAGACTGGTAAACAAGCTGGACAGCCTGGGAGTGGATCCAAAGGCAGTATAATTGCGTATAAAGTTGACTGAGTAACAATAGTCAGAGGTTGTGGTAACAGGATTTTATCAGAAGAAGGCAGGGTCACAGTGGATGCCATGTGGGCAGTACTAGGACTGATCCTTTTCGATGCCTTTACTGGTGACATAGCAGAGGGCTAGAAGGAAGGTATGCCAGATTGATAACACAAAATTTACAGAGTGGACATACTTAGGAGGTGGCAATAATGGGGAGGACCTGATAAAAAGCTGGAAGACTGGTCCATGGTATGGCAATTTGGGCTCAATGCCAAAAAGTGCAACATTATGCTCATAATGCACAGAAACCTGAGGGCAACATACAAGTTGGGAGTGGAGGTGTTGACAACCACAAAACAGGAACGGGACCTGTGGGTAATCATATCTGAGAACCTGAAGGTAGCAAAGCAGTGCGATGAGGCAGTGGGTAAGGATAGCAGAATGATGAAATGCAAGGGGAGGGGTACTACAAACAGAAAGAGGGAGGTGGTGTTACCCCTGTACAGATCAACGGTGAGGCACAACCTAGAGTACTGCATCCAGTCTGTGTGGATGAACAACATATACCACTCCTAAAACTACTGTTACAGGTGAGTAGCCTGTGTTTCTAGGGACATAAGAAGGGGAAAGCTGGAGGGGGAGGGGAACAGATTTCAGATGGATGCAAGGTGATAGCAGAAGGCCACATGGCCAGCAGAGGAGTAAGGGAGGGGAATGTAGGTGTGGGAATCTGTGGAGCAAAGTGAATAAGAAGATCATGGAGCAGGGGATAGCAAGGAAGAGAGATAAGAGCATAAGTACTCAGACCAGTATTTGGCAAAGAAGGCAGCTCAGTGGGCCTGGTGACATGTTGGCAAAGGAAAGGTGGACTGAGAAGAGTAGCAGGAGCAGTGATTGGTACTCCTTCAGCCCTGACAGCAGACTCCAGGGCTCCACTGCCCTGCACACAGATGTTCAAACCTAGACTCCATGTCATCCTACTCCTTAGCCCCACTTGCCATGTCCTCAGGCTCCTGAACCCTTTCCTCTGTCCTGACATCACCTCCTCTGGCCCCCCCAACACCATACAAGCAGTATCCTGTGCCATCCTCCAGCCCTGACAGCAGTACCTTGAGCACATGCTGCTGCCCCATTTGCATCATAACTCCTGACCCTAACTCCCTTCTCACTCATCAATATTTTGTTTCTCTTTATTCTCCTCACTTACTTACCCTATCTTCCTTCACTTGTATATATTTGCCGCTCTCCTCGCTCTCCTTTCACCCCTACACCCCTCTCAGGCACTTTAACTACCACTCAGTAGTTGGCAGCGTGCATGCCCTGGAAGTTGTTATCCATTTTCTCCAATCTTATCCTACCCTTATTCTCCTATCCACCCTTCTTTGCTCTGTCAGCTCCTACCAGATCCCAACCTCATCACTTAGACTTCCCAGCACCCCGGATCAACCCTAGGGCAGGGACTGCCTCCCTTGGTGACTTCTGTCTGAAATTAGAGGGTCCATCCCTCTCGGAAGTCAGCTGTGGATCCCTGTGGCCTGCCCAGAATTGGGAATGTGAGGAGGTCCCTGGGGCCCTCGCTGCTCCTCAGCAAGCCAGGGTTTTCCTGATTTTATGCTCCCTCCTCCTGCAGAGCCCGAGCATGCAATTATGCCAGGATGTCTCGCCGCTGCCTGCGTCCCACTTCTTTGAACCCTGAGCATTGCAGTGCCTCTGGTGTCCACCAGGGTAGATGCGTGCTGGGCTTAACCCTGGATCCCCTCACCCACTGAGAGAGGAAAGCAGTCCTCCAGATGCTCGATCCTCTCTGACCCCTGGACCCCTGGTGGCCCAGGCCTTCCCAACCCGGTTGCCGGCATGGCACCAGATGTGGCATCCAGTGCCTCAACACTCAGTGCCACCAGGCTGGCTGTCTTTATCCATTATCTAATCTTTGTTTTGTATCATTGTAATACTATTCTTGACTGCTGTAATCTGTTTTGACGGAAACCTCTGTAAAAGAGTATCGACTCAAAGGTCTAGTCCTAGATCTGGAGATCACATCTCAAGAAGAACACATCAGAAACATAGACTTTGATGGCAGATAAGGACCTCTTGGCCCACCTAGTCTGACCATTTCCCTACCTAGAGGATAAGCAGATACTATTTAACCGACAGCCTATTTCTTCCACAGACAGAGTAGAAGTGTTCAGAGAAGAGCAACAAAAATGGTGCTGGGGCTGCATCAAAAGTTATCTGGAGGGAGACTCGAGGATCTTTATATGTATTCCCTGGAGGAGAGGAGAGAGAGAGAGAGAAAGGGGGATATGATAGAGACTTTCAAATACCTCATGGGTGTAAATAAGGTACAAGAAGGTAGTATCGGTAAAAAAAAAAAAAAAAAAAAAAAAGGGTATTCCAAGAACAAGGGGCCATGACATAAAAATAGAGGGGGTATACTTAGGGGTAATGTGAGAAAGTATTTTTATATGGAAAGGGTGCAATGGAGCAGCCTCCCAGCAGAGGATTAAGGGCAAAATGGTAGGGAAATTGGAAACCACATTAGACAGACATAAAGGAACTCTAGTGATAAGAAAGAGAGAGTAAGACGCTGATCATTTAGAATTCATGTATATGAAACAGGTAGAGAAATGGGCACACTAGGTTGGCCGAAGTCCCTAGCAGCCATCAAATTCTGTTTGTTTCTATGCAAATGACTGTGCAGTGGATTCTGAGGCCCACATAGCCTTAGCAGCATGCTTCCTGACCACCACCACCACCACCCGGTGGTAGGCTCCACAGCAAGCCAGTACTCACGGTGAAGCCTTATCAGTGAGCAATACAGTGCCAACACCACCTCTTTCCCCTCACTGATAATAACTTTCTAACATCCCACTAGCCATTCCCACTTCGTCACACTGCCCTTCCACTAAGCAACTCTGTGTGTGTGTGTGTGTGAGAGACAATGAACTGGCAGAGGAGACAGTAAGGCGAGGAGGCTGGCGGGGAATCAGACAGTCTTCCTTCGGCAGGGAAAAAAGAAACACACACTTAATTGCAAATAACATACTGCAAGGAAATAAAAACAAAGATCCTTTCTCTGTTCGTTATATACTGTATAAACGCTAAAAAAAAAAAAAATAAGAATAATTAAAGCTTGATTACTTCAATTGGAGTACCTCTGTGGCACTTCACTTTTTAAACAGCCCCCCCCCCCGCGCAAGGAAGAGAAGGGAAGGGATCATAATTTGCCCCCAAGGGGCTAGCCACACAATCCCTTTCTACCAGATGGTACTGCCTCCACACTCTGTTTTATGACCTCTGAATAGGGAAGCAGTCCATTGAAGTTCAGGGACTGCCGTCTTCAGGCACTGTTTTAGCTGTCTAAATGAACATTTTGTAAAATCGAGCCATTGGTCAACTAACAGGGCTCTTGTTAGTTGACTGTTTGGTCCAGTTTTAAGTACTTCCACTTAAACTGAAAAACAGTGTTAGAAATTTATGCTTTATAGACTTAATGGCAAACAGCTAATGCTCTCCTATACAGATGTCATAACATGGAGCAGCACAGGCATAGGGTGCATTAGTAGGTTGTAAAAAATGATCATCCAGCTAGCTTTTTTTCATATGTACTTTATCTTCCTGCACCTCTGTTGGACCACTTCTTCACTGTCCTCTGAGCCCCATCACTCAACCACCCGAGGACTCACCATTAATAGCTTAGCATGGCAGGGTGCCTGGTTGCCAGTGCGGTAGCCTATGAGACTGGATGTCATTCTGCGGCCAGAGGGTTTTTTTCTCCTGCTGTTTTGTTGCCCTTCCAGTAGTGGCCCCTCATGCAGTGGCATAATGAATGAACTCCACATCCATGGAGACGCCTCAATGCCTGTGTGTAGTTTGTCTTAGTGTGCATGAACTGTGCTACCATCAGGACAGTTACAGGTGCAGGCAAGCAGCAGGTCACACTACACCCTCACTCCAAGGGAGGACAGCCTTGAGCACAGCCAGGCCAAGGTCAAGTCTCCTCACAAGAGAGCAGGTACAGACTGTAATGTTTAGTGAACAAATGGCTCTTACTCCATCTCCAGGTAGCAGCCAAGCAAATTTTGAATGCACAGCCTGACCTGAAACAAGCCATAAGGGCTATAGTGCCACTAGTGGTGTGCCCAGTAACTGCGTCAGGAATGCTCCTCCCATCATTTATTTGTCCCATTCTCCAGAGTAGCCCCTTATGATGGCAAACCCCGACCCATCTCTCGCTATCCTGGGCCTTACCCAACTACTTGCTTACCTCGGGTGACTGTGTGCCATAGGGAGAGTGGAGCAGAGCAGGGTCACAGGCCATCATCCTGCCGATCAGGGTGTTTTCTTTTTACGCCGGCCCCGAGGTTGGGCATTGATGGCATATCATGGCATGGGTGTGCCCTTTTGATCCTCCAGGAAGCATTTCTTGCCTCCAGTGGGTGGCAGGCAAGTAGCAGATATGCTGTGTTCCCCTTTCCCAAAGGAGGAGAGCTGCCTATGGACGCACAATCCTCCTTCCCCCAGCTGACCCACAATGATCCTGGCCTGTTTGCGAACTGTGAATGCCGATGTGGTGGGTCGTGTGACACTCACTGCTTCAACCTCTGCACCACTGGCCCAGCTTATAAGGAATAGTTTTGACAGCCTTCTGGTAACAGAGTGAAATGCAGGAAGCTATCCACCACGAGAGGAACTTAGTTACCAGCATTATGCCCAGCATACACTGGGTAAAGGGCACAAACTAAGGGACTGCAGACATCCTTGTGCAGTTCAGATAACAGTGGAGTGGCCAAGCCAGCCTGTCAGTGCAGCAGTGGTGGCGCTCATGATGCCAGTGACCCTGGTTTGGGAATGAGCCAGGATCATCGGGGACTGCTGGAGTAAAGAGGATCAAGCATCCCAGGGACATGCTCCTTCTTCTCCTCCTCTGGGGAGGAAAACTTTCCCATTAGTTTACTGCTCGCTGGCTGACCACAGGTGGCAATGCAGCAGAGGAAGTAGTATGGAGGGAATGATGTTGGCCAGTGACCCATGTTTTGCACACACACTTCTGCATGTGCACTGGTCACCAACGGCACTGACATAATCTGGGATCTGGGGAGAAAACTAGTAAACTGGCCCTGGTCTTGGCTCCCTATGAGGCCTTGTACACTTGGGACAGCTCTACTTTTATGCCTGCTGTCCAATACATTGCTCAGTAAGGGTATATCCCCAACCCATACATAATCTTGGGGATCCAAGGCTCCATGGGGGCAAAAGCAGAGTCCGAGGTAAGGAGAGGGATGGCTGGTGGTAGAAAGAATCTGGGCAGGCAGGGACTGGTGTGAAGGAAGGATAAACTGACATTTAAAAAGTGGTTTACCCTGTGGATGTGCAGGAAGTACAGGTGCAACTCAAGTGGGTTTTGCAGATTCTGAAAGAATACAGGCAGGTTGATGGGCTCAATTCAAATGAATTTAGACATCACCTGAGGCACAGTCTTAGGATGAGTCCTAAAGGGTAGACTATCTAGATAAAAGGTTAGATAAAGGGTTCAAGTACCATAGCTTGCTTAGTGGTGGAGCCAGGTTTGGGAGCATTTGGGAGCCTGGGGGAGCCATTCAGTCAATCATGGGCTCCACAATGGGCACTAAACAGTGAATAAAGATGGTGGTGGGGAACCGCTATTCACACTGGGGCAGCCAGGAGGAGCAACTGCCCCAGCCCCCCTAGCTACGCCACTGAGCTTGATGCTCAAATACCCGATGTGATTATGTGATTGCAACCAAAGATGGGGTCTTCCAAGGCCAAAACCCGAGATTACAGGAGCTAACAGGTTTGAACGGAGGCTTGATCAAAAATTCCAGAACCAGGACTTACAGACAAGGGGGTTCCTGTGCAAATACCATTCAGAAATCTGAGGGAACTCTCCAGTTGAGCCACAGATTTCCTGTCTATAGGTGCATGATAGGCTGAGAAGGTTGGCAGCAGTACTTTCACAGAGGAGTACTGCATCTCTGACTGGGACAGGAAGAGAGGATACTCCACAACATTCTGGATCAGACAGGTGAAAGGCCCGGGAGAACACACCTGACACCAGATGCTAAAGGGGTTCCTACATAAACAAATGGCGGTGGAGGAATTGTTTAACCAGGAAAGACACACTAAGCTGGGGCTCGTTTGCAGGTGCAACCTGGGAGCACAAGGAAGTTGCGACTTGTTCAGGGTCACACAGTATACAAGTGGGGGCTGTGGCATTCAAACCCAGGTTTGCAACTTACAGCCTTAAACCACTGTGCTATACTGCCCCAACTTCTCAATTTCTGAGGACATCTGAATGAAAATAATGTTGTCTAAACACAATATCTGCTTTTGCTGCTTCTTTACAGGGAAAGTTAGTAATAGGGGAAGGAGGTAGTATAGCAAGGTGGTTTAAACCTGAAGACCTGGGTTTGAATCCCATCCCACAGCCCCCACTTGCATACTGTGATTAGTGTCATGGTTATATTTATTATTTAGTGTATGTGTTTGTCTTTTCCCCAATGGTGGTAGTGTGTTTTTTATATTATTTATGTTGTCAGTCAATGGGAAAAGCAACTATGGCTGTTTATGTAGCCATTTGTTTCATGACTCCTGTTGTGACTTCGGAAAGTGAGTGAGGCAGCTAAATGGTGACTGATCATTTATGGTACCATGAGCTCACTCACACAAGTGCGTGTGAAGCTGTCAGAAACGATAATCTGAACTGCTTGAGCGGACATTGGAAAAGTTTGCATAATCGTAAGCACAGATAATCGCGATTCCCATCTGACTGCATAGAAATGCAGTCCACACTGCAGAAAATGTGAAGTGCTTTATTGTACATACATCAGAAGATGAAAAACACACATGAACTTTAGCAAATACAGTAAATAAATAACACATGAAATGTTAAAACAATTTGAAAATCAGTGCTAAATCAGAAGCAACATTCAGTTATGAAAGTTGCTGTGGCATTTAACAACAGTACAGTGCATTTTATTTGTTGGTAATAAACAGTCTGTAACCTGCTTTTCCTTAGGCTGGAGAAGCACTCCCTGCTGGCATGGGTTTGCTGGTTTCAAAGAAGCATAAGTTCAACTGGATCGCAGGCAGACTGCAACTCCATGTCTGCATTGGCTGGCTCGCCAGGTGAGCCGGCAAATTGTTCAACAGTAGTAAAGCACGAATGGGCAGTTTCTGTGCACTTGGATGTCTCATTACTTGTTAGACAACATGTTCGGTAAATCACTTGCTGAACAAGTTCAAGTAAAAATCCCCTTAAAGTTCCTTCAGTTGTTCTTGGAGTTATGCAATGGTGATTCTGCACTGCAGTTTTCACTGTCAAGCTCAAGAAGTGTCATGGGCTTCACTGGGAGATGTCAGTCTGTAGCATGGTTTAGTGTGAGGTCGCTAACCCCCGCCACCCACAAACACACACAACTGCCCTAAAACTACAGACAACTGAAGCACAAAAACTGCAGGTCATTCGGGGATGGACCAATTCACTACAGTGTCAGGTGCAACATTTCAGAATGCCAACAGCATTATGGGTTCACACTACCTGTATGAACTTGTCGGTGTCCCACGAGTAGTGACAGTTTCAATACAGTTAGTTTAGAAGTTGAAATAAACAACCACCCATTCCCCACCACACACAAACCACCCCCTAAAAATTAATAATCTTCATAGGGACCATCATTTCATTTGCATTTGTTTTCAGTAAATGAAATTAAAACTTTGGGAGCCACGGGAGAACAAAGAATAAACACGGATCCTCAGTACATGCATACTGTAAATGGGTAGTTGAATACATATGGACTAATCGGAGACTTTCAGCAAGGCAGGTAATCATCTACTACTGCCACAACACGCCTTACTGCAACAGGAAATGGTAAATAACTGCAAACACTAAAGTGCACAGAACTGTGCATCCAGTCTCATTTCGATGTGTTGGACAGTGGATGGGGAATAGGTTTGGCTGGGGATGGGGTTGCAACATGTTATGTAGAGATTGCAGCTACAAGACTAAATAAATTAAAAAATAAGTAAATAAAACATTAATTAATTAACTAAGTAAAAAAATGGAACAAAATTTGTTGGGCCCATAATGGCATGTACAATTTCTGCTGCCATGGAATGAGTCTGGGCAGAGAGAATGTGTAGCAATATTAAAAACGGATGAAGAAAATGCAGCGAGTCTTATGCTGGGCGAGATCACTGTGGTGGTAAATCAAGGGAATCGCTGGAGAATGGCACATAATTTGTTACATTGGCGCTCTGTGGCACCTTATAACAAAAGCAAGCAAAGAGCAGAATACTGCACTATGGAACTAGCGCGTCATAGGGCAAGTAACTGAGAGAGAAAACTAATATATTTGCTTTATAAGAAACAAGTGCCATAAATGTAAGACATGCCATTCTCGAATGCCACAGTTGATGTACCACAAACCACTTCTGTACTCAGACAACTCGTGCAACAGACTGTCTAGAAATGGCATGCTGTTCCCTTGCCCACATAGAACCCTCCCGCATGCACATAGTGAAGAAATCCTGACCGTGTTCATCGATTTACTCCAGGTCAACAAAAACGAAACATGTAACTATTGCGGTCTGGACGTGACTTCTGACCCACAATAGTTGTTGACAGCTTCTTTGTGTGTCTGTGTGTGTGTTTGTGGGGGGAAGGGCAACGTAATAGATCCGCACTGTTTCTCCCTGTTTTAGTGGTCAGACATTTTATTGGTACTATCTGCAGTTCGAGAGGTAGCCAGACAATTTAACTTTCTTAATTTTGTGGGACTACTATTCAATGTCTGATGCACTTTCTTCCTCCAATTAAAAGCTGTTTTTCACCAGCACCACTATGTGGATTTGATCCCCCCAATTGCTTTTCCTACAGAAAACAAATGTTTTTCTTTAACTTGCTTCACATAAAGTAGAACAGATTGGTCCTGATGCCCTTGGATACTCCATGCTTTCACTCCTGCCTTTTGAGGTGATGATTTGGATGTTTCTCTCCCGGCACAGCATCCCTCTCCCCACACAGTGAAGCAACAACTTTGTTGTGAGAGGCACTTCTGGAGAGCAGGGCACAGAAATAGGGTGCTCTGCATCTAGGAGGGGACATTGGGTCTATTGGAGGACATAATCTGTGTGCAGGAATGCAAGCAAGCTCTCACCTTCTCTCTCTCGCTCTCTTTTACAGCTCTTTACTTGGTTGCTGCACTGTCTCTCACAAATGTTGATTATTGGGTTGCGGGAATTAGATAAAGTTCAGCTTTTGTTTTTTACAGTTATTTAGTCACTGCTATCAGTTCGCCAAATGCAACACTCAACTTGTATCCCCCAAGGTAGTTTAAACAAATAATTGCAAAATCACCCAATGCAGCTGGAAGCTAATTAAATGCTGGGAATCGTCTAACATTTTTAATTCCTTTAACAGTTATTTACTAGGGCACCAGGAGCATAATCTTTTCCTAAAGGGACATTTCTATAATAGAGAGAGAGAGAGAGAGAGAGAGATAGGAGCACTCCCGTTAGCAGCATAAAGAACTCCTTTTCTTGCTGGGGTATACAAGTCTCTTCCTTATAAAAACATAGAGGAAGCACATTGTTGCACAGAGCAGTCCTGATTTAATCTCAGTTATGTACTAAATTGTATGAAGCAGGTAAACTAACAGTAGTGCAGTTCTCAGGCTATGCTCTGAGTTTTGTGACTTGAGCGGGAGGCGTGTTGGCAATGAGTGAGTTGTTATAGGAGTGTACCATCAGTGGAGCCGAATTGCCGGAGTGAGTAGTTATGGGAGAATTATCGGAGTGAATTGTCATGTGCCAGAGCTGCTTGACTGCGAGATCGAGATAGGAGATGCAGCTGTTTGGACATAAGTGTAATAGCAAGAACTATCAGTGTTAGAAATGAAGTAATGGTAAAAAAGGGTACAGTTGGAGGGTCTAGCGAGAGTCTGCGATATTTCTAATGCAAGTGAAACAAAACTAGTTTTACATTTAGCTCGCTGCTAATGTAAGATTTGTAACTAATTAAAGCCAACCGCAAGGTAGTAGACTTGACAGTCGATTTCATGCGGGGGACACAGCGCAGGTTCATTAGACAGACAGAGTCTGACTGAACTGTATATAAAACATGCCAAAAGTATAGTTTGTCAGCAATAAATAACTGCATTGGTAGGAACTCACCTTCCACACAATCAGTTAGGAACCTAGAGGTATAGTGATTGCTGCAGCACCGGCAACATAAAGGAGATGGAAACACTTGGGCACAGGTGTCAAAATAAGTTATAATTCAGTTACAGCGTGAGACTGTGACGCCACTGCGTAGGGGGTGTAACTACAGAATGGAAGGTTTATTTGGGGACCCGAGGAGATATACAAATGGGTGAAAATAAGAAAATTTGAAACCTAATAAAGCAAATGAAGACATGTTAAGGTAAGGGGTGGGGTGCACTTTCTGAAATGTTCTTTATTTAAAAGATACAGTAACCTTACGAAAATGGTGGGCACAGGCTGACAGTGCAGCTTTAAGGCTCTGTCCCCTCTTCAATCGCAGTAATTACACTTGATTTTGAGGAAGAGTTTGACTCAGTGGAGTGGCAATATCTCCCAGCTGTTTTAAAACATATGGGTTTTGGTCTGTACTTTAGGCTTTGGATCTAAATCCTATACAATCAGTCAAGTGCTACTGTGCTTAGTAACTCCACACTTGCATACCCTTTCAGTTAGAGACAGCCACCATTCAGGGATGTCCTCTCTTAGAGTAATATCTGTGCTGGACATAGAGCCTTTAGTGGCTTCTGCAAGAGCTCACACAGATGTAAGGGGATCTCTGTTGGCTTCAAGGACTATTGAAAAAAACTATATGCAGATGGTTGTCTGGTTCTGGTAAACATTGTCTCCTGTAGTATCCTGCCACTTCTGAACTTTCTGCACACATTGGAAATGTTGTCAATGCTTAAGAATAACAGAGCCGAAAACAAAGTCCTACCCTAAAAAGAAATGCCAGGAAAAAGATATAACATCCTTAAGAATTGCTTGGTCTCCAAACTCCTTAAAATACTTGGGAATCCATATTATTGGCACCTTACTAAACTTTGTGCTGCTAACTTTAAGCCACTTATTGACAAAATTAAGGGAGAAATCAATAGATAGTGCCTCCTTAATCTCTCTATGGCAGGCAAAATTGCATCTTTTAAAATGGTCACCTCTCATAAGGTGATCCATCTCCTGGCGTACCTGCCAAGCTACATCTCTCAGCTATAGTTCCAGAAATTGTACTACATAATTGGTAACATCTTATGGGTAGGAACTCCCCCATGGTACAGCAGAACAAAACCTGAAGAACACTAGAAACAAGTGGGACCAAACCTCCCATGATTCCATGCATACTTTATAGCTTTCCTTAAGTGTTGCAAACATGTTAATGGTTTAAAATCACATCAGGCTTGTCCAGCAGCATAGAGGATTGAGGCACTGGTACAACACCTCTTGCCGTGCCAGTAACCCATCTTTGGAAATGGGAATGAGTCACTCAGGGACCAGCCAGGGAGGGAGGGAGGATGAGTGTCCTTAGGAAAACTCTCCTCTCTCTGGGACAGGGGTTACAGGGTTTCACTGTTCATCTGTCTCCTAGAAGAATCTGGGTGGCAGAGCAAAGGGGTCGTGCCAGGAGGAGGGACCATATTCAGGATGCCAGGGACATCTCCATGGAGGCTGAGCTTGCACATCACATCCATAACATGCGAGGAATTCTGTTAAGAAAAAAATGGAAGAAGAAACCCCCAGCAGCAAGATGACACCTGACACCCCGCAGGCACCACATCAGTGACCAGGCACCTCTGTAAGATACCCACTGGCTGAGGGTAGAACGGGAGTGAGGTAAGCCCAGGAGATGCTGGGTGAAGGGGCTGGGGAGGTTGGTCTGAAGGGGGCAGTTAGGTTGATCAGGTGAGAAACATAGGATAAAAACACATAGAAACAGAATTTGACTACAGATAAGGACTGCTTGGCCCACCCAGTCTGCTAATTTTCCCTACCTACTGTAATACCGTAAACCCTACTTGATCTCTGGCTTAGTCCTCCCTCTCTTCCCTAATGACTAAGGTTCCCTTATGCCTATCCCATGCATTCTTGAATCCTGCCACAGCTTTCACTCCGACCACCTCCACTGGAAGGCTGTTCCAGGCATCCACCACTCTCTCTTTGAAGAAGTAATTCTTACATTTCCCCTGAGCCTACCCCCCAGCTTCATAGCATGCTCCCTTGTTCTTGAGCATCTTTTTTTCTGAAAAATGCTTCCTTCTCTTGTACCTCATGTATACCTGTGAGGTATTTGAAACTATATCATATCACCCCTTTCCCTTCTCTTCTCCGGGGTGTACATATTGAGGTCCTTTAGTCTCTGCTCATATAATCTCTGGTGCAGACCTCGTACCATTTTAGATGCCCTCCTCTGACATCAGACTTGACACCTGCTTTGAGAGAGATAGAAAAGGTGACACTTCAGTGTGAGGTAGCTGGCAGCTGCGAAACTGCAGCGGCAATAAAATGGATTTCAATATGAGCTGCTTAAACTTGCAATCAAAGAAGGAGCAAACATACTTTATGTGATGATCCAAGGTTCTTGCTTTTATTAATTTCTGTCCTTGCAGACATACATTCGAACAAAGGCAGCAGACATGGATATAAATCGCTGAACAAAGTGCTCATCTATCAGAAGACATCTGGTCCAAATGCTGGAGACTTACCCACAAATTCTGCCTGGACTTTCAAAGACTTTTGATGCAAGGTAAAAGCATGCATCAGTGGTATCTCATGCCAGCCCAGCTCAAATGGCTTGGCCTACTCTTTCATGATAAATGTTGGAAGTTTAGATCTGAGGGAGCAGACCTATATCACATGTTTCGGATTTATTTATTTAAATTTTTTATCTATTTATTTATTTATTTATTTGAATTGTAATTTGTTTTATCATGATGTTATGATTTATGTATTTTAATGATGTGAAGTGCTCAGAGCCACTGGGATTGGGTACTTAAAAAATAACCATCAGCAAGCCCGCTCCACTGAAGAGAGTATGCCTGATGTAACAAGCATTTGTCAATGCCGATTGTTTGCTTGCTGGCATTGGCATTGGTAGTGTAGAAGTTACAGAGCTGCATAATAGGAATGGCAGTGAAGTATTGAACTGAAGGCAACCCCACCACCACCCTGCAGAGAGTGACAGGCATTGGGGTGTGCCTTTGGGTCATCAGGCATAACGGCCGTGCCATTTCACCACACCCTACCCTGCAGACATTGTCACGGTGTGCCTCGGGGTCTTTGGCCCTTATGCGCACCCCATTCCATCAGGAAATATGGTGAGATGGGTGCGGTATAGGAAAATGGGGTGAACTTTGGGGCCGAAGAGTGCAAGGCATACCTCGATGCCTCTCACTGGCTGCAGGGTGTGGAATGGTATGAGCATTACAGGCAAGAATCCCAAGGCACACCCCTGATGCCTGTCATTCTCTACAGGGTAGGGCGTTATGGTTGGAAACCCTAACACCTCAGCCATTCATTGGTATTTTCACTCCAAATTTTCAACATGGTTTTTTTGTGACCCCCACCTCATGAACAATGGCAATATCAGTTTGTTAGCCAAAAGCTGCTTTTGCACAGCGACTACGGCATTTAGCACCACAGGTGCAAAACACATTCCAAACAGGATGTGAAAATGACAGTTGTACTGTTCATGGAGGTTAAAAATGACAATGTTGCAAATCTGCAGTAAAAATATTTAAAAAGTGGTGAAGTCATGAGCGCAGATAGAAACTGTGCAACGACACCTGTAATGTAATTAGTTTGGGGATTTTTACAGCAGATTGTCAACACAGGCATTTTGGGACCTCCGATCATGAACAGTGTCACTGTGATTTTCTTTATCTGTCCCGAACAATGATTTCCCACAGCTAATTATCGCATCTCGCGCTGAAAGTGTGAAAACACATTTCGGCCATGTTGTAGAAAATGACAGATGTACTGTTCATAAGGAAGTGTGGAAAAATGCCACTGGTGAAAATCTGGACTGAAAATATTACAAAGTCATGAACTTATGAGGGTGCATGGAAACTGCGCAATGCTCACTCGTAACACAGTCATTTTAAGAACTTTTGTCACCAAATTTTCAACATAGCCATTTTAAGACCTCTGCTCATGAACAGTGTAACTGTGATTTTCTCAATCTGTCCCAAACATTGCTTTCGCACACCGACTGCACCATTGCGCGCTACATGCGGAAACACATTTTGGGTGACATGTGAAAATGACAGCTGTACTGTTCATATGGAAGTGTAATAAATGGCAATGTTGAAAATCTGGAGGAAAATATTGAAAATTCACAATCTTCATTTAGCGCATGAGGAACCCATGCAACACGCTGGTAAAACAGTCATTCTTAGGAATTTTTTCACCAAATTTTCAACATAGCCATTTTAAGACCTCTGCTCATGAACAGTGTCACTGTGATTTTCTTAATGTGTTCCATACAGTGATTTCACACACCGACTGCGCCATTGTGCGCTACATGGGCGGAAACATGTTTTGGGCAAGATGTGAAAAAATGACAGCTGTACTGCTCATAAGGAAGCTTCCAATCTTCCTTTCTGCTACCTCCAAAGTTATCATATGGCTGATAAGCATCTAGATGCACATGTGGTAAATTCAACAGTAGTTCATTTTGCATATAGAGTGTGACTTATGTAGCGATAATAGCTAGACAGCTAGAGGGACGGACAATCTGATGGACAGACGGAAGTGAGAAACGGCTTCCTAAACAACATCCACTCACCAGAACTATAATGACCGGAGACACATCAGCGAGCAAGCTGGATGAAATACATCTTAAACACATATGATGTTCTGTATGTGAAATACCTCACTGAAGCGCACTTAATTTACTTATTTGTATTTAATTGTGTCAAGATAGCATGAACTGAAGCGAGACGTAGCCTATCTTTTACCCTGCTGAATATACTGAGGCACACTGCAAGGACTTCAGGTGACTTTGATCACATGGAGTCAGTAATTATTGGGCCAAATGTTGTAGCCGCCAAACCCATCATCACACTCCAATATTCAACGCAGTTGTCTTGAAACTTCCGCTAACTGTTATACCCTTGAAATGTATCTGAAGGTCATGATCGTGAATAAAACGTCCCATCTCCCATGAACATTAGTCGGGTAATCACAGATCTCATGAGTTTTCCTGGCTAGGGTTGATTGGTGGATATATAGATAGACCGGATCACGTGCAGGCAAGATGCCGCCTGGCAATACAGCGCCAGGCATTTCTGCCTCCCAGGAGTTACAGCACCAAAGTGCTCTCACATAAAACAATCTGCTTTAACCTCCTCCTCCTCAGGGTGGGCATACCTTGGAGGGCAAGAAATTGTGGCTAGGGCGACATTTGACTGAGGGGCTTATCTAAAAATCGAGCTCACTACTGTCACTGTTCCTCATTATGTTTCCTAAATTTGGCTACCGAAAATCAGTCAGCAACTTGAGGTGATACAGATATATATATATATATATATATAGATATATGGCTAGATAGATAGATAGATAGATAGATAGATAGATAGATAGATAGATAGATAGGGGACTGACTGTCTGACAGACAGGCACAAAAACATACGTACATACATATTGGGTTGCAATACATTAACATTACCTCCACCAGTGAGTTGTATGGCTCACACTTTGCAAATTGAAGTGGCTAAGCAATGGGCAGTGTGGAGAAATATATAAATGATGAGTACCTGTAGCATACAAGGAAATAAACCCATCTAAGGGACTGACCAGATCATAAGGCCACGAGCCAGAACGGCAAGTAGCTTCATATTGTGATTAGCCTCCTCAATGGATTTATTTCCTCATATACCACAATTACCGTTCATTTATTTTATATAATGCTGTTGGATGGTCACTGTTAGTTATAATCACAATTGTGTATACAGGGAAGGGTTATACAGGGAAATAACCTCTAACCATTTATATGGGGTAATAGATATATATTTATAACAGAGATTCAGCCTTGGTATTTACTACACACATCTTTGCATTTAATAAAAAAGGGTCCTCAGTTCATGTGGATACACAGTGAGTAGGACATTACACTAGAGGAAATGAGAACATGATACACACGCATGCGCGAACACACACACACACGGCGCGCGCGCACACACACACACACACACAACACAAACACTCTCTGTCTCTCTGCCTTTCTGTCTGTCATTCTCTGACCCCCTTGGGCTCAATCCATGAGCATTAACTCACCGTGTTAACTCCACTTATACACCAATCTTCAATGTTCTTAAATGAAATCAGTAAGAGCAACATAAAACAGTGTTAAAGTTCATGTATGGAGTCCAATGGGTTGGAATAAAAAACATTCAGTTATTTATGCCTGGTTTATAGGTCTGTGTTGTTTACTGTATGGATACTTAGGCATAAAATCAAAGAAGGTAACAAGCAGGCCTCAGGGGAAAAAATAAAAAGCTGGGTGGGGGTGGGGGCGAGGCAGACCTCAAAAAGTGTGTGTGTGTGGGGTGATTATTTCCTCAAAACAGTCTAAAAGCTAACTAACTTGTACTTCGAATATGTTGTTGCTTTTGTATACTGTACAGCTATATGGAAACATGCTTGAATTCTGGAAAAAAACAAAATACCATACACACACCTATATATCTATGCTATCTATGTGTATATATGTGTGTGTGTGTATGTGTGTGTGTGTGTGTGTATATATATATGGCGAGAGAGAGAGAGAGAGATAGAGATATATATATATATATATATATATATAGAGAGAGAGAGAGAGAGAGAGAGATACAATCCCAACACAGTAACAAACACCCACACCAAGGCAAATTGTCTTCCACGACCAGTTAACACCAAGCGCTTATGACATCCCGGATACGCAGTACCAACCCAAGCCTGTAATCTGTCTCATGTGAGAAATCATTCAGCCCTTTCACGGGGCTGTATTTGACTCACTCCTGTATCAACACTCGAGGGGTAGTCGTGCGACCATATTTCCCTGAAGGCAGTTTTACCAGTTTGGTACATGAGGTTGTATTGATGAGGTATAAAATATAAAATATGGGACTGGATCCATAATACTTTGTTTTGGAGGACAACTATATTTCTGTAGAAATACAAAATCACACATGCTCCCACAATGCAAAGCATCATGGGCTGCATATGCAAATCACCACAGAATATTATGCTGGTTCAACTTTAAGCAGAAATGCATGGTGCCAAAAGGCCTCTCACACAGTTTGCAAAGGGTGCCAACAGAAGACATAGACACGTGTTTTGTCTCTACCAGGACTCATCAGTATGCCTCATCTGTCTGACATGCCAGTGGAATGAACCAGCTACCCTAAGATAGTCTATCTTGGTTATGTTGTAGGAACCCAATTAAAACAAAAACAATTTAAAAGACAAAGAACCTCTGTTATATATTTCTGTAGTTGTGCATGGAGGTATAAGGTGGTAGGGTGGTTGAATGACTTTTTCTTACTGTAATATTTAACTTGAAAAAAATGGCACATTTCTTCATGTTTGTTAACACCTGCAAGCAAAATAGGAATATAAGCTAAACATTTGCATACAGAATTTTGCTTGTTGCAGCATGTTTTGTTTTTTATTTGGGTAGAAAATCCTGTCCCCATTTTCTAGGACATCGACATAAATTATTCTGATGGTGTGCCTAGAGGCTGCATCAGCCCTGTACCTACCCACCCCACATGTACAGTGGCGATCAAATTCACGTTGTATACTTCTTTATCATATACAGTAGCATAGGATTATTGACCTCCCCCTAACAACTGACCAACTAACAGGAATACCAGTACTCTGAAAGTGCTATTGAAGTAGTCCTAAAAGAGAAATCTTTATAGGGTTCATTTTGTCATAATGTGAGACATACCTTGTTCTGTTACTCCCTCACTCAAATAAGCTCCCCGTCCCCCATAATACTGACTCCCAATGCTGGGTCATTTCAAGATTACAGACCTTTCTTTTAAATGAAGCTTCTTCATTTAGATTTGGTTGGGGAAGTCTGTAAATGTGAATAAGTAATGTCAATGTTGCTAGTGTTTCTGTGTTCAGTTTGTATGTGTGTCTTTATAAGCTACATGCGTGACATGAGGTGTGTACCAGTTATCTGCATGTATCATGAAAGTCTTAGATTAAAATATGCTTGCAAAGAAATATCTATCCTCCATCACCAGACAACTGCATTCTTTTATTATTATTATTTTTTTTCAGGGAGAATGCAAGGAGGCATTGTCCTGCACAAGGTGTACTTAATTTCAATAGCTGACTAACCTAAAAAGTGTGGTGGAATTCTTTTCAAAATTGGCTCCTTACACTTTCATTTTCTAACTTTGATATTCTATTGCTGGTTTAAGGAACAGTCCCTGAATCTTGGGCTAGTGATGTGTGTTGTACACTGCCGTGCTATTTATTCTGTAGTTAGGGCAACACATGTGCCTTCATTTGGAATTAAATGGAGTCTAACA
This sequence comes from Neoceratodus forsteri, assembly GCA_016271365.2. Taxonomy (NCBI): domain Eukaryota; kingdom Metazoa; phylum Chordata; order Ceratodontiformes; family Ceratodontidae; genus Neoceratodus; species Neoceratodus forsteri. The sequence continues at coordinate 1,784,690,519 of CM057449.1, forward strand.
GCCGAATTGATATCCTTTAGGAAAACACACACACACACACACACACACATACACACACACACTCCATCTATGTATGTATTTGTCAGTCTGTCTATTATTCTATCCGTCTATCTATTTCTGCTGTAGCCCATCATTGGTAGTTTATAGTTACACAAACATGCATCTGTAATAAAAACTGGCAACCTCAGTTTTTGTGGATACCCATTTTAGTATGCCATATACTGAGAGAATGGGAACCTCTCAAATATTCTTTTATTAATTTATCAGAAATTGTAAGGTTATGTCTGTCTGCCATGTGATGAACTAGTGCAATAAAATCAATTGAATGGAATCACTTGTGGCAGTTATTCCAGTTTAGTAATGTAAGTTCCTTCACACACTGATATTTATGTGGTTGCTTGCCACCTCTCCATGAATTCAAGGTTAGTGCATACAAAACGCAATTCAACTGGAGGCAAAACTACAATACGATAGAATCTTGAGACACTATTCTTATGGGGTGTGGTCACATGCTACAGTACAGCTCTATTAAATTAATTGCAAGACTACCTAAAGTTTTAGCCCTTGTCTGTAAGCTTGGAAATCGATTTTCCTGACAGTATGGACATGCACTGGGGACAAATCTGAAACAAAAGTCGTGAACTGTGCAGATGCAATTTGGTATTTAGGAACAGATCCTATTGTTGTTTTATCAAATGTGGTGACAGAGAAATTTATAGAAAATAGATGGGTTGATATGTGGTGGTATACCAAGTGTAAACGCTTCACTGTAATAGTTCTGATCAACACTAGGGGGTCTTAGCAGTTTCAACCCATAGACCTCAACAGCCAGGATGCTTCAATATTTAAATGCATTTGGAGCAGTTAATATTCATCAAGACTGCAGGTGGAAATGGAATATATGTATCTATATCTATATCTATATCTATATCTATATCTATATCTATATCTATATCTATATCTATATCTACACCCCAGTTGATATGCAACAACTGCTTTCTAGTGCCTAGTGTGGCAGTGCTTCTGCCATTTCTGCTGCTGTGCAGAATACAGCACTAGGCCAAAGTCACAATGTTGAGTATTTCACTCCAGTGGAGCATAGCACAGATCAATAAATCAATGGAAATGTCATGACATTATCACTTCCAAAAATCAGAGAGTTTCACTTCCTGCCACCTGTCTTTCACTCCAGTGACAGCAGCATTTTTTTGAACCCCATACTTGCATAACTAGGCAATACATGGTTTGCAGCATAATGTAACTAGATGGGATGGGGAACGAGTTAATTATGAAGTTCTTACCATTCCTGTTTCTACTATAACCATTTATATAGTTAATATATATCACATCAGTGGTGAATTAATTTGGCAATTAGTGTACTGTAGTAGAAACACCCTCGGTTCCCTTTTATTCTTTTCTAATTAAGTAAATGAGGAGAGTGTGCCAGTTGGAGAATCCACCTAGTCAAGAAAATGAAAATTGCATACTCTCTACTCTTAAAATGCGAAGTTATTTACTGAAACAAATCCATATGTTTCCAAATTACGTTTTACATTTATTCTTCTTCAATAACAGTAAATGTCCATTTCCAAAATGAATTGAAAGTACTTGTATTTGTTGATCGCTTTGGTATATTTAGAATGGTGAACGTTTTCGGAACATGCGTGTTCCTTCCTCAGACCATAGTACCTTCCAAGTGCTGTAAACATAAGCAAATCATCGGTCAAATTATAATTGATGGTTTCAAAACTATCATAATTATCAAATTATTACTTTTTTCAAAGCCAGGGGGAACACACCTGTGCTTAACTCCAATGAAATAAATATATTTTTCCAGGCTGGCACTAGAATAAGATAAATAAAGATGGTTATAAATTTTTTAATTATGTATCGTGATGCTTCAAATATAGTTTTTTTTTATACAAAACCCATTAAATTTACCTGGGTTACTAAAGTATTGTGACTCTATGAAATTCAAACCGTAATGATCTGCAGAATATAAAAACGTGAAAGTTTGAAACCCAAAATTAATCTCACATTACCATGAAGTTTTAGATTAAAGTATTACAAGGTTTTGTATCTTGTATAGCTTTACCAATGTGTATTCGAATCCAAATAATAATCTTAATGGTTGATTTGAAGTGAAAACGGTAACCAGCGTGTCTCCGCATTAGGAGAATAATAACAAGCTTTATCTCTTAAACCATTGCTTATGTTTACAGCACTTGGAAGGTACTATGGTCTGAGGAAGGAACACGCATGTTCCGAAAACGTTCACCATTCTAAATATACCAAAGCGATCAACAAATACAAGTGCTTTCAATTCATTTTGTAAATGGACATTTATTGTTATTGAAGAAGAATAAATGTAAAACGTAATTTGGAAACATATGGATTTGTTTCAGTAAATAACTTCGCATTTTAAGAGTAGAGAGTATGCAATTTTCATTTTCTTGACTTAATTTCGCAATTAATCATGTTATTTTGTTATTTAGAACACCCTATCTTCACTTAGAACACATGTGTTTTCCACTCAGAACACGTTATTTCCACTTATAATGAATGTTTTACTGCCATTTAGAATTCGGAAACTGAATACAGAAGAACTATGTGCCAGATAGTTTAGATGGAAAGACCCTTGTAAACTAAAACAAGCCAGATCCCTATTAAAACATTAAAAATAGTGTGATGCATGCTTATAAATGGTCCTGTGATGTTTGTATCGTATTAAAATTATTCAATAAAAATTATTTAACTGCAAAAAATAAACAAATACACAAATAAATAAATGGCCAGGTGCAGTGGAATAACACATTTATGTCCATGAATGGTAAGACCTTCAGAAAAAAGTCGTGTAAGTCATGTATTCCCCTTTTCATTGGCTCAATTTTGTTCACCACTGGTGTGGTGTGTAAGGGATTATTCTGTAATTGTTTCACTGATCAGGCAAAATATTCAAGGAGGTAATATATGAAATGCATTTATTTTATATGGTGTATGTAATTGTAGCCTAGTCCCCATAGGGTTTACATAGTTTGAGACTATAGAGACTAAGTATTTATGGCTCAGAAGTTAGAAGGGCCAGTGCGTCTATTATTTTGAGTTACTGACTCCTGTGTTTTTTTCTCCTGATTTTTGGATATGTGTTACAAATACGTTAAAGGGCCCGAATGTCTAAGGATATCTGATTATATTATTTGGTGGTGGGGGATGTAGCTTTCTTGAGTTGAATTTTTGCTTACAGTTTATAAAGGGATTGGCAAACGCACGTTTTCTTGGAAGACAGTTGTCCCATGGTGGTGAGCAGTCTAGTCTGTGCTGCTAACAATTTATTTTGCATTTAATAATTTTTATTGAATAGTTTCAACAAGATACAAATAACATCCCAGTACCATTTACAAGCACATAATCACAATGCAGATAGTGTGAAACAACTTACTATTCTTGAAAAAGTAACAAAATACAGCAGTCCTATTATGATCAGTATATTTTGAAGAAAATAGGAGAGCGTGTCAGGGAATAACATAAAAAGCCTTTGTGATATACTAACTGAAAAGCTAAGCAGCCATTACCTCAAGTGCAAGGTGCTGGGTCTTGCGGTCCAGAATTTCTAATTTGCAGTATCTGTATTTTTTTAACACCTCTTTTCCAAGTGTGTCCTGTATGTTGGGGAGACTGTACATGGTGGACCTGTTTTATTGAAGGAGGTGTTGGCCATAATATCTGGGAAAATATTCTAGCATCTTTATCTTTCACTTGGACAGCCACTATATGTGGGAAGACATGATCATGGACTAAGGTTTCATCAGTACATCCTTCCTCTTAGTGCTACACTGTGGTGTCAGTATTGGACATTAACTCAAATTCCTGGTGTTGGACTGGAAAAAAGCACACAACCTGCTGATCTTCGGGACCAGCAGCAGCGCGTGTATCCTAAGCTATTCTGACATTGTGTGAATGCATTATGAAGTTATTGCCCAGTTTGGAGACCTAAACAATGAGTAACAGGAAGATATGCTTGATGTACGTTTGGCACGGTGTTTCACAGCCTGTCGCATCACAATTATTTGTATCAGGTTTTGGTCTTAATACAAAAGGTGATTTCCAGCCCGACATGGGAAACAACAAATGCAACTGTTACATGTCAGATTTAATGCTCCACACCAAAGGAAACGAGCTTTACTAATTGGCGCTCAAATAAAACTAAAAAAAAGTGTATCCATAATAAGTAATTTTCTTAATGAAAAAAGTTATGTAGCACAAGCACATGTTTTTCCGTTAATTGGGAGTGGACAGATTAGGACAATTTCTGATTGACGAGACCCTTCAGGCTGAACTGCCAAACCCGCAGCGGTTCCTTACTAGATTGTTATGTATTTTATAGCAACTAAAGATCTTTCTCATAAGAGTCCTATAGGTGTTTTACTTATTAAGGTCCAAATAAGGCATGTCAGAACAAGTCAGGTTTGAATAACTGCAAATTCTCAGCCCAGTCTAATGCACATCTCTTCACGTGAGTCAGAACAAAAGGACTAAATTATGATCATTTGTCTCCCCCCCCCTTACAGAATTCACTTCTGCACTTTTTACCCTGCAAGGACAATGGCACTCAGTATGGTTATGTCGAGTACGGCTTTGTTAAGATACACAGTGTTCAGGGGTGTAGCCAGAAATTTTCATTTTGTACACAATCTCCAACAGTTACACCCCTCCACATTAAAAAATGTACACATCCTTTCCAAATGGCACCCCCTTCCAAACAAGTCAGATTTTTGTCAGATGATTCCTCTACTCTCTAAAGAGGTTATACATGTATCAGACACTCCTCAATGGCCTACACTAACCCAAATACTGCAGATTAAAATGATAATATTAACAGAGTGGCTTATGGTTTATGTCCGGCACTCAACAAAACTGTACACAAATGTGTACAGTGAGTATGCCTGTCTACACCCTTGACAGTGTTCGATAATGTACTGCCATATTCAATTCTAAAACTTAAAATTTAACTTTTAGCAGACTATGACACTCTACATCTCACATTTCTCCAGGTACTATCCACATATAATAGTATAGTCCTCAGACTTAAGGTTTCTTGCAAAGGGATGGGGTCACTGACATTAAAAAACAAGTGGTTGTTACAGTCTGGCTTTAAATAATTTAACTGAACATAGACTTTAAAACAGTCTCGGCAGTAATGAGTCAAATTTTCAGACATTCATTTGTGTCTTCTGGATACGGTTCAGGGATCTGGGAAAATGTAAGCTGATAAGCAGACTGCTCTGCAAATATCAGTTCAAAGTCATATGAGGGAACATAAGGAAATTAATAAAATCTGCGGTCCATCAAGACATATCCCATTTTTTTAAATAATGTTGAATTGTGTGCAGCGTGACCATAATATTTTCAAAAAAATATAACACACCTCCTGTCATTTTCAACAGTAATTCACCACCACATTTTTTTATAGAAAAAGAAAACTTAATGCAGAACAAAATGACTTCAACAGAAGACATTCCCAAGAAAGAGGATGTGGTTCAATAGCAAAATAACCCATTTACTGATAGAAAAGTTTGAACTTGCTGTTCAAGGGGTAAAATCTTCAAGTGTTGGAAAACTACAGTCTCTGAAAATAAATGCAGAATAGTCAGGGTTGGTAGTTTATGTGCCTGTCAGGCCGTCCTCCCTCTCTTCTGTCTCGCCACGCCACACCAGTGCATGTATATCCAATACTGAACATACACTGACATTGGTTTTACTTTTCAAAGCATTAAGAACAGAGCATTTGCAGCCAGTTTAGTCCTTGGAAAACTCGGTTTGTTGCCGATTGCACCTTTTAGTGAAACAACAAAGAAGTTGTACTAGTTGCTCTGTAAAACGTTCAGGGGTTGCAGTCTGTTTCTCCTACACACCCGATCGAGTGACCTTTGTGGCCCAAAAGCATGTAACATGTTTGCTATTATGGGAAAGAACAGTAATGGTGACATCAGACAGTCTTCATTACACTAGTAAACAGAAATATAATTAGACAAAACGTATTGGAAACCCATAAAAGACAACTGAAATTTTGAAAAAAGTGTCCTTTAACAGTGTGTGTGTGTGTGTGTGTGTGTGTGGGGGGGCGAGCACGCAGTATGCCTGGTGTGTGTGTGTGTGTGTGTGTGTATAGGGGGAGCAGTGCATGAGCAGGCGATATCTTATCGCTGCTCACTGAAGCGTAGCTCCCTTCAGCTGTATGCCACTGCATTTTTGGAGCTGTCATAGACAGCTCCAGCAGGCATTGGAGAACTGGGACTGCGCCTGCAAATGCACTGACTGAATTGGAAGAGGGCTGCCACACCTCCAAAAACTCCGATGATGGCACTATGTTTCTTGCACATGTGTGCAAGCAAACATAAAAATGAACTGTAAAATAAAGCAAGCACCAGCACCACTCAGTTGTCAGTTGCAAAAAGGCTTTACTCAGATTAAAAGACTAACCGTCCATCAATTCATAAGACTGGGTCACCAAACAAACAAATCCCTGACCATTTTCTCAGGTTACTGAATTATCAGAGGGATCTGATGAAGTAGTAAGCTGTGAAACTGGTCGAGGTTTCATTTGTTTGGCAACCCAGTCTTATGGACTGATGGACCATTAGTCTTTTAATCTGATTGAAGCCCTTTTTTATGTTGCTTGCATGCATGTGCAAGAAACATAGTGCCATCATCGGAGATTTCGGAGGTGTGTCACCTTCTCCTCCAATTCAGTCAGTGTGTTGGCAGGTGCAGCCCCTGTAAGCCAATGCATTCTGGAGCTGTGTATGACATGCTCCAAAATGCAGTGGCATACAGTTGAAAGGGGGAGCTACGCTTCAGTGAGCACAATAAGATATTGGCTGCTCACGCAGCTCCCCACGCAGGCATGCACGCCCCCACTCCCCGCATGCAATGTATAGCCGACGGGGTGCCCAACTCGCTGGCTGAGCTGCATCCCCCAGTAGTAAGTGCCACGCTGGGAGCCCACCCAGCGTGGGCAAGCAGTCCTTTGGCCGACGGGGTGCCCAACTCCGTCGGCTGAATGCCCCCCGTCCTTGTGCCACACTGGGAGCCCACCCCAGCGTGGCAACAAATGCCATGGCCAACGGGGTTGCCCAATCCTCCGTCGGCTGAACACCCTCCCAACGTCCTTGTGCCACGCTGGGAGCCCACCCCAGCGTGGCAATGTCCCACGTACATCTTTTAAAAAAAAACTGTGAAACAAAAACTGCCCCAATGGCGGCCTCCCAACCCCACAACCCGCACTGACCCACTGTGCATCCATAGTTTCTGGCCACCCCTCACCCTATACTTATCTCCGACCTTGCACAACGATCTCGTGGACTGGGAATACGTCTGCACTCTTCTGTGAGCCGATCGCAACTCGATGCCGGTAAGCTGTGTCATGGGCTAGAGGGGTTCAACTTTGCATATCTCAGGTATTTTTTGAGTTTTGCATTACCTTGATTTACAGTGGGCTTTTCATGAATGATGTTACTGTCATGATATATTTTTGCTCAGTGGTGATTTCCGCAGTCACTATGCAAAATCACCCTTCTGGCCTGAATACACCAAGGACCGTGACATCATTCATGAGAAGGGGTCCCAAAAACCCCATGGTGAAAATTTGGTGCCAAAATTAAAAATGACTGTTTTACGAGCGTGCATTGTGCAGTTCCTACGCAGGCTTGTAAGTTCATGACATTTCAATATTTTCACTCCAGATTTTCAACATTGCCATTTTACCACACCTTCTTATGAGTAGTACAGCTGTCATTTTTCACATCTCACCCAAAATGTGCTTCCGCCCATGTAGAGCACAATGGCGCAGTCGGTGTGTGAAATCAATGTACGGGACAAATTAAGAAAATCACAGTGACACTGTTCATGAGCAGAGGTCTTAAAATGGCTATGTTGAAAATTTGGTGAAAAAATTCCTAAAAATGACTGTTTTACGAGCGTGCATTGCGCAGTTCCTACGCACGGTCGTAAGGTCGTGAATTTTCAATATTTTCACTCCAGATTTCCAACATTGCCATTTTGCCACACCTTCTTATAAATAGTACAGCTGTCATTTTTCACATCTCACCCAAAACGTGTTTCCGCCCATGTAGCGCACAATGGCGCAGTCGGTGCGCAAAATCAATGTACGGGATAAATTAAGAAAATCACAGTGACACCGTTCATGAGAAAAGGTCTTAAAATGACTATGTTGAAAATTTGGTGAAAAAATTCCAAAAAATGACTGTTTTACAAGCGTCGTTGTACAGTTCCTACGCACGCTCGTAAGTTCGCGAATTTTCAATATTTTCACTCCAGATTTTCAACATTGCCATTTTACCACACCTTCTTATGAGTAGTACAGCTGTCATTTTTAACATCTCACCCAAAACGGTTTCTGCCCATGTAGCGTAGTCGGTAAAGTAAATCAATGTATGGACAATTAAGAAAATCACAGTGACACTGTTCATGAGCAGAGGTCTTAACATGGCTATGTTGAAAATTTGGTGAAAAAATTCCCTTCAGATGTTCTGCAATATTACTAATGAAGACATTGAACAGAACTGGCCCCAGGACTGAACCCTGCAACACCCCACTGGTCGCTCCCTCTCCCTAGACTGCATACCATTTATCACCACTCTCTGCCTCCTGTCTGTTAGCCAGTTTCTAACCCAGTTTACCACCCTTTCCCCCATGTCCAGCCTACCCAGCTAGTTTATCAGCCTCCTATATGGGATGGTGTCAAAGGCTTTGCTGAAATCAAGGTAAGCGTTGTCCGCTGCCCCACCCTGATTCACTTCCTTTGTCACTCAGTCAAATAAATCAACCAGATTTATCTGACATGATGTCCCCACTGTGAATCAATCTTGTCTATGGTCCTGGGTTCCGATGGCATCTAGATGCCCCGCTATCCTTTCTTTAAGCAATGTCTCCATGATCTTCCCCACTACTGAGGTGAGGCCGAATGGCCTATTGTTCCCTGCCTCCTCCCTGCTGCCGGACTTGTGTAGAGGGACCACATGTGCCCTCCTCCAATTCACTCATGTTGAATGACTCAGTGAACATGGCTGCCAGAGGTACTGCTATCTCCTTCGCAGTTCTGTTAATATCCTTGGGCGATGCCATCTGGTTCCATCGCTTTGTCTACCTTTAATTTAGTGAGCTCCTGCAGGACTCTTTTGTCCACCTCTTCATCCCCTTGGCAACTGCTGTACTGCTGTGGCCCTTGCCCCTCCCACTCTTCTGTGAATACTGAATGGAAAGACACAGTGGATGTCTTGGGAGGAAGGCATGAAACTGTCACTTCCAAATACCTAAACAGCACATACAAGCAAGCAACATTTGGCATTGACAAATGCTTGTTTCTCCTGCATTATTCTTAGTAGGTATTCCAGACAGAGGCCTGCTTCCAATCTCCTCAGCTTTAATGGCTACTAACTGTGGGCCTTGAGGCTAAATGCCTCATTCTTCAAAGATGGTGCAGCATGGACACTCTTTCCTTGCAGAATGGTGGCCTTCTATTCACTCCTTGGCCTCCTTTGCAAAGCTGTTTCACTAGGCTTGCAACACCCTTTGCCTATATGACAAATTATGGGGACCTTTTTGTCATGTGGTGCCCCCCCCCACACCCATCATGGTGGCATTACAACATGCCAAGGACCTACATCATCCTCCCTGAAAACTGAACAGCCATTTGGTAATTCCCTTTCTCCCACCCCCTCTCCTGCAGTTTAAGTATACACAAGAATGGAGAGACATGGTGTGACCTTCACTTTGCTCTGGCATTGCCCCTCCTCAGACATGACATCTGTGTGCTGATGCCACAAGGTAGACCCCCACCCAGACACCTCTCCACTTTTAGAATGCAAACACCTCTTGCAACCCCCAGTGCCCCTCCCCCTTCCTCCTCCCCCCCATTTGTTCCTCACCTACGGGTACTAAGGATGGCCACACAGATATTAATTGATCCTATATGCCCACTCCTGGCTCCCATAGCCCCTAATGAGCCAAATTACTGCTTTCTTGTTGATGAACTCAAAATATATTCTGAATATTTTACCATTTTCAACAACCTGTACTACTTATGATCATGGCAATATGATCTATTTTGCCATGTTCATGACTTTGTAATTTCTAAGTTACAATAGCATGCTGTAATACATGCTGCATGAGAAATGTTGTTTCTCATCCTTAGATCTGTCAACTGTGTGTTTATGTTTTTTGATGACTTAAATAAAAAGAATTCACTTAAAAAAAATATCTCAATCATGTCCTCTTGCTTTCTACTAGCCTTCCATGAGTACACATTTAAGCTGCCTAGTCGCTTTCCTTATATACTCCCTGCTGTCCTTGAATTAACTTGGTCACTCTCCTTTGCTCAGAATCCAGCCAATCTATGTTCCTTTCCAAGTGAGGGTTCTATTCTGCAGCTGTGTGCAGTGTTCCAGATATTGCCTTGCCTGGGATCTGTACCAGGGCACAATCACCTCCTTACTCCTACTGGAGAACCATCTTTGTGCGTATCCCAGTATTCTGTTGGCCTTACCATATGCCTTTTTACATTGCGCCGTGATCTTCAATGTATCAGTTATGATCTTCCTGAGGTCACTAACTGGCCTACCCTGAAGCCCTATAGCCAGTACTTAGTTTTAAGATTGTTTCTGCCAATATGAATCACTTTGCATTTTTTAGCATTAAATCTGAATTGCCAAACCCCTGCCTACTGCTCGAACCTTCCTAGATATCTTTTCAAGTCCCTGATACATTTCTCACTCTCCATCATCTGTAAACTGACTAAATTTTCCCTATATCCCTTCCAGTATGTGACTGATAAAACAAGTTAAAGAGAAATTGATCCAGGACTAACCCCTGAGGAACCCTGCTAGTCACTTATTTTTCTGCCAAGTGTTGGCTATTTACCACCATAGTCTGGGTCCTCTTCCTCCGCCATTTGATAGTCCACCTGATCAGACCCACCACATCCTAAGACTCTTAACTAGGGCTAGCCAAAATTCACAAATGTCACTTTTGCAGAATTTTTGCAAAATTCTGTGAATTTCACAACATTTTGTAGAATTTTGTGAAAGTTTGAAATTTTGTAGAATTTTGTAAAAGTTTGAACAAAAATCTTTATTTGGTCATAGCGCAGCTGTTCTTGAAGTTAGACACCTGAAAATAATCGTAAGGGAGTACCACATATCTTGGCTTTCACATGAGCGGTTTTTAACTTGTAGGGCTCAAAGTCTGGCATTGTATTTTTGTTTTCAAAATTTTCTGAAAAAAGTATTTTTTGACAACAACTTGACCATGTAAAACTTTACATGCATAACCTACTTAGAAAAGTCTCAGAAACTACTAAATGTGAAGGGATTTGGTTTAGTAAATTTTAAGCTACCGGGGAAGATATTGGTTCAGTGGTTTAAATTTACAGTTAAAATATCTACAAGCATTTGTCAATGCCGAATGTTGTCTTGCTGCCACTGGCAGTGCAGGAGTTACAGAGATGCAGCATAGGAGTGGCAGTCAAGTATTGAACTGATGCCAACCCACCCCCACCCTGCATTGAGTGAGAGGCATTAGGGTGTCCCTGTGGGTGTTTGTTAGTGCAGTGCGGGAAAACATGCTGGGCAGGATGTGAAAAATGACAGCTGCACAGTTCATAGGAGGTGTAATAAAATGCCAGTGCTGAAAATGTGGCATATAAATATATGGAATTTATGGAGTTGCAAGGGGTGTGGAATATGCAAGGCACGCTTGCAGCACTGCCAGTTTATGGGCATTCAGCACCAGATTTTCAACATAGGCATTTTAGCACCTCTGCTCAGTGTACAGTGTCAGTCATTTCTAAAGTGTCCTAAGAAGTGATTTCAAGACAGCGACTCACGCCATTTCTTGGCGCTTGAGTAAAGCGGAAACACATTTTGGGCAGGATATGTGAAGAGACGGATGTACTGTTCATCAAGAGGTGTGTAAAAATGGCAATGGTGAAAATCCAAAGTGAAAATATCACAAATGCATGACGGTATGAGCATGTGTGCAATCTGCCAATGCACGCTCATAACACAGTCATTTTATGGACTATCAGCTCCAAATTTTCAACATAGGCATTCTAGGAGCTCTGCTCATGAACTGTGTCACTGTCATTTTCATAATCTGGCCCAAACACTGATTTCCCACAGCGACTGCGCAATTGTGCGCCGGAAGTGCGGAAACACATCTTGGGCAGGATGTGAAAAATGACAGGTGTACTGTTCACAAGGAGGTGCAGAAAAAGGCCAATGCTGAAAATCCGGCTTTAAAATATTGCAAATGCACGAAGTTACAAGCCTGCGTAGCAACTGCTCAACGCACGCTCGTAAAACAGGCATTTGTTGGATTTTTTCCACCAAATTTGGAGCATAGACTTTTTGGGAGGCCACCTCATGAACACTGGCACTGTCATTTCGTTAATGGGTCCTGAAAGGTGATTTCACGCAGTGACTGCAAAATCACCTTTCGAGGCCGATTAACACCATGTCAGTGATAGAATTCATGAGGAGGGGCCCCCAAAACCCCATGTTGAAAATTTGGTGCAAAAATTCCAAGAAATGCCTGAGATATGCAGCAAAGTTGAAAAAACCCTATTCATTGCATTATACAGCTTATCAGCATTTCCTCAGTTCGCGGTTGGTTTTGAAGAGTGCAGACGTGTTCCCAGTCCATGGAAGATCGTCGCGCTGGAGTACGGAGGTAAGTATGGGGTGGGGGGAGGCAGGGTTCACAGTGGGTGGGTGCAGGTGGGGGAGGGGCATCTAGACTACGAAGGACGGTTTTCGCTTGCAGGGGAAAAAAGGAATACTGTTGCGGGACAGTTTTGTCTTACAGGATTTGGCATGCTGGGGTGGCCTCCCAGCATGCCACCTAAGTGGTTTTCTTTGGGGTGTCAGTAGCCAACGGGGATTGGGCAACCTCATCTGCACACAACATGGGGGTAATGCCGATGGGGATTGGGCACCCCGCCGCAAACAAAGAAAGGGGGAGCGTGAGCTGAGGGGATTGGGCACCCTCAGCATTCAACAGTTGGGGACGCTGATGGGGACTGGGCCCCCGTCGGGCGGGCAAAGACAGCAAGTGGGGGCCGTGAGCTGAAGGGATTGGGCACCCTCCTCGGCATTCAACATTTGGGGGATGCCAATGGGGAAGTGGGCTTCCCTTCGGCACACAAACACGGGGGGGGGTTGCCGACAGGGAGATTGGGCACCCCCGATGTTGGCAAACGTGAGGCAGCTGCCCACTTGCCGACCATGGTCATAATGGCGGCAAGCACGGCAAGCAAAGGACCGCTGCATATGACGAGCTTTGCTTGGATTGCAGCGGACCTTTGCTTTGATGTGCTCACCCCATTATGAATGCACGGTGTGGTGGTGGCATGCAGGCTGATTGAGGAATGAGGGACACACCTACTGATGCGTGCCCTGCATTCGCCCAACAGCAGCCACGCCCCCAAGACAAGCACTAGCGCAAGATGTTGCTTGCACATGCGTGCAAGCCAACATGAGAATAACTAATCAGCAAATTTGCTCAAAAATCCATGAAGTGTAATAGGAAAGGCCACTTGAATTCCAGCTGTGGAATTTCTCTTTCACAAAGCACTTATCGTAATAGAATTGGTTTAGTTTTCTGAGCTGTTTGCAGAGTTGTACATCCTTCTCCCCCCTCCACCCTGATTATTTTATCTAAGCTTGACCATATAAACTAAGTGGAACTGCTTATCACACAGATCTTTTTTTCGACAGGCACACACCATTAAAGAGAGCCATCTACTCAAGACCTATCCATTTAGAATAGCCAGAATGTCTCCTTCTTTGTTCCACTGTCATTTTCTTTCTCCTCCAAGTCTCTGTGTCTCTAAGTCATAGACATCCAAGTGCTTTGGGCTCTCAGATCAGTTAATGTTTGCTGGGCATGACCTGTTTTTGAGTGAGGATTATCCCCTTACAGTATGCTTCCTTGGTCCAACTTGGCTTACTATTTCTTGTGCTTCCCAGCTGTGCTGCCCTTCCCTTGTTGAACCCAAACATCTAATGCCTGCCACTGGTGACCCCTCCACTAATTTTCCCCCTTAACCTTTAGTTTAAATCCCCCTGACTACCCTTTCCATTGATGTGGACGTCCCCCATCCCGTTTGGAAGAACTTCTGTCTATCCTGGCTTGGCTATGGACCACATTCATTTCACTTGTACTGCAGGCAGGCAAATAACCTTATCTGCACTAGCATCATGGTCCTGTAATGATCCTGCACCACTCCTGCTACTGTACAGTGGTGCCCAGCATCACATAATATCACGACTAAAGATATCGGGATACTTCTGTCACAGTGACCTCAGTTGTAACTGGAAGGGCTAAATTGGAATTTAAAGGTCAACAAAATTTCATTACATTTTCATAGAAATTTCACAATGTTCACAGAAGTGGCATTGTAATTTTGCCTGAAGCTAATTTGCTGACAGGCAGTCCTCTCCTCTTGTGTCATTTTGCATGATGTCACTTGGTGTCACTGTAAATGCTAAAAGTATACCTTGTCACCTGCAGAGTTGTTAATGTGTCATCAGGTAGCATTGTACAGAAGCAGTAGTGTGCAATGTGAACAAAATTGGAATGAATAAACTGAAATTTAATTGCTAGAAAAATTTCATTAAATTTTCATAGACAGTTCACAACATTTACAGAAGTTGTATCATAACTTTGTGTGAAGTTAATTTTCTAACAGCCAGTCCTCTGCTCTTGTCATACTGCAGCTTGGCTGACTTCCTTTAGTTATTCTAGTATGTGGATCTAAGTATATATTTTGTTGTCTGGAATTTGAAATCTGTAAATTTTACTTTTGTGCTTTAAAATTTAGATTTAGTGCCTCTCTTGGCAGTGAGGGACTGTTGTACTACTCCTGTGTTCTTTTGCAGCCCTCAAGGTCCAGACTAGCTGTTGCTGGCTTAAGGTCAATCATCCGTCTCTTAGTCATGTCACTTTTCCCTCCAGCTGAGACCCACTTGCAAAGTGTGCACTGAAGCCAGTACATCGAGATGCATGTCTCAGATGCCTCTAGATGACATCATCAAATTACTCACACAAAATATTGGCACACATGCATACTTACAGCAGCTCTCTCCAGTGCATGGTAAGGAGACTGTGCACTCAAAAGAAAGGCAGCGGGATTTTTATCACAGCTGTTTGATTTCAAAAGAAAAGGATCACTGTCTAACTCCTTTATATTGAAACACTGCATATATTTCCTCAGCCAAGTTCTGGGCTTATTGTTACAAGGGGACATAGAATGACAATAAACAGCAAAGGGACTGTTTTTGTCAGGATTAACTTCCTATCAGACGAATCTAATAGATTTCTTTGACTGGGTGACCAAAGTAGTAGACCAGGGAGGGGCTGTGGACATGGCCTACCTAGACTTTAGCAAGGCATTTGACACAGTCCCATACAAAAGATTAATACACAAGTTAGCCAGCCTTGGAGTGGTCCCAAGGTGGTAGCCTGGATAAAAAATTGACTAGACAACAGGACGCAAAGGGTAGTAGTAATCTGAGTCCACAGTGAAGAAAGGAGGGTTACTAGCAGGGTACCACAGGGTTCAATACTGGGACCAGTCCTTTTTAATGTTTTTATAAGTGACATTGCAGAGGAACTGGAAGGAAAAGTACGTCTCTTTACAGACAATACAAAGATCTGCAACAGGGTTGATACACAAGATGGAGCAGAAAGGATGAGAAGGGTTGAAGGAATGGTCAAATATATGGCAGCTCAGATTCAGTGCAAAAAGTGCAAGGTAATGCACCTGCGAAACAAAAACCCAGGGGAAGCATACACAATGGGGGGTGAGATACTGACAACAGTAAAAATAGAAAGGGACCTGGGGGTAATTATATCAGATGACCTAAAGGTGGGCCAGCAATGTGAGAAGGCAGTAAGGAAGGCTGGAGGATACTGGGATGCATAGGGAGAGGCATCAATAGCAGAAAACAGGAAGTTGTTATCCCTCTATACAGACAGTTGGTGAGACCCCATCTCCGCAAAGACATAGACAAAGTGGAGGCTGTCCAGAGGAGGGCAACCAAAATGGTGCAGGGTCTGCACCAGAAGACATACGAAGAAAGACTAAAGGAGCTTAATATGTATACCCTTGAGGAAAGAAGAGAGAGGGGACATGATAGAAACTTTCAAGTACCTCAAGGGAATCAACAAAGTTCAAGAGGGTAGCATCTTTCAGAAAAAGAGATGTACAAGAACAAGGAGCACAATTTGAAGATAGAGGGGGGATGGCTCAGAGGTAATGTGACGAAGTATTTTTTCATGGAGAGGGTTGTGGATGCATGGAACAGCCTCCTGAGGAGGTCGTGGAATCAAGAACAGTGGGGGAATTCAAGAATGCTTTGGACAGACGTAAGGCAGTCCTAGTGGGGGGTAGGAGAAAGTAAGCTGTTGGTTAACTAGGATCTGCAGCTTATCTGTTAGGTAGGAAAATGGGCAGACTAGGTGGGCCAAGCGGTCCTTATCTGCTGTCAAATTCAAATGCTATGTTACAGGGACAGCACTCCATCAATTCAAAAGGCTGCAAAGTCAAGGGTTGGTTTACAGCTTATAAGCAAAGGATATTTTCCAGCAGTTGGGGAAGGTGATAAGTATTTACTGTATATGTAACAAGGAATACTTAATCCTGTCCAATAAGGTGGTTCTTACTGGAACAAGGGACAATGGCTTTTAATTGACCAATATCACTGGGCTTGCCCACATTTGACTTCCTTATTCCTGCGAGGATGGTTATTTTGCTTGTATGTATAATTTTCAACTATCCCTGCATGGATACCTGTTGGAAGCTGTCATGTTTTTGATTGTATACTACCTGTGACTGTCTGGAAGTTTGTATTTTGTACTCTCCCGGGTCATGCCTAAAGATAGGCAGGGTTACTGCCTAATTTACTTATCTGGTCATCAAAAGCTAATAAATAAGATTTATATTTCAATATGCAAGACCCGACACAGGAGTATGAGACTGTCACTGATATGACCTAACTGTCCTTTTTGCATAAAACAATCCAACATGTCAATCTCAGTTCCCACCAACTGGTACCCCAGTATTGGAATGGGGTACGTCTGGAATTCTGCCTGGCAGTGATAAAACTGTTACACAAGTTTGTTCTGTTACTTCTCAAAGAAATGTTGCATGCCAGTGATCCACAGATAATGCCTTTGAAGACACTAAATCCAAAGGAGGGCTCCTCGTGCAAAGGAAGTCCCAACAAGTGTACTGAAGAATGGATCCACTGCTCACTCTAAGTTGTAGGCACCCACAGTCTCACTAGGTTAGGTAACCCAGATAAGGACAATAAGGGAGAAGATGCAGATGAAAATTCAGATCTGATGGAGCTGCTGTTGCCATCAGATGATGGAAGATGCTCCTCTGAGGAGGAGTGGATGGAAGCTAAGAAAAAAATTCCTATCACTCCCCTGTTTGACAACAAAATTATGTCTTATCTACTTACTGAGACATGTAGAGCATTGCAATAAAGAAGATTCAGTCCATTTTCCCTGAATGTGTACCCCATTCTTTCTACCTCATGTTCTGCACCTATGTGCTTTCTGAACTTTCAGCATTATGGATCAAATTATGGAACAGGAATGGTCAGACATGGAAAAGAGGAAACAACTCCATAAAGCTAAGGTGAGGTGTTATCCTTTTCAGGAAGAGCACTGCATGAAATTGGATGTGCCCCCCGCCCCATGGCCAACAAACCTGTTTGCAGCACAATGACATGCATGACTATTTCCCTGTAAGGGTCATCGGTACTTGAGGTGTCCATGACAAAAAGTGAACTTGTCCTGCTGACATGCATTTAAGATTAGTGGAGCAAACCTTAAAATAATGCATGCATCTTTCATAATTTCCATAGCACTATGCACTTGGGTAGTGGTTCTGGCAGAAGTTTTACAAGAGGATTCCATGCAAGCTAACTTTATGCATCTTATATCAATGACTTCAGCACTGATGGGAGATGTAGCTCTAGACAGCTTGAGTACTGTATGCCTGTACACATAACCACTACTATTGTATCAGCCATGCAACAAGTTTGGCTACATCACTGATCTGCAGAATAGGTTTCTAAGTCAAAATTGTACAATATGCTATTTTCTGGCAGCTTACTGTTTGATCCAGAATTGGATGGTATCCTGAAAGACATTCAAAATGAGAAGGGGCAGCTGCCAATGTTCAGACAGAAGCAGAAGGCACTTCAGTCCATTGGTGCAGTGGTACTGCTGCCATTCGGGATGCCAGTTACCTGTGTTTGGAAGCAAGGGCAGGTCATCAGAAGCCAGATGAGGGGTAGAGGATCAAGCATCCCAGATGATGCTCTCCTCCTCTGGGGAGGGAGGACTGCTTGCTCTGGTATGACACTGGCACCTGGGTGACCACAGGTGTCAATGCAGCAGAGTCATGATGGGTGGGTGGGCACTTCCTGCTAGGACATCTGCATGCTTTCATGCAGGCATCCACTTGGCCCTAGCCAATGATGCACTCAGGTGAGGGGATCAACAGGTGCAGAAAAACACCTCCTCACCTGAAGCAGCAGCATGACGCTGCCTCTCCTTGCCAGGCCCCACACTGCTCACTGGGCTCCTGACTGCAACCCAGCTCCAGCACCTCCCAGACTTGGGGAGCCCAGGAGGCTCTGCCACATGGGGGCAATCTGTGGGGCACTTACTGCTAAGAAGGTAAGACCTGAGGACAGAGAGTGACAGGGCTCGGAGGAGAGGATGAACCAAGACAGTGAGGCAGGATGGAAAAAGTATAATAAATTCAGAAGACAAATCAGTCCTCAAGGAATGTGGTTTTGGCTGTTTCCACCAGGCATAGGGTTGTTTTCATCCTTTTTGCAACTCTGGCAACCAGAGAGTAAGGGACCCTACTCCAATACAAGTTCAATCAGAACAGAGGTTCCTTTGCCCGGTGTCCAGTGAAAATATATTTGGAATTATAGCCCTTTTAAATGCATGCAGGGAAAATAGCATTGGTAAAAATGGCAACAAGGAGAGAGACAATCATGGGAATGTTATTGTGCCCCCCCCGACTATCATGCCCCCCCAGATTGTCACCCTCTCGAGGTTGGGAATAGTAAATCATGGCCCCCCCCCCGACTGTCACCATCCCGTGGTTGGGAACAGTAAATCTCACCCCTCCCCATCAGTCATGCCCCCATCCCCTGACTATCACCCTCCTCGGGTTGGGAATAATAAATCACACCCACCTCCCAACATGTGCCCCCCAACTGTCGAGCCCCTCCCCCTTTGCACTGTCCTTACCTTGCACTGCATTTGTGCAGCACAGTTTTTAGTGTTGATGATTTGTGTGCAATGTTATCAACCGGGCACTAATTGATTTTGCGGTCTTGACCTGGACCCCTTTTGCTCACAGATGTAATGGACATGCTGGCAAGAGAGTTAGATCTTCACAATAAAGATATGCGGGTCCATTTTTACTCTCAATCACTATGCAGAGGATGTCAAAAATTATGACAGAGATGGGCTGAACTGTGACAGACTCCTGGTTTCTGGACAGCTTGTTGAAAGGCTATACTATAGAGTTCTTTGTTGCACTCTTAAAACAGCAGTACTAGTTAGCTAGCAAAAAATGTCATACTACCTTTTTTACCAGTAATGAATTAATCATAATCTTAGATTCTTCATTCAGGTATTTTAAATGTAATCATCTATTTTTAAGACCATGTTTAATTACAGCTTCTGTCATTTGTGTGGCTCTACAATAAAGATGGCAGCCTGTAGCTACTTTGAAAACATTTCTCCCCAGAGATTAAACACTAACTGCACACACTGTATTTCTAAAATAGATATGTTGGGGTGATACCAACACATATTTCTGATGGCCAGCAGCACAACACCACCCTGATCTGCTCACATCTATGATGGAGGAGTTGACAAAGAACCAATAACTTTTAAGAACTTCAAAATCATCTATCTTGCCTCAAGAGTGAAATAAAGTAAAGTAAAATCATATATATTGATGTTTCAATTTGTCTTAACTGCCAAACAAATTATTTAAATGTTTGTTAATCAGTACTGCTGCTTTAAAAAAGCAGTTATTTCAGTCCTTAATATCTCAAAACCCAGTAAAGAGACAACTGGTGAGTCAAACACTGAACCAGCTAATACAGATAGAGGCAACTGTTCCAGTTCCACCTCATGAGAGGGAACAGAGATTCTATTCAATTTATTTCATAGCTCGCTAAACGTCAGGAGGCTGTCGCCCAATTCTTAACATAAAGAAGCTGAACAAGTTTGTTAGACACAAAAGATTCAAAGCTGAGTGGCTATGCTAAGTCATCAAAGCAGTGCAGTTGGGGATTACCGAGTATGTATCAATCTGATGGATCTTATTTCCACAATCCGATCTTCCAGTCTCACCTGAAGCTTCTGAGATTTGTAATCCAGAATCAGCACTACTATTACTGGTACTCCTCTTCAGCTTAGTGGCAGCCCCAAGGGTGTTCTTGAATGTACTCGAAGTGGTGGCTGGACTACTAAGACAGGAGGATCACCATGTGTACCCTTACCTGGATTATATCCTGATCAGAGCCCCTACAGTGCAAGTGGCAAGGAGGCCAGTAGCCAGGACTCTGGTGGTCGGCACACGGTTGGTTAGTAAACAAGTAGAAAAACTCTCCAGTTCTGTACCAGAAGCTAGAACAGCTAAGTGCATCCTGCCATATGGGCTTACAGATGGTCTTCCTTGCCACAGACAGGGAGGAGACTTTGGCTCAGGAGATTTACATATTGGACGTCCCAGACAGTTGTGTTCACCCACAAGATTCTTCAGGTGCTAGGCCTGATGGCAACAGCTATAGAGCTAGTGCCATGGGCACAGTTCCATATGAGACTGCTGTAGATCAGGTTGCTGTGAGACTGGTCCATGGTGACAGAGAATTATCATGCACCAGTTCGTCTAGCATGATCAATTCACCATTCTCACAGAAAATGATCCTCACCAGTAACACCAGTCTCTTGGACTAAGATGCAGTGCTGGACCACATCCCTGTACAGGAAGCATGGAGTTCACAGGAAAAGGGCCTACAGATAAATGTTCTACAAATATGGGCAATGTTTCTAGCACTGACACAGTACCAGAACCCAATTTGGTGTCAGGTGATGAAAGTACACTAGAGTCAATCCAGTGCGACAATTGTGTGCATAAACAATTGGGGGGGGGGTGCACAAGAAGCGAAAGCATGCTCATGAAGGCAAGCAAGGTCCTTCAGTGGGCAGAAAGAAATCTAGCATCTGAACCTAGTGCTACAATCCCTGTGGAAGCCACCTTTTGAACCCGTGTCACTGGTCCACTTGACATCTTTTTCTATAAGATTTGTTTCCTGATTACAATTAGTTCTGCCTGATGAATTAGCCAAATACAAATCCTTTTGTAAAAGGAACCGTATCTTATAATGCATAAGGTAGTGTCATGCATTGTGCCTTTTTTATCCTCAAGGTTCCCACTGATTTTCATGTGAGCTAAGAAGTGTGCCTTGCCTCCTTCTGTCCAATATCTGAAAATCCAAAGGAGAAAGATTTGATTTGATTTGATTTATGCAGAGCTGTGAAAATATGCTTGAAAAGAACTAAGGAGTTTTGTAAGTTGGCAGGGGGTTTTGCACTGTTTGGGGCAAATAAAAAAGGTTAGAAAGCATCTATGGCCACCTTGGCTAGGTGGGTCAGATTCTGCTTCAAAAAGGCTCATGTGGCAGAAAAGGAAAAGGCAACAGCATTAATAAGAATGTATGCTTCTAGGGCACTTGAAAGGGCAGAGACCTCTGTCATGAAATTGAGCAAGTCAGAAACATGGTTCTCTATTTACACATTAATGAAGCACTGCAGACTTGATAATGTTCAGAGATAAGCTGATGTGGCCTTAGTTTGCAGTCTTGCAGATTGCTGTTATAAGGTGAATCCAGTATTTTCTCATAAGGGACGCATATTGGCCAACATTCTCCCCGTCCCTTCTCAGAATGGGTACTGCCTTTTAGAACACATACATTATTATTCACCCCAATGACAACATGGAGTGATGCAGAAAGGAGAAATGCCTTCATACTAACCATAATTTCCTTTTCTATCAAATAGCTCCAATGCTGTCAGTATGGCCACTCCCAGGTGCCATCAGCTCCTCTGGAGAATACTGTCTAAACAATTTAGCAGGAATTTCAGTATAAAGTGTCCAGTAGTCTAGATTTACATCAGTACATGAATACAGAAGTAACTGAACAGGTATACCATGATGATAGTGACCGCATATGGGCGACCATCAAAACGGCGACACATATGAGGGCGCTATCATCGTGGGCGATGGAAGGGGGATGGCTATTGTCTGATTCCTTCATCTTCTTTATGGATGCCTACATTGCAACTTATCGCTCACCGCCTAAGTCCAAACCTTCAGATTCTAATGTGAATGTCAAACCTTCTACAAAGTCAGATTATTTACCTTATGACTTTATAATCCATCTTACTTCCCACAGTTCAAATCTGGTAGCAAATGTTATCAAATTATGCTCTTCATGCTCACTTTGTCTCTGTAATTCCATGGATATCATCCATCATCACCTCAGAAACCTGGACTGCATTCACCCCTTTTTCAGCTAGACCTGCTTCACTCTCAGAATCCAGATGCTCCTTCAGAATAGACCTATCTCTTCAACTTCAGAATCATCCTTCCAGAAATGCATCATCCAATGGACTTCAAAGATGGACTGTCATCTCTCCAAGCAGTTCACCTTCCTCAGAAAGTAGAATATGGTTGCTAGAACCTAGGTTCATCTCCTCTTAATTTGCCTGGAGGATGGGTGGGTGAGTAGCCATGGGTCCCCACAGGTTTCATCCACCTGGGGGGGGGGTCCTCTCCTGCGTGCTACTGGACATACTCTCTGTGAGTTGGAGGAGGTAATCATACTCTTTTGGACATTCATTGATAATTATTTTGTGCTTTCTATTCCCTACTCACTACCCAGTTTCCCCTATCAAGGGTGGGAATAGAGTAAAGCCAAAAGTAAACTATGTTACACAAGCACTACTGACTTCATACGCTATTAACCAAAACATTGAATGGGAGGACTAAGGTCCGAGGTTCAATGTGGGGGAATAGCTCCTCCCACATTCCCCTTAAAGGTCAGCCTCCTTCAGCTGTTCCCTGCCTAGCACGTTGTGAAACACCCACCGTCCACCCCTGCCTCCTCCTTCTCTGGCACTCTGCTCACCCTTGGGAATACAGTAAAGCCAAAAGTAAACTATGTTACACAAACACTACTGACTTCATGCACTATTCACCAAAACATTGAAACATAGTGTATTACTGTGTGGTTCACTTTCACTGTTCATTCTTTGCCTCTTTTCTTCCTGTTCCACAATGATATTACTTTTGGCTGACCATTATATAGAGTAATATTTAGGCCTTCTGCATTCTACAAGTTGTTATTTTGCCTTAAAGTAGTTATATATTGAATGATTCTTTTATTGAACTGCTGTACGGAACAAAAGTTACTCTTTGTGGAAGGTTGACCTTTTTTTTTGAATAAATTTGAGTTAAAAAAAAAAAGAAATCCTGAGCAAGTCCTTTAGTAAGTAGCAACCACACATATGTATAGCTATGGAATGTTACCACCAGTTTAAGGAAGTGTGTATGCAGAAAACTGGTTGGGGCAGTTGGTGAGCACTTTGGCATCTCATTTGTTTACAAGGTTTTTCTGTAAATTGTAATCTTACATTATTTTTTATGCACTTGTCATGCACAATAAAACCAGCACTTTAACAACAGCAGACCTTGGCTGTTGGTGTTGTTTTTGTTGGTTTGGTATGACACTGACAATCCCACCCTTAGCAACCTAGAAAAAAACCATCCCCAACCGATCATCATCAGTAACAATATAATGCTATCAATCCCGTGTCTGCAGTCTAATGGGCCCCTGTCCTCACCCAATAATTAATGGTAATGGTGTAATGCTGCTAATCCCATCACTGACATCTAGTGACCCCTCCTCCCAATCTCCATAGATAATGGTATGATGCTGCAAATCTCATCCATTGCAATGTAGTGGAACCCCCATCCCTCCTCGATCGTCATTAGTATTGATATAATTCTGATAATCTCATCCCTGGCAGTCAAGTGGTATCCTCTCATCAGGATAGCTGTGAAGTCCCCTCCTTTGCCCACTTACTGAGCAACCATCCCCCTTACCCCTCAACTGTCAGCCCCCAGCTCACCCATCCTTCCATACTTAATCTGCTGTCAGGTCCTGAGACAATGACCATCACAGACCCTCTAACTTGCCACCCTTAGCCAGATGTTGTCTGACTGACAGGGAGTGAGTGTGTGTGCACCATTGAGACAGCTACCAGTCTTCTATACTTGCCATGAAAAGGTTGGCAAATTGTTGCACCATTTTTGCTGCTACCATTATCTGTAAAAAGTGCCCACTGTTTCAAGTTTAATGGCAGGCACTTTATACATATCATAAGGACAGCAAAGGGCACAAAACTGACACCATGTACTCCATGGAGGGTGCCACTAGACACCAGTGAGAGTTCCCAGAATCATGGAATGGGTGAACAGGGTGGTGGTGGGTACCACTGGACACCAGGGTGATGTTCACCTCACACAGGCCTGGTGATCAGGGGTGGAGGCGCCACTAGGCACCAGGGAGATTGGCATCATACAGGGGCTGGGTGATCAGGCGGTGAAGGGTACCACTGGACACCAGGGCCTGCATCCTCACTGGTATGCTGAGTGATCAGAGGCAGGCTGCTGCAGTACAGCTGTCCCACCATTGGTGGAGTGAGAGCACAGGCTTAGGACCCATTTAAGACAAGGTTTTTGGTGATGGTAAACAGCACCACTTTGGATGCCATTTACTATGGTCACTAATCTTTTAACATGCTGCTGTGTCTGTATGCAGGAAGGGACCCCCTCATTTGCATGGACACAGCATTATGTTAGTACCTGGGCACTAAGAGGTGTTACGAGTGCCTTGGGAGCCTCTGAATATAGCCCTAAAAAGGCCATAAACCCAGATAGCACCAATGCAATCCTCATTAGTGCTGGCACGAACGTTTGAATGTCTGGCATCTGAAAAAAATCTTTCATGAGCACTCATTTTAAAAATGCGCAGAGAGTAACTAATTTTCTTAATATTTTTAAAACTCTTAGAAACAGTCTGATTAAATGTGTATAATAAAAAAACAA
Organism: Neoceratodus forsteri; assembly: GCA_016271365.2. NCBI lineage: Eukaryota > Metazoa > Chordata > Ceratodontiformes > Ceratodontidae > Neoceratodus > Neoceratodus forsteri. The sequence continues at coordinate 1,784,715,822 of CM057449.1, forward strand.
GCATGAATAACTCGCTGGTATCTTCACACCTCTTAAAGACAGTGATATCATGTGGGCACTCGAGCATCGCTCTCATGCCCATGACATCACCACCCTCACTCGGTGTGAGGTTACCAGCTATTCTTCATGTAGGGGGCTTAGTTATTCTCTGTGAAACTTAATAAAATAAGATATTGAATCCACAAACTCTTTGCAGTTATATCAAATGAAAATTGCCAACACTAAATAATGGGTTCAGGTAATGCCCCCAGACATTTGCAGTATGAACAATGCAGTAGGATACAACCCAAAACCATATAAGAATTTGGCTCAAAGGGGCCATGAAGACCATTCTGAGGTCTCAGCAACATAGGAATGGAATTTCAAATCACAGCACAGCAGAGATAAAAGACTTCTTTACATTTCCCTGTTTTTGTTTTAGGATCCACATATTCAGTGTCAGTAGCAGACCGAATAGCAGCTCTAATAATGTGTGGGGTCACAGATCCAAAATATATCAAGAGACTTTCCAACAAACACATTTATACATGTATACAGTAGAATGCGTCTGTCTTCTACCTGGTAAAGGCAGTTAATGCAGTCGTTCATACAAAGAGCTGTGATGCTGGGATAAATGGTACAGTATTATAATGGACTGCATTGCAGATTAGTTTGGAAAAATGAAACAGAGTGTTAAGATTAATGTTTGTTTGTTTTCCTCAAATGACAGGGATGTGACAAGCGGGGTACCACAAAGTTCTATGTTGGGTCCATTACTATTTAATATTTTCATGAAAGACTTTAACGCCCCATAGTCAGAATTTGCACTATTCATCACAATGAAAAATTAGGGCAAATCACTTACAGGATGAATGAGCCACTTCACTCATCACTGATTGTCATAATAAACATGTCTGCCACCTTTATTCACTGAAAATCTTCATCAAGGCCCTGAAAGATACGCTCCGTTATATTAAAAAATAATAATTAAATGTTCTTTCCTCTCGTGGTCCCTTCTTTGCACACATAAACAAATTATAAAAACAAAATACTACTCATGGTTTTAATTTTTGGTGTTTTTTCGGTGACCATAGAATGTTCTCCTGCTATTCTTACCAGCTTGCCAGGGAAATATCTGCTGCTTACCCTGTCATACATAAAATCAAGGTCCTGGCTCCATACTGTATGAGGCATTCTGGTGTGTGAGTGTGTGTGTGTGTGTGTGTGTGTGTGTGTGTGTGTGTGTGTGAGAACAGTCTTACTTAGTGGAACTGAGCAGAATTTTGAATTCTTGAATTCAATAGAATCAATTTGTTCTGGATGCATTATGCTTATGGAATGCTAAAGGTTTTTTTCTCTGTGATATAAGAATATATTTTAAAGTTACAATAAAAATATGTGTAGCCCTTGTTAAATTGAGACCAAATTTCAATCACAAGATGGCATCAGCCAATCAGATTTTACTGGAGGGAAAGTGCTCATTCATTTAAAGAGCAGCTGATGCCTTTGGGAAAACTTTGGAAAATATATTTAGACACAATTCAGCTGCATGTTATATATATATTCTATGGATTTCTCCTCTCCATTATTTATTACTAAAGAAATTCCCATGAAAACAAGATCTTTATCGCTCAGAATTCATCTGCCTTTACAGCTTACTCCCTACTTGAAACCATAATGCTCTGATGTGACAACACAGTCTCTTGCCATGGGAATAACTGTGATGTCACAAGCAAAGTATTATGACATCAGGTTGGGAAGAAGTAATAGGAGCAGATGAACCTTCAAGAAATAACTATCCTGTTTTCAGGCATATGACCTCAGTAATAAACAAGCATTTGCCAATGCCAGTTGTTTGCTTGCTTGTTTTGGCATTGGTAGTGCAGCAGTTAAAGAGATGCATAATAGGAATGGCAGTGAAGTATTGAAGTAACGTCATCCCCCACCCCCATCCTGCAGAGACTGACATGCGTTGGGGGGGGTGCCTTTGGGTCATCAGCCATAACATTCATGCCATTCCACCTCATCCCACCCTGCAGACACTGACAGGTGTTGCAGTGCGCCTTGAGGTCTTCAGCCCTTACGCTCACCCCATTCCATAAGGAAATAAGCTGAGATGGGTGCAGTATAGGAGAATGGAGTGAACGTTGGGGCTGAAGACCCCAAGGTACACCTCAATGCTTGTCAGTGGCTGCAGGGTGGGGGTGGGGTGGAATGGTGTGAGCAATACAGACAATGACCCCAAGTCACACCCCTGATGCCTGTCAGTCTAGACAGGGTGGACATTACAGTTGGAAACCCTAATGCCCCAGGCGTTTGTTGGTATTTTTGCTCCAAATTTTCAACATGGGCTTTTTGGGACACCACCTCATGAACAGTGGCAGTATCATTTCGTTACTCAATCCCAAAAGGTGATTTCGCACAGCAAGTGTGCCATTCAGTGCCACAAGTGCAAGAACACATTTTGGGCAGGATGTGAAAAATGACAGCTGTGCTGTTCATGAGGAGGTGTGAAGAAATGGCAATGTTGAAAATCTGGAGTTAAAATATGAAAAAGTGACGAAGTTATGCATGTGCATAGAAACTGTGCAATGCACACTCATAACACAGTCATTTTTTGGAATGTTTTCACCATATTTTCAACATGGCCTTTTTGGGACCTTCCCTCATGAACAACGGCACTGTGACTTTGCTAATCTGTCCCAAAAGTTGATTTTGCACAGTGACCACATCATTCTGCACCACAGGTGCAACAACATATTCCGAGAATGATGCAAACAATTACAGCTGTACTGTTCATAAGGGGTTGTGAAAAAATGACATTGTTGGAAATTTGGAGTGAAAATATTAACAAGCATTTGTCACTGCCGAATGTTGCTTGCTTCTATGTGCTGTTTAGGTATTTGGAAGTCATTGGGAGTGCAAATATTGAAAATTTGCAAACTTATGAGCGTGCGTAGGAACTGCGTAACGCACGCTCGTAAAACAGTCATTGTTAGGAAATTTTTCACAAAATATTCAACATAGCCATTTTAAGACCTCTGGTCATGAACAGTGTCAGTGTGATTTTGTTAATGTGTCCCATACATTGAGTTTGCACACCGACTGCGCCATTGTGAGCCACATGGGCGGAAACACGTTTTGGGCAGGATGTGAAAAATGGCAGCTGTACTGCTCATAAGGAGGTGTGGTAAAATGGCAATGTTGAAAATCTGGAGTGGAACCATTGAAAATTTGCAAACCTACGAGCGTGCGTAGGAACTGCTCAATGCACACTCGTAAAACAGTCATTTTTAAGAATTCTTTCACCAAATTTTCAACATTGCCATTTTAAGATCTCTGCTCATGAACAGTGACACTGTGATTTTTTAATGTGTCCCATACATTGAGTTTGCACACCGACTGCGCCATTGTACACTACATGGGCGGAAACATGTTTTGAGCAGGATGTGAAAAGTGACAGCTGTACTGCTCATGAGGAGGTGTGGTAAAATGACAATGTTGAAAATCTAGAGTGAAAATATTGAAAATTTGTGAACTTACGAGCCTGCGTAGGAACTGCGGAGGCAGCAGCTCGTAAAACAGTCATTTTTAGGAAATTTTTCACCAAATTTTCAACATAGCCATTTTAAGACCTCTGCTCATGAACAGTGTCACTGTGATTTTCTTAATTTGTCCCGTACATTGATTTCGCACATCAACTGCTCCATTCTCCGCTACAAGGGTGGAAACACATTTTGGGTGAGATGTGAAAAATGACAGCTGTACTGCTCATAAGAAGGTTTAGTAAATTGGCAATGTTGAAAATCTGGAGTGGAAATATTGAAATTTGAACTTCGAGCCTGTGAAGGAACTGCGCCTTCGTCAAAACAGTCATTTTCAGAATTTTTGGACCAAATTTTCAACATGGGTTTTGGGACCCCTTCTCATGAATAATGTCACTGTCATGGTGGTATTCAGGCCTGAAGGTGATTTTTCAGTCACTGCGCAGTCACTGCGCGAAATCACCCTTCGGGCCCAAATAACGCCATGACAGTAATCATTCATAAGAAGGGGTCCTAAAACCCATGTTGAAAATTTGTGCAAAATCCCAAAATGCCTGAGATATGCAATAAAGTTGAACCCTCCTATCTAGCCCATTATACAGCTTACCGGCATTTCCTCAGTTTGCGGTCGGCTCTTGAAGAGTGCAGACGTGTTCCCGGTCCACCGAAGATCGTCGCGCTGGAGTCGGAGGTAAGTATGGGGGTGAAGGGGTGTGGGGAGGCTGGGCGCGCAGGGTGGGTGCGGCTACTGTGGGGGGCCGGAGACATCACACAATCAATGCTTTTTTTTTACAGGTTGAAAACAAAAAAGACTACGAGGGACATTTGCCACACTGGGGTGGTCTCCCAGCATGACACAAGGACGGGGGGGCCATTCAGCTGATGGGGGATTGGGCACCCCCGTCGGCTAAACAACTAATTGCCACGCTGGAGTGGGGTCCCAGTGTGGCACCAGCTACGGAGGGGGACAACAGCAGCTCAGCCGGCGGGGATTGGGCACCCCGTCGGCTACACAGGACGTGCAGGGGCACGCACGCCTGCATGTGGGGGGGAGCTACGCTTATAGGTGCTCACTGAAGCGTAGCTCCCCCTTTCAACTGTATGCCACTGCATTTTGGAGTGTGTCATAGACAGCTCCAAAATGCATTGGCTTACAGGGGCCGCACCTGCCAGGACACTGCCTGAATTGGAGGAGGAGGTGACACACCTCCGAAATCTCCGATGATGGCACTATGTTTCTTGCACATGCGTGCAAGCAACATAAAATTGATAGAGAGTTACACCGTCGTAGAAACTGCACAATGAACGCTTGTAACAGATCATTTTGGAGTTTGTCACCCAATTTGCAAAAAGGGCTTTTTGGGACCCCACCTCATGAACATTGGCACTGTTGTTTTGTTAATTGGTCCTGAAAGGTGATTCCATGCAGCAACCACAAAATCACCTTTCAGGACCGATAAATGAAATGACAGTGTCAGTGTTCAAGAGGTGGGGTTCCAATAACCCCATGTTGATAATTTGGGACTAAAACTCCAAAAATTGGATGAGATATCAACTTAAGTTGAAAACTTCCCTGTAGAGTGTCATTATAGAGCTTACCATCACTTCTTCAGTTCCCAGTTGGTCTTTGAAGAATGCAGGCGTGTTTCCGGTTCACAAAAGATTGCTGCTCCTGACCTCTGAAGGCAAGTAAGGGGTGAGGGGGTGCAGGGAAGTAGGGTGTACAGAGGGAAGGTGTGGGTCAGGGGAGGGGAGGGGGGCCATAGGGAATGACGAGGGGCCATTTTCTTTTTTTTTTCAGGTTAAAAAAAAGATGTCATGGGACTGTTTTCTTTTTTACGGGTGAAATATTAGCAAAACAGATTTTGGCATACTGGGACAGTCTCCCAGTCTGCCAGAGCACTGGAGGGAGGGATCAATGCAGACCCAGGGATTGGGCACCCCGAGGTCCACTGAGAACATAGGGCTGTGGGGGGTGGTGCATATGACACGAGTAGAGGGTATCCTGGTGTCAGAAACATCAAAGAAGTATTTGGCACACTGAGGTGGGCTCCCAGTGTGCCACATTAATGGGGGGAGTGGGGATACATGCTGACATGGGGATTGAGCACCCCGATGTTGGCAGGGGATGGAAAACAGAGGGTGTGGAGTGGGAAGCAGCAGTGGGAGGGAGCTAACATTTAAATTTCTTGTCCTGCTGTGTGCCTAGTTGGGGGGGGGGGGACTGCCGCTGCAATGACGAAACTGCCCCTGATTGCAGCTGCAGATTTCTTTCAAGTGCCATGCTTGCTCTGAAACTGCCATCATCGACAGTTTCAGCATTAATTTGTGGCCGAGAGATGCGCCCTTTAAGCATTTGCTGCATTGGCCACAATGCTGCCACACCTCTGCAATTCTACTATCTCAATATCTTTCTTGTGCACTGTGCACACAAGCAAACATAATAATGGAGATAAGAAATACAGAGCTAATGAGAAAAACAAGTTGTTTTGAGTTCAAATATTGTTTTACAAAGTTTTTCTTGAGGTGTCAATGGCTTTTTAATCATCCCAGTGCTTACCATTGAACAGAGCAGACATTGCCACAATGTGGGGCACTTTCATGTTTTTTTACAGATAGAGAAGAAAATTACTTTTTTTAGTGCTCCGGGGACAGTGAGGTGGGGGCCAGAGAGGGTTTGGTGGGGGGAATACAATTAAAGTTCAGGGCCCAGTAGGGTGGAGGGAAGCAGGAGTTTTTTTGTGTATGTTTGATGTGCAGTTGGGGGAAGGTATATATCCAAAACTACTTAAGGGAATCACTGGTGAGAGGTGAACTTTGCCAGGAGGAGTGGGAGGTGGGGGGATTTGTTTTTTTACAAATGGGAGGAGGGGACGGGGCATTCATGTCACTGGTCTGGGGCGGGGAAAGGGGGGTAGATACAAATAAATGGAGTTGGTGGGTGTGGTACTTGTTTTAAAAAAGTGTTTTTTTTTTGTAAATTAGAAACTTCACTGTGTGATGTTTAGGAAGTCCCACTCCACCATTACCTCCCTCCTAAGGCTCACCGATGCCATCCTTACCAGTATGGAACAAGGCCGCATCACCTCTGCTATCTTTGTCGACCTTGCAAAGGCGTTCAACACTGTATCACACTCTCTTTTCCTGTCCAAACTTTCCCAAGCTGGGCTCTCAAGTATGGGCACCAGTTGATTCCACTCCTATCTGGTAGGCAGGTCCCAATCAGTCAGAACTGGAAACTCCATCTCTGCCTCCCTATTCCTTCATGACTGGTGCTCCCCAAGGCTTGGTCCTTCGCCCACTCCCGTTCTCCATTTTCCTCAATGATCTACCCACTGCCTGCCTTCACACATCCATTCATATGTATGTGGACGACACCGTCCTGTTTATATCCTGCCCTACAACATCTGATGTGGTATCCAGACTACAGCGTGACTTCAACAATGTCCAGCACTGGTTTCACTTGAATCAGCTTTTCCTGAATGCCAAGAAAACTGTCTCCATGATCTTTGCCATAAGGCAGAGACTTTCTTGGCTATCCACCCTCCTTACCTTCTACACTCTGGATGGGACTAAGCTGGAGGACTGTACCTCCTTTAGATACCTTGGGGTCTGGCTCATTCAGCACCTCGACTTTTCTGTACATATTGATGCCTTCCACAAGAAGCTTCACCCCAAGCTTGGTACCTTGTATCACAACCGTGGTTGCATCCCACTGCTGGTCTGCTGTGCAATTGTACAGAAAATGATTCTCCCAATTCTCAACTGCAGTGATGTAGTCTACAGTGCCTCTTCCAAGTCCACCCTAACCAGACTGGATGCCCTCTTCCACTCCATCTGTCATTTCACTCTTGACTGTCCTCCTCCTCCCTCCCTCTCTCTCCTCCCTCCTCACATCACTGAGATCTCTACCAGACATTGGGCCTCCCCCTCACTGCAGGACCGGAGGCAATCCCACTGCGCTAGGCTCACAGCCAAATTTTGGACCCAGTCCCTGCCCTCTTACCTCTCCTCAGCACTAACACCACTTCCCCTTCCTATGCACTCACTTAGACATTATGACAACCGTTCCCTGTTTGTCCCACGTATGTCCACCTCCACAGGCCAAGCAGCCTTCCATTATCGTGTGCCTAAATTATGGATCTCTCTTCCCTTGGCCATTCGTCAAGCCTCCTCCACTCAACACCTCAACTCCCTTCTCAAAGCCCACTTTTGCTCCACCTGTGTGTGTACCTAACTCCCCGGAGTCCTAGCTGGGCACTTGTCAGTGTTTGTCTACTTATCCTGTTTGGGCACTATTAGCCTCATACTATTTAATGTATTCACATCCTGCCCACTACTGTTTATATCAACTTACCTGTTATTTTACTCTGTGCTGCCTTTTTTTTGTTGCCTGTAACTGTATGTATTAATTTTTCACCTGTAATTACTCTGTACTGCCTTATTTTATATGTCTCCCTGTCCCCCCTTCCCCAGGACACATCTGGAATCGTGTAGTAGTCTGCTCAGTGTATCTTCCTGGTAAAACTTTTATGTACATAAACTTTAAATAAATAAATGTTGGATGCAAAGCATGGAACTTTGTGAAGTTTTGTGAAGTGCAGTTTCCCCACTTCCCAGCAGCTTTTCCTAAAATCTTTGCAGCATCTCTGTTATCAACCATGTGACAGAGTGTGACTTGTCTGTTCTTCTCAGCTTTGATCAGCTAGGACAGAAAAATCTATGTGCATAAGGAAACAGCACTGTACGTAAATTAGCTAGTGTGTGTGTGTGTGTAATTGCATTTTTATTTACTGGTCATCATTTTTTTATACACAGATAACAAGGGTTTTATCCTCCATTATAACTGCCCAGTTGATATTTTTGGTTTTAACTGGATAGGGTAGTTATAATCAGTATCTGTCAATCAAACTCAATAAAGTTACCTCTAAAAGAAGTTAATGTTAAAAAAAATGAAAAATAAATGTTTTTCACCTAAAACAAAGAAAAAGTTTTACTTTCATGTTAAGCTTTACTGAAATAAAAGCACTTTGCTGCAATTTAACACTCTCTCACTGTTTGATTTTTATAAGTACAATGCCACAAAAAATGATGACCAGTAATTAAATAATATAAAACATGTGGGTGTGTGAAAAGCCAGAATTTTACACACATCCTCGGTGTGGGATGCTTTTATAAACCCCTTGAGCTTCACTCTCAGGGTTTATGTAGCATCCCATACCGAGGGTGTGTGTAAAATTCTGGTTACACATACCCACCCATGTATTGTTCTATATGTTCTTCGCAGACTAGGAATCAGGAGACTATGTGTTCGACTCCCCACCGCCCCCACCACCACCCTTGGTCGGCTCTCCCTTAAATAGGCTGAGAGTGGTCACATGTGGTGGTAATTCGACCTATCAGCCCAGTTCTCCATTTGCAGGTTATACTAACCTGCCACTAGGACAGACCTAATTAATCTCTAGCTCCTAGCTAACTAGTAAAAAAAAAAGAGAAGCATAGAGCAGGCTTACATCTTGTCTGGGCATTACTACTGCACTGCGTACACAGCGTACTGCCCCATGCTCTTTTGGGCCCATCCATGCCCAACAACCCATCCCGCCTGCTAGCATGGCTACCTCCTCAACCCCCCTTCCCTCTGGGCCCACCAGGGGTGGAACTACCACTCACAAACAGGATGGCCTCTTGCATCCCCTCAACCCCCCCATGGCTATCTGTCAAGGGGCTAAAAATCATCCATCTAAATGTCCACAGCCTTCTATGCAACCTTGCTCAGCTCGCTGCCTGGGTTGCCCACTATAATCCGAATATATTGTGTATCACGGAAATGTGGCTAAAACCACACACTCCTGATGCTATATGTACCCTGCCAGGTTATAGCCATGTCAGGTGTGATCATAGGGGGAACAAACGTGGAGGGGGGGTGCTACTTTACTATAAAGTCCACCTCAGTGTGTCTGCCATTGACCACCCACCTACCCCCCCGACATGTGAGTTCCTGCACACCCTTCTCCTACTAGGACTCACAAAGAAAATCCACCTGATTTGCTGCAATAACCCTCCCAGAGGTGGGCTTCCTGGACTCTCCTCACTTCTACACAGTGTCAGCTCTAGGGTGGGGACAAATGAGGTCCTCATTATTGGAGACTTCAACCTCGACTGGATAGGATCCAATTCTAAATCCTATGAGCCTTTGCTCTCAGGCCTTGCTCTAAGCCAGATTATCACCAAGCCAACAAGACCCTCCCCCAGAGGGGGATAAAGGATTACTGATTGACTGGGTCCTGACCAACAGGCCTGACAGAGTCACATCCTCGGGCATCCTACCTGATGCCATCTCGGACCACTCACCCACTTTTGTACCTGGGGCATCTCTCAGGTGAGAATACCTAGCAAAGTGATACAGATGAGGGACTACTCAAAGCTCTACTTACCCAACTTCCTCAGCGACCTCAGATCAATTGACTGGTCCGAGATCACCACCTCCTTGGACCCAAATCAAGCACTGGATGCATTCTTATCCAAATACATCCCAGTGCAGAACAAGCATGTGCCACTCACTAGAAGGAGGGTGCGAGGCACCGTCACCAAATGCCTTCATGGGGGTCTATTCTCTCTCTAATGAAACTCAGGGACAAATGCTGGGAGACCTATAAGGTCTCTCTCTCAGCGTTGATGATCTCGCCGCCTACAGATGCATCAGAAACTCCTGCAAAAAAGCCTTCAGGGCTGCCAAAAGTGAGTTCTGCCGATCTGCACTACTCTCCTCTACCAACAACCCAAGGGGCTTTTGGCAGAACATAAAAAGCGCAGTCGGGGGCTCTGTGACAGGGCAAGCTATGGATTTGCTCACTGATGGGTCAGCTGCAACAGCCCTCACACAATCGCTAACACTTTTAACACTATATTATCTGAACAGGCCACTTCCCTACCTCCTGCCCACACTGTCCCCAAGTCATCAAACTCTGAACCACCTGTCACGTAGCCCCCCAATGCCGCTCGACCCAGACCTGCATCCAGACCATCCTTCTTTCTACATCAGGTATCCATCACCAAGACCCAGAAGCTGCTCACCAGCATCTCCCCCCGCACCAGCCCAGAGCATGACAACCTCAAGCCAAAACTGCTCAGACTAGGTGCCTACCTCCTAGCCTGGCCAATAACACATATCTTTAACACCTCTCTTGCCACCGGTGTCATCCCAGATATCTGGAAAATAGCCAAGATCACACCTGTCCTCAAACAAAGAATCCCTAAAGATCCCCAGAACTATCGACCGATTGCTATTCTATCGGCTGCATCAAAACTTCTAGAGAAAATTGTGGCCTCTCAGTTAACCGAGTACCTACAGGAGCACAATCTCCTCTTTCTGGCACAACACGGGTTCAGGAAGGGGCACAGCACGGCTACCGCCCTCGCTGTAGTCACCTTACAGATCAGAACTGCAACCGACCAGGGCAACCTCACTGGTGTGATTTTCGTGGACTTATCCAAGGCCTTTGACAGGGCAGATCACTCCCTCCTCAGCGCCACTCTACTCTCCCTCGGACTCTCAAACCCCGCTCATGCCTGGTTCCTCAATTACCTCTCTGATAGGAAGTAATACACCAACTTCAACAGGACCCTCTCCAACCTCACCACTGTCCAATGCGGAGTCTCCCAGGGGTTCGTCCTCGGCCCAACGCTCTTCTCCCTTTTCATCAATGAATTACCATCTATCATCACCCATGGGCTTGCCACCCTGTATGCTGAAGACCTTGTCATCTTGGATAGTGCCCAAGACATCGGCACCATCAATTCCCAACTAAACTCTGGCTTCAAGTGGATCCAATCCTGGCTGTGCGGGCATAAGCTTGTCATCAACCTTAAAAAAACCCAGGCTATGCTCTTTGAGTCCCTGAATAGAACAAAATTCTGCCCTGTCCCCCTTCTAATCCAAGGGGCTGATGGCTTGCCCTTGCAGATAGCTGCTGCTGTCAAGTACCTTGGCGTCACTCTGGGCCCCCAGCTGGACTTTTCCCTTCATATCCAAAACATCTGCAAGGCTACGAATGTTAAACTCGGACTCGCATACAGAGCCAAAAACTGCCTCACCCTGGCCGCTCGGATGGCCCTAACCAGAGGCGATCTCCTCCCCTCCCTCTGTTATGGGCTAGAGTGGCTCCCCCCTGAGAAGCATTGCACCTTTGTAATAGGGAACTTCATTGACAACATCATTAGAACAGCCACTCCCGCTACCCTAGCCCTGCCCCTCAACCCTGACAACTCTTCTCACCACCTTAGGTCAGGGCGGCACTAAACTGCTTGGTTCCCAGAACATGCACACTTGCGAGTGATTGAGCATTCGCCAACTATGTCCCCAAACTATGAAACTCATTCCCTGCCCTTACTCGGTCCACCCCCTCCCATCCAGGGTTTAAAACGTCCCTTTGGACATTCCTGAAGGGCTCCTCCACCTATCCTTGTGCTCTGTAGCCCATTAACTATCCTCTCACGAGGGGTCTCTGCATACTCGAGGCCCACTGCACTTACTGTCCTGGTCACTGGTCTAGAAATTGGCTAAATGTAATGCTACTGTTGTTAACGCCTGCAATATCACTGTATGTAAGTCTGACTCACTCACTGTATATGTACTCTCTATCTCTTAACTCTCCCGGGCCGTCTGTAACCTCCCCCAGGCGGGTGTCTACTTACTGGTTGCCTTTCTACCTTTATTTCTCTATATGACATGTAATACTCTTTGTGTATAATACCAATTTGTCACTGTACCTGTTATCCAAGCTTGTAACTCTCCCGGGTCGCACCTGAACATAGGCACGTGGCTGTCTAGTGTGACTTATCCGGTCAACAAAAAGCAAATAAATAAATAAAATATTTAATGTAATGGAAATAAGCTATAATCTGAAAGGGTCTATGGCAGCCTTTGCAAACTGTTTCTAAGATTTTCTGCGTATTCATTTCCTGACTCTGCCACTTGAAGTGTATGGGAAAGGTTACTAGAACAGGGTGAGAAAAGTTCCACTGCCATTCCCCTTGTACTTTGTTAAGCAGTTGTAAATGCCTTCACAGCAGTATCAATTACTGCTGTGCCAATGAACCTCTGAACCTTCCATCAACCTGCGATAAAATATTATTTTAGCATTTCCTTGTGAGCAGGCAGGAACATAAAGAATGAAGGTATTCGAAACACAGCATTTAAATGAAATGCATTCTTACTGTAGGCTTTAAAATGATTAGTCACACACAAAGAATATTCTGTTTGCTTACTTGATCAGGTATGTTAACAAAACAATGGGTATCAAAGACTACAGATTAACTTTTCAGTTTATACTATGAAAGTGGTTCTGCAGAAGGGGTGGTTTGATATCGGTTATTAACCCTTGCAGGGCTGTGGACTGATATATCAGACCAGAATTCCTATACGTTCTAATTCTGTTGGCAGCCTAAGGGTTAAATCATGATACCTTGGATTCTGAACCTAAAGGTAGGATTTGGGATGTTCAGATATAATTGCCAATAATTCTAAACCCTTACTATTAGGAGTCTATATTAGATTTGGATTCTGAAGTCCATTTAGGAGTCTGTGTCAGATCTGTATTCTGAAGTCCAATATTCAATCCGGAATTTGAGATGACCTTGTTTAAAACTGGTTTTAAGTCCCCCCTGCAAATCACCATCTACTCACCCTGCTCACCCTACTGTGTCAACATCCTTACTCCTGATACAGAAGGTAACCCACTCACCCTCTAACACCCAACCACCCTCATTCCCCCTAGCCCTCAGAAAAGTTTCCATTTTTCATTACAGTACAGCTCACTTGTAACTGACTGACACCTTTATACCAAACATATAGATAGTATGGATAAAAACAGAAAATCAAAAGCCACTTGTATACAGCCCCTATTTAAAAATACTGTTTACATCAAATATGGGTGCCATCTGCAGCTGTCATTTTTCTGACAGAACTGCAGTGAATTTCACAATGCTTACCACTCCATTTACCATTTGATGAGATGTTAATTTCCTTCCCATTGTCTGTGTCTGCATCAGGAAATGTCTGTAAATCACCTGCGAGACCAGTTTAAGAGAGTGTGCGACTGTGCAGGTCTTAAAACCTCTTGCTTATGTTTTCTGAAGGCAATGAGACTCAATGGGGCATGCATTAGACAGTTCTAATGCACAGCCAGGGTGTAGTCATGTATGAGGCCACAGGTCAAGTGCCTTCAGCCCCAGGTCATGTATTACTAGAATTGTCTAATGCACACACTCAGAGTCTTTTATTGTACCATTATACAATGGCAAAAAAAGAATGCTGGACTCTGGTCAGTCTGGGGCTGGACCAGTGATGTTATCCCAGCATAGCATCATGGATCTAGTCCCAGCACACACATGCCAGCATATAAAATAAATTACTGCCCAGCAGTCGCACTGCCCTCTGTACTCAGTGCCAGCAGCAATCCCTGGCACAGACATTCAGTTTCCCCTCACTATACTGTGCACACATAGCCCCAACAAGTTTCTGAATGAAACCCAATTTAAAAAAAAAAACTGTAGAAAAATTAAGCCAAAACCTGAGACTACCAGTTGTTACATGCTGTAATTGCGATCGGCTTCAGTACTCCCTTTCCGTACTCCCACCCAGATATAGATCCCTCCCTCCCACTGTCAAAGTTTCTGTGCAAAGCCTCCATTTTGTATTTCTGCCCTTATATTTCTAAATAAATATTTACTCACAGAAAATAAAACCACTATCACGACTGGCAGTGCCCGCTAAGAGAGTTAGCACGTGGACAGTGCTGTCAGTGCTCAATTCAATATACGGTGCTGTCCCTGCCTTCCCTGAACAGACTGAGCACGTCTGTTAAAAAGCAGAAAATCCTTTTGTTTGTACAAAAAGTCACCGACAATACAGTATACTTCAATTAAACAGGACTCACTTAATCGGGACTTCCACTTAATTGGGACATCAGGATGGGCACCGAATTAGCAGCAATATAAACCTATGGAAGTCATAACCCTTTAAATAGGATGGGTAACCCACTTAATTGGGATGATTACTGTGAGCTGGACAAAGCATTCTAATCGATTATCAATTTGGCTGAACCTGTTAACAGCAGTTAACACCCGATTAATTGTTGGCTCTATAAAAGAGAATTGCAGTTTGGAGCAGGCAGCTGTTAAACCCATCAAATCATTCATGAAAATGGCAGGGAAGTGGGTGGATTTACCTCTTAACCAAAAGGTTAAAGTGTTAGAAATGCTACAATAACCTAACACTTCACTCTCAGTCATTGCTGAACAATTTGGCATCTCCAAAAGTCAAGTCGGATGGATTTCTCAAAAGACAACTTGAATCCTGACTGAGTGGAATGAAAATCAAAACCCTAATAGAAAATGCAAACGTGAAGATAAGGACACTTAAGTGGTTCACGTTTGGTTTTCTCACGCTGTTAGTAGGGGTGCCAGTCTATCGGGTCTGGTGTTAAAACGAAATGCAAATGAGCTTGCAGCTCATATGGAACATGAGTTTGAAGCTACCGATGACTGGCTGTCCTGCTGGAAAGCGAGACATAACATTGTCTTTAAGAAGGAGTATGGGGAGCGGATGGATGCTGATGCTCTTTCAACCGCCGAGTAGGTCACACATGTTCTGCCTGGTTTGATAGCTGATTATGCCCCAAATAACATCAGGAACGTGGATGAGACTGGATTATTTTTCTGCAGCTATCCAGAAAAGGGTCATACATGCAAAGACACTGACTTGATCAGTGACAAAAAAGGTGAAATATTGTGTCTTCCTGTTATGTTGATGCAACTCGAGGGGGACCGAGAAAATACCTTTAATGGTGATTGGCAAGAGCTGCAGACCTTGGTGTCTACCAAAGGATTTAAACTCCCTCCCAGTGGTCCACACCATAGCACCAATGACTGGATGACAGGGTCTATTTTCATAGGCTGGGTGGCAAATTGAAACATGAAACTGCACTGCCGCCAGTGTAAAATCATCCTTTTATTGGATAACTGCAGCGCTCACCCGCCAGAACTAGTTGGCAAATTCAGTCAGATAAAACTCATTTTTTTACCCCAAAACACAACCAACCTTATTCAACCTCTCGACATAGGTGTAATTAAAAATGTTAAAGTTCACTATAGATCTATGTTCACTGCCTGTATCGTGGGATCATTGACAGTGGCAGCTTGTGTCTAGCCATTGAGATTGCTTGAAATCTAAACTTATATGATGCAATCCTCATGATGCATTGTGCTTGGGGTGCAATAAAGGAATTCATGATCTAGAATTGTTTTAGAAAGGCAGGTTTTATGACAAATGAGCTTGATTTGCTGGAGGCTAAGGCTACGGTGACAACTGTTCTGAATATCCCGACTGACGTAGATAGACCACTGCACATGACACCTGATGAATTTGAACACTTTGTGGACTTTGACCTGGAGGAGCCAAGAGTAGGTGAAGCCTCCGTCAAACAAATCTATGTGTCATTGACACAGAAATCAGCTGAGGGAGAAGAGACTGATGACTGTGACACGTATCCACTGAGATCTGTGAGCAACAGGGAGGCATTGGTCTGCATCACACCACTGACAGACTGGTGTACACAGCACAGCCAGATTTGGGAGCAGGCTATGCTATTCGACCTGGAAAGCAGAATCCTACAGAAAGTTTCAGAGGCTTCATGACATAAATCAATCACTAGCTACCTCTGCCATATAGATAAGTGAAATGCAAGCCAAATTTTACTTGATTTTAGACTTTGGACCTAATAAAGTTGTTTTCCACATGAAGAAAGAAAAAACAAAATCTCAAAAAGAGCTGTAATCACCACTTTAACTGTGTGTCTAATGTGGTTCATCTGGTTTGTCTGTGCTGTGCCTTGTTCATTGTTCAATATTTTTTACTGATTTACCTTATTAATTAAATTTTTTTGACTAACGTTTGGTATTGCTGTTGCTCTTTGGTGTTGTTAGTGCAGATTCAAGATCGTTCATATACTGTGCACACATTTTGAAGTAATTGCCATTGATTTAATAGCACTTCTGTTTAGCGGGACGGCCGTTTAAAGGGGACAGTCAGACTGCCACAGAGCTGTTCCCTTTAAACGGCTTCTACTGGAGAAGAAGAAGAAAGCTATAACAGTAAATGGACCATGAGCATGTGTGCTATTTAAAGCAATGTGCTTCACTTACTGATCCTTGGCTGCCTTTCCTCAAAGTCAGCACAACACTTCACCACCAAAAACGTGCAGTTTCAGTAACAGTGGACAGTTTTAATGGAAATTTGCTTGGGAGGAAGAGAGTGTTAAATGAAAAGCCAGTGTGCAGGGGGAGGGACAAATGAAGGAGACACAGAGTTAAGCACAGAAACTCTGACACTTGGGAAGCAGACCCACTTATTGGACAAAACAGTAAATCTACACTATTTTTTTTCCAATGCATGCCTACACACACATACAAGTGGCTGGGCAAAAAACAGTAGAGGAATTCAAGAATGCATGGGATAGACATAAGAGTACTGTAGCAATAGGGAAGAGAGGGTAAGCCGCAGATCAACTAGGGTCATTGGGAATGGAAAAGGGGCAAACTAGGTGGGTCATACAGTCCTTATCTGCTATCACTTTCTGTGTATCTGTATATCTGTGCATTAAAATAACTACTACAAATCTACTATTAAACATATTTTTTTATCTTTTTTTTTGCTTTGCACACAAATGAGCCATTGTATAATAGGAATAATGACCTCCAGGGTGTGTGTCATGCTGGGATAATGTCATTTCTTAGGTGTTGGATGCACTCGGCCTGCAGTCTCATGCCCAACCACTAGAGGTGGGAAGTTATCCCAGCATGACACACACCCTGTTCTGTGTTATTTCTTTATTAAAATGGACAGAGATTGATTTAGAAAGGAAAATACAAAGACATTTTTAACTTTCTCAATAATTATGAAGTAAGTTAAATATTACTGAAGTAGGAAAATAGTCCCTAATTCTCAGGGAGGACCACAAAAAAATATATATATATGAGAACAGCAAGAGGACGGAGCTGCTGTTAGAACTTCACTACTCTACTGGACTAACAAAGTAGAACTCTATTACTGTGGGATAAGGAGGCAGAACTCAAGCTGGTCGCTAAGATGCTGTGGAGAAGTGCCTGTAGTGGGAGTCAGTGAAAAGCCTTAACATTTTTATAAAAGATATGCCACCGTTGCCTCTGCATATTTATTATTTTAACATTCACAGACCTTTCCAGACTATCTTTGAGCTTGAACCTGTTATTTGCCAAGTGGTAGCAGTGCAGAGCCTGAGGGCCTCTGGGCTCTCCTCACACAATCAGCGAGGAGTCACTTGGTGGAAGAAGCCCTGAGAGTGGAAGAGTTCAGAGGAGTCTGTGGGGGCTTATCAGCCCTCTGAAACCTGTGAAAGAAAAGAACAGCAACAAAAAGGCTGCACTTGGCGAGGAGACTAGTTGAGAGAAACCCCAGCATTACTTGCATCCTTTTTTATTTTTATATTGTCACTGTATTTAGGGAAATACTGCTTCTTTATTTAAAATATTTTTAAATTTGTAAAAGTTTATAAAAGCCCGCAGGAGAGAATAGTTAGTGCCCTATTGGTGCAGTGAAACACATGACACAAAAGTCTACATATGCACACACCGACGTCTTTTTTCAAAGACGCCATTTTATTTAACACACACAATAAAGACAGCAGGTAAACCATCGTGGAAAGCCCCCTTTACATGGGTTAAGATAGGCAGATTTACATCTTTCCGAAATCCAGCTTCTGTAACACGGAAACAAGTACATGTTCAGAGTTTAGATTTGCTGCGGTTCAAGTATTGCTGTAAGCTACTTGCAGACCAAAGGCAAACTGGTGGTGCATGCATCTCTTTCCCCCTGAGAGAGCTCAAGGTTAACCATGAGGGAGATCCACTGAACGATATTGATCTGGGGGTTGCAAAGTGAAAACATTTGAAAAAGAGAAGTGAGCTTTTAGCAAAAGTAAGTAGCAAGTAATTCAGCGAGCATTGTTAGATGTTTCATGAAGCTTGTAACTTGAAGTTTGAATGCATTAATAGCCCCTTAGTATCTGAATACTGCTTCAATATTATAAACTAAGATAACTGCTGTGATTTTTTTTTCTTTTGAATATATAGAAGCTATTTAAAAAGTGTATGAAGTTAGACATTTATCTCTCCAGCATTTTTTTTATACTATGGTTGCTTTTAAATTAGACCAGGTTTAGCATGGGCTTATTGCACCTAGATATTTACAAGCACGTACTATTAAGAAGATAGTGAATTATTTTACACTATTGCTATCTAGATCTATTTATTTTAAAATTCTAGTGGAAACACTGAGAAGTGCTAAGAGTCAAAGCTTAAAGAGTCTTCTTCCTGGGATTTGCCCTCTTGACTTGAAGAACTTCACAAGAGATATACTAAGTAGTCCTGCAAGCAAAGTCCATCATTTGGTCTGTACTTTGGAAAATGTATTTCTACTACTTTTACTAATCCTCCAGCTGTATTGGGAATTACCTGTTGCTTGGAACTATTTTTTACTTCATTTCTCTGTACTGTTGTATTTTGACTTTCTGACTTATTGGAAAGGTGTTCCTAAGAATAACTCACATATCTGGTTTTTTACTCGCTAACAGTAAAAGAGAAGGAAAAGTTGTTTCTCTGTCCCGCTGATCGAGGTTCTGGGCCTGGGAAAACTAAGTCATTTTGGATGAATTATCTCTGTTTGAACTGCTTTTAAATGTTGTTTCTCTGAACTGTTTTTTCTGAAGTTGCAGTTTTGCAGGGACTTCATCGAGGAATTATCTGGGGGTCTGCTCATCACATTCCCCATTTTACAGTTAATTAGCTGCAGAAAATATAAATAATTATAAGCCTCTTTTTTTATTATTTTTTTAGAGCTCTCTGCTTCCTTTTAACTTATGTTAATTATTTCTTCCCATTTTATAGGAGAAGTTTTCTGGAAATTATAATTATAAGCTATCGAATATACAAGCCACAGTGTGTTTCTGATTTTTTGAACTATGCCTGTTGAAACCAGAGGTCAAAAAGTATATCAATTGGCATCTCCCAATTAAGTAAACACATGAAAGGAATTAATCTTAAAAACATGAAGGAGGTATATAGTAAGGAAAAAGGTAACGAAAACACAAGGGAGTTTGGAGCACTACAAACACTGAAAATGCAGGAGGAAATAGTAAGGGGATCTTTGGGGTGTGCAGGAATGAAAAGGGGAATAAAGAAGGAAATGGAAAAAATGATCTCAGAAATGGATATGAAAGAGAATTCCCTAGCTGTTGATTGCAACAGTGGTTATAATGCTGGAAATGGTTCCAGAAATCAAGAAAACACTGACATGAGCAAATGGGAAGAGAAATAAATTAAATCTTTTGATGACAAAGGCAATGAACAAAGCTGCGAAGCTATATCTAAATTGAAACAAGTTTCTATCCTAGATCTCTGGAAAAGCAAGGAACAACTAGTGCTCTCATGGGATTCACTGCTTAATAGGTCAACTAGAATAAATATTACATCGCCTGAGGGCAAAAGAGCTGCTTGGGGGATCATGGGCCAGGAACCTACAAGGATAGAATTAGCAAATGAGGAGGTGAGTAGGACGGTGGAGAAGATTAAAGACACAATCAAACTTAATTGTAAAATTGAAAGGGAACTCAGGGAAATGAACAAATTGAAAATGGACACACTTGATAAGTGCAGCTCACCAATCTGCA
Source organism: Neoceratodus forsteri (assembly GCA_016271365.2). Lineage (NCBI taxonomy): Eukaryota > Metazoa > Chordata > Ceratodontiformes > Ceratodontidae > Neoceratodus > Neoceratodus forsteri. The sequence continues at coordinate 1,784,736,109 of CM057449.1, forward strand.
AAATGGCAGATCAAAGTAATTTGTTCAGAACCAGGATTTCAATTAATTCCTTCCCAGATACATCAAGGGGATTAAGAGGACTGAATGATTGTACTAGTTGCATGAGCACAATAGAATTCAGCACACCTTCACTAGAAACTATCACTAGGGGATGTGCGTATGCATTGAAGGACCTGACTTCAGCAAACACATTGATTTATGAACACTTAGTACAAAATGCCCAAAGTCTCTCATTCATAAAGGGAATATGCATTGAAAATAAAAATAAAATCAATTGGATGTATAACAAAATGACACAAAGTAATGCAGAAAATGAGGTTAGTCGACCACAGTTGGGGAAAAAACATAGAAAACTCAGCACTAATAGAGAGCCCAGTAACATCAGATGAGTCTTACAAGGATAAACATAATCATAGGGAGGTAATGAATAATCAGAAAATTGATAATGAACAAGAGTCATAACTGATAATGTTACCTAGCAATTATGATCAAAACAGCAGCTTAATTGAGGAATTAAAAGCAGGGAATACAGCAATTTGGGAGAAAGGAATAAAGCAGAATGCTAAAGACAAGAAAAGGGATCAAGAGCTTAAAAGGAATAATAATAATATAAACAATAATAAGAAGGAGTTGGGTAAGAAGGAGGAGATTGGGAAGGAACAAACTAGGGAAAGCCCCCTTTATATCATTGAGAAAAAATTAGAAACTGGAAATGCACCTTCACAAATAGGAAATATTGTAAGGGGAAATACACAAAAAAGTAAAAGAAAAAGTATGGGAAATCAAAATATAATAGCAGACAAAAAAAACAAAGAAATAGTAGAGAGAACATTAAAACGAGCAGGATTAGTATAAAAAAAACAAAGAGATTATAACAGAGACACAGAAAAATTAGACTATAAACTCAGAACAGGACTCAGGATAGAGGAGGATATCCACCTGAAGGTAGAAGAGGAGGAAAAAATAGGAACCCTGAGGAATGAGAAAGATAAACAAAGAGAAAGGGATAGGCAAACATATCTGAAGCATTTGTTGGACAGAACTCTGGAGACTGATTCCGTCCTCCCACTATATAAAGTGCCAGTAATGCCGAATGAGACTGAATCAAAATTAAATGATAACCTGAAGCAATTTTTGGGCTCAACCATTCAGATCAATAAAAATGGTGACAGACTAATGGCAAATTTTAGTGTAATTAGACGAATAATGGAAATGGAGCTGGTCTTATTGTTATCAGACCAGTTCTATACATTAAAAGCAATACAGAAACATAAAGGCAAGCTGAGAGAACTGGGAATAGAAATAGATAGTGTTGTGGGACTGAGGTCAATCTTTCTGGAGTTCTTCAGAATGAAAAATGATTCATCATTTGATGAAAATGAATATGCCATCTCAATGTATGGGTTGAATAATTTTATCTCAGAAACTAATCAAAATATCAGAATTAAGGTCATGGAAATGTTACAAAACCTGACCAACGACTATAGTTTATCTCAAAGGATAAAGAAAATAAAAAGATAGGAAAATAATGACCAAATAGCAATTTGGGTGAAAAATAAAAAAGACTATGGGTGGGTTATTCAGAGCAGTTGTGCCAGCACAATATGGATGCGCCCGTGCAAGAGCGGACATGAACCAAAATGCAATATTCAGTGGCATCAGATGTGCAGTACAAAACCCAATGCACCATAGTGCAATGGTAATGAATGCATGCCCAAGCACAGGGGGCACAACCAGGATTAATGTGCGCAGTGTGATATACAACAGCTGGTGATGTGCGCAACAGCAGAGCAAGCGGAAGTTGCACAATAGCGGATATGAGTGAATATAAAAGGGAGCAAGTGAGGGGATAATGATTACGCTGGGGAGGATGATTGCACTAGAGTGGAGCCATAGCAGGGGAGTGTGGAGGCAGAGCGGCAGGGAGACAGACAAAGAAGCAGGCAGTCAGGGGTGGCCAAGAGGTGGATGGGGGGGCCACTGGAGGTGTGTGCGAGTGTGTGTGTGTGTGTGTGAGTGTGCATGTGTGCGTGAGGGTCCGAGCATACCACAGAGGAAGGAGAGCAGTTGGGCAGAGGCAGGGTATGCAGTGGTGTAGTGCCAGGGGTGCATCCAGTGCAGGGGCAATACCAGCAGCACGCAGCTGGGGGGAACCAGGTAGACAGCCGCCCAGAGGGAGGAACACCAACCAGGGACATGGCCAGTGCCACTTTCAGATGAAGGTGGTAATGAGGGGTGTGAGGAGGCAGGCAGCAAGGAGGCGCGGCCATGGAAGGGCCCTTTGGCAGAATGCCTAGAACAGGCTGTACCATGCCAGTGTCAGCTTTGAGCTGTTTGGTGACATCGAGATGTGGGCCGGTACTGCCTGAACTGGGCCATTCTGAGGCGGTTCTGTGAGCTGTGCAGTGAGGAGATGCAGGCACTCACAAGATGGAGTTATGCTCTGTCCGTGGAGACAAAGATCACAGCTGTCATGTGCCTGCTCACTACGGGCACCTTCCAGAGACCAACAGGGGACACAACAGGCATAACCCAGTTGGCCGCATCATGCCTACTCTCACAGTTCATCAGTGCACTGCTGTCACATGCTGCCGAGTACATCCATTTCCCCGGCACACAGGCGGAGCACAGAGCAAACATGCAGGGGTTCCACAGGGTAGCACAGTTGCCTGGCATGCTCGGGGCCATCGACTGCACCCATGTTGGCATCCCCATGCCACCTGGCCCAGAGGGGGTGGCATATATAAAGTGCAAGGGATATCCAAGTGTCAACTGCCAGGCAGTGTGCGATGCCAGGAGGCACATAATCAATGTCTGTGCCATGCACCCTGGGGGAGCACACAATGTCTTCATCTGGCACCAGTCTGCACTGTACCATAGGTTTGAGAGTGGAGGCATCCCCACTGGCCATCTGGTAGGTGATTATGCAGTGCATGCTGGATGATGGGTGCAGATGGGGGTGTGGGACAAGGGCAGGTGTGCCACGGGGATCAGCCTAAAATGCCAGTGGTACAGTGTCACAGACCACCATGCTAATGATACCTCTCTACACACAGGTGACAGTGGGTACCCACTGTGGCCCTGGTTGCTCACACCATACCGGCGCCCCTTGACCCGAGTGCAGCAACAGTACAGTGAGGCACACACCACAACACAGAATATCATTGAGTTGGTGTTTGGGCTGCTGAAGGCACGGTTTCATTGCCTGCACATGTCTGGTGGTGCCCTACAGTACAGCCCCTCAAAGGCCTGAGGGCTATTCCTTGCCTGCTGTATCCTGCACAACATGGCCATTGACTGTGGGATAGCCATTAAGGTCGAGGAGGGGGACAGAGGTGGGGATGAAGAGGACACTGGTCCAGCTGGTGTTGGGCAGCCACCCCCTGGGTGAAGGGATCCCCTGCTGGCCCGGATGGCCCAGCAGCACCGGGACACCATTGCAGAGGAGCATTATGGATCACACAGGTAGGTCAACAGGGCCACGAGCAAGCACCAGGGGCAACGGTATAGCTGACAGACAGGCAGGGATGGACACCAGGGAAGGTCAGCAGCATTGGTGTGGGAATGGGTGGGAGCCTGCACACAAAGGCAGAGAACAGCAGGGCTGCATGGGGCATGCACACACAGGCACACACACCCCAACCCATGCCCACAGGACCACATGCACACTCACCCGCCTAGGCCCCCCCACACCCACACAGGACCCAACACAACCACACCCAGTGGCAGGCACTGTGCATGTCTCAGACACTGAGCACCGTTGCACAGGTGCAGACAGCGCTATGCTGGCATCATCATGCACATGCCACAGTGGCCAGCATCCAGGCAGGTGTGCACAGGGTCTGTGTGAGTGCAGGACAGGGCACCACACCCATGCGTCACACATGGAACACCACAGTGCACACTGGGCAGCAGCAGCAGACAGCAGTCATGGAGGGGGAAGGGTCAGTCATGCTGCACAGTAGCACAGCCACCATGGATGCATGGTCGGCCCTGCCGAGACCTGCCAGCTGTAACAGGATGACCAGTAGCCTCATGCAGTGGCACCGATGGTCCCCCAGGGGTGATGCTGCTTGAATGCGATCATGTCTGCGTAGGTGTCTGCAGGCCACCAAACACGTCCACACCAGGTGGACTTGGTATGCCAACAGCCGAACCTGGCATTGACATGGTAGGGGTCACCCAACACCGAGAACTGGGGTGGACATTGCACTCTGTAGGGTGTGCAGCAGCCGGGCACAGAGCTGGTTGGCCAGTGTAGCCACAACAGTCGCCATCACAGTGGTGTGCCTGTTGATGGCTCCGGTCACATCCACCTACTGTTGAGCTAAATCTGCCAGGAGCTGGGCATTGTCCCTGTTGCGTCGCTCCTCTGCCTGGTGCAGCTCCGTACAGAGTGCATCCACCACAACCACGAGCCATACCTGCTGATCCACAGAGGCCTGGAGAAGACGGCTGTGGGCAGCCAAGGGGTTGTCTGTATGGCCAACATGCTGCCCCTCGTGTTGTTTCTGACCCTGCGGCATAGCGCCCTGTGATGGTGGGTGCCACGTGGCGGTGCATTCTAGGGGTATGTCCCCACGCAGTACACTGTTGCAGCCCCCTGCCCCATCCCCCCTTCAACACTGTCCAGCTGCTGCCGCTGCCCTTCCGGCTGCTAAGCGCAGGGCACCACCAGCGTGGCTGCATTGGCGTCACCAACTCCACTTCTGCATCCACGCACCAGTGCTGCCCCACTGGATGCTGCTGACACAGCAGGGAGAAGGGCTGTTGGGCAGGCAACCACACCAGGGCTACCAGCACTGCCGCCTAGGTGGCTGCCGGTTGTAGGATCCCCCTGTGACCCACCAATATCACTGTCTGGGACGTGCATCATGTCATCATCGGTACTGGAGTTGGCCCCGATCTGTGTCTCAACACACAGGACACCGTGACTGGCATCCTGCTGGAGCACAGCCAGGGCCTCATCCCCACCCGCACCACATGCATCAGTCCAGACAGCTGTGCAGGGCTGCAGGTGGTCAGTCTCCTGGACACCTGTGGAGGTGGAAGGGTGCTCCACCAGTTCCAGGGCCACCCCCTTGGTGGACACACCCTCCACCACTGCCCCATACAGATGCTCAGGAGCTGTAAAGGAACACAGTACCGTTAATGGTTCCGCATGGCCCTGGGCCTTGCCTCCCTGCCACCCACACACTGCCTACACTGGTCCTACCATGTAGTGATGGGCTACCACCCATCTAGAAGCCTCCGTCAGGCACACCCTCAATGGCACTAAGCCGCATGCTGCCGGCCACCTACTCCTCCAGTGGTGTCAGGCGAGGCACGTCCTGCTGGTCCCCACCAGTGGCTGCACGTGCTGCTCTGATGGCAGCCACCTTGTCCTTTATCCTCCTCCTGTCCATGCCAACCTTCTTCTTGCACTCCTGCATGGAACGCTGGTGGCTGCCCTGCTGGTTGACCGCATGTGCCACCTCGCCCCATGCCACCGCATGGGCCTGTGGTGTACCTCTCTGTCCACTGAGGAGTGGCTCTCTGTTGAGGTAGGCCTCGAACAGGGCATCCGATTCTGCCCTGGTGAAGTTGGGCCTCCACTTCCACACCCTCTCCTGCTCCTCATCTTCCTCACGTTTGGTCATGCTTGTACCTGGAGAGATGGACAGGTGTTACCATGGACTGTGCAGTCCCATACAGCCCTCCCAGACCACTGTCCCCATGTCTCCACAGCATGGCATGTACCTCCAAAGGCTGCAATACTGATCCATGGCCTGTGCATTTCCATGTCACTTTTATAGCACATTGCATGCAAATGAGGGTATGCGCAACTGTAATGGGATGCAAATACACTGCTGAATGGATCATGAGCTGATTTGCATAATCTGGCTGAATATCGCAGTGCTGCACCTTGCACAATGGTGTTGTGCATGCTCAGCTCATGGTACACCACTGTGATGTGTGCAATCGGACCCACACCACGCATGTGCATGGTGCTGACACGTACTTGAGTGGCACAGCACACACACATAGCACAGGAGACAGTACAGTGCACAGCCACTACTGTGCCTGTGGCACTCGTGTACCATGCATCCTATGGGGCACACGTGCCATAATGGGGATGGTGCTGTACCATCATGCCCCATATTGCACCACTGCACTGTGGGTGCCATGGCACCCAGTGTGGTAGGCCACTGCATGGTGTCACACACATGCACCCTAGCACACACCATACCTCCCAATAGCACAGTGGTGCTCCATGCGTGGCCAGACCCTTGACCCCACGGCTGCCCTTTGCCCTCTAGGTGCCATGCAGCCACATGGCTGCCCTCTATTGCACAGTATGGTGACAGCATGATTGTGACTGGCAGTGCAGCACTGCACTGCTGCAGCACGTGGGACACATGCTATCTGGCACCATTTTGCACTGTGGACAGCCAGAAGCATGCTGCACAACAGAGCCCCTGTGTAGAGTGCCATTGAACTGGCCAACCTGGTGGCCCTTGTTGAGCCACATGCTGGTGCCCTGTTTGGGCAGGTGCCCCTCCAGAGGCCCTGCACCGCAGTGTGGCAGGAGGTAGCTGATGGGCTTGAAGAGGCCACTGGGAGCCGTCGTACTGGGAAGCAGTGTCACCACCGCTATGGTGACCTCCAGTGGTGTGACTCTGACTGCCTGAGGCACCTGCAGGTGCATGCCCAGCAGAGACCAATGGCATGGCCAGGTAGGTGCTCCATGACCATCACTAGCCATCTCCAACTGTCCTCGGGGAACAGGAGTTGGCAGACCAGGCTGCCAGGAGGGCCAGCACCTGTGTTGTTGCGTGTGATGGAGCATCGTGTCCACCCTATGCCACTGCAACACAGACAGACAGTGCGGGCCGACACCCGGGGGGGTTGGGCCAATGGGTCAGATGAGTGCTGATGTGACTATCTCCATGTTTCCCCCCATGGCCTGGAGGAATGCCGTAGGGCACAGTTGGCCAGGGAGCAGCAGGACCAGAACCATGCCGGGAAGTAGCCATGCGGGAAGGCCACAGTGCTGGTGCTGTGGGTCGGCAGCACCCTGCAGACCAGGACTCAGGTGAGTACCATGTTTCCTTAAACACCTGTGCAGTGTGGGTTTCAGGAGTGGTGGTGTGGCATGGCCTCTCTGCACATGGCCCCTCCAGCTGTGCACTTCCTGTGGTGCCCTCTGTACTGTCCTGTGGGCCTGCACATGTGGGTGGGTGTTGCAGGTGGGCTGTGGGTGCACTTGGTGCCTGTCTGTGCCACTGCCATCCCACTGCATTACCATGACACTGGATGGCCAGGATGGTGCTGTGCGGTGCATGGGTGGGGAAGGTGTGCAGCAGCTTACATGCCTATGGTCGCCCAAGTGGCAGCTCAGGTGGGTTCACTCACTGTGGGTGGTCGCATGACATCCCAGGAGTGCTGGTCACTGATGCACACAGTGCACGTTGGGTGGGCTGTGTTAGTCAGGGCAGTCACTCATACTGCTTCTGCTCTCTTGTCCAAGGTGGCCGTCATTGGGAGGCCATGGAGCAGACCCTTCGGGAGATCCTACAGATTACCTGGGCAACACTGGAGCTGCTAGAGAGGATGGACAGGAGGGACAGGCAGTGGCACCACAGTCACCACAGGGTGGCAGGAGAAGACCAGGGCCAACAGTAGTGCTGAAGCATGTGGAGGCATTCAATCCCTCCCTGGACTGTACCCCACTCCCCCCTGTCCCCACCTTTGCCTTAACCATTGTCCCCTGCCCCTTCCCCTCCCCCCTTGTAGTGTCCCCACCCATCCCTCCTTTGTTGTACATATCTGTATATAGGTTATGATTCTGTTGTTGCTGTTGTTGTTCTGCTTTAATACATTTGTTTATATCTACGTCTATGTCGGTCTCTGATTTGCAGCGGGCGCATGGTGCCTTGCTGCAGTGGTGTGCATGGCTACTGTGGGGTGGGGCTGGCTTGGGCGTGGGTATGCCTGGTGGGACTCCTCCACTGGTGTGGGTGGGGGCCGTGTGCCCTGTGCACCATTCGCCTATGTGCAGCAGGCTGTGGTGCATGTGCTGTATCCCATCTGCCCCTGTCAGTGTCTGTGCTTTGCCTGTGTGGCTGTGGCTATTGGTGCTACACTGCCATCATGCACAGCTGTGGTACGCATGGTCGTGTGACCTCCACCACTGCATGCTCAGCTTACAGCGTGCCTTCAGGGGCAGCACATACCTGTCACCTTGCAGGCATGGCACTCTTGCTGCTGGCATTTCGACCCCTGGACTATCACATGTCTGTCCCTGTTGCCACTGTGGGTGGTGCTATTGGTTGCTCCCTCCAAACAATCTATGGTGACTGGAGCGGTGCCTGTGGTCTGGTGGCTGTCACATGGGGTCCTGCTGCATGCAGGTGGTGGCCTGGTCACAGGCCCCTTCGCCTGCCATCGGGGTGGCCAGGATCATGGGGCGACCACCACATTTCAGGCTCACCAGCACCCTGGGGGTGGTCTGGCTTCAGGTTACACGGCACCATGGGCCTCACGACCACAGGGCCTGTTGTGCTGCTTTGTGTGGCTGTTTGTAGGTGCATCCATGTGACTAGGTGGGGGGGCATTGTGTGTGCCCTGTGTTGTCTCCTGTGTTGCGCAGGCCTCCATGCACCACGGGAGGGTGCTGTGTTGCCTGGTGGGGCCAGTGCTGTGGTGGTGTGGGTGCATGGGTGCTCTGGTCCTGTATTCGTGGTGCCTTCATGCTTGTGCTGGCATCCAGGGTGGCCCTTGTCATGTATGGGGTCCCTTGGGTACTGGCGCCAGGTCACCCACCTTGCTGTGCCTCCATGTGGGCCATGCTGGTGGGCCTTGCATGGGTTGTGGTGTCACTGGTAGACGGTGTCACCGCCTGCATAGGATGGTCATGGTGGGGAAGTGGTACTTGTGCATTGCACTCTGGGGTGACTGGTTGCCTTGGCACAGTGGTGCTGAACCACCTTCAGTGCCATGCACTGTTTGGTTCTGCTTCTGGGCTAGGTGTCTTGGGCACTCTGTATTGGGGTGGGCCAGCTACGGTGTGCTGCCATGGCATGGATGGGGCTTAGCCATCATTGGCTCCTGGTCCCTGTTGGCTGGTGGATGGTGCAGTGGTGCCATGCCCAGTAGGTGGGGACTACTGGGTCACATCTGCTGGTGATTCTGCACTGGGGTCCAAGGGTCAGTGGTCCATCCTGCACCCATCTGGTTGTGCTGCTCATGGGGGCCTTGCCCTGGTTGGGGAGGCTGGGGGTTGGGGAGATGGTCTGTCTGTCCTGGTGCATGCTCCTCAGCACATGGCACATCCATGGATGCTGCTCAGCTGCTTCCTGTCTTTGTCCATGCATATCCCTAGGGGTGCTATTGTGCATCATTCCTGTTCCATGGTGCATCCTTCATTGTGCCATGGCACATCCGGTGTGATATTCAGCCACATTGCACAGGTGCACCTTGTCCTGCACATGGTTTGAATATCGTGGCCGTTGTGCAATGGCGCACTGGACATGTGCCTGCTCCCTCTATTGTGCATCTTTCTCATGCAGTCTGAATATCCCACCCTTTCTATATATTTTAGCAAAGTCTCAGTTGTTAGACAAGGTTGAAATTCATCAACAGGGAGAAACAGATAAAGTAGACAGTATACACGATGAGCAAAAAGGAGAACATTGGTTAAACTTAATAAAAACAACAAATAGATTCCAGACCTTGGAGAATTTGGAAGATTGACAAAGTTCATTACAAATAAGAACATTTAATAACAAAGAGGTAGCAAGTATGTACAATGTAATATCATGGAATATTGCAGGGATCAGGGATAAAATGGCAGACCCTACTTCTACTGACTTTTTGGTGCAATAATATTATATTTTCCTACAAGAGACCTGGAGTAGCAATGAATTAAAATTAAGTGGTTTTAAGGGTTTTCAGAAGGCAGCAATAAGTTCCAAAAGATATGGCAGATCATTGGGGGGACTGGTAACTTGGTGCAAAATAAGTGATACAGTAGAGCACACAGTACCCTTTGGACTCAGATCACATCCTGCCAGTTCAAATTGTTGGGAAGAAACAAAAGCTGGTTTTAATAAATGTATATCCCCCAAAAAATAATTCTAATTATGTGGATCATGAAGATGCGGGGGAAATTAAGTGATTTTGTAGAAAATTGTTTTACAGAGGATCCTGACCATGGAATCATCATATTGGGTGATTTTAATGCCAGTGTGGGGAATGCCCTTGAATTACAAGAAGAGCTAGCAGGGGCCTGTGTGGCTCTGAATCCTCCATCTCTGACTTTAATGAGAAGATGCAGGGGTAGTAAAAAGTGTGCTTGAGGGATCCAACTGGCAGAAGCTATTGATAATTTAGAAATGATATTGATCAGTGGGTGCACAAAAGATGATGCACAGAATGACTATACTTATATTGGAACAAAAGGGGTCTCACCTGTCGATTTATGTTGGATCTCAATTAACTTTATGACAAAGTTGCTTGGCCTTAGAATAGGTAATAAAATGGATAGTGAACATAGACTTCTAAAAATAATACTTGATTTATGTTCTATGTCAAAAAATAATATAAATAAGAAAGCAGATATAGTGAGGGTAAAAAAGGGACTAAGTGGGAAATATTAGAGAATTTCAGGTCAATTCGATTATTGTTTGACTACAGCTTCAGGAAAGAAGTAATTAATTTAGGACAACCGCGGCTGAATGAAGATTTTATTAAGAAATTCTCCAAAATATTGGCAAATATAGTGGCAATATTAATAAAGCGACAATAAGTAAAGGACAAAGAGGAAGCAAATGGTTTAGTGATTAATGCAAAAGGAAGAAAAAAAGATGTCAATATGTTGGCTAAATCAACTTATAATAACCCAACAAGAGAAAACAAAAAAAGGTTGAATAATCTGAGAAGAAATTACAAAAAAATATTGGAAGAAAAAAGAAAAATGTATAGAATAAAGATGTGGGTTCAACTTGAAAAATACATAAACGAGAATAACACCAAAAATGCTGGCAACTTATTTCCAAAGGATGGGACCTGGTATATGGTAGCATTGAAAGTTATATGGACCCATCGACATGGGAGAACCATTTTAGGACATTATTTTATGACCAAGCATCTAGTTATAGAGTAAATAAATTTGATTGGTTACCTTATGGAGAGGAAATAAAAGAAAAGGAAGTAATAACATCAATTCAACAGCCAAAAAGACATAAAGCACCAGGTTCCAATGGGAGACCAATGGACATAATTATTGATGATCCCTTATTATGGACCCCTGTATTGGTAGATTTATATAATACTATATTAAAACAGGAGAAATACCCCAGACATGGAGGGAGAATATTATAGTTTCTATTTATAAAAAAGGAAACCAAGCAGATCCAAATAATTATAGACCAATCAGTCTGTTAGATAATGCACACAAACTTTTCACAAAAATGTTGACCAACAGACTCATAGACTGGCTAGGACAAACTAAAACACTTAATGAAGCACAAGCAGGCTTCATGCCCAACCATTCGATAATGGATCAATGTTTTGTTCTAGTACAGTTAATAAACAAATATACAGTAATTAAAAAACAAACGCTATTCTGCATATTTGTAAATTTAAAGGCAGCATTTGATAAAAAGGGACATATTGTGGTAGGTCCTTAATAATTATGGTTTGGATATACCCCTGATAAATATAATTAAAATTCTTTATGAGAACAATCTCACCTCTATAAGATACAATATGGAGGGATTTTGCTCTGCTAAAATTCTAACTAATATTGACCTTAGACAGGGGTGTGTTCTATCCCCTATTTTATTCAACCTGTTTTTCAATAGAGTATTTGAGGGAATGGAGGATTCAGAGCTACTCATACCCAGGGTGGGAAAAAGGGGATGCCCCTACCTGCCATATGCTGATGACATAGTACTGATCTCAACTAGTTATCTAGGAATTAGGAGGAGTATAGATACATTTCAGAGCAAATGTGAAAAATTAGCATTGGAGATAAATTACAGGAAAACTAAATACGTGATATTCAATAACACTTTAATTAGAACTGGCAGGCTATGCTCTTTGAAGTGCAGAGGTCATGAGATAGAATACGTATCAACGTTTTGTTACCTGGGGATAGTATTCTTGTATAATCTCAAATGGAAGGAACACATGGCAGGAGTGATAAGGAAGATCAAAGGGGTAATCCCAGTTCTGGATAGAGTCAACTACAAATACAAGGGAAAATCTGTTGTAGGACCACTTAAGGCACTAAATGCAAAGATATACTAGCAAATTCTCTATCAGGCAGAAATCTGGGGGATGTGAAACAAGAATGGTCTAGAAATTATTATAAACAAATTTTATAAAAGACTATTGGGCCACCCATGTGGAGCATATAGCTGCCTATGCAGATTAGAATAAGGCCAATTATTAATTAATTGTAATATAGAACAATAGATGATGAACTACTGGATCAAAGCACATAACATTCATGAGCACAGGCTCCCAAGAATGTGCATCAAGGAAATGTTGAATCAGAAAGAAGAAGGTTTCATATACCCAAGTACACATATTTTGGAAAGGTTAATACTCCCGTATGGGTTACTTGAATTATTGCCAGAAAGCACAAGAACACCAATTGAAGTGATTAATGAGATTGGCAAGCTAAGGATAAGGGATATCCACATCCAAAATGATGTGGAATCAGCAAAACAATGTAAAATAAGCTCATGGTTGGCATCGAACACTGGGAGACAATTTGGCATACATCAATACTTAAGGAAAATAAGTAACCCAAGTAATAGAAGAGCTTACATCAAATTTAGATTCGGGTATATAGAAAGTAATAGTTTAAAACAGAAAATGGGGATGGCATCCAACAAAATGTGTGTCTAGGTTTAGATGAAGATGCACGCAAACATTTACTATTATTGTGCCCCCTGTATAAAGTACAGATAAATTATTTATTGGGAGAATTGTTAGTGAACCTTAATATGGAATCAGATTACCAATGTACAGTAAGTATTTACTTAAAACAAATAATATTGATTACAGGAATACTGTTGCAAAACTCTGTAGGCTTATTGAAATACATAAGTCTCAGCTGAAGAAAACTTGATATTGAAGAGAAACTAATCTTTCCTGATTATAAAGGGGCAGTATGTGAAGTTGTAAATTGTTTCATACATGGTATTTATGTATTGTTTTTAAATATGTACACAATGATATGGTTGGATGCTATTATTCTATTTTTCTTTATTTGTAACAACAAAAATGCTTTGTCAAACAATACATTTCTACTACATTCTACTACTACTGGGAACTTCAATTTAGGGTAAAAACAAAATAAAAAAGAGTTAGTGTATTTGTCTGAGTTGGGTGAAGGAATTGTTACCTGTGCAGTTAGCTAAGTGAAGAAAGAAACTGTGAATTAGGGGAGTGGCTTAGGCAAAAAGGAAGCCAGGTGTTTACATTTAAAAAGTGACATAGATAGCTTTTGGCAGAGAACAGCAAGAATAAGGAGCTGCTGTTAGAACTTTACTACTCCACTGGACTAAAGAAGTAGAACACTACTACTGAGAACTTCAATTTAGGTAAAAACAAAAAAAAAGAGTTAGTGTGTTTGTCAGAGTTGGGTGAAGGAATTGTTATCTGTGCAGTTAGCTAAGTGAAGAAAGAAACTGTGTATTAGGGGGAGTGGCTTAGGAAAAAAGGAAGCCAGGTGTTTGCATTTAAAAAGTGACCTAGACAGCTTTTGGCAGAGAACAGCAAGAGGGAGGAGCTGCTGTTAGGACCATACTACTATACTGAACTAAAGAACTAGAACTCTACTACTGGGAACTTCAATTTAGGGTAAAAACCAAAAAGAAAGAGTGTGTTTGTCTGAGTTGGGTGAAGGAATTGTAATCTGTGCAGTTAGCTAAGTGAAGAAAGAAACTATGAATTAGGGGGAGTGGCTTAGGCAAAAAGGAAGCCAGGTGTTTGCATTTAAAAACTGACCTAGATAGCTTTTGGCAGAGAACAGCAAGAAGAAGGAGCTCCTGCTAGAACTTTACTGGGACTATATTGCCCTCCATCCATCCCTCCCCTCTACCCCCGCCAGTCGGTTCTACTTTTGTAGGCTCAGGATTTGACTGATAAAAGGAACTTCCTGTTTGGGAGCAGGGAAGGAGTGATCACAGAGGCATAAAAGACTCACCATCCTAGAAGGAAAAAAGGGGCTCTCCGTCCCCCTTCCCTCCAGCTGCTGGAGGTCTGATTCTGAGCAAGTAAGAAGGAGACTACTGAGTAATATAGGAACTTCCTGTCCCAGAACAGGAAAATCAGGAGCTTTAAGGGCACGAAGGCAGTAGGAAAGTAGGGAGAGAAAAAAAATATATAAATAAAGATAAGCAGAGAGAGGAAAGAGTAAGTATACAAAATAACAGTTAAGGGGGCACAAATAAGACATGATGGGAGTGGTGCAGTGCAGTGGCTATGGAACAACAGTCTTCTGGGAGACATCCTGGAGGATGCGGTGTTGTCCCATCTGTAGGCACCACTCTGGGCTGAGGGAGGAGGTTGCTCATTTCTAGGCCGAGTTGTCCAGGATTTGGGGGACCTCCTTTCCCACCCAGGGACCACCAGGGACACCCCCGCTGCCTCAGAGTTTGCCAAGAAAGAAGAGCAGTTGTACCACAGTGGGCTCAGGGAGGGTGAGGGTGGTGGAACAGAGGCACATCCCTTCAGTTGTACCTCTCCACAATTCATATGCCATTCTAGCAGAGTGTGGTTTCTCTATGGAGGCATCCACAGTGGAGACCAAGGAGGATGCTGAGAACCTCCACAAAGGAGACCCACAGGAGGGTGGCATGGGACCCCACAGGGAAAGGAAACAACTCCTGGTGGAGGACTCCATTGTTAGGAGGGTAGAACTGGAGGGGAGAAGGAGGTAAGGAGCCTGCCTGACACTATGGCTTGGAGGGACAGGGAGTGAATCTTCAGGATTGCAGGAGCAGCTGCATGGGGGAAGGAGCTGGATGTCATTGTCCACCTAGGGACAAATGACCTGGCTAGGAAAGAGATCAGAGCAGTGCAGGAGTTTGTGGAGTTGGGGAGGGGCCTTAGACAAGTAGCATGCATGGTAACCTTCTTGGAAGTGCTGCCTGTCTATGGCATGGGTAAGGCTAGAGTGCTCCACACCATGGGATTCAATCAGTGGTTAAAAATTGGTGCAGAGTTCAGGGTTTTGGCTTCATTGGGGACTGGGGGTCCACCTGGAGGGATGCAGGCCTATACTGGTGCAATGGTCTGCATCTGTTCAGGAGGGGAACCAGGATTCTAGGTGATAGGTTTAAACACTTCATTGGCAAGCATTTAAACTAGCCAAGGGGGAGGCACAGAAAAGAGGAAGGGAAATCCTAGGTCCACCCCCAAAATCAGGGTAGTTGGTGAGTTAAACACCAAGCTAGAGAAGTCAATAGGGAAAAGAGCAGGGATAAATGGAGGAAAAGCCAAAGGCAGTATGGACAGGGATGGGGCAAAAAGGGTAAGGCCATCAAAAAATGGAGGGTAAAGAGTACCAATGCACTTAGTCTAGGTAACAAGCTCCCTGAACTGGTGGCCTTGATGGAAGAGGGATGCCTGCATATCATGGCAGTCACAGAAACATGGTACACTGAGAACCATGATTGGGATGTCAACATACCACGGTATACAATCTACAGGAGGGACAGGGAGGGTAGAAGAGGAGTAGTAGCTCTCTATGTAAGGGAAGGAATCAGAGCAATGGAACTAAAGGGTAAATAGGGAGGACAGGAGGCACTGTGGGTCATCCCGGAGACTGGAAATGGCACCACAATCCACACAGGGGTTGTATACAGACCTTCATCTCAGGGAGAGAAAATGGATAAGGAAACAATAGAAGACATCCTTTGGATGGCAGAGAAAGGGGAGATTTTGCTGATGGGGGACCTGAATATACCAATGTTAACTGGGGCACCTTTGCTGTAGTCACATCCTAGAGCAGAGCCATTCTCGATGCCCTACAGGGGGCATGCCTCAGACAGCTAGTGTTGGAACCCACTCTGGAGGGAGCAATCTTAGACCTGGTACTCTAAAATGGGGAAGGAGAGAGGATCTCAGATCTAGAAGTGGGTAGCGATCTGGGAACAAGTGACCACCAAATAGTGTGATTCACGATAAACTCAGCTGTAGAGTCAAGCCATACAAAAGTAAAGGTACTGGACTTCAGGAGGGCTGATTTTGTTTAAATGGGAGAGTGCCTCAGAAAAGCACTAGCAAATAGGCAAGAAGGAGGGGTGGAGCAACAATGAGGAACCATCAAAACTGCCATTACAGAGGCAACAAGACTTTGTGTGACGCAAATAAACAAATCAAAATGAAATAAAAAACACTATGGTTCTCAAAAGAGGTGGTGGGGAAGGTTGGGGAGAAAAAGCTAGCAATCAGGAAGTATAAGGAAACACAGAAGGAGCAGGACAGAGAACTATACCAGTTAAAGCAGAAGGAGGCGGGGAAGGCAGTCAGAATAGCAAAGGCCCAAACCAAGGAAAAGATAGCAAACTCGGTTAAGAAGGGGGATAAAATCTTTTATAGGTACATTAGAGAGTGAAGAAAGACAAAGGGAGGGATACTGAGCCGAATAAAGAGGAGGGAGAGTGGGTGGGCAGAGAGGGGCAGCAAAAAAGCAGGAATACTGAACAAATACTTCTGCTCAGTATTCACAAAAGAAGAGGAGGGGGAGGTACCTAATCCAGTCAATAGAAGCACTTTGGACAGGGGGGGTCAATATCAGTCCTTTCACAGAAGAAAGGGTTCTGAAAGAACTTCTGAAACTGAAGGTGGACAAAGCAATGGGGCCTGATGGGATTCACCCCAGAATTCTAAAATAATTAAGGGGAGAACTAGTAACACCATTGACTAGCTTTTTTAACAAATCATGGGAGGATGGTGTGGTACCTGAGGACTGGAGGAGGGCAGATGTGATTCCCCTTCAAAAAAGTGGGAGCAAGACAGAGGCAGAAAACTACAGACACGTCAGTTTGACCTCAGTGGTACGGAAAATGATGGAATCACTTCTGAAGGAAATAATTGTTGAGTACCTAGAGGCCAGTGCAGCATGGGACCCAAGGCAGCATGGATTCACAGTGGGAAGGTCATGTCAGATGAATGTAATCAATTTCTTTGACTGGGTGACCAAAGTAGTAGACCAGGGAGGGGCTGTGGACATGGTTTACCCAGACTTTAGCAAGGCATTTGACACAGCCCCAACCAAAAGATTAATAAACAAATTAACTTGCCTGGGAGTGGGTCCCATGGTGGTAGCCTGTGTAAAACATTGGCTGGACAACAGGACGCAGAGGTTAATAGTAATCAGAGTCCACTCCAAAGAAAGGGTGGTTACTAGTGGAGTTCCGCAGGGTTCAGTACTGGGTCCGGTCCTTTTTAATGTCTTTATAAGTGACATTGGAGAGGGACTGGAAGGAAAAGTATGTCTCCTTGCAGATGATACAAAGATCTGCAACAGGGTTGATACACAAGATGGGATGGAAAGGATGAGAATGGACTTGGCAAGGTTGGAGGAATGTTCAAATGTATGGCAGCTTAGATTCAATGCAAAGAAGTGCGAAGTAATGCACCTGGGAAACAAAAACCCAGGGGAAGAGTACACAATGGGGGGGGGTGAGATACTGACATCAACAAAAATGGAAAGGGACCAGGGGATAATTATATCAGATGACCTAGAGGTGGGAAAGCAATGTAAGAAGGCAGTAAGGAGGGCTGGGGCGATATGGGAATGCACAGGGAACGGCATTGCCAGTAGAAAAAGGAAGTTGTTATCCCTCTGTACAGACAGTTGGCGAGACCCCATCTGGAGTACTGTGTACAGTTCTGGAGACCCCATCTCTGCAAAGACATAGACAGGGTGGAGGCTGTCCAGAGGAGGACAACCAAAATGGTGCAACGTCTGCACCAGAAGAAATATGAGGAGAGACTAAAGGAGCTTAATATGTATATCCTCGAGGACAGGGAGGGGGGGACATGATAGAAACATTCAAGTACCTCAAGGGAATCAATAAAGTCCAAGAGGGTAGCTTCTTTCAGAAAAAGAGATGTACAAGAACAAAGGGACACGATTTGAAGGTGGGGGGGGACACCTCAGAAGTAATGTGAGGAAGTATTTTTTCATTGAGAGGGTTGTGGATGCATGGAACAGCCTTCCTGAGGAGGTCATGGAGTCACAAACAGTGGAGGAATTCAAGAATGCATGGGATAGACATAAGGCAATTCTAGTGGGGGGGTTAGGAGGAAGTAGGCTGTTGGTTAACTAGGATCTGCAGCTTATCCATCAGATAGGGAAATGGGCAGACTAGGTGGGCCAAGTGGTCCTTATCTGCCATCAAATGCTATGTATGGTTCTATGTATGTAATATATACTGCTTTGCACTGTGGCTGTTAGTAAGGCCTAAACAATAAATGTATTTGCCAAAGTAACATTTTTATTAAAGTTCATGGTGCAATTCTGCATGTTGAAGTGCCTTTGGACAAATAACTAATAAGGTCATGTTGGTATCATCACTGGCTGCTCTTTGCTTGTGACTTGTCTTCTGTGTCTGTAATGATGGAGGGTTCTGGTTGTGCAGAGGATACATTTGGGTGTTAGTCCACCTTTTCCTGTCAGCATTGCTGGCACTCCAGTAACTCAAGGCAGCCCTCATTCCTGTGCCTGCTGACTGTCACATTCTCTTTGCTCTGCAGTCCAGTGTCAGATAACATCTGGATAGCTGTAGCAAGAACTGAAGGGTTAGTGTATCTAATACTAAGCTGTGCTTATTTGCTTAACCTGTTCTTCATGCTGCTCAGCAGTGTTGTGGAGTAGCTAGTTACTTTTAACTAGTAACTGTAATCTGATTACTTTTCTAGGTAACTAGTAATAGTAATGGATTACTTTTAAAATGAGGTAATAAGTAACTGTAATGATATTATTTTTTCTAAAAGTAACTAGTTACTGCAATATAAACAGAATAACAGATGAGTATTCATCTGTTACCATTACTGAAATCCGTCAAGGGGTTCATGTGACTTCATAAACCTCAAGAGCGAAGTTCAAGAGGTTTATGACACCACAGGAATCCAGAGATTGTGCAGATGTCTTTTGATATTCAGGTTTCAGTGTAAACAAAGACTGCTCAGCTGACTGCATGCTCAATTTATACAACATCAGGCTAAAAAAACTGCCTTCTGACAAGCACTGCGTGAGCACCCAGCATCTTCACCTTGCGCATTTATAATGCAAGTTGCCTACCATTTTTTGCCTTTTTTCACAATACAAATTTGAGGCAACATCTCATGGCTGTGAGGTGCAATTTTTTTATAGCCTTGCTGATATTCAGATTTGCGTAGTCACAATGTCTAGACATTATGAGCTGCCAGAGCTACAGGGTGGTGTAAACCTGTGACATGACAACTAGAGCAAAGACATGCAGCCTTGCTATGTTTAGCCTACAAATTTTCACCTAATATTTGTTTGCCCTATGAAATCTTTGCTCTAACACAGTGGCTACAGTTACAAGGTAGCCTCATTTATCACATCACTGCTTACATACGGTTACAGACCCACTGCTGGAGGGTGTCGAGAATGTATTTGCCAGTTGTCTCATTATGGAAAATGTTGTTAGGCTGAATGGCTTTCGTGTGGTATTGTTGCACTGGGTGTCCATGTACCAATTGTCGCAGATCCGGTGTAAATTACTGGCCTCTCCAGTTTGAGTATTTCTTTGATCTATCATCTGTAGAAAATGAAATGAGTGTGCACACATAGTTTTCACCTTTCAGCCTTCTTACCAAGTCCTGTCAATTAGTCCCCACTTAAGGACTCCTCAGCTCATTCACTTTTACTATGCCTTTTCATACCTATCATCACCTTTCATTTTCCAGATTCTATTACCGTTGTCACTTTTTCTCCTACAGCCCCCGCATTTTCTTTCCTCACATATATTTCTCCTATTTCCTTTACCTGCTTTTTTCTCTTCTAGATAATTCCTGAAGAAGGCCTATGGTTGACACATCGATGCTAACTCAATTTTTGTTTTGTGCAATATGATGTCTTGAAAAAGTGTCAAGTGCGATGTGAAATGTGCGTAGATGCCTTGTTCTGTGTGAGGGTGCTACGTTTTTACTAATACAATACATTTTATAGTTTGCTATCACATGGCATAATGGCAGTTCTTTGGAGTTTGAACTGAGAGTTTTTTCCTTTGCTTTTTGTTGTAGGAAAAAAGGTAAGTAGTCCATCTGCAGGCAGGGCTCAAGGCCTATTTTCACCAACACAATATGTGCCGAACTGGCACAGCAGGCCACTTGATTGTCCATCCACCCACTCACCTGCCAGGTCTATCACCATCACCTGATCT
This sequence comes from Neoceratodus forsteri, assembly GCA_016271365.2. Classification (NCBI taxonomy): domain Eukaryota; kingdom Metazoa; phylum Chordata; order Ceratodontiformes; family Ceratodontidae; genus Neoceratodus; species Neoceratodus forsteri. The sequence goes on from CM057449.1 coordinate 1,784,756,529, forward strand.
ATCTCCAAGAAAATCCTTATTGAAAGGGTATGTACTGGAGTGCATCAAGTGTGTTGTGCTTTGTGGCAGGTGCTTAGAATGTAAATACAGGGGACAAGAGTTTCAGAACCCTGCATCTGTTTTTCCAACACAACTGCAGAAATCTGCCAAGGAAGTTAGACCACAAAAAGTTGATCTAACTTTCCAAACTGAATTCCACAGCTGCTTCAGAAAAACAGATGTGAGTCTCACACTTGCAGCAGAAATTGCAGTAAGCTGAAGGAAATGTTGCAAATGCATCCAGATGTCTGTGAATGAGATGCACACATCTGGACACATCTGTGAGAATGCAGCAAGCATCTGAAATATGGACACGTGCTGCATCCACCTGCATGAATATGATGCCCGCAGCCTTTGGCTCAGGCAGCAGTTTGGACAAATATTTTTTAAAGTTGGAGAAAGAGCACAGTTGGTCTCCTGGTAGGGACTACATGCAGCTTCTGTTTGTTTGTTTGTTTGTTTACCTGCTTCCAGTGGGTTACTGTGGTTTTTGGTACACTCATTAAGCCCCAGTATAGCATATTCAACTCTGTTTTCATCCTGTTTTATGTCAAAATTAGATGACTTGAGTTGCCGAATCCCATTCTGACTGCACGTGGCCATGTAAAGTTGTATATTAAGCCAATTTTCACATACGTGTCCAGCTGCAGTATTGGACAACAGCAGAGGAGAATGCCTTGATTTAGTAAATGTCAGTCTTTAAGAGGGGCTTGTGCTGTTTGGACATATCTTTTTTGCCCTTCTGCATTCTCATCCATGCAGTGGAGACATTATTAGACATCTGAGCAGAGATATTCAAAGGGGTTGCACCGGGTGCAACTGAGTTGCACCAGTGCAACCCCAGAAATAAGCCCTGGGGCACTGTTCAAAAGGGGGAATTGCACAGCACAATTCCTGATGCACCGGGGTGCAATGATAATGTATGCAGCACATCTTCAGGGGGCATGCCCATGCATATATGGCACATCCCAATATTCAGCCCGGGATGTGCAGTGCATCTGCTAGCACATTCCGGAGATGTGCCGCATACCTGGGCACAAAGTTGAGCCCATAAAAAATGGCTCACCTGCTAGCCACCCACAGGTATGCTGCTATATTGCAATGCGCAACACAGCAACTGCCAGCCATGGGTGGATACCCCCCAGAACACTGTACACAAACACTCAAATATTTCCCTGGTGGTCTAGTGGTACCCCCGTCCCCATCCCATAACGCAAATTGCCGTATGATACAACTTACAACCCCCTGGTAGTCTAGTGGTATCCCTACCCCATCCCATAACACTGATTGCCATATGATATGAATTTTAACCCCTAGTAGTCCAGTGGTACCTCCTTCCCATCCCATAACACCGATCACTGAAATAATAATGTCTTCAGCTCCCTGATGGTCCAGTGGTTCTCCCTTCACTGTCCCTTATCTCTGCTCACCGGAATAATATTGTTTCCAGATCCCTGGTAGTCTAGTGGTACCCCCCCCCGCCCATAACCCTGATCACCAAAAACATTACCTGAATCAGTCCTGGTAGTCTACTGGTCCCCTCACCCCTCCACCCACACAGAACCCACACATGACTTCATTCACAAAGTTGTGAATGACTCATACAGTATGCACTGCAAGCCCATTGGTCCACAGTGTAAATCAATGAGCTTGCAGCGCATACTGTAAGCTGTCATTCAGTGGCAGCAATGAAGGTATGTGGGTGGGTATGCTGCCAGCCAATGACTGGGGGGAGCTGAGTGGGCTGAGGGTCCTGCGTGGGTGGGGAAGGCACTAGACTACCATGGACCAATTCAGGTAATGTTTTCAGTGATCTGGGTTATGGGCAGGGAGGGGGCTACCACTAGACTACCAGGGATCTGGAAACAATATAATTTTGGTGAACAGAGGCACTGGCTGGGGAAGGGGGAACCACTGGACCACCAGGGAGTTGAAGATACATTATTATTTTGGTGATCAGTGTCACGGGGTGGGGAGAGGGGTCTCACTAGTCTACCAGGGGAGTTAAAATTCCTTTCATAAGGTGATCATTTTTTACGGGATTGGGAGTGGGAACCACTGGACCACCAGGGATCATAAAGAACTGTTAGTACGATGATCAGTGGTATGGGATGGGAGGGGGTACAACTGTGGTCCCTGGTACAGGGACCACATGCTGTGCAGAGTGCCAGGTTTTTCCCCCCAGGCCAGCCCTGCATAACACATGCAAATGGGCCATAATGACATGCAAATGGCCCCATTTGCGCCTTGCATGCATAATGGATCCATTTGCATATCCAGGTCTGAATATTTGGAAATTATGCCTAGCTCAGTTCCAGTTGGGCTGGAGCATTCCCATTCCTGGTGTTCAGACCTGTCTGGGGATGCGCCGGTGCATTGTATTCGAGCTGTGTGCATTATTTGCTATGTTCTGAAGAGATGGGCCATGACACATCTCTTCTTAATATGCCCCTTAGTTCCTCCAGCGCAACTCAGTTGTGCTGCGCCACTACTTGCGCCATCGCCAGGTGCAAGTCTGAATATCAGGCCCATGGAATGCTAGGTCTTGAATTATGTTTACTGTGCGACCAGCAGCTGTGCACCCAAGGTGTTGAGCCCACAGGAACTTCTAACAGGGAATTTGGCTCTAGCAGTCATCTGGACTTCAGCATAGAATCACCCAAAAATTTAATTCAGATCTTCTTTGGGGGAATTTTTCCATGTCTATTTGGATGTTTTTGGTAGTTACCCACTCATTGAAAACCCCCATTGCTCAGTTTGTGGTCCAGACTGTATTTTTCCCTCATGGCCATCCACTAGAATGTCACTGCTTATATTTATACAAAACGGCAATGTACTATAGTTTCTGTGGTGTGATATCTTTGATGGTCATTTTGTCTGGCCTGCATAAATCTTACTACAGGAGCACATTATAGAATAAATGATACAAGTTGTATTGCATGTAATCATTTCTCTCACAGTAAATCTAGCTTCAGTTATCAGATGTACAAAATAATACCCTACCGTGACAAGTTTACATATATTTCATCTTTTGCATGTTTTAAATCCGGGCTTTGCAGTTGGAGCCAATTCCTACAGTTGCAGCTAAAGACATGGCAGGTTATTTCCTGAAATTTCTGTGATATTTCAAGAGAAAGTCCCTGCCTGTCTGCAGTACCACTGTGGGCCACCAGAGAGAATCTTTTTTGATACATTGTGATATATCTGGAAATATCTGAATGCATCTATGGATGCAGTTGTAACTGCCCTTTGTTCCTGTTTCTTGCATTGACTCCTAACCAAAGTGTCCCTTAACTTCAGAGCTCTTCTAAAGCTAATACCTGGTCCATGTTGAAAACTCAAATATACAAATATTGCTTGACAGTATGTTCCAATTTTTATGAATAATGGAGCTGACTTGACCCACTATCCAATTATACTGTATCGAAAAGGTTATTGCTTGTTGCCCATCTGTGTTTCTTCCCTTAGTTGCTAATGGGGGTGTCTTATCCAGATTCCCTTCCAAATTCCTTGTATTTTCTAATTTGTCCTGCTTGTAGCCTCTTTTCATAAACCTTCCTAAGAACTCCTGACTGAGTCTCATAGCCCTGTAACTTGCTGCAGTTTCTCCTCAAACTGAGAAATTGCCCATGCAGTATTGAGTCTTTACATGCTGGGATGTGCACTTTCATAGTGCAGACATTATTTATTTATTTTTATTTATTGCATATAATTGGAATTACAACCCTTTGAGTCACAGACTCATTTGCAAAGGCTCCACGTCAGTTACAGGGGTGGAGGGGGAACGAAATACAAGGATACATACGTAGTAAAGCAGTATACAAGAAAACATACACACTCAGTGTTAGACAAACAGTACTGGCAGTTCAGTCCAGGCTTTATCTTAGTTCAGCAGAGACAGTGGTAGGCAGCATTCAGGGTATCATTTGTTAGAGATGGGGGGAGCAGTATTCATGGGGTCTATGGAGACCCAGTGTCTGTTATTAATGGGGTTAGGTAGCATACTTAGGTGGGCAGAGCTAGCCACGGTCACATGTTGCAGACTCAATTAGGTGGGCTTTGAGGCCTGCTTTGAATAGAGAGAAGGTCATTAGTTGCCTTTTCCTTGCAGAAGCACCTGGACTGCACTGTTATATTGTCTTTCCCCTAGTAGACCAAAATCTAGAAACTAAATAATATTTGCTCAGTGCTGCTTGTAAACTGCAATCCCCTGCTATTTTCATTTAGTCAATCAATAAATTGTGTGGCTTGAATCTATCCTCCTCCATATGCAGATGGTGTCATCAATATATCTAAACTAGGAGGTAGTATGGCACAGTGGTTTAAGGCTCTGAGCTGCAAATCTGGAGACCTGGGTTTGAATCCCATAGCCCCCACTTGCATACTGTGTGACCCTGAGCAAATCACTTAACTTCCTCATGCTCCCAGGTTGCAACTGCAAACAAGCTTTCAGCTTAGTGTGTCTCACCTGGTAAAATAATTGGTAAAAAAAACAAAACAATTGATAACATTAACTGCATATAGAAAGGCTTCCAAGTAGATAGCTTCCTTTTCCCACAGCCCCATGAAAAGTCTCACATAGGAAGAGGCAATGCACAGGGACAATGGTTTTCCGCATGCACGGAAAAACGGAGCTTAAAATGGAATCCTGATTGGCCTGCAGTATTTCAGTGCGAAATCTGAACTAGCATTTGTTCACGGAGCTTCCGTGAACTGCTGCCTTTGAAAACCACAGCATTGCACGTCTTTTTTATTCTGTTGCTGCTTACTGCGTTTTTGTGTTGCGCTGTTTCCTGCCTGCGAGATCCTTCCTGCCTCAAAGCCAGAGTCCTCATAATTCATCTGTCTTTACTGTAAGTTTTCAACAAATGTTTTTGTTCACTAACGGACAAAATTTATTTAATTCGGCAATTGTGGATCAACTGTGGAGCTTGAATTTAATGTGATGCAGCTGTGTATCTCTAAGTCTGACCTGTTCTTTCCACAAGTAGCTGTGTTTTCTTTAATTGTATTTCAATGTTTTTTATTATGTTTAAATATATATTTTCCCCATCTTCTGTGTCCCCAGGTGAGCGCGGTGCTGATGTTTTGAGTCTGTTTCAGCTGTTTAGTTGCTGTTGGGGAGTGGGGCACAGGCGACTCCTTGCACAGAGTGTCTGATGATGTCTGACTGACTAAATCAATTTGGCATAAAGCTGCGGTAGTGTCGCAATGCTGATTATGACTCGGGGGTGTCACAGTGGAGCAAGATCTCTCTAATCTGCTGATGCAGATAGCTAGTACTGTAAAATACATTAAGCCTGACTGTTCAGTCATTTCAGTTATTTTCCCCTTCATCGTCCGAATGACTGTGTTTAATTTTGTTATTGTGATGCTCAGGGGAAGGGGGTGATGATGCGATGTAATAGCCATCGATAAATTTGCTGGAAATCCATTTAAAAGTTGTTTTCTTTTCTCCGTGATGTGTAATATATTCTGTGTGATTTTTAGTTGTGGGTTGGCATGGGAAATCCAAGAGAGCGACTCCTTGCTGTCCTAATTCCATTTTGTATTGAGTGAAACGGCGGCAAAAAACTGTAATTTTATTTTGTATGTAGTGGAGAAGGCAGGTCGCGTTACAGAAGTAGATAAATAAGGAGCAAAATTCCTGGCTCTGGAGTGCTGGTGAACATTTGATTTCTAGTGTTACAGAAGTAGCCAACTCGATCCCAAAGCTATGTAAAATTATTTTACTCCATGCTTCCTTGACTGCAATGCAGATATATCTTGAGTGCTAAATCCAATTCCCAGTTCCTGTTTTGGACTAATTTTGATAAACATCCCATCCAATTGTGTATTTTAAATGTGGTTGTTGTGTGTGTTGGGGAGGGGACCCTGCTGGTGGGGGGGGGCATTGGAGTGTGTGTGTGGTTTGGATACTGGCAGTGGGGACACTGGCTACTATGGACAGTGTGGGTTGAGGTAGAGGCACTGGAATTATCTGCTGGTCACTGACATTATCTGCTGGTTGTGGTGGTGCAGGACTGGGATACTGGCTGTGGGGTTGGAGACACTAGCTGTAGGGGTGGGGAGGGTGGCTGTGCTGAATTACCTTCTCAGCTGACCTGCCCAACTCACTTCCTTGTGCTGCACCTGACCTGCCTTGTCATCTGCTGCCACAGGACTACTGCGTTCCTATGTGCCTGCCATAGTCTGGTAAGTTCTTTTTTTCGGATAGCCCTGTTGCTTTTATTTGAATGGGAAAGCAAGGTATGGAAGATGGAGGGCTGGGGGGGTTGCTTGTGCTGCATGTAAAAAAGCATAATGTTTGAAATATATGACACAGACACGTTGAAAGAAATGGTTCTTGCCTCTGGTGATATTGCTGAGGGGAGGGACATGCACAGAACAATTTTTCCCAACATGTATGCCAGTCTGCTGAGTCCATGCCATGCTCTGGTAGTTGTTCATTGATGGTCAGCTGAGGGACGGGCCTGGCAGACTGGTTCGCATGCTAGAAAAAATGGTTCTGGCCTCTGAGGGAGGGGTGGATGGGCAGAGTGGCACAGAACCATTTTTCCAACATGTATGGCAGTCTGCTGAGTCTGTGCCATGCTCTGATGGTTGTTCATTGATGGTCAGCTGAGGGACGGGCCTGGAAGACTGGTTCACATGCTAGCAAAAATGGTTCTGGCCTCTGAGGGAGGGGGGCGGGTGGGCAGAGTGGACAGAACCATTTTTTCCAACATGTATGCCAGTCTGCTGAGTCCGTACATGTTCCAGTGATTGTTTGTTGATGGTCAGCTGAGGGATGGTCTGAGCAGACTGGTTCACATGCTGGCAAAAAATGGTTCTGGCCTGTGAAGGAGGGGTGAGTTGGCAGAGTGGCACAGAACCATTTTTTCCAGCATATATGCCAGTCAGCCAGGTCTGTGCCATGCTCTGGTGCTCTTTTGTTGATGGTCGGCTGAGGGACAGGCTGGGCGAATTGGCATACATGCTGGAAAACACTGGTTCTGGCCTCAGCAGGAGGGGCAGGTGGGCAGAGTGGCACAGAACATTTTTTTCCAACATGTATGCCAGTCTACTGAGTCTGTGCCATACTTCAGTGATTGTTTGTTGATGGTCGGCTGAGGGATGGTCTGGTTGGACTGGTTCACATGCTGGAAAACATTGGTTCTGGCCTCAGTGGGAGGGGCAGGTGGGCAGAGTGGCACAGAACCATTTTTTCCAACATGTATGCCAGTCTACCAAGTCCATGCCATGCTCCAGTGATTGTTTGTTGATGGTCGGCTGAGGGACGGTCTGGGCGGACTGGTTCACATGCTGGCAAAAAATGGTTCTAGCCTCTGAGGGAGGGGTTGGAGCTGGCATAGTGGCACAGAACCATTTTTTCCAGCATATATGCCAGTCAGCCAGGTCCGTGCCACACTCTGGTGCTCTTTTGTTGATGGTCGGCCATTGGACGGGCTGGGCGAGAAAGGTCATGTGGGCGGTAACTTAGTCTGCATTGTGTGGTGACTGGTGGCAGTCTCTACTGGCTAGTTCCTTTTAATTTATCCAAGTGTCCTGCAGTCTAATATTCTGTATTGTCACACCTGAGGGATGTGGGCTGCAGAGCTTTACCACCATGTTACTGACAACACACCAGAAGGATGGAGGCCACAGTTCTGCTGCTATTGCACAGGAGGGCGGAGGGCCGCAGTGCTGCTGCCACCATTGCACAGGAGGGAGGAGGGTCACAGTGCTGCTGCTGCCATCACACTGGAGGGATGGGGGCTGCAGGGCTGCTGCCAATCAGACCAGAGGGAGAGGTCCACAGTACTGCTGTTCCCATTGCATCAGAAGGATAGGGGGCATTAGTGGTCCTGTCATTATACAGGAGGGATAGGGGATGTAGTGCACCTGCTGCCTTCACAATTGTAGCTTCTAAAATAACTTGATAGCTACAAGTGCAGATATGCAACAGCAGATGAAAAAATGTGAAAATGCATGCAAGCAGAGTGAAAAAATGGTTAAATACAGGTTACAAAGCCAACACCGGTTAAAAGCAATTTTGGACTGCAAAACAGAATTTGCCTTTTCTCAATCACACGGTAAACCACTGTCCCTGGCAAAGCATTTCCCTATAGCTGTATCACATGTTCGTATGTACATATTACCTGCAAACTCTAAATTAATTGTGTTTGAGTGTAAACTTTACCACTAGTGCTACATTGTCCCAAGGCCATGTGTTATGATTTTTCTTCATATAATATTGTACAGCTGAAATTCCCTCCTTGTGACGTATGCTTGTGTGGCTTACACCACTTGATAGATTACACCAGGACAAAAACTACTTGTATAGATAAATTATGTATCACACAGCTCCCTCTGCATATCCTTTATACAGAATATGTTTTTTTCTACTGTCCCTTGATTTGTATGGTGTCATTCCAAATCAATAAATAAAGTTAAAAAAACTAGTTGGATAGTAGTATAGAGTAGTCATAAATTATAGCTTTCCTGAAGGCATCCAGTAATAAGTTGGGTGTCACATGGATCTTATTCTTGTAAATGATAGTTGCATGGTAGTGTCACTATAGTTAGGGTTGAGGACACATTTCCATACAAACCCCAATATTTGTTTGCTTATTACTCCACTGTGATTAGACACATGGAACAGAAAATTAGCATGCACACCATTTGTGACAAGATCTGAAGATTGTATAAATGTAATATAATTTGAATAAGTACTTTTTGTGCTTCAGGGTACCAAAGATGCAACACAATCTTTTGTTTGCTAATCAATAGTTAACAAACAGCTAGGATTGAAACATGAAGCTTGTAGGTACACTAGATCCTGCTCCAAGGGTGGTGTGAATGGTGTCCTGAAAATAAAAAAAAAATAAAGAAAAATAAAGAAGTTACAAATAAATATAAAAACAAAGTTTGCACATACTGAAAAAAAGAGATTTGACAGATAAGCCCAGTTCAGTCAGTAACCCTAAAACCACTATCCTAAATGGAAATCTGGTTTTGCATAGAAAACTAGAAAGTAGAAAACATTTCCACAGAAGTGAAAGCAGTTTTGTGAAAGGAAACTGATACCCGGAAAGCAAAAATATTTTTTTATTATCAGTTACTGACAAAATGGCTAGCATTTGAAACTCAAAATATTTAGATTCATAAGATACTGCTCCAAGCGTGGTGTACAATCTGCACATGGTATTTTGAAAGCAAAAATGATAAAATAAGGAAGTTATAACAAAACTTACAAAAATTTAAAACCACTTATTAAATGGAAATAGGAAGTAAAACAAAGTTTCTGCAGATGCAAAACTTGTTTTGCAAATGTGGTTTCTGCAATCCACTGAGACCAACACCTGAAGTGAAATAACTTGAGAAGAATGAATTTATTCTTAAGTAGAGCAATTACTAGTATCTTCCAACTATTTCCAAAAATAGAGATGTGCAACACTGAGAAAACTTTGCTTCAACAGAAGTTTGTGAAATTGGTCAACTTCACAAAGTTCAAAGTTCTGACTTTGTGATATTTTTGCTATGCGACGTGGCACTTTTTTCATTAAAGTGACCAAACTTGGTTTGCAATGTTGTAACTTTGTGTAAAAAAGTGCTACTTTGCCTGAAAATATATTGTGAAGTCAGAAAGTCAAAGTTAGTGATACCAACAGGAACTTTGCAAAGCTTCACAATGATGAAGTTTCACAACTTCACCAATAAAGTTTAACTTCACTGCATCTCTCTCCAAAAATAATGTTTTGTACTATTTTATAATGCTTGAACTTGTATTTTGAAAGCAGTAACATTTGAACTGTTAATTGCAAAAACTTAAGTTTTAATAAATTCAAAGCCTGTAGTGCAGTCAACATGTCCTATTGATACAATTCCCATATGTCATTATAAGTTTATACATGTCAATATAATGTTGTTAAAAATAACAAGATTACAAATTTAGTGAATTATTTTATTCTTTGAATCAATATATGGTCACCGTAGCAATCAATTGTATTGATAGATCAACTTTGTTGACTCTAAGCTTTTATTAAAAAATTACATTTCAAGCCCTAATATTTACAAAGTTAGTCCATTTAAAAAAAATATAACTTTTGAAAGGTCTAAATTTTGGTACTGTTGGGGCTAGAAACCTCCTTTTTTTGAATGAGAGCTTGGAGTGCAGTTGGTAAGAATTAGTTCAGTTGATACTGTTTTTATGTGTCAATACTATAATGTGTGCACTGAAATTATTTATAGCAACACTTTTTTATTTTATTTTTACTGAGTTTTCAAGAAAAGCCTTACAAAATGATACTTGAGAGGATAACTGAATAGCATTTTGCACGTAATATATTCTCTTATGAAGAACAATATCATGGACACCTCTCCTAGCAGTATGACTTGGGGGAATTGCTTAATATATTAATATGCCATTTACATCCTCAAAAAATGAATAGAAAAATGAGGTAAAGAACAAAGACAAACTATCAAGAAAAAAGGTAAAAACAATAAGACTGAAACAGTAACTGTTCCAGACAAGCCAGTTAAGTCTTCAGTGATCACACTGGAAAACTTGGGAAATGAGAAGGAGTTGGGGCAGAATTAAATCATACAAGAGGAAGTATTATCAAAAGCTGAGACTGACAAGGTGGATGTAAAAAAAAGCATCCTGGTAACCTGGAGAGCAATAAAGTTAATTAAAGAAATTTAGAGAAAGTGCAACTGAAAAAAATAGAAGTGAATATTTCAGAATAAAGCAGCAAAATTTATTTTTAACAGTGGAGAAGGTGTATTACACATTCATGGTCTAATCAAAGGATAGGATGAAACACCAGTTCCACTTCTGAGACTGCTAAAATTGTTCTTTGAAAGCACATCAATAAACCTGAGATTAGAGAATTATATAAAATTAATACACAGACATGCAGCATACAACAATATGCATCTCATTACCCTGGTACTGTCTTCTTTGCATATTGCATGTACACTTTGGAAAGTAAGTGGGGAGTTAGAAAATGTAGGGATTTATGTCAAAGAACCTATCCCATTCCTAGTTGTTCAAGTACCGTTTCATGACAATAAAGTGACACTAGAAATCTTAATTCAAAATAGATCGTTGACAGTTCCATTACTGAAGCATTTAAACTAAAAATGGAACAAGATTAAGACAAACTAGAAATTTCCACTGATAGCCAGGAACCCATATTTACTCTTCAAGGGTTTCCTGAACAAGAGAAAGAGACAAATTATTATGTGTTAATGAATGTCTGCTCCATTATTAAAAACATTCTTGGAATAAAATTGGGATACAAGGGCATTCTGATAGAAAGGTAGATTTGTGTGACAGGCCTGCATCAAATTAATATTTGAATCAGAGATTGCATGCTATATAGCAGAATTTTGGAGGGAGTAACAAAACTAGACCACTTGGGAATCTTAATTATTGATATGACTGAATTTAGGAAATCACAGTCTGAGCAAGCCCCATAAATAAGGGAAAATGATGCCATTATATGGAATACTTTGACGACTGAGGACCATATATTAGTGATTAGTTCTGACACAAATGTTTTGGAAGAAACACAGGTATTATAACAATTAAAAAGGAATAATTTAACTCAGGGCTCACTTAAATTCTGTTTATGGACTATTGCAGGGTTGTTATCAAAAACTCTGTGATAAAGAATGTGTTGACTTTATCAATTCATGTCAAAGTCTCCTTCTGCAAGAAACTTGGCTTGTTTAAAATAACATAAAAAAACAACTTTTTTTGCCAATCACAATTCAAACTAACAAAGGTAGAAAAGAGGCTAGGCCAAGTGGAGGGATCATTATTTTGATAAAGAATGACACTAACTGAAAGTACAAATAATTTTTGAATCTTTTACAAATGTTCTTACTATATTGTTTAAGGCAGCAGTGCAATGGCATTAAACATTATTTTTCATGTGCACTGAATTTGTGTTTGGCATTTAGTGTGATGTGCACTTTGGTTTTTGCTAGGATTTACTCGCTCTTTTGTAAGTAGTGCAAAATGGTTTGCTGTTATGACATAGAACCCAGTACAATGAAAAATGTTTTTTCCCAAAAAAGCTTGTTTCTGTTACAGTAAAAAAAAAAATATTAGCTTACCTGTCATATTTACTTGTCTAGGTACATCCTATGTTACACACAATGGGCTGGATATTCAAAAGGGTTGCGCCTGCACAAGTCCAAAATTGCGCCATTCTGCCATATTCAGCAGGAGGAAGTTGCGCCCCCCAAGTCAAGCTGAGCAATAGTGCAATGCTAATGAAGGCATGCTGAACTGGAGGGGGAGGAACCATGCATAAACTGCACAGCCCGATATTCAGCGGGCTGTGCAGAGTTGTGCAGGCGCAACCCCCAACCTGCACCTGCACAACTTTGAGGAAAAAAAAAAGGAGTATATCGAGGGTAACCCACAGGTGAGCTGCTGCATTGCAGGGTGCAACACAGCAGCTGCCACCTGTGGGTGGCCCTCGACGTACTCTCTGTGCCCCCCCTGCAGCCCAATCACGGGCATATAGTACCCCCCTCCCCCCGACTGGCCGGGTGGGCATAATAGAAGTAACCCCTCCCTGACTGGCCCCAATCGTGGAATAATAGGTAACCCCCCTCCCTGACTGGCCCAATCGTGAATAAAGTATCCCTCCTGACTGGCCCGACCAGGGCAAACCCATAGTAATCCCCACCCCCACTAGCACTTGAGGGCAGAACAGAGTTCAACCCCCAAGAACATATCCATGGTGGTCCAGTGGACCTCAAAGCCTGATCGCGGGCATTAGAGTCCCTGCAAGGTCCCAGTAGCCTGGTGATCTAGTGGCCCCAACCCACCCACCCACAGGCCCCACCACCCCTCCTCCATCAGCCGGCAGGTGGCAGCATCCCACCACCTGCCACCCCTGCTGCTGACTGACTGCTCAGTGGGGCTACATGCCGATGGTTTCAGAGAAGGAGCCACGGGCATGCAGCCCATACTGCATAAGGTGAGTTCAGATATGTGAATGAATTGCTCATTCACATATCTGACTGCCTTTGACAGTATGGGCTGCATGTCCATTGGCTCCTGTCTGAACCACTGGCTTGCAGCCCACCGAGCAGCCAGTCGGGCGGGCAGTGGGCGGGGTGGTGGGGCCTCTGTGGGTGGGTGGGGGCCACTAGATCACCAGGCTACTGGGACCTTGGGGAACTCTAATGCTTGCAATCGGGCTTCGAGGTCCACTGGACCACCAGGGATATGTTCTGGGGGTTGAACTCTGTCTGCCTGCGTTGGGCTAGTGGGGGTGAGGGGATTACTATGAGTTTGCCCACGATCGGGCCAGTCGGGGAGGGGGTTTCTACTATTATACCCATGATCAGACCAGTCGGGGAGGGGTTTTACTATTATGCCCGCAATCGGGCCAGTCTGGGGAAGGGGGTTACTTCTATTGTGCCTGTGAGCGGGCCAGTCGGGGGAGGGGTTTCTACTATTATGCCCATGATCGACAGTCAGGGGTGGGGGTTTACTTCACTTATGCCCGCGATTGGGCTGCAGGGGCTACGGGTCCCCGATGGCTGCTGCCTGGCAGGGCGCCAGGTGCAAGTCCTCTGGGATCGGTGCACCTGCATGTTAATGGAATGCAAATTGGGCCATAAATAGTTGCAAATGGCCCCCCCTGTGCCTTGCATGAATTATGGCCCTATTTGCATGTCTCCTTTTGAATATCGGAAATTTGCACATGGCGCAATGGAACTTGTGCCACTGCTTCTTGAATGCTCCACTCTGAGCACTTGCGGTGGCACAAGTTCCACTGCGCCATGCACAGTGGCTGTGGCTGGGGGGTGATATTCAAAGGAGTTGCTCAATAGCGCAACTCTGTTGAATATCACCCTGGCCACACCCCTGTGCAACTATTTTGTGCAGCACAAGGGCTTGCGCCACAGAATGATGCAGTTTGAATATCCAGCCCAATGAGTCTTTTCTTATTTTTTCAGTACTAATCCTTGCAGGTCTACAATGCTATTTCAATGCGAAATGTGGTGGCCATCTTTTTTTCTTGAGTAAAAATAAACTGTAAAACATTTATAAAATGCTCAAATGTTGGTGGAATTGGAAAACTGAACCATCAAATAAAACTGGATGATGCTCGGAATCTTTTACAGTGGAAATGGGTAGGGTCAACTTTTTTGCCTAATTTCATTGCACTGCTGCTTTAATTTAAATTAACAATTGTATGCGACCACAAATGTCTACATTCCTCTGCTGAAATCAAAGTACTAAACAAACAGATTTGAACAGAATTGAAAAAACTTCATTTTCCAAATTGTTTCAGCATTCTTGGAAGCAACAATACTGATTACAGGTGACTTTGATAATGGAGTGGGTTTACTACAATTAAAAAATGAAAATAATATAGAAAATATACTAGAAGGAATTGGTAATTCACATATCCTTCCAAACAGACACATGAAAGATAAGAAAACTTCAGCAGACAGATGAAAGGTAATGCAGACAATGTTACCATATGCACTGTTCATATTTAATTGAAGAGTAGATGGCAGCACCCCAGACAATTTCACGTACAGTATATGGGTACAAGAGGATGCTCAACCACTGATTTATTTTGGGTCAATATATATTTTCTTCCATAATTTCAGAAACTTAACACAGTCATTAGGTCACATAGTGATCACCTGCCAATGATTCTTGAAGTTAATTTTGAATTAAATTGTGTGGTTGGGTCAGATAACGAGAATTTATTAGGAAACAAGCAAGAAGATACAATGTAAGTTGGTAAAGAAGACCACAGAGAATTTGTACAGAAATAATGAGGAAATAAAAAAATAAATGTAAGATTTTCAAAACTATTGAAGTTTCAGATACAAGAAATCTCTTATATAAAATCAGTGACATACTGTAATTAAGAAAAACATTTACAAAGAAAGACCATGCAGATTAAAGAAAGAAACTTGGTTTAGTACCAAATGTATAAATGAAAATAAAAATGTTAACAAACTAAGGAAAACAATGAATTCACCAACCATAGAAAATATTAAACTACTAAATTAACAAAGAAGACAATACAAAAGATTGCGATGAAGGAAAAACAAAGTATTATTACATCATTGTGGAATAAAGCAAATGAAACAGTTGTAACCAATGGTACTAAGACTTTCTGGCAATTTGTTGCTTAAGGAACATTAATCAAGAAAGTAATATTCTTGCAACAGTTCATCCCTCTGTTTGGATTAAATTCTTTAAAAGTACATTTTTCTGATCAAAATAATAGGTTTGTCTTGAGGAAGGTAATGCAGAACCTGAAATTTCTCCTCTATGTCCTCAAGAAGACATTATAGTAGCAACTGAAAATCCAAAACTACATAAAGCACCTGCCCGATATGCTTCTGGCAGATATTTATAAAAAGACATTCAGTTTGGTGGGCTCACATTTTAGTACATTCATTTAACAAAAGTTGGCATTTCTGGGTAATTCCTGAATTTTGGAAAGAATTGTCTCAATCTGCAAAAACAAGGGTTCCTGTCCAGATCCTTTAATGTATAGGCCAATATCACTAATCAATAACTCCAATAAATCATTAAAATCACCTTAAATAAATCACAAGGCTGGCTAAAACAAATTGTTATTCTTGCAGCTGTACAATTAGATTTCAGAACAGGAAGACTGATCATAGATATTATTATGATACTATAACATCTCATGGAAAAATGTGTTAACATTAAAAAAGGATGCCTGATGCATGGCATACATACATTGTACTATAGCTTTCAATACTGCTGCTAGAAATCTACTTTGGACTGAGATGCAGAGGGTAAGAATTCCTATTCATCTACTTTGAATACATAATTGTACTTCACCAGGACTATGAAGAAATGGGGGGAAGGAGTGCTTTCTGAAAGACAATGAACTTCAGAAGATTCCTTTGGTATTTTTCAGAATATGTCTTCTTATTTGCATACACCTCAGTGTTTCACCATTCATTAACTGGCTTCTTCATCAGAACTGCTTTATGTAGAATTCTTTCCATAAGCATTATTAATACTGTATTACATTATCTGTCTGTGCATGCTAAGGCACAAACAAAATGTTTGTTTTTTTGATGTTATATAAAACCATAAGTGTTGCATTTCAAGATACCCATTTCCATTTATATGGCAAGTATTTTCTACATATTCTTCACCATGATGCCGTATCAGTAGTGAGTTGCCTTTCAACTCTGACATCATGATGTCAGGCCTCCAGGATTCAAAAGGGTCACTGTAGCAGCTACGCATTCCCATCAGCATGAAAGGAAGGAGTGTGTTTAAACTGGGTAAGTACATATTTAAAACTTTTGGGAAGTACTGAGAGCAGTAGGAAGGGGAAAAGGAAGAACACTGAGTTTTAAACCACAGTTAATTTGTTTCCACGGAATTGTAGAAATGGATGAAAAAACATAGTTTGAAAGAAAAACGGTACTGACAGGTATGGAGTTAGTTGTTACTTAGTCAATACACAGTAAGACATACGAGTTTTCTGTGTTACACTTTACACAGGGTGATGGTTAATGACACTAAAAATAATGAATTTAGAGACACACTGAATAATTGAAATACTATAAAAATGTTAACAAAAATTCAATTTCAGGCAACCTTTGAAAGATGGATACATATAGAAAATACCATATAAACATGAAGTGAGATATCTTGAAATGCAACACTTATGGTTTTATATGACATTAAAAATACATTTTGTTTGTGCTTTAACACGAACAGCCTTATAATACAATATTATTTATATTTAAGTAAATAATTATACATAAAGCTGTCCCCCTGAATAAGCCAGTTAATAAACAGTGAAATGTTGTTGGTGTATGCAAATAAAAAACATATTCTGAAAAATACAAAAGGAATCTTCTGAAGTTCATTTTCTTTCAGACAGTACCACTTCCCTTTCTTTATAGCAGTGTATAGCATGTTGGGGAAGCTCCCACTATAATCACACACTGGGCTAGATATTCAAACATGCATCCAAGGTGTGCGTAATGGATGGCGCAGCACAATGCAGATGCGCCATGTGGTGAAGGATGCCATATTCAGAAGATGTGCCACCAACATGCGCTGGTGCAATGCAGGCCGAATATAGCAAAGATGCACAACAGCATAACCACAGATGCTCCAGCACAATCAGAAATGTGTGGGAGCAGGCCAGAACACACAACCCAGTGGGCTGAGCAAGGGCAGCAGAGACACACAGGCAGGGCTGCAAAGGGGCACAGGGGCACAATACCCTACCAGCATGGCCAGCCACAGACAACAGGGGCACACTGTACCAGAGGCACCACAGGGCACCAGGGGATGGCAGAAACAGGACCCTGGGCCACCAACTGTGGCACAAGCACCAGGGCAACACACCGGTACCACTGGCAAGCTAACGGCAGAGCCACATAACACATACCCAACAGGCTGTGCTGCAGAGGGCCGTGGCCATGGTGTCAGAATAACACAAAAACACAGAGGACAGTGGGCAAGGGGTGAGGGAGGTACAGGCCACCCAGGGGCACATGGGCTGCCACCCAGAGTGGAGAAGGGAACAGCAACACAGGGCACACCGGTGGTAGCCAGCATGACAGGCAGACAGAAAGGCAGTGCAGGCAGACAAGGGCACAAGGTGCAGGGGCAGACACAGGCCAGTGTGACACCCATCACACAGGGACATGCACAGGACAGGGACACAGCACACATGCTCAGTGCACACATGTGCAGCACCCCAAGGGGACAGCAGTGGGACACCAACGACATGCCTAACACAGCTCAACAGGCACCTGCAACATGGCTCCACATGCCGCCTGCAAAGGAAACACAGACACAGAAGCTGTAGCAAAGAGTTTTATAGGAACATAACACAAAACAGAGCCAACAGGCAACTATGTACAGAACAGTAAACAACTGAATGGTGAGGGGTCACGGGAAGTGCGGCATAGGGCCCTGGGGCTGTACAGTGGGATTTGGGGGTGGGCAGGGCAACAGGAGAAGGACAGGGCACACACAAACTGTGGCCCCAATGGTACCAGGGCAGGCTAATGCCTGCTTCTCACTGCAGCCTCCAACTGGCCTAAGTCCCTCCCATGGCCACTGTCTGTCTCAGCTGACACTGTGTCAGGCCGACCATCCACCCCATCATGGCCGTCATCCTCCTCTGCTGGTACAGTACTGCGAAGAGGGCCTTCAAAAGCCGCTCCAACCCCCTCCATGGCTGTACCATGGCCCAACCTGGGAGAAGGGACAGAACAGGCAATAAGTGACATGCCAGATGGAGCCCCATCCCACCCAAATGTATGCACTGGATAGCGGAGGCACAGACCAGTGGATGGATCCCCAGGTCCCATGCACAGAGGGCCACACCAGCCATCCACATAGCACACCACACCATTGTGGACAGGCACACAGGGCCATGCAGTGGGTGCAGCGGTGCACATGCAAGGCACATGACACAGACTGCAAGCACCTGTGGCCGCACACACAGTGGAGGCCATGCGCACAACCCAGCCCCCCAGGCAGCTCAGTGGATACAGGCATGGTACATCATGCACACACAGTGCAACACCAGCACATCCGCTGGGCCTTGCGCCCACACAGGCGGTGCTTACACATGGCAGCAGTGACCATGTCTGGAACCCTGTGACCTACAGTGACCCACACATGCACAGTACAGCAGTGTGAACATGCTTACCTGGCTGTCACTTTACCAAAGCCCCAGCAGCCATCCCATCACCTCACCTGCCATCCGCAGCTGTGGTCACCCTGGCACTCCTGCGGTCCTCTGGACCTGTGGATGGATAAGAGAGAGGTAGACATGAGAGGACAGTCATACACACATAAGCCCCCCAGCACACAGCTGGCGTGGTGCAGGATGGGGCACTGCCCACCCTGTGGCCCTGGTGCCTGCTTGACTGCAACACACACAACAGCATTGCACATGTCGCTCATGCAGGACACGCAGCGACTGCCGGAACTGTGGCCACCACCCCGGCAGCTGCACATGCTGTGCATCTGGATGCCCAGTACAGGTACACCACGGGCATGCGTGACGCATGGGAATACTAACCTGGCTGTGGCAAAGCACCATGTTGCACCCATGTCTGAAGCCATCTCAGCTGTTTGGAATCCCTCATGCGCAGGTCCCGATAGTGGTGCCTGCACTGCTCGGCACCCCAGTGTGGCGTTCCAGGGCTGTGGCAACACGGGACCACACCTGTGTCCTCAACTGAATTTATGTCACTGTCCATAGGTAGCACGTTGTCCAAGGTTGAGGGAGAAGATGAGCATGGGCCTGCACAGAAACACAGGCCCAATTTCATGAAGGAGGAGCAGCAGGCCCTGTTTGAGGCCTACCTCAACAGGGAGGACCTTCTGAGAGGTGCCACGTGCATGCCATAGGACAGGTCGGCTGGGTGGGATGCAGTGGCCACCTATATAAATGCACATGGCAGACACCAGAGGAGTCCCCAGGAATGTCGGAAGAAGGTGGGGATGGACAAATGCCATATTACAGAGAAGATGGCAGCCATCAGGGCGTCCCACAGCAGGACGGGTGGTGGACTACCCACTGCACCGGCACTGATGGCGATGGAGAAGCTAGTGATGGCAACCATCAGCCGTGCCACCATAGAGGGCATTCCTGGTGGTGGTTTCCAGATGGGTGGCAGCGCCTCACAGCATGGTGAGTCACCAAACACCATGCATGGGAGGGGATATGGTCAATACCATGCAGGTGGGCCTGTAGCCATGCTGCATGGCCCACATGGGTGAGGCATGCGGCCATGCATGGCACACCGGTGGATGATGGCCATGGTAGTGTGCATCCCTCGATGTGTGACCCACCTGCATGGATGCTACACCTCCACTGACTCTGTGTTCCTGTGTTCCAGTGCCATCATGACTCCACGGGGTGGTTAGGGATTAGAAGGATGCCAACATGGGACCAGAGGAGGTGGTGCCATCGACATCCATGGGCATCTGGGACAGGAACTGACTACGACGTCACAATATGGGGCTGCTGGATATCCTGGGGTTGGAGTCAGATGATGTGCTGTCTGAGCTCCTGCTGGGTAACAGCCTGTCTGTGCTGTGCACAGGCACCCGGCTGAGTGGTGCATCCGACTCTGATGATGCTATGACACTGATCCTGGAGAGTACCAGGCATGTGGTGCCAGTCATGGTCCGAGGACAGCTGCATGCACTGCCACCTGTCAATGGCAACACAGTGGTGTGTGGTGTCACTGCTGTGCCTGGCAAGAGGGGGTGCTGTTGTGGGCATGGCCACGCTGGGCACAGACCTGCAAACGGATGGACTGTGGCGGCAGGATGCATTGACCACTTGGCAGCATGCCTCAGGGGCCACCTCTGATGTACCCATAGCCACACTTCCCCCAAGTGGTCTCCTGTGCAGCATCCACCAGAGAAGGGCATTGACCAGTGTGCCGCATCACCCCCAGCAGGCCAGCGACCAGCTGGCTGAGCACACCCGGCTGCTGTGGGCAGCCATACACAACCAGGTGGTGCTTGCCACAGAGCCCCGTGCACTGTGGGCTGAGGTGCGACAGCTGGCGAGGGGCCGGACAGTGGATGTGAGCAGCTCACTGATGAGATCCGCCAGCTGTAGGAGGCCATGACCACATCACTTGACTGCATGACCGGTACCATTGTGGCTGGATTTGCATCACTGGTTTCCACTGGGCATGGCCGTGTGCATTGGACTCCCCACAGTGCTACTTCAATGCCACAGTCCTGGCATCTGGTGACCCCTACACAGCTGACACCGGGCTCTGATGTGGCTATCCCCATGGCGCACCCCTTTTCAGCCAGCTCTACACCCCAGCGAGGATCCAGTCGCATTCTCAGGCCTCCACCCCCACAAGTGTGTTGGACACTCCCCTGGTGGCTGCTGTGCAGCCTATGGCTTCTGAACAGCCTGGGTGCAGCTTCCCATGTGGCCATGGTGGCCATTACACAGTGTGGGAGGCCTGCAGGGTGTGCCGCCCTGTCCTGCTGTCTGCTTCTGCTGCCCAGTGCACACATGTGTGGTGATGCCCCATGCATGTGGTGGTGTGCATGTGTGGTGTGGCACATGCTCCCTGTGCACACTGGCTGGGCTGCTGGGCCTTGTGGTGTGGGTGTGATGAGGGCAGCTATGTGCTGGTTGTGCCTGTGCACCGGTGTCATGCATCTGATCCATGCCATGTCCTGCAGCCCATGTGTGTGTGTGTGCCCATGCCTGTGCTTTGTGCTATGTGTGTTTGTGTGGCTCTGCATCCACCATGCAAGCTGTGTGTGTCTGTGGCACTGCATGCATCCCTATGTACCTGTCCAGCCCTGTGGGTGGGGTGGTGGTCCATGCAGGCCCTGCACATGTGTCATTACACTTACCTGTGTTCTCCAAAATGTTCCTGTGTGATGGTGGCCCTGTGCCTTCTGGCCTCTGCTGGCAGCCTGGAGTCCTGCCTCCCTATGGGTGGCTGCACACCCCCTTCTGGCCTGTCGTCACCATCATCCCCACTGCTGTCGCCCACATCCTCCTGAACTGCTATCTCACGGTCAATGGCCATGTTGTGCAGCATACAACAAGCCAGGAATAGGCCACAGGCTTTCAATGGGCTGTACTGTAGGGCAGCACCTGACCTGTCTAGGCAATGGAACCACATCTTGAGCATGCCAAAGACAAGCTCAACGACACTGCATGTGGTGTGTGTGCCTCGTCCTATCTCTCTTCCATGGGTGTGGATGGTTGCTGATAGGGGGTGAGCAGCCAGGACCTTAGTGGGTATGCGCTGTCACCTGTGTTGGGAGAGTACATGGTTATCTCTGTGCTGTGCTTGTGCTACCCCCTCACCCCTGCCTCCTGCATCCTCCGTGTCATCGCCTTCCTCTCCTGGCATTGCTGCACCCATGTCCATCCCCGTGCCTTGCTCACATAACAGGTCCCTGACAGACCAGTGAGCCTCACATCCATCGTGGGTAAGCTAATGGAGACTATCCTGAAGGAGAGGCTGGTGGCCCTCCTAGAGGCCAAAGGACTACAGGACAGCAGACAGCATGGCTTCACACATGGCAGATCCTGCCAAACCAACCTGGTTGAGTTCTATGACTGGGTAACTAGGCAACTGGACAGGGGCCATGCAGTGGATGTCCTGTATCTGGACTTCAGTAAGGCATTCGACTCAGTGCCACATGGAAGGCTGGGAAGGAAGTTAGTAGGCACAGGGGCGGGTGCAAAGCTGGTGAGATGGGTAGAAAACTGGCTGCAGGGGAAGGCAACAGAGGGTGGTGGTGGGTGGGGAGCTCTCACACCCAAGGGCAGTGATGAGTGGTGTTCCACAGGGCTCGGTGTTGGGACCAGTGTTGTTTGGGATATTCATTGCAGACATATCATGGGACATCAAGAGCAAGATCAGTCTCTTTGCTGATGATACCAAGGTAGGTGCGGTGGTGGATGACCTAGGGGGATGGCAGGGGTTGCAGGATGATCTGGCAAAGCTTGAAACCTGGTCAGACACCTGGCAACTGGGCTTTAATACCAAAAAGTGCAAGGTGCTACATTTTGGGATGAAGAACCCAAGGAGGAGTTACCAGCTGGGGGAGAGTGCAGCTAGCTCAGACAGAGGAGGAGGAGGATCTGGGTGTGCTCATTACAGGGTCAATGAACAACTCAGCACAATGTAGGAAGGCAGCTGCAAAGGCCAACAAAATGCTGGGTTGTATTGCAAGGGGTATATCCTAGAGGAGGGAGGAGGTGATTCTGCCACTGTATAGGTCATTAGTTAGACCACACCTGGAGTACTGCGTGCAGTACTGGCGTCCGTATCTGAAGAGGGACATTAAGTTACTGGAGGGGGTGCAGCGCAGAGTGACAAAGATGATCAAGGGGCTGGGGGACTTATCATATGAGAGGAGGTTGAAGGAGTTGAACATGTACTCACTGGAGGAGAGGAGAGACAGAGGTGACATGATTGAAACCTTTAAATACATGAAAGGAATAAACAAGACAAGTACAGAGGGGCTGTTCAAAGTAAGGGAGGGGAGGGACACCAGGGGCCATGATATGAGACTGGAGTGAGGAAGGCTCAGGAGGGAGATAAGGAGACACTTTTTTACAGAGAGGGTGGTGGCTGGGTGGAATGTGTTACCTCCTGAAGTGGTATGCAGTAGAACAGTGGACTGCTTCAAACGAGGATGGGACAGGACAAGGGGGGAGGGTTAATGAAGGGGAAGGGTGGAAGGGAGGGGCAGCTGCAGAATAAGGGGTGCTAGCAGCACATTCGAGCAGACTTGACAGACCTCTAGGCCTTTATCTGCTGGCAAATTTTGTAAGTTCGTATGTTCGTATGTCCCCCATGGAGATATCCCCATGCTCAAATCTCTGGCACAGGATTGAACTATGCCAGATGTAGGCATCGTGTGCACTCCCAGGCTGTGTGAGGCAAGAATTAATGATGTGCCCCGAGGCATTGCACACCACCTGGCAGTTGATGGAGGGGTACCCCTTCCTGTTCATATATGCCACCCCCTACGGGTCAGGTGGTGTGCGTATTGCCACGTAGGTGCAGTCTATGGCCCCTATCATGCCTGACATACATGCCACCCTATGGAGGTCCTGCATGTTTGCTGTATACTCTGCCTGTGTGCTCGGGAATCATATGAACTATGAAGCATGTGGCAACAAAGTGTTGAGGACCTGTGTGAGGAGGTGGGGGCGTGGCTGACTGGGTGATCCTTGTGGTGGTACCCATTGGTCTCTGGAAGGTGTTCTGGGTGAGCAGGCACATCACTGCTGTCACCTTGGTCTCCACAGACATGTCATGACTCCATCTGGTGGGTGCCTGCAGCTCATCACTGCACAGCTCACAGAGCTGCCTCAGAAGTGCCCTGTTCAGGTGGTACCAGCCTATGATCTCCTCATTGCTGTAATCCTCAAAGGTGAGGCAGGCACGGTACCATCTGTGTTGGACATACTAGCAACGGGCCCTTCGTCGGCCACGTTGCTGTTCCTCTTTCCTCCTCACACCCCTCATTACCTGCTCCATGATAAACGGACCTGCATCCATGTAGATCTGGATTGCACTCTAGGTTGCGCATCTGCTGTATGTGTGTTTGAGCCTGTTGTTTATAGGCTCAGGTCCGACTGGCACATCCTGTGGTTTGCTCCTGACTTGCACCATTTTTCGGTTGAGTATGCCATTGCGTCCATATTCATGGGTATGTCCCCTTGCACTTGTGCTGCATACATTACATTTGTGCTGAGGCACAATGAGACTTGCAATGCGCATCCACGGTGGTTAAATATGGCTCTGCAGTGCAGGTCTGTGGTTGAACCGGTGCAACTCGGTTGCACCTTGTGCAACTGCTCTGAATATCTGGGCCATTATATATGCATTTGGTGCTCATAGAAAACCATCCTTTTTTCAGATACTTTACAATAACAACTGATCAAAAGTATGCCATACTTTACAAAGGTGATTTAACAAACTATTTTTAGGCAAACAAAGGTGTTAGACAAGGCTGCCTACTGGCACCTACTTTATTCAACATTAACATTAATCATATTCTTCACTAACTAAGCAAAATAATTTCACACAGTCCAAAAATATTTAATGAAAACTGTGGATCTCTTGCATACAAAGATGATTTCACATTCATGGGTGTCTCAGCTCTGGGCCTGCATAGAAAACTTCAGTTATTAATGGAGAACTGTAATTGTCAAAAACTGAAAATCTATATATCCAAATTGCAAGTAATGGTTGTTGGCTAAGGCATGGGGCATGTCACCACATGCAAAAACCATGCAGCAATAAATGCTACTAGCAAAAGAGCGCTGTTCAAAACTGGGTCAGGTAATACAGCGACCCGTTGGCAACAGCTCAGCCCCAGAAAAACAAATAGGAGTTGTTTCTTTGTGTACAGGGCTCTACCTTCTGCAATGGGGGTAGCTGATGGGGGGGCTTTGCCCCCACACCCCTGGACCTAATATAATCAACTTCAGGGGGGGGTGGACTTGGGGCTGGGGAATGTTGGCAGGGGATGTTATTGTTTCTGTGAAAAAAATTGTAGTAGGAAGGAAACCTGGAAGGAACTGAACCGTGATCCCAGGCCTTCTACAAGACCATGTGCTGATGCCCTAGCCACTCCACCATGGGAGTGTCTCAGTAATCCACCCCAGCACACGGCAACTTCAGCCCTCTTCAGGAAATATGCAGAGCGACAGGGAGCATGGGAACACTGTACCACTATTATACCCCTGTCACTCTCAATCCCTTTGTGCAGAGCTCTTCTTGGTGCATTCTTTTGACCTGGTACCGCTGGCAAACACAACAGAAAGGCCTATTGGTTCATAAATAAAACTAAATTACAAAAGGTAAAAGAGTATGATTGCTTGAGGGATTAGCTTTGCAGAAAATCATATAGCAGCAGTATTCTGGGCAGCCTGGGTTCAAGTCCCAGCTGAGGCACTTCTTTCTCTCCTCTGTTTGTATGTGTTCCATAAATATGCACACCACACCTATGTGACTGGAACTTTTAAAAACTTTAAAATCCTGTGTCTTCTTTCAGGAGTGAAAGAAAACAAACAGAACAAGCATTTGTCAGTGTTGAATGTTGTCTTGCTGGCATTGGCATTGGTAGTGCAGGAGTGCAGGAGTTAGAGATGCATAATAGGAATGGCAGTGAAGTATTGAACTGACCCAATGCCAACCTTACCCTGCAGAGACTGACAGACATTGGGGTGTGCCTTTGGGTTATCGGCCGTAGTGCTCACACCATTTCACCTCACCCTACCCTGCAGACACTGACAAGTGTTGTGGTGTACCTTGGTTCTTCAGGCCTTATGCTCACCCCATTCCATAAGGACATACACTGAGATGGGTGCAGAATAGGAGAATGGGGTGAACTTTGTGGCCAAAGAGTCCAATGCACACCTAAATGCCTGTCACTGGCTGCAGGGTGGGGGTGGGGGTGAAATGGCATGAGCATTACAGCTGACAATCCCAAGTCACACCACTGACTCCTGTCAGTCTCTACAGGGTGGGGCGTTACAGTTGGAATCCCTAATGCCCCAGGTGTTTGTTGGTATTTTCATTCCAAGTTTTCATCATAGGCTTTTTGTGACCCCACCTGATGAACAGTGGCACTAGCAGTTCATTAGCCGAAAGGTGATTTTGCACAGCAGCTGCACCATTTTGCATCACATGTGCGAAAACACATTTTGGGCAGGATGTGAAAAATGACTGCTGTACTGTTCATGAGGAGGTGTAAAAAAATGCCAATGCTGAAAATCTGGAGTGAAAATATGAAAAATTGGTGAAGTCACTAGCTTGTGTAGAAACTGCACAGCACACACCCGTAATGCAATTATTTTGGGGATTTTTTAAACAAATTTTCAACATAGGCATTTTGGAACCTCCACTCATGAACAGTGGCATTGTGATTTTGTTAATCTGTCCTGAAAGTTGATTTCCCACAGTGACTGCCCCATTGTGCTCCAGATGTATGAAATAACATTTCAGACATGATTGGAGTGGTGCAGTGCAGTGGCTGTGAAGCAGCAGTCTTCTGGGAAATGTTCTGGAGGATGCGGTGTTGCCCCATCTGCAGGCACCTCTCTGGGCTGAGGGAGGAGGTTGCTCATCTCCAGGCTGAGTTGGCCAGGATTTGTGGGACCTCCTCTTCCATCCAGAGACCACCAGTGCCACTGCCATTGCCTGAGAGGTTGCCAAGAAAGAGGAGCGTTTGGACCACAGTGGGCTCAGGGAGGGTGAGGGTGGTGGAACAGAGGTGCATCCCTCCAGTTGTACCTCTCCACAATTTCTATGCCATTCTGGAAAAGTGTGGTTCCTCTATGGAGGCACCCGCAGTGGAGACCAAAGAGGATGCTGGGAACCTCCACAAAGGAGACCCACAGGAGGGTGGCAGGGGACCCCAGGGAAGAAACAACTCTTGGTGGGGACTCCATTGTTGGGAAGGTAGAACTGGGGAGGAAGGGAGAGGAGGTAGGTGCCTGCCTGGTGCCATGGCTTGGAGGGACAGGGAGCGAATCCTCAGGATTGCCGGAGCAGCTGCACAGGGGAGAGAGCTGGATGTCATTGTCCACCTAGGGACAAATGACCTGGCTAAGAAAGGGATTAGAGAAGTGCAGGAAGAGTTTGTGGAATTGAAGAGGGGCCTTAGACAAGTAGCACACACAGTAACCTTCTTGGAGGTGCTGCCCATCTATGGCATAGAAGAGGCTAGGGTGTTCTGCACCATGTTATTCAATCAGTGGTTGAAAAACTGGTGTGGAGCTCAGGGATTTGGCTTCACTGGAGACTGGGGGTCCACCTGGAGTGATGCAAGCCTATACTGGCATGATGGGCTGCATCTGTCCAGGAGGTGAACCAGGATCCTAGGTGATAGGTTTAAATACTTCATTGGCAAGCATTTAAACTAGCCAAGGGGGGAGGCACTGGAAAGGAGCAGGAAATACTAACC
Organism: Neoceratodus forsteri; assembly: GCA_016271365.2. Classification (NCBI taxonomy): domain Eukaryota; kingdom Metazoa; phylum Chordata; order Ceratodontiformes; family Ceratodontidae; genus Neoceratodus; species Neoceratodus forsteri. Next base: position 1,784,784,061 of record CM057449.1, read on the forward strand.
CCCCAAAAATCACGGTAGTAAGTGCTGCAAACACCAACATAGAGGTGTCGATAGGGAGAAGGGCAGGGGTAAATGGAAAAGTGACAAAGGCAAGAAGGACAGGGATGGGGCAAAAGGAGGCCATCAGGAAATGGAGGTAATGAGTACCAATGCTCTGTAGTCTGGGCAACAAGCTCCTGAGCTGGTGGCCTTGATGGAAGAAGGATGCCTGGATATCGTAGCAGTCACAGAAACATGGTACACAGAGAACCATGACTGGGATGTTAACATACCAGGGTACATAATCTACAGGAGAGACAGACAGGGGAGAAGAGGGGGAGGAGTTGCTCTCTATGTAAAGAAAGGGATAAAAACAACTGAACAAAAGAGTAAACAGGGAGGAGAGGAGGCACTGTGGGTCACCTTGGAGACCGGAAAGGGCACCACAATCTGCACTGGGGTTGTGTACAGACCCCCATGTCAGGGGACAGGAATGGACATGGATATGATAGAAGGCACTCTTAGAATGGCAGAGAAAGGGAGATACTGTTGATGGGAGACCTGAATATGCCAGATGTTAACTGGAACACATTTGCTGCAGCCACATCCAAGAGCAGGGCCATTCTTGATGCCCTACAGGTGGCAGGCCTCAGACAGCTAGTTTCGGAACCCACTCTTGAGGGAGCAATCTTAGACCTTGTACTCTCAAATGGGGGCAGTGAGAGGATCTCAGATCTAGAAGTGGGTTGCCATCTGGGAACAAGTGACTATCAAACAGTGTGGTTCACGTTAAACTCAGCTACAGAGTCAAGCATACAAAAGTGAGGGTAATGGACTTTAGGAGGGCTGACTTTGGCAAGATGGGAGAGTGCCTCAGAAAAGTACTAGCAAACAGGCTAGAAGGAGGTGTGGAGCAACAATGGGGAATCATCAAAACTGCCATCACAGAGGCAACAAGCCTTTGTGTGAAGCAAATAAACAAATCAAAATGAAAGAAAAAGCCACTATTGTTCTCAAATGGGTGGCTATGAAAGTCAGGAAGAAAAAGATAGCATTCCAGAAGTATAAGGAAACACAGAAGGAGCAGGACAGAGAGCTGTACCAGTTAAGGCAGAAGGAAGCAGGGAGGGAAGTCAGAATAGCAAAGGCCCAAACTGAGGAAAAGATAGCCAACTCAGTTAAGAACGGGGATAAAACCTTTTATAGGTACATCAGCGAGAGTAGAAAGACAAAGGGAGGGATAGTGAGGCTGAGTAGAATGAACCGTGAGTGGGCAGAGGGGGACAGAGAAAAAGCAGGGATACTGAATGAATATTTCTGCTTAGTATTCACAAAAGAGGAAGGAGAAGTGCCTAATCCAATTAACAGAAGCACTCTTGATGGGGGGTCGATCCCAGTCCTTTCACAGAAGAAAGGGTTCTGCAAGAACTCCTAAAACTGAAGGTGGACAAAGCAATGGGTCCTGATGGAATTCACCCAGAATTCTAAAAAGAATTAAGGGAGGAACTAGTGAAACCACTGGCTACATTTTTAATAAATCATGGGATGATGTGTGGTACCCAAGGACTGGAGGAAGGCGGATGTGATTCCCCTTCACAAAAGTGGGAGCAAGACAGAGGCAGGAAACTACAGACCTGTCAGTCTGACCTCTGTGGTAGGGAAAGTGATGGAGTCACTTCTGAAGGAAAGAATAGTTGAGTACCTAGAGTCCAGTGGGGCTGGGACCCAAGGCAGCATGGGTTCTGGCCAGGAGGTCATGTCCAGACAGATCTAATAGATTTCTTTGATTGGGTGACCAAAGTAGTAGACCAGGGAGGGGCTGTGGACATGGCCTACCTAGACTTTAGCAAGGCATTTGACACAGTCCCACAAAAGATTAATAGTCAGATTAACCAGCCTGGGAGTGGGTCCCAGGGTGGTAGCTTGGGTAAAACATTGGCTGCACAACAGGACACAGAAGGTAATTCTAAATGGAGTCCACTCTGAAGAAAGAGGGGTTACTAGTGGGGTACCGCAGGGTTCAGTATTGGGTCCAGTCCTTTTTAATATCTTCACCAGTGACATTGCAGAGGGACTGGAAGGAAAAGTATGCCTTTTTGCAGATGACACAAAGATCTGCAACAGGGTTGATACACAAGGAGGTGTGGAAAGGATGAGAAGGGACTTGGCAAGGGTGGAGGAATGGTCAGAAGTATGGCAGCTAGGATTCAATGCAAAGAAGTGCAAAATAATGCACCTGGGAAACAAGAACCCATGAAAAGAATACACAATTGGGGGGGGGGGAGGTAGTAACAACAACAAAAAAGGAAAGGGACCTGGAGGTAATCATATCAGATGACCTTAAGGTTAGCAAGCAATGTGAGAAGGCAGTAGGGAGGGCTGGGGGTATACTAGTATGCATAGGGAGAGGCATCAGCAGCAGAAAACAGGAATTTGTTAGCCCTCTGTACAGACAGTTGGTGAGACCTCATCTGGAGTACTGCGTCCAGTTCTGGAGACCCCATCTCAGCAAGGACATAGACAGAATAGAGGCAGTCCAGAGGAGGGCAACTAAAATGGTGCAGGGTCTGCAAGAGAAGCCATATGAGGAGAAACTAAAAGAGCTTAATATGTATACCCTTGAGGAAAGAAGGGAGGGGGGACATGATAGGAACTTTTAAGTACCTCAGTGGAATCAACAAAGTCCAAGAGAGTAGCATCTTTCAGAAAAAGAGATAGGCAAGAACAAAGGGACACAATTTAAAGATAGAAGGGGAGCAGTTCAGGGGCAATGTGAGGAAGTATTATTTCACAGAGAGGGTAGTGGATGCATGGAACAGCCTTCCTGAGGAGGTTGTGGGGTCTAAAACTGTGGGAGAATTCAAGAATGCATGGGACAGACATAGGGCAATTCTTGTGGGGGTAGGAATAAATAGGCTGTTGGTTAACTAGGATCTGCAGCCTATCCTGTAGGTAGGGGAAATGGGCAGACTAGATGGGCCAAGCAGTCCTTATCTGCCATCAAAGTCTATGTTTCTATGTGAAAAATGACAGCTGTACTGTTCATAAGGAGGTGTGAAGAAATGGCAATGTTGAAAATCTGGAGTGAAAATATCAAAAATTGTCGAAGTTACAAATGTGTGTGGAAACTGCACAATGCATGCTAATAACAGTCATTTTTTGGAATTTTTTCACCAAATTTCAATATAGGCTGTTTGGGACCCCACCTCATGAACAGTGGCACTGTCATTTTGTTAATCAATCCTGAAAGGTGATTCCTCACAGTGACCATGAAATAACCTTTCTGGAACAAATAATGAGATAACAGTGCACGTGTTCATGAGGTGGGGTCCCAAGAACCCCATGTTGAAAATTTGGAGCCAAAATTCAAAACAATGCCTGAGATATCCATCTAAGTTGACCCCTCCCCCATTGATGCCATTATACAGCTTGCCATCATTTCTTCATTTTGCAGTTTGGCTTTGAAGAGTTCAGACTTGTTCCCACTCCACCGATCGTAGTGCCAAACCTCCAGAGGTAAGTATGGGTTGAGGGAGGGTGTGGGGAGGTGGGGTGTGCAGAGGTTGGGTGCGGGTTGGGGGAGGGGACACTATGGACAATGATGGACCATTTTCTCTTTTTCAGGAAGTGGACATCATGGGAAGTTTTTCTTTATTTACAGGTGAAATAAAACAAATGTTGGGCACACTGGGGGCTCTCAGTGTGCCCCATGGCTTTCAGGGGGGAATGTCGGGCACACTGTGGTGTGCTGCCAGTGTGCTCCATGACTTTCGGGGGGAATGTTAGACACAATGGGGTGGGCTCCCAGTTTGCCACACAATGTGGGGGGGGTGGGAGACATGCCAACATGGGGATTGCACCCCCAATGTTGACTTTTGTTTGGGGATTGTGTCCTGCTGCCACCATGTTTATTGAAATGTTTCACCAAGAAAGGCACGTACGGGAAGTATTTAATCTCTGCTGTTGCATGACGAGCTTGTCTCTGATTGCAGCGGCAGATTTCTTTCAAGTTGGTGGTACTTTACGTAATTTTTTTTCATCAGCGCTATCATGCTGGCTAATTAGGAAATGAGGGACTCACCTACTAAAGCATGTCCTACATTTGTGAACACTGACACACCTCTCAATGCATGCTACTACCGCAAGATGTTCTTTGTGCCTGTGCAAGACAACATAAAAATGTGTATCTTGAAATTTTTGGCAGACAAACATTATTGCTGAAAAAGCAAAACAGTATGGTTACTAATAAACAGTGCTGCTTTAAATGGGCAGAACATCTTAAAATGCTCCAAGGGAAAAAAAACATAACTGAGCTTTGAACAGATTTAACTCACAGTATGGAGGGAAGTCAGTGAAAGGTATGATTCAAACTATAAATACAAAATTAAAGGCATCTGTCTTGTATGGGGCAAAACTTTGAGGTATGGTAGAGGTTGAAAATTTAGAATAAACAGTGAACCAAATATATCAAATAATTATTCTAGTCTCAAAGTCAGCCCAAAACATGGTGGTAAGGACAGAATTAGGTTAGTTAACACCAAAACTAACTACAGATGTAAGAACTTCAAAATACTGGATAGTCAAAATAGTGAATACTCCTAGTAAATAAATAGGTAAGATACTCAATAAGAAAATATATTATTTAGACACAGCATTTTCATTAAAGTAGTTAATGAGTTGCTTTAAGATCTTTTGTAACTCTGGGTATGGTTATCTAACAGATTTTCCATTTACCAAGCTCATGAGACTCTCACTTAGTAAGTTAAAAATGCACCTGCTGTATCAAGCAAAACAATTAAATACGGAACATGTTAAGAAACAAAGAACATCAGACTGGATTTGATAAATAAAAAAGTTCACAAAATAGAATTCTATCTCATGTGTCCATTGTTACCTAAAAATAGAACCGTATCCATGCAATATTAATTTGAATTATATGAGAGGAACTTCATAAAGGTAAGACACTCTATAGATGAGAATTTACCAGTGGATTGGGTTTGTGGACTGATGGGGAATGAGACTCTTAAATGTTTTGTTAATTTGTCCTGAATATAATACTCAAGGAAATATGTTGGATAAACATTTAAAGAGATTAATCATATCTGAATCTGAAAACAACATTAATAAGGTCATTGCATCAAGCATACTAAATAGTATGACAGGTTATGACAAGTTCCAGAGTATGTCACTATGAAATTGTAATTTGAGTCTTGAGTCTGTTTTAATATGGGAGAAGGATATCCGAGATGATGGGTCTTTAAGTCTTATGGGGCACTTTTCTTATCTTAAATGAGGTTGGGGACTTCTGCCAATATTACTGTAATGGGGCTGTTGGCAGCCAGGCTAGATCTTAGAATGTTCTGTTTGCATTTTGACAACTTGGCTAAAATTAGCTAGATCCATCCCTCATTTGCCCTCCTTCCTTCTAATTTATGTGCAATGAATGACTGGAATACATTGTAAGTATAGCTAATGGCAACTGTTTTTATGGCTTATACTTATTTTGATGTAAACCCTAGATGGCGCTATCCCAGGAGCTACTACCCCTGCCTGATTTGCCACTAACAGGTTGAGGGGCCTGGATCCGATGGCAGGTGCCTCCACCCAGAGGTCAGGGTTTGCAATAGTTAAACTAACTTGGTCACAGCCCTCTGGGACACTGCAACCCCCCTTTCTTCCCACTAGTGGCCACACAATATATCAGAATTACCTTCACAGTATACACTTACCCCAGGACTGGTTCAGGCACTGGGACCCCTGTAAAATAAGATACAGTGCAACAATCACAGTACAATACTTTAACATAGACAAATACCTCAGGCAGTATAACTTTGCTGAAACAAGCAGCTCTGATTTATTTGAGGGGATATAACAAGGACAGGGGAATCAGGTTAATTAGCTTATCACTTTACTCATCTACCTATAGCTCTGTGCACAGGCCTATCCCTACCAGTTACTGTCCCTGGGTACCCAAGCCTAATGGCTAGTTCACAAACTTGGCAGCTGGTAGGGGCCCTTTCACACAGAGAAAAGAAAAATTAGTTAAACAGTCAGCAGTACAGTAATTCCATTTGGATTCAATGTGGCAATTCAACAGGGAGCGACCCTGAATTAGTACTCACGACCTCCAAACAAGATAGGGTCCTTCAATGTCAGCAGGGCTACTCTTGAGCTCCACGAGACTCCTCACACATTTATATAGCAAACTGCAACAGGCAAAAGTCCTTTAATGGCAGCAGGATTCACTTGAGCTACACAAGCCTCCTCACACATTTATATGGCAAACTGTAACAGGTAAAAGTCATTTAATGGCAGCAGGATTCACTTGAGCTACACAAGCCTCCTCACACATTTGTATGGTAAAAAGAAAGTACTATACCAGGCAGGCTGCTTCTCTATCCCGATCGCAATTACTGCACAATACCCGGGAGAACACACAGCAGATTCAGTTCTTGACAGACCGAGTGCAATTCAGCAATTTCTCCAGTCTTCTACAGGGTGAGCCTGGTTTCTACTCTTCAGATATCCTTTGATTCTCTTCACAGGATGGATTCAGTCCTAACAAGCAGTTACACAAGCTGCAGACCGGAACTCTGGGCCTTACACGCATTTCCCAACTAAAACTGCACACGGAAAAAACTCAGGGCTCCTTCCCTCTTCACTGCCAGAGCTCAACTGAACTCCAGTAGACAAAACCGGGCACTTCCTTTGAGTTCCTCCCAGTTCTTGGCTGGATTTGCTGTCACTCACAATAGACTGCCCCTGTTGGTCCAAAAAGACGCCAAAGTCCAAACTACATCTCCCAGAGTCACGGCCCACACAATCCTCTTGTGGCTGGCTCAGATTACAAGTCCAAGTTCTGATTCGTCCAAGGCACCATTTTAGAGCTACCTTAACCCACATTGATTGGTCCAGTTCAGCAGTTCAAAACTAGAATGAGGAACTAGGCAAACACAGTTCTGACTGCAAAGAAAGCAGGTTAGACAAACTGTATTTTCATTATTACTCTAAATGATTTCTGGCAAACAGTTACATCTTTCAGATAGGTTCCCTTTGCACTCCTAGTGACTGCAAAAATGGAGTGAATTGGCAGCAGCTCGAGTGGTACTCAAGCAAAGAAACACACAGTCCCCCATACAAACTAATTATGTCTGCAAGCAGACAGCTCTTAAAGAGACAGTACCAGAGGCTCTAAAAACACTCACAGATAAATGGCTTAAACGCCAAACACCATTCAGGCTTGGAGCATTCAAGCAAGCTCCTGGAAGTCTTTTGGGAACCCCCATTTGCAGGGGGGTTACATTGATATCCTGTAATTATGTAATTTATTGCGTGATATTTGTAAAGACTATGTGTCAAACAAAATAACCTTGAAACATCCTCAAAATGCATATAACCTGAGACATACTAGGGGATCATGCTAAAGAAGTATCCCATATTCACTGGTTACCATTGTGACTTATTGGTCTTTACATCCCACCAAGTCGTACAACATTTCTTTCAAGAAACTCCCGCATACCCCAAGGAAGCATAATAACTCACTCTTAAAAGAGGATCAGTAGAAACCTATAAATAGAATCTTAATTTTTGTATTGCCCCTCATTTGCAAGAAGGGACAAAAGCTACCCATTTAATAGAACATTTGCTATATCCAAGAACAAGAAAAATGTATATAACTGTGGTAATAAACTGCCAGCAAAAGTAGCAGTTTAGTTGTGAAAACCCCAAAATGGCAAACACATTGTGTCGATACAATGTTTTGTAGCAAGAGATTGCAGCAATACTGTTTTGTTGTATCAATATATGAAATGACATAATAGTTTAAAAAACTAACATTTTTTCAGCTTTTTCTAAATTTTGGTATTACTACATATTACTTAATTAGTAACTGGGTAGTTTCCAACTTAATTATATGACTTTAATCACACTGTGAACATTCCACTCTCCTGTCTAGCAGTATCTATTCTGCAAAAGTGTCAAAAGATCATTTTTTTAGTAACAGAGACAGCTGGGATTTGAAACCTGAAACTTTCATGTTTATCAGAGCCAGTCCCATTGGTGGTATTTTTGGTGTTTTGGAAATTATTAGATTTTTTCTTTAAAAAAGGAAGTAATAGACAAAATAAAGTTGCTCTCACATCCTCATAATGTACAGACCAGGTCTGTGTAGGATATGGCCAATTTATGTGCTATCCCTACAATCACTTTTGCAAGTCTTGAACCAAGTATAAAACAACTTTCACAAATAGAACCTGGAAGTAAAAAAAATCTGTGATAGCAGGTTTTGCTGTATGCTTTAATCTGTAAAGCAGTTCTTGAACCCACTAAAACCAACAACTGGTGTACAGACTTGAGCAATAAGGCAAGATTTGGGGCATTGTGGGGGAGGGGTACCATTGGAAGCAAAGGAATTATGATTTGGGTCAGAGGAAGGAGTGCTACCACTGTTTACCAGGGACTGATTGGTAGAGGTGTGGGGTTAAGAATGCTGTAGGACTGGGACTGCTTGGCATCATGTACGGTAAGGGCAGAGAGTGGCACTGGGATCAGGAGCTTAATGTTTGAAGGTACCATATTTATGTACCTCAGGTATTCCTATACTAGTCATTGTCTTTTCCAGTTGATATCTCCTTTGTGTGTAAGAATATCAATCCCAAAATTATCTACAGACTATAGAGTAGATAATGTTATTATGCTGAAAGTAGCAGGGGGTAGCTGGGGGTGCTGGTACATCTAGATACCAATGATCCAGTTAAGCTGTCTATTGAAATGATAACGGGCAACTTCCAAAGGCCAGATGACATATTGAAGATGCACTTGGTTTCCCTGGCCTTGTCCAAACTTCTTCCAGTTTGGGAAGGGAGAAGCGGAAGGATAAAGTGAAGAAGGAGGTGAATGAGGAATTTAATAGGTGGCTAAAGGGATGGTGTCAGGAGGAGGCATGCCTTTTATGGGAGACTGGGGGGCTTCTGGGAGAGGAGACTCTTCAATGGTGATGGCCTTCATCTAACAAGAGAGGGGACCACTGTGATAGTGCAGAACTTTGGAGTCTGCATTGGTGGAAAGTGAAACTGACTGTAATGGAGGCTGGGGGAAAGCACCGATAAAGGACAACAAATGGAAAACCTAGTTAGTGTTCCCCCAGAAATAGGGCTAGGAAAATTGAAGGGGTAAGCTGCAAGGCAGGAGTTTATAATAGGTGAAAAAAAGAAGATAGGAAGGGAGGGCATGTTAAGCTGGCAAAGGAAAAACAGAAAATTAGGGAGATTAATTGGGGATGAAGGGGAAGGATCTATTATGGATGGGAGGAATTTAGGTGCAAGATGGAAGGTGGTCTGTCTTAATGCCAGAATCATGGGAAATAAAATTGGTGAGTTGTAGGCAATGGTAGTAGATGTTGCGCTAAACCTGGTAGACATTATGGAAACTTGGGCCACAGGGAATAATGACTGGAATCTGGTGGTCCAAGGCTACACATGGCCATGTGAGATGGGGGAAGGTAAAGAATGGGGTATCCCTCTTTGTCAGGAAAGGCATTGAGGAGGAAGAGGATGGGTCCATCAGGGTAGGAAATGTAGATGCAGAGTCACTGTGTGTTAAGCTCATAAAGTCATCAAGAAAGAAACTGCAAATGGGGTTGGTCTACTGGCCACCGGGGCATGGGGACAATGGAGATAGAGAACTTGGGGCAGAAATTAAGAAATGGGCTGCAAAGGCAGAGGCATGGTTGGAACAATACAACAGCTACTGTAGGAGCACCAAAATCAGGCCATGCTAGAGATAGTGCAGGAATACCTACTGGTGTGGCTGGACAGGGAATCCACAAGGTAAGCTGTTATTCTCAACATGGTGCCCACCAACTCAGAAATGGTAGGTGTTGAGCCAGTGGAGGAACCACTGGGGTCCTGAGGCTATAAAACTATATCATTCAAACTAGCTCTTGGTACAAGTATACCCTTGTCAAAGGCTGAAGTCTTTGATTTCAGAAGCATAGGTTTTAACACGATGATGGAATTAGTTCAGGGTAGTTTGGAATGGACAAAATCAGGAGAGTAGAGGAAAGATCAAAGGGGGCATTCTGGAAGCAACAAAATCATGCTTAAGGATGGTCACCAAAGGAACAGATGCAAAAGACTAGAGCTGTGTGAAATATCAAATTCTGCCTGAAGAATGCCCATGGAATGACTGTTCTGATTACATGGAATTCTGCAGAATGTTTGTGAAAATTCCATGGAATTTTGCAAAACGTTAAATTACAGTTATTTCACTATAATTTTAACAGTATGCGTATTACATGAGTATACCAAATTTCAGATTTTTACATTGAACGGGGGGGGGGGGAGTTATGGATGGCCAAAAATGTAATCAAAATTACATTTTTAGAGATAATTTTAGAATTTCTTATCCATTCACAATATCAGGATTTAGGGAATTGTCTTAAATGCATAAATGTACCATTTTTTAAGTTTCAAGCTTCAATGGGAGCTGAGTTATAGATCTCCAAATAGTTTGCCAAAATTTGGATTTCTGTAATTTTGGTATAATTTTGATAGTATGCCTTGAAATGTTGCAAAATGTGACAGGCATATAAGTTATCACCACATTTGTATATGCACATAATTTCAGATTTCTTGCTTTAAAAGAAAACTGTCCATACTGTAACACTCCCACCCCCGAAAGCTCTACCCCCAATTAAGCTTTTGCCACAGCAACAAAAATGTTTTGGCAGTTTACTTACATTATTTCAACTTTGTAAAATTTGTGATTGCCAAACATGGTGGATGATGTGCGGTTCCATTTCAGTACTGGAGTGGTGCCACACTGCTCACTCCAGTGCATTTTATATTGGGGTGAACAGTGCGGTGCCACACTGGTACTGAAATGGAACCACACAGTATCCGCCATGTTTGGCTTTGACAAATTTTACAAAGTAAAATAATGCAAGTAAACTGCAGAAAAATATTTTTTGGCTGTGGCAAAAGCTTAATGGGGGGTAGAGTGTTCAGGGGTGGGAGTGCTAACAATAAGGACAGTTTTCCTTTAAATGGGACTGAGTTATAGCCTGCCAAACATGTTGCGAAAAATTAAATTTCAGTTAGTTCCTGCTAATTTTAAAACTACATATCCCAATTTAACCAGAGTTGAAACATTTGAACTACTATACCATATGGCCATGTCTGAAAAAGTTCATATGTGTAGCTTTAAATGGAATTGAATTAAAAGTAGTCAAACTTTCACAACATTTAAAAATTTAATTTTACAAGAATGTAAACTACAAATTTATAAACCCCTGAAACTTTAAAACTAGAGAATGCAATACCATTAAATCTGGCAGGCTCTTAGACCTTACAATGTGACTGTGTGTCCCAATTTTATTAATTGCTTGCTATGAGAAATTGTAAAATGACATAGGTACTTAAAGTCAAATACCATGAGTCTTTGTGAAAATTGTAGAATTTCATGAAAAATTCCATAAAACTGGAATTTTCTAATTTCACTCAGCATTATCTGGGGGATTCTAATTAAAGAATATGGGTATAAGAGGCAGGTAGCACATGGAGTCACCAGGTTCTGGAGTTAGATGCACAGTTTCACCAAGACATGGACAGTTGAGCTGGGTAGCACAACAGTAGTAGACCCCCCAGGTTGAAGCAAGAAAGCACAGACTGTTGGCAATTCTAAACTGAATGCAGGATATTTAAGGATCACATACAGTAAATTTAGGATCCAGGGAGCCTGGTGTACATGCAAATCTAGGACTTAGAGGTACTCAAAAAGATGTAGAAGGGGAACACAATATCTTGGGCAGCAGGAAGAAATAATTCTGGCTATTCCAACAGGGTAGGATGCTAGGAAAAGAAATGGGTGACTCACTTTTAAGGGAGTTCATCACTATAAAGAACAAAAAGGATATCAGTGGGATCAGTAACTCTACTGTGTCAATCTGGCTATGCCTAAAGAGAATGGGGGGGTAGTCACCCGAGGAACAGCAGGACTGCAAAAAGCTCAGCCTAGCTTATCAAATGAAGTAGTGATATGTGCATTGTTAATGTTAAATCTATAAAACAGTTCTGGATGTTTCATCTATAGTATATGCTGTCATAAATATGTGAGAAATGTTACTATTCATTTTTTTCATCTGCAGAATTAAAACTGTTTAACCAATTTATCCAGTTGTGTTAGACACCAGGATGCACTGACTATGGGTATGCATGTCAAATGTTAACTCTGTGCATGCAAGAGCATAGAAGTTACAAACATCAACATTTTTGATAGTTTTCATAAAGTTTTGCAAATATTTACATAGTAAAGTTTTGAACCCCTGTAACTTAAAAATCTCTTATCTAATTGTCTCCATATTTAGAACATTCTATAAGCATGACAAAAAGGTTATCTGTACTAATTTACACATGTCTAGCTCCAAAGGTGCCTGAGTTATAAGCAGATGAATTTTTTCATGAAATTTCCTGAAAAAAATAAAAGACAGATTTTGAGCACGTATAATTTTGAGACAATACATCATATTGTCACAAAATCTGGCAGATTGCTAGACCATCTATCATTACAAAATCATGCCAAATTTAAGATCCATGACTCAATAGATGGTAAAGGTATACGCAGAAAAAAATGTTCATGAAATTTAGCACAAACAATAAAATGACAATATTTGATCACCTATAGTTTTGAAACTGTCCATCCAAATTTCATGATGTTTGACATGTTATTGGCCACTGACCCATAGAGTACACATTCCAAATTTCAGAGATCTAGTTTTAATGGCAGCTGAGTTATAACCAAATCACTACATTTTAAAAAGTCCACAAAATTCTGATGAAATTCTATGAAACATTGCAGAATTTTGTGGGATTTCTGTGAAATTCCATGGATTTAGAATTTTCCCATTCTGCACAGCTCTACAAAAGACCAATCTGACTCTCTAAGAAGGTCATGGAGGTGGCGCGAGCCAAGAAAAAGGCCTTTATTAGATATAAGAAGAAGAAATGGGATGAAGAATAGTAGTAGTTTTAGTAAAAAGCTTTATTTTTTAGGCAGGATTTGGATGACAAAAATATAAACCATTAGAACAATTCCTATTTATAAGGTGCTCCAGTATTCAATACAAAATTTTAAAAGTTGCAAAAAAAAAAAACAGCATAAAACAAATACACAATACAGTACACTAAAAATATCCATACATTTTGTTTTATTGTCTAACAGACATGACAACTATGCATATTAGGGCTGATTTAGAGAATAGTGATATATCAATCAAGACATGTACAGCATACTGTCAATTCCTGTTTTAAAGCAGTATTAAACTTTCCTGGACTTTTATTTGTACACTTAGTCTGCACACTTAACTCATTCCATAATTTTAAAGCTGCAAATGAAACGGTCATCTTGCCATATTTACTTTTAGGCACATCAATCTGACATTCTCTTGATTTTTTACTTTTTCTCAAGTTATAGTTATGTTCAATTATTTTTAACTTATCATATAAATAAAAAGGTTTAATAGAGACTAACATTTTTTAACTTGATTAGCCCAGAACAGTTTCTGTTTGTTTTCTGATGTTAACCATTCCAAGTGCTGGACAGGTGTAAGTACTGTAACTTGGAGTGAGTACCAAGTAACATCAAGGGAGGCCAAGACGACAGTCAGGGATGCAAAAGCAGACAAAAATCTGCATATTGTGGAGGGAGTTAAAGGTGAGGAAAAACAGTTTGTAAGATATAGTAGGGAAAAAATAACAGTGAGAGGAGGAATTGTTAAGCTGACAGTGGGTGGGGGCGGAGTGGTGGAGCAGGACATGCAGAAGGCACTAATTCTTAATGACTGCTACTACTCAGTTTTTATCATTAGGGACAGGAGTCCTTTGCTGGAAAGCAGCATAAAGGCTGCTGATAGGATGATCCCAGAAATAAGACAGAAGGAATTTACAGGTGAGAGGATCTTGAAAATTGATAAGACAGCAAGGCTGGCTGAGGTGCAGCTGAGGGTTTTCAGAGAACTGTCATCAGAATTAGCTGTACTCCTGGCAGGGCTGTTCAGTAGCTCAATTTAGTGAGGGCTGGTTCCAAAAGACTGGAGGGTAGTGCATGTAGTTCTGCTCTATGGGGGAGGTCAAGGAGCAACTGGGTAACTACAGGCCTGTTAGTCGTACCTCTGTTGTGGGTAAATTGATACAGACACTAGTCAAGAAGGACTTAATGAACTGCCTGGAGAGTAGTTGGCTCCAGGATAGGAAACAGCAGGGAAATCTTGTCAGACCAACTTGATAGTATTGTTTGACTGGATAACTTGATAGTATTGTTTGACTGGATAAATTGGTAGATAAGGGACAAGCAGTAGATTTACTCCACTTTAGCTTCAGCAAAACATTCAACTTGGTTCCACACAGAAGGATTTCCAATGCTGCTAGAGGATCTCGGTGTAGTGAAGGACATAGGTGCTATGTAGTTGGTTAGAGGAGGTACAGCAGAGGGTAATAGTAAAGATAATCATATCCCGGGAGAGAGAGAGATCATAAGTGGGGTGCCACAGGGTTCAATCATAGTTCCAGTCCTTTTCAGTATGTTCATCAATGAGATAGGAGAAGGAATTCAGGGCAAGATGTGTCTCTTTGCAGATGACAGAAGCTCTGTGGTAAAACAGACAGTGAGAATGGAGTAAGGGAATAACAGTTTGACCTGTAAAGGTTGAAAAAGTGGAACAAGGTTTGGCAGTTGAAATTCAATGTCAAAAGTGCAAAGTGATGCACATAGGGAATAAGAACTCAAGAAGAGAATATTGGATGGGTGGGGATAAGCTGGGCACTGCTACTGAGGAAAGGTTTCATAGGTTTCATAGGTAACACAGAGCTTAAAAAAGACAGAGGTCCATAATAGCTCACCATTTAATATTTAACTATACCTACAGATGGAGTTTTCCACCAGATACCTATCTAAACTGACTTTAAAATTTGACATATTACTACTGGCCACTACTTCCACAGGGAGTGCATTCCACACCCTCACCACATGAATGTTAAAACAATATTTTCTTTTTTTAGTGTGATATCTTTCCATAGCCAACTGCAATGGATGTGTCCTTGTACAATATATCTGGTCCTTCAGGACCAATCACAGCTGCTTCCATAATCCAACATCATTTAATGCCCTAAAAATTAGGCACATGTCTCCCCTTAATCTTCAGTATTCCAGCGAATACAAACCTAGTACCCCCAGTCTCTGTTCATAATCCTTTTTTCTTGTGCCCTTGATCATCCGAGTGGCTCTTCTCTGCACCCTTTCTATGGCCTTGATTTCTGTTTTCCCCCCAAGGGACTAGAACTGCACACCATACTCCAATGGGGCCTAATCAGTGAAGTATACAGAGGAAGTAGGACCTCCCTGTCTTTGCTCATAATGTGTCATTTTATGCAATGCAGAATATTGCTAGCTTTTTTGACCATCTGGTTATAATGTAGTTTGAAACTCAGATCATTGCTGATCATAACTCCGAGGTCCCTTTCATCTGGAACTTCTGTTAATATTAAGCCATTTAGAATGTATTTAAATTTACTGTTTTTATTCTCAAGGTGCATCACCGTACACTTTTCCATAGTAAATGCAAGTTTGTAACAATTTGCCCATTTCTCCAGATTCCACAAGGCAGACTGCAGTAGATTAGCTTCATTTATAAGGTTGATGGCAAATCTGATTTGAGTGTCATCCACAAACTTGGATTCTCATACATTAAGTTTTGTAGTCATAGATGAAATATAAATATTGAAAAGCCAAGGGTCCAAAACCTACCCTTGAGGGACCCCACTGGCCACTTCTGCCCACTCAGAATATGAGCCTTTGATACAGACTCTCTGCTGCCTATTTGTCAGCCATGATTCTATCCACTTTGTAATTTTCTCCTGTATTTTATGCTCTATAAGGGCATCAATCAGTTCACTATGTGGGACTCTGTCAAAAGCTTTTGAGAAATCTAAGAAGATAACATCTACTGAATCCCCACTATCCAGTGCCCTACTCGCCTTGCCGTAGAAATCCAGCAGATTAGTCTGGCAAGAGCCCTTGGTAAACCCATGCTGTGATCAATCAATGTCCCCTTGTTGGATCATGAAATCTGTAACATGGTCCTTGATAATACTTTCAAGGACCTTTCCTAATACAGTTGTCAGGCTGACTGGCCTATCATTACCCACCTCATGCCTAGCATCCTTTTTGTGTATAGGCACCCCATTTGCCCTCCTCCAAACCTCCAACACCTCGCCCCGGTTTATGGAGCACTGAAAGAGAGCAGCTACTGACCAAGCTAGTTCATTCACCAGTTCCCTTATTACCCTCGGGTGCAACCCATCTGGTCCCTGAGCTTTGTATTGATCTAAACTTAACAACCTGTGTCTTATATCTGTGCTGTCTAGCATTGGACTATGATCCTCTTTGGTGTTAAGATGGGATCTGACCCCATATGTTTTTGTGTTAAATGCCGGAGTAAAATACTCACAGTGTTCAGCCATAATGTGATTTTAAGTAATCAAGGTTCCATCTGCATCCTTCAATGGGCTGATTGTTTTTGCCCCACCTCTCTTGTTGTTGATGTATGAATAAAAAGATTTATAGTTATCTTTTACACTTCTTGCTAGTCTATACTCATGGTTGTGTTTTGCATGTTGGATGGCCCTTTTGATTTCTTTTAATGCTTTCTTGTAAACATCCCAGCATACCTTGTGTCCATTTTTATTAGTCCTAGAGTAAACCCTGTTTTTCCTTTTGATACATTTTCTGACCTTGGGTGTCAGCCAAGGTGGTAAATCTCTGTTTTTTTTATTATATTTTTCTTCTAGATGGTGTAAACTTCTGTACTAATTTGGCTATTTTTTTGTCTAGTAGGTCCCACATTTGTTGCAAGGATTGGTTTTCAAAGGCCTCCCTTCCTCCATTTCCAGCTAGCAAGCTCCATTTTCATAGCCTGAAAAACTGCTTTGTCATAATTGAGTAGTATGGTTTCTCCTGTGTGCTTTACCTTGCCTCCCTCACCACAAAAATCCACTAGGGCATGGTCACTGGAACATAGAGATGCCAAAACCCTGCATTCATATAAGTTGTCCATCATATTGCTGAGGACCAAGTCCAGTACATGGTGCCTCCTGGTGTTGCTCAGTGCAAACTGTTCCATGTTGAATGTTTCCATAAAGTGTGCTTCTGTTGGAGTTTTAGTTTTTAACTTAATCCAGTCAATGCCAGGGAGATTAAAATCTCCCAGCAGAATTAATTTCTCAGACATAGTAAGTTTATTGATAAAACCTAAAAGTTCATCATCCTCCTGATGAGAGTTTGAGGGTGGTCTGTACACTACCCAATATTGATTTTAGTGCCCTGGGGTTGGGAGTTTGATCCATAATATCTCCAATGTTTTCCAAGTAGTAGTGATCATTTGCTTGGATAAAATAGTATCTGCTACATACGAGGCCACCCCAGCACCCCTTGTATTGGGTCTATTTCTATGATATAGGTTATAGCCAGGTATATGCATGTCCCAGTTATCCTCATTTTTTCACCATGTTTTGGTGATTGTGCATACCTTATATTCTTTTCATGTAGGGTAAAAAGGAGCTCATCAGATTTCTTGATAAGGCTTCAAGCGTTCAGTAATAGGCAGTTCCATTTTGGTTCAGCAAACTGCCTGACTGGTCCCTTTTTACTGTGGGTGCACCGTCTTTGTTGCCTGCCCCCCCCCCCCATTATAGAGTTTAAATGATTGTCAATTGCCAGTTTTAATTTATTGGCCAAGATTATCTTTTCCTTCCTGTTTAAGTGTATCCCATCCTGTTTAAGTGTATCCCATCCTGTGCATAAATGCCGGGGTCTTGGAAATTATCCCAGTGCTTAATCAATTTATGTCCTTCCCTATGACATCATCTCTGTAACCAGCCATTCAACATTGCAATATCTTTATTGC
This sequence comes from Neoceratodus forsteri, assembly GCA_016271365.2. Classification (NCBI taxonomy): domain Eukaryota; kingdom Metazoa; phylum Chordata; order Ceratodontiformes; family Ceratodontidae; genus Neoceratodus; species Neoceratodus forsteri. The sequence goes on from CM057449.1 coordinate 1,784,801,996, forward strand.
TTTCTGTTTTTGCTATAGGAACTGGCAATATTTCTGAAAATAATATATCACATCCATTTTCCCTTAGATTTTGCCCTACCATCTCAAAATCCCTCTGAATGTCTAAGACACTCCGCTTTCCCATGTCATTTACCCCAACATGTTATACTGTTATTGATCTTGCTGTATTTTGTAATAGTCCTGGAAGGAGGTTTTTTATATCTCCTATCCCAGCCACCAGGAGAACACTGACTGTAGTAAATTTGTTTCGATCTTTATATAATGTATGGTCTACATATCGCAACATGGAGTCCCCAATTACCAGGACATCATGAGGTTCCCCTGTTACAGGTCTCGTTATAGTGCCCTCCGCCTGACTGTCCAAGTTAGCCCTCTGATGCCTACTTGTATCATTCTGGTGATGGAGTTGTCCCCTCTGGCTATCCATCTGCTCCTCACTATGTTTTTCCTCCTTTATTGTTAGTGCAGTGAATTTATTTGCCGTCAGTATTTTAGAAGAGCCCCCAGTGTTCCTGATCCCTTTTTTATTTATTTTCTGAACCTTGCACCAATCTTCTGAGGTCTCTTCTCCATCTGCAGAGTTAGTTTGATATTCTGAGCCCCAATCTATTGGATCATTTTCAATATTTTTTCAGCACTTATATCTGGCTGCATCTGTTGTATTGCTGTATCAATTAATTGCTCAAGTGAGCTAATCTCATTCTGGACTTGTATTCTCTGTTGTAGTGTTGCTATTTCAGTCTGAAGCACCTCAATCAAAACACATTTGCCACACATAAATTTAGGCAGCTGCTCCCCATAAGCAAACATATTACATGTACCGCAAATGTATTTATGATAGCCAGTATAAGAGTCAGCTGCTATGGTCAATGAACTTGCCATCCTTGCCCTCAGTAAGGAACCTGGGAGGCATCATAAGTGACTCCCTTAAACAATCTAGCCAATATAGCAAGGCCTATAGCTATGGGACTGCAGTAGGATATTGGTGTGTATTGGGAGGGGTTTGATAGCAGGAAAATAGAGGTATTACTACCTCTTTATAGATTACTGGTAAGGCCACTCCTGAGTACTTTGCCCAGTTCTGGAGTCCTCCCTTAAGGAACGACAGAGACAGACTTGAAACAGTGTAGCACAGTGTAATTAAAATGATTCATGGCCTGCAGGACAGATCCTATGAGCTTCAGCTAAAGGCACTGAACATGTACTCACTGGAGGCCAGAAGGGAGTGGGACAATATGATACAGACCATTAAATTCCTGAATGAAATGAACAAATTAAATAGAGAGGAACTACTCAGCAGGAGTAGCACATCTAAGGCAAGGGGTCATAAGTAGTAGTTAGTTGAGGGGAGTCAACAGCTTGCTGGCTGAGGTGGTGGACACCAAAATCATTCATGGCTTCAAGCACAGTTGGGGTAGAGATCCTGGGGGGAAGGAGTAGCAGTAAGGCAAGTAAATACAAAATCACACATGCCCCCACAATGCAAAGCATCATGGGCTGCATATGCAAATCACCAAAGAATGTTATGCTGGTCCAACTTTAAGCAACATGGGGGGAGGTTAGCACGGGTAAAACCCCTGTTTAGACACTAGGTCTTGGGATACAATATGGCATACGGGAAGACTAGATGGATCAGTGTATTTTTTCTGCATCAATTTCAATTTTTCTATGTCATTATCCCTTAAAATAGCTATTGCATCTGAGTCATTGCTCCATCTGATTGATTATGCTTCCTCTGTATTCTGTCATCTGGCTCTAGTTTGTCTTAATGTAGCTTATAATAAAAAATATTTGTCATTTTGCTCTTTCATCTCCTTATCAGACCCATCATTTCACACAGCATTCCCAACTCAGCAGTTTTCCCTTGAGACCCATCATCAGTACTGTGTTTTACAGACTGTCTAATCCCCAAACAATACTTATACAGTACTGTCATCTCTGCTATCTCCCAAAAGTAATCAGAGGAGCTTGTGGTCTGACAGAGAACAACTGCTTACTGAGTAGTTTGTTTATACAAACATGGCTGCCAGGGTTTTCTTTGTGGCAGCTCCCCTAATGAGAAATAGGCTTCGTGACCTTATCCATGTCTAATTATCTCACATTTTGTTCAAATTCCAAGTCCATAAATTTCTATTGAGCCTTTGTAAATACCAGTGTTGATGGAATGCAAGACTAAATTCCAGTGTTGATTAACTGTGTAACTTATTGGTGCTGACTTTCTTTCCTGAGTGCATGTTTTCACATTTGTATAAAACATACTTGTTCTCCTTGCATTGTGCTGTCACTGTTAATGGCCCAGGATTAGCCTGGAAAAGGTTATTGGACCAGGGCTTTTACCAGGTTAATAAATAATAAAATGAAAATCAATAAAAATTAAGCATTGACAATGCCAGCCGAAGTAGTGCGTATTTGTGATGGCATTTCCTTGTAAAAAAGTAAGGACATTCACTGTGAAAAATCTGTGGTAAAGCATCTGTTAGGGTTTATGCTTATTTGCTTAACACCACAAAAGGAAGAAAGTGTGAGGCTAGGGTATAAAAAATGTTCCCTGAGCCTTGGTGATACTGTAGCATGGTGTTTCTTAAGGTTTGACTGATCATGCAACCTGACAATGGTATTGCTCCAACTTTGGCATTATCTCTCCAAGCATTATTCTGTGAGTATATTTCTGTGCCAGGAAAGACAGTGCAGAAGTTAAGGCAATGCCAAGGTCACATCGCACAGTCATTCAAAGCCCAATAAACACCTGACCCTCCATAGAATATTCATGGATCAGGGGAATTTTTTTATGCTAACATTTCTTTTTTTTTGTTTGTTTTATTTGGGTGTTAAGCTTCAGTTCTAACATGAATTTGTGTTTTTTTATGACTATTTTCCTAAGTGAAGTAGAAGGAGTCAGGTTTCTCAATTTCTTGATGATACCAAAATTATGAGAGCAGTATTTATTTATTTATTTATTGAAATGTTTCACCAGGAAGACACACTGAATGACAAGTTGCTCATCTCCCACTGTAACCTGGGGGGAAGGGGTACAATAGGAATGAGACATTAAACATTCAAGTTACAAGATCAACATTAACGTACAGTTGTAAGACAGATGTTACAAACAGTGTTATAACAGTGTTGAGTATAATAAGTAGAAAGAATGGACAATAATAAGTGCCAGGTTAATAAGTAAACAAGTGCTTACATGAAGGAAAAGGTGGAAAGGAGAGGGAGGGGTGAGGTGGGGGCAGGGGGGAGAGCCGTGTCCCTGGAAACCCCTTCAGGATGTGAGGAACTCTGCAAGGGGACTGGGTAGACCAGAGAGAAGGGGAACAGGAAGTGTCCCAGAGAGACCCCTTCATGATGTGGGGAACCCTGCAAGGGGGATGTGGGGCTAGACAGAAAGGCGGATATGGCTGCAGGGATTTAAAGAGAGAGGAAAGAGAGAAGGAGGAGGTGTGACTTCATGTTAGGAGGGGAAATAGGACCTAACCCAGGACAGGACCTTTCAGGATGCGGGGTACCCTGCAAGGGGGTTGGGGAAGGTCAGTAGATAGGGATTAAGAGAGTGATAGGAGAGGGAGGGAGTGAGTGAGAATTGAACCCTTGAGGGGAAGAGAATTCACACTTCTGGAGGGGATGGGGCCTAATCAATAGCCCATCAGGATGCATTGGACCTTACTAGGAGTCATGGAAAGCCAAGATAGTGGCTAGATAGAATACGCAAGATATGGTTAAGCTCAGTTGGACCCCTTCAGGATACTGAGAACCCTGCAAGGGGACTGAGATGGCCAGGGAGAAAGATAGATGGGGGAGGGGAAGGAGAGGAGACAAGACTAAGAGCAGTAGGACCCCTTCAGGATGCTGAGAACCCTGCAAGGGGACTGCAAAGGCTAGGGAGAAAAGGTAGAATGGGGGAAGGGAAGGAGAGGAGACAAGCCTAGATGCAGTAGGACTACTTCAGGATGTTAAGAACCCTGCAAGAGAACTACAAGTCTAGGGAGATAGGATGGATGGTGGGGGAAGGGAGTAGATGAGAGATACAAGCCCCTTGGGGGAGTAGGAGAGGGACCCATGGAGAGCATTCAGGGTTCCTTACATTCTGTGAGAGATCAAGGGAGGAGAGAAAGTTCACAGAAGAATATAAATTTACCTTAAGAATAAGCTAAACAAATTAGGGTAATGGGCACATACAGTGAATTGCATTCATTGTATTGCTGGAATCACTAGATATCACACCCATACTTGATGAGCTGACCAGGACAGACTGGTCCCCCATCACCTCTTCCAGCTCAATCGATGCAGCACTTGATTATTTCAAATCAGTCTTCCTCAATATCTGGAATCGACACGCTCCACTCAGATGAACCAGAGTCTGCTTTTCCCTCCTCCCTTGGATCACATCTGATCTCCTGGTTTGTCTAAGGACTTGGGACCTAGCTTGGAAAGACCACAGATGGTCACCCTCTACTGTCACCTACCAAAAATATCACCAACTCCGCAATATATGCACCAGATTAGCCCATCAAGCTAAAGCCAAATACTTCTCAAGCACCTTTCAGTCAAATATAAACCACCCATCAAAATTTTGGAACGTGGTACACACTCCCCTCTCACCCTCAAACAGCCCCCCTTCCCCTACCCTCATAGTGGCTGACTCAACCATGTCAGATCCTCCCTCGGTAGCCAAACATTTAACATCTACTTTACCTCCTGCGCCTCCTCCCTTCTCTCCTCACTCCCTGCTTCTCCCCCGCTCTACCCTCAATGCCCTATGTGCCCCCCCTCCTCTTCTCACCTGTCTTCCCCTCAGATGTTTTCTGGGAACTCCTGACACTGAACTCAACTAAAGGCAAATGTCCGGATGACCTTGATGCCAAACTATACCTGTCTGCACCTGTCATCTCTTACCCCATTGCTGAGCTACTGAATCTCTCCTTTAAGCCAGCCTCTGTCCCAGGTGCTTGGAAGCAAGCCACTGTCATCCCCTTCCATGAAGGGGGTGACCCTCAATAGCAGGCAACTATCACCCCATCTCCCTTCTACCAGTCCTTGTCAAATTGCAAGAATATATAGTTCTCTCTCAGCTCTCTCCATTCCTTGTTGCCTCTTCCTTTTTAACTCCTTTCCAGTCTGACTTCAGGGAGAACCACTCCACATTCACCTCTCTTCTCTGGCTCACTGACTCCATCTTTTCTGGCATGGATCAGGGACAAATGACCTCTGCCATCTTTGTTGACCTTGCCAAGGCTTTCAACACTCTCCGATTCTTGGCAGAAGACAACAGGAGAAAGGACTGCTGTGTGACTGAACTTCTCTACTGAGACTATATTGCCCTCTTTCCCTCCCCTCCACCCCCCCACCCAAAGCTAGTTCTATTTTTATAGGCACAGGATTTGACTGACAACAGGAACTTCCTGTTAGGGGCAGGAAGTGAGTGAGCATAGAACCACCAAGGACCCACCATCCTAGAAGGGCAAGAGTAGCTCTCCAGCCCCTCTAGCTGCTGGAGGTCTGCTCTCTGAACAAGTAAGTGGTCTACTGAGAAATAAAGGATATTCTTGTCTCAGAACAGGACAATCAGGAGCTTAAAGGCACACAGGCAGAAAGTAAGCAAAGAGAGAAAAAAACAGAGGAAAGAGTAAGGATTGCAAACAGTTAAGGGGCCAGAAATAAGACATGATTGAGTGGTGCAGTGCAGTGGCTGTGGAGAAGCAGTCTTCGGGAGATGTTCTGAGGATGCGGTGTTGTCCCATCTGCAGGCACCCTCTGGGCTGAGGGAGGAGGTTGCTCATCTCCAGGCTGAGTTGGCCAGATTTGTGGGACCTCCTCTCCATCCAGGGACCACCAGTTCCACTGCCGTTGCCTCAGAGGTTACCAAGAAGAGGGAGGCGGTTGGACCACAGTGGGGCTCAGGAGGGTGAGGTGGTGGAACAGAGGCACATCCCTCAGTTGTACCTCTCCACAATTCCTATGCTATTCTGGCAAGTGTGGTTCCTCTATGGAGGCACTACAGTGGAGACCAAGGAGGATGTTGGGAACTCCACAAGGAGACCCACAGGAGGGTGGCAGGGGACCCTGCAGGGGAAGGAAACAACTCCTGGTGGGGGACCCATTGTCAGGAAGGTAGAACTGGGCAAGGAAGGGAGAGGGTAGGGTGCCTGCCTGGCGCCACTGGCTTGGAGGGACAGGGGTGAATCCTCGGGATTGCGGAGCAGCTGCAGGAGGAAGCTGGATGTCATTGTCCACCTAGGGACAAATGACCTGGCTAGAAAGGGATTAAAGAAGTACAGGAAGAGTTTGTGGAATTGGGAGGGGCTTAGTCAAGTAGCATGCACGTAACCTTTCGAGGTGCTACCCATCTATGGCATAGGAGAGGCTAGGTGTTCCTGTACCATGGGATTCAATCAGTGGTTGAAAACTGGTGGAGCTCAGGGATTTGACTTCATTGGGGACTGGGGTCCACCTGGAGTGATGCAAGCCTATACTGGCATGATGGGCTGCATCTGTCCGGGAGGGAACCAGGATCCTAGGTGATAGGTTTAAATGCTTCATTGGCAAGCTTTTAAACTAGCCAAGGGGAGGCACTGGAAAGGAGCAGGAAAATCCTAGCCCCCAAACAATCACGGTAGTAAGTGTGGCAAACACCAACATGGAGGTGTCGATAGGGAGAAGGCAGGTAAAGGGAGAAAGTGACAAAGGCAAGAAGGACGAGATGGGGCAAAGAGGGTAAGGCCATCAGGAAATGGAGGGTAATGAGTACCCATGCTCGTAGTCTGGGCAACAAGCTCCTGAGCTGGTGGCCTTAATGGAAGAGGGATGCCTGGATATTGTAGCAGTCACAGAAACATGGTAACAGAGAACCATGACTGGGATGTTAACATACCAGGGTACATAACTTACAGGAGAGACAGGCAGGGAGAAGAGGGAGGAGTAGCTCTCATGTAAAGGAAGGGATAAAAGCAACTGAACAAAAGAGTAAACAGGGAGGAGAGGAGGCACTGTGGGTCACCTTGGAGACTGGAAAAGGCACCACAATCCGCACAGGGGTTGTGTACAGACCCCCATGTCAGGGGGAAGAAATGGACAAGGATATGATGGAAGGCATTCTTAGAATGGCAGAGAAAGGGGAGATACTGTTGATGGGAGACCTGAATATGCCAGATGTTAACTGGAGCACATTTGCTGCAGCCACATCCAAGAGCAGTGCCATTCTTGATGCCCTACAGGTGGCAGGCATTAGACAGCTAGTTTCAGAACCCACTGTGAGGGAGCAATCTGACCTCATACTCTCAAACGGGGCAGTGAGAGGATCTCAGATCTAGAAGTGGGTTGCCATCTGGGAACAGTGACAATCAAACAGTGGTTCACGTTAAACTCAGCTACAGAGTCAAGCCATACAAAAGTGAGGGTACTGGACTTTGGAGGGCTGACTTTGGCAAGATGGGAGAGTGCCTCAGAAAAGCATTAGCAAACAGGCTAGAAGGAGTGTGGAGCAACAATGGGAATTATCAAAACTGCCATCACAGAGGCAACAAGCCTTTGTGTGAAGCAAATAAACAAATCAAAATGAAAGAAAAGCCACTATGGTTCTCAAAAGAGGTGGCTGTGAAAGTCAGGAAGAAAAGATAGCATTCCGAAGTATAAGGAAACACAGAAGGAGCAGGACAGAGAGCTGTACCAGTTAAGGCAGAAGGAAGCAGGGAGGGAAGTCAGAATAGCAAAGGCCCAAACTGAGGAAAAGATAGCCAACTCAGTTAAGAAGGGGGATAAAACCTTTTATAGGTACATCAGCGAGCATAGAAAGACAAAGGGAGGGATAGTGAGGCTGAATAGAATGAACGGTGGGTAGGCAGAGGGGGACAGTGAAAAAGCAGGAATACTGAACTAATATTTCTGCTCAGTATTCACAAAAGAGGAGGGGGAAGTGCCTAATCCAATTAACAGAAGCACTCTTGATGGGGGGTTGATCCCAGTCCTTTCACAGAAGAAAGGGTTCTGCAAGAACTCCTAAAACTGAAGGTGGACAAAGCAATGGGTCCTGATGGAATTCACCCAGAATTCTAAGAGAATTAAGGAAGGAACTAGTGAAACCACTGGCTACTCTTTTAATAAATCATGGGAGGATGGTGTGGTACCGAGGACTGGAGGAAGGCGGATGTGATTCCCTTCACAAAAGTGGGACCAAGACAGAGGCAGGAAACTACAGACCTGTCAGTCTGACCTCTGTGGTAGGGAAAGTGATGGAGTCACTCTGAAGGAAAGAATAATTGAGTACCTAGAGGTCAGTGGAGCACAGGATCCAAGGCAGCATGGGTTCACAGCGGAAAGGTCATGTCAGACGATCTAATAGATTTCTTTGACTGGGTGACCAAAGTAGTAGACCAGGGAGGGCTGTGGACATGGCCTACCTAGACTTTAGCAAGGCATTTGACACAGTCCCACACAAAAGATTATTAGTCAAATTAACCAGCCTGGGAGTGGGTCCCAGGGTGGAGCCTGGTAAAACATTGGCTGGACAACAGGACACAGAAGGTAATTGTAAATGGAGTCCACTTGAAGAAAGGCCGTTACCAGTGGGCACCGCAGGGTTCAGTATTGGGTCCAGTCCTTTTAATGTCTTCATCAGTGACATTGCAGAGGGACTGAAGGAAAAGTATGCCTTTTGCAGATGACACAAAGATCTGCAACAGGGTTGATACACAAGGAGGCGGAAAGGATGAAAAGGGACTTGGCAAGGTTGGAGGAATGGTCAGACGTATGGCAGCTAGGATTCAATGCAAAAAAGTGCAAAATAATGCACCTGGGAAACAAGAACCCAGGGGAAGAATACACAATGGGTGGGGAGGTAGTAACAACAACAAAACAGGAAAGGGACCTGGGGTAATCATATCAGATGACCTTAAGGTTAGCAAGCAATGTGGAAGGCAGTAGGGAGGGCCGGGGGTATACTGGGATGTATAGGGAGAGGCATCAGCAGCAGAAAACAGGAAGTTGTTATCCCTCTGTACAGACAGTTGGTGAGACCCCATCTGGAATACTGTGTCCAGTTCTGGAGACCCCATCTCCGCAAGGACATAGACAGGATAGAGGCAGTCCAGAGGAGGGCAACTAAAATGGTGCAGGGTCTGCAATAGAAGCCGTATGAGGAGAGACTAAAGGAGCTTAATATGTATACCCTTGAGGAAAGAAGGGAGAGGGGGGACATGATAGAAACTTTCAAGTACCTCAAGGGAATCAACAAAGTCCAAGAGGGTAGCATCTTTCAGAAAAAGAGACTTGCAAGAACAAGGGGACACAATTTAAAGATAGAAGGAGGGCGGTTCAGGGGCAATGTGAGGAAGTATTATTTCACAGAGAGGGTAGTGGATGCATGGAACAGCCTTCCTGAGGAAGTTGTGGGGTCTAAAACTGTGGGAGAATTCAAGAATGCATGGGACAGACATAAGGCAATTCTTGTGGGGGGCAGGAAGATATAGGCTGTTGGTTAACTAGGATCCACGGCCTATCCTGTAGGTAGGGAAATGGGCAGACTAGATGGGCCTAGCGGTCCTTATCTGCCGACAAAGTCAAAGTCTATGATTCACTTCTGCTGGACAAACTCTCTTCTGCTGGGTTGTCTCCTACTGCCACCAACTGGTTTAAATCCTATCTAGTGGACAGATCACAATCAGTCAGAATTGGGGACTCTTTCTTCCCATCACTTCCCATCCACACTGGGCTCCCTCAAGGCTCAGTCCTTGGTCTAATTCTCTTCTCCATTTTCCTCAATGATCTCCCCTCAGCATGCCAATCTGCATCCATTCACATGTATGCAGATGACACCTTCATATATGCTTCCAGTCCCTCCTCCTCCATGGTGGTGTCCACATTTTAGCAGGACTTTGATAATGTCCAGCAGTGGCTTCATGCCAACCAGTCATTCCTTAATGCCAAGATGACATTTTCCATGACCTTTGGCACAAGACAGAGAACCGCTAGGCTCCCATCCACCTCCTCCTTCAGCACTCTTGCTGGAACTATGTTGGAAGATACTACCTCCTTCACATATCTAGGGGTATGGCTTGATAAACTCCTTGACTTTTCTAATCATGTTGATGCTATTCACAAAAAAACTGCTACCCAAACTGGGTGCCCTTTATCAGAATCATGAATGCATCCCCTTATTGGCCCGAAGAGAAATTCTATTGAGAATGATCCTTCCAACCTTCAACTATGGTGAAGTAGTCTACAGTGTCACCTCCAAAACCACCCTAGCCAGACTGAACACACTGTTCCACTCCTTCTGTTGCTTCTCTCTTCACTGCCCACCCCACACTGACCACTGCTCCTTATATAAATCCCTGGCACTCCCCTTCCTCAGTGATCACTGTCTGGCTCATTGCGCCAACTTCACTGGTAAGTTCTGGCTCAGTGCACTCCCATCTTACCTCTCATCCTCACTTTCCCTCCAACCTCCTCTCATTCCCTCAGGTGAAGCTCTGCTCATACCCATGCCATCCCCAGCAGGTTCTCAACCGCTATCCAGGCACCCTTCTCCCACCACTTTCCCAAGCTCTGGAACTTCCTCCCTGCTGACATTCTAAATGCCCCTTTGTCCTGTGCCCTCTCCTCTCTCATGCATGCTTTCACTTCCCCCACATGCAATTGCATCTACCCAAATTCTTGATCTACCTACCCTGGGGCACCCTGTTCCCTGGATCTCAATATCTTCCTCCCCTGTACCCTAAGCTATTTGCTCTCCAAAGATGTATGTTTTCCATTGAATCTATGCTATTGTACTTGGAAGTTGTATGCATTCCTTTAGAACAATGCTAAGCATTTACTAATTTATGTTAATCCATCATACCTGTTTTGTAACGACTATCCATTTTTCCATAGGTTGCCAATTGTTGTCTCTGTCATTACCCGCTGTACTTATCCCTTTTTCCCTTCCCCAGAACACATCTGGAAATGAACAACTTTTGCACAGTATGTCTTCCTGGTAAAACATTTTAAACATTTAAATAAATAGATAAATAACTATGACTATGTAGATAAAATTGCTATTTAAAGGGACACTTTCAGCTGTGCTTTGCAATTTTCTGTCCATCTTTGACCAGTTTGCCTGTAGGCACAGACTAAGCGAATAAGTGTGTAGAATCATCTATCATGTACAATTATTAAGAATAATTACCTTTTTTAGCCATTTTTGTAATGTTGTTCAGACTGAGAGGTTTGTGCCAATTCTTCTACCTCCCGGAGCATATTCCCATCGTGAACGAGCATCTCTATGTGCACCATCATTGAGCACATAACTCGTGGGTCCAGAAGTAAATTTTTCCCATGTGTGTTTTGAATGAAGGATGCATCCAGTAGAGTAGAAGATGTTTAAGTAGACTTTGCAGTTCACTTACTAAAGTGAGCCATTACAGTGATAGTAATTAACTCTGAACACTGGAGCTGAGATCCTGTACATGCCCATCAGCGCACCCCTAATGTGCATGCGCAAGATATTGGCTCTGATTTTCAAAAAGTTACTTACTATCTAATGCACATACACAGGATCTCGGCTCTGGTTTTCAAAGTTACTTACTATCTAATGCACATACGCAGGATCTCGGCTCTGGTTTTCAAAAAGTTACTTACTATCTAATGCACATACGCAGGATCTCGGCTCTGGTTTTCAAAAAGTTACTTACTATCTAATGCACATACGCAGGATCTCGGCTCTGGTTTTCAAAAAGTTACTTACTATCTAATGCACATACGCAGGATCTCGGCTCTGGTTTTCAAAAGTTACTTACTATCAAATGCACATCATAAGATCTTGGCTCTGGTTTTCAAAAAGTTACTTACTATCTAGTGCACATCGTAGGATCTCGGCTCTGGTTTTCAAAAAGTTACTTACTATCTAATGCACATACGCAGGATCTCGGCTCTGGTTTTCAAAAAGTTACTTACTATCTAATGCACATACGCAGGATCTTGGCTCTGGTTTTCAAAAAGTTACTATCTAATGCACATGCGCAGGATCTCGGCTCTGGTTTTCAAAAAGTTACTTACAATCACTGTAACTGCTTGTTTTGGTAAGCGAACTGCAAAGTCTAGTTAAGCATCTCCTCCTCTACTGGATACCATCCTTAATTCGAAACACACATAGGAACAATTTTAGTCTGGATCCATGAGTTGTGTGCTCAGTGGCAGCATGCTTAGAGGTGTGCACTCATGGTGGGAATATGTTTCCAGGAGGCGGAAGAATCGGTACAGACTGCTCGGTCTGAACAACATTACAAAAATGGCTAAAAAAGGTAATTATTCTTATGGTGTGGCATTCTGCACACTTATTTGCCAAGTCTGTGCCTACAGAAACATTCATCAAAGATGTCCTGAAACTGCAAAGCACAGCTGACATTGTCCCTTTAAATGATATCAAAATTACTACTTGCATCCATGAACAGGACTTTGATGTCAGAGCAAGCTAAAATGGGTCCCATGATGTAAGGCTACAACAAATAGAATACTTGCTTGTATTTTAAGAGAAAATTTGCAAGTTTGATAAAGACATATAAGAATGCCATTGTAGAGACACCCGGTTAGGCTTCATCTTGAGTACAGTGTATGGTTCAGGTCTTTACTGAAGAAAATATATTGATTTCCTATGAATAGTTTAGAGGAGAGGAACATATATAGAAGATGTTAAGGATTTAAATTATGATGGGAGACTGTGTGAACTGAAGTTCTTCTCAATAGAAAAAAGATGATTAAAGGGACACTGTCAACACCATTGGGCTTCAAAGTGTCTCTAGTTTAAAATACAAATTTTCTGATAGCATCATCAGCAGTCTCTACCGAATGTGACCAGATAGTTTGATTCTGATTCCTTTTTATTTTAAAAAGTGAAAAACAGACTGCTTACCATACTAATGTTACCACACAAAATTACGTTTGTTTACATTCCTTGATCAACTCCCACTGTGCCTTTTCTGGACATGAGAACACCCCAACACAGTCTAGCTACTCTTAATTCAGTTGGAGGTGAGGAGATTATGGTGTCATGAATTACTGCGCTGTTTGTGGATGTTACCAATGTTCAGAAAGTATGCAACAAGAGTAAATCAAGGATTTGAAACAAATCAAGGTTGGTTGTAATTACACTATTAGCATGCATTTCAGTTCTACTAAGAAAGGAAGCAGATAAAAAAATGAGCAACACTAATGAATTTTAGAAAAGGAAAATAATCATAAAATGTGGATTTTCAACTAGAAATAATATTATGCAAATAAGGGTTGACAGTGTCCCTTTGAGAGGGGATGTGATGACTTCGTTAAAACTGATGGAAGAAATTACTCCATCTGATCATATAAAGCTACAGGATACATGAGAGATGAGAGAAATAGGTGGACATAAGTGGGAAGCAAAGGAGAAAGCCTGAAAAGAATATATTCAGAAATATTATTTAACAGAAGATGTGCTGTTTTTTTTGGTGGTTTGATGACTCATACCACAGGTTTTCCATTCCTATTTTCACATATTCACTACCTTATAGTGGATGCTAATACTCACTGTTGTTTTGGAAGGAGAACCTCTGTAACATTTGCAAGCTAACAGAAAGCATCTAAGCTAAGGCAGCATAGCTCAATGAGTTGAGCACAAGTTCTAGGGCTAGGATGCCTCAGAGACAGACTCCGATCCAACCACAGTCAATTCCTCCCTGCGTGACCGTAAGAAAATAATCACACCTTCTTCATCTTCATTTCTGCAAACCATACAATTAGGAAGGAGCAGGATCCCATTGAAAAACAAAACACGGCATCTTTGCTGAACCATTGCTGATTAAACAATGTAGAAACTTAGAAACATAAAAGCATAGGATCTGTGGGTAGAAAAAGGTGTCTTGGCCAATCATATCTGCCCATTCCTACCTATCTACTGTTGAATAAGGCATCCTTAGTGGCTTCTCATTCTCCCTTCTTCCACTACCCTTTCTGTGAAATATTCCTTCCTGGCATCCCTCCAAATTGGTTGATTGGCTGCACTAACATGTCCGTTCTGGTGAAGGCCTGTCAGCCCTACTTACATACGATTTTGTATACCCTTTACGCCTTGCTTGGGGAATAAAGCTTGAGAGTATGTAAATGGTTTGGAGAGCTACACAGCAACCAACCAGTTTGAGATTTCTTCCCTTCTAGCATCCTTTGATGGATCCCACACTCTACTTTATTACAATCTGCCTCACTAGTATGCTCACTCAGAGTGCTCTAAAGGACTTTGCCTAGGCAACCGTTAAGGTGCATGGTAGAGGTTATGACCTCCATACACTGAAGAGTCGTGAAGAGCATGAAACATGTGCTTGTACTTTGTCATTCTAATCATAAACTGGATCAGTCATACAAGCATATTTAAAATGTAGTGACTATTCTAGTGAAGTGTTGTGAGCCCTGCTTTCACAAGGAGTTGCATACCCATAATGCCTTGCTCTGGAAATGAAGCTTTGGAGTATGTGTAAGATTTTCTTTCTTCCAAATTACCTCTCTAGTGCGGTCACTTGTAATGTTCTAAATGGGCTTTGCCTGTAGGTACATACCGCTCTGCATCCAGTAGGGCGTTCTGTTTTGTGTTGAGTGTTTTAGACAGGGCTGCACTCTAGGGGGCTGTATTTAGAAAGCTGAGGGTGCTCAAACTGTGCTCTGAATTTGCTTATATATAGCAGATATGGGGTCTTACATAAGATTATGCTCAGGACACAGACTTTATGCAAGGCAAACTCAGACCTTTTAATGTGGGACTCTTACACTTTGTAACAGAAAAAAACTATTGTCTGATTTTTTTTTGCTTTTTGTTCTAAACTGTAGCTATCCAGAATGACCCAGTTGAAATGCAAAATGTAATTTTTGGTAAGACCTTCCCTCTATTCAGTTTTTCATTTGGGAGAACTGAAGTGCAGGAAGGCTGAGTGGATTGGTTGGGCTCACATAGTGAATCAGTGTCTGTGGTGCAATTTGAACCTGGGGTCACCAGGTTCATGGCTGTCATCTCTAACAATAGGCCCTCAGTGCACCCCTACATTGGTTTCCTGTTTAAATACAATCAATGCAGCGATTCATGCCAGGAACCTGTACATGAACAGCTTATTGTTCCTGTAGCTGATAGGAAGGTTGGGCATGGGGAATTATTTGTACTGAAAGATAACAACATTACAACATTCCAAAGTTCTTACACATTTCCAAATGCGTCACCAAAATTGCCCATAGATTTTCACGTTGGCCTACATCATTCACATCTGCTGACTGTTAATTAGCTTGTGGAAACCCGGACTGAGAATCAGCTTACCCTAATTGACTGGCCCATTTGGGTTTTTGCAGATGCACTGCAAAACCAGAGGCAAACGACACTCAACACCAAAGAAATGTAAGTAGAAGCTCTTCAAAAAAGTTTATTGTGACTGATACAATCATATTAGGAACCAGTAAAAACACCACCACAACAACCTCTCCCAATATTTCATTTGCAGATTTTTGTGCTTTTTCAAGGGGGTGATACCCCCAAGTCCATTCCTCTCTTAATGGGCAAATTAATACAAGGTAAGGGCACTTTAAAACTTTAGTGTGATAGTGTTGAATAAACCAACATTGCACAATGCTCACACTAATATTAAAGTGAGGAGTGCTACAGTAAAGTGCCTCAAAAAACATAAGTGAACATGAAAACATGAAAACATAGAAACATAGACGATGATGGCATAAAAAGACCAATGGTTCATCCAGTCCGCCCAAAGTTCTCTATCAAATCCCAGGATCCCTCACTATCCATGCCCTGTTCCTTTCCCTACTACTACCACCCTGAGTAACAACTATACCCTTCACACTGTCTCAATCATGCTTGAAACTGTTTATGGTTTTGGACATACTACTTTGGCTGGTGGACCGTTCCATAGTTCCTCCACCCTTTTTGTAAAACAAAACTTACTCATATCCCTCTTGAGCATTCTTCCTGTCAGTTTTCACTCATACCTCCATGTTCTTGAACTGTTACTCATGCTAAATAGTTCCTTGCAGTTCACCTTGTTTATTCCTTACAGGAAGTTGTACATCTGTATCATATCACCCCTCTCTTGTCTGGTCTCCAAGAAGAACATCATAAGATCTGTCCTGCTGGCCCTAATCATCCTGGTTACCCTTTGTTGCACTGTTTCTAGCCTGTCTTTATCTTTCCTGACATGAGGACTCTAGAACTAGCACAGTATTCTAGATGAAGCCTCATCAATTATCTATAAAGAGGTAGTAATACTAGGGGTGTGTGAATACCTTATCACAAATATTCAGGCCAAATATGCTATTTGGGCCTCAGATATTTGAGTACAGTATTTGGTATTTCTTATCTGGGGTAATGTTGAAGAAAAAAACAGCCCTCACCCAATAGCTTGTGTAATATATGACCCCTGACCCCACACTTTGTTAAAATCCATCCCACCTTCCTCCCATCCTCCAGCACACACATTCAGTTTTTTAGCTATATTTAAACAATCTTCCACAACGGGTGGCTTGCACAACCTGCCCACCTCCATGGCCAACTAGTGTTGTTCAGCACTTATTTGCAGTAAATTAAATTATGTCTCCCTCCCCCAACCCTTGTAGCACCCTCCTGTCACCCTCTATCCTCTCCCAGCACCCAATAAAAAGTGCTGACACGCATACTCATAGTAAAACCTACTGATCACATGAACATCTGTGCTGCTAGCAGCCAGATGCGGAGGTGGGTGGGTTGTGCTGGCCACACATCCTGGAAGATTTTTTAAACATAGCTAATTAAGTGAACATGGTGGGTGCTGGGGGGATGAGGGTGAGATGGATTCTAATGAGATGGGGATGGAGGGTTATATATCTTACAAGATATAGGATTGGGGAATGCTTCTTTTGTTTTTATTTTAAATATGGTGCTTCCTGATTATGTTAGGCATGAATAGTGCCACTATTCATTACTCAGATCTGAATAACGAATAGCACATTATTCGTGGTATTCAGAAAATACAGTTCATTACTCGTACGCTCTTAAGTACTACCTCTTTTCTTTTACTGTCAATACACCTTCCAATAAACCCCAGCATCCAGTTTGCATCACTATTGGCCTTGTTGCACTGGTGTTGTTGTTCAAGGGAGTCACTAATAATGATTACTAGGTCCCTTTCCTTAGATGTGGTGCTCAGCTGTACCCCTCACATCCAGTACTCTGTCCTGGTGTTCTTGTTCCCTAGTTCCACTTTCTGGCATTGAATTTCAACTGCCAAAATTTATATATCACTTTTCTAGTCTTTGCAGGTTACTCTGCATCTCCCTAATTCCCTAATTGCTATCTACCCTTCCAAAGAGCTTGGTGTCATCTGCAAAGATACACAGCTTGCTCCGGATTCCTTCTGAAAAGTCACTGATGACCATATTGAAGAGAACAGGACCCAGGTGACCTGTGGCATCCCACTCGTGAGTTGTGACCACCCTTACTGATTTGACACCATTAATCACAACTCACTGCTGCCTCTCTTTCAATCAATTTCCTACCCATGTTACCGTGTAACCCAGCTCCTCCATCATCTTCAGCAATCTTCTGTGAGACACTGAGTCAAAAGCCTTGCTGAAGTCAAAGTAGAGTAAATCCATGGTGTGGCCCTATCCAATATCATTATCACCCAGTTACAGAAAACTATCAGATTGTTCTGATAAGACCTCCCTGCCATGAAACCATGGCATTTACTATCCTGGAAGCCATTGTTGTTCACATAGTCAATGAGATCCTCTTTAAGTAGTGATTCCATCAGTTTACACACAAAAGAGTTAAGACTGGTGGGTATTTAGTTCCCTGCTTGCTCCTTGTACCCTCTTATTGGGTGGAACTACATCCACTGCTCTCCAGTCTTTTGAAACTACCACTGTCTGTAATGAGCTAATGAACAGCCCTACTAGGTGTTCAGCCAGTTCTGCTGCCAGTTCCTTGAGTACATTCAGATGCATCCCATCAGGCCCTGGGGCTTTATCTATCTTTAGGGCTGCTAGCCCTTTAAGGATCACTTTGCATGTAAATACTGGCTGCCTCATCTCCAGGACACCCTTTATGGCAGCCTTGATGCTACTTTCAGGCAGACACCTGCTATCTTCAGGTGAATCCAGACCAGGAAATGTTACTCTCACTGGACCAGGGTAGGGTGCAAGTAAAGGACTATCACTCCAATAAAAACATGAGAGAGACTGTTTTACTCGCACTTCAGAGATGAAGTATGACTGAAAATGAAGGTTCCAAGACACCATTTCCTTCCACCAAAAGCTATTTATTCAGAGTCAGAACAGCAAAATAGCAAATGTAAAGGCTTATAAACACTTGGCCATAAAACACCATGATCCAGGTGCCCTGGCACTTCGCCACACAAGGGTTTCATCAGGGGGTGGCAACCTGGAGTTTGACCCATCCTTTTGAAGTAAAATTCAATGACGTCATATCTATCCATTCGTTCAAAAATACATCACATGTTCATCACATGATATAAGTAAATAAAATTCTACAACAAATAAATTTGTTAAAAAAAATAAAATAATAATAAAGTAAATAGAAATGTTCCAAATCATTGTGATAGCACTGTATGCAGTATATTAATTCATATACCATGTATATAGCATCACAGATACCTGTAGTTATTGTTCATTCCAAGTCTTTATTGCTCACATTAATAGCACTAGTGAAAAATAGAAAATAAATCAACCAGTATTTATTTCATCCCTTACTGTCTTTATATAACCAAAGCTCAATTGGGGAATGTTTCCCTTAAGGTAAAGAAAAAGTAGTCCTGGAGTCAGGAGCTAAAACCACATAGGAGCCTTTCAATAATAGCATACTTCTATGGAAAACAGGAAGTCCTGTGCTCTCTATAAGAACTCCAGCTGTGAAAAGAAGAAAGACCAGAGATAGAAAATTTAGTTATTTTCAAATTTCACAATAAAGCATATACTGTAGCAAACAGACTTGTCAGTTGTGCTAAGTTGGTAAATGGTGCTTCTCTAGAATTCCAAATCCCACATTGCAGTTTGATACCAATGCAGATTTACTTTGTGAGGGGGTGGGGGTGGGGAAGATCTGTCTTTCTAACAACCTTATTATCATGAATACTTAACACCAAACTGACATATTTCTTCTATAAATATGGGTTCAGGTTCAGTTCTGATTTAGACCTCCTGGCATTAATGGTTTGAGGAGGAAAATCCAAAAACTCTCTTTTTGTGATAGTTGATTCAATTGATCCCCTCCCCTTCTGCCTATCCTAACCTGCTCCAGTCCTATGAACCTTAGTGTGGCAGGATCACTGTTGTGGAGCAGCAAGAAATGTTCAGCCACCAGACTTTCTAGCTGGACATTCTTGATGTCCCCAATGTGCTCCTGAATTCTATTTTTCAAGGCCTGAATAGTTCTGTCGACATACAGCATGCTGCAATCACACCATAATGCATAAACTGTGTATGAGGTAACACATGAGTTTAATTGGTTTACACAAACTTTTCTATTATTTGTTGGTGCAATGAAGTTGTTCCCTTGTTTGCAATGTATGCATACATTGCAATTACCACACTTACACATCCCATGTGGTTTCATTGGTAACCAAGTTTGTGGAGTAGGTGCAATTCCAGAAAACTGTCTACAAACAAGCTCATCTTTCAAATTTTGGCCTCTTTTAAATGAAATCCTCAGTTTATCACCAATATGTAGTGCTAATCCCTGGTCATGCAACAAAATGGGCCAGTGCTGACTTACTATGTTACCCAGTTGTCCTGCTAAGTGATTATACTTAGTCACAAAATGCATCTTATCAGATTCCCCCTCTGGTCTCCATTTTGCTTTTAAGAGATCTTCACAGTCTAGCTGTGCTGCTCTGTTATAAACCTCCTCCAGAATGCCAGGTTTATAACCCCTTTCAAAATATTATATTGTCAAGTCATCTGACTGTTGTTTAAATGTTTCAAATTCTGTACAGTTACGCTGCAGCCTAACACATTGGCTGTATGGAATTGCATATCTCAATGACCTGGGGTGTGAACTGATAGCCTGGGGAAGGCTATTTATCGCAGTTGATTTCCTATAACCCTTCATAATAATTTCATTGTTCATCCCTCTTGATAGTATGATTTCCAGGAAGTCAATTTTGACAGGGTCACATTTATATGTAAATTTCAAATTTCGGTTCTGGTTAGTTCATTCTAGAAAAGTAACAGCTTCCTCTTCACTTCCTTACCACACACACACGGTACATTGTCAATAAATCTGCCCCACTTGATTATTTTGCTCATGAAAGGGTTAAGTCCAATCAAAAACTAACTGTTCCTCCCAGTGACTTAAAACAAATTTGCATATGAGGGAGCCATTGCAGTTCCCATTGCAGATCCACATTTTTGTAAAACAAAATTTCTGTTCAAATTCAAAATAATTATGTTGAAGTATGAACTCCAGCTCTTCCATGATCAAGTCAACTGGCATATTGTTCTTTAGCAGGTTCTGTAATAGGAAGTGCCCACATGCTTCTATTCCACCTTGATGACAGATTGAAGTATAGAGTGATTCAAGACCTATGGTAAGTCACATAAACTCCTCCGACCAGTGAAAATTCTTAAATTGTTCCAGAATATGCATTGTGTCTCTTGTATGAGAACACAAACTGCTAACACTCCATTTCAAAATGAAATCATGAAACTCATAAAGATTATTGGTCAGAGAATCCACCCCTGTCACAATCGGTCTCCTGGGGGGAATTAACAAATCTTTATAAATTTGGGGCAAAATATATAGGGTTGGTGTTAGAGGGAATTTTGACACTAGAAATTCAAATTATTTTTTCTGTAATTTCATTTTTCATTTTTGCTTGTTCCAGAATAGGAATTAATTCCAGTTTAAACCTGGATAATGGATGTATCACATTACCACAGTAAAACCTGAACAGTGAAACCCATTACAGCGACAATTTCGAACAGATTCGAAGTTGTCGCTGTAAGGGTCCTGCTGCACACCAGTGGCAGTTTCACTGGTGTTTCACCCCCTTCACAATCAACTCCAACTCAGAGTTGATTATATTTGTAACAAGAGGTGCAAGGGCAGAGCTCCCCACATGAGGGGTGCAGGGGACACAGACCCCCTTCAAAAAACACAGTTGGTTTCTGATGGGCAAAATATCAAATGTCAGTATTTCACCTGTCACTGTAGAAGACTTCAACCATCTCGATGTTGAAGTGGCTTGGTGGAAGTGATAATGGATCTGTGTTAAGTTGCTCATAGTATTCACTATTCAACAGTAGTTCCATTACTTTCTGTGGCAACCTAGTGGTGATGAATTGTGAATTTTATAAACAGAATGTAATGGAACTACTGTTTGTATGTAGAGATTTCAAACAGGCATGTACGTTTGTATACTTAACAAGATTTTGTCAGACATTGATGTTCCAGGTAATACATTTTTGAATACTGTAGTTTCTGTTGTAGCCATTGGAACATAAGATACTTTATATAGAAAATGATTCTATCTGTGAGCACCTTTGCAAGCAATAGTACCTGACAGCATAGGCAGTATTTGGCTATTCTTGCCTACTCAAGGATATAATGAGCGCGATACTAGAGGTGGAGGGCCTTATAGCCCCTAGAAGGGCAAATATAGCTAATACTGCCCACTCTGGAGGATATTATTGTGTTTAGAAAATAAGAAATAGGCTGCAGATTAGGAAACTATGGTTAAAAAAAAACAAATTAATAAAAATATTTTAAAAAATTAATTAAAAAATGTCATGCAAAGTAGTCCCTGTACTGGTGTTATTGGACCTAGAGGGCACTGTTATGGTTTGTGTTGTGCTAGTCTGTTGAAGGTATTTTCTATCCCCCAACAATGGTGTCCATCCTCTCCATTGTCCCACCTAAGTATCGGTTTGCAATATTGCTTTACTTTTGCTAGACGTTAGTTTTAGCATTTCTTTTTTTTAACTGAAATCGAAATTTGCAGTCATTATGTCACATGCAAATGTACAACGTGACACTCGGAAGAAGCAACACACTGTGAGGCTACAGCACACCAATGTCTTTTTTCAACACTTAGCTTTAGGCTTCTTATTCATACGTTGATGATTAATGACTGATCTGCAGTTAGTTAGTGGTGGTGGGAATTTGTGATCAAGAGGCTGGTCGACTTAGCAAGCAAGCAACATTTCACAGCAGGAAGGACATTTGAAGTTGAACTGCTGTTCTATTTAAACATTTGTGGCATGTCTTGCTTAGGTGTACATTTATGGTTTTAGTACAAACTGTGACTAATAATGGGAGGGGGGCCAAGACAAATCACTTTTGAAATTGGAGCGTGGTACCATGATTTATGTGATTAAGTTGGCTAGCATTGGCACTTGTTTTACCAGGGCTATGTTGTCTGATAGATGCCCACTTTGCCAAGCACCTCAACCAATTAGAATCCAGGAAAACTAAAGCAAATGTTCTAAACCAAGATAAGGCAATCAGTATCCAATCCTATTATAGTATATGGTTAGGGTTTGTTGTGCATGGAAAACTATGGTTTTCCAAATCCTGTTGTAGGGCAGTTCAAAGGTCACAAAAGTTGTTGTACTATCGTTCTGACATCACATTGATAGTATAACAAGTTTTGCCCCCTGAGCTCCTACCTGATTGGCGGAAACAAGAACTGATTTAAAAAATGTATTCTAAAATGGCGGATTCACTTAGCGAGCGGTCGGGTGAGCAGACAGTGTGGACAGAAACCTAAGATAGTTTGGACACAGACTTTCACAGTCAGTGCCATGTGTCAAAACTATCAGTCTGTCTTTTTTTTGTTTTGTTCTAAATTACTGGGGGCTATAAATCATGGGTGACAGGAGCAGAGCAGGACTGCCACGGAACCGGATTCAGGAGCAGAAGCGGGACTGAACAGAGGAGAGTAAGCGTTATCACAGGTATGAAACCTTGAGAAAGTTTTGATGTTTTGGAGAACCATATACTATATAAAACAGTGTATGGTTGTCCATACACAACTGAGCTATGTTACCATCTTCGAGGGGATGTGCTGCCGTCAAACTGACCTCTCAAGCTTCGCTCTCGAGGTCAGTACGACGTCATCACATCCCCTCGATGGCAACATAGCCTTGTTGTGTATGGACAACCATACACTATTCTATATATGTCTAGCATTTTTACAGTAATACACCACTCTGTGTATGTTCTTAATATATGTTCTTAATAAAGATAAATAGCAAAAGAAATCTGAAAATTCTAGAAATCGATGAATATTGCCTTACGCTATTCACATATCTAATACTATTTCTGTAACTAAAACCAGTAATAGAAAGTACACCAAACACAAAGTTCACAGACAGGGTGAGCATATGATCAGGTATCTAGGAAGAGGTTGCTGGTGGATGCAGATGTTCATGTTGTGAGACTGTTCTTTTACAGTCTTAAAGTCTTTACAAAAGGATAAGATGGATATAACAATATGTATATGAATAAGAAGTTCACAACAAGTGAGCCAAGACATGCTAGCATCGGGGTTGCTTAAAAAAACTCCTAGATGTGGAGATCAAAGTTTTGTAGCACTGCTTCAAGAAGAAATTACCAACAAAAAAATGTAGCATCTCTTTATGCTCACAAGGTGGGAAACAATAACATATTGCTGTGAGATACTGTAAGAGATTAAATATTGACTAGAGTAAGGGTAACTCCTACTATGATAGATAGAATGCTCTGTCCAGTACTGTATATTAACTTTTTATCACATAGCTCATCCGTTTTTACCAGTCGTGTGTACATCAACACATGACACCTCAGAAAGATGTCAAATTATTCATCTGGCACTTATTATCAGGTTCTAAGCTTGCACCTCATGACAGAGGTGCCAGAAAGCTACCCCGAATAGCGAAGTCCCAAATAACTGCTCCATATTATGTATTAATATAATAGAATGACCTGTGAGAGCTGAGCAAACAACTTTACTCTTTCTTCACAGGGCATCTATATATGCTTAGTGGATTGCTTTATGCTGGCAGTAATTTAAATGATCATAGAAGTGGGAAACAAGTCATTACAGGTGAAGATAAATATATCAAGTCTGTTGATGACAAATGTACCACCAGATGACTAGAGTACAGAGAGAGGGAGAATAGCCAGTTTATCAGTGATAGTTCAAGTATCACTCCCTCTGTAGCCCCTCCCTTGGGTTGCACCTGGAAATTAACTCCAGCTTAGCATGCCTATCTCAGTTACCATATTTTTATTTTAAAAAATAATAAATATTATATTTCATCAATTTGAAGTCTCCCTTGATTAGAAGCCACTCTCAAATAGAAGCCACAGCTGAAAAATAAAAAGTGTAATAGAAGCCACCCTTGTTTAAAAGTCACAGCTTCTGTTTAAGTCAGCTTCTATTCGAGGGTGACTCAGAGGTTAGCACTGAATGTTTAACCCCCTCCTCTCTCTTATACCAGTCAACAGATACAGTTACAGTAAAACATTTAAAGTAATAGCATTACCAGTGAGTTCTGGTAGTACTGGTAAAATGCTAACAAGCTTTCACGTACCCATGTCCATTGAATTGGTATGCTGCCTACCAGGTGAATAAGTGAAAAAGAGCAGAGGGACTTTCTTCTAATGGTACTGTAACAAATAATATTCTGTTGAAATACTGGAAAGCATCCTTTTGGAATCATTTTACCTGTTGTGCTGAAAGCCCTTTTTGCCTTCTTGAACTCCTTTATGTTATGCAAGTGGGGTGGGGAGGGTACTGCAACACATGTGGTCATGTTGATAATCAGTCAGCAATCAATGGCTGCAGACTCTGTCTCTCCCACAGCAGCATCCAGCTCAGGCATGGTGCAAATACATTAAAAACTATCTTGATTTGGATCATTTGTTTATTTGTGTTGCTTTAAATAGAATCTGCCCTCAATTAGAAGCCACCGCTGAATTCACAAAGTGTAATAGAAGTTGTAGCTTCTAACTGATGAAATACGGTGCATGAGCACTGGTGCAGACTGGATTTCTGAAGTCAAAAAAGAAACTAGATCAGGAATCCCAGCTATCTTTCTTGTGTAAAACATGACCAGTAGACCATTACACTTACTGATTCCCATAGATATTGGAGCAGTTAGCTGTCTGTACAGTTTTTGTATTTCCGGTAGCAGATCAAGTGTATTCAAAGGGTGAAAACATTTTTGCCAGCAGAAACATGTCCAAAGTTTCCACTCAGTTTCTTCCACCTCCAGTCTTCATGGAGTTGGATAAACATCACTGCATCTGGATATTGCTGCTGTTATTCCTATCAAAGAATGATAATTGTTAGCATTTGCTATTTAAAATAACATCAGTTTTGAATAACTGTGTACTAAAACACTAGCAGAGCTGCAGAGAAATGACATTTTCTGATGGCGAAACTTCAGTGAATCATTACGTTTGTTTATTTTGGTTTAATTCTTGGGGAAATAATAATAATACCCAAAATAATTCCTATACAAGCTTTTCTAAGGCTAATTATTCTATTACTCCTACAGTTGTCACCACTTCTGGTGGCAGTGCTATATGATAACGTTCTTTCCTTTTTCAGCAGAAAAATAGCAGCCTATGACCTACGTGTTGAGGTTTAGACACAGTTTGTGGGTCTATGCCACTGCAGGTTCCCTGTTAATCACTCAGGGCCCTATGCACAAATGGGTCCAATATGAACTGGTAAAGGCACATACTGGGCAGCATAACTATGCAATGTGTGATGGGCCATGCTATGTACCATGTACCCTGCTCTGTCAGATGCACAGGGCCAGGATGCATGACTCCTAGCTGATCTTATGGACGGCTCTGGAGGTCCACGCATGAGGTCGAGCCAGCTCTGAGGAGGGACCTAGGCTAGCCAAACCACGGTAGCAATGGATCATGGGATACAGCAGTTCACATCAGGATTGCCATGTCTCCAAGCCTTGTGGTTCCAAACCTAGCATGGGCAAACAGTGCCCTGCAGCCACCATACACAACCTAGCTCACTGTGGCATGGAGGAGGGCTGGAGTCTACATCTGTGGGGTGCCATGCTGATAATAAGATACTAATTGGGGGGGTGCACATCTGTTACAGTAGTCCTCTGTCTGTCATAATGGAAAATGTCCTGGACAGTGGCCCAGTAGAGCACTTCCTGCCCCCTGTCTGGACCTGCCATGTAGAAGCATGGGATCCAGCATGGACGGCCCCAGCATTGCTGCACAGCAGGTGTCCAGCAGTCATGCATCAGCAGATGTCTGTTGCATACCTGGAATATGCACATCCTGGCTGTACATGCTGTGTATCATGGTGCATAGGGAGGGGAACCCATTGTACATAGGGTCCTTAGTGCACAACAAGGCTTTCAGGTAGTGTAAAATACAAACTGCTGTTTCTTTTCCTCATCTGTCTAGGGGTCTTTCTACAATGTATTTTACAGCATACCTAGTTGAGAGGCTACATCTCAGTTTTCAGTGGAGTCCCACTTTAGTCCAATTTTATAGGTGGGAAGGATGGACTCTGACAGGTCATGTGACTTGATTTAGGCCGGACAGTAAGCCCATGACAGCTGTGGGATTTGATTCGGTATTTCCCGGGTTATAGTTTGGTACACTAAGCACTACACTGCATTGTCTACCACAAACCGCCATGTGAGATAAGGTACAAATGAATATACATATACACATATAGATATATATATATATATATATATATATATATATATGTATATATAAGTTGCAAAAAAACTACGTTAATGCGGAGATTAGGGTTGTAAAAATGCAACACGTACAAAGACAGGAAATGAAAAAGTATTAGGGATTTGGGTAGTTGAGTATTGTTGAATCAGTGGTGGAGTCTTAATTGGGTTTGTCAAACCTAATGCCCATCGCTACAGCCCATAGACTCCTGTCCGAAGCACAAGATACAGCTCCAACCTAGTGCCTCATAGTGATACAGTACCGCCAATATAATCTGTTAGAGCTTCTTCACACAGGACCCTATGGGCCCTGCCTGAAGATATTACATTTGACCTTGTCTGATGCGGGGTAGGGGTGGGCATTAGGGTTGACAACCTCAAGTATGACCCCACCACTGATTCACCAATACTCCGGTCACCCAAATCACTAATGCTTTTCCATTTCCTGTCTTTGTACACTTTGCATTTTCACAACCCTAATCTCTGCATTAACATAGTTTTTTGCAACTAATTTCCCTTCTTTTTTGTGATAGTGGAACTGTATTCTCATTTATGTATGTTCCTTTGGGACCTGCACAAAATGAGCAAAATACAATATTGGAGATAGTCCTGATGCAGTGCATGGACCCAGCAGACTCCAACATGCATGTGGATACCTTATGAGTGAGGTTCCCTAATCCACCACTAGGGGTGTGCGAATAAAAAAATTCTGCTGGCGGAATTTTCGTGAAACTTGGATTTTCACTTCTGTGAAAGTTCAGAAATCATTTCAACAACTTTTGTGGAAATTCCACTGAAAAACTGTAGAATAAATGTAAGAAATGCGGGGTAATGTATTAAACTGCAGGACAAAAACCTGCAGAAGTAATGTAAATCGCGAATAATTACATGCTATATGGCAAAACACTAAGCAAGAGACTTTATTTCTGCATGTCATGTAAAAAGTTTGCAGTTTGTAATTAAATGCTGCAGTACTAGGTGGAAATCCACAGTTATTTGATGAAAGTTTGGAATTCTGCCATAGGCAAAAAAGCAGAAAATTCCGCTAAATTTACGAATTTTCGCAGGACTTCTGCGATGGTAGAAATCCACACTTTCGCCCACCCCTACCCACCACAGGTTATGGCATCTGTGCCAAAACACTGCTTCATCCCTACCCAGGCCATGACTGGTGCTGCATGCTGCAGCACCTTCCCCATCAGCCTTGTCTCAGTAAACTGGCTCACTGAGTTCACATCTGAACTCAGATCACTGGCACGGTAAGGCATCGTGTTCCCCTGTGGTGCGACGGACATCCCTGCAATCAATGTTACTTAATAAATTCTTTGTCTTTTTAATATTTTGACCACAAACTTTCAACATATTCTTCTTATGACCCCACCTCATAAACCCCATAGGTGAAAATGTTCAAATCCATGCTTAAAAGGTCATTCTGTGCCACAGGTGTGTAAATATGTTTTGGACAGGATGTGAAAAATGACAGCTGTACTGTTCATGAGGTTGTGTAAAAAAATGGGTATGTTGAAAATCGGGAGTCAAAATATTGTAACTTACCAAAGGTATTCATCTGCATAGACAATTTTCAATGCATGCTCATAACTCTGCCATTTTTAGGAATTTGTTCACCAAATTTTCAACATGCCCTTTTTGGGACCCCATCTCATGAACACTGGCACTGTCATTTTGTTAACTGGTCCTGAAAGGTGATTCCATGCAGTAACTGCGATATCACCTTCAGGGACCAATTAATAAAATGACAGTGACAGTCTTCATGAGGTGGGGTCTGAAAAATCCCATTTTGAAAATTTAGTGAAAAAATACCCAAACATGGCCAAGATATCAACATAAGTTCAAAACACCATTGAAACACATTATACGGCATTTACCTTTATTCCTTAGTTTGCGGTTCAGCATTGAAGAGTGCAGATGTGTCCCAGTCCACAGAAGATGACAGCGCGCAACCTCCAGTGGTAAGAATAGAGTAAAGGGGGTGTGGGGTGATGGATACTCAGCAGGAGGGGGACAGCGGAAATGACAAGGGACCATTTTCTTTTTTCCAGGTTAAAAAAAAAAAGACGTTGCAGGATGTTTTTTTTTTCAGGGAAAACAATATATAAATTAAAGTATTTCAGAACACTGGGGATGGGCTCCAAAGTGTTCCAACTTCTGTTGTAAAAGCCGACACTGGGTTGGGCACCCCAATATCGAATGTCAGCACTGGCATAAATACATGCGCTGCAAAGTGAACTGGGGGGGACCATCTGGCAGAAATGAAATAAATAAATACAGTAGTCACTTATTATAATGAACACCTCTGGGTCCATCCCATATGTTCATTATAGTGAGGGTTCATTACAATAAGAAACTGTAGTCAGAGCCATCTGGAATATAGATCTCCTGTTTATGTGCATGTGTCTGGCGTTCCTGAGTGCATTTTATTAGCTTTTGGCAGGAGAGGAAAGGAAGGGATTTTGTTTCTGTACCTGTGGAGTGGAGAAATGAAAAAGGAAAACTGTTACACTCCACTTGGACATTTCACATACTGTACTGCCCTGGAAAACAGCTTTCTTTACCTTGGCAAGTGTGGCAAGAAAGTAATGGAAGGAGGAAGTTTGTGGGCCCGCAGAATATCTGCGTTTCAGTTTTGGGATAAGAGCAGGGCAGGGAGATTTTTTTTTCCTGTTCTGCTGCAGAGAGGAGGACCACAAAAGTAAAAGTGCTCCATTCTGCACAGCCATGTACTGCCCTGGGAAAATAGTTCAGTCGCGTGTATGTGGCATGTTCTTTCTTTCAGTTTCAGTAAGTGTGGTGATGAGGGACCACTGTAAATACACTGCCACTGGGGACTGGGGCCCCTGGTGTGCTGATAACAGCTTAATTTAGAGACAGTCAGACTGGTGGGGCTACAATAACAGTAGCCCCATCCCTGACCAACTGTACTAACCACGGACAACAGCAGACTGCACTATATGGCACAGCTGTCTTTAATAAACGACAGCTGTGTTGTATAGCGCAATTACTATGACATAGTTGTCATTTATTGAAGACAGCTGTGTTGTATACTACTTTCACTATATGACACAGCTGTCGTTTATTGAAGACAGCTGTGTCATATGGTACTTGCACTATATGACACAGCTGTCATTTATTAAAGACAGTTGTGTCATATAGTACTTGCACTATACGACATAGCTGTCCTTATTAAAGACAGCTGTGTCATATGTGTCTCAGTCCCGGAGGTAAGTATAGGGTAATGGGGGTTGGGGGTTACTCAGTGGGATGGAGGGTAGGGATTAGGGAGATGGTAAGGATGATGAGGGACCTTTTTTATTTCTTTCAAGTAAAAAATAAGACATTGCTGGATGTTTTCTTCTTTTCAGGGAACTTGAAGGTTCTGAAGAAAGAACATAATTTTGGGACACTGGGTGTAGACTTCCCACTGTCCCACACTGCTGGGGGGTTAAATGCCGACATGGGGATTAGGCCTCCCGATGTCGGCATTTTTAATAAATCAAAGGCTGCACAGGGAGAAAGCATCCGACACTGGGAGTGGGCATCGTGGTGTCGGCTAAGAATAATACATAAATAAATCAGTACTCTGCCTCCAGGAATTGGGGCCCCCAGTGTGCAGATAACAGTTTCATTAAGGCACAGTCAGGCTGGCAGGGCTACAATGACAGTAACCCTGTCCCTGAACTAAGAGTGGCGACAGCTGCAGGAATTGTACTATACGACACAGCTGTCATTTACTGAAGACTGCTGTGTCATATAGTGCAGCCTGCTGCTTCTGCAAAATTTCAATTATGAATAGATTGTTCATTTTTTGAACTGTGCATGCTCAGAAATGGAACATTTTTATTAAATATTTTAAAAACTGCTTAACTGAGGGACCTAAAACCCATAAAAGCACACACCTCAGATGAACCTCTGTCAAAGTTTCAGGTTTCAAAGTCCTCCTACTTTTTTAGTTATGGAGTGGCAAAAAAGTCTTGCCAATTTTCAAAAATGGAGACTTTTGGGGTTTTGTGCACCTCTGTAGCTTTACCTCCCCTGAACCCATCTACATAAAATTTACAGGCTCAAGAGTTCCTGGCCCAGAGGCAGAGCTTTCCAAATTACATGTAAATTGGTTGTAATGGGGCAAAGTTATTAAGGTGCAAATATGTGAGTTTAACATAGAGGTGCTTACTATCATGCCTGTATATATATATATATATATATATATATATATATGTATGATATGTATATATATATATATATATATATATATATATATATATATATTCATAGCAAAAACTCCAGTTTAATGCATCAGTTAGGATTGTTCCACAGTGACAAAAGCTAAGAAATTCAGTGTTAAGAAGTACAATTTTTGCACTCCAGGGCCCACCCTATCCCCACCAACAGGCATCAGGGTGTGCGTTGGGATCATCGGTTCTAACTCTCACCCCATCCCATGTGTAAACAAGCTGAGGTGGTGCAGTATAGGAGAATGGGGTAAGAGTTAGGACCAATGACCCCAACGCATGCCCCAATGCCTGTTGGTGGGGACGGGGTGGGCTTGGGGTGCAAGGGGTGGCAACCCTAACACCAAATTTCCTCACATTTGTCACTGTCAAAAAACCCTAACTGATGCATTAAATGGATTTTTTGCCATGAATTTCCCTTCTTTTTGAGAATGAGCACTAAAAATAGTGAATGGAATGTGGTGGTGGGAGCGTGGGGCCCCACCATGTGATTTTGTGTCACATTGTAATGCTAACGGTCACGCAAACACAAGCACAAATGGTAACACACATGGCGATGCAAACGTAAATGATAACCCAAACGGTAAGAGAAACGCAAGCACAAACGTTAATGAAAACAGAAATGGTAACATAAATGGTAACGCAAAAACTAACAGCAACAGAAAGCCAAACGGTAACAAAAACAGTAATGTAAACACTAACACCAATGGAAATGCAAACGGTAAGAAAATGCAAACAGTAACACAAACAGAAATGTAAATGGTAAAGGCAACGGCGCCGCAGAAGGAAATAGTAGTGCAATCGACAAAGGAAATGCAACTGAAAACACAAACGCTAAGGCCAACAGAAACGCAAATGGTGATGAACATGAAAACAGTAATGGTAACGCAATTGCAAATGCAAACAGTTACAGTAACAGCAACGATGACACCAAAGCGAACAGTCGCGCAAATGGAAACACAAATGCAAGCACATACAGAAACGCAAATGGTAATGCACACAGTCATGGTACCACAATTGGAAATGCAAATGGTAACAGTAACACCAATGATGACGCCAAAAGAAACAGAAATGCAAATGGAAACACAAACGGAAGCGCGTCCGCAAACGCAAATGGTAATGCACGTGGTGACGCAAAATGAAATGCATACAGAAACAGTAATGGAAATGCAAATGGTAACAGTAATGCAAGCACAAATGAAAATGCAAAGGGTAACACACACGGTGGCATAGACGGGAATGCCAATGCAAAAGGTTACGGAAAGGCAGGTGGAAACGCTAACTGTAATAGTAATGAAAGCACACACCCTTTTTTTCCCCAAAAGCTGCATTGAGAAACACAGTGAATACAAAGAATGTATGCATAATAATGGGCCTCGGAGCAGAAAATGAACACTTTAAATACTAAATTGCTTATATCTCAGGAACAGAAGAAGAAGAAGAAGAATCAGCATTTATACAGCACTTTTCATACATTCAAAGCGCTTTACAAGCAATGCTAAACTGGTAGTGAAGTGACTGAATGTGTGGTGGTGGCCATATCGCACATCATCACCCACACACAGCCTGGATAATTGCATGAACTGGTTTATGAGAAGGGGAATGTTGGCCAGGACACTGGGAATGTTTCCTACTCTTTGCGAAGAGTGCCCTGGGTTCTTTTACTTCCACCTGGACACCCACCAGGATGGGCAGAAGGGACCGCGGTTTAACATCTCATCCAAAGGACGGCACACCCCAGCAGTACAGCACCCCCCAATACTGCACTCAGATGCCAGCGATTTTTAGGTGCAAGTCCAATCCCGGTGTGGGACGAGAACCCACGACCTTCTGGTCCAGAAGCAGATGTGCTACCAACTGAGCCACGCTGACACCAGTACAACGTAGGAAAGAAAAAATAAAATTTTATATAATTTATGACTTTCCTGGCTAGTTTTGTACTTAGCCCCCTGGTGGGGGACTAAGCATTTTTCCAACAAAAAGTCTGTATCTCGAAGCGTTTCCGAGATACTGGCCCCGAAATGCGCGGCGGATGCCATGATGTTAGTCTATGGAAAAAATAGTCAACTTCAGAGCACTGTAACTTTGCAGCCTTCTAATATTTTGTCACCAATCTTGGCTTTCTTCCCTCCAAATTTCAGCCCAAAAGACCAAACTGTTCTTTTGCAGCAGGGTGGCAAAGATTTCCTATTCTTTTGGGCATAGGGTCGCAAAGTAGTGTCGCAAATCATGACACTTTCACAAAAAAAAATCACAAAAGTGTCTCAAGTGTGACACTACTTTGCGACACTACAGGTTACAAAAATTTGAAAAACATATTTCTGGGGTGCTTAACACCCCCAAAATAGACTTGGCTAGCATCCTCAGGGCTCAACTAGGTGAACACAAAAAGAATTGTGTCCCTAGAGTGTCCCAAATTTAAATGCCAAACATTTTTGTGACCAGTAACTGAAAAAAAAATGGCTGACTCGTGACACTGCAGGGGTCATTTGCGACACTGTCGAACTTTTTGTTAACTTTTCCCATTGAATATAATGGGAAACTTGTTTTTTGAATAACTTTTGAACTGTATAATATTTTTTCATGAAATCTTCAAAAGGCACATCAGGGACCCCGGCCACATGTTTCCTGAAGGTTTCAGGCCAGTCGCACAAACCGTGCTACCTGTAGGTGCGAGCAAAGGATGCACAAAAAAGCACAAATGCGACTTTCTATTGTGCTTTATAGCTCCGCAACTGTATATCTGACTGTTACGAAACTTAGCAGTTCAAGAGATCTATGCTACCAGTCTGGGCCTGCCAAATTTCAGGCAAATCCATTATATGGTGGCAAAGTTATTATGCTGCAAAATTTCACACTTTAACCTTAAATGGGGTACTCAACCCTAACTATAGTGGCACTACCATGCCACTATTAATATATATATATATATATATATATATGTGTGTGTGTATTTCATAGGGGCGCTGTAGCACCCTTGTAGTTAGGATTGGTACAGCCTTTCAATGTTACATTTCAGTTTTTGCACCTTAATAACTTTTGCATTTTTTAATGACATTGCCCACAAATTGATATGTGCTGTCATGTTGCCAGTGTCACAAGATGTGGAAAGTTTCATGATGGCAGCTTTTATGGTTTTTGAGATACAAAGTGGTCAAAAAGCCAAAAAATTTAAATTTTTTTCCCATAGGATAACATGGGATTTTTTGCCATCTTTTACAGCACTTATAGAATGATTTTTTTTCTATGACATTTTCAGGGATGATGGGGTGTGTGCCAAGGGTGTGACTTTAGATGGTTTTGTGTAAAAATATATTACCAGTTTTAAATTATAATGATTTTTTGTGATAGATGCAGGACAGGCTGCTTGAACAGCATTTACCATTTGAACTTTACTGTTTGAACAGTAAATGTTCGAACAGTAAATACCATTTACTTTTCAAACTTTACTGTTCAAATAGTAAATAGCCATTTACCATTCACACTTTAATGTTTGCAGTTTTCACATTTAAGTTCAGATTCCACCATCATGTTTTCAGTTAGCGAGGGTGGAAAAGTTAAATATTTTAATAAATACTGTCCCTAGGTAAACACTAATAGTTGTGTTTACCTATTCAGGGCCTAAGGAACATGATTCTGGCATTAGTTTGTCTGGCTGGTTTGCCAAAATATGCTTTTTTTTCAGGTGGTGTCTGCCGCAATTGCAGCAGAATCCTGGCACAACCTAGCACCTAATAGTATGGGGGGATGGATTACTGTAAATTGCCCCTGCTCATTTTTGGGGGAAACAGACCCCAGAATTGAATTTCTTGGCTCCCGATCAGGTAAACATCTTTGCTGTTTACCTAATAAATGCTGTTTTTTCCCCTTTTTCTTATTCTAAGGGGAAGAGGCTGAGGAATATTAAAATTAAATATTGAAATGTTTGCCGACATCCGGGTGCCCAATCCCCATGTTGGCAGTAGCCTCCCTCCCCCAACAGTGTGGGACACTTGGATGCTCATTCCCAGTGTCCGCAGTTGTGTCCACCATCCCAGTATTGTGGGACACTGGGAGCCCACTCCCAGTGTTCCACAGAATGTTCTCCCACCCCTTTCCCCCAGCAGTGTGCCCATTTCTTGATCAGTTTTCTGACAGTGGGGTATCCAATCCCTGCATCAGCAGTAGCCCTTCCCCTGACAGTGTGGGACACTGGGTAGCCCAATCCCAGTGTTCCCAGTTATGTCCACCACACCCAACATTGTGGGACACTGGGGAGCTCACTCCCAGTGTCCCTAAATGTAAAAATGTATGTACCTGCAAAAAAAAGAAAACAGTCCCCCAAACTCTTTTAATTTTTATTAAACCTGGGAAGAAGAAAATGGCCCCTCGTCGTCTCTCCATCCCCTTTCCCCATCCCCACCTCCCTCCTGTGCACACCACCTCCCTGCACTACCCTTACCCATACTTACCTCTGGAGGTCTGCTGCCATGATATTCTCTGGACTGGGACACATCTGCACTCTTCAAAGCTGAACTACAAACTGAAGAATCAAGGTAAGTGCTGTATAATGGCTATCTATGGCATTTTAAACTTAAGTTGATATCTCACCCTTTTTTTAACATTTTGGCACCAAATTTTCAACATGGACTTTTTAGGACCCTGCCTCATGAACACTGGCACTGTCATCTTATTAATCAGACCAATAAGGTGATTTTGTAGTTGCTGTGTGGAATGATCTCTCGGGACCAATTAATGAAATGACAGTGCCAGTGTTCATGAGGGGAGGTTCCAAAAAGGCCATGTTGAAAATCTGGTGAAATAATTCTGAAAAATGATTGTCTTACAAGTGTGCATTGTGCAGTTTCTATGCACGCTTGTAACTTCACCAATTTTCAATATTTTCACTCCAGATTTTCAACATAACCATTTTTCACACCACCTCATGAACAGTATAGCAGTCATTTCAGGCATCCTGCCCAAAATGTGTTTTAGCACCTGTGGTGTGGAATGGCATGGTTGCTGTGTGATATCACCTGTCAGGATGAAGTAATGAAATGACAGTACCAGTGTTCATGAAGTGGGTTCCCAAAGCGGCAAATGTAAAATTTGGGGTCAAAATTCCCCAAAATGCTCATGTTATGGGCATTCGTAGCAATCTCATGACACACACTCATAACATTGTAAATGAACAATATTTTCACCCTATATTTTCAATATAGTCTTCTTTGTACCCCACATCATGAATGTCACAGCTGTCAGTTTTCAAATCCTGGCCAAAATGTGGTTTCACACTTGTGGTGTACAATGACGTTACAGTTGCGCATAATTACCCTTACTGTGAATATATTTATATGGTCACTAAAAGACATATAGACAGCAAATGTGATGCCAAGGTAGCAATACCTGTATTTATAAATCTGTTCTAGGCACTCATCTTTATTTATTGTTATTTTTTATCTGAGCGGTATTCTTTTTGGGGACAAAATGCAGTAGTTTAGGTTTTTTTGTGTTCATAAGCCTTGACCTGGAGAACCACTCCCCCAGGTCATCAAAATCTGCCTGCATCTTTATCTGAAGGACATGAACACTCTGACTGGTCACTATCAATGTGGTATCATCTGCATACAGTCTCAGCTGGGAGTACTGCACTGACTGTGGCAACTCATCTTTAGGTAAAAGAAACAACAGGGTTCCCAAAATGGACCCCTGAGACACTCCTCTGTCTGTATCCCTATTGGCTGACAAACATCCAGAGGCTAAATCCCTTTGGATGTGACCATCCAGGTAAGACTACAACCAGTGCCAGAGTCCATCAGTTATTCCCATGGTTTTCGTTTGAAGTGAAAGGAGGGAGTGGTTCACCAGGTCAAATATCTTAGATAAATCAACAAAAATAACTGCAGTTTTTTAAAGCAGAATGTAAAGATGTATTAATCAAAATTATTAAATTCCAACAGGGTTGAGGTAGTTGAGTGCCCATTTCTAAATCCAGATTAAAATGGTGTAGTCAATTTATATTTGTCCAAATATTCCGTTATTTGAGTAGGGACATGTCTTTCTAGGCATTTAGACAATGTAGATAATAATGCAATCAGTCTGTAGTTATTTATGTCCGAGGCATCTCCCTCCTTTGAATATTGAGGAAAGTAACCCTTTTGCAGGCTCCAATTAAAATATGGGAAACAACGGGGGCAACATGATTTGCAGCCATCCTCAAACATCTACCCTCTAGACCATCCAAACCTGCAGACTTATGTGCATTAATGCTCTTTAGTCCCTTACAGACTTCTGATGTACTTACTATTCTAAATCTGAAGGGTGGGTGGCTATCTATGTTCTCCCTGAGTATCTGTTTCTCTGTCTGGTTCTATATTATTTGTTGCACCTTCCTAACTTGGTAAGTCTACAAAATAACTATTTAGTACATTAGCAACTTCTTTGAGTTCCTTCACTAGTTCACCCTCTACTTTTATATTCAGTTTCTTTGCCTGGTCATTTCAGCCTGGCTTTAGCAAATGATTTATATTCTGCCAAAACCTGTGGGGATCCTTGTTGCATTCCATTTTGTTTATTAGTTGTCTGCATTCATTCCTTTTACTTTTAAAGAGAACCCAGTCAGCATCTTGTCTGGTTCTTTTAGCCTTTTCCCAAATTCTACTTTTAACCCTTATACTGTAATTCTCAAAATTCTTTTATTTATCCAGGGAAGTCTTGCTGGGTTCCTTTTCTTCTTTCTTTTTGGGGCATGTAAATCACAAATGTTTTTAAATGTTTCTACAAAATACTTTACTGACAGATCTAGATCTGGTAAAAGTGTGCATCTGTCCCATTTTTCTTTTCCCACACTTATTAAAACTGCCTCCTATGAGAAATCTATAGAGTGGAGAAAGTGCAGAGAACTAATAGAGCAATAAAAGGTTTGGAATATACAGCATATGAGGAGAGGATGAGGAAATTAAATCTTTACTCACTAGCATATAGATGTTAGAGAGGTGATATGATATTAATAAATAAAGCATTCCAGGATCATAAGCTTAGAGTAGACCTAGGGCTAGAAATAAAGCAAAAGAAGTATAGCATTAGAAATCAGAATTTACAGATAGAGCTACAAAGATGGAGACTACTAAAATGGAAATACTGGTTTAGTCAGAGGGTAGTACCCCATTGGAATGCACTTCCAAAAGTAGTAGTAGACAGTCCTTCATTAGAAACGTTCAAAGGAAGATTGGACAACTACAGTCAGAATAAAATCTATGAGTACTAATTACAGAAGTTCTATTTAAAATGGGTATATAGCAAGCAAATGGGCGAAAGTCCAGATGATGCTTTGTATTTACTATGATACTGTCTTCCATTTTAATTGTTAACCAAGTCTCTGTCAATCCAGAAACATCGGGGGCACGTTCAGCTACCATTAAATTCAGTATATCCATTCTTGTTCCCAAACTTCATGCATTGTCTTTGCTTTTTTGACTTTAAGTCCAGGGTTTAATTCCATATCTCCACCCATTAGTATTAGAAATATAGCAACAATACCCTGTTGCCCCTGAATATTTTTGTGCAAAACAAAGATTTAGGACTATTGCCCTTCTCCACAGGCCATAGCCCCTCCAATTGTAAGTAAACTCATTTCTCCTTCTTAGATTTGTATTTTCCCCTTGTGTTGTCAAGGTTACAGATGGCCAATAAGCTCCTAATTGCCTTTCCTTACCTACTTTTGGAATAACAAAGCCTGCTAAGCAAGGCAAGAGCTACAAAAACATTTAGTGTAACAAATACATTTCAGGTATTGAATTACAATGCCTTCCTGCTCATAAAACCAATAAAATATCTTCTAAATAACACCCTCCTAAGGTAACCACCCTGTAAAACTTAATAAAAAACACTGCCAAATCAATTTCATGAATACCTTACTTAAAGTCTCGCTTCATGATTTTTTTTCTATGGAGTAGTGTACCACTCACGCTCGAGCTCATGCTCACACTGAGCACGCGGTGTAGGGCTTTATGCAAGGAAACCCCACCTCCTGGGTGGTCCCACATGGTTGCCAACTAGCAGATGAGTCCTCTCACCATTTGCAACTGAAAACCAACAGTCACACCTGATTAGAGTGAGCCAAATGGGAACTGGCTCGCAAAGTTAATTGTTTCAGGAGCAGTAGATATAGAAAACTGGAGTCTCTGTGACCAGATTGTTCTATAGTTCATGAAAAGCAAGATGTGCTGCATGCTCCGACTTCATCTCTGCTGCTAGCATTCTACTGGCTCTTCTTACTGAGTGTGCAGCACAGGGTTTTATGCAAGGAAACCCCACCTCCTGGTGGTCCCACGCAGTTACCAACTCTCTGCAAAGTCCCCTCACTATTTGCAACCAAAGACCAACAGTCACACCTGAATAGAGGGAGCCAACTGGCAACCAGCTCACAATGTTCATTGTTTCAGAAGCAGTAGATGTAAAAACTGGAGTCTCTGTGACCAGATTGTTCTATAGGTCATGGAAAGCAAGATGTACTGCATGCTCTGACTTCAGCTCTGTTGCTGGCATTTTGCTGATGTTTAAAGGCTCTGATGGCAAGGTTAATATTTTTATGTATTGATCTGACTGGGCAGGAGGAGGGTAGGATGAGGCACTGTTTGGGTTGGAGGAAGGGGGTTATTTGATTGACTACTGGTGTGGCAGGGCAGGAGGGAGAGGGTGGGATGGCATATTTACATATTCATGGTTGGAAGACATTGCTGGTTGTTCCATTGAAAACAAACACTCCTTTTCTAGTTTCACAGTAACTTCATCAGTGAATTAAAATTTCTTTTTCCCAGAGATATACTTGAAGCACTTCATTATCCTTAGCTAGGATATTAGTTTTTGGTTCACAATGGCCAAAAACTGAATGACTTAATTTCTCCTGTGCTAGGACTGGAATTTTTCCTCTGCTAAGACTGGACTGGTTCTGTTCTCTGTTCAGGCTTCCTGTACTATTGGCCCCTGCTTGACTACTTCATCATACTTTTTTCCTCCTGCAGAACTTTGTGGGCCTTACTTAAAGCCATTTCTATTCCCCTAAGTTAGACTCTGTACTTCACTTTGCACTCCATAGTGGCGGAGTTCCCCCTTTTTATGGATGCATGGGCAGAGCCATGTTGTCATATTGTTATGACATAGGAGAGAAAAGGGACTGTGGAAGCACATGACCAGATATCTCTCCAGTGTGCTTCCACAGTGATGTGGTCATGTCCATAGCATTGGTTTTCCACCACCCTTCTCCTCCGCAGACCACACAACCCTCCACCCTCCACTGGAGCACTGTTTTGTTTCCACCTATCATTAATGCAGTTGCAGGTGAAACAAAAGAGGCCACTTTGCCCAAGATGGCCACTGTGAGGTCATTTTACATGCATGAGCATCGTGCATGCACACTTCTGTCACAGCAGCCATCTTGGGCACAGTGCAAGTACGGCATCAGTCATGGCGGGAGCTCCGAGTGCTTTCAATTGGACTCACCACTCTGAAGCAGCCATGTTGGCTTTGGCCAGATTTTGTTTTTACTGTGCTCTAACTGTTCCAGCGTCACTCCTTAGCCAGGAAAGAGTAACAGGAAAGTCTGCACAAATGGAGCCTCAAACAAAAAGAATAAATTGCAGTACCACGCCCTGAATCACTCTTCTTCATCATAATAGTCACAACACAATTCTTTTTCACTGTCAGAAACAGAAAAAATGTCCTTCTTGAACAGGAAAAAAAGGCTGCTTATGAAAACATTTTATTTTAAACAGCAAATCTGTTTTAACTGTCACATTGTTGCTTTTTGGTGGAATAACAGCTGGTAATTTATTATTTGACTGCAAACACTAAATACATTAATATATGTCAAACAGACAGTTTACTTGTCAGACTCTAATAAGAAATCAAATCTCTCTCCCTGAGTATCCCCTTTGTCTCTCTCTCTCTGCCGCCCCAACACACAACTAGTGGTCAAAGCCCCTCCACTAATGACTTACAAAGGGGAAAAAGAGCTTCAACAGAAAAAATTTTATAAAAATACAGAAATTGTAGACAGAAAAAAAATTCAGACACCACTACAACCTTTACTACAAGTCTGTAGTAAAAGTAATTGACCAAAACAATTTTTGTGAGGTTTTGTATGCAGTTTAATCAACAAAGAACACAGCAGAGTACCTCCTTCTCTTTCTAAGCTCAGTGAATCACATGGCTACATTCTGGATGTGGAATGCAGCCACATGACTCATTTCGCAGGATGGGGTCTACATGCAGAAATCTATTCCACAGATATATATTTCCATGAATAATGATGCACATAGTCACATGGGTAAATTTGGGATATGGAATGCAGTCACATGACTCATTTCGAGGAAGTCTACATGAGGAATTTTATTCTGTGGATATATATTTCCATGGAATGGTATTCCATGGATAACAATGCACTTTTGGCTACTTAAGAGTGAGCAGAACATAAATTTAACACACGGAGGACAACATTCATGATTATATTATGCAACATCAAGCCTGAAACTGTTAAATTATTGTGCTTTGTATGAAATTTGATGTGTTTTACGTGTAGTCAATGTAAAATCATTGCAGAATTTTTCCACAGAATATACATATTTTTGTGGAATATTATTCCACAGTAATGGAATTAGAACATGTTCCACAGTAAAAAAGCCACAGAATTTTGCTGTTCTGCTTTCAACAAAAAATATGAAATTTAAGTGGAAATTACAGACATTCGGTGGAATTTCATTTCACATGAATTTTGCAGTTCTGCACAGCACCAGTGATAAAGCATTATTCATAGTGGTGCAGTAAGCAATGGTTTTCCATCTATAAGAACATTGAAGAGATGATATGGCAGCATGCCTCTCCAGTGTTGTACCAGCAAAACTGGTAAAAAAAATGAGGGTCCGAAAATTCCCAATAGTGCTTCTGCAAGGCTACTTGATTTTACCTTTCCTGCAAGTACTTCTCCAGTCAGAAGTTAAGCAGATGTTGGGAGTGTTGAGCCCTACTGAAGGTTCACCTGGTGAAATGGAGTTGGCAGACATGGCCATGGCTGTGCTGGAATATCAAGGCGCTGAGCAACTCGACAAAACGCTCACAGGATCAAATTGATTCCAAGCTTGACAAAACAGAGGCAGTGCTGAGCTGCATAAATGCCTGACCTGAAACCATTGAGAGGACCCTGAATGCCTGCAAACAGCTGCTGTTCAGAGGTACAGTAGGCTCTCGGTGGTTATTAATATTAGAGATGTGGTGACTTGAAAGCATGACATGGAGACTTTGAAAAAACATCCCATAGTAAACAAACTTTAGATTTTTAAGCTGTTTTGGCACGAAGGATAAAACTACTTTAGATCTTTAAGAAACCATATTTATTGAGTTGTTGTCTTTTCCTGAGACTAAATTACTGGATGTAACATAAAAACATAGAAACTGACCGCAGATAAGGACCGCTTGGCCCACCCAGTCTACCCATTTCCCTACCTACTGCAATACTGCAAATCCTACTTGAACTCTGGCTTTTATCCTCTCTTTCCTACTGCTAGGGTTCCCCTGTGCCTATCCCATGCATTCTTGAATTCTGTACCAATTTTGCCCCCACCATCTCCACTGATAGGCTGTTCCATGCATCCACCACCCTTTCCCTGAAAAAATATTTTCTCACGTTAC
Organism: Neoceratodus forsteri; assembly: GCA_016271365.2. NCBI lineage: Eukaryota > Metazoa > Chordata > Ceratodontiformes > Ceratodontidae > Neoceratodus > Neoceratodus forsteri. The sequence continues at coordinate 1,784,844,607 of CM057449.1, forward strand.
CCCAGAGTCTGTACAGTGTATAAGGCATATTATAGTTAGAGGAAGAAGTAAATAAATAAAACTGAGCAAACAATGGTATCCTCCTTTGAACAAACAATCTTGGCTAAATCTCTGTTGAGTATGTCACAAGAATCGACCTTAATGAGCTTTATGTTTGACATGGATAGGGACCAAGTACTTTATGTAGCTGTTCATTCCTACTTTTTGTAATAACTTTGCTATCAATGTATTATCAATTGCTGTATTTTATTCCTTTGTACCCAGTCCCCTTGGTTGCACCTGGAAGCAAGCTTCTGCTCATGGTGCCATTCCTGGTAACCAACTTTTAAATAAATAAATACATGTAGCTGTGTAATGATCATGTCAAGACTCTGCCCAATTGATAATTTTTTTGCACACCAGATGATTTAATGACAAACCATCAAACTCACTACTTATTACAAGGGATGCTTTTTTAACAAAAACACCCCCTTGCCACCTGGGTAGTTCAGGCTTCAGAGTTAGACTTTTGTCGTTGATGTTGTCATTTATATTTTTAGCTACTGTGAGACAATGTAATGCATTTACCCACTTTGATACCAATTACCTCTTCTGTATGTTATACCTGGACCACAGGTGAAAGTCTGAGCAATAATGTACAAACAAAAATATTACTTTTATTAACATGACCTACTGTAAACAAACCTAAAAATAAGCCGGTGCATATTTAGCCTGTACAACACCTGCAAGTATTTTAAGGGATTACTTTAACACTGTACTCAGAAAGGCTCATAGCAATGTATAAGTCTCATTTCCTGTAGTACACTTGAATATTTCTTGGTGGTTTACAGGAATGAATCTTGATATGTCATAAAAGGGGGGTCCTGCATATTTTTAGTGAGGTCAAAAGAGATAGATGAACCTTCTAATTTTAATTGTCAAAAAAATGTATTCTAACCCACCAGTGTCCATCTGGACTTTCCACTGGTTTACTTTTCAGACTTATTTTGCTTAATAAGAACCTAGTTTATCAACTCAAAGTTCAGCAGGAACATCTGCAGTAAGTATTGTGCAAATGGAAAGGCCAGGAGCTAACTGTCAGATGTTGACAGACATTATTCCCACCAGCTCCCTAACTGTCATAAGCAGCCTGCGTGATATATAATGACAATAGCATATACTGAAATAAGCCCCCAGTGGAAACCAGAATGCATGCCAGAGTGAAGGATGCTGTCATTGACAAGCACCCTATGGACATGTACTACTGATGAGAAACATTAACACAGCACTCCTGATCATCCCGTAGATGTAACATAATGTGTGTAACTAGTGCCCCATAAGTACACACACTGGTACAAGCTACTTTCCTATTATGTCCATTGTAAGCATACTAGTAACATGCATGCATACATTCTGTTGCATTAGTAATTTAGTACAATAAATTATTTACATACAAACAACACTATTTTTGAACTTAGGCACATACACATAAATAAGCAATGCAAATTAGTGTATGATACTATTGAGCCCTGATGGACCACTAGATACAGACTATAAAAGCCCCTTCTCTGACTTAGGCTGTATGGGCCATCGCAATAATGCCTGCCTGCACTGATCCACAGTCATTGGTAGGTCACATGCTTACTAACGTACTTAATAGAATCACTACATATTCTCATGCAGTTGTTTGTGGGATGGTAGCATTGACTGTGATAACAGCAAAAGATGCCTTATTGGTACAATTTATGCAACTAAGCTCCACCTGCAATTCAAGCTCAATTCATGTATTAGCATGGCACACAAACACATTGTCATCTCATTACACTGCACTAGTGACTCTGATGCCACCTGACAAAGAGTTACGACTGAAAGCGCAAGGGCAGTTTGTGGTGTGCGGTGTATGTCTGTGCTCTCCTCATGGTATTGGCGTTAAACCTTTTGAACTGCATTTTGAGTGTGGAGTGTCAATTTTTCATGTTCATGAGTTTAGACTCCTGGTTTTTGACTCTGTACAAAGGCAGTTTCCCTCTTTACAGATGTAGACATGTCTGTATTCTGAGCTGTAGGACAGACATCAACCCTGATGTGAACAGATGCATAGCCATTTTAGCATTTTTGCAATGTGCATACCAGATCTTTCTGATTATGACATTGCAATTGCTATGTCACAGATGTGATGCCATGAACTGGTGTTGTTACTGACTCCCCTCACTGTAGAATAATGAACAGAGAGCAGAGATGTGGTCAGTGGCTACAGTTCTCCCTGGTAAGGTAGACAGGTCTTGGTCCACACATGACCCAACTGACAACAGAGGTCAGTGTACAGTATGTCCTGCTCTGTTGTCATGCATGTAATGGCTAGTTGTATGTGACATGGTTAGCTGCAGTCACCTTGTTACAGCTGCATGATGTGTGCCAATTGGAGATGGCAAGATGTAGTACAGTGCATATACTGTACAGATGCAGGTTCTGTACAGCTTCTGTTGTATTGGGTGAGACAGAGCAACACCTACTGGGCTGTATCCCTGTGGGTGGTTTATGGTAGTCATACCAATCAGTGACCTGCAAGAGTGGTCTCAAGAGATGGGTCGCAGTTGTACAGTACCTTAGTACCAATAGATGCTTATGCTACATGCCACTTATGTGCCTGTCCATCTATCCATGGAGAGATTTAGAAGGAGGTGATGAGGGCAGGCTCAAACCTTCCAGTGCTGGCTGAAGACACAGCTGGTAGCAGCACATTCCCTCCTATTCCTTGATTCACAGCAGGCTGTAGCAGCTCAGCAAAAGAGATCACTCCAGAAAAGGGCATTAGAGGAAGATTCAAATGAGATATTCATAAAGAATAGGTGAGGTGCCACCACGACATATGTGCACTCAGATCCGTGAAGGATATAGTACATCCTTCAGTCTAGCCAAAAAAGTGATCCCAACATATTCCCATGGGTTTAATGAAAGCAATGCAAGCTACCTGACACCACAACTGAGTATGGGGATGAAGTGCATTGCCTCTGGAAGGAACATATGGTTTACCATCAAGTGGCTTAGGAAAAACAGGCGGCACAAGCTGAGGAACACCCATACCAGAGCTTGTGAGGTCAGATCAGGTTATTGAGGTCCAGACCAGAGCTGCTGAGTGCCAAGCAGAAGCCTTTGAGGCATGTGCCAGCATGCAGCAGAGTATCAATCAGTTACATCAGTCAGTTATGAGGTGCCTAGGCCCATTAGATGTCTTTACTACTGCTGCCACCACCTGTTATCTCTTTCAACTACAATAACCAATTACAAAGGAGGTAGCAGTACCATAATAAACCACTTTGTCCCAGGACAGCCAGTTCTACCTTCAGCATCACTTGAGGGGGGGTAGTGGGGATTGTGATGGTGGACAGAGACAAGGAATCTATAAATTTAGTAGGGAGTGAGATGTACTGTGGGCAGTTATGGTGTTGCCATGTATAACAAGAAAATGGCCACTTTATAAGATACATTTCTGTTTCTACGTATTGTGATTATTTTCTTATGCCCATAAATATTTTACATCCGTTAGTTGTTTGTCATTCAGTTGTGCTTGCATGCTTGCTTGCTTACTTACTTGGAGTCTGATGTACAGGTGTGGTGACAGAGGACTGGAAAGTGGCCAAGCGTAGTCCCCATCTTCAAGAAGGGGGCAAGATCAGACCTGGTCAACTCCTGACTGGTTGGCCTGACTTTAGTGCTGGGCAATTAGTCCTGGAATCTGTTGTCAAGGAAAGAATGCTGGAGCACTTTGCTGAGGCCAAGGATTGCACTCCTTTTCAACAGCACACAAAACAAAACAGTGCACCCAAAAAGTGAAGATCCCAAGTAATTTATTTTGTGCAAAATACAGCAGGAAATCAAACCAATACACCAGCACTTCATGGAGCTCTGCCTCTGTGTCATGGAGTGATGTCAGAACTGTGGCTCTTAAAGTGACAGTCTTAAATTTGACAGCATTAGCTTTGCATATTATTATAAATACACAAGTGTTGGAGCTTCAAAGAGAGCAGACAGACAGGGTGAAGGGGTGAGGAGGGAGGTGAGATTGTAAGGGAGCGTACCAAGCCAGAATTCCAAAATGAAGGTGGTACCATGAGAAAGGAAGCTAACTTTGAATGAGGAAAAGGACAGCTGAGATGACAAGGAGCTGTGGTGAGAATGAGGCAGGGGCAGTTCAAGGTGAAACCACAGAATAAGTTGAAGAGTGGTCCAGTCTGTCTAGGGTGGACTGGAGGCAGCACAGTAGACCATGTTCCTATAGTCAAAGACTGGGAGGGTCATTTTGAGGATGATCTATCCTTGGGAGGGGGGTACAGGTTTTGTTCTGGTACAGTATAGAGCACCAAGTTTATGGAGGAGTTCGGAGTGGATTGCAGTGTTGTGCTAAATGTGGAATTCTACTGGTGAAAGTCCCAGTAGAATGGCAGTTCTTCTAAGCTTGGCAGAATTTCTTGGTGAATTCCACGAAGTAAACTGTGATTTTTCAAAGTGAATCATATTTTCATGTGAACTGGATTTTTTTCTTAAATTGTATAAACATGTCCTGGGGGAAACTGTGGAAACTGGAATTTTGTCATTTTCCACAGAATTCCAAATCTAACAGTAGAATTACATGTCTTCAATTTTCAAAGAGAAAAAAAGGCCACTTCACAATACTGCAGTGAGTTTGCAGTATGACTATAAACTCAAGGTGCCTATCCAGTCAGATGCCAAGATATTTGAAGGAGCATCTCTCCAGCTGGGAAGCACTATTTTAGTGATGTGGCATTTGGCATCACACAGTATTTGTGCATTTGACGGAGTGGAACCCCATGAATTTCACAAAGGCATTCCACAAATGGTCAGTTGGGAAACTGCTTGTGGCATGCACGCAGATGAGCCCCTCCCCTAGCATAAATGTTAAAGGGGAATTTTCATCAATGTACATGTAAAACCACGTGACCTATAGGGCTCTATGAGCTAAAATGCACAGACCATACCTTTTTAAACACTTTAGCTGTTGAAATCTGTAAGATTATCTGGTTTATCCTCTGAACCTGTATTCGCCATTACTGTCCAAGAGTCTACCACGGACAGCCCTCTGATGACGCGACTGACAGGCTAAGCTGCGGAAGATGTGTCAGTATAGTTGCTGGAAAATTGTGACAGATATGAAGGACATATTTAGTCTTCTAACACTGGTACAGATTGACTGATGAAAGTGGAGGAGGATTGTGAGAGATATCAGGAGAAACAAAGGGAGGCAGAGAAAGCAGTTAGGAGCTCAAAGGCACAAATGGAGGAGAGTATTGCCCACTCAGTAAAAAAGGGGGATAAAACATTCTTTAGGTATATAAGTGAGAAAAGAAAGACCAAAGTAGGGATAGTAAGGCTAAAAGGAGAAGGAGGGGTTTGTGTAGCAAAGGACCCAAAAAAGAAGAAATATTGAATGAATACTTTTGTTCAGTATTTATGGAGGAAGAGGTAGGTGATTAGCCACAGATAAGGGACAAGAGCATTAAAGGAAGGGAGATGGACACTATTCCTTTTACAGAGAAGAGAATCCTCAGGGAATTTGCACAACTAAAAGTGGACAAGGCAATGGGGCCCTACGGGGTACGCCCTAGAATACTGAGGGAGCTCAAGGAGGTGCTGGCTGCACCTCTGACAGCCCTGTTCAACCAACGGTATCACTAGATATGGTAGGGGGTTTCCAGGGGACTGGAGAAGGGCAGATGTGGTCCCACGACACAAAAGTGGTAATAGGGAGGAGGCAGAAAAATGCAGGCCTGTCAGCCTGATTTTGGTGGTGGGTAAAGTAATGGAATCATTACTGAAGAAAAGGATTAGGGAATACCTTGTAACCAGGGCATTGCAGGATCCAAAGCAGCATGATTTCACATGAAGGAGGTCTCGCCAGACAAACCTGATCAAGTAATTTGACTGGGTGACCAGGGAAGTGGGTCAGGACAGAGCAATGGATGTGGCCTAACTGGATTTCAGTAAGGCTTTCAACACTGTTCCACACAGAAGACTGGAGATCAAGCTGGACAGCCTAGAAGTGGGTCCAAAAATAGTAACGTGGGAAAGAAGTTAGCTAAGTAACAGGAGTCAAAGGGTGGTGGTAAATGGTGTACACTCTGAAGAAGGCAAGGCGACCAGTGGAGTGTCACAGGGGTCAGTACTAGGCTCGGTCCTCTTCAATGTCTTTATTAGTGACATTGCAGAAGGGCTGGAAGGGAAAGTATGCCTGTTCATGGATGACACACAAATCTGCAACAGAGTGAACACACCGGGGTTGGGGGATGAGGGATGATCTGAAAAAGGCTGGAAGAATTACTGCTAAATTGCTTATTCTATGGCACTAGAAAGGCAGTTGGGTACCCTCGCAGTTAGAATGGATACATGAATTTAATAAGACTTTAAATGCCGGAAAAGCAGTTGCATCTGCAAATCACGTGGGGCACTTGTTTCAGACTTGCTGGCTCCTCTTCTCTCTTTTTCTTCTTAGCAAAGAACAGTGAGTAAGCACCCTATTGCTTATTGGACTTTTTGCTATTATTTAGGATCTTGTGGCTTTTTATTGAATTGTAAAGTTAGTTTAATTGTTTTTTCTCCATAGACATATTTGGTGAATTGTTCATAATTCTACTTGTACTTATGTCTTCATGCATGGGTTTGGGGGGGGGAGTAGTTAGGAAGTTTTAGTAGGAGTTTGTTTGTTGTGAATGATTTGTGTTTTGGGGTTTATGTAAGTTAATTGAACATCTTGTTCATTTTTCCTTTTCTTACTGTATGTTGTTCTTGTTAAAACTTAATAAAGCTTATTCAATTGCAAAAAAAAAGAAAAAGCTGGCAGACTGATCAAGTGTTTGACAACTAGGTTTCAATGTAAAAAAGTGCAAAATTATGGACTTATGTCACAGAAACCCGAGGGCAACGTACCAATTGGGTGGGGTGGTATTGACAACCACAAAACAGGAAAGGGACCTGGGGTAATCCTTTCTGATGCCCTGAAGGTAGCCAAGCAGTATGATAAGCCAGTGGGGAACACTAGCAGATGCTCGGGTGCATAGGGAGGGATATCACCACCAGAAAGAGGGAGGTAGGGTTACCCCTGTATAGATCACTGGTGAGGCCCCACCTCGAGTACTGTGTCCAGTTCTGGAGGCCCCATCTCTGGAAGGACATAGATAGGGTGGAAGCAGTACAGAAGAGGATAGCCAAAATGGTGCAGGGCCTGCATCAAAAGCCCTATGAGGAATAACTCAAGGAACTAAACATGTACTCTCAAGAGGAAATGATGGAAGGGGGACTTGATAGAAATGTTAAAATACCTCACAGGTATCAATAAGGTACAAGTTGGTACCATATTACATAGAAAAAGATGCTCAAGGACAAGGAGTTATGCTTTGAAGCTGGAGGGAGGAAAACTCAGAGGAGATGTGAGGAAATATTTCTTCGCAGAAAGGGTGGTGGACACATGGAACAGCCTCTCAGTGGAAGTGGTGGGTGCTTAAATGGTAACAGGATTCAAGCATGAATGGGATAGACACAAGGAGATCTTAGAAATACAACAAGGGGGGAGACTGCAGATTGAATAGGGTCTGCGGTGGTACAGTAGGTAGGGAAAAATTGAGCAGACTAGGTGGACTAAGAGGTCCTTATCTGCTGACAACTTCTATGTATGACTGTATAGACCAGTTCTGGTCACCAGTATATGGAAGTGACATTGAATATGTCTATAGGGTCTGGCACAGAGTTGCAAAACAAATTAGAAGCTTAGACGACAAGACCAATGAACACCTTGTAGCTTGAACATACTCAAATTATTCAGCCTAGAAAAAAGAATTCTGAGAGGGGACCTGATTATGGTTTCTTAATACTAAAGGGAATGGAAAGGATAACAATATAGAGAGGTCAAAGGGTTACTTTAAGAACAGCTCTCTGGGGCTGACCCAGTAGCACAGCAGAAGCACTGGCACTTGTTACTCTGGTGACTGCATTTGGGAATGAACGTGGATCATTGTGGGCCGCTAAGGGGAGGTAGAACTGAGCATCCCAGGGACTGCTGTCTTTCCTTGGGTAGGGGGATGCTGCTCCTGATGTGTAACTGCTTACTAGTGAAGCCCAGATGGTAGTGCAGTTGGGTGCACCAGAGGAGAAGAGTCACCACTGTGTGCCTGTCATGATTGTGCACCATTGCATGCATGCTCATTTGTGTCATTGCATGCCAGCAGCCCATGGAGAAAATGGAGGTTAGAGGACAAAGCTGGGCTGTCCAGTCCGCCAAAACAGGCTCTTGCACAACAGACACAGCTGCCCACTCACCACATTGTGGTCCTGGGTAAGTGGTGGATAACTAGTAAGTCTGTGAGAAGGTCAATGACTAGGCTGGGGGTGCCAGCTGGCAGACTCAGGGAGAGAAACGGCTTGGTTGAAAAAAAAGAAAACCTCTTTTTTTTTTTCAGAGAGACTGTTGTGTTTGAGACACCTGGGGGTTCATGTATGCTGTACTGTAACAGGGTTAAGAAAGCATTGGATAGGTATAGAGGAACTTTAGTGATAAGACAAGGGAGGGGGAATAAGCCAGAGATCAAGTAGGGCTGCGGTGATACAGTAGGTAGGGAAAAATGGGCAGACTAGATGGGCCAAGCAGTCCTTATCAGCCGTCACATTCTATGTTTCTATGCTGTTCCACAGCCAAGTTAAAATGTTCCTGAACTGTTCATGAATGTTTGTAAATTCTCCTCATGAAGGTTAATCAAATGTGCCATCAAACTGTTTCATGCAAATTCATGAATTGTGCATGAGCATTAAATAACACTTCTGTGTTCTTGAATATTCATGAGCATAAAGGTTCATAAACTTGCATGAAAGTTCCCGAAACTCCTCCACTAAACGTTTACGGATAAAGTCCATCAATATTTTTGATGACCAGAATTACCCTGCTTTTATAATGTAGGTTAATTTATCAAGTCGACCCTGCTTTAGCCCTAGTCTCAAATGATTTTTGCCCAATCTACAAATTAAATGGGAGACAGATCCATTCAACCCTTTCTTGTTTTATAACATGGATGTTTTCAAAAACATATCTTAAAAACAGTTTCCTATTTTCTGTGGTGGATTATTATCAATTACTCCTTCCCTTCCCTATGGAATACCATGCAAAGCTCCCTAAAATGTTATACCCTCCCTGGTCCAATCACCTTCAAAGCAATGTTAACTGACTACCTGATTGAAACCTGCAACTGCTTTAGGCGACCGAGCTCCTTTAACCGCCAACACTTTCTTTGAGCTATTGGACTCTTAGCTACGCTTAGCTCCCAAGTTATAGGGCACCCAGCACTTGTACCTTCCTTCTCATTCTCTCTCTCTCTCTCCCCCTCTCTCTCTCTTTCTCTCCTCTCTCCTCTCTCTTCTCTCACTCTCTCTCTCCTCTCTTCTCTCCCCTACACCTCAACTGATTATGCTGTCAGCCTACACTGAAGCATGTGTATGGGTACCAACAATCCAGTAAGTCCCGAGAAGTTACTCCTGACTACCTACCCTACATCCTTTTCAGTGCTGACCTTTGTTTAGCATTGTACTTCCAGAATTTTCTGGCCAGTCACCTCTTGTATCAGTACAATGGCTTGTGCAGCCACTTACTCTATCTATCCTCACCCCTCTCTTCCTTACCTTCCTCTCTCTCTCTCTCTCTCTCTCTCTCTTCCACCTCCTCTACCCAGGCCTGATTTATAATACACATGCTGATGATTTTCTGACTCTACCAATCTGCTTGTAATACTGTCATCTGATATATTATTACCTATCTGATATTCCACATGTATTTTTGTACACATGTTATTGATTTACTCTCTCTTCCAATCTACTGTAATACTGTCATCTGATGTGATATCCTGCATGTATTTTTGTGCTTTGTCTACCCTTGCCTGTAACCTGTCAATGTCCAGGACCACCTTGAAAATGAGCTTGCTCAATGGTGTCAACACTTGGTTAAATAAAGTTTGATTGATTGATTATAGACTTATTGTTTATTATGCAGCCAATGAAACTCTCATTTCCAAGCTGCGAGTAGCATACAGTATAACAGCATTTGTACATTTATAATCAACCTGTCAAGATGTACTCGTCATCACTGTGATCTATATTCTGCTGCTGGTTGTTTTTCCGTGGAAAACAGATTCACATTTAGCTTGGCTTTACTAATACAACACATTTTCTGGGTATACTCCCTTTATCAATCTCATATTTTTTCAAGATCAATGCATATTCGCATGATACTATATCTGTCCTGTTTAGGCAAAATACAGCTCCATGTTTTAAAAAATCATATAGTCAGAGATCTCCTTTATATAAGGGCCCACTATATTACAATTATCTGCCAGCTGAGACCAGGAATGCTATCACTGTTCCAATTTTTAAAGGATTATTTAATGATTACCTATGTACAAAAACTACCTATTCATGTTTTGATACTCATTGATTATATTGTACTTGGTCTGTATTTGATTGTGTTTTATTGTTACATGTTAAACTTGTCACTAATGAAAATCGGCACGTAAACCCACTGGCCTACAAGTATAAAAAATACAAATGAAAATTCAATGAAATGAAATCTTTAGCTATTTACAAGGTAAGTTTGTTTCCACGTGCTTTTTACTGCAATTGTAAATTTGATGATTGTGAAATATTGTATAACTTGTGTTGAATGTATGTTTTTTGTACGATGCATTGGTTTGGCCAGAAAAGGGAACATCCCCAGGTGAAAGAATTATGAACTGTTCATAAATGATCATGAATTATTTATGAACAGTTCATGAAATCAACACATGAGTGTTCATCAAGTATGCATTAAACTGTCCATGCGTGTTCAGGAATTGTGTATGAACATTAAATGGCACTCCTGTGTTCATGAACATTCATGAAGATAAAGGTTCATAAAGACCTAGGAAAGTTCACAAAACTCATCCATTGAACTTTCATGGAAGAGTCCATCAATATTTTTATTAACCACAAATATCCTGCTTTTATAATGTTTCATGCATCAGGCAACCCTGGTTTAGCCCTATATTTTCAAAAGAGTTTTGCCCCATGGACAAATCAGAGGCAGACCTGTTCAACACTGTAGTTGTGTAATAAACCCCATGACACCCGAATTGTTTTAAAGGTGAAATGTAACACTTTTTAGACTACAACTTTTCATTATTGGTTGTGTGGTCTTAATATATTTTGGTAATGTCTTTATAATACAAAGATGTCATCATAATTGCCAGAAAGCAGGTGTATTGCACAGTGACTTACCCAATGAGATGGCGATTTCAGCACTAGATGATCAAGTGGTGAACAGGGCAGCAATCACGTGACCATTACATCATTAACCCTGTACCCAGCAAAGTGATGTCAGGACAACACTCATAATGTGAGAGCTTGTGCCCCACATGCTTCACGATCATTTCAAAAGAGACTGTAAACAACATTAATAGTTATCTAGTGTGGTCTGTTTATAGTCTAACATTTGTGTATGTGCTGGTCCTGTTGCTGTAATTTTTAATTGTATGTTTGCTAAAGTGTGACTAAGTGAAGTTTTTCTTGGCAGCATGTATCCTCACCATTACTGACAGAGCTTCTACAGTATGACAATGCTTCTTGTCACTGTGAGACGAGTCTTGAATGCTAATTTTGTGTGTGTGTGTAGAAAAAAGGGGTATTTTGTTTTGTAATGTCTATTGTTGCTCACTTGGAATAATTAAGATAGCTTCTTCACTGTGTGTGATCTATGAGAAACTCCATTTCTAACAGGAGCTGACTGTTTGGTAGAAAACTGGTAATGTGGCAGCTCTAGTCCTCCCTTGTCACTATCTTTAGATCGAGACTGTTCAAACAGACTAATAATAAATTAACACTTTTGTATGTCTTAGACTTGCCTATGTACAGTATATTTTTATGTGACAATTTATGGTCCAGATAGGACAGTATCACATTTCACTTTCTGATAATGGACTTACTCAATGGATGTCAAATGCTTGTGTAAAACAAATGATTGGCAAATCTTTGCATTCAAGGAGCAGATTTCGTGCAATTACTTTTATTGTCATATTCAAACTCTGCAACAACTGAAAAAATGAATGATTCCAAATACAGATGTCATAATGGTTTACAATATAATATTAATGATATAGCAGTAAACATGAAAATGTCCATAAAAACAGATATATTGTTTTTCATAACTGCTATTCACAAATTCAAAGCATGTCCCTTTTAACTGTGGTCTCAAAAAATAAATGCAGCTTGCACCATACGTGTCATCATTCTGCAAGTATTGATAATCTTGGTGTGGATACATACTCAATAATTGTGACTTGAGTTATAAATGCGAGTCTATGTCTCAGTGTCTCTATTCAAGCTACAGTAGTATCACCACTCCAGTTTCATCAGTGAATATATGCTGCATGCTGTGCATATACAGAATGCAATGAATATCAAATAAAAAAATGCTACACAATGATTACTAAAGCTTCTTTTAATAATTATAGATGCACTGAAATATGAGCACTAATTATTTAAATAAATATGAAATTATGGGTATTATTGAACGTGGAACTTGACAGTGCTTTTGTCATATGGTTTGTCATTGCAAACTGTCAACACACATACAAAATGGAGCTGAAATTGTGAAGTTAACTTTATATAACAGCCATATTCATACAGATTCCAAATGAGTTAAAACTGACAAATTAAAACCACATCAATCTGTACTGCATTTGCAGACAGAACAGTACAAACTAATTGAATTCAGCAGCCCCTTATAATGTCTTTTCAGCTAGATTTAATCGGCAGGGAAAAAGTAACTCCTCAACATCAGTGTGTGAATAAATATAAATGTCACTGTCATTAATTTTATTTCAAAACCACATATGGACACTTCCTAAGGATACATGATTGTGACTGAAATACTAGAAGAAAAATCAAATGCTAATTACTTACATCGTCACTGTTCAACCATGGTGCACAGGATGTCTAGCATTCAGCTAGTCGTCACAGAGGTAGTAACATCATCTCTGCCACCTGCTCAGTCTGGCTCAGCTGAGGAGTCAGACAGCGTTCGAAAACCATGGATTAAAAAAACTTAGAAAGGGCATTATAAGCATAACAAAAAACATAATAAATAAATATATGCTCATTACTTCTTTATTTAATATCATGTCCACAAATATGAGTTTTCAATCACTTCACCTTTAACAAATTCAGCATATTCCAGTGAATGTTTTCTTATCATACATTTGTGAATTAGCAACTTACATTAACCTTATCATTTTTTGTTGTTTTCCTTTTGAATAGAATCACTGCTCACCTTTCTTTCATAAATAGAAAGCCCCAATTGCTATTTATATCAGTAGACTCTCTCCCACTTTAAAAATATGGTGAGACTAAATGTTAATACTTTTTAATTGTCTTATAGAACAAATATTTCCCACTCCACAACTGGAAAAATTCTTATTTTGTGAGGCTTTACAACTCTTACACTGGAGAAAACAGTGCATTATGATATGCAAATTCATTATGCTAATTTATGTTTGCCTTGATTCATCATGGTCCTTTAAAGGTTCAGCAACTTCTTGAACTTTGTGTTGATGAACAGTTCATGAACTGAGTGGAAGAACAGTTGGTGAACTTTGATGGATGTCCATAAATCATTCATGAAAATTCATCAAAGTTCATGAGTTGATGAACTTCATTTCAACTAGGATCAGACCCTGTGTAGTTTACATGGGGTGGTCTCTAGTTTCTGACTGAAGGTACTCGGATCATCCAGGACAATAGTTTCATCCCCAGTCACTGTGCACCACTAAGGCACACCAGTTACCCACTTCTGGTAGTATTATCATATTATTAGGTTAGTAGTAGCAATAGAGTAGTAGCAGGGGTGTAGGGGTCAGGTAGTGATATGAGGTTCTGGGGGCTTTGCACCACAAGACAGCATCCTCCCATGTTAAGGCTAGCAACATAGCAGGCAAGATTTCATGGACTGGATTTTATGATGAAATCTCATCTGCTATGTTCACAAATTAGAAATCATAGTGGCTCCTTTACCTGGTTAACAAAAAGAAAAGAATTAACCATGACAGTGGAATTCTTGATCCAGTTTAGTATTACATGTACCTAAACAAAGTCAACAAATATAAACATTTTTGTGTTGTCTTGTGTGCAGGCGCAAGCAATATCTTGCGGTAGTACCACGTTGAGATGAGAGGTGTGTCAGTGTTGACAAATGCAGGGCACGCTTTAGTAGGTGTGTCCTTCATCCCCCAATTAGCGAGCATGCTTGCACTGATGCAGAAATTATGGAAAGTAGCACCAACTTGAAAGAAATCTGCCGCTGCAATCAGAGACAAGCTTGTCATGCAGTGGCAGATGACACACCTCCCCAACGTGCATTTCCTGGTGAAACTTTTCAATAAACATGGTGGCTCCTGCTATCTGCCACACACAGTCCCCATATCAACATTGGGGGTGGACAATCCCCCATGTCACCATGACCTCCCCCACACACACACTTTCTTTGCCAATGGGGCAATTAGCGAGCATGCTAGTGCTCATGCGGAAATTATGGAAGTGCCACCAAGTTGAAAGAAATCTACCACTGCAATCAGAGACAAGCTCGTCATGCAGTGGCAGATGACACGCCTCCCCAACATGCCTTTCCTGGTAAAACTTTTCAATAAACATGGAGGTTCCTGCTGTCTGCCACACACAATCCCCATAATGACACTGGGATGGTCAGTCCCCCATGTTGGCATGTTTCCCCAACCCACACACTTTCCTTGTCAATGGGGCCCAATCCCTGAAAGCATCAGTCCCCCTCCACACACACACACTTTCTTTGCTGATGGGGCCCAATCCCCATCGGTATCAGCCCCACCCAAACTCATGGTGCACACTGGGAGCCCACCCCAATGTGCCCAACATTCCCCCACAGAAAATCATGGGGCACACTGGGAGCCTACCCCAGTGTGCTCAACATTTTTTATTAGTTCACCTGTAAAGAAAGAAGACCGTCCCTCGATGTCCGTTTTTGTTTTTTCCCTGTAAAAAAGAAAACAGTGCCATATAGTCCCCTGCACTCCCCTGCACTCCCCTCCCCCAACCCGCACTCCACCTTCTGTGCACCCCACCTCCCACCCCCACCCCATACTTACCCAGAGGTCCGGTGCTGTGATTGTCTGTGGAGCAGGATGCCTGGACTCTTCAAAGTCGAACTGCAAAATGAAGAAATGCCGGTAAGCTATATAATGGCATCAATGGGGAGGGTAACTGGTGGATATCTCTGCTATTGTTTTAATTTTGCCTAAATTTTCAATATGGGGGTTCTGGGACCCCACCCCACGTAATACATGCTCTGTCATCTCATTATTTGGTCCCAAAAGGTGATTTCACGTTCACTGCTCAGAATTTCCTTTTGGGACTGAGTAATGAAATGATAGTGCCACTGTTCATGAGGTGGGGTCCCAAAAAGCATATGTTGCAAATTTGGTGAAAAAATTCTAACAAATGACTGCATTACTAGCGTGCATTGTGCAGTTTCCACACACACTCATAACTTTGACAATTTTTTGTATTTTCACTCCTTCTTATGAACAGTATAGCTGTTATTTTTCATATCTAGTCCAAAATGTGTTTTCGCACACCTAGTGCACAATGGCACGGTCGCTGTGAGAAATCAACTTTCTGGACAGATTAACAAAATCACAGTGTCACTGTTCATGAGCAGAGGTCCCAAAATACCTATGTTGAAACTTTGATTAAACAAATACCTAAAATAACTGCGTTATGGGTGTGCATTGTGCAGTTTCTATGCATGCCTGTGACTTTACCAATTTTTAATATTTTCACTCCAGATTTTCAACATTGCCATTTTTTTAAACCTCCTCATGAACAGTACGGCTGTCATTTTTCACATCCTGCCGAAATGTGTTTGACCTGTGGCACCAAATGGTGCAGTCGCGTTTCAAAATCACCTTTTGGGTAACAAACTGATATTGCCACTGTTCATGAGGTGGATCACAAAAAGCCCATGTTGAAAATTTGGAGTGAGTATACCAAAAAATGTCTGAGGCATTAGGGTTTCCAACCGTAACGCCCCACCCTGTAGAGACTGATGGGCATCAGGGGTGTGACTTGGGATCGTCAACTGTAATGCTCATATCATTCCACCCCCACTCTGCAGCCAGTAACAGGCATTAAGGTGTGCCTTGGAGTCTTTGGCCCTAAAGTTCACCCCATTCTCCTATACTGTACCCATGTCAGTGTATTTCCTTATGGAATGGGGTGAGCGTAAGGCCCGAAGACCAGAAAGCACACCATGACACTTGGTGTCTGCAGGGTAGTGTGAGGTGAAATGGCATGAGCGTTATGGCTGATGACCCAAAGGCCCATCCCAATGCCTGTCAATCTCAGCAGGGTGGGGGTAGGGTTGGCATCAGTTCAATACTTCATTGCCATTCCTATTATGCATCTCTCTAACTCCTGCATTACCAATGCCAATGCCGGCAAGACAACATTCGGCATTGACAAATGCTTGTTAAAGAAAGTATTTATACAACACACAGAAGTGAATAACACTCCTGCAGTTTATGAACTATATAGCTAACTAATGGATTTAGTAAAGAGTTTACAGTATTAGTGCATACAGTATCTATAAGAAGATAATAAGGCATTTTTAAGTTCATAAAATAATTTTTTTTATTAATATGTTGCAATACTTTTCTCTTTACATCACATTTTTTTACAACAGTAGAATTGGGAAGGTACATCAGGTATAGGACACATGGGTACACTGATGAAGTAAACATGCAGCAGCTTTGATTTTTAGAATGAGTAACAGCATGTCTCTGAGACTAAACAAGATCCCTTACGTGGGCGGTCGCGAGGCAGAAACAGCTTTTGATGTCCTCCATCTTGTTATATAAGGCTCAGTCTTGCAGGTGCTGCCTTAAGCAGAATCTGCCTGTATTTGTTACAGGAGTGGAAAAAGTTTTTTTTAATTTTTTTTAGATAAGATAGGTGGGAGTAAGTTGTGGTGAAACTTGTCTGAACTGATGATTTCTTATTGACTAAAGGACAAATCTGAGACAAGCCATAGTAACCCACATTTAAGGGGCATATAAAAGAACTGTGTCTTGCCCTGTTGTTTGGGGAGAGGGGTGATAATTCTGGCCCAGGGCCTCAGATAGTTGATTACTGGAGGTGGGAATGAGTCACATTTCTGACTGAAGGTTGGTTTTGGCTTGTTGTAAAAGATTTATTCCTGCAGGTGCTGCCTTAAGCAGAGTCTAGCTGTACTTGTCACAGGAGTGAAAAGGCTTTGTTTTGTTTTTGAGACAGCATCGGTGAGGGTATGCTGTGGTGAAACTTGTCTAAATTAGTATGTTTATTACTGACTGAGGGGTAAATCTGAGATAAGCCACAATAACCCATATTTAAGGGTCATATTAAAGAATGGTGTCTTGCCCTGTATAGTTGAAGACAATGATATGGACAGATATTTCCAGATATTTTGAGACATGTCTAAAGACATTCTGTCTGGTGGCTCACCAGATTCAGACTAGCCCACCTGGATACCTGGAAATTTCCAAGTGGGCGCCCTTTTTTTGGGTGCCTGGCCACTTTCAAAACTCTGAAAATCTTTGCATTTATCATCTATTTCTAATTAATTGAGGTATTTTTGGCACTGCATGTCACTGTGAGATGCAAATACAGTGCTAGTGTATCACATTGAAGTGGAATACTGATATGAATGTGTCACCCTGTGGTCTGTCCTATTCATTTTCCAGCGGTGCTCCTGTAACAACTTTCCCGGTAGGTCCCCTGTACCCAATTCTGACTCTGTGGCTTACAGTGGTACTGCAGGTAGGCATGAAATTTCTTTAGGGATATCACAGACATTTCAGGAAATATCTGACCATGTCTTTAGCTGCAACTATAGTTTTGGGGAGGGCTGATAATTTTCTGGCCTGGGGCCTCAGCTACTTGACATTTGGATGTGGGACTGAGTCACATTTCTGATTACAGGTTGATTTTGGCTTGCTGGCAAGACTAACCAGGAAGCTTATACTCTGGGATAAATTTGAGTACTCTCCCAGCATGTCCCATCATGCTCATGTTCCATCTCTTCACATGAGCAGGGCTGGAGCATTTGCCTTAAGGCATCTGTAAACATCTGCAGATAGTCCCCTCTCAACAGGACACTCGGCAGGGGGCCACCATACCAATGAGTTCTTTCTGATCTGATAATCTAGCTAGCAAGGGTAAGTTCACTACATATTCAGTGTTTAAACTACTCCTATAAGTCAGATGCATAGATATCCTGAGCATGGAAAATAGAGTTATATTAATTCGTAGCTGGCCAGGTTGCTAAGATGGTGTAACTGTGCTGAATTTGCTTGTGATGTAACCTAGCCTGAATACTGGCGAAACATTGAAAAAGGTACAGTGAAGACTATTGCAGTGTCAAATTTGACATTGTCACTGTAAAGGTCTCACTGTACACTCACACCGGTTCCGCTGGTGTTTCACCGTCTTGCAAATCAACTCCACCTTAGCCCACAGTGATTTTCTGCCAGGCGAAATTTTGCCCCTTGAAGTTTTGCCCATTGATGTTGGGGATTTCAACAACTCCATTGTCAAAGTGACTTGGAGGAACCACCATAGCCTCACCCTGTCTAAAGGACCTCTATATAGCTAAGTCAAATGCATACATATCCTGGGTGTGGAACATAGAGTTACATTAATTCATAGCTGACCCGGGTTGCTAAGTTGGTGTAACTGTGTTGAACTTGCTTGTATTGTACCATAGCCTCACCCTATCTAGGGGACCTCTATGTACAGCTAACCTGTGTGGTTAGGTGTGCTTTCAAAGTTCACTGGTACTGTACCATAGCTTCACCCTCTTTAGATGGTCCATACATTTATTTATTTTATTTAGTTTTTGTTGACCGGGTAAGTGCACTAGACAAATCCTACCTATTTTCAGGCACGACCCGGGGAGGGGGATACAGATGAATGCTAACTGACCTTGAACCAGATGAAACTGTTGGTGGTGTTTTTAGTGAATGAGGGAAATTTGGCCAGGACACCGGGGAAATTCCCCTACTCTTTTGATAAGTGCCATGGGATCTTTAACATCCACCTGAACTACCACCAATCCAGGCAGATGGGACCTCGGTTTAATGTCTCATCCGAAAGACGGCACCTCAGAAGTGCAGCACCCCTCTCATGCTGCACTACAGTGTCAGTACTGGGATATTAACCCAAGTGCCAGATGTGGGAACTGAACCCACAGCCCTCTGATCTCCCAGCTTCAGAGGCGAGTGTGCTACCTACTGAGCCACAGTATATATAGCTAACCTGTATGGTTAGATGTGCTTGTTAAGTTCACATGTACTGTACCATTGCCCCATTTTATCCAGGGATCACTTTATACAGTAGCTAGTCTGTATTGTTAAGTGTGCTTGTTGGTTTTATGTGTGTCTTGTGTCTAGATTACCCCTATAAAGCTAACCTGTACTGTGAGTGTGCTTGTTAGGTTTGCATGTGTTGTATCATAGCCCTACCCTATCTAGGGACTCCAATTAAGTTAGCCTGTGCTGGTACTGAGTGTGTCAAATGTACTCATAACAATTGCTGCTCTAGCCTAGCTGGGTCACTGTACATAGGGTAGGCCAACCTAGTTCCAGCATAAGGGTACTAGAGAGGTAGGGGGAAACTGGTTACTATCAGAAGTCTAAGGGTTATCATAAGGATCAGTAGAGGAGCAAATCAGTTGCAGGGACTGGGAAGCACTCTTCTGGAGGAGGGTACACTGTCCCTTCTGTAGGACCTTTGCAGAGCTCCTTGCTCAGCTGGTAGCAGTGAGGGAGGAGCTATCTGTCCTGTGGCACCTGCTCAGATGGAACCCACAGCCCACATCACCAATCCCCCTGAGGCCCAATGGTCTGGTGGTGGAGAGTGGTGGGGAGGGGGAAGGGCAGCAGGGGCAGCCACAAGGAGGTCAACCAACCCCACATCTTCCTGACAGAAAATCGCTTTGCATCCCTGGAGAAGATTCAGGCACCTGACTCCACCTTTGGGGACTCTGAGTCAGTTGGGGGAAATGGGATTGACCACCTGGTAGCACCCAGGAATAAGAGTAAGAAGAAGACAGCTAGAAGAGTCTTAGTGGTCAGAATTTCTATGATCAAGGAAGAAGAGAGGGTGGTGGGGGATGGTCAGTAGGGATGGGCAGGTACTAAAATACCCGACCCCCAAGACTACCCACAGGTACCTTGAAAATACCCTAAAAATACCCAGATAAAACACAAGTAGTCTGGTCAAGTTGGGTAGTTACTATCCGACCCTTTCTACTACCCGATTACCTGACTCTGACCATAACAAAAATCATGAACGCATGTCTAGGAATGTTACACTGTTTGTTAGGTGCCCCAAGCCACTATACCATGAGGGGCACTGCTGAGGCAGGTATGAGAGATGCAGCTGCTCTTAGCGCGCCTGCTGCTGTTTCCAAAAATGATTCTTATGGTGGGCATTGCTCAGGCAGGCATGAGAGGTGCAGCTGCTCTGACTGAGCCTGCTGATGTGTCTAAAAATTATACCCATGGCAGGCATTTCTGAAGTACGTACAAGAGGTGCAGCTGCACCGATGAGCCTTCTGCTGTTTCCAAAAATTATACCAATGGTGGGCATTACTATCATACGATAAGAGGCGAAGTTGTTCTTAGAGATCCTGCTGCTATTTCCAAAAATTATACCCATGGTGGGCATTGCTGAGGCAGGTACAAGGGCAAAGCTGCTCTTAGCAAGTCTGTTGCTGTTTCCAAAAATTATACCCATGGTAGGCATTGCTGAGGTAGGTAAGAGAGGTGTAGCTGCTCTGATTGAGTCTGCTACTGTTTTTTAAAAATTATACCCATGGTGGGCATTAATAAGGTAGGTACAAGAGGTACAGTTGCTCTGAGTGAGGCTGCTGCTGTTTCCAGAAATTATACCCTCAGTGGGCATAGTTTAAACTTTCATAATATAAAACTGATGACTCACAAAAGAAAACTAAGAGTAGTGTGGCACATGTGGCTGGCATGGTGGCAGTAGTGATGGTTCTATTCATTTTGTACACAACCTAGTCATCATATTCAGTATCACTGTTTGCAGGCTGTTGTTCATGTGCAGGATCAGACTCACATAATTCAGTGTTTGGGACAACTGGGAAATTGCCAGCATTCATTTTGAGAAATGTAAGCCATTCCACATTTGCAGAACATTGCAGTGTTCTGTGGTCAGCGACTATTCCTCCAGCTGCAATAGCTATGCATTCTGAATATACGCTTGAAGGTGGACAACTGAGATACATTATTGCAGGATTTACTAGATCTGGCCATATTGATCTCTTTTGTTTCCAGTAGTGTAATGGCTCTTCCTTAACACCAATCACAGCATGGTGTGCAAAGTACTCCAGGATCATTGTGCTGTGTGAGATGATTAACAGCCTGGCAGATGAACCAGCTGCACTTTCTTAACATGATACTAGTCCATGTTGCTGCAGGTGACTCAGAAGTGATTTTCCTTTCTGACCCTGAACATAGGATGCTCGAGAAGTAGCTGTAGATGTCTTTTCTCTATCTTATGACACTGGTGATTGTAAAGAATTGATAGAGGTGCATTCTGATGGCTTAGCAGGGTTTGACTCCTGTGTAGTGGTCAATGGTGTTGGTAGGGCAATGTCACATTTTGTTAGCAGAAGATCTCTTCAATACTCAATGTATTCCCCTGCAGGAAGGATGGCTTCAGTGTTCCACTTAAAGTGGGGATCTAGCAACATAGCCAACACATAGGTGTCATTCTTAAACATGACATTTAGTCTCTGACCAGTCAACAGTGTGAGACTCCAGTCATCTGCCAGCATAAGAGCGGTAGTGTCTTCTTTTGACTGAAAGTCTTTCTTTTCATCATCAAGGAAAATGTGACAAAATCTGATTTAAGGAAGAATTTGACTCAGAGTTGTACTGTCCGCACTGATATCACATGTGGCATCCTCAAATGGCTCCAGTAAAGTGACCAAAGATTCAAGTAGAGTCCAGCAGCTGGAATTGAGCATGATGTCCACTTTACCTATTTGATCCTGCATGGTATAGTCATGTACAGCTTTTTTTCTGATCAAGAAACCTTTCCTACATGTAAAATGTTGAATTCCAGTAGGTTAGAACTTACTGTTTTAATATATACAATGGTAAGTTTTTTTGACCTCTGCAGCCCTCTCAGGATTTTTCGTGCTTTCTCAGAGTGGCTGAAACGCCCACATATTTTCCCAGCAAGACCTAACAGGTGCTCAACATTCCTGTTTCCATTTAAGAAACTCTGGGTGAGAAAATTTAAACAATGTGCAAAACAAGGTATGTGTTGGAAGTTACTGTCTCTAACAGCTTTGACTATGTTGGCACCATTATCTGACACTATGAACCCTGGAGATAAGGAATTCAGAGTAAGCCATTTCTGGAATTGATTTTGGAGCTCATGCAAAATATTCACAACAGTGTAGTTTTCCTCAAAAGTGGTGACACATAATACAGCCTGCTTCCTACTTCATATGGTAGAGTGGGGATTATTACTTTCTGACTGAAAACTTGCCCAATGAGCTGTAACAGTCATGTCAATAGTTTGGTTACTGGTCCATATATCTGTGGTTATGTGAACCTGCTTTACCTCAAAGAGCTTCAACTGCTTAGTGACTGCACTACACCAAGTCATGCAACTGTGGGACAGCCTTTTTTTGAGAAATATATTCAATAGGGACCAATGTGTTCATGAACTTGAGGAAACCTTTTGGACAACAAAAGGAAAAGAGAGTTGACAATCAACCAACAGCTCTGCAATGGCTTTATTTAACAGCTGGCATGCTGGACACTTGCGAGTAAATTTTGATGTCCTTGCAACACTTTCTTTAATGTTAGTTGAGAATGATGAGATGTTCTTAATTTCTGGGGGACTGTATTTCTCACACCTTTTACGTGGAGTACTACTTTGGGATTTATCAATACTTGATGGTGCCAGAAGAAAACAATCCATGTTTGTCTTGGAAGACTGCAAGGACACATGAAATGATTCAATGTCAGTTCCTGCTTCCAGTTCATTGTCACCATGGTTACCGCCACCACCACCTCCACTAACACCCATACCAACCACACTGTACCTTGTCCAGCCCCACTCAATTGGGTGTTTTGTCTTTGCATATTGTATCATTACTGAAGTTCCAAAATGTCCCACTTTGCCACCATGATTGATCCTCTTTTTGCACAGACTGCATACAACTCGAGAGGTCAATATAAAATAAACTCCACACTAAAGATTTACCTTTTGTCAGGGACCCTGGTTTTCCATTTCTACTGGTAACACCGGTAACAATCACAGAATCCTGCTTGGTTTGCGGATTTTGAATTCTAATACCGGTGCCTCACGGAAATTGCATGTCACTGCACAGAATCTCTAAGATTTCAGCATCTTTTTACATTTTTTTATTTTCTTTTTCTATGTCCCCTTCTCACAGCATCAGTCTCCACTTTTCAGAGATCCCTAGACTGGGTATCCCCTAGCTTCACCCTCAGGTAATGCTCAGAAGCTCCTGTGGGCCTGCCCCATCCTGTCTGGGTTGTAGCCCCTCCAGGTGGGAAGGCAGGGGACCCCAGGTCACCCCTCCACACTCCCTTAGTGTGTGTTGGGTAGCCCAGTGGGTTCCTCATGGAGCTTGGTTATGAAGTCCAGGGGACCTGGGTCCCTTCTGCCAGTGGCTGATGTGGGGTGATTGTTCATGGTTTTCTGGTCTCTGTCCCTGAGGGCACCAGCACTAGAGGAGATCCAAGGAGGTAGATCACATAAAGACAAGCCACTGCTCCAGATCCTGGCTAGCGTCCTTCCCTCCTGATCACTCTGCAGCACCATTGCACCACCACCCATGGTCACACAGGTGGTGGTAAAGCAGCAGGACCTGCAGCCCACCTCCCCGAGGAGGAAAGGGTGCTCGATCCTACTCCCTTGGTCAGACCTCCAGCAACCCGAGTTCACTTCCGACCCTGGGTCACTGGCATTGCAAGCAGTACTGCTACCGCAGTGCCAGCAGGCTGACCCAGACTTCAGCATCTTAAAATGAATGCTGCTGTGCTTTGCATTCTTTCTGTTTTGCTGCATATAGTCAGCAAGGAAATCACCTGCACTGCTTTGTTGTAATCAGCCATTCAGTTTAACCACCCATGCTTCCCACCAACATCTCCATCACCTGAGGAATGATTTCCTTCCTGAAACCACAGTTTTCATGTAGTATGTGCATAAGAGTCTACAAGTATCAGCACACATGGGCAGAGCCATTGGAAAATTTCAGGAAAAGTAACCTGAAATTGCAGAGATTTTTTGAAAAACTTGCTGGAAAAGTGCAGGATTTCTATAGATTCCGAGTGCTTCACAATAAATCCTTACTGTTTTCTACAGCATATATTAGTCAGCATAAACTACTAAATGAATGCACTGACACTAGAATATGTTTTAAATATGAAGAAAAATTTCTGTTTCTAACATGAATCCTATACATATAAGATGTGTTGCCTCTTCCAAAATGTAAACACATCTGCCTCATACAGTGCTAGATTCTATTTAGTGAGCTACATAAAATCAATATTAAATAAATCCAGAATAAACAAATGTTATCTGTTTCTGGATGTAAAATAATGAAGCCTGATCAAAAGCTATTTACAGTGCTGTCAACTATTCACCGACTTTGGTGTAAGAAAAAATAAGCAGATGGAGTGGGAAATAGTTCAGTTTTAGTAAAATGTTGTAAAGTGTTTCATGTTCATAATTTGTACTGTAGGTACTGTGCACTATTATTAAAATCATATATTAAAACATTACATATGGGTGTTAATATGGCTGGCAGTATAGCCTAGTGGTTAGAATAACAAACAATGATTGAACTGAGTACATCCAGTAGACCTGGGTTTGATACCCACACCACATGCATACTGTGAGACTCCAAACAAGTCACTTAACCTCCCCAGTGCTTCTAGGTCACTCCTGAAAACATGCAGTTCTGCTTAGTGGGCCTTACCTGGTTTACAAAGAATATAAAAAAAGAATACCAAAATATGTTTAGTACTACATCATATAATAGTAGTCAGGGTACCATGTAATTTTCTTGAGTTTTACTTGGGCTGCAATGATTTTGTATAGGTAAAGATAAATGTTTAACTACATTTTATGTGTTTTATAAGCTTGTTTTTAGATTTTAGTCAGGTTTTTTTTGTATTCTTTACATATGAGCATCTAGGTTGTAGATTGCTAAACGCAAGATCACTGTTATCAACTAGCTTATTCAAGTTTATAATCAGCAGGGCCATCCAAAATCCTCAGTTGTTTGAATGAAAACTAGTCTGAATGAAAAATTATGTTCACAAGGAAAAAGCTGTCTTATTACTTATGAAAAGACTTCACAGTCAGCATCCCATTTAGTGAATTGGATCATTTACACCTTTTCTCCCACCTGCTGTTTCAGCCTCTGTGACAACAAAAAGTTTTCTGATGGATTGCTTCAACAAAAAGTAAATGTTAATTATTTAAGTGTACTTATGTTTGGCCAGCAGATTTTGAAAGCACATTCAATGACATACAGAAGGTAAGACCCCAGGGGCTGTATGATGCTTTTGGGCAGATTGGTGCTCAATTCACATCTGAGCTCAGACATGAAAACTGAGAGACCCCCTTTTCATGGACACCAAGTAAAAAAAAAATCATCCACATGTCTGGGAGATACATGAATCCATTTGAAGGTAATCACTTGTCACTTGTGGATTTTTTAGGTGAAGATACTTTATTTCAAAGAAGCAAATTTGAGCATTTTTTTTGTTCCTCCTATCCCCTGGCCATCCACTCCTTCAGGTCTACCAAGGCCCCCTACCACCGCTGCTGAGTTCTGACCACCATCCACTGCCCCTTACTGCTGTGCTACCAGGTAACCCAAAGTAACCCTTCATTGAGGGGGCCCCTACCCCTGTGGGAGGCTACCAGGGGAGGAGAATTGCCCCAAAGAGCTTCCTATGTATCCTGGGCATGGCAGGGGTCAGAACAGGCACATGTCTGGGGCTTCCAGCTTATGGAGGGACCAGCAACCATCCTTCGGTTGGCCAGCAGGTGTTTTCCCATTTTCTTGGGAGCGTGATAGCCACATGATGTCAAGGCACAAGCCGACGTTCATCATGCTGCCTCCCGTAGTGAGGGTTGATGTGTTGTTGTACCTCTGGCCTCCACCAGGGGCCAGCAAATGCTGAGCTGTGAATCCACCCTCCCTCCCTCCCAGGAGAAGGTGAATGGTTGTTGGACACTCAAACCTTCACCCACCAGCTGGCCCCCCAACACCCAAGTCTGTTCCCTAACCCTGGTCAGCGGTGTCACAAGCAGAAATCCAATTCAGACAGTTAAATTATAGATAGGAAAAAACAAAGGTAGTCCACCTTAGTGGTGGTGGTTCAGATTAAGTCACATCTGAGTTCTAACAAGCAAAGAGACCAAGTAATTTGTAACGTGTGCATGTGGGGTGTGGGTGTTGAAGAAAGGGGGATCATAGTACTGTCACTACTGCCATCACCCCAGAGGGACATAGACTGCATTGTTGCTACTGCCATCACACCTAAGGAGTGGGGGCTGTAGTGCTTCTGCCATCACCACTGGTGGATGGGAAATGTAGTACTGCTGTCTTCACACCTAAGGGATGGGGGCTGCAGTGCTGCTGCTTCTGTCACACCTGAGGGAGGGAGGTCATAGTGCTGTTGCTGCTGCCATCACACCAGAGGGATGGGGGTGCAGTAGTGCTGTTGGTGCTGCCATCGCACCTGAGGGATGGGGCCGTAGTGCTGCTTCCATCACACCTTAGGGATGGGGGCTGTAGTGCTGCTGCTGCCATCATATCTTGTACCTAAAATAACTTTAAATTGATACAAGGATGGAAGGATGTGCAATAGTGGAGAACAAAATTGCTAAAATGCATGTTAGCAGCATTAAAAATTGTTAAATAAAGTACACAGAACCAAATACCAGTAAAACTGGATTTTGGCTTAGCAGACACCGGTGACAATACCATTTTTTACAATGTGCAAAACGGAATATGCCCTTTCTCAATCCCGGTAAACCAGTGTTCCTGCCTTTTGTGCTTTGTATTACTGTGCTTGGCACTATTTCTTGTACAGTCAAGGGACCTGGAGGAAACCCTACACTGCCATTTCCTTGTTGACATGAATTGTTCTCATTCATGCTCATCTACATATTCTTACGATTAGCATACAGGTTCATAGGTTGAGGTTTCAAGTCAAGCAGCTACTAGAGTCATATCAGACTTGTCACTGTATCAGTGAATGTATTCCCTGGTTTTATGACCCTTATATTTATCCAGAAAATTTTTAAAAGCAGTTATACTTGGTGCTTCAACCACCTCAGTTAGGAGTGTATTCCAGACATCCACCACTCTTTGTTTAAACCACTGCCCTCTCCTATTGATTTTATATAACTCCCCTTTTAGTTGTTTCTGGTGTGTTCTCATTACCCTTCCAGTATCATTTTTTTTTTCTGCTAGGGCCAACTGATTCCCAAATTACCTAATTCTTAAATGTTTTGTACACATACTGTAACATCATAAGTCCCCTCTAATTTTTCTATATCCCAGTGAGTGTAAGCCTAAGTCCTGAAGTCTGTCATTAAATGGTTTACTCTTTACTAATTTAATTTTTTGGTAAATCATCTCTGTACCCTCCCCATTAATTTTGTGCAGCCTTTACTTTGGGTGGTTGAAAAGGGAGCCCCATACTTTAGTACTGATCTTACCAAGGACCTAAACAATGGTACTAACACCTCCCTCCTCTTGCTTTTATGGGACCTGTTCACTAAGAGGTGCTGAGCTGGCACATAAAGGTGTGCACAGCTCCGTAGCCCTGGGAGATCCATGCAGGGACCACATTCACCAAGCAGCAGTCTCTACCCAGCTCCCTTCTGCATCCCCCCCAGCATGGAGATTCATGGTGGCAGGGTTTTGCAGACCCTGGGAAGCAGCCAATTAGCTGCCCTACCCATGTCCACAATGGATCTCTTGCACCGGTATGGTGCCACATTGCAGGGGGCACACACAGCACTGATCATGCTGTCGGGGGATCATTTGCTGGCCACCTGCCCCCAGTCCGACCACTGTCCCCGACACCAGTGGCATCCTCCTGTGTGGGTCCAATGACCCCCCATCTGCACCAGTGGGTCTGGCAGCAGCAGCATCTGGAAGGAGCACATATCCATTACTGCTCACCCTCCAGACACATAGCAGCCAGCTCCCATGAACGGCACTTGGCACTTTCATGAATGGTGTGAAGTGTCGGCATGCCTCCTCTCTCGTGGTGACCCCAGACCACCAACATGCTGAGCTCCATGCTTGGCCGAGGATCCGGTGTGTGGGGGGAATAACAGTTTTGTGCATGCCACCAAAGGGGCGCAGTGGGTGCGAATGGGTGCTGGGTGGCTATGCACCCGAGTTACGTGGCACATAGCCACCCCAGCCCTTTTGTGAGTAGGGCCCTTCCATATGATGTTCCCCATTATCCTGTTAGCTTTTTCTATTACTTCCTTATTATGCACATCAAAGTTTAACTTATTATTGATTAGCTCCCCTAAATCTTTTTCATTCTCTGTGCTAGTTATAACTACGTTATTTATTTTATATTGTGCACATGGATTATTATGCCCAAAGTACATAACTCTGCACTTATTCTCATTGAATTGAAGTTTATGCCTATTAGCCCACACTTCTAGGTCATTTAGTTGTTTTTGTAGATTATTTATGGATTCAGCATCATTAGTTATCGCTCCCACCTTTTTGTCATCTGCGTACTTCCACAGCCAGGCTCCTCCCATTACCTGCATACTTAACACAAAGGTGGCAAATGACAGGGGCCCCAGAACCTATCCCTAGGGAACCCCGCTAGCAACCTTCCCCAAGTCAGATAGATGTTCCTAACCTGTACTCTTTGCAACCTGTCCTCTAACCAGGATTGTATCCTTAGTGTTAAACCTTTATCCACGCCCATCTCAAGGAGTGTCTATATTAATATATCATGTGACACTGAGTTGAATGCCTTAATATAATCAAGATACACCACATCAACAGGCGTACCCAGATCCAGTGCCTGACTCACCAGTTTAAAGAAGTCCATAAGATTACTGAGACAAGATCTACCTTGCACAAAGCCATGCTGCATAACATCTATCATTCCTAGTTTTCTCAAGTTTTCTTCCAAGGTTGATTTTATAAAACTTTTCATTATTTCATGCAGAATAGCTGTGATTCTGACCGGGTGATAATTTTCCACTCTCGCTTTGTCTCCACTTTTGTGTATGGGGGTAATGTGGACAAGATTCCATTCTCTCAGTGCTTTTCCTTGCTTCAGGGATTTATTAAATAACAATTCAAGGGGTCCTGCCAATTCCCCTGCCATATTTTTAAGAATGTACGGGTAAATCCCATCAGGGCCACATGATTTGTGTGTATATATAAAGAATTAAGTTTATCATATACCATCTTGAAAGTAATACTGTTGTCATTTCCTGTGTTTACTCCACAGTCAATTTTCTTCATTTTTGATTTATTTTGATCTTGAAATACACTCAGAAAACAGCTGTTAAATTTGTTCGCTATCTCTATCTCATTATCTGTTGTTATATCCCCATCCTTTAGATTAGTACGTTGTTTCTGCCCATTCCTGAGACTCCCCACATAACTGTAAAATTGCTTACAATTATATTTATTTTGGGCTAAGTTTAATTCTGCCTTAGCGTTGGCCTTTCTAATTGTCCCCTTACATTTTCTAACTTGTTTATATTTATCACTTCTTTCAGTTGTTGGATTTGCTTTATATTTTTTATATGCTTTTCTTTTTTTTTTTAACAATCTCTGAATGTTTTTAGTGAACCATTTTGGAATTCTACCTCACTCGTTATACTTATCTAACGCAGGGATGTATCTTTCAATACAAGTTTGAATTTCATTTTTTATTTTACTCCACATCTCTTCTAGGGGCACCTCTTGTAATTCTTACTTCCAGTCCCAGTTCTTTAAGGACTGCCTGATACCCTTTTGATATGTTTTTTTATAGTACCTTTTTTGGGGGGTATCATCTACCAGCAAACATAGCACCATATTATGGTCACTAGATCCTAATGGGTGCAAGATCTCAACTTTATCTGTTCTATCCTCCATATTACTGAGAATTAAATCCAGGGTGTTCTTATCCCTTGTATGGCCATTTACATACTGTTCCAGGCAATTACTTAAACATATTTCCATTTGTTTTCTAGCTAGCTTGAGGCTTGAGGCAAGTCCCAGTTAATTTTGGGAAAGTTAAAATCCCCTATTACAATGCTGTTGTTGCCCATATCTATTTTTTCCAACATGTCCCTAAATAAGGTGTTCTCATCCTTTGTCAAACTGGGTGAGCGATTACACACACCTAATGTTAATGTTCTCTTCCTAGTTTTAACTCTAACCCATATGTGCTCAGTCTTAGAAAACTCATCTCCCATAATGTCAACTTCCTGTGCTTTTAGATGTGAGGCAATAAAAATTCCAACCCCACCTCCTTTTTTGTCTTCCTTTTCCTTTTGAAAGAAGTCATACCCCTCAATTTGCTCCACCCAGTTGCCAGGCTTCAGCCAAGTTTCGGTGATCCCACAAATGTCTACCTTATTTGTGAATAGTACATGTTTTAATTCATCCATTTTGTTTTTAACGCTCCTTGCATTCAGTAGCAATTTTTTTATTTCTTCCTGCCTAGACTGACTGATATGTTTCAACCTTTTATTATATCCATCCTCCTTATGTGACCCCCTCCTCCTCAGATTTATTCTGCTTTACAGTTTTTGTGTATATTTTATGAATACTCCTACCTGCTTTATGTGCCCCTCTTAACTCAGGTTAAACTTTCGTCAATCATTGCTTTAAACACACACCCTAATTCCCTACTCCCCTTTCTATTTAGGTGTAGTCCGTCTGTGCTGAATAACAAGCTTTCCTCATGAAACAATTCCCAAGTCTTAATGCATTGCATTCCCTGCATAAGGCATCACCTCCAATGCCAGGTATTTATTCTTCCCATTTTTTTTGCTTACTCTATCACTGGTCCTTGGTACTGGTAAGATTTCTGAAAAAGTTGCTGTGTCATTTATGGATTGCATTATTTTTTCTATTTTTATAAATTCCAGGTACATTTGATCCTCCCTAGTGTTTCTGAGGTCATTTGTTCCAGCATGAATTAGGATTACTGATTTGTCCCCTTTATTCTTAATTTTTGGAAGCAGTATGGACACATCCCCAATATAGCCCCTGGTAGAATAGTACTTGTATCTAGTTCCTTGTTATCCTTTGTTGTGTAAGCATCCATATATTTTATCATAGAATCTCCTACTATAAACACCCTGTTTATTTTCCTGTGGTCCTCTGCTTCCATGTCCTCACCAATATATTCTTGTCCCTCGTTATTTGCTTCCAATGGGATGCTCACACTAACTCCCAAGTGCTCTTAGATGTACTACCTCCTCAGTAAACACTTCAGTTTGTTCAGTCACTTCACCACACTATCATGTCTCTCCAAGACTCCTGCAGTCTCCTGCCCTATAAACTGTGTTGTTGTGACTGGCCCTACATTTTCTTGTGCTACACCAAGCAGTTCCTTTGTTTGCTTCTCCACAGAATCCATTAAAGTGAGTAATGGGGCATATCTATTGGCTGTTGGATGCTGAAAATTCATGGCCCTTCTTCCCTTATTATTTGCACTACTACTTCCTATATGTTCCCAGTCCTCCTCATTCTCAATAATCCCTCTGTCTCTCTTTTGATTTTAATCTTTGATTATCCCTTTGTCAACCCCCCCCCCCTCCACTGCAATTACCTGCTTAAGGCATTTTAACTCAAGTTCAAGGCCCAAAATCTTAAGCTTTAACTCTTTAAGTTCCAAGCATTGTTTGCAAACATATTCTGTTAAACCTCCACAATCTTTTAGAGAAAAGTTCAAGCATTCTTTACACTTCAGCCCAACTCCCTACCTTTCAGTGTAACTATGTAATTATCCATGTTTTATATCCACAACCTTAATGTTTACCAGAACTGAAGACCCCTTCTTCTGTCCTATAGTGCCCCAATTTCACCAAATTCAGGAAGAATATAAAGGTTTCTACTCCAAGTCTCCCCACCTAACATGCATAACATGCGCTGAGATGCGAGTGTCTCCGTGTGTGTCTCTACGTGCATTTCTGCATACGTCTCTGTGTGGGTGTCCATGCGCGGCCACTCAAGCTTGTGTTGCTCACTGAGCTACCCTGCTTAAATGTGTTCCATGACCCGGAAGTGCCTCAGGGGTCACAGACACAACACTATCAAATACAGCCCCAAAAAGGTTTAAAATGCTCCGAAACACCCTGTAGGGCACTTAAAACATGTGCACCCTTCCCACAGGTGCTAAAAATACATTTTAGTGCTGTACACACCCAGTCTGTAGTTCCCTCAGATGATATAAGGAACTACAAGTCCCAGTTCACTTCCTGAAACCTCTGCCCCACACTCCACAGCTCAATTCAGGCAGATATCAGTTCCCCTGGCAGAGAGACAACAATAATGGCTCTGACCTCCTATCCCACCACTTTTGGTGGTCACACAGGTTCTGTCAGCACCAGAATATGATTTTTTTCTCTGCACTTGCCTCTCATGCCTTATAACGGCATCCTCTCCTACTCCCCATCAAAACTACAGACCTCATCACCACAAGCTTCAGAAGAACCGGGAGTGCCATCCTCATAAGGTGGGACATAGCCTGGGATATCCCATTCCCAGACCCCACTATCACCACCACCTTTATCAGCATTCTCTGCCTCAGCATCTGAGCTTATATTTGAGAAGGATGCCTCTTTGTCCTTGCAGGCTGCTTCAGCAGCTGGAAGTATCCTGGCACATGTGGCAAAATGTTCAGTACATCTATAAGTAACTCCTATCAGTTCCTTCTGAAACTCTCCTATCATTTCATTGCTAACATGCTTTTTTGGTTCAGGAGGACATTTAGTGCCAGTCCTGGTGATATTATTATTGTCTCTATGTTCTTCAATAGTGCTAGGATTCATATTGTCCACATCATTTTCAGCTGCACATGCAGCAGCACTGTGCTTCCTATTTGTAGACTTAGACTTGGAAATATGAGACATAGTAGGCACAGCCATGGCTTTTGCTATGCTGCAGAGATATATCACACACAGTGTAGTTTTGACAGGACTCAGGGCACCTAACAGGCTAACAGACAGTGTAATATATTCTAAATGATTTTTGCTATACTGCAGAGAGACACAGAATAGCTATGTCACAAACAGGGCTTAGGGCACCTAACAGACAGTGTGTAATACAGGCTAAATGGCTTTCACTGTGTGGCAGGGAGATACATACACAATGTAGCTAATGTCACACAGACAGGGTTTGGGGCACCTAACAGACAGTGTTATACAGCCTACACGTGTCAAACTATGCTGCAGAGAGATGTCACACACACACTGTAGCTTTGACAGGCTTGGGACACCTAACAGGCTAACAGACAGTGTAATACAGCCTAAATGGCTTTTACTATACTGCAGAGAGACACAGAGTAGCTGTGTCACAGACAGAGCTTGGGGCACTTAACAGATACTATGTAATATAGCCTAAATGGCTTTCACTATACTACAGAGACACAGAGTAGCTATGTCACAGACAAGGCTTGGGGCAACTAACAGACAGTGTGTAATACAGCTGAAATGGCTTTCACAATGCTGCAGAGAGACACAGAGTAGCTATGTCACAGATGTGGCTCAGGGCATCTAAGAACAGACAGTGTGTAACAGCCTAAATGGCTTTCACTGAACTGCAGAGAGACACAGAATAGCTATGTCACAGACAGAGCTCGGGGCACCTAACTGACACTGTGTGATACAACCTAAATGGCTTTCACAATGCTGCACAGTGACACAGAATTGCTATGTCACAGACAGGGCTCGGGGCACCTAACAATTTGTAATACAGCCTGAATGGCTTTCACTATGAGAAAGCAGCTGCTGCCAACAATTAATGCCTTCCCCCGCTTTCTCCTTCTTTCTCAAGCAATGCACTGAATGATCCTCCTATTCCCCCTTCAGTCCCCAACCCCTAGCTTCTTCAAGGACTAAACCTTTTGTTTTTTATATGTTAAGTTTTTTTTATTTCATTCACCACGTATGCAGAGCAAGCGCCAATTCCTCCATCTCTGTCCACATTCCACTGCTGTCTGTGCACTCACAGCAGACACAGAGCACAAACACCAGCACTTACCAATCAGATTGTCAGCTCTGTGTTATGTTCATCTTTCTGCTGTGAGGACCCCACAGGCTGCACTTTCATGCCCATTTACAACATAGGAAGAGTCTCAGAACCCCACAGGCTGCCTGTAATGCAGATTTTAAAAAGAATTACCCATTACCCGACCTGTTACCTGTGTCAAAAATACCTGACCCATGTGGTATACTGTTATGTCGGGTAGGGTAGGGTAGGGTAGTAAATTACCCAGACTACCCTACCCGGCAAAAATCACCAATACCCAACTTCATTTATTTTTTATTTATTGAATTTTGGTAACCGGGTAAGCCCACTGAGACAAGGCAGTCCCTTTTTCAGTGGTGACCCAGAAAGTGCAGTACATTGGCAGTGTAGTAGTATATACTTACAGTTATACAGAGAAGACAATTACATAAGCAAATACAGCAAGATTTAGATACAACAGCAAGTCACACTGAACACAAAACAGCATAAGCACAGGCACCTAAAAAATATATTCAGAGTATACAGAAAACAACGGTTCTGCAATCGAGTTGCAGCAATTAATGCAGCTGACCTCATTTACAGGCAAAAACATTCATTTTCACATTTGAGAAGCCAGTTAATCTGAGCAAAGAAGCTCAGGCATTAATGAAAGCAGGAGCAGGGCAGCTAGGTACACTCGTAATGAGCATTGAAATTGAAAGAGAAGCGAGCAGGCAAGGATTAAGGAGGGAAGTGAATTCCAGACTGATGCAGCATAAAAGGCAAATGATCTCCGGACCACAGAAAGCCACAGGTTTGGAGTAATGAGAAGGGGTAGGGATGCAGATCTGAGAGCACACTGAGGGAGCCAGTGTTGGATTATGTCAACTAAGCAGGGAGGAGAGAAACAATGGACAAGTCTGAATATGTAGCTTAAGGTGGCATACCACAACTTAGCCTCGTAGGGTGTCCAACCGAGAGCAGTTAGGACATCACAATGATGAAACTGAGCATTGGCACCCAAAGCAAACCTACCCACCCAGTGGTAGACCTGCGAGAGATGGGACAATATTGTTGGGGTGGTCAAGAGTAGCAATGGAGCCCCTACATGAGGAGAGGGAAGACAGTGGCATTCACAATCTTGCGACAGGTGGCTGATGTAAGGAAGGGGCAGATACGGTATAAGATCCCTATTTTTTGGATAAGAGTTTTAGTGAGCACTGCTACATGGACATCCAGAGAGAGGGAGAGAGAAAGGAATCTAGGGTCACTCCCAGGTATTTAAAGGACTTTACAGATTCAAGTGTAACCCCAGTTCATGACAGCACCACCAGAGTGGGGTGGTTGCATGCTGTAGAGAGGGAGAACAGCATGCTTTTAGTTTTGTTGGTATTAAGTACAAGTTGCTTTTGAAAGAACCAATCCTCAAGGGTGTTAAAGTTGGATCGAAGCATAGAGTTGAGCCAATGAATGCCAGAGGAGGAGCGGTACAGTATGACATCATCTGCATAGAGATGGACAGATGCACCACTGCAGATTTTGGGAAGGTCATTAATGTATAAGGAAAAAAGTTGAGGTCCCAGAATAGAGCCTTGGGGATGTCGTAGGTTATGGGTCTTGGATCTGAGAGTGAGTCAGCCCATTTTACCCATTGTTAGCGGCCATAGAGGTAGCTATGGGTCCAAGTTAGGGTGTTGGAATCAGGGCCAAGAGTGTGCAGCTGACATAAAAGCAGGTCATGGTTGTCTAGG
This sequence comes from Neoceratodus forsteri, assembly GCA_016271365.2. Lineage (NCBI taxonomy): Eukaryota > Metazoa > Chordata > Ceratodontiformes > Ceratodontidae > Neoceratodus > Neoceratodus forsteri. Next base: position 1,784,880,742 of record CM057449.1, read on the forward strand.
TCAAAGGCCTTGGTCAGTCCATGAAAATGGCACACATGGAATGGTCTTGATCCATTGCATGAAATATGTCAGACGTGACTTTAAGAAGCCTGTCAGGGTGCTATGACTCTTTCTAAAGTGATGCTGGGAGATTGCCAGTAACTGGTGTAGGCCAAGGTATTCCTGCAGGTGGTCGTACAGTATATGGGCCTGATTCTAGAAGGATGACGCAAGTCACCCCCAAACGCAACTTGCGCCACCCGCAACTGCAACATTGACCCCGCACCCTATTCTAGAAGGGGCAGGGTCCTTGCAGCTAAGTCCTGCAACTTGCGACATGCGGCCAGGTATGCTGAACTGCGGGCACACGAGGCGAGCATGTAGCAAGCCACAACGCAGTTCGGAAGTGCCCCCACTATGCCCAGCAAGCCATTGGTGCCCCACAGGACTGCCTACACCCCCATCCCTTGAATCCCCCTTTGCACAGTGCCCTGCAGGGTGATGCAGTCAACCCCCTACCTGTGCCCCAACCCTGAGTCGCCAGCTACAAATGCGGCATATACTTAGCGAAGCCCTGGTAGTCTAGTGCCCCCCATCACTGTATAATATGTAAATATCACCCCATATCCCTGATAGCCTAGTGCCCCCCCAATCATTGTAAAATAGATATTTATTGCCCCCAGTTCCCTGGTAGTCTAGTGGCCCCCCACACCCCCACCCAGCCATGCCAGTCCACCCAGCATCCCCCTACCCATCCCCAGCCAGCAACTGGCACAGCCCACCTCTCACCTCCATGGCCAGCTGCTGACTGAGTGCTGTAGGAGTGCTACTGCAAACATGCGCTCAAAAAGAAGGGTGGGGGGCCACTAGACTACCAGGGAAATGGGGGTGATATTGATCTGTTTTACATTGCTCAGGGGGGCCACTAGACTACCAGGGAACTGCGGGCAATAAATATCTATTTTACAATGATCCGGGGGGCACTAGGCTACCAGGGATATGTGGGTGATATTTACATATTTTACAGTGATAGGGGGGCACTAGACTACCAGGGCTTCACTGGGTTTTTGCCGTATATGTGGCTGGCGGCTTGGGGTCGGAGCATGGGTGGGGGGTTGACTGCACCACCCTGCGTGGCATATCTCGGATGGAGTCGGGGGGTGGTTGGTGTGGCCAGCCCTGCAGGGCAATTACTGTGGGAATTAGGGACAGTTGGTGTGGCCAGCCCTGCAGGGCTATTAATGTGGAACTCAGGGGACAGGGGGGTGGGCAGACCTGCGGGGCACCCACAGGAGTATGCTGGGCATAGGGGGAGGGTCACTGTGCAATTACTTCAGGACAGCTGTCGGGTCTACAGGATCCCCAGGGGGCATCCCTAAGTTATACCAGCTAAATGCTGGTGTAACTTATGTGGCCAGTTCTCCTCCGGGGGGTTCTTGTAGAATCCCGACATTGGGGACTTTGTTGCTGCCCTTCTGGAATAGGGGGCAAGTGCGGCCATAAGCCCCAGGCTCCATGTCGCAGGGGGTTTATGGTGCAATTGTGAGTGTAACTGCTGTTTGGCGCAAGTGGCCTGTGCCATGTCTCAGGCCACTTTGTAGAATCGCTCATGTCGCAACTGCTAGCGTAAGTTGCTATATGCGCCATTCTACTTGGTACAAGTGCTGTTACACCAGGCGTAAATGTACTAGAATCAGGCCCTATGTTCTTATATTACCCAATCCAGCTACCCAATGGGTAGCCCATCCCTAATGGTCAGTTGCCTTCCTGGGGCATCAGTCATCCAGGACATTAACAGAATAGGGAGGACAGTGGGGAGGTGGGGGGTGCTGGTACACTTGGGGTATCAACAGTCTGGTGAACCAGTCTGTGGAGCTAGTGAAGAGGAACTTTCAGAGTCTGGGGGACATATGAGAGCCACATTTATGGAATGGCCTGTAAAACAAGGTTAAAAAACTTAGATACTACCTATAACAACCTTGCCAGATTCTTACTGAAATGTGACTATTGTAAACACCACTGAGAAATGTTAAATTCTCTTCAATGGATACCATTAGAACAGAAAAGGAGATTGAAATGGTTGAGCAGCTTCATACAGTGATACATGTTAAAAAACCTACATATCTAACTGATAAACTTGAAATAAAAGAACACAAACATAACTTAAGAAATTCAAATAATAAATATATTCAAGCAAGATTGCATAATAAATTTGGGAATATGACATTTGTTGCTAAAGTTGTGCACATATGGGGACCATTAAACAGTAGCGGGGAAAAAACAAGAACAAAGCACAAACCATTTCATGAAATCCGAAAAACATGACTTAAATTTGAGATGTAAGTGTTATGATTAAAGACAGAATTACAAAGGAATACCTGCACTTTGTAAGAATCATTGAGCACAGTAAAGTCCCCCTATTGGAATGCATCACTGTATGAACTAAATGTATATTTATTGTCTGTTTATATGAACCAAATGTCGTCTGTATGAACTAAATGTTGTCTGTATGAAATAAATGTTGTCTGTATGAACTAAATGTTGTCTGTATGAATAAATGCTGTCTGTATGAACTAAATGTTGTCTGTATGAATAAATGCATTTTTATTAGATAGTAAGTTTGTACAGTATTTGTATTTTATATTTCATTGTAGCAAATGTAAGTCATGTAACAGGACCATCTTGAAAATGGGTCTTTGACCTAATGATGTGATAAATAGATATTTCCTGTATAAAAATAATGATTTACTACATTTTGCACATACACTCTGCCTCCCTAGTCTTTTATGAGGTCCTCCTTGTGTGGAATGGGAGAGGAGGGAAAGACAGAGTAAGGAAGGAAGAGACAGAGCAAATAATTCCCCCATAGACCCTGGGGGATTGAACCAGCTTGCATATTTACTGCTGCTGATGTCCACGCCCCATATAACCTGCAAGCAGATAGGTCAATATACTCTCCACAGCCATGGGAAACTACCCGTGGGAGGGGGGGCGGCTCAGTTAACTCAGGGAGGATGGCAGGTGGGGATGTTGAATTGATGGATTGCAAGGTTTGTAAGGGGGAGATATCAGCTCCTGAACCATTCCCACAAACCGTAAGGTGGACCAGTGATCAGACAACTTTTGTTTTTGCATCTCCCTTTCTTTGCTTAGCAGCCATTTTAAGCCTAATAGCAATGATAGAGCTCTAGCTGAACAATAGTTCGACACTAACAAGCTCTAGGAGGGGGTACTTTGCTGGGATACACTCACGCCTCCTATGTGTCATGTGAGGCCCCCTCTGACATTCCTTGGACAGACGGGTTGGGTTGCACACTCACCAGCCAACACAAGCCTCAAGCTGCATGGTTGTGGTCTGACCAGACTATTGTGTTCCCCTTGGTGCACATTGGCTCTTAGTGAGCCTATGCCACACTCGAACAAGATTCATGGAGGAGTGGGGTGGGAGTGGGGGATGGAGGAATAGGGTTTTACTTGTTCTACTTCATAATACTGTTATGGTTGTTGTCTGTACTGTATTTTATGTTGCTATCACACACAGGAGGGATTTTGGGGAGGTTGAATGGACTGTGGGGGTATGGGGAAGGGAGCATTATCAGATCTGGGTATAAAGTACAGGTGAGGTGTCTGAGCTCCCATGGAGATTAGTTTTGTGAGCTGGAATGTGAGGGAGTCAAACTCCCCAATAAAATAGAAGAAGACATTACCACAGTTAAAATGTCTAAGGGCACACTGTGTGTTTTTGCAGGAGTCAAATCTCTCCCCCTCAGCGGCACACAAACTGAAAAAAGACTGGATGGGGGAGGAGGCACACAGTGTGGCCACAAGTTCCATATGGGGAGCTTACATTCTGATACAAAAAATTCTGGGGTGGTGGAGGGTTGAGGGTGGTAAATCAGAGAAGGAGGGCACATGGGTGTTAATGAAGATAACTACCCCATCAGGCCCCCTGGTGCTGGTCAATGTCTACAGGCCCAACTTTGACTATCCTGCCTTCTTTCACAGTCTTAGCCAGGCCTTATCAGAGTTTAACAACAATCGGGCTCTAATGACCTTGGGGGATTTTAACGTTACATTAAATTCGTGGACAGAAGTCAGTGGTCCTGTGAGCCCCATGCATGGGCGGTGAAAGCCATTGTTGCCATGATGGCAGAGCACAGCTTCACAGATGTTTGATGTGCCAAATATCCTATCATCGGGGATTATACTTATTTCTCATCAGCCTATGGTTCTGCAAGCACATTTGACATGTGACAGGTGACTCACAAGGTCCTATCCCAACTAAATGAGGCCACTATACATCCAGTGGTGATCTCTGATCATGCCCCATTGGAGATTAAGGTACTTTGAGGATCCATCCCACAGAAATCCTCAGCATGGAGGCTGGACCCTTTTTTATTAGAGGACCAAAACTTTAAATCATGGGTCAAAAACACGGTCCGGACCTACTGGCAGATCAATGACTCTGGAGAGGTGTCAGACACCAGCAAGATGGACGCTTTCAAGGTGACATTGAGGGGCAGCATTATGGCACATGGTGCCTGTAGAAGGAGGGCCAGGGAGGCAGAACAAACACAGCTGGAAAAAGACCTTCAAGAGGCATAGATGAAATTCTAGTCTTCTCATCACCCTCTCCTCCCGAGAGCTGATAGTTAGAATAAATGGCATCAGGCCAGGACAGACATCCTCCTCACCAGGAAGGCTGAGCTAGATCTCCACTGCCTGTGCCTCTCCTTTGGAGAAGGGTTGGAAATATAACAAACTTTTAGTGTACAGATTGAAATGAAAACAAGCTAGCAAACTGACTGCTGGCCTTAAAGATGCCTCAGGCATCACCAAACATGACCCTAACCTAAAGACATTAAATCCATTCTGAAAACCTTTTACTTGGTGCTCGATGCCTTACCCTTCCCTTCTGGTGTGTTCTCAATGGAGGACTTCCTTGGTAACTACCCATTCTCTCTCCCCACCCACCCACCCACAAAGGCTGCTAGCTGGAGAGCTCCATCACTGTGCAGAAAGTAAAACAAGCCAGAAAGGCCCTCAACTTGCATAGAACCCTGAGGGAGATAATCACCTTGCTAACTTTTACCATCTGCTCACTGAAGAGCTCATGCCACTCTTCCTCTGAGTCTTTCAAGAATCCCTCACTTCAGCATCTCTCCCTCCATCCATGAGGGAAGCGGTAATAACAGTACCCTCCGAGAAAGGGAAGGATCCATCCTCTCCAGGAAGTTGCCACTTGATTCCACTCATTAACACAGATGTGAAGATCCTGTCAAAACTGTTAGCTGCCAAACTAGAAAACATCTTATCAGGACTCATCCACCCTGCCCAGGTGGGATTTGTGAGAGGTAGCCTGGGCTATGACCAGCTGAGGACTCTCATTTCACTAATAAGGTACAGTCTGATAACTCCCCTTCGGCAGCCCTGGCTGTTGACTTCGAAAAGGCCTTTGACTTGGTTGAATGGCAATACCTTCCTACCACTCTACAGACAATGGGTTTTGGTCCTGGATTCTGGAATGATCCAGCTCCTGCACACATCATCCATGGCATCCATCCTCACCAGTGGCCTCTGCTTACCCCCCTTCCCCTTGCAGAAGGGGACAAGACGGGATGCCCCCTCTTGCGCTAGTACTCACCAAGGCAGTTGAGCCACTAGCCATAGGTCTGAGATAGCACCTACACATTCAAGATTCCCAGGTACAGGACAAGGAATTCACCAGCTTCCTCAATGCGGATGATCTGTTGATTACACTCACCAATTCTCCGGAGTCAGTCCCACGTGTCATGGCCTTTCTCAAGACCTTCTGTAGAACCTCTGGCCCCAAAGTGAATCAAGATAAAACTGAAGCCCTGCCCCTAAATTCCATCTCTACTCCTGAGGCCTTCAGGCTGAAGGATTGTCATGGGCAGCAGATGGTATTACCTACCTCTGAGAAAAGCTGCACGGGGATCTACTGAAAATGGTTGTAGGAACCTGGAGCCCCTACTAACCTCCACCAAAACTAAGTTGCAGAGGTGGAAGGCCCTGCAATTATCCCTGGCAATCAATGTCATTAAAATAATCATTGACCCTAGATTCCTCCATCTCCTAGCTCATCTTCCCCCCTTTGAATGCCTCCATCATGGCTCCACAAAATCAATAGGGTACTGGGGGACTTCCTTTGGCAGGGCAGGTCCCCCAGGTATAGCAGAACCAAACTCAGAAGCCACTGGCACAGAGGGGGTTGTGCCTTCCCTGGTTTCAGGGATACAATGTGGCCTTCATCTATTCCCAGACAGCTTGCTGGATCCAGATGGACCTAACTGAAGCCCCCCTCAGGAGGTGACTGGATGCAAACCTGACAGGAGGGCACTGCCCTGCCACTACACTGTACTACAAGAAAGGGTCCCAGTGCAGCCCTTCCCCTGCTGTATCACTCTCTAGGGCATAGTGGAAGAATCTATACCAGTAGGCAGGTGATGACACCACCCCCTAGGCATGGACTACCCTGTATGGTAACACCGATATCCAGATTGGGGACCACCTGCCACTCTGGCACTTATGGGGAAAACAAGGCATCCACATTGTCAAGGACCTATTCTCCCCAGGGTAAGCACAACTCGTGTCCTCTGAGGGACTAGCACAGTGATTTGAGCTCCCAAAGCAAGACTTCTTGAGGTATCTACATCTTCAAGATGAAGTGCAAAAGCACACATTTGGAGGCCACAGTACACAGACTTCTCCCTCAGCTCACCCCTGCACAGGTGGTCTAGGCTCAAGCATGGGAAAGCCAGCCTGATCTACAATACCCATGGGGATGCCCACCTGGACCCCTCCCACATAGTCAAGACACAAGGGCAAGGAGAGCTGGGCTCCCAGATAACTGATGAACAGTGGAGCCGCTATATGGGACAGACAACATAGAGCCTGCAGAGATGGCAGGAGCAGGCTGATCCAAAACAAGACTCTGCCCAGATGGTACCATACCCCTCAGGTGCTCTATTCCATAGGCCTCCTGAACAATGACTCCTGCCAGAGTTGACAAGCACTAAGAGCAACCCTTATGAATATCTCTGCATACCACTTAATTATTGCTATCTAACTAAATGGACTTGTTGAAGTATGTTCTAAAACCTTAGTGTAAAATGCTTACCCCAGATGAATCTTGTTAAATCATGAGACCCTATGTTACTATTGTTGTTGCCATTAATATCAGCATAATGTACCTTTATATGTACAGTACCTTTCACTATAACTAATTCTGGGTCACCCCTGAAAAAGGGACTGTTAGTCTCAGTGGACCTACCCAATTAATAAAATTCAGTAGATAGGTAGATAGATAGGTAGATAGATAGATAGATGGATAGATAGATAGACAGACAGACAGACAGATAGATCACTAGTATCTTATGGTGGTGCCCTTCTGGCAACAGGTGCAGTCAATATGTGACAAGATCACAGAAGGCACCATCCAGGCCTTGGCTGAGGCCCTCTTACTGTGGTGTTGTCTAACTTTTACCCTGCAAACCCCAACAATGGCGCAGTGGCACACTGCAGGAGCAGTAGGGGTGGCAGCAAAAAAAACTCATCTTCTGCAGATGGAGAATCCAAGAAATCTTATTGGTGATGAGTTACGCCTTGCTATTGGGCAATTGGTAACCTATGAATGGCTTTCGAAGTCTGCTAATCACACTATCACACAATACTACCAGTGATGGGTCCCGTCCCTGGACTCACTCTTTTGCAAGCCTGCAGCTGACAAAGCCCCTGCCTTAGCCCTCTCACTGATTTCCAGGTATTTATGAAATCCTCTGCATTCTCTTGTTCTACTCAGCATTAAGTAGCAGCAGGTCAACCCCACCCCACCCCCCGTTCTAGTTTTGAGTTCTTCAGTTGCATGTGTGTCAGTTCCAGAAGCTTAGTCAGTTAGGAGCCTTGGACCTAATGATTTCCAGTAGACTCTCCCTCCCCTGTTGCTGGCAGTGTATTGTCACAATATGGTACTCGGAATTTGAACTGTATAGGAACCCAATACCCATGGGGTCAGATTTCTCAGGAATGGGGTCCCACCCCGATGAATTTAGACAGATTTGGACTTTTAGTCACAATTCCTTTAGGGGCCACAGCTCACCCTTTATTATAGTTATTATATGTATCAAGGCTGTACCGTGTTGCCTAACTGACTTGTTTACAGGTTCTCATCAATGCTGTATACATTTGCTTCTAGTTCAATGCAATCGGTAATATGTTTGTTTGCATGATTCTGTTTTTAATAAAAATGATTAAGCACAAAAGAAATACAGACTAGGACAGACTAAGTGGGCTTACCAGTCCTTTTCTGCTGATGAATATCATGTGTCTATTATTGTCAGTGCCAGTTATCTGGATATTTTGCTATATTGTATCATGGTGACATTCCTAGAAGCTGGTAAACAAAGATACAAGAAGGAGCCGTGCTGTTAAGTACATAGCTGCTACACAGCAAAAGCCACCTTGTACAGTATCAGTACATTGGCTCTCACTTGTTCTATCAATAAGTTAAAACAACACTATTACATCTATAATGGGACAGTGAGCTGTGTTTATTGTGTAATAACTGTACCATGGTAAATAAACACTCTGGACATAGGATGAGGTACTTAATAACAACATGGGACAGTAAGTACCAAAACAGTCACATTCTCTATCCCATGCTAGCTATTATACTGAACAGAAAATAGAACAAGTTACACCACAGAGCAAGACAATTATTGTTTCAGTAGCAGTATAGCACATACGCAGGCAAACAAAAATTGTTCTGCAATTATTTCTTTGTTTTGTTTTTGTTATCTGGGTAAGTGCACTAGCCATAAGGATGACTATTTTCAGCCATGACCCAGCAGGTTGCAGGAGCACGAACAAGCAGTACAATATCAGGAAGAAGAAGAATACAAACTGTGCCAAATCAGGAAGTGGCAATATCAGGATCATCACTATACAACAGTACACAATAGATGGCAGTAAACAAAACCAACTTGTCAGCAGTTGGTAGCTGCCTCATCATATAAGCTACTGAGGTAAAGTTACAGTTAACAAGGTACATTTAAACTAAGATAAAATACAATAAACAGGGAGAAGTGCAAACAACAGGCATAAAGAAGCAGAAGGTATGCATGGAAGCAGAGAAGAAATAGGCATACAAGGGTAAGTGCAGGGTACAAGGAACCATGGAGGATAGAATAGGAGAGAGATAGGAGGCAGTAGTAAGGACAAGACAACATGGCAGGGAAAAAACAGGCCAAGAGGGAGATTGAAGAAAGAGGGGGAGATAGTCAACTATAGTGACCTAAGGAGGATTAAAACACATACAGAGGACTGACTGGGTTAGGAATTTAGGGAATTCCTTTTTTAAAATAGCATGGGTGGGTGAATGATGGACAGCCAAGGGGAGAGAGTTCTAAAATTTTGGGGTAGCATGCGAGAAGGCACTGGAACCCTTAGCGGTTTTACATCTAGGTACATGTAAGTGGGATTGTTCGACAGAATGAAGGCCATATGTGGAGGATTGGGGATAAGCATAGAGGCAAGAGACAAGGGGATTTGGGATCTGATGACACCATCCATTAGGGAACCGAGTAAATATAGCCTAACTGGAAAGGGAAGGAGCCAGTTTAAATTGGCATGGAGCTGGCAATGATGTTTGAGCCATGGGGATGATCAGGCATACCGACAAATATTATTATAAGTTGTGTCCCACTTTCAAAGAGTAGACTTAGGCACATTAGCATAGGCAGTAGCACCATAGATGAGAGCTGGTAGCAGAATGCCTCTAGCAATCACCAGTCTGGCAGAAGGGGTTATGACATAACTAGTCTTGTCAGCAATCCCTAACTTGGCATTAACAGACTTACAGGAGGTCTGGATATGGAGATCAAAATCCAGGGATTCATCCAGCAAAACCCCACGGTATTTAAAAGATTTCACAGTCCCAAGCTGGGAGCCATCAGAGTATGATACCTTGAGCAGATCTTGGCAAGATTTGAGTTTGGAGGTGAAGACAAAGAGCATGGCTTGTGTTTTCCCCACATTTAGAACAAGCCTATGTGCAAAGAGCCATGTCTGAGCTTTAGAGAAGGCAGAGGAGAGATTGAGATTAATATCAGATAAGTTTCTGGAGCTAGTGCACAGGGCGAGATCATCGGTGCAGAGTAGAGAAGAGCACGTAGTGATATCAACAGTAATGTTATTGATAAAGATCAAGAAGAGGAGGGGGCCAAGAATCCTATTATTAAGTCTAATTTCTGAATATTGATGAATAAGGGAACAGCAGTTCCCTGTGTTTTGATTGGCTAGTAGTGTGGGGGGCAGTATAAGAATAGGTATACTTACAAATACATATAAATGTACCATGGAAGCATTAGTGAAAAGCAGTGGCACCGCATCAAATAGACCCTGGTCAAAGAACAAGGATACAATAAACTAGTCATATTTTGCAGACAAATTCACTATAAAGCATTATTATGAAATGGGTCTAAAGAATGCTGGCTCCTGATTGGTCAAGGAGTACATTCACCTGGGCTGTTATCCCAGCACTACAGCCCAGGTGAAACAAGCCCCTCACAATCTTTACTCAGTGTATTCAGAATACTCATATGCTGTTGTTCCCAAATGGCTGCCAGTCACAACAGGACCCTACTTTACCCCCGATAGCAGCGGCCCAGTGCAGGTGTCAACATTTTCTTTGTCCTGTTCCTACTTGAGAGTCTGCTGTGTTTAAAATAGTTTTCTTCCTTTTTAGTATCGTTTTCTACTCACCAGCATCACTACGCAGCTCTGTCTCCTGACTGCACGAAATGAGATGGACCACAATGGTGTGCCAAGACAAGGCCATATCTTATTGTTTTGGGTCATGTTTAATATAACCTTATGTATATAATGCCTTAGAGATGCCAATGGGGCCAGTGTAAGTACAAGGGATCATGGGTACAGGCACATGGGTCATGTAGACAGATGTGATTTTCTGTCATTGAGCAAAGAAGTTATTTGTTGCTAGCCAGGAACTGGAGTTAATTAAATTATCTAAATTGAGACAAAATAATAATTAAACCTAGCTGGGAGGCCAGGTAGGCCAATTTGCTTGTGAAATGCCAGGGCCTCAGGAAGAGAGAATGTATGGCCTCGTATTGTATCTGCAGGGCTACAGTCAACTAATCGTGATACTAACTGAATAGGCTAGCCATTTATGTAAACAGCTGTATTTAGGGTTGATTAACGACAGCCATCTCCCAGGAAGGAGATGCTGGAATGTTCCCCAGAAAATCTGGTTTGAGCTGGCTAACCTCATGTTTTTTTTCTATATTCAGAAAACTGCTTATCTGTGTTATTGTAATAAAATACTGAACTTTGATTGTTTGGGTAACCATAGAAACTGAAATGCTAGCCAATCGCAGGCAGCCACTATCTGCTGGACCAGCCCTTTTGAACCCCTTTAAGACTAGGATGCAGAGGGGTATCTGGGCCTTTTGTTGCCTTTTTGCTTGAAGTCTGTGGGACCCTCTCTTCCTGTCTGTTGGGAGGACAGAGACAATTTCTCCTGGATCACTGAGAGCCAATACTTCCACTACCACTCTTCTAAGGATGCTTTTGCACTTCAAAATTCCAACTAAGGACTCAAGGTAGACTCTTACCTTCTGAATTTTTTTTTTTTCCATTCAACTTTTATTGAAGGTTTTACAATAATAAAGGAGTACATCCAGAAAAAAGATGGGTAACAATAAAGATACCAGACATAACAACGAGGAATTACCTTCTGAATTTAAAGTACAGGCTTTTATGTATACTTTCTTTTTATTTTCAATATCCTGTAACCAAATCTCCACATTATTTTGCCTTTATATTATTTACTGTTTTCTAATTAATTTAATTAGTAAAGCTGTTGGCTTATTTTAAAATAATTCTGCCTATGTTGTCTGTGTGTGTTGCCTGGGTAAGAGTTGTTCAGACTATGATATGCCTGTGTGATCGCTTAAGGGTTAAAAACACTACCAAAAGTGAAGTACCATTAGGGACTTTGTGATGAAAGGAGGGATGAAATATGAAGGGTCTGAAGAAGAGCCTGTGGGGGGTTTGAAATGAGAGCTGCATTTCTGGGGAAAGACACAGTAATAAGGTGCATAGGGCCTCCCAAAGCCTATACACGCCTGTGGCTTTCTGGTTTGTGGTGCAGTGGCCAAGGGAATTCTACCCAGGAACACAGAATTGAGACTGTATTTGTATCCCCTCACATGGAGAAATGGTATCTCTGACCCCATTCCCTCCCCATCACAAGAGGGATTCGCTCTGACACAGAGAATCCCGGCCCACTTGAGTGGACTTGTGGCAGATTTGGTGAGTAGCGGTTCGATTGGTGAACTCTTTGAACAACCACACACAACGAAGGCAGAAAACTGAAAAAGGGAAAATTGGTTACAAGATGTACTTCCCCACCCTGTTTTGTTTTGTTTTTTGGCTGCAAGTAAAAGACAGACTAGTGGTAGTGTAGGGAAGAAAGTTGACTTTCAAGTACAGCGACTACACTGTAGAAGAACTGAAGCAGTTGTGCCAGGAAAGCGGGGTCCATTATGAAAGGCAAAGCAAAAAGAACCTCATGGAGGCACTTGTGACTGCCAATGAGCAAGCAACTTCCCAGGACCTTGAGTCATAACCAGTGACTGAAAGGGACCAGGCCTTGGGTGTGGGGGTGCCAGGGATGTCGCAGGTCCTGTCCCAGGGAGGAGAACAGTGAGACCAGAGGGAACCTAGAACCACAGGGCCAGGGGACAGCCACCACAGAGTTGGAGCTAGAAAGGATCAGGCTGCAGCTGGAGCTGAGGAAATTGGGGCTGGAATTCAGGCAGAGAAGTTTGAAGCATAGCAGCAGAGGGAGTTTGAGCAGAAAAGGCTTGAACTGGAGATGCAGGAAAAAGGAAACCAGCATTAGAGAGAGGCTGAGGAAAGAGAAAAATGGCTTCAGAGAGAGGCTGAGAGGGAGGGAAAAGAGTGCCAAAGGGAATTCGAACTGGAGAAACTGAGACTTCAACGACCAGTGACAGAGGATGTAAGTGGCAGGGATAGACCTAAAACTCCAGTGCTTGGGTACAAATTAAGTTCCAAATTAATAGCAAAATTTAAAGAGGGGGAGGCTATGGATGCATTTTTTAATTCATTTGAAAATGTCTGTATCCAGGCCAGGGTACCCAAGAGGTCCTGGAGCTTTCAGCTAACCCCGCTACTTACTGGTAAAGGGCATGAGGCACTAGGCCAGCTGGACAATGATGATATTTATTTATTTCGTTTTCGTTAACTGGGTAAGTACACTAGACAAATTCTGCCTATTTTCTGGCACGACCCGGGGGCCGGGGATACAGATGAATGCCAACTGACCTTGAACCAGATAAAGCTAAGCCTAAGATTAAGATTAAGATAGCCAAGACTATGATAAATTTAAAATTGCTTTACTTAAAAAGTATGAACTGACTCCTGAAGCCTACAGGGTAAAATTTCATAACCTCGGAAAAAGCCCTGACATGAGCTTTGAAGAACTAGCCACAAAGCAGCGGCAGTTTTTAAAGCATTGGTGGAAGGGGGTGGAAGCAAACTCTGTGGGAAAAATTGAGGAGGTTATACTTTTAGAACAGTTCATTTGGGCTTGCCCAGCGGAGCTGAAAATCTGTGTGGAGGACCGGGATCCCAAAACAGTACAGCAAGCTGCTGAGCTCTCAGATCACTATGCCAGGAGCTGGCCTACTCTAAAAGAAAGTGGGGGAGCAGGTGCTGCAGCACAGAAAGGGAAAAGCGCACCTTCAGGGCAGCTAAAACCCTCAATGTCTCTGCAGAAAGGGGGAAGCCCCAAGTTACCAAGAAGGGAGGTCTTGGAAAAAAAGAAATGATGAATGTTGGTTTTGTAAGCAGCCAGGGCATCTGGCTAGACAGTATCCTAAAAAGGCACAGAGGGTGATAAATTCAAAGCAGTTGTGCATTTTGGTAATGCACCAGTGAACGATATTCAGTGGCAGCAACTGCACAGCACAAGTGGCAGTGTGCCAGTGCACAATGGGAATGTATGCATGCACACGGGCAGGGGGTGTAGCCATTATTATGCGGCACAGTGCGATATTCAACACTGGACAAATGGCACAAGTGAGGAGCAAATGGCAGTTGTGCGGAGCAGACTTGAGCTTATAAATACATGAAGCAAGTAGAAGAAGGGCACTTGCACCAGAGGGGAGCAGGACAGAGGGAGACAGACAGGCCATCAGACCACAGTAGGGCACAAGGAGAGAGAAACAGACAGAGACAGACAGGGAGTGTGTGAGAGAGAGAAGTGAGTGAGTGAGAGTTTGACAGACACAGAGGTGACGGTGGGTGTGAGTGTACCTGGGCACAACACAGTGGCATCAGGCCCAACAGGAGTGACACAGGCACCCACAGGGGTGGGAGACAGAGGCCACAGGCACCAGGCAGCCAGCCAGGGGCAGGGTACACAGGCATGGGCCTTGCAGAGCAGCACACACAGCCACACACAGCCGGGTGGGCCTGTGGAGCCAGATGCCCATGGGGGGCAGGACAACAGGGGCCATGGCCAGTGCCATATTCCAGATGGAGGCCATAATGAGGGGTGTGGGGAGGCAGGAGGCAGGGTGGTGCAGCTGTGGAGGGGCCCATCAGTGCTATGCCCAGAACAGACGGTACTGACCCCGCATCAGGTATGAGACCTACGCTGACACTGAGATCGTGGGCCAGTACCAACTGAACCGGGCAATTCTGAGGCAGCTCTGTGAGCTGTGCAGTGAGAAGATACAGGCACCCACTAGACAGAGCCATGCCCTGACAGTGGAGACAAAGGTAAAAGCTGTCATGTGGTGCCTGCTCACCACAGGCATCTTCCAGAGACCAACAGAGGACACCACAGGCAGAACTCAATCTGCCGCATCATGTCTCCTTGCACAATTCCTCAATGCCCTGCTGCCACATGCTGCAGAATACATCCACTTTCCCAGCACACAGGCAGAGCATACAGTGAACATGCAGGAGTACCACAGGGTAGCACGTATGCCTGGCATGCTAGGGGACATCGAGTGCACCCATTTCGGCATCCGCATGCCACCTGGCCCAGAGGGGGTAGCCTACATTAACAGAAAGGGCTACCCCAGTATCAACTGCCAGGTGGTGTGTGATGCCAGGGGGCACATAATCAATGTCTGTGCCACACACCCTGGGGGAGTACATGCTACCTTCACCTTCAGGTTCGAGAGTGGGGACATCCCCACCAGTCACCTAGTGGGTGAGTATGCCAAGACCACGGGCAACAGGGTACAACAGGGCATGGGGGGCTGGGTAGAGGTGCCTCAGAGTGCAGCTGGAAATGGCAAGGGGCACAGCAATTGAGGACACCAGGCTAACCATATCTCCATCCACACAGGTGACAGTGGCTACCCACTCTGGCCCTGGCTGCTCACCCCTACCAGCGCCCGTTGTCCCCTACAGAGGAGCGGTACAATGAGGCACACGCCAGAACATGGAACATCATTGAGCATGTCATTGGTCTGCTGAAGGCATGATTCTGTTGCCTGCACAGGTCTGGCAGTGCACTACAGTACAGCCCCTCGAAGGCCTGCAGCCTATTCCTGGCCTGCTGCATGCTGCACAACATGGCCACTGGCCATGGGATAGCTGTTGAGGTCGATGAGGGGAACAGCAGTGGGGAAGATGCGGCTGACGGGTCGTGTGGTGGTGGGCAGCCCCCCTGGGCAGAGGAATCCCCAGCTGACTAGGATGGCACGCCAGCACAGGGACATGATATCAGAGGAGCACTACGATGCATGCAGGTAGGTGAACAAACACCCATGTACGGGAAGACCACAGTGGCAAGGCACACAGGCATGAGTGGGCGTGCCCTGCAGCCTGCACAGATGGGCGGGGGGCATGGACGGCCATGGGGCCATTCCGCATGGCCATACGCATCAACACGCAACACAGCACGGCACAACACACACACACACACACACTGGCACCCGCAGGCGCACGCCTGGGCACTAGCACCTGGCGTGAATCAGATGCAGAGCACCAGTGTACAGGTGAATCCGGTGCTGTGGTAGCATCATCACGCACAGGCCACACAGGCCAACGGCCAGGCAGGTGCGCACACAGCCAGTGTGTGGCACAGTCCACGGATGCCACGCCCTGTGGAGGAGCGGTACAATGAAGCACACGCCAGCACATGGAACTTCATTGAGCATGTCTTTGGTCTGCTGAAGGCATGATTCCGTTACCTGTACAGGTCTGGCAATGCACTACAGTACAGCCCCTCGAAGGCCTGTGGCCTATTTCTGGTCTGCTGCATGCTGCACAACATGGCCACTGATCATGGGGTAGCTGTCGAGGTCAATGAGGGGAACAGCAGTGGGGACAATGCAGCCGATGGGCTGTGTGGTGGTGGGCAGCCCCCCCAGGCAGAGGCACGCCAGCACAGGGACACAATAGCAGAGGAGAACTATGATGCATGCAGGTAGGTGGACAAACACCCATGTACGGGATGGCCACAGTGGCAAGGCACATAGGTATGTGTGTGTGTGCCCTGTGGCCTGCACAGATGGGCAGGGGGCAAAGGCAGCCATGGGGCCATTCCACATGGCCATACACATCAACACACAGCACAGCACAGCACACACACACACACAATCACACAAGAGTGCCCGGGTGCTAGCACCTGGCGTGGATCAGACGCAGAGCACCAGTGCACAGGTGCATCTGGTGCTGTGGTGGCATCATCACGCACATACCACACAGGCCAGCAGCTATGCAGGTGTGCACACAGCCAGGGTGTGGCGCAGTCCATAGATGCCATGTCCATGGCACGCACACGCACACACAATGCCCATGTGCACACAGGGTGGTGGCAGCGGACTGCAGACAAGGTGGTGGGCACACGGCTGCCATAGACATGTGGATGGCCTTGCCATGGCCACCCAGCAGACCCAGGCTGTGCAATGACCACAGGGGTGTCTGCGACTGTCCCCAGGGGTGGTACTGCTGGAACACGACCGTGTCCTTGCAGAGGTCTGCAGGCTCCCGAACAGGCCTGCACCGTGTGCCTGGGATGTCAACAACGGAGCCCGGTGTCGACCCCGATGGGGTCGCACAATGCTGTGACCGTGGGGTGTACAATGCACTCTGCAGGGTCTGCAGCAGCAAGCCGCATCTCATGGCAGCCAGTGGGGCAAGGCCAACCATGACCGCAGTGGCAAGGTGATCCAGGGCCACAGTTGTGTCCTCTTGCTGGTGATTTATGGCCTCCTGGACCTGCGCAAAGCCCCTTTCATGCTGCTCGGCTACCTGGCGCACCTCTGCATGGAGGTACTCCAGCCACAAGCAGCACCTCTTGGTCCACAGAGGCCCACAGCAATCGAGTGTGCTCGTGCAAGGGGTTGGCACCTGCGGGCACATGGGCATTGTGCAAACCCACCAGTGGTGTACGATCATGTTGCCCAGCCCCCCGCTCAGGTGGGCACTGCACATTGTGGTCCCCTTGGGGCTGCCCATTGACCAGTGCACTGACAGTGGATGCTGCACCTGGCCCACCCAACATCTCCAGCCATTTACCGCTGCCTCCCCTCCAGCTGCTGTGCACTGGGCAGCACCTGTGTGACTGCACTACCACCACCACCATCCCCTGGTGCAGCGCTGCTGTCACACAGCAGGACTGGGGTGGTGGCGGGTGGCTGACCCACCGCCAACAGGTCACTGGCCATGCTGCCAGGGATGGTGTATGGTATGGGTGTCTCCCACTTGGCAACTCTCCCACTGTCCAGGAAAATGGTCACATCATCACTGGTGTCAGACCCTGCCCTGATCTGCATCTCTGCACACTGCACGCCTTGGCTGGTATCACACGGGACACAGCCAGGGCCTCATCCGCCATCATGCCTAGGACATCTGGCTGGACAGTGGTGGTGTGCTGCAGCCGATCAGGCCCCCAGACACCAGTGGAGGTGGATGGCTGGTCCTCCAGGGCTGGGCATGCCCCCACGGCAGCCTCCACTGCCCCTGCCACTGCATGCTGGCATTCCAGTACTAAAAGGGAACACAGATGCATTAGTGTCGCTGATGCACAGGCCCCTCCTCAATCACCACTCCCCCAATGCCGCTGTACCTACCATGCAGTGATGGGCTCCCACCAGTCTGGAAGCCACTGCCTGGCACCCCCTCGACAGTGCTGCACTGCATGATGGCTGCCACCAGCTCCTCCTGCGGTGTGAGCTGTGGCATGTTGGCCTGGCCCCCATCCGTGGCCACCCTTGCAACTTCTGCTTCATCTGACACCTGCCAGTGCCCATCTTCTTCTTGCACTTCTGTGCAGATCGCTGGTGGCTGCCCTGCTGGTTCACAACCTCCGCCACCTCCTGCCATGCTGCGGCCCTGACCTGGGGTGGCCAGTTGTGCCACTCAGCAGAGGCTTCCTGTTGAGCTATGCCTTGAACAGGGCATTTGCCTCTGCCTTCGTAAAGTTGGGCCTGCGCTTGCATGCTCCTCACCCTCCTCACAATCAGACATGCTGCTACCTGTGAGCAATGACATGTGGTTAGTGACAGCAGCGGCTCACACCAGCCACCCATCCCACTGTGCTGTCTGTCCCCTCGATGGGTACAACTTACCTCGGATGGTTGCAATATCGGTCCATAGCCTGTGCAGTCCCATGGTGCCTTTATAGCGCATCGCATGCAAATGGTCTGATCCGCAACAGTAATGAGATGCTAATTCCCCCAGTGCAACACGGATAGGCTGATGAGCTAATCTGCATAAGTCAGCTGAATATCGCATTGTTGCGTCTTGCACAATGGACTTGCACCGGCATAAGTCATGGCGCAATGCTGTGACATATGCAGTGCACCCATCACCACACATGCGTCACGGCAAGTACCACTGCCTATTGCTCAGTGTGTGCTAGGTGCACTATAGGACCTATAGCACTTGGGCACTATAGGGCCTGTGGCGCTCGGGTGCTATAGGGCCTATGGTGCTCAGGCGCTACATGGCCTATGGCACTCGGGTGCTATAGGGCCTATGGCCCTCAGGTGCTGTAGGACCTATGGTGCTTGGGTGCTATAGGGTCTATGGTGCTGGGGCACTATAAGGCCTATTGTGCTTGGGTGCTATAGGGCCTATGGTGCTCAGATGCTACAGTGCCTATGGAGCTTGGGCACTATAGGGCCTATGGGGCCTATGGTGTTCAGTGCCATGGGGCCTGTGGCATTCAGGCACTATGGGCCCTATGGTGATTGGGTGCTATGGGGCCTATGGTGCTCAGGTCCCATAGGCCCTTGGCACCAAGCACCATAGGGTCTACTCCTAGACACTATAGGATCCCATAGGGCATGGTGCCTCTGGTCCCTGTTGCACAACATGCGTTATGGCCCCAATAGCGCACATGGGCACAGTGCACATCCTGACCCCTGACCCCTGCCCTATGCCCCCAGGGACCTCTGCCCCATGTGCCAGTGTGGCCACACCCATGCCGCACATCCCCAGGGAATCATGATTGACGTGGGCAGCGCATCTCCAAGTGAGGAGCGCATCCCAAGCACGTGAAGCTCATGCACTACAGGACTCCATTTTGAACTGCTACATTGCAGAGTAGGCATGCCGCAGCACCCAGTATCCTGGGCTCAGAACTGGAGCCAAGTTGAATTGGTCAACCTGGTGGCCCAGGTGGAGCCCCATGCTGCCAGCCTGTTTGGGCAGTAGCCCCTCACCAGGTCCAGGACAGCAGTCTGGCAGGATGTGGGGGATAGCCTTGAACAGGCTACTGGTGTGCGGCACAGCAGGGAGCAGTGTCAGCATGTTTAAGGTGATCTACTAAGGTGGGACCCAGAGAGACTCAGGGCACTGCAGGCGCATGTCCAGAGGGGGGCCATGCCACGGCCAGGTAAATGTGCTCCACCTGCATCTGTGCACATCCAGTGTTCCATGGGGCTGGCAGGGCTGCATGCCATGCTGGGGGGGCACTGTCACTGTATGACCTGTGGCCTGGGATTGCATGTCATTGGGTGCACTGCATCACCACCCTGTGGATGTGCCAGGCTGGGATGTACTGCGTGCTTGGGGGGTGAGGGTGGTGAGCTCATGGTGTTGCTGTGTACTGATGTGTGCTTGTTTATGTTCATGTTCTAGGCCCTGAGGACTGGAGGAGAGCCAGGGCAGCAGGTGTGCCTGGCGGGCCACGGCAGGCTGCTGCGGGACCTACAACTGGAGCTGTGGGACAGAGGGGTGGAGCCACCCAACTGGCATGTGCTGCGCCACAGTGGGCAGGTAGGTGCTTTGCTTCCATACATTGTTGTGCAGGGTGGGTGGTGGGGGTGGGGGTACAGCCTCAGCCCCCTGTGCGCTGAGCCATGGCAGCTGTGTTCAGCCCACAGTGTGCGTGGTGCTGTGAGGCAGCCATTGCACATGTGTGTGGCAGCTGTTGATGGGCTGTGGGTGCATCCAGCTACCACCTGTGCCACTGCAGTCCCACTGCTGCACCATGCCACCTGACTGCCACTGTGCTGGCGGCTGACCCATGGGTGGTGGTATCCAGTGCTTTGCATAGCTGTGGCATGCTGGGTCAGTGGCAGTTGTAGGCCCACCCACTGCAAGTGGCCAGGGTGCCACCACAGGGGTGTGTGTCCCCACTGTCCACTGCTCATGATAGGTGGGCTGGGATGCCCTGGACACGCACTGATCACCTGTACCCTCCATTGTCATAGCTGTCCGATGGGGTCTTTGTCAGCTGAACTACGCCCGCCTCCTGTGGCGTATCATCACCATCAACACTGCCACCCTGGAGGTTGCTCGGCTGACCAGATGGCTCCTGCCGCAGGGCTATTGCCAGGCGGTGGTGGGATGTGGACGCCCATAGGAGTTGTTTTACCCATTCCTGCTGTTCCTGCACCTGTCCACCCTTCTCCTGCCTTCCCCTGTCCCTTTGTATAGCCCTGTCTCAGTAGCATAGCAAATTCCCAGAAGGCCTGACTGCAAGGGTATGCTATAGGGTCCTCCTGGTTTTGAATAGACATCAAAATTATGATCTGGGCCCCTCAAACCTCATGGGCCAGGATGCGACTGCACCCCCTGCACCCTTGTAGCAATGCCTCTGCCCTGTACCCTGTCCCCATCCCTCTCTTACCTACCTTGTTCCTGCTCTGTACATAGTTTCCCCTGCCTTGTTCCCTGTTGTGTTGTATTTCTCATTATTTATTAAATGGTTAAAGGTAGGTTTTAATTTAAAAGGTATCAAATCATTTGCTTCCTGATCATTATTTAATACAGTTTTATATGGTTACCCATCTGTGTCCAGGTCTGCTTTGTGGCTGGCAAGTGGAGCCATGCTGCAGTGGTGTGCTGGGTGGCTGTGTGGTGGGTCTGTGTTGTTCTGTGGGCTGTGCATGGTGGTGTTTGCCCATCGGTCAGTGGCTGTGTCCTGGGGTGGCCATGGGCTGGCTGTTTGGGATGTGTGGTGTATGTGTTGGGTGCCGTGTGCCAGTGCATGGCTGGCTGTAGCCTGGGTGGACTGGTACCTGCCATCCAGTGGGGGGTGGCCAGCAGCAGCCCACCCTTGGCCGTTGGTGCCTCCTTTCCTACATCAACCACTGTGGTGCACATGGTCGGGGGCTGGCTACAAGTCCATGCTCCTTGAGCGGTGTTCCATTTTGGGCCAGCGGTGCCTCTTGGCCTGACTCCACCACCTCCTCAGCAGCCACCCCCTCCTCCTCAGTGCTTTGCTCCTTGCTGTGCCTGTGGCAGGTCCATTTGTGTCCTGGCACATTTTCCTCGGCCCCTTGTGCATTCATGGTTGCACTATTGCACATGTTGGGTTGCTCCCTGGAACACCTCTGACTGTGCTCTGGCACATCCATGCGATATTCAGCCGTGTTGCGCTGGCACATGTCACCGTGCGCAACCTTTGAATACCATGCTCATTGCTCTATGGCGCATTGGATTTGTGCTGCGCCGGCCTTGCACTGGCAGTTCTGAATATTCACCCAGAGTAGACAAAGTGTCCCTTGAAAGGAGGTTGGTGCACCGTGTATCCCTGAAGGTATGCCTGTGAACATGAGGGAGCACATACACCCGGTTACTGTAAATGGGGTGCAGACCCATAGGTTAAGGGAGAAAGGGACATCTCTTACACTGGTAAAAGGGGATTTGGTTGAGCCTGAACATCTTATACCTAATCAATTTGTCACTGTGAGGGGATTCACATGGGAGGAAAAAAGCCTGCCACTTGCTAGTGTTCTCCTGGATTGGGGTGAGACAGGAGAGAGGGTACACAAAGTGGCAGTGGCAGACAGCCTTGTTCTGGATGTGATTATAGGCAAGGCCCCTGTAATTCTGCAGTTCTGCGGTTGCAGAATTTGCCGCAGACTTTGCATCATGCCGCAGAATATATATAGTGCCACAGAATTCATTGTTTTTGGTGAATTTTCATATAAATATACTGTTTTTCCATAGTGTCAGGCTTTCTTTCCCACCTCATTTATCCTGAAGCCCCTCCTCTATGCTCAGCATATGGTGTCATCAATGACATCACATCATATTTAGCCAATGACAGGACTGCATTCTGCCAGAGAAATGAATAAATCATGCCGCAGAAATCAGAAAATGCTGCCACAGAAGTCAAGGAGCCCTGCAGCAGAAATGAGAAAATTCTGCCACAGAACATCAGGGGCCCTGATTATAGGGAATAATATACAGCAGGGGGTAGTGTGTGTGATTACCCACAGTCAGACAGCTAAGGTCACTGGTAATTCCCTGAACACCACTGAAGCCCCTGTGGAAAAGAATAGGAGGCTGGTTCCCCAGCCTGTGTCTCCTGAAATGGAGAATAGTGAAAGGGAGGTAGGACTTCCTCAACTAGCTGTGCCCCACACAGCTACAGAAGGTTACTCTGAGGAGGGAGGTGTAACCAATGGTCAGAAGGTTAGGGATGGCAGTGACTCTGAATGCCCTGATGCTAAAGCTATGGACCCCAGTTTAGAAACTGAGGAGGATGGGAGCATGACAATTCACTCCCATAATTTCGCTCTGTGACAACTGGCTCTCGACAATGTGCTCTGGTGACAGTTGGCTCCGATGACAACCCCGCCCCCAACAATTTGCTCTCTGGTGAAGTTAATTAAATTACTGGCTTGCAGGAAACTTTTATTTACCATCAGCCATGTGGAGTTAATGTTGAGCGAAATGAACAGGTTTCCTGACATTCATCCTGCAAGGGAGCTGCTCGTCTGTCCAGCCAGCTGTATCATGAGTCATGGACCTGCCTGATCTGACCTGTGGGGGGGGAGAAGAGAGGAGCTACCTCTGCAACTTAGGGTACTACCATGAGGCACAGTGCTTCTTATGTGTTTGCGAAGCTAGAGGGTATGTGAAGCTGTGGTAGTACACTGTATTTAGAGACTGGTGATGTTTCCATTCATTGCAAGTGAAGTACTGAGTTACAGGTGACAGCTCAGCAATTCTAACAGAGTGTTGTCACTGGAACATTCTGTCCCCAGGTCACTGATTACTGAAAATACTGTTAAAATCCCTACCACACTGTTAGTCCTCATCTCCATGTGGGAGAGTGGTTGGCCTGGTTTGGCAGAACCTTGCATCCGCCCATCTTTTCCATTTCACACCAAAACTCCATGGCAAAGCCCCTTCTGCCTTTTGTGTTGACAACATTCCCTGCTGTGGGTAAGGGTAGTAGGGCAAAGCATTCTTTGTTGGGGAACCAGAGTCAGCTCTAGGTAGGGAATCCACTGCCAAAGCCCACCATATACCTTGCTTTTTACAGGTAGTAGTGCTGCAGGGCATTTGTTATTTGTGCAATAATTGGGTTCATTTCACTCCCCGATAACTAGCTGTTGGTAAATAAAAGTTTCCCACAAGCCAGTAATTTAATTAACTCTACCAGGGAGCAAATTGTTGGGGGCAGGTTGATGCAGGAGTGAACTGTCACCGGAAGGAGTTGTCGGGAGCCAATTGTCACGGAGCTAAATGATAGGAGCAAATTGATATGGACCCAAGGGAGACATTCTCCGTGCTTTGGGAAAATGTGAAGATTTTACAGCTGCTCAGAGAACTGACCCTAGTTTGGAGAGGCTGAGGGCATGTACAGAATCTGACAGGACACAGGGAGGTGACATGAGACATAGGGTATTTTGGGACAACAGACTGTTGTATACATGGGATGTGAGGGCAGAGGGAGGGGTGATGGGCAGATAGCTTGTCTTTCCCCAGGAGTATTATGAGTGATTGCTCAAGGTCACCCATGATATCCCCATGTCTGGACATCTGGTAATTACACACACCATGCAGCAATTGGCCCAAAATTTCTATTGGCTCAACTTCACCCAACAGATGAAGGAAGACTGCAGGTCTTGTCACCGGTGCCAACAAATAGGGAAGGCAGGTAGTAAGATGAAAGCTGCCCCATTTCCCTTGCCCATTGTGGAGAAGCCATTCCAGAGGGTAGGAATCAATATTGTGGGACTCCTGAGTACCCCAAGCTCCTCCAGAAAAAGGTTTATCCTGACAGTGATCAGTTAAACCACCCGATACCCAGAGGTGGTCACCCTCTCCTCCATTAAGGCACCCAAGGTGGCAGATGCCTTGCTAGGGGTTTTCTCATATGTCAGGTTCCCACTGAAGGTTTTCTCTGACCAAGGGGCTAACTTTATGCCGGACCTGATGAAGTCTTTGTGGGAGAAGTGTGGGGTGGTGCAGAGATGCATGACACTTTATCACCCACAAGCCAATGAGCTTGTGGAAAGATTCAATGGTACCTTAAAAACAATGCTCCAAACATTTGCTGAACAGCATGGGAGGGACTGGGAGAAATACCTTCCTCACCTGTTGTTTGCATACAGGGATGTGCCCCAAGAGTCAACAGGGTTCCCCCTTTTGAACTCTTATATGGATGTAGGGTGCGTGGGCCCCTAGACTTGATCTGTGAAGACTGGAAAGGCAAGCATGCCACCCAGGGAACTCCCATAGTGTAGTATATCCTTAGGCTGAGGGAGAAGCTGAAGGAGCTTATGGGGATGGCCCAAAGCAACCTGTCAGCTGCCCAACAGAAGCAAAAAGTCTGGTATGATCACAGAGCCAGAGCATGCTCATACAACACAGGCTAGGAAGTAATGGTCCTCATTCCAGTCCAGAAGGACAAGCTGCAGGCCAAGAGGGCTGAACCTTACAAGGTAGTCTGAGAGGTAAATGAGGTGAATTACATTTTAGAACTGCCTGACAGGAGACATATTCATTGAATGTACCATGTTAATATGATGAAGCCATATGTAAATAGGGCTGACATGGTGTTTGCTGTTTGTAGTCCTGGGAGGGGACGGATGAAGAAGACCCCCTCCTGGACTTGCTAGAGGACAGTAAGCGGGAGTCATTTGTGGAGGCAATCAAGGCGTCACCCCAGTTGATCCCAGAATACAACCAGGGCCAGGAAGTGAGGGAGGTCTTATAAGACTTTGCCCCTTTATCTACGGCCAAGCCTGGAAGGACTCCCCTTAGCGACCCATGATGTGGACATGGAGAGATAAGTGCCCATATGACAAACAGCTTACCGGGTGTCTGAAGCCATCCTAAAGGACATTAGGAGGGAGGTGGAGGAAATGCTGGAGTTAGGGTAATCCAGAACTCCCACAGCCCCTGGGCCTCACCCGTAGTTCTTGTCCCCAAGCCAGATAGGTCTACCCACTTTTGTGTGGACTATTGTGGACTCAAAGCAGTCATGAAGTCTGATGCCCACCCAATGCCCTGAACAGATGAGTTGTTGGACAAACTGGGTGGGGCGACCTACCTAACAACCGTAGACCTAACAAAGGAGTACTGGCAGGTGGAGTTGATTGCCAGAGCTAGGGAACATTCAGCCTTCATCACCCCAATAGACCTCTTCAAATTTAAGGTGATGTCTTTTGGGATGAAAAATACCCGTAACATTCCAAAGGTTAGTCAACCAGGTGTTACATGGTATGGAAGAGTATGCAGAGGCTTATCTGTATGAAATTGCCATCTTCAATACCAGCTGGAAGGAACACCTGTCTCATCTGAGGGAAGTGTTAAGCAGTATACAGAAGGCAGGACTCACTGTAAAGTCCAAAAAGTGCCAGTTTTCCATTGCTGAGGTATCATATGTGGGACATGTAATATAGCTCTGCTAATGCCAGTGCAGATGGCCTATCCCACCAGTTGGATTAAGAGGCAGAACTGGAGGAAACTGGCATGTTTCCCCCAGGTTCTGTTAAGGAGGGAGGAGTATGGCAAGATAAGGCCATATCTTAGTGTTTTGGGTCATGTTTAATAAAATGTTATATATATAATGCCTTAGAGATGCCTATTGGGGCCAGTGTAAGTGCAAGGGATCATGGGTACAGGCACATGGGTCATTTAGACAGATGTGATTTTCTGTCACTGAGCAAAGAAGTTGTTTGTTGCTAGCCAGGAACTGGAGTTAATTAAATTATCTAAAAGGAGACAAAAGAATAATTAAACCTAGCTGGGAGGCCAGGTAAGCCAATTAACTTGTGAAAGGCCAGGGCCTCAGGGAAGGACAGAATGTCTGGCCTCCTACTGTATCTGCAGGGCAACAGTCAGCTAATCTTGTTACAAACTGAATAGGCTAGACATTTATGTAAATAGCTGTATTTAGGGTTGATTAATGGCAGCCATCTCCCAGGAAGAAGAGGCTGGAATGTTCCCCAGAAAATCTGGTTTGAGCTGGCTAACCTCATGGTTTTTTTTTCCTAAATTCATAAAAGTGCATATGTGTTATTGTAATAAAGTTTTGAACTTTGGTTGTATAACCACAGAAACTGAAATGCTAGCCAATTGCAGGGCAGCCACTATCTACTGGACCTGCCCTTTTGAACCCCTTTAAAACCAGGATGCAGAGGGGTATCTGGGCCTTTTGTTGCCTTTTTTCTTGAAGCCTGTGGGACCCTCTTTTGCCTATCTGTTGGTAGGACAGAGACAATTTCTCCTAGACCACTGAGAGTCAAGACTTCAACTATCACACTTCTAAGGATGCTTTTGCACTTCAAACTTCCAACTAAGGACTCAGGGTTGACTTTTAACCTCAGCATTTAAAGTGTAGGTTTTTATGTATACTTTCCTTTTATTTTCAATATCCTGTAACCAAATCTCCAGACTATTTTGTCTTTATGTTATTTAAGCAATAAGGCATGACAAGGCATGTGTTATCGTGTAATAACGTCCTAGGGTGGGTTGAAGCATGAGGCGAAGCCGAGTGCTTCCACCACCCCAGGAGTGACATTATTACATGATAAAACACACCTTGGAGTGCCTTATTGCAATTATACAATGGCTCAATGTTATAGAAAACAAAAGATAAAAATATAAATGTTTTCGTTGATTTTTGGTGAGGCAGTGTATCTTTGTTTCTGAAAAAAAGTAACTCATAACAATCATCCAAAAAATCAATACAGTGATGTTATTGTGTAATAACATCACTCTCTCAGGCACACAATGACCAATCAGAGTCCAGGAAATTTTCTTGCCATTGTATAATTACTGTTTTCTAATTAATTTAATTAGAAAGACTTTGGCTTATTTTAAAATAAGTCTGCCTATGTCGTTTGTGTGTGCTGCCTGGGTAAAAGTTATTCAGACTATACTACACCCATGTGATAGCTTAAGGGCCAAAGATACTACCAATAGTGAAGTACCATTAGGGACTTCATGATGAAAGGAGGGGAGAAAATATAGATGCTCTCAAGAGGATCCTGTGGGGGGTTTGAATTGAGTGCTGCATTTCTGGGGAAAGACACAGTAATAGGGGGTATGGGGTCCCCCGAAGCCTATACATGTCTGTGACTTTCTGATTCGTGATGCAGCGGCAGAGGGAATTCTACCTCAGGAACACAGATTCAAAACTGTATTTGTATTCCCTCACATGGAGAAAGTGTATCTCTGACCCCATGTCCTCCCCAAGTCACAAGAGGGATTCTCTGTGATGCAGAGAATCCCACCCCACGGGAGTGGACTTGTGACATGATGGAATGGAAAATGTCAACTAGCTTTAAAAAAATAGTCATGCTTACTACATGTTACAGCAAGTACCACCTGCTCCCTCCAATCTGACCGGCAGCAAAATAATACTCAGCCTTTGTACTCAGCAGGGGTTCCGTGGCCTTGTCTACCCCAATGCCCAACACTAAATTAGCAGTCCAATCTGAAAGGCAAGGAAAGGCAAGGCAAGGCAAAATTTATTTAAAAGACGCCCAATCTCGGAGGCTCTGGGCACCATACAAATAGATAAACACATATTCAGCAAAATAAATCAATAAAAGAAAATAAAAAGAACATTTTTTTCTATAAACATATAAATACTAAATGCTTCAAATAGAAATTACCCATAAACAGTAAAGTAAGCCATCAATTTTCAGCAGCTATAGTCAGAGTGAATCTATAAATGAATAACTCAATCCAGAAGTGCCTGAGCAAATAGGAGGGCCTTTAGGAAGGTCTTGAATACCTCCAAGGAAGGGGCCCCATTAACCCCAGAAGGGAGCAAATTCCACAGGATGGGAGTGGCGATACTAAAGGTCCTGTCACTAGTCAATTTCAACCTTGTCCTGGGAATCCCTGGGGGCCTCCACAGGAGGAACGGAGGGGGTGAACCGAGAGAGCAGGTACCAGAAGGTCTGACAGATAACCAGGGCACTGACCGTGTAGAGCCTTACATGTGAGAAAACCCACCTTAAAAAGGATACTCCACCTGACCGGCAGCCAATGCAGCTCACGCAACACCGGTGTAATATGGCAAAATTTTGGCTGCCCAGTTAGTAACCGGGCAGCTGTGTTCTGCACCAGCTGCAGTCTGTGGAGAGATCCTCCCACAACCCCGAGGTAGAACGCATTACATTAGTCAAGTCTAGATGTAACTAAGGCATGCATTAAAGTGGGGAGGTCCAGAGGCGGAACAAAGGGCTTTATCCTGGCAACATTTCTGAGATGGAAAAAACAGGAGCAGATAGTGGAAGAAGGCAGTCTCTCTCCCGATGTCCCATTAATCTGTGAAGTCACTGCCTGACTTCCCATCCCCTTACTAAACTGCTGCTTATATGCAGCATTAGCACCACCTATTGACAGCCTTAGATTGATACCCTGAACCAAGCTGGATTATTTTGTCATCTAAACCTTAATAATAATAATAATAATTTTATTTTTATGGCACCTTTCAGAGTATCAAGGCACCTAACAAATTTTAGAATAACATATCACAGTCCAGATCATAAAAATATAAAACCAATAATCCCTTCTCACAGTTATTCATTCACCAAAGACTTGGGTCCACAAATAAGTCTTCAAAGCTTGTTTGAATCCCTGCACAGTCGTGCACTCCCGTAACCGATGGGGTAGAAAATTCCAAAGGTTGGGGCCTCTTGCATAAATGCATGGGCCCCAGATGATTTCAAACACACCCTTGGAATCTCTAGCAACCCCTCATCGGCTGAGTGGAGCAATCATCCTGGGCGGTAGGGAACAAGGAGCTCTTTCAGGTAATCCGGGCCCAGTTCATGTAGGGCTTTAAAAGTCATTAAACCAACTTTAAAGGTGATCCGCCACTGTACCGGCAGCCAGTGTAGTCCACGCAGCACCGGCGTAATATGACAGGATCTAGAAGTTCCCATCAAAAGTTGGGCTGCAGCATTCTGCACTAGCTGCAAGCGATGGATTTCTACCCCTGGTAGCCCTAGATAAAGGGAGTTGCAGTAGTCCAGGTGCAAGGACGCAAAGGCATGGACCAGTGTAGGAAGATCACCGGACAGAACAAGGTGCTTAATCCTGGAGATATTCCTCAGATGGTAAAAAGAGGATTTGACGATGGCTGACACCTTCGAATACAGAGTCAGTCCCTCATCAAAAACTACCCCCAGGTTCCACACCTGTTCAGAGATCAGGAGTGAGATACCCCAAAGGAAAAGCCCCGAGGGGGAACCCACCCACGGCCTCCCTATCTGGTGCGCTGGATCCACAACCAACACCTCAGTCTTTTCTGAGTTCAACTTTTGCCAACTGGAATCCATCCACTTCTGGATTTCTGTGAGATAGCTATTAAAAACTATGAGAGATCCATCCTGGTCAGGTGCAAAAGAAAGGCAGAGCTGGGTATCATCAGCATAGCAGTGAAACCTCAGCCCATACCTTCTTACAATGTCTCCGAGGGGCAGCATATACACTGCACACAACATGGGGGACAATACTGAGCCCCGAGGGACCCCGCAAGACAAAGAAACTGGGTCCAAGGAATAAATCCCAGACACCACTCTCTGTATTCTTCCAGTGAGGAAAGATGTAAACCACCTGAGGACTGTACCCAACAGTCCACAGATGAACTTCAGATTGCCAAGCAGAACCCCGTGGTCCACAGTGTCAAATGCTGATGAGAGGTCAATAAGAACCAAACTAGAATGGCTTCTCTGATCCCTCACCATCAGGAGATCATTGAGCACCCGAACCAGCGCTGTCTCAGTAATACGTCTCTTTTGAAATCTGGACTGGAGGGGTTCATAGATGTCATAGATGGTCAAATGGTTCTCCAGCTGCCCAGCCACTACTTTCTCAATAACCTTCCCTAAAAAGGGAAGGTTAGAGATTTGTCTGTAGTTTACATGGCAATCTGGGTCCAGGGAAGCTTTCTTCAGGAGGGGTATTACCACTGCCTCCTTCAGGGAGCTAGGAAACTCACCTGTTTCCAAGGAGCACCAGACTATCAGTGCTAGGACCGGACCAATAGAATCAATACAACCCAAAATCAGGGAAGCTGGTCCGGATCCAAACTACAGCATGTAGGGCGAGCACCTTGGACAATCCGCATAACATCCATGAACTCTGGTCAGTCAAAGGTATTCCAGGAAAGCCGAGAAGCAGTGGCCTCGAGCCGATCCACTGCAACTCCCATAGAGTATGCCGGCTGAAGTACCACCCTGATGTTGCCCACCTTAGATGCAAAGAATCGAGCAGGCTCATCACAATCTATTTGTGAAAAAGTTTTTCAAACTTGTAGACAGGCTGGGTTGCACTGTCTGTCCACAGTTCGAAAAAGCTGAGCTGGTTGATTCTGAGAAACCATAATCTCCCGGGACAGGAACTCTGCCTTCTTAAGGGTGATTGCAGATTGATAGACTTGGTAATGATCCATCAATCTAAGGTGGTTGGCATCAAGGGCGGACCTCCTCCAGCAACGCTCTAACCTTCATCCTAATCGCTGCATCTCCCTCAGAGTCCCATCAAACCATGGGAACTGAAGGCTAAGGGTGAGAGGATGAACTTGAATGGGAGCAATGACATCCAGGACCGATGTAAAGGCCAAACTATAGGCTGTCATAAGGGCATCCAGATCACTACTTGCCACTGGGAGGGACAATAGATCAAGTACCGCTGCCAGGCCTTCAGAGATTACATCTCATAAAGGGTTATACCTGACCATCTCCACAGGGGCAGGCCTGTGATGAGAGGGTGCTAAAACTAAACCCCATGGTGTAAGGATCAGACCATCCGACAGGTTCCACCCCCAAATCGGAAGCTTCGATCCCCAGGAGGAAGACTAAGTCAAGAGAGTGACCGTGTTTATGGGTAGCAGCGGTAACTATCTGTGTAAGACACAAAGATGTCATCAACTGGAGGAAGTGTTGTCCAAATTGGGAGAGTTCATCATCGACCCAGGCATTAAAGTTGCCCAGAATCATCAGCCTGGATGACTCAAATGCCATATCGATGATGAAGTCTGCAACTTCCTGAAGGAACAACTTCTTGTCTCCGGGTGGACGGTAGATGAGAACAATCCTACAACCTACACCTGCTACCATGGTACACTCAAATGACTCTGCCCCCTCAACTAGTACATTTGTGAGGTTAAGTTTGGTCTTAAAACAGACCACAACACCCCCTCGCAATCCAATCTCGGATGGTGAATCACTGACTACCCAGCTGGAGTTAGAGCCTTCAAAATGGGGCCAGAGTTCTCATCCAGCCAGGTCTGGGTGATGCAAGCCAGGTCCACTGTTCCAACAAGATCTGCAATAATTGCAGTCTTGTTCTTAGCACACCTAATTGCATAACATCGCCCCAAGTTGAATGAACCTCCTGAGCCTTCCAGACCACCTGCCCACCTAAGCTGGTAGTTCCCTTGGGTATGGAAACCAGACAAGGTGGACCCCTATCTTGGTTCCATTTTGCCCCAGGGCATCTACTGGATCCTACAACCCTGATACGATGGCCCCGCTCATTCGCCCTCCCCTGTTCGTGCCCCCCAATCCCCCTCCTCCCCCAATGAGCAATACCCAATGCCCTACAGTGCTGATAGATTGTAAATTGCAGAGGGGGTGAGAAAGGGGTGGAGGGCGTGGAAAGCAGAAGGTGAATAGCACACAACTGTGGGGGCAGGCCTCCAACACATTCTGGTGACTAATGTGACAATACAACACTCCTATTAACTCAATCACTAATATACAAAACAACATACTAAATACCATAAAAGAAAATAATAAAATTACACAACCACTTATTTAAAAGAAAATATCCTGCAGCCCTCCCACAGCTTCAGGAAATAAACAAAACAATATTAAACTAAAAACAAAATAAAATAAAAACATCAAATCATACAATCCAAAACAACAATTTAATGAAACAGAATCAGTTAAAGTTAACAAATGAGTCTTGGACACTGATACTGAAAACTGAACACTTGGGGGAAAATTCAGATCTTCCAGCCTCAACTGAGCCTCTCACCACCAACAGAGACCGAAATACCCTCAGGAGCTCCCACCTCCTGAGCAGATTGATGAAAATATCTTGAGAACTTCACCCCCCCCCCCAAAAAATATAGCCAAATAGTGTCTCAAACTTCAGGTGTTCTCACCGACTGCGTCCAGGAAATAACAGATTGCACTCTCACTGCCAGACAAAGGAACAAAGTTAGAATCTAATTGAAACCGAAACAAATGGAGGGGGGAGGAAGGAAAATCCAATAGAACCTATTCTGGAAGTAGATCGCTCTGGGACAGGTGTGGACCTTGAAAAATCTATGTGGGCTGCTGACCCTGGTCTACAGCAGCTGCCACGGGTCCTCAATCAAAACCACCAACTAGCAGATCCTACAAAGAATTCCCTAGAGGCCACTGCACCACTGCAAACCCACACCCAGCACACCCACAAAATCAAGGCTTACACCACCCGGCACCACATCAAGCCATTCATCTTACCACCAACCAGGTGCTCTCAGTCCGGGCAGTCAATTCCTCCCCCAACAAAGCCAGGCATTGTAATCCACAGTTCTTCTCTTGAGTTGCTTCAAACCCAGTATTATCCACACTTCAGCCTTCTTTACAGCATTCCAGCTCATATCCAGACCATATGGAAGCTCCCAATGATATAAGCCAACCAGTAGTGTAGGCAATAATGTAAGAAATCCCAGTGGTGTAGACAATCCAATCCCAGAATTACAAAGTAGGCCCAGCCACCAAAGATATTAAAATGATAGCGGGGCCAACCAGATTAACACACGGGGCACCAACAATATATAAAGCCCCAACCGGCATTAAACTGTAGTCCGATATTAAATGAAGTAGTGTGCAAATATCCCAATAGCAGTAAACAGCGATAGACAGCAGCCATAGTACATGGGACACCGATAGAAAATGGAGCCCCGACCGGTGCTGTACAGCAATTCACTGTTATGGGGCAAGAATACAAATAAAACACAATGTAGACTCTTCCAAAGAAAAATACAGACAAAAATAAAAATGAAACAAAAAATAACATAAAATGGAACTAAAATGGGCTACAACAGACTAAAACTTAAAAACTGACACAGAGCTATCAAGGAGCAACAGATGGTACACCCAGCCTGGTGGTCATTTCTCCAGTGATGGTTTAATTGAAATCGTAAAAAAAAAGTTTTAAATAATACAAATTGCAACACTATTTAAAAAAAAAAAAATTCAGTTTACTAATAAGAACCCATTTCATAATCACAATAAATCACTCCAGGGGGTGCATTATGGTGGGATAATGGCCATTCTCCCACTCCAGGCATGCCATTATCCTGCCATAATGCACCGCCATCATACATTATTACTTAATCATGTTATGATACTGGTGACTGTACAACAACAGAAATAACACACATTGCACAACAAAAAAACAGTTACTGTACACTGCATGTTTATCAAAATTATACTGAAAGCACTTAGCTTGACTACATAAGTGTTGTGATGTAGTGATTGACCATGACTGGTGAGAGATTGATAACACAGGACACTGAAATCTAGGTTTCAACAATAGAGACTTACATTGAAACATTTACATCACTGTTTTCTTTTTACAGTGGTGGTGAGAGGCAAGGAACTGATGATATCAGAGGTGGCTGCACTTTGTATATCTATGGGGACAGTTTCATTGCAGGTGCCTAACCATTGGGAGGTAATGATTGACCCTGATACCTGAGGGACTGACATCACTGGACACTAACTGCTACTGTATTTATAGCGATGGTGAATGGGGAAGGAGTGAAAACACTGGACTCTGAGCCATCCATCTCATCGCAGGGACAGGTTACATGCAGCCTTCTCCAACCTGTCATCATGTGGTCAAAAGGATCTACATTATCCGCAACTATCAACACAAACTAACAAAAACACATGTTCAAATGTATATAAACACCCTTTCTGCACAACCAGACGGCCGCACAACACAGCCACTACAATAATACCACATCAGTCATTCATAATAAAGACAGGACTGCATAATATGAACCACTAAACACTTACAACAACATACTAAAAATGACATACATACATATATAGATATGTGTGTGTGTGTGTGTATATATATATATATATATATATATATATATATATATATATTTATACAATAGGGGTGAAGTGATATGCTATGACGTAAATGGTGTTATTTTCACAGCCATTGTATAACCACTGTGATGACATTACCACTGTGGATTTATTTCCTGATAAACCCACAGTGTCTACATCACCAGCAAATATACAGCAATGGTGATGTCACCAGAGTGAGACTATCTACATTGCAGCCTGCATTTAATAGCTTCACAGTTTCTATTTCTTACCGAATCCTGCAACTAACTCAATTAGCATTGTAAAAGACAATCACCTGTGTCTCATAGTTATTCTGACAATCCTAGCCCGTTACTGTGCTACTCTAATCTTCAAACCAGCCTCCTTCATAAACCAGTTTCTCTTTCTGAGTGCTGACTGCAACAGTTTCTCTGTCTCAGTGAAGCCAGCAACTTACTGAATAAACAGTCTGTTTCTCACTCCTAGCTGCAGGTAACACAATTATCATTGCAAATCACATGCACCTGTTTCTCATAGTGTCTAACAGTCTCAGCCCATTCAGAAACACCTAGGCCCTGTCCACACTACTCCGCTTGCGACCGGTAACGGATGCAATCTGTTACGGCCGCGGAGCGGTGCAGTGCATCCACACCTCGGCGTTGTCCGTTACGGGACCGGCACCGCCAGTCCACACATCGGGATCCAGGTGACCGTTACAGTGGCACCCGATCCCACAATGCAGCTCGCACTGCGTTTTGTGCCCTGCAGGGGACTGTTACCGGCAGTCCACACTACTGCCGGTAACGGCCCCAAGGCGGGACCAGTTCCATAACCGTTGTGGAAACCACCTCATAGGTGGTTTCCACAACGGTTACGAAAACGCCTCCTATAACGTTACCAGTGTAAACGCATGCCATCACCAATGCGGTTTACACCCTCGGTAATGTTACAGAGGGAGTGAAACGTTACCATAACAGGTCGCGTTTACACCTATAATGTTACAGGAGGCGATTTCGCAACCGTTACGGAAATCTGTTGGGAGGTGGTTTCTACAACGGTTTCTGTAATGATTGCAGAACTGTAACGTTACTGATGAGCATGTAAACGCTCCACCATGTAGACAACGGTCATCCGAAAGACCATCATGCACAGCGCAGCTCAAGAAAAGCCGGGAGGGATGGGGCAGGGCCAAGGAACTCGGAAGGAGACCGCATGTGGAGAGTGAACACCCGCAGAGGGCTGCAGTGGTATGGGAGCAGAGCCAGCACAAGGGTGGGAAACCAAGCACCTGAAGCAACGGAGGTACACACAGGAACACGGAGCAGTGGAGAAGCACTGGGAGCCCAGTGGGGGGCAGCCGAACAACAGAACGTGCCACCAGGACACTGATGGTCCCAGGTCAATCAGTGGGACACAGCTGGAAGGCATAACAACAGCAGGGTAAAGGCGGCAGTCAAACAGACCACAGCACAGACCCGTGTGCCACAGGTGGGAAGTAGGCCACCAACAGCCACCAGAGGCACAACCTAGCCCCCACAGTACAAAAGTGCCAGACCACACCACCCTGGCATCACAGCAAAGCCACCCTGACCCCTAAGCACAGCCCATGAGCGAGGTCAACTGATACGCCCTGCTACCCAGACACTGGTGACCACAGCAGTATGGTACCATCCACCGTGCTGCGTGCCAGCTTATACCATGTCAGACCATGGTGCAACCTGGTCAGATGAGGCCTCTGCATTGCTGGTGGAGTTCTAGTCACAGGAGAAAGTGCAGGTGGAGCTAGCCAGTGCCAGGCACAACACCAAGGTCTACCAGAAGATATCAGACTACCTGTTTGAGAATGGCATGGAGATGATGGCAAAGCAATGCCACGACAAAATAAAGCAGATGAAGGTGCGGTACCACAAAACCAAGGACAGCAACAGACGCTCGGGGGGTGCACGTGTGGTATGCCCCTTCTATGACAAGCTGGACACCATACTAGGAACACGGCCAACCACAGCACCGGCGTTCATCCTGGAGAGCTCACAGGTGGGCAGCCCACAACTGGAGTCAGATGATGGGGATGCCACCAGGAACACGTGCCCACACCCGGGGCCTGGAGGTGCAGACAGTGTGCATCGGGAGACACCTGACACTGGTATGTACAATGTGTACTGCACCCATATGGTGGCTGGGACATGGGGGGCACTACATGGTGGTGCTGCCAGGGCATGGGGTGGATCTCAAAGATGGGTGTTGCACAGGTGAGCATGGTGGCACATAGTGCATATGCCATGACCCATGGGCATGCAACAGGGCAGTGGCACCTGGGGTGTGGCACTGGTCACAGGTGCAGGGGGGGACAGTGGTGTGGGGATGGGGGTTGGGAGTGGGGTGGGTGGGTGGGGCAGACTGCATGTATACGATGGTGAGTTGTGTGTTCTGCCATTGCAGGGCATGACCCAGGGGAAGGTACATCTGAAGACACCGATAGAGCGGATGCAACATCAGTGTCCTCGGGCATGCAGGACGAGATGCCTGGTACCTCCAGTGACACCTCCACCACAGGACGGGGAAGGGCTGCGAGGCAGCAAAGTGGCCAGGAACCCCTGGTGAACCTCCAGAAGAGGAAGTCCAAAGTGGCACAGATGGCTGATGTGCATGGGATGGTGCTGGAACCAACCCGTAAAATGCTGCAGGAGCACCATAGGGAGATTCTGGAGCTGGAGAGGGGGCGGGCAAGAGAAGACAGGGCTATGGAGGAACATATGTGGCAACAGGAGGCAGCACAAACACAGCAGTTCTGTCAACAGATGGCTATGTTCCTGGCCATGAAATGCCACCAGCCACACCCTGCGGGTGCACCGCATTGTATGGGTGCCACTTCCATGCCCCTCACCACTGTCACCCCATCCCCACCCACCCCATCCCTTAGAGCGCAGCCCACCGGTTGTTGAACCGCCATGCCCATGTCCACAGAGAACCCCACTGGTGTGCAGGCCATGGACATCCTGCACCAGTCCACCACCGATGACAGCCAGGCAGGCAGCAGGACACTGGTTGACTGCACAGGTGTGCTGCCTCCAACCATGCCTGTGCCCCACAGATGTGCATCCCCTGTTCAGGGGTGTGTGTACACAGGTGGTGCCACTGCCCGGGATGCCCTGGCCACCACATCCCAGGCACCGCTGTGTCTTGTTGACATGGCATGGCAGTGCCCCACAGGTGGCGTGCCTGCCACAGCTGGGCCACACACTGCTACCCAGCAGGCAGGAAGGGAGGACTACAGGACCCAAGGCAGCATGGTTTCACCAGGGGGGGTCATGTCAGACCAACCTCGTTGAATTTTTTGACTGGGTGACTAGGGAGGTGGATCAGGGGAGAGCAGTGGACATGGCCTATCTGGACTTCAGCAAGGCCTTTGACACTGTGCCACATAGAAGACTATTACAAAAACTGGGGAATATGGGTGTGGGCAGGACAGTAGTGTGGTGGGTAGGTAACTGGCTGGGTGGCAGGACACAGAGGTGGTGGTAAATGGCTGTCACTCCACAGAGGGAAGAGTGACCAGTGGGGTACCACAGGGATCAGTGCTGGGACCAGTCCTATTCAACATCTTCATCAGTGACATTGCGCAGGACCTAGAAGGCAGAATTTTACTGTTACGCTGATGACACAAAGCTCTGTAACAGAGTAGACACACCAGAGGTGTAGACAGAATGAGAAGACCTGTAGAAACTTGAAGAATGGTCAGGGTTTGGCAGTTGAAATTCAATGCAAGAAGTGCAAGATAATGCATATGGGGCACAAAACCCTGGCACAATATATCAGTTAGAGGGTGAGGATATAGCATGCACCAAACAGGAAAGGGATCTTGGGGTTGTCATCTCTGATGACCTCAAGAGTAGGGAAACAGTCGACAAGGCAGCAGGTAAAGCAATTAGGATGCTGGGATGTATAGGCAGGGCATCACCAGCAGGAAAAGGAGGTCATAATTCCGCTATACAAGACACTAGTGAGGCCCCACCTGGAGTACAGTGTACAGTTCTGGAGACCATACCTACGTAAGGACATAGACAGGGTAGAGAAGGTTCAGAGGAGGGCAACAAAGATGGTGCATGGATTGCATCACAAGTCCTATGAAGACAGGTTGAAGGAACTGAACATGTACTCCCTGGAGGAGAGGAGGGAGAGAGGGGATATGAGGGGATATGATAGAGACATACAAGTATCTTACAGGGAGGAACAGGGTTCAGGAAAACACTATTTTTAAGTGAAAAAGATGTTCCAGCACTAGAGGGCATGGGATGAAGTTGGAGGGAGGACGATTCAGAGGAAACATGAGAAAGAATTTCTTCACAGAACGGTTGGTGGACAAGTGGAACACCCTGCCAGAGGAAGTGGTGGGGGCTGAAACAATCACGGGATTTAAGAATGCATGGGATAGACATAAAGGAATTCTGGAGGTCAGGGGTAAGGGGCAACAGACTTCTAGGAAAACAAACTGAACTTACAAGCTCAAATGGGCAGACTGGGTAGGCCATAGGTCCTTATCTGCCGACACTGTCTATGTATCTATGTACCCTACCCCTGATGCATGGTGCTGCTGACCAGCTCAGTGCTGCTCCCATGGCACCCACTGCGAGCATGCCGAGCTTCACACAGGACCTGCATGATGATGAGTTCCAGTGGACCATACTGTGATGGCATGGTCCCTCTTGCAGGGGAATGTTGTCCAGTGTGTCCCACGGGCTGTCCCTGGGTCACCCATTGCGTTCTACACAGTGGTATGGTGATGGCACTGGAGGTGGACCGGTGTTGTCCATGCCTGGTGTGGTTTGGCACAGGGCTTTGTGCTCACAGAGGCACTCCTGTAATTAGTGTGTTCCCACTGGTGTGTTCTGCAGTGATGCGTGGTGTTTTTGTCACATGGTCCACAGGGGTTCGGGCATGAGAGTTCCACGTGGGGGGCTTGGTGTTTGCCCATCCTGTGTATGTTACCCCGGGGTGTTGTGTTGTGACATGGGGACATTGGGTTGGTTACTGTCTGGTTGTACACTGTTAGCCATATTGTTGTCTTGCATAGTGTGTTACATGACTGGGTCACATGTCAGGGTCTGTGTCCAGTGGGTGTCCTGCATCCACTGGACAGCACCTATCACTGTAGGGGGCCACGGAGGGTGGTGCAGTTTCAGTCTTATGTTGTGTGTCCACTGGCAGGTTTGCAGTGGTCGCGGGGTTATTACAGTGTTCCACATGCCATGGGTTCAGTCCTGTACAGGGTTTTGCTGTTGGACGTTGTATGTTCTTTTCATATCCTCTGTGTGCTGCCTGTTCATACTGTTGTCTAATGTTGCTTTCCATGTGTTACAGCCACCTGAGGCCATGGCGGCATTGCAATAAAGACCGACATGTGACACGATACTGTGTTGCTCGTTTGCTTGGGCA
Source organism: Neoceratodus forsteri (assembly GCA_016271365.2). Taxonomy (NCBI): domain Eukaryota; kingdom Metazoa; phylum Chordata; order Ceratodontiformes; family Ceratodontidae; genus Neoceratodus; species Neoceratodus forsteri. The sequence goes on from CM057449.1 coordinate 1,784,921,022, forward strand.
GGTTGCTTGCATACCCACATTGCTATGTGGGGGCACTGTTGGGACTCCACCGACAAGGGTCACGGGTGTAGTGGGACTGTGTGTACTGCCTGGCAGCCTTGTGTGTGCTGGACACATGCAGCCTGCATCCGGAGGGTGGCTGTTGTGCATGGCATGCCTTGCCCAGGTGGTGCACCTCGTACCTGCCTGTGGCATGCTGCTGGGTCATGGTTCCCAGCTCCTGTGGGTGCACCACATCCCTCCTCCATGCCAGGCGTCAGGGCCCTCTTCTGCTTTCATTTCCACCCCTTCCAGTGCATCACACCATCGTCCACCATAGCCACCACAATGCACACATTGCTGTCGGCTCCCTTACCATGTTCTGCCACGCTCTGTGTACATTGTCCGCTGGATGGCCATGTGGGTGGGTGTCTGTCTTTGCAGCTGTCTTCCTCATGTGCACCCTGGGATATGCTCTCCATTCCTGGGTTTGTATCCACTCCATGTTCGCAGTTCAATGTGGACGGGCTGTAACTCTTCTGGACCACTTTCACACCTGTTCCCTGGCAGTGTGGATGTGCTGTACCATTTCCAGTCTGTAATGGTTCGGAACCGTTTCAGCATTTTCAGGTGTAGTGTGGACTGGGCCTTATACACACACTCAGACCACACACAAACAGTGCTGCCAGTATAGCCTAGAGTTTAGAGAAGCAAGCCATGAACAAACTTCCTACATCCAGCAGCCCAGTCCAGTGTTTGATTCTCATAACTTCCATTTCAATACTGTGTGACTCTGAAAAAATCACTTAACTGCCTAGTGCTCCCAGGTCCCCCCATAAAACTTACCCAGTTACCAAAATACAAAAAACAGAGTAAACAGGGAGAAAACACAGACAAAAATGTTCCCAATGGATAGTAGCTCTATTGTATAAATCGCACACATGAGGTGCGACTTGTGGAATATGGCAAACATTTGCACTCGTGCCGATATTTTCCATATTCCACACTCGCTCATCATGTATCCCTTGTATATATTTATATTATACAGGTGCAGTCATGCCTGTATTTTAGGGTTGAGTAGGCACTTTGATGTTAAACCTCAATGTTTGCACCAAATAACTTTGCCTCCATGCAACTGATTTACATGAAATTTGGAAAACAAAGCATCTGTGCCATGATCTCTTGACCCTGCAAATTTCACATAGATCAGTTCACTCAGGGCAATGTTACAGAGCTGCAAAAAATATAGAATCCTGTTTTTAAGACTTTTGTTTTGCTCTTCAATAACAGAAAAAAAATATAAAGATTTGAAACCTGAAACTTACAGGTTTGATAAAGTTTGGCCCAATGTACGTGCTTTCATGTTTTTTATGTCTCACACTTCAGTACTTTTAAATTATTTAAGTTAAAAGTTTCATTTGTTAGCATGCACAGTTTCAAAAATCAGTGTTTGATTGATAGCTATTATTTCACATTAACAGTCCATTGCACTATATGACACAGCTGTCGTTTACTAAAGGACAGCTGTGTTGCATAGGGAAGCACTATATGACACAGCCGTTCTTTAGTAAATGACATCTGTGTCATATAGTGCAATGGGCTGTTGACGTGAATTGTATGACAGGGACCGGAACACCATCCTGACTGTGAAGTGCTGTACCATGTTATCTGCACACCAGGAGCCCCAGTCCCTAGTGGCAGTCTTTGTTTATTTATTTATTTGTGTTATTTTTTTGTATAATCCGACACTGGGGTGCCCACCCCTGGTATCAGATGCCCCTCCCCCGCAGCCCATTGTTTTAATATATTTGCTGACAATGGGGGGCCTAATCCCTCTGTTGGTATATACAAGTAACCCCCCAGCAGTATGGGACACTGGAGAGCCCACCCCCAGTGTCCCAAAATTGTTTATTTAATGTGTTTCATAATCGGACACCGAGATGCCCACCCCCGTATAGGATGCCCCCCCACCATGCAGCCCCTTGTTTATTAATTGCACCAACATCAGGGGTCCCAGTCCTCATGCCAGCATTTCAACCCCCCAGCAGTGTGGGACACTGGGGAGCCCACACTCAATATCCACAAATACTTAATTTACTTTTATTGTACCTGTAAAAAATAAAGCCATCCCCAATGTCTTTTTTCTTTTTTTTACCTGAAAAAAAGAAAATCATCCCTCGACGTTGCCACCATCTCCCTACCGCAACCCGACCCTCCCACTGATTACTCACCACCCCCCACACCCCCCTTACCCATTACTAACCTCCGGAGGTCATGTGCTGTCATCTTCTGTGGACCAGGACACATCTGCATTCTTCAAAGCTGGACCGCAAACTGAGGAATAAGAGTAAGTGCCGTATAATGTATTTCAACAGCATTTTGAACTTATGTTTTTAACTCTGCCATCTTTTGGAATGTTTTCACGAAATTTTAAACCTTGCCTTTTGGGACCCCACCTCATGAATACTGTCACTGTCATTTCATTAACTGGGTCCAGAACGTGATTTTGTGGTTGCTGTGCAAAATCACCTTTCATGACTGAATAACAAAATTTCACTGCCAGTGTTCATGAGGTGGGGTCACAAAAAGGTCATGCTGAAAATTTGGTGAAATAATTCCTAAAATGGTTGAGTTACACGCGTTTGTTTAAATTTTTCTACGCATGCTCATAAATTTGGAAATTTTCAATATTTTGACATCAAATATTCAATATAGCCATATTTTCACACCACCTCATGAACAGTACAGCTGTAATTTTTCACATCCCGTCCAAAATGTGTTTTCGCACCCGTGGTGTAGAATGGTGTTTCGGCACGGATTTGAACATTTTCACCTATGTGGTTTATGAGGTGGGGGTCATAAGAAGACTATGTTGAAAGTTTGGGGTCAAAATATTAAAAAACAAATAATTTACTGAGTAACATTGTTTGCAGTGATGTCTGCTGCACCACTGGGGAACACACTGCCTTACAGGTGTGAACTGGTTTACTGAGACAAGACTGATGGGGAAGGCCAGCCCTGGCCTGGGTAGGGATGGAGCAGTGTGCTGGTGTAAAAACTACACCCTATGTTGAGTCATAAAATATCAACATGTGTGCCCGGGCATGCTGGGCTCATGCACTGGGTCAGGAGTGTCTCCAGTATTGCATTTATCTCATTTTGCGTAGGCCCCAAATGGGAATACAGTTCCACTGTCAAAAAAAGAAAGGAAATGAATTGCAAAAAACTACATTAATGCAGACAATTAGGGTTGTAGAACCCAAAGTGCACAAAGAAGGGAAATGAAAAAGAAATTAGGGATTTGGTCTACAGACGTTTGGCAAATCAGTGGTTGGATCTTACTTGGGGTTGTCAACCCTAATGCCCACCCCTTCCCTGATCAAATGAGGTCAAATGTGATGTCTTCAGGCAGGGCCCATAGGGACCTGCATGAAGAAAGCTTTTACAGATTATACTGTATGTTGGTCATACTGTATCACTATGAGGCATGAGGATGGAGTTGTATTTTGTGCGTCCAACAGGAGGCAACAGGCTTGGGGGAAGGGTGGGCATTGGGGTCGAGATAACCCCAAGTAAGACTCACCACTGATTCGCCAATAATTCAGAGACCCAAATCCCTAATTTTTTTCATTTCCTTCTTTGTGTGCTTTTAGTTTCACAACCTAATGTCTGCATTAATGTAGTTTTTGCAAAATATATCTATCTGTATATATATATATATACACACATACACACACACACACACACATATATGTGTATATTATATATATATATATATATATATATATATATATATATATTATGGTAGCACGGTAGTACTACCATAGTTAGGGTTGAGGAGCCATTTACATGTTAAACCCAAAATTTTGCACCTTCATAACTTTGCAACAGTTCAACAGATTTGCCTGAAATTTGGAATACAGAATCAAGACCCATACACCTTGGGATCTTTCAAGTTTCGTACTGGTTGAATATACGGCTGTGGAGTTATTAAGCATGATCTGCATGTGTGTTTACGCTTTTTTTGGAATTCTACGGTCGCGCCTACAGGTCGCACAGTTTGCGCGACTGGTCCAAAATTTTCAGGAAACGTGCAGCCAGGGTTTCATGAAAAATTATTAAACGGTTCAAAAGTTATTCAAAAAACAAGTTTCCATTATAAGTCAATGGAAAGTTAACAAAAAGTTTGACAGTGTTGCAAATGCAGCTTTTACTTTCACAAATGGCCCTTTTACTGTCACAAATCCACCATTTTGTTTTCAGTTGGTGATCAGAAAAATGTTTAGCATTTAAATTTGTGACCCTCTAGCAACCTAATTCTTTTTGTGTTCACCTAGTCGGACCCTGAGGATGCTAGCCATGTTTCTATTTTGGGGTAAAACACCCCAGAAATATGTTTTTTAGATTTCTGGAAAAAGTACTTTCGTGAAGTAATGGCGCACTCACGTTAGTGTCGCAAATTTTTGCGAAAGCTTTAGCAAATTGCGACAGTGCTTTCCTAGGCTGTGGGAAAATGACAGCAATTTTTGACACCCTGCTGCAAAAGAATGGTTTGGAGTTTTGGGCTGAGATTTGGAGGGAACGCAGCCGACATCTCACAGATGTGCCTTTCAGCATTTTATTGAAAAAATATTACACAGCGGCAAAGTTACGGTACTCCAAAGTTGACACTTTTTCCCATAGGATAACATTACGGTGTACAACGCATTGCAGCAATCGTTTGGCGCCCTGCTGCAAAATAAAAGTTTGGTCTTTTGGGCTGAAATTTGCAGAAAACATAGCCAACATCCCACAGATGTGCCTTTCAGTGGTTTGGTGAAAAAATATTACAGGGAGGCAAAGTTATGACACTCCGAACTTCTGTTTTTTCCCCCATAGGATAACATTACGGCGTTCACCGAGCCTTTTAGGGCCCGTATCTTGGAAACGGTGCGAGATACGGACTTTTTGTTGAAAAAACACTTAGTCCCCAGCACGGGCTAAGTAGAAAACTAGCCAGGAAAGTGATAATTCATATGACTTTTAATTTTTTTTCTATGTCGCATGGTTCCTGAGATATCAGCAATTTACTATTCCAAGTCCTCATTTTTCTGTTCTGATAGTCATTATTTTGCATACATTCTTTGTACTCATTGTCTTTCTCTATACAGCTTTTGGGGAAAACCAGCCTGTGCGCTCACAATACTGTTACCATTACCGTTTCCGCTTGAGGTTCCGTACCCATTTCACTTACCGTTCACGTTTACGCCACCATGTGCATTACCCTTTGCATTTTCATTTGCGGTTGCGTTTGCATTGTTTTCAACATTTCTGTGTACAGTACTGTTTCTCTTTCTGTTTTGCTTTGCATCACCATGTGCATTACGATTTGCATTTTTGGGCACAATGTTACTATGTGACAAGACGTCATGTGGCTGCGCTGCCCTCCCACCGCCGCATTACATTCACTATTTCTAGTTATCATTCTCAAAAAGAAGGGAAATTAGAGGTAAAAAAACTCCATTTAAAGCATCAGTTAGGGTTGTTCCATAGCGACAAAAGCGAGGAAATTCGATGTTAGGGTTGAAACCCCCTTTGCACCCCTCCAGCCCACCCCCTAACTGGAATCGGGGTGCACGTTGGGGTCATCGGTCCTAACTCTCACCCCCTTCTCCTATTCCTCAGCTTCTTTCCACATCTGATGGGGTGAGGTTAGGGACCATGACAACGTACTCTGATTCCAGTTGGGGGGGTGGGCTGGAGGGGTGCAAAGGGGGTTTCAACCCTAACATCGAATTTTCTCACCTTTGTCGCTGTGGAACAACCCTAACTGATGCATTAAATGGAGTTTTTTGCCTCTAATATATATATATATCTACAGTATAAATATGTCTGTGTGTGTGCATGCGTGTGTGTCTGAGCACCCAGGAAAGTCCTGTAATATACCTTTAAGATTGTTTGGAAAGAAATTTGGTGTAAAATGAGCCGAACACATGACTGTATTCCTACTATTAATATAAGGAAAGTTTTCTTGTTTTATAGCTGCCTTCCAACTTGCAAGAAGCTCCTGCTTTCCGGTGAAATTTGTACATCCGATTCCACTGCAATTGGCCATTATGTGGCAATTATTTATTTTTTCATTTTAGGATTATCTGTGTCTCAGATAACTCACTATCCCTAGTTTGACTGTTGTCACAAGTAACTAGCACCCATGCCTTTCTCGGGGTCGCATGAAGTTGGCAAGCCCACTGCTGACATCACAGCAATAATCTGCATGAGCAAAACTAAATCCTACTTGCTGTTATGGAGTCTCCAAAGAAATATATAAATTCACTATTTAGAGCACTGAAGATACTAACAAGCATGACTTAAACATAAAGCTAATGTATTTGGACATTACTAACTGGGATTTCATTATGGCACAAGGTTTAATTTCCCTTTAACAAACTCATATTTTTTGATGAACGGCTTCTCCTACCGTGCATTTCAGAATTAGTAACTCAGCCTATACTTGCTTTTTTTAATGTTCTCTTTCAAATGGAATCATTGCTCATCTTCCTTTCATAAACAGAAAGACCCAACTGAACTGACTAAAAGAACAGTTGGTGAACTTTGATTAAGCAATAAGGCATGACAGGGCATGCATTATGGTGGGATAACAGCCCAACTGGGGTAGAATGAAGCATGAGGCAAAATGTCAAAAAAAGTTATGAAGAAATGTTGTGTGCAGGGCCAGTTGTTGGACCAGTGGGTAGTGTGTTGTGTTCCTATGCTGGTGACTCAAGATCAGGGAGGTGAGCCAGCAGGGCAGCATGAGGATAGGATTAGCACTGTTGCACACCACCACTCTGAGCCTGGGAAGGTATTGCACAGTGTTCATAGGCAACACCTTGTGATAGCCTGGGGAGCCTTCTCTCACAAGGGATTGCCGTGCATGTCATAGCCTATTTTGTAATTAATTACTCATGTCATTAAACATGACCACACCTCGTAATTTCTAGAAATCTTTTCCCTTCATCATTCCTGCTCAATGTACATGCTAGACTTACACTCTGGATGTAGTAGATGATGATATCACATATGGTAAATACCACAACACTGTACCAATATATTTCATTTTTACATAGTGCCCATGGCATGAGGCTGAGAACCTTTGAAACCTTAAAAATACTGTATCTTGCTTCAAAAATGAAAATAGATAAGACAAACATTACTACTCGCTGACTCCACTGTAAACTATCTCTTACTACAATACTACTCTGCCTTCATCCTTCTCTACAACACATCCAAAACCTACCCAACATAATGTGCAAGCAAACATTTGGCATTAAACACATGTTTGTTTATATGAGTATCCAGACTAGGAAGGGAACATGAAATGGGGGTAGTATACACAGATATACTGTATGAGCTGGTAAGTACAAGAGGAAGTAGAGAACATGCCGAAAAATGGGGTCAGAATAAGGGGAAACATTTGAAAGCATTACTTCGCAGAGAGGGTGATTAACATGTATAATTGGCTACACAGTGAGACTGTGAAAAGTACAGTTACACTCTGGAGTTATGCCTTCAGTTTTTTATATGCGAAATGAATGGGTTATAGCACTTGGTTTTGAATGGCAATCTATTTCTACAGATCTGTGCCACCAACGGTAAGAGATAAACCTTTTTTTCCTAATATGGGACCAAAATACATAACTCATTCCTGAACATGTTTCCCATCAGCTCCACACCTTTCTAGACTGTGGATGCAGGCCATTGACATTTTTGTCAGAATGGCCAAAATACCATTTAAGAAAAAAACAACGTAATATATATCTTGCACTAATGTGCAAATCTCTTGACATATATGTCTACGTAAGCAATAATACCCGACAGGGTGGGTGGTATTGGGCAATACCGGACCACCCAGGGGCGTAATGAGGCCCCGACGCCGTTAGCGGAGGGCCTTATAGCCCCTGGAAGGTCCGTATTGCCCATACCACCCTGAGTGGTATTATTGCGCTTAGAAAATGGGCCAGTGTATTATATGTACTTGAAATCAAGTAAACTTTATGATTACATGTTAAGATTGTTAGCTGTTTGATTCATTTTGCGATCAAATAGTTCCTCCATACTGCATTAAAATATGTTTTTTACAGAGGGCGTTTGTCATAGAAGGGCCTCTGTAGATGGTTGCAACTAGTTTGTCAAGGTTACCGCCCTTCACACAGAACACTTCCCATTTCCTGTTTTCTGTCTCAGTCTGTTTATTTTTCTTTAAAGTTGTTTCCCATTCCTCCACCATGTAGTACATTTATTTTCTCTCTTAAATGATTCCCTGTTCCTGCATACCGAGCTATGAATCAGAATGCAGCAGAACAGTTACGGTGTTCTCCTAACTGAGCAGGCAAAGAAGATGACGGAGTAAGTAGCGATCGGTTGTTTTCGGGGTTTATCTTAATTTTGGTGACATAGGAGAGCGTCAGGGGCAACCGCTACTATCTTTAGTTAGAGATACAGCAAGCGCAAGTATTCATTCATTCGAGATACTGATTGGATGTGTGTAGAAGTCAGGGCTCGGACGATGAGCTGGTGGGCTGAAAACATCAGTGCTGGTGCTGAATGTGTGTATGAAATCAGTGATTAACACAAGCAAGCATACCTTTAAGGCTGTAAGGAAAGTTAAACAAGCATTTCTTTTCACCGATCCAACTTTAAATTGGTTCACTGAACGTGCGGGTGATAAACTGCAAACCGCACTGCCGTTACTATTAAAAAAAAACAACCTGAAACTGAGTGAGCGGGAGGCAGCAGTCACTTTTGTTAGGAGGGGGAAAAACAGAGAGATAGGTTTAAAGCTGGCAAAAGAAGTATGATTTTTTTTCTTGCTTACTGGCTGCTGTGTCATCCAAGTAATGACTGTGTGTGTGGTGGTGGTGGCGTGACTTTCGCTAGATGTTGAAAAAAAATGGCGTCAGTTTGACATTTTGTGCCCAGTGCTTCAGCCAATGATGAAGCAGGCTGGGCACAAGGATACTTGGCTGGGCATAAGGCAGGTTTTGCCTGGCACTTTTTATTTGGTGGGCATCTATTGAAAGTTAATGTACCCCTGTGGAATGGGTACCAGCCAATCAGATGCCTCCAAATAAAAAGCCCATTTTCTAATATGTGGTTAAAGCTTGCTCGACACACATTCATTCAAGCCACCTTAAAATTGGCCCAAAAGGCTGACAGTGTCCCTTTAAAGAGAGGGTTAACTTGCCGGGTAGAGGACAGAAGCATACCAACAGCACATTAGCTCCATCTACTGAACAAAACAAGCAATAAGCACTATTTTTTAAGTAAGTACACCAACCCATTAAAAAATTACTAGAAATGTACTTTAAAAGTAGTTTTTAATTTTTTTTTTACTTTTTTTTTTTAAGCGAGCCATTGTAAAATCAGAATAATACACTCCAGGATATGTGTTGTGCTGGGTAAGATCACTTCCCGGGTGTTGGACACCCAGCCACTTAAGGCCATTATCCCTGCACAATGGAGACCCTGTTGTACATTATCTCTTAAATAATAGCAGAATCATTATAAAAAAAAGTAGGGGGGGAGCGCTGCTGAGCAGCCACGAGGAAGGTAGCAACTTTCGGTAACTCCGTATATTTTAAGAAGGTTTTACTATTAAACGTACTCATCAGGGGCTTTTCTCTTAACAAAGCAATTTCCTGAGACTCATATGATCCTCTGTGGCTGGAAATGGGGAACACTAAAGGCTTCACAGCTGCTCCACCAGACCTTTTTCATCCATGGAGCAGAAGGGAAGCTGGGCCTTCTCAGAGTAGTGCAGCGGGGTTGCTAGTACTGTTGACACAGAGGCTGTATCCCTTTGTAATGATCAACTAAACTCTTCAGCAGCTGGTTCAGTCAGTTAAAGATTTGGACCGTAAGTTTGGCTCTTTAACCTTGAGAGTAGTGGCTTTAGAGACCAAGGCAGAGCTTGCTCAAGAAGCAGTGTCCAGCTGGAACATAACTTGAATAAAACGATGGACGTCACAACTAAATTGATTGGGGACAATGATGTGCTGCGCCGCCATATCGAATCATTGGAGAACCAGGTGTGGGAGTGAAATATTCATATATTACGATTATCTGAGTCAGCAGAGGGAGAAGATCCCCTTGGATTTGCCCTGCACTTTTCTTCCAGACATGCTTGGCTTTGGGGAGAAGGACTCATCGCTTTCTTTGGACCGGGCATTTCGGATAACCTTCCGCAGGCCATCTCAAGACCAGGATGATCCCCATGTGTTTGTGATGATCTGCTCCAGTGTAGGTGACCAGGATTCCATTTTGGCCACAGCTAGACATAGGAGGACTTTTAGATATGGGGATGCCACTTTGTTCATTTATCCAGATTTGTCAGACGAAACTCGCCAACCCCTTCGGGCATTTGGTGGTGTTCACAGTCGCCTACGGCAGCTGAAAATAGCCTACCAGTTATTGTCTCCTGCACAACTACAAATTGTGTGGAAGGACAGAGTTTACCTATTTAATGACCCCTCTGAGGCAGAGAAGGTATTAGTTTGCATGGAGCAGGAAGTGTCCCAAGAAGCGAAACCTGAGGGTGCTGCAGGGAGTGACTATACAATGAAGCCCGTATGTAGTACTGATGGCATGTAGTGGGCTCCCCCCTCCTTGTTCTGTTCCCTTTTATGTTGACATTAGTAAGCATTTTATGATGGTTGTCTGTTTCATGTTTTGGAGGGCTTAACATTCTAAGGCTATTAGCGAGGGGACATGAAGATGATTAGGAGCTTGGACAATAATTTTGTACTCTGATTTCTCTACCTTGTGCTTTGGACTTGTGGGACTGTTTCGGGATTGGGGAATGTTTGTCCTGATTCCATTATTATAGGGGCCAAAATACATATCAAGTAGATCACAGTTTAAAGAGAGAGTACTCTTAACATAAGGGAATGTTTATCATTATGGAGCTGTTACTGTATGTTATTGTGGTTTTGCAACTTATAGAGAGCATTGTGGGCTGGTGGCTCAGACACTGATGAACTCGTTAGGGGCCAGCAGGTGTCACTGCCCCCTTATGGAGACCTCTTTGTGCTGTAGGCTTTCGAATTAAGATTCCTATTTAAAATTTCTACCATTTATGAGTACTTCCCCCCCATTGATTATCTAGGGGTGGGATTAAGAACATGTGGGATTTTATATCTCAAAGTACAACATTTTATGGTTGTTAGTATATAAAACCCACCTGTATGTATTGCTTGTTGTGAGTGGAACTTGCATTAAAGCTTAATAAAAATGTGCAAAAAAAAAAAAGAGAAAACAAAAGTAATGTGGGTATACCTTTTTGTTGATTTATCTGAAGCTTTCACCCTGGTGAACCCCATTCCATGCTCCTGTACAGAATAAAGGGTACCTCTGTGGATACCATACCTTGGTTTAGATCTTACCTTAAAGATCATACACAGAGAAAACATCTGTCATCTCTGACACTTGTGATGTGGGTGGAGGTCCCCCAAGCATGCATTTTAAGGACTTTGATGTTTTTATTATATGCAAAAAATGCCATTAGTTCTAAATGAAGCCCATGTATGTTTCTACATAGACAATACTATATTAGTATCATCTGGTCCTTCGAGAGCCCAGATGGCAATTACCCTACAGAAAGAATTTGATAAGAAGCAAGAGTGGTTCACCAGGTGAGAGTTCATAATGAATGTCAAAAAGTCACAGTGTATGTTACTTTAGAGAAAACCAGAAAGTAAGAAGAGGCCTCAGAAGCTCACAATCACTACCACATAGGGCACCCACCTAACTCCAGTAGCAGAATTCCAATATCTAGGAGTAACAATTGACAATGCTCTTTCTTTTGAACAATGCACAGGTACTGTATATTAATTCATGCAAAGGTAGATGCCCTGAGGAGGATTGCAGACTGTTTACCTTGCAATGTGTGTAACAAAATAGTTAACCAAATGCTGTTGCGGGTTCTAGAATATGGTTCAGAAATATATAGGTATGTATTCAAGGGTAGTCTAACTAGATTAGAAACTGTCTGGAACAAGATGTCAAGATGCAGTGCCATACTTTGCCCACCACTGTAAAATATATGAGGAATTGAACTGGCCTTCCCTTACAGTAAGGTGTGAGAGGATATTGCTAACTTAGCTGTTTAAATTATTAAAAATGGATCTTCCGCATTTTTTGACAACTAAGTTAAATGTTTTTGATTCATCATATTCGTTGATAAAAACAAAGAATAATAGAATGAGCATACTTGAAATAAAAATTAAATAAGAAGAAATGTGCTTCGGCTATGTGGGAGCTTAATCCTGGAGCAATTTATCATTGATTGCAAGAACAGCAAGTAATATAACACAGTTTTTAAGCACAATAGATAATGCTTTATTTACCGTTAGTCAATGATTTGAGTAGTGTAGGACCTGAATGTAAGTTATAATTGAAATTAATATTGTGCTGTTAGGGTGCTTTGTCAACTATGTCAGCATGAATATACTTGCTGTTTTTATACTTTGTATACGGTATAATCATTGTCATATCTTAAGTAATAAATGCAATATGATGCCTATGCACCAGATAGGTTCTATAAACAAGACCATTGGTCCTAGAGATTGTTTGCCTGTATAATAATAAATATAACTTTCCTACCTAGCTACCATTTATATTTCATGTCTTCTGACACTTACAGGTAAACCCAGTACAAGGAATATTTCTGCTTGTGAACACTTGCGATGGTTTCCACTGGTGTCTAAGTAAGCATGTTAACATTTCCCTGTAGTGAACCCTACTGTAAGAAATCCCACTTACAGTGACAGCCATGATGACTCCTAATGTTCTTTAAGTAGGCATATAAACTGAGGCTGTGTGAATACCTTTTTCAGAATATTCAGTATTCAGCCCATAATATTTGAGTATTTAGTATTTGGGGATTTATATTTGGGTGTATGGTAACCACTATGATGTGTTTGTCTACTCCCCCCCAGCTTGTTCCCTGGGCAACCTGATGAAAACATTTTCCCACACTCCACCCTCTTCCCCATCCTGCACAACAGAACTATAAAAAGAAAATTGGTTCCTGGTTGACAGCACAGTATATATGCTGTGTAGTAAACTAGACAGCAGATCACACCCTCCCTAACCTTTCCGGAACTTCCTCATGTGGCCTGAAAGCATAATATCACAGGGTAAATGTAGAAGCCTGGAACTTCCCCAGTCATTGCTGTGGAAGGGCAGTCCATTCAAACTAGTTTCCCCTCAAGCTGTCCTCCTATCCTGATTCCATTCAAATGAAGTTTCAAAAAAGTCCAGCTACCATAGTCAGAGCAGAAGTATACAGAGTGGTAATGTAAGCAAGTAAACTTAGCAGATCAGGTGCGTGATGGAGAGGGAAGAATCAGAATGAAGAACATCATAAATTATGCTAAACAGACTGTGACCAGTCTCCTTAGCATTGTTTCATAGTTATTCTACTAGTTCAGAAGGCCATGGCCCATAATGAACTCATCGCCAAATTAATGGTGGTATTTATATTTTATTTCCTTCATGTAGCCATCAGGTAAAGTTTTAAAACTATGCACCGTGTTGCTATTAGCAAATTTTTTGGATAATGAATTCTATATAGGTGGTTCCCTCTGTATAAAAAAATCTCTGTCTTCGTTGGGTTTTGTTAATTGGGCATTTGATTTTATCTTTATGTGATCTGGTTTTGTTTTCACCATCCTGTTTTCTAGACATATGACATCAAGTGTGTTACTATTGTGTAAGTCATTTATATATATATATATATATATATATATATATATATATATATATATATATATATATATATATATATATATATATATATATATATACAATCACCCTCAATAACCTATACTTGTGTTAGTAAAAGTTTAAGGATTTTAGCCTATCCTCATATGGGAGATGTTCGAGCTGTTTCACTTTCTTAGTAGCTCTTCTTTGGACCTTCTTCATCATTCTCAATAAACCTACAGTAGTGGGTGCACAAAAAGGGGCACAGTATTCTATGTGAGGCCTAACAAGACTTGTATGCAAAGGCATCAGAACCTCCGTCTTCTTACTATTTATATGCCGATGTATACATCCCAAAATAGAATAGCATTTTTTAACTGTTCTGTTTGTATGAACATCAATTTTGAAATCATTGGTGATAACTACACCCAGATCTCTTTCCTCTATTGTTGATTGAGTTATTTTATCCTTTATAATGTAGTTTGCCCGTCTGTTATTAGTTCCAAAGTGCATCACCTTACACTTTAATTCGGTAAATGTCATTTTATTCTAATCTGCCCAGTTACAAATATTATCTATACATTCCTGAAATTTGGATACTGAGTCTGAGTTATTGACTATACTTGCAATTTTGCAATTGTCTGCATATTTTCCCATCCAGACACCATCACTCACACTCATTGTAGATATAAGTATATTAAATAACAATGGACCCAGAACAGAACCTTGTGGGACTCCACTAGTCACAGGACCCCAACTAGATTCAAGCACCACTACACGTTGTACTCTTTCATTCAGCCATGAACTTATCAACCTGATGATGTTACCATTGAATTTTAGTTTACACAGATTTTTTAACAAGAATTTATGTGACACTGTGTCAAACGCCTTAGCGTAATCTAAAAAGATTACATCCACTGGCAAGCCTTCATTATGAGTTTCACTAACTGGCTCAAAGAAACTGATTAAATTGCTTAAGCATGATCTTCCAGGTGTAAAACCATGTTGTGAGATATCATATATTCCAACTTTATGCATATGCACAATCATTCTTTTCTGAATTATTCTCTCCAACATTTTGCCAATCACAGAGGTCAAGCTAATGGGCCTATAGTTTTCAACAAATTGTTTTCTACCATTCTTGTGTATTGGCACAATATTTGCACACCTCCACTCCTTTAGTGTAGTCCCACTATTTATTGATGTATTATATAGCACAGTTAGGGAACCTGCCAGTTCTTTTACCAATTTCTTTAGGAATTTTGGGGCTATACCATGTGGGCCTGGTGCTGATTCTTCCTTCAACATCCTTAAATTATCCTCTACTTCTCTTATAATGATGGTTTCCATTATTCCTTCATTATCTAATTTGTTAAGTTTGGTATATTCTTTAGGAATAAAAACACTCCGAAAATAGGGGTTTAGCTCATTAGCCATATCAGAATCATTAGCCGCTACTGATTCATGTATTTTTAATGGTCCTACAGAATTCTGGCTACCCCTAAGTGATCCAATGTAGTTGTAAAAACCTTTTTTATTATTTTTATGTTTGGAATCAGTTGCTAAATGAAATTCGAGTTCTTGTTTCCTTTTTATGTTTGCTTGCGCATATGCTCAAGAAACATGATGTGACAGCTTAGGAGAGAAGCGGGTTGTGGAGGCGCAGCAGTGTTACAGCCAAGGGAGGCACTGTATTAGGGGGCTTGGCAATGGTGAACCAATGGAGGCACAGTGTGGTGATGACACTGGTCTCCAAAATTGCACCAAGTTGTAACATTTTCACCACAGCAATCGGGGCCACCTCATCATTGCAGCATCAAGTCATTGTGTTGCAATGAGGGAGTGACCCGTCATTGCAGGGTGGAACGTTAACAAGTGTAATACTGTTTGTGTACACCAGCTTGCCGCCATGTTCACAAACAATATTATGCTGCCCCCATGCTGAGGGGATGCCCAATCCCCCTTGGCAGCAAGTGCCCCCGCCCCAGATGGTCTATGTTTGCCAACAGGGGCGCCAATCCCTGCCGGCTTCAGTGCGCTAATGTCCACCGCTGTTGTGTGTCTGCCGACGGGGGAGCTAATTCTCCATCGGCATGATGTAACCCAACCCCCACCCCTGTTTTCTTGTGTGCCAATGGGGGTGCCCAATCCTCGCCGGCATGATTCCCCCTCCCTGTTCTTGTTGTGCCAACGGGTTGCCCCAATCCTCGTCGGCATTATGGCTTCCCCTTTTCTTGTGTGTACAATGGGGTGCCCAATCCTCACTGGCTAGCAGTCCCCCCCAAAAAACAGTCCGTTGGCACACTGGGAGCCCACCCAGCATGCCAAATGCCCCTGCGAAATAGAAAACTGTCCCATGTTGTCTTCTTGTTTTGTTTTGTTTTTCAATGTGGAGAAAAAAACAGTCCCTCGTGGTCTCCCAGACCCCCCTTCCACAACCTGTGCCCACCCACTGCACACCCTGCCTCTCCACACCCCTTCACCCCATACTTACCGCTGGAATCTGGCGCGACAATCTTCGGTGGACCGGGAACATGTCTGCACTCTTCAAAGCTGACCGCGAACTGAGGAAATGCCGGTAAGCTGTATAATGGGATAGATAGGGTTTTTTTCAACTTTGCTGCATATCTCAAGCATTTTTTTGGATTTTGGTACCAAATTTTCAATATGGGGTTTTTGGGACCCCTCCTTATGAATTCTGTCACTGTCATGGCGTTAATTGGGCCTGAAGTGTGATTTTGCAGTCACTGGGTGAAATCACCTTTCGGGACTGATTAATGAAATGACTGTGCCAGTGTTCATGAGGTGGGATCTCAAAAAGCCTATGTTGTAAATTTGGTGAAAAAATTCCTAGAAATGACTGTTTTATGAGCATGTGTTGCGCAGTTCCTATGCACGCTCATAAGTTCACGAATTTGTAACATTTGCACTCCAGATTTTCAACATTGCCATTTTACCATACTTCCTTATGAGCAGTATAGCTGTCATTTTTCACATCTTGCCCAAAATGTGTTTCCGCGCCTGTAGCACACAATGGCACAGTCGGTGTGTAAAATCGATGTCTGGGACAGATTAAGAAAACCACAGTGACACTGTTCATGAGCAGCAGTCTTCAAATGCCTATGTTGAACATTTGGTTAACACATTCCTAAAAATGACTGTTTTATGAGCTTGTGTTGCGCAGGTCCTACGCATGCTCGTAAGTGCACAAATTTTTAATATTTGCTCTCCAGATTTTCAGCAATGCCATTTTACCACACCTCCTTATGAGCAGTACAGCTTTAATTTTGCATATCTTGCCCACAATGTGTTTCTGCGCATGTAGCGCATAATGGTGTAGTAGGTGTGCGAAATCAATGTTTGGGACACATAACGAAAATCACAGTGACACTGTTCATTAGCAGAGGTCCTAAAATGTCTACGTTGAAAATTTGGTGAGAAAAGTCCATAAAATGACTGTGCTACGAGAGTGGTTGCGCAGTTTCTACGCATGCTCGTACCTTCGCACATTTGCACTATTTTCACTCCAGGTTGTCAACACTGCCATTTGTCTGCATCTCCTTATGAGCAGTACAGCTGTCATTTTTCACATCCCGGCCCAAATGTGTTTTGCACTTGCAGCGCAGACTAGCGTGGTCATTGTGGGAAATACATGTTCGGGACACATTAGGAAAATCACACTGACACTGTTCATTAGCAGAGGTTCTAAAATGGGTATGTTGAATATTTGGTGACAAAAATCCATAAAATGACTGTGTTATGAGCGTGCATTGCACAGTTTCCATGCACGCTCATAACTTCACACAGTTGCAATATTTTCATGCAATATTTTCAACATTGCCATTTTTCCACACCTCCTTATGAACAGTGCAGCTGTCATTTTGCACATCCTGGCGAAATGTGTTTCACACTTCGACACAATAGCGAGGTCGCTGTGGGAAATCACTGTTTGAGCCACATTACAAAAATCACAGTGACACTGTTCATTAGCAGAGGTTCTAAAATGCCTATGTTGAAAATTTGGTGATTAAAGTCCATAAAGTGACTGTGTTACGAGCATGCATTGTGCAGTTTCCATGTACGTACAAAGTATAACTTTGCATATTTGTAATATTTTCACTCCAGATTTTCAAAATTGCCATTTTTTCCACACCTCCTTATGAACAGTACTGCTGTCATTTTTCACATCCTGGTCAAAATGTGTTTTTGCAGTTCTGGCGTATACTACCGTGGTTGATGTGGGACATCAGTGTTGAGGACACAGTAACAAAATCACAGTGATGCTGTTCATGAGCACAGGTCGTTAAATGCCTATGGTGAAAATCTGGTGATGAAACTCCATAAAATGATTAAAATAACTGGCAAACAATTTTTTCCATTGCTTGAGCCGGTTATAATTTGCTGTTATAACCTGCAAACACGCGTCATGCCACCCAAACAAAAGTTGCATCCTAATCGGCTTGTAACTTCCCCCTGGGCGGGCTTGCTGGAAAAACAAACATGACGACTCCTTCATCCCGCTTAATGAGGAGCCGCCACAGTGAGAGCACATCTTTTTATTTTTTAATTTTTAAACAGTTCTCTCCTCCTTTATTCCATCTGGTTGATCCTGCTGTTCAAAAACTGCACCAAGCAGTTTGCAGCTGCACCGGAGAAAAAAAATGGGGAAAAACTTTCCTCGGATGCGCTTCAGAGGTAAGTGCCAAATGAGAAGGGACAAACCAGAAGCCAAATAAATGTAAAATGATGACAAAAATGAAAACATATGCTGTCAAAAAACAAATTGGTGCTGTGTGTATATATGTGTGTGTGTGTGTGTGTGTGTGTGTGTGTGTGTGTGTAAGTGTGTGTGTCTCTGTGTCTGTGTGTGTGAGTCTGTCTGTGTCTGTCTCAGACATAGGAAAAATCAAGTGTGGGAAAAAATTGCTTAGCAGCAATTATAAATAATAAAACATGGGGAAGTGGGCTTAAATTCGAAATTAATGGTTGCTGTCGGTGTGGGATGCTTTAATAAACCCCTTAGGCTTCGCCCTCGGGGTTTATGTAGCATCCCACACCTCGGGCAACCATTAATTTCTCATTAAACACACTTCCCCATCCATTATTGTATATGTGTTACACGCATGCGTTGCGCGGTGTCCACGTTTGCTCGGAACTGCAAGCATTGTTAATATTCCCACTACACATTTTCAACATTGCCATCTCTTCATACCTCCCTATGGATGGTACAACTGTCATTCTTCACATCCTGCCCGATTTGTGTTTTTGTACATATGGTGCAGAATGGCATTGTCACTGTTGGAAGTCACTTTTGGGGACACATTGACAAAATCACACTGCCACTGTTCATGAGAAGAGGTCCCAGATGCTTTCGTGAGGTGGGCTCACAAAAAGGCCATGTTCACAATTTGTACTGTGAATACCAACAAACACCCGAGGCATTAGGTTTTTCTAACCATAATGTCCTACCCTGTACAGACAGACAGGCATCGGGTAGTGCCTTCAGATTGCCGACTGTACTGCTCATGCCATCCCACCCCCACCCCCACCCACCACTGACAGGCATTGAGGTGTACCTTGGACTCTTCATCCCAAGACTTCACACCATTTTCCTATGCTGCACCCATTTCAAAGTATGTACTTTTGGAATGGGCTGACTGTAAAGCCAAACACCCTAAGGCACAGATCAACACATCTCGCTGTCTGCAGAATAGGATGAGGTGACATGGCTTGACCATCATGGGTGATGACCCAAAAACTTACCCCACAACCTGTCTGTCTCTACAGCATGGAGGTGCAGTACATGTCAAGTTCAGTACTTCACTGCCATTCCTATTCTGCATCTGTCTAACTCCTGCATTTCTAATGCTAATACCAGCAAGCAAACATTTGGCATTGACAAATGCTTTTTTTAATTAAATGGTTTTTTTTTAATTAGAGTTTTGTATTTAAGAAAATGAAATGTGTTTTGGGACTTCTTGAATTTTCGGTATGCCCTGTTTTTTTTAATAGCTTTATTTATTTCATTTGTCTACCATAATGGAATTCTTTTTAAATTTTTACCATATTTAATCCTCCATGGTACCCATATGTTAATGCAGTGCATAATCTTGGAACTGATTAAATTCCATTGATCCTGTAAGTTAGGTTTTTCTGTTAATTTCAATGTCCAGTTCCAACTACTGTACTTAAATAGTTTCTTATACATTCATAATCAGCTTTATTGAAATCTCTGATCTTTGTTATTCCATTATTTCTTCCTTTGACCATTGTATTTAATTTAAATTGTATTATGTTATGATCACGATCAACCAGTGGTGGCAGAACTATTGGTTTTGTATAAAGATTATTGATATTAGTTAGGATGAGATCGAGTACATTGGATTCCCTAGTAGGTACCAGGACAAGTTGTTCAAGATTATTCTGTAAAGTAAATTCCAAGAATCTTTTTTCCATAGCTCCTCTTGCTTCAAGTTTATTCCAATTAATATTTGGCATATTGAAATCACCCATAAGAATATACTCATCTGGCACTTCCATACTTTCTATAGCACTGAGAAGTGCCAAATTACTGTAGGAGTCCAAACTGGGGGAGCTATATACTAGACCAAAAGTTATTTTTCTATTATTCAAATATAGATAAACCCAAAGTGCCTCTATGTTATCATCCTGGAGCTTTTTAATTTCAGATTTTATACTTTCACTAACATATAGGGCAATACCACCACCTTTTTTTGTGTTTTCTACTCTTGATAAATTTAGTATACCCTGTGATATCGTGGTCCCAATCATCACTTGTAAACCAGGTTTCACACACAGCACACTCAACCACTTTTTTATTGTTCAATATATATCAACTCATCCATTTTATTATGCAAACAACATGCATTAATTAATTGAATTATGTTTTTTTGTTTCATATATGTATCGTGTGACTAATTTGTCAATGTTTTTGTTTTGTCATTTTCCTGATCTATATATTGTCTTCCTCCTCGCTTAGCAGTTTAAATAATTTCTTATATATTTTGTTCCATGTGTAAACCAAGTTTATGTTTACCTTTATTATTTAAATGAAGCCCATCTTTACAATAGTATTCACCGCTTATGCTAAAATCTTCCCAGTGAAATATATGTCTCATTCCTTGTTTAAGAGTCCATGAATGCAACCAATTATTCACCCTTCATAATTTTAAAGTCTGTACACAGGTAGCCCTTGATATTGGTAATATTTCTGAAAATGCAAAGTCACATCCATTATTCACCAATTTATTAGTCATATCTACAAACTCCTGCTTAATTTGCTGTTCATTCTGTGTGAATATATTATTGGCTCCAGCATGTATTATAACTAGGGAATTTGGCTCTCCTTGTTTCTGAATGTCATTTACCATTTTATTTATATTGGTAACTCTTGCCCCTCTAAAACATGATAGAGTTCTTGAGGCCTTGTCCTCATCACATATAGTTCTGTCTAACCCATTAACTAGGGAATCTCCCAAAACAAATATTTGTTTTTTTCCAGGTGGCTGCATACTTTCTAGTTCCATAGTTTTATCACAATTAGGCCCGGCTGTAGTCTCTATCTGATAATTTAAGTCCTGAGTTTCTTCATTATTGCTATCCCAGACTGGCTCTAAAGATACCAGTGGTGCACAATTGCTGAGCTCTGTCAATTTAGTTATATTAAGCCCATCCTCAGTATCAAGAGTACTATCATTAGTTTCAAATAGTGGAGCTAATGGATCAAAGGTGTTTTGAAGAGAAATGTTAAAGGTACAGTCCAACCTCGATTATCTGGAACTCGATTATCCGGACTGCCCGCTCGAGCAGACTCGCGATCCGGTCCCAGATTGTTAAAGTAAACAGTTTTGAGGTTAAGCTTTTTTTTGAACTGCAGTCTGTGAGAGAACAGTGATCACCTGTTCTAACTAACTGATACTGCAATAAGCAATCACTTAAGCAGGTGCTAGTGCTAATCCTTATTTGAATGTTCCCCTTAATCAATAATTCACTTAATCACTTATGCAGGCGCTAATGAAGACCATTATTTCTTTCCCCGTGCTCATGCTGATACTGATACAGTACCCTTTATAGTCCCATCTCTCAAGCTGTGAGCTTAGATCTGCATTAAATCCATTTTTTCAACTTAGCAACCTACAATATGATGGAATCCCATGGTGCTGCCACACAGAGAAAAAGATGGATCTTGGCAATCAGTGACAAGATTGCAATTCTTGACCGTTTGGGAAAATGCAAAAAAAATGTTTCCATCGAGTCTTTGTTTGGCATAAGCAAGCAGCAAGTTTCTGATCTAAAAAAACAACAGGATCAGCTAGTATTGCATGCCACCAATGTGGACAATGACCGGGAGTTGAAGCGATGCAAAACTCTGAAACCAGCAGTTGATGAAACACTAGAGAAAGACCCCTACCTCTGGTTCTCACAGCAGTGGAGTAAGGGCGCTCCAGTGTCTGGCCCAATGCTTCAGGAAAAAGCACTGCACTTTAATAATGAAATAAGCAATCACGACAGCAGTCAGAACAGCTCACAAAGAGATTTTAAGGCATCCAGTGGGTGGCTACAGTGTTTTGAAAAAAGACACTCCATTAGACTGCTGGAGATCCAGGGGGAATGCATGTCAGCTGATGTAAACGAGGTGCAGCCATACATTGAAAAACTGCATAAGCTAGTCAATGAGAGGGGATACACACAAGGACAAATCTATAATGCAGATGAAATGGGACTCTACTGGAAGCTGCTTCCTGATCAAAACTAACCAGTTCAAAAGAGCAAACAGCAGCAGGCTACAAAAAAATTAAAGACCGCATTACACTTCTTGGCTGCTCAAATGCTACTGGATCACATGAGTTAAAGCCATTCATAATCGGGAAGTTCACTAATCCATGATGTTTTAAAAATGTAAACATGATAGCACTGCCCGTAGTTTATGAGAGCCAGAGAAGTTCATGGATGAGCAGTGACCTCTTCACAGACTGGTTCCACCAATGTTTTGTAACTGAGGTCCGCAAACACATGCGAATGATTAAACAGCAGCCTAAAGCTTTACTCCTGTTAGACAACTGCTCGGCACACCCTATGGGTTTGAAATCAAGGGATGGCAAAATAAAATGTGAATTCCTGCCTCCAAACATAACCTGTCTCCTTCAGCCATTAGATTATGGCATTCTTGAAGGACTAAAAAAGAGATACAGAAAGCACTTGCTGTGCCGTATCATAACTGAGACTGAGCCTGATGTGTCTATTGTGGACTGCCTGAAAAAACTGACACTAAAAGATGTGGCATATATGATAGGTGAATCCTGGGCTGAGACGACACCAGAGAGCATTTCCAAGTCATTTGCATTGACTCTAAAAATCGGTGTAGAAAGCACAGATGTAGATGCCGATGAAGAGGGGAATAGACAGGGAGCAGAACCAGCTGACGATCATGCACTCACAGCTGACATTGCTGAGTTAAACACGCAAGATCAAGAACTGATGACTGCCCCAGAACTTACAGACTGTGACATAATCACATTTGTCACAGAACCGAAGAGCGTGGATACAGAGTCCAATGAGGACGAAGATTAAGTTTGTGATGAGGAGGTTGTGAGTAACTCTCAGGCAGTGGAAAACAAATTAAAAATAGGCACACTAGTTATTGATGTGCAGTGTCTTTTTTTCACCTTTTTTCCAATTATCCGGACATTCGATTATCCGGACTATTTCGATGCCCCCGCAAGGTCCGGATAATCGAGGTTGGGCTGTACTAGTGTTTTTCCTTTCCTTCTTCTAGTAACTTTTGTACTTTGTACATGGAACCAGTCTTCCTCTATGTTAGTAGATGTTTCTTCTTCCCTAGTTCTTTTTTTTGTTATTGATTTTTGTTTTGATGGTTTAACTTTATTCTCTTTTCGATTTTTGGTTAAAACTACTCCCCTAGGAACAGAACTATCATTACCTATATTTTGTTCATGGAATCTATGTGACATATCTTTCTGGCTTTTTTCTAACTCACTTAGTCTTTTATTAAACTCATTAACCATTAGTGTCAATTCAGCATTATCCCTACATTTTTTACATATACCTTGCTCAAGTAAGAATACTGAGGGATCCAGGCTATACATACAGCATGATATGCACCTAATTTCAATTGTCCAGTCTTTAGTTGCACTGCTATTTTCCGTAATTTTTATAGTCTTTCACCACTATATAATTCCTAAGGTAAGCTGTTTATATTTTGTTATGTTATACTTTAATACGTATAATAGGTGACAGTAATAACCTAACTGCAAGATTCGTTATCCAAATAGCCCCTTGGGTTTCCTCTAAAAATACAATGCAGATACTTAGAGTTCTATATTTTAACTCTTAAAACAGTTTAACATGTTCCCAATTAGTCACTAATTGTACCTTGCTGTTCCCTAGTAAACCTACTGACTTCACAAGGTTTTATGCTAAGTATGGTACATCAAACTATTTCTAATCTCAAGCTAATAAACACTTGTAGCAGTACAGTTATAAGTAGTCAGTAGCTTAATCAGTAAATGGTACAAGTTTCCAGACCCTTACCCCTCTTCCCCGTCTGATGCCGTTAGATGCCACTGGCCTCTGCCCACATCGCCTCCGCTCCACGCTCGGCTCCACTCGCTAGAGCCGAGCCAGATATAGTGCACCTATCGGTGATGTCACCCCGTTTCCTGACAGACGCTCGCACACTGGATACTCCCTTTGTTGCTCAGATAATGTTCATAGACTGCCTTTAAAAAGGCAGTCTAGTCAACACAAGAATGGGCTAAATGCCCTGCTCAAAGCACTACAGTGCCTGTCCAGAGTCCTTCTCCCTCGAGAAATGGGGGTTCAGGATGACACACACAGGTACCTATGCCTTAGTTGTTTTTGGTACACACACACCACTGTGCGTCCTTTGCAAGTCTAAAAAGGAAATGCCAAAATTAATGACTTGTGTCACGAATTACGTACTACACCCAGCCCCCCTTCCTACTCATCATGCACCTGATCAGCTAAGTTTACAAGCTTGTTACTGCTCTTTATACTTCTGGCTCTGACAATCTTTCGGTGCTAGATGGCTTTTCTGAAACTGCATCTAAGTGGAATTGGGGGATCAGAGATCAACTTTCTTGGGGGAGGAGGTGCGACTGACTAGCCAGGATGGGCAGTACCCACAGCAAGGATTGGAATATAGTTCTGGGCTTCTGCCTTGTGTTGTAATACTAAGTTTTGAAACCAAATGGGGAAGTTCAGGTTCTGCTGTCTTGTAGACTACAACACAGCATATATATTATACTGTCAGTCAGTAGCCGACTTTGTTTTTTTTTATTTTATCAGTTGTTCAGGCTGGGGAAGAGGGGTGGAGGATGGGAAAATGGTTTAATTCAATGTTTTCTCCCCTCCCCTTGGAATGCCAGTTCCCAAATGTGAATAGTAAGCTATGTGTTACTTGGTCCTAAGTACTCAGATAGCCTACTATTTGTGGCATTCTGGAAATAATATTCTGACCTTTTACAGACCTAATATTAACACCTCTCTGCAGTGAACTTTTGTTGTAATGAACATATCAGCAGGCTCCAGATGATTATTGCAAAGGGGGACCACAGTACTTTGCTTGAAAGATCTTCTCAGGTGCTTTCAGAATGTAAGCGATCCAGCAACATTTTTTTCACTGTTAACCCATTATCCAATATCTCTGTATGAAGTCCAAACCATCCATTGCTTAACTTGACACAACATGGCTGCCCAGGAAGACTGAGTTAAGCTTGAATATGTGTCCATACTCAAACTGTGTCACTGCTAGAGGAGGGGCAAACAAGATGGCAGTAGACAGTGAGGTCTCTTTTTGCCAAATAAATATGGACAGCTGCCTTTTGCAATGTATTTTATATTTATGCTACTTAATTTCTGCTTTATGTCTTAGCCTGTATCCATGTAAGTGGCAGCACCTAACTACTAGTAAGTGCATCTTCCATCTATCTGTTTCAGTGGGAAAGATACAGTGTACTGCAGGCCTAAGTTCCTTTTGTCATCACAATACAGTACTATGTTTCTTTGGTCCAGTTAACACTACTCCAAGATATGGTCTTTGGTTACTGGTGTACCTGCCACAATGGGAGGAGAGTAAGATGGACATGGTAAAAGCCCATGGTCAAATGCCCCTTCCCACAACCATGTGAATATGCCACATGTCTATGCCACAGCAGGCTTGCTGCTGCCTCCACCTCCACATTTTCCTCTTCAAGCACGGCCTGTCGTCCCACAAAATATGGCATCCTGTAAATGATGTAAAGTGTCTTTGTATAGTAGTGTGTGCTTCTCTGGCATTTCAACTCATTTACATATAGTAAATGTGTTTTTAAGGTTATTAATGTTATCTGATTTGAAGAGACTTTAGCAACTTCTCAGTCAGCTACCCCCGTCTCCCTTGTCTAACAGCAGTCTAACAATACTCTTTTCCTTTTCAAGGCTATTTTGTGACTTGAGGTCTTAAAGTTTTTGCAAACTATCTCTGACAGCACCAGTTCTGGCTCAGATACTCTTGAACCTCAGTTTCTGAAGCTAGCTGCACCTTCTATTGCCTCCTCTCTGCCTAAAATCTTCATGTTGTCTCTCTCCTGCAGCCAGGTCTCTGACCTTTGGAAAATATTCCATGTAACGCCTGTCTTTAAAAAAGATGATCCTAAAGAGATCATAGATTACAGGCCCATAGCCATTCTTTCAGTACTGAGTAAAATTCTAGAAAAACTAGTTGCAACTCAAACCACTGACTACCTAACAAAATATAGCCTGCTGTCGGACACTCAACATGAGATCCGGAAATGTCATAGTACCTCCACAGCTCTTCTAGAATGTACCACTGACACGCTCACAAATATGGATGCTGGACTACTGACTGGGGCAGTTTTTACAGACCTCACAAAGGCCTTTGATCTCATTGATCACTCTCTGCTCCTATCTACTCTTCATAATCTGGGATTCTCTCCCCCTGTTGTTGACTGGTACAGAAGCTATCTATTAAACAGGACTCAGATCATAAAATTTAACTCTTCCTTATCGATTAGTGCTATTATCAACATTGGAGTACCCCAGGGCTCTATCCTGGGACAACTTCATTTCTTACTTTTTATTAATAACATATCATATTCATGCTCATTCATTCTCTAGGCAGATAGCCTCTTTCTCTATACATGCTCAAGCAATGTGGCAAGCTTAAGTGCATCCCTTTCCTCTAATGTCGCTAATGTGCAGAACTGGCTTTCACCCCATAAGCTTGTACTCAGTGCTAAGAAAACACAAGCCATGCTATTTGGATTTTCCCACAAGCTCAGGGCATGTCAAACATCATTGCTTATACAGGAATCAAGTGGTGCACACACAGAGTGTGTTACAACTTTCAAGTACCTGGGTATTCTTCTGGACCAATCCCTGGACTACAATCTACATATACAGTCTACCTGTGAAGCGGTGAATGCTAAACTTGGGGTCACTTATAAGACTAGCTTTATGCTAACTCCCACTGCTAAGCTGGCCATTGCCAGAGGTATCCTTCTCCCTGCCTTCACATACGGTGCTCCTACCTATGCTGCTGCATTTAAAATCACAATGCATAAATGGGACGTAACATATAATAATATTTGTCGATATGACTCCTCATCACCTTGGCTTGAGCACCATTGCCAACTTTATAGAGACCTCAGCTGGCTCTCCCCCTCTGCCTGCCACAAATACTCTCTTGGCTCCCTGATTGACTCGATAATCAGAAATCAGACTCCCTCTGTGCTCGTCATGATGTTTGTCCCTGAAACATCCTCCTATGGCCAATGATCAGTTGACAAGTCTCTACTTAATGTGCCTAGATGCAACTCAACTAAAGGCTCTGGAGCCTTTCATCACTCTGGTCCTAAGCTATGTAACTCTCTTCCCCTTGCACTTCGACAGGCAGTTTCCCATAACAGTTTTACAAGGGAACTGTGCCATCATCTATCCCAAGCTGACCCTTGCACCTGCTTTGATCCAACTTAAACCTCCACCAATCTTATTGTTACCTACTGCACACTTCCCAAGCATATCTCAACATGGCCTAATCCTGTCTCCCCTTATAGTATTTAGAGCCCTACATCTCATTGCTGTGACAAACCTTAACACACTGTATGTTTCTGACCACCCTGTGGTGCTATTTGTTTACCATTTGCAGTGTTAATTACTCTCTCTGACCCTATGTAATTTCTAATATGTCATGTCATGTTATGGTATGTTATTTGACTATATATGTGATTGCTGACATCATACTATGCTTCTTTGGCTACATGTATCCTTTTAACTGACTCTGACCTATGTTATAGGTAATATACCTGTACTCATGCCATGTATTTTGTCTATGACTGTTTGTACTCTCCTGGGTCATGCCTGAAAATAGTCATTTCATGGCTAGTGCACCTATCCGGTAAACAAAAACTAAATAAAATAAAGTGTTAATTACCTTCCAATATGGCATACTGTACAAGCATTTTTATGACTCCACTTCCTTTTCTGATTGCAAATCTATTCACTTTATAATGGTAAACAATAAAAAAACTTTGCCAGAGTTGTGCTTGTCCAGGACCATCTTGAAAATGAGCTTGCTCAATGATGAAACTGCCTGGTTAGATAAAGTTTGATTGATTAATTGATTGATTGGTTGGTCCAATATAGCCTTCTGTCCCACACCAGTCTCAAATAGTTATGTAGTACCCATATGGGACATAATCTGTTCCACTATGGAGCCCATAGTGTTTTATTAAGTCCCCTGTTTTTATCACCTACATCATTTGTACAGTATGCTACTGCCATTTACAATAGGAATGAGTACCTGCTTTCCTCCAGTAAGGGCGAGTGAATGTGAAAATTGGAAAATTTGGTTCAGCTTTGGTTTGGGTTCCCTATGTTTGGTTCACCTTCCACAGTTTGGATCCTTGGCATGGGGGTCTTTCAGGTGAAAAGTGGGGTAAGAGATCCCCTCACTACCCCTTACCCACTCCAGACAAGCCAACCTCTTCTATCCTCCCCCATTCCTCCCATCACATTTTCTAAACTCAGCCAGCATCTAGTGCAGACCCAGGAGCCTGCCATTTTGTTATTTGAAACAATCTCTGGGGAGGGAAGTGAGGATATAAAATGACTGGGGAGTGAAATCCCCAGCCACCTGTCAATGTTTATAGTGTTATTTTGTAACTATTTGGCCAAAGGTTGACATCATCTAAAGTGGGCCACAGTTTGATTGGGCTGAATCAAAGAGTGAAGTGCCACATTTTAGCACATTCACTGAATACCAGTTCGACTTTAGCTCATCCTTATCCTCTGGACTCTTGAGAAGATGAGATGCTTTTTCATGAGGCTCTGCAGCCAAGCAAAAATGTGAATAAGTAGCCCTTATTGTTCCAAAGTTAGCCCTTTTCAAAGAAATTATCATTAGAAGATGGATAACTGTGAAACTGTTATGGCTTGAAACAAAACTCTTTTTAAATGAATGCTTAGCATGAGGTTAACATGAGTAACTCTTGGCAATACACTTTCACTGCAATTGAAATGGAATGTTTCAATGGAATTTGACCATCAGGAAACACAAAATACAGCACAGTTAGAGTAAATCATGCCAAAACACTGAAGTCAGATATAAATATAGTCTTTTGGCATAATTTTTCTTACGTGTGCAGTATTTAGTGCCATTTCTAGTGTACCTTAATTGCTGCTTTGCCTTATAGGTGAAAACAACAGTCCTAGTAGTGAACACATTCCAAGTGTGCTTGTTCTTTCTATTTTTTCTTTTTCCCCCTCCTACTGCCCCTGGCTGCTCCCTTTCTGAGCAGTCCCCCCCAGCCCCATCACTCTGGTTCCCCTGGGACTTACCTTCCACCTGCACTCTCTGCCACAGAGCTACAGAGTTACCCGGCCACAGGATGAGGAGCATGCGGATGGTCAGTCTTCACCAGCAGCCTGGGGTTGTTTCCTCAGTTTTCTCCCTTCCTAGTCCTGGTACCCCAGGTCAACTACATGCATGCATGACGTGGAGGCATTGTGTGTGCCGAGACACCAAGTGATGGCCCTTTCCCCACACCCAGCCTTGTGCCTCTTCTCCCATTGGCCTTGCACTTCCCCCAAGCTTCCACTCAGAGGCAGCCAAGAGCCAAAAAAGAAGTTGTCTCCTTCCCCAGGAGAGGAGATCTGCCTAGCAGCTGCTCATCCAAGCTGCTTCCCTCCCCCCCAGCTAACCCCCTCCCAGGCTCACTTCCCAAACTTGGGCCACTGGCAAAGCATGAGGTGTGGTCTCCAGCACCTCACCACTCAGCACCACTGGGCCAGCCTAAGTGTGATTGTTTTGAAGTTGACCAGCAGCGCTGACCTGGGGTAGAACCAGGAGATTAGAGTTTAAATCCTCATTCCTCCTCAGTTTTCTCTACCATTAATTCTCAGGCATGGTTCTTTGACGAACCCGAGCTGCCAGACTGCCACCCGCAGTCCAGGTGTGAAGCCACCAGACCCTCACAGAAACGCAGATAGTCTGAGAGCCACAGCCATGGTTCTCTGATGAACCTGACCTGCCAGACTGCCACCCACAGTCCAAGTCTGAAGCCACCATCCCCACACAGAAATGCAAGTAGTCTGAGAACCACAGCCGTAGTACTCTGACAAACCCTACCTGCCAGACTGCCACTCGCAGTCCAGGTGTGAAGCCACCAGCCCCTCACAGAAATGCAGGTATGGACTTGCCCTCAGGGACTGATTACCTCCAGGAAGGGAGCCCTAGCTGCCAATTTTTGTTTTCTTTACATGAGGACAGTTGTCTCTAGGTTTAAATCCAGAGTCTTTTACTGCTGTGGCCCCACTGGCTGCAGTCAGCCCCAGGAGCACTCCAATTGGCTCCATATAGCTCTGCAGTGTTAATGTTTGACTATATTGTGCTAGATTATGTATTCTGTTAAAACTGTCTTGTTTGTATTTTATAGCTGAAGTTTTCTGATTTAATGTAAATGCCTGTATTGTGGTTCTCATAAGACCAGTAGCAATCTCAGCTCAGGCCTTTGAACCCCCCCCCCCTTCACCTTTTTACGCTAGTATTGTGTTTTAAATAGCCCTGTTATTGCTCACTCAGACTTGGAGGCACCTTGCCTAACATTTTGGTCTGCAACACCCCCCCCCTCCCATTTAAGCCAGTCTGCATTTCTTTTTAGCTCCACAAGTAACCCCACCCCTCTGACTCTCTTATTTAATTCTCCTCTGCCTTTTCCTTACAGGTAGTCTGAGAGCCACAGCCATGGTTCTCTGATGAACCCGACCTGCCAGACTGCCACTCGCAGTCCAGGTGTGAAGCCACCAGCCCCTCACAGAAACGCAGGTACAGACTTGCCCTCAGGGACTGATTACCTCCAGGAAGGGAGCCCTAGCTGCCAATGTTTTTGCCCACCCTCCTTACCCCGGTCCTGATTAAATACACATAAACCCTGCCCCAGCTTTCTAGCTCACTCCTACTGGCTATTGCCAGCCACATCTCATTGGTTATCTAGGCCTTAATTTTCACTGGTCCCCCATTCTCCCACAGGAACCACTCATTTCCCTGGCCCTCTCAAGGAACTGTTGCAAATCCTGTATTTATTACTGGTAAAAGGAAATATCTTCACATTAAGAATGCCACCTGTGCCTATCCTTTTCTATAGTTGCCTTATATTACTAAGTTATGCTCTACCCAAAATTTCGGTTTGCAACTTGGACAAAGGCCAGTTTCCCTCCTCTATCATCTACCAAGTTATAGCATCCCACATTAGACCATGGCATCCTACATCAGGGATGTCTCCTCTATGGTCATGCCCCTCCTCCCACCAGGCCATAACTATAGAACATGTACAATTCCCAAGGATGGTATTGGCCCTATCGGTTTTCTATGTTTTATCCCTAGCAAATAGCAATCCTGCCCTTAACACAGCCACCGCTATACCAATGTACACTAGAAGGAGTAAAAAAAGACTATTTAGCAGGCTAAGACACCACCTTAAAAAACTACTACTGCTTCTCCTACTCTGTTCAGGAAATGTTGAATTAAACCCCGGCCCACCTATTTCTCTGGATGCCCCTGCGAACCTCCCTCAATATAAAGGGATTTGTTTTCTCCATATCAATGTCTGTAGTTTGCTAAAGAAGATTGACTCTATACAGACCTGGGCTCTACATGCATCTCCTGATTTCTTCATGATAACTGAATCCTGGTTCACACCCTCGACCCCGGACAAATCTATCAACGTACCCGGATATATCATCTATCACTGTGATAGACCAACTAGAGGGGGAGGGGTTGCAATATATGTCAAAAGTAAATTCACAGTCACAGTCTTTGACTGTACCTCACAGGCTAAGGAATTTGAATGCCTGGCTCAAAAATTATTACTTTCCAGTGAGAAATCACTCCTTATAGTAGCATGCTATCGACTGCCGTCTAGTGGCTGGGCACTTCTGCCACACCTTCAAAACCTTCTTGACTCTGCTGATACTGAGTGTATTCTAATGGGGGATTTCAATCTAAATTGGAATGATGACAGCTCTAAGAAATTGAAGGATCTATGCGATGTTAATGGTCTGTTACAAATGGCGACAGCTATAACCAGACCTAACAGAAAAAACCGAGAGCGCAGCACCCTCCTGGACCTTATGATAGT
Source organism: Neoceratodus forsteri (assembly GCA_016271365.2). Taxonomy (NCBI): domain Eukaryota; kingdom Metazoa; phylum Chordata; order Ceratodontiformes; family Ceratodontidae; genus Neoceratodus; species Neoceratodus forsteri. The sequence goes on from CM057449.1 coordinate 1,784,953,442, forward strand.
AAACAAACCTCACAATATCTTGCATACTGGAGTATTCTTCAATGATATAAGTGATCATTGTGCTACTGCCTGCATCAGACATCCATCCCAAATAAAAACGGCCTCCAAATTCAAACTGAAAAGATGTCTGAAAAAGTTCTGCCTGTACACTTTCCTGAAAGATCTAAGCAACATTCTATGGCAGGATTTCTATCTAGCCCCCACTTTTAACAAGGCATTTAACATCTTTCATAGCCTCTTACTGGGGCTAATAGACAAACACGCTCCACTAAGACTGATCAAATCAAAAAATAAAACTCTTGGCTGGTTCTGTCCCATCCTGAAGAAAGCACTTAGGGATAGGGATTACTGGTGGAAAAAAGCAAGGAAATCCCACCTGGAGGCCGATTGGTTAGCATTCTGTACCACTAGGAAGGCTTGTACCAATCTAATTAGGTGAGAAAAAGCTAGGTACTTCCAAAAAGAACTAGAAGACAATAAAAACAACTCTTTCAAATTTTGGAACATCCTTAAAGAAGTCGAAGGTCAGTCCACTGCAACACCCCTTCGAAACAAAATTGTGTCTGATGGTACCACCTATATGGACAAAGCTGATACACTAGAGAAATTTAATGATCACTTTGCCACTGCAGGGCTTGCCTTTGACACCTCACCTGTCAGCAAATTTAGCTCAGCAAGAGACTACACTGTTGGCTTCACTGATAACCACAACCATAACCAACCGCATCCCACCCCCTTCAGCTTCCTCACAATTACGTTCAAGCAAGTGGAGGACCTCCTCCTTTCTCTGGATACAAAAAAGAGTGTGGGTGCAAATAATATTGAACCTTACTTCCTAAAACTTGGGCATACCTATCTGACCGCCCCCATTACACACTTATTCAACATCTCTCTGATTCAAGGTGAGCTACCTGTCTCTTGGAAAACTGCCCGCATCCTACCATTATTCAAGACCGGGGATCCAAGTGATCTGAACAATTACCATCCTGTTTCTATACTATCCGTCCTCTCTAATTTACTTGAAAAAATTGTCAACATCCAACTTAGAGAACATTTGGATTCACAAAAGTTGCTAAACCTGGCTCAGTCCAGCTTCAGAGCCAAACACAGTACAGTATCGGCTCTTGCCAAAGTAGCTACAGACTGGCACATGGCCTTGGACTCTAAGAAGCATGCAGTTGCCCTCTTCCTTGATCTAAGTAAGGCCTTCGATAATGTGGATCATACCATCATGCTTACTGCGCTGAGTAACATCGGACTTGATAGTTCTGCCATTAAATGGTTCACCAGCTACCTAACCAACAGGTTAAAACAAGTCAAAGCATAGGAGCTCTATCCCCACAAAAATCCTTGTTACAAGGAGTCCCACAAGGCTACATCCTGGGCCCTATTCTCTTTGCAATATACATCAATAATCTGGACTCGCAGCTGGGCACAGCCAATGTGCACTTATTCACAGATGATACTGTACTCTATACCACAAATTCATCCTTGGATTTGGCCCACGAGTACTTACAGAAAGACTTTGCCACTCTCCAATACAACCTTATCATTCATAAGCTCCTCCTCAATGCCAAAAAGACTAAAGCAATGATTCTCTCACCAAAGTCTACTTCCAGATGTCCACATATCACACAGTTCCGAACACTCTTAGATGAACCCCTTGAAGTAGTTGATACCTTTAAATACCTAGGGTTCTGGCTAGATAACAAGCTCAGCTTTCTGTGCCACTTAAATGAAACCTCAAAGAAACTAAGACAGCGATTAGGATTATTCTATTGCATTAAACATTTACTTACGTTAGAAGCCAGAATGAGACTAGTACAAACTACATTCCTACCTATACTGGACTACGCTGACTTCCTTGCAGTCAATGCCCATCAACGATGCTAAACAAACTAGACACCCTTTACCACTGGGCTTTGAAATTTATCATAAATCTACCCCGTGGTACACATCACTGTCATCTATACCAGGTTTCGGGATGGACCTCACTCTCAACTAGGAGAAAAAGGAATGCGCTCCTCTGGTTTTTTAGAGCATTATCTGATAACCTCCCTGCTTACATCTCGAACCTCTTCAAATGGGCTAAAGGTTCCTATGGCCTGAGATGCTTCTCCATTATCTGCTTCCAGATTCCTATAGTGAAAACTACCCTTGACTCAGCATCAATCAACTTCTCACTTCCATCACTTTGGAACACTAAGCAAGACTCATTAAAATTATCTTCACTTCCAAAGCATTTTCACATTCAAAGCTCTATTAATGGATTATCTGAAGGAATCATGCAACTGTTTCAGATGCCTATGACCCCTAAGCCCTGGGTGCTACTCTCAAATCCTATGCCTAAGTATCTCATCCACCCCACATTTCTAACAACAGAAACCTAGGACCTACAAGCCTAGTTCCCTTAATCCGACATGGCCCTTCCTATTCTTTACCTTTTACCTATTCCGGCCTCCCTCTTGGCTGCCTACACTTTCACCCCAATTTCTAGCCTATTCCTTAATTCCTCCTTATTTTTTTATCATTTAGGTATGAACTCTTACTTAGCGGAGACTATATGGGATTGTTGTCTCTTCTCATTCCAGTAAAGCTTATCATTGTGTACCTTTGCATGTTAATTATGTTGACCGGTGTGTATAGGCCCATATTGACTGGCACCTTCACAATGTTTTCTTTTTTTTCTTCTTTTTGCACGCTGTCCATCATAATAGTAATCTTATGAAGTGTACTGTATTGTATTGATGCCCAGGACCACCTTTAAAATGAGCTTGCTCAATGGTGTTTATGCCTGGTTAAATAAAGTGATTGATTGATTGATTGATTGATTGATTGATCAGAAGCCAACAGCACCAGAAGAGTTTTTTTAAAATCACTTAGGGCTGGATTTTCAAAATGTGGTGCAGGGCACGCATCAAGCCCTGTACCACTGCACTTAGGTTGTGGCAGTGTGCCAAACCCATTCGCCACAACTGCACCTGATTTTACAATCTCAGGCGCACTTGCAACGGTGTCTACGATTTACAGCAGCTTGCGCCAAATATAAAAAAAAAAAACAGCTAACATCTGACAGGCAAAATTTCACCTGTCAACACTGTGACTTTCGATGTGCCGCATTTTGACAACTTCACTGTTGATGTGGCTTGGTGGAACCCTCGTACGTATGGCACACCCAGGGTTTGCGACGTTCACAGTGGTTGGAAAATCCTACCTATACTATTTAGACCTGTTGCATGTTTTGCATAAGTTCTGTATTTCCTCTCCATGTTATTCATTACTGAGGCAAGTTGCATGAAAACAGAATATCTGTTGCTTAACAGTCTGTCTGTTCTAGTTGCTTATTCCCCTTCTGAGATAGTATTACTGTGCTTGTGACATCACAATGAACAGCAGAGGAAAAATGGAGGTGGGGGTAGAGGGTCAACAGGGCCATCACACAAGCAGTAGGCAGGGTTGAAAAGACTGGGTGTGCCAATGGGCTTTATTCTGCCATCATGTTTCATTGTTTCTGTTTATGTTCACATAGCATTAGACTTTATTGTCACAACAGAGGACTTTGACACTGAAAGTGGATTAAGAAGCAGGGGCATATAAAATTTAAAAGTAAAGGCACAGTTTTCATGTAATTTTCCTCAGTAATATGAATGGGTGGAGAAATGTATACAAGACATATGAAAAACAAGCTCAATTGGGTCTAAATACAGTATTATGGTTTTCAAACTCTTTTTTTTTAGAGGTGTCAGCAGTTCTCTAAGGTTTATCAGAGTGGTGTGTCATGTTTGTGTTCTGTTGGAATTGTTAATCTACATTAAAAAGAGTTAGGTACAGGAAATAAATAAAGAATACATAATGGGTTGTATGCTGGCGAAACAGCAACATTTCGGCGGCAAAACTCACGACAGCGACAATCTCGATAGGTTTCAAAATTGTCGCTGTGATGGACCGCTGGTGAAATTTCACCATTTTGCCAGTGATTCCCTCCATTTTAAAAAAACTCCGACTCTGAGTTTGTTATATAAAAATGGGGAGGTTTGGGGGCACAGCCCCCCGATAGAAAAAACCCACAGTGTCTGACAGGAGAAATTTTGCCTGTCAACATTGGGGATGTTGCCAGGCCACATGTCGACAACTTTGGTGTCGATGTGACTTGGTGGAACTGTGAAATACTACTCTCCAGTCTCCATTAAGTAAGTGTTGCAACCCATAACTCATGAGTGGCAAAGCCACGAGTTAGTTCTGAAGGTCTTACTACCCCTGTGTGGTGATAAATGTGTCATTCCACTGCAGCCTATTATGTATTTGATATACACCACACACATATACCACATTGTTTTTAATGCTTGTATTCAACTTTTAGCTTGTTTTAGCTTAAAATTACATTTCTTGCCATTGTAAACTCCCTATCTTGCCCATCGTTGTCAGCATTTTATTTCTAGATTCTAAGTGGAAATAATGTGTTCTAAGTGAAATCAAATTGTGTTCTAAGTTAAATAAATTGTGCTCTAAATGAAAATACATGTTTTTCCCAAAATAACATGATTTATTTATCCAATGTATTCACCACTGGTGTGGTATATTATAGTGTGATGCAGTACACTATACTATTCTCACAGCATACTGACACCACGTCTGTGCTGGCAGTAACTGCCCCTGGGTCAGTGCTCTGGGGAATAGTCATATAGGAACCACTGAACCAGTCATAGCACATTTTTGAATAAGGGACAACAAAATGGAGAGAAACAAGAAATGACACAGGAAGTGGCATTCAGGGGTACAAATGCTGCTGTCTTTCCTCAATTGGGAATGGTGGCAGTTATGCAGACAGTTCTGTGTACACGTGGATAAACACTGCACAAGTGCATGGCACATGTGCACTGAATATTTGAGTATGTGCACACTGGATGTTGCAGATGTGCACTTGTACAGCAATTTGACATCGGAGCACCTCAGGTCTAGAAGTGCGAGATCTGGTTGTTCAGATTTCAAAGCCAAACTCCAAAGCAATGGCCCTGTTGACGCAAACTTCTGTGGTGTACAGATCTTCCACTTCAATTGCAGTAGGAGTTTTGAAATGACTCAGTTCTGACAGCCAGTGGAGGTGGGGAGAATGAACATTCATTAAACACTTCAGAATTGCAACATTGTCTCAACCATAAATCAGGATCTTTCGAAATCATATGCACAGAATCCAAGTTCTGAAATCCAGCTCACAATACTTGATTTTAGACAGGTTTCCTTTGACCGCTGCCTCACAGTCTCATAATAGCAGAACCTGTAGTCTGGAAATAATTCTAAAACAAGTTATGGAAAGTTTACTTGGCCACGTGATTCATTACAAGTGTTTAGAAAGAGCTAGAACTCTGGAAGTGGGCATTATGGACTCATGCAGTATATTTGCTTGTTGCTATTCATTGTCCTCTTTGGACTCTTCGCTCTTATCACAGACTAAAGATGTATTGCATTGTGATTACAAACATACTACATGTATGCATTTTTTTATTTTCTTGAATAAAGCTGAGTTTAAAAAAATGAGCTGGAACTATGCTTTTCTAACTCTGCTTGACCTTTAAACAGATGCTCATTAAAAAAGCCTGTCTGCCTTATTACAGCTATCTTCCATGTCCTGTACTTATTCAAGGCAGTTTATATCTGTTTATTTGGATAAGGTTTCCTGGCAAGGTTTATTCAGAAAATTATCTGACTGTTTAATGTTATGTGTAACTACTTTGACCTAGCTGAATAGTTCAATAAGGATGTTAAAACATAGATTTTAGCTATTACATGGATAACAGGGAAGAGTGAGGTTTCCCATACCATAAACATATCACAAGGGTCAAACCTTTCTAGTGTGGTCCATAAGCCCCAAAAAGTGCTGCAAACTCTAGTTTGCAATGCTGTCTGATTTTACACTAAAGTACCACAACTACAGTAAATCAGAGTCACAGGTACAAATGGCAGAAATACATACACACATGCCATCTGCACTTCTTTCCTCCCCTTGCAGGAAACTTGTTCTGCACAGCCAGCCACAGAAGAGAAAATCTGCCACAAATAATTTCAATTTATGCAATTCTCCTGCTAGCTAACAGGTGTACTTGTGCCACACTTGAAAACAACATACAGGCTCTTAATTTCTGGCCCTCAAATCAGTACACATAGTTTCATCATTTGGTAGCCACAACATGCAAGATTGTTCAGTGCCTATGCAATTATAAATACATGCCTGACTTCCGTATTACATAGTCACTAAAACAGCCCATGAATGGACACACTATTGCTGCTGCATTGAGGGAGGGGCCATTTCAGGCTGATGGATTCATTTACATAATTCAAAAAGCTTGGCATTCATTTCAGTTGTTTATCATATGTAGTGCCAGGCTCCCATTAGGATCTATTAATTGGTTATGCCCAGGACTCCTAAGTTGACTGAGTTGAGAAACTGGGGGTGGCAGGGCATAAAAAGGGACACCACAATTAGGTGAGGCTCTTGGTGATTGAAGAGAGTGAAACATAGAAACATAGACTTTGACGGCAGATAAGGACCACTTGGCCCACCCAGTCTGCCCATTTCCCTACCTACTGGATAAGCTGCAGATTCTAGTTAACCAACAGCCTACTTCCTGCAACCACCCACTATAGTCGCCTTTTGTCTGTCCCATGCATGTTTGAATTCCCCCACTGTTTTAGACCCAACGACAGCCTCAGGAAGGCAGTTCCATGTATCCACCACTCTCTCCATTAAAAAAAATTTCCTTGCATTACCCCTGAGCCGCCCCCCTTCTATCTTTAAATTGTGTCCCCTTGTTCTTACACATCTCTTTTTCTGAAAGATGCTACCCTTCTGGACTTTGTTGATCCCCTTGCAGTACTTGAAAGTTTCTATCATGTCCCCCCTCTCCCTCCTTTCATCAAGAGCTCTCTCGGTCTCTCTTCATATGGTTTCTGCTGCAGACCCTGCACCATTTTAGTTGCCCTCCTCTGGACTGCTTCAATCCTGTCTATGTCCATGTATAGATGAGGTCTCCAAAACTGCACACAGTACTCCAGATGGGGTCTCACCCACTGTCTGTATAGAGGGATAACCACTTCCCTTTTTATGTTTGCTTGCATGCATGTGCAAGAAACATAGTGCCTTCATTGGAGATTTCGGAGGTGTGCCACCTCCTCCTCCAATTCAGGCAGTGTCCTGGCAGGCGCGGCCCCTGTAAGCCAATGCATTTTGGAGCTGTCATGACACGCCCAAAATGCAGTGGCATACAGTTGAAAGGGGAGCTACGCTGAGTGAGCAGCGATAAGAAGCTGCTCACGCACAGCTCCCCCAGCCGCAGATGTGCGCACTTCTGCACGCAGCATATAGCCGACGGGTGCCCAATCCCGCCGGGTCGCCGCATCGCCTCCCCGCCTTCCCAGTATTTGGTGCCATGCTGGGAGCCCACCCAGCGTGGCAATGAATGATGTTGCTGACGGGGCCTAATCCCCCATCAGTCAGCGTCCCCCTAAGGTCGTCCAGCGTGCCACGCTGGAGCCCACCCCAGCGTGGCAACGCTGTTCTATAGTTTTTTGCCGGCGGGGTGCCCAACCCCTGTTGGCTGAACACCCCTCTAAAACGTTGTGAAGCACGCTGGGAGCCCACCCCAGCGTGGCAAGCGTCTCCTCACGTTTTTTTTTTTCCTATAAAACGAAAACTGTCCCACGCGCGGCCTCCCGAGGCCCCTCCCACATCCCGCACCCACCCACTGAGCACCCAGCCTCCCCACCCCCTCACCCCATACTTACCTCCGACTCCGGCGCGACGATCTTCGTGGACCGGAACACGCCTGCACACTTCAAAGCCGACCGCGAACTGAGGAAATGCCGTAAGCTGTATAATGGGCTAGATAGGAGGGGTTCAACTTTATTGTATATCTCAGGCATTTTTGAATTTTGCAATTTTCAACATGGGTTTTGGACTTTTCTCAGAATGATGTTGTCATGGTGTTGTTTGCCTCAAGGGTGATTTCGCAGTGACTGCGAAATCACCCGGGACTGAATACCACCATGACAGTGACATCATTCATGAGAAGGGGCCCAAACCCCATGTTGAAAATTTGTGCCAAAATCCAAAATGACTGTTTGACGAGCTGCATGTTGTGCAGTTCCTACGCAGGCTCGTAAGTTCGCGAAATTTCAATATTTTCACTCCAGATTTTCAACATTGCCATTTCACAACACCGTCTTATGAGTAGTATAGCTGTCATTTTTCACATCTCACCCAAAATGTGTTTCCGCCCTTGTAGCGCAGGAATGGTGCAGTCTGTAAGCAAATCAATGTACGGGACAAATTAAGAAAATCACAGTGACACTGTTCATGAGCAGAGGTCTTGAAATGGCTATGTTGAAAATTTGGTGAAAAAACTTAAAATCACTGTTTTACGAGCGCATGCTTGCAGTTCCTATGCACGCCATAGGTTTGCGAATTTTCAATATTTCCACTCCAGATTTTCAACATTGCCATTTTTTCACACCTTCTTATGAGTAGTATAGCTGTCATTTTTCACATCTCACCCAAAACGTGTTTCTGCCCATGTAGCGCACAATGGCACAGTCGTGTGAACTCAGTGTATGGGACACAGTAAGGAAATCACAGTGTCACTGTTCATGAGCAGAGATCTTAAAATGGCAATGTTGAAAATTTGGTGACAGAATTCCTAAAAATGACTGTTTTACGAGTGTGCGTTGCACAGTTCCCACGCACGCTCGTAGGTTTGCGAATTTTCAATATTTCCACTCCAGATTTCCAACATTGCCATTTTTCCACACCTCCTTATGAGCAGTACAGCTGTCATTTTTCACATCCTGCCCAAAACGTGTTTCCGCCCATGTAGCGCACAATGGCGCAGTCGGTGTGCAAGCTCAATGTATGGGACACATTAACAAAACCACAGTGACACTGTTCATGAGCAGAGGTCTTAAAATGGCTATGTTGAAAATTGTGGAAAAATGCCTAGAAATGACTTTTACGGTGCGTCGTTGCACAGTTCTATGCATGCTCAGAAGTTTGCAAATTTAATATTTTCACTCTAGATTTTCAACATGTCCATTTTGTTAAACTTCCTTACGAACAGTACAGCTGCAGTTTTCATATGTCACCCAAAATGTGTTATCGCATTGTAGTGCACAATGGTGCTGTTGGTGTAGTAAAGCAATGTTTAGGACACATTAAGAAAATCACACTTACACTGTTCATGAGCAGAGGTCTTAAAATGGCTATGTTGAAAATTTGGTGACAAAAGTCCATAAAATGACTGTGTTATGAGTGAGCATTGTGCAGTTTCCACGCATCCTCGTTAGTTCATGACTTTGTAATATTTTCAGTCCAGATTTTCACTAGTGGCATTTTTCAACACTTCCTTATGAACAGTACAGCTGCCATTTTTCACAACATGGCCGAAGTGTGTTTTCACACTTTCAGTGCAGAGATGCGTGGTTGCTGTCGGAAATCATTGTTCGGCACAGATAAAGAAAATCACAGTGACACTGTTCATGATCGGAGGCACCAAAATGCCTGAGTTGACAATCTGCTATAAAATATCCCCAACCTACTTATATAATGGGTGTGCGTTGCACAGTTTCTATGTATTCGTGACTTCACCATTTTTTTAAATATTTTACTACACATTTGCAACATAGCCATTTTACACCTCCCATGACAGAATACAGCCATCATTTTTACAGCCTGTTCGAATATTTTGCACCTGTGGTGCTAAATCCTCAGAGTCACTGTGCATAAGCAGCTTGCACCAACCTGATATTCCCCTGTTCATGAGGTGGGGTCACAAAACAAACATGTTGAAAATTTGGAGTTAAATACCAACAAATGCCCGAGGTATTAGGCTTTTCAACTAAATCACCCAACCCTATAGAGAATGACAGGAATAGGGGTGTGACTTGGGATTCTTGCCTGTGATGCTCATACCATTCCACACCCTGCAGTCACTGAGAGGCATCGAGGTATGCCTTGGGCTCTTCGGCCCCAAACTTCACCCCATTCTCCTATATTGCACCCATCTCACCGTATTTCCTAATGAAATGGGGTGCGCATAAGGGCCAAAGCCCCCAAGGAACATGTGACACTTGTCAGTCTCTGCAGAGTGGGGTGTGGTGAAATGGCATGGCAGTTATGCCTGACAACCCAAATGCACACCCCAATGCCTGTCACTCTCTGCAGGGTGGTGGTGGGGTTGGCTTCAGTTCAATACTTCACTGCCATTCCTATTACGCAGCTCTGTAACTTCTACACTACCACTGCCAATGCCAGTAAGCAAACATTCGGCATTGACAAATGCTTGTTCTACTTGTGATGCCCCTTCCTATGCATCCCAGTATCCCCCTGGCTCTCCTTACCGACTTTTCACATTGCTTACCCACCTTTAGGTCATCTGATATGACTACCCCCAGGTCCCTTTCCATTTCTGTTGTTAGTACCTCCCCTGCTATTGTGTACTCTTCTTCTGGGTTTTTGTTTCTCAGGTGCATTACTTTGCACTTCTTTGCATTGAATCTAAGTTGCCATATGTCTGACCATTCCTCCAACCTTGTCAAGTCCCTTCTCATCTTTTCTTCCCACTCTTGTGTATTAACTCTGTTACAGATCTTTGTGTCATCTGCAAAGAGGCATACCTTTCCCTCCAGACCCTCTGCAATGTCACCTATAAAGATGTTAAAGAGGACTGGACCCAGTACTGAGCCATGAGGTACTCCACTAGTAACCCCCCCTTTCTTTGGAATGTGTTCCATTCACTATTACCTTCTGTGTCCTGTTGTGCAGCCAGTTTGCTATCCAGGCTACCACTCTGGGACCCACTCCCAGGCTGGCTAACTTGATTATTAATCTTTTGTGCGGGACTGTGTCAAATGCCTTGCTAAAGTCTAGGTAGGCCATATCCACAGCCCCTCCCTGGTCTATTACTTTGGTCACCCAGTCAAAGAAATTAATTAGATTCATCTGACATGACCTTCCTGCTGTAAATCCTTGCTGCTTTGGGTCCTGTGCCCCGCTGGCCTCTAGGTACTCAACAGTTCTTTCTTTCAGAAGTGATTCCATCATTTTCTCTAACCCTGAGGTCAAACTTACAGGTCTGTAGTTTCCTTCTTCTGCCTTGCTCTCACTTTTGTAAAGGGGAATCACATCTGCCCTCCTCCAGTCCTTAGGTACCACCCCATCCTGCCATGATTTGTTAAAAAGCATGGTCAGTGGTGTCACTAGGTCCTCCCTTAGTTCTTTTAGGATTCTAGGGTGAATCCCGTCAGGCCTCATTGCTTTGTCCACCTTGAGATTTAGGAGTTCTTGCAGGACTCTTTGTTCTGTGAATGGACTGGTGTCAACCCCCCTACCCAGAGTGCTTCTATTATCTGGTTTAGGTAACACCTCCTCATCTTCTTTTGTGAATACTGAGCAAAAGTATTAATTCAGTATTTCTGCCTTTTCACTGTCTCCCTCTGCCCACCTCCCCTCTCCTTTACTAATCTTCACTATCCCTCCCTTAACCTTTCTATGCTCCCTAATGTACCTATAAAAGGTTTTATCCCCCTTCTTAACTGAGTTGGCTATTTTTTCCTCAGTTTGGGCCTTTGCTATTCTGACTGCCTTCCCCACTTCTTTCTGCTTTAATTGATACAGTTCCCTGTCATGCCCATTCTGTGATTCCTTATACTTTTTGAATGCAGCCTTTTTCTCCTTAACCTTCCCTGCCACCTCTTTTGAGAACCATAGAGTTTTTTTACTCCGCTTTGTTTTCTTTATTTGTTTCACACAAAGGCTTGTTGCCTCTATGATGGTAGTTTTTAATTTTTTCCATTGTTCTTCCACCCCTCCTTTTTGGCCATTTGCTAGTGCATTCTTCAGGTATTCACCCATTTTGCCAACGTCAGACCCTCTAAAGTCCAGTATCCTTGTTTTTGTATGGCTTATCTCCATGGCTGTGCTCATTGTGAAGCACACTGTGCAGTGGTCGCTTGTTCCCAGATGTCTACTAACTTCTAAATTTGTGATCCTCTCTCCATTTGAGAGTACCAGGTCTAGTATTGCTCCCTCCTGAGTGGGTTCCAACACTAGCTGTCTTAGGTCTGCCCCCTGCAGGGCATCGAGAATGGCCCTGCTCTTGGATGTGGCTGCAGTATATGTCATCCAGTTAACATCTGGCATATTCAGGTCCCCATCAACAGTATCTCCCCTTTTTCATTTTGAGAATGTCCTCTATCATTTTCTTGTCCATTTCCTCCCCTTGAGATGGGGGTCTGTATACAACCCCTGTGCGGATTGTGATGCCATTCCCTGTCTCCAAGGTGACCCAGAATGCCTCTTGTCCTCCCCCTTTACTTTTTACTTCTGTAGCCTTGATCCCTTCCCTCACGTATAGAGCTACTCCACCTCCTCTTTTACCTTCCCTGTCCCTTCTGTACATTCTGTACCCTGGTATGTTGACATCCTAGTCATGGTTCTCTGTGTACCATGTTTCCGGAACTGCCACAATATCCAATTGCTCATCTTCCATCAGGGCTACTAGCTCAGGAAGCTTGTTTCCCAGACTGCAGGCATTGGTACTCATTGCCCTCCATTTAATGTTGGCTTTATCCTTTTTTCTCCCATCCCTGCTCTTATTACTCTTGTCTATTTTTCCATTTACCCCTGACCTGCCCTGTGTTGAGCTCTGTACCTCAGTGTTTACCTTACTACCTGCCATGTTTTGTGAGGGGAGGCTTGAAATTTCCTGCCTCTTATCGGCACCTCCCCCCTTGGCTAGTTTAAAAGCTTGCCAAGGAAACATTTAAACCTGTCACCTAGGAGCTTGGTTCCCTTCATGGACAGATGCAGACCATCATGCCAGTATAGACCTTTATTTCTCCAGGTGGACCCCCAGTCCCCAATGAAGCCAAAGCCCTGTGTCTGCACAGTTTTGCAACCATTCATTAAACTGCATGGTGTGCAGTACCCTAACCTCACTCCTGCCATGGACTGGCAGCACCTCTGAGAAGGTTACCATGCTTGCTACCCGTCTGAGGCCCCTCCCTAACTCCACAAATTAATTCTGCACTGCACTGATCCCATGCCTAACTAGGTCATTTGTCCCATGGTGGAAAATGATATCTAGTTCCTGTGAGTGACTGAGGAGGGGGAGTCAGGTCTTGGCCAGGCTGGCCAATAGCTCCTATGCTGTGGCAGATTGACTCCATGGGGTCCAGAGCCAGGCCTGGACTACAGAGCTCCCTGGTGACACAGGGTTTCAGATCTGAGGGTCTAGCCAGACCAAGTTGTGTTCAAGACTCGCAAGGCTGCCAAAGGCACCAAATCTGTTCACAGTCACAGATAGGAGAACACAGAATGGCATCTAGGTCAGAGCTGCCCATGGTAAATGGAAAACTGATTTAGTGAGCCAGAAACCTTACTGAACTATAAATGAGTTTGGGAATGGATCAGTACCTGAGGATAATGCCATGCACAACCTGGCAAAAAATCTCCTGGATATCCTCTGTAGCACTGACAGTGAGAATAGGGATGCCTGGGATCTTTGCCACCACTGAGTTTTTGGAAAACCTTATTCACTGCAGGGTGATGGATTTCTGTTTGGACCTGCTCTGGTCATTGTGCACCTATATGGACACTTGAGCCAGGACACAGCTTGGGTCCATATGAACTGTGGCTCTAGGAAGGAGTGACAGGTATACTGAGAGGAATTATAATAGCTGGGAACTTAATGTGTGTTGATCGTTCTTGTGGTGTGTGTCCTCCTCCAGGGCACCACTCCTATTAAAGACTAAGTGCCACTACCATTAAAGGTCTGACCTGAAAGTGCTGCTGGCCCCTAAAAATCATACAGCATGGCTGTTTCTGTAACATATTTTGTGAGTGTGGTGCTTTCTTTGTGGTGGAGCACGCAGGTAGAAGCCAGAGGAACAAATTTGAATGATAATTGCAATGCAACTAACATGCTGTAGGGATCACATAATGTAAAAGGAGAGGGAAGAAGAAGGATTTACATCAAAGAGTTCTCAGATGCCACCCACCCCCCACCCGTAGTTCCATTGAGTTATTATTAGTGCAACAACCTTGACCCAGCTACCGTCACACCATTTGGGGAGTTTCTCCGCTCTCTGATGGCCTATGTATGTTATTGAGGAATGAACAGTTTCTCAGTATTTAATTGTCGGTTTTCTAAGCTTTTCAACAGCCTTTCTTTCTTCCTCCTTTTTTCATTTGACTGATGTATCAATTTCTGGTAAAAGATGAGTCATTGACAGCACTGGAAATGGATGTCTGCCACAGGCCAGTTGCAGGATGAGTAAGCACAGTGCACAAGTTCCTACAGTATCCCACAAATGTAATTCAGTACTGTCCCAAAAGAATGAAAAGGTCATTCAGACAGCATTCAAACCCCCCCCCCACCAGTTTTGTAAATATTGTCAAGTGTGCCAAACTGCACCTGACTATTCAGAGCTAGAGAGCGTAGCGCATGCCCACTACGTGTGTTGAGCTGCGATGACAATACCCATTTTACTTGTAACTTCAGCTGAGATTACATCCAGAACTGTAGGGATAACGGAGCAGTGCTTTATCACTGTCCAGTCATTGAGTTGTTTCTTGTTTTCTAGCATTAGTTTCCACTGTAATTCATGTAATAACAGTAATGAATGTATGGCAGAAATACAGCTGTGAGTGTATATTTAATTATAGATGTGGAAAGAGCACATACAGTTCTTCATTTCAGCAGGCAGTAAGGCAAGAACATTCCTCAACAAGATGACTGTTGCAATAGGGATGGACCACCGTGAGGCCTAGCATTGCATGGGATAGAAAATTTTGTTTCATTTTGGCATTTGTTATTGTGTGCCTATTATTTCACAAATCTCAGTTTTGGTTTGTTTTTTGTTTGGGAGTTTTAAGTATTTTACAGTAGACTCCATGATACACAACCTAAGTATTTACTTGCACTGAAAATGAACAGAAATTGCCTCATAAAGGTTGAAAAAAATATCCACACCCATGTCTATCCAACTGTTGCAAAGGGAAAGAAGGCAAATGCCCTATCTGCTACCCAGCCCATAAATTAATCACAGACAGCAGGCCCCCTACAGCATATTATGTCCCAGCCAAAAGCAAAATGTAGATGTGCTTGTAAAAGCAGGCAGCAGCATGTCATGAAATGATTGCATGTGGTTGCTTTAACAGCCGGTCTTAATCACAACAGCAACAGCAGTTTAACCAGATGTGACAAGTCAACATTTGATCCACAATAAAAAATGTAGAATGCTCTCCGTTTGGAACCAAAGTAAACAGTACCATTCCAGATACCCTGCACTTCACTCGCTAGAGCTTCATCAGAGGGCTGAATCTGGCTGAAGTGCCTCCTCCTTTTAAGGCCAGGCAAATGATCTAACAGGCCACATTGTCACATATAAAATGCAGGGTAAGATCCCCAGTGGCAGACTGACCCTGTGTGAATTTAAAAAGACACTGACCAAATTAGGTGCCTTTGAGACTCAAACCTGTGAACAAACAAGGTGCAATTACTAATGCTCTTAGTGCAAAATCTGTTACATAGAAACATAGAATTTGACGGCAGTTAAGGACCGCTTGGCCCACTCAGTCTGCCCATTTCCCTATCTAATGGATAAGCTGCAGATCCTAGTTAACCAGCATCCTACTTCTTTCTACCCCCAACCCCTAGAATTGCCTTATGGCTGTCCCATGCATGCTTGAATTCCACCACTGTTTTTGACTCCACAACCTCCTCCAGAAGGCCGTTCCATGCATCCACAACCCTCTCTGTAAAAATACTTCCTTACATTACCTCTGAGCCACCCCTCTATCTTCAAATTGTGCCCTTGTTCTTGCACACCTCTTTTTTGAAAGATGCTACCCTCTTGGACTTTGTTGATTCCCCTGAGGTACTTGAAAGTTTTTATCATGTCCCCCTCCTTTCCTCGAGGCTATACATATTAAGCTCCTTTAGTCTCTCTCATATGTCTTCTGGTGCAGACCCTGCACCATTTTAGTTGCCCTCCTCTGGACAGCTTCCATCTTGTCTATGTCCTTGTGGAGATTGGGTCTCCAGAACTGCACACAGTACTCCAGATGGGGTCTCACCAGCTGTCTGTACAGAGGAATAACAACTTCCTGTTTTCCACTGGTGATGCCTCTCCCTATGCATCCCAGTATCCCCCCAGCCCTCCTTACTGCCCTCTCACACTGCTTGCCCACCTTTAAGTCATCTGATATGACTACCCCAAGGTCCCTTTTCATTTTTGTTGTTGTTAGTATCTCACCCCCCATTGTGTACTCTTCCCCTGGGTTTTTGTTTCCCAGGTGCATTACCTTGCACTTCTTAGTATTAAATCTAAGCTGCCATACATTTGACCATTCCTCTAACCTTACCAAGTCCCTTCTCATCCTTTCCACCCACCTTGTGCATAAACTCTGTTGCAGATCTTTGTGTCATCTGCAAAGAGACATGCTTTTCCTTCCAGTCCCTCTGCAATGTCGCTTACAAAGACATTGAAGAGGGCCAGTCCTAATACTGAACCCTGCAGCACCCCACTAGTAACCCCTCTTTCTTCAGAGTGGACTCCATTTACTATTACTCTCTGTGTCCTATTCTCCAGCCAATTCTTTACCCAGGCTATCATCTTGGGACCCACTCTCAGGCTGGCTAACTTGTATATTAATCTTTTGTGTGGGACTGAGTCAAATGCCTTGCTAAAGTCTAAGTAGGCCATGTCCACAGCCCCTTCCCGATCTACTACTTTGGTCACCCAGTCAAAGAAATCTGTTAGATTCATCTGGCATGACCTTCCCGCTGTGAATCCATGCTGCCTTGGGTCCTGTGCCCCTCTGGCCTCTAGGTACGTGACAATTTTTTCCTTCAGAAGTGATTCCATCATTTTCCCTATCACTGAAATTAAACTAACAGGTCTATAGTTTCCTGCTTCTGCCTTGCTCCCACTTTTGTGAAGGGGAATCACATCTGCCCTCCTCCAGTCCTCAGGTACTACCCCATCCTCCCATGATTTGTTAAAGAGGGTAGTCAGTGGTGTCACTAGTTCTACCCTTAGTTCTTTTAGAATTCTAGGATGAATCCCATCAGGCTCACTATAACCTCATGTATCGGTAACAAATCACAATAACAACAGGCCATAGAAAACACATACATTACAGCTCAGAAGCTTTAAAATGACACTAGCGTAACACTCCTGTAGGTTAGAGGTGGCATTTATTTGCACTGGATATGCACTTTGTGGCCTGGCTGTTTGGGATTTCCCATCCCTGTAGGCAAAAAAAAATGGAGGAGCTAACAGTTTTGCTGACTTTGGATGCCAGTCAACAGACTCAGGGAGGGGCTGTCCTGGGACAATTTAAGAACCTGCGTGAAAAGGGTGGGCGGTCCGGATCCTGATGTTGGAGGTCTGAGTTCGTAGGGACCGGGAGACATGACAGGTTTTGAGCAGGACTGTTTGTCTGCTTGAATTGGTGTAGATTCTCTCAGGGTAGTGCTGTCATCAGAAACTGGGAGTAATGTGGTGGCAGCCATTCTGTAAGTAGACCCCTGATTAGGGGTTTGAGAGAATCAAACTCTGATTCTGTTTTGTGGGAGATGGCTGAACCATGCCATGGGGCCAGAGAGAGAGCAGACTGTCAGCTGGGAAGGAGAGAGGTCCTAATGTGTTTAATGAGCTGGGCCCTGGGAATCTGTGTCAGCCAGTGGATGAGGGCAGAGGTGGCAGTGAAGTGCCCAGTCAACAACAAAGAGAGCAAGGGACAGTCAAGCAGCAGAGCTGGGGCCCTGAGTTGTGCAGCCTTTGCTGATGCTGAGATTGTGCAAGTCAGATGGGAGCAGCAGTTAGCCCCATATTGTGAAGCAAGCTGGACCGCCCCATAGTGTAAAAAGAGTCCCACTTAGTCATAGAAGCAATGGCCCTAAAGTTGAGAGGTCTCTGCGAGGCAAAGTGAGGGGGCATGACTGTTTGGGACTGGGAAGCATGTGATGAATATTTTTTTATGAGGAACTGGACTGCCTGCAAAGTGTTGGGGTTCTCCATTTACCACCCTGTAATTGACTCTGTTAATGGACTGTCTGCTAATGGACTCAATGCGATCTCTGTGGTCCAGAGACTTTAACATTCTTATCTGACCACCATGGTCCGGAACACAATGTAAAGTTCCCCCATCATTATTTATCAATTGCGCCATGGAGTAACTACTGACTGTTGGAGTAATTGTTCGTTAAAAGGGATCCCTTTGTTTCTGCATGTTACGGAGCTGTTTCATTTGTTTGAAGAACTGTTAATGCCTGCTAACTAAAACTTTTCCTCTACAGTTCAGCACTGCAGGGGGTCAGTGGGTGCCACAGCTTCAGCATGGCCTGGGTAAGCATAGGCCACCAGGATGGTGTTTTCTGCTACTGTGGTCACCCCCTCCCCTCCATGGACTGTTATCACCATACCCCTAGGCACAGGGAGGGGTGGTACACTAGAAAACAGAAGCAAAGGAGAGTGAGTGAGAGCACACTCCAGGACAGAATATTGGATGGAAGAGGTTAGGCTGACCACTACTTCAGAAGAAAGGGATCTTGGGGTTATCATAAGTGACTCTTTAAAACAAACTAGCCAATGTAACAAGGTCTACATCAAGACAACTAGGATGTTGAGGTGTATTGAAAGGGGTTTTAATAGCAGGAGGAAAGAGGTAATTCTACCTCTGTACAGATCACCGTTAAGACCTCATCTGGAATTTTATGCCCAGTTCTGGAGTCCTTACCAGATTACTAATGCTCTGCTTTGCATTGCACATTTCCCCATGCTCTGCATGGACAAGATGGCAGCCATGCTGGGCTGACCATTAGAGAGCAGAATGAGCAGTACATTTTTTATTGTTTAAAATTGTCTAAAACTTTTTTTTTATAATAATATTGTGTATTTTCATTGCAGCAGCATTAGTAGTATTTTATTATAGTTAGTGGTTAGCGTTTAGGTTTAGAGAGGGACTGCTAGTGAGCTAGCTATTGTAGTGTGTTTCAGGTCAGTTAACAGCAGTTTCACCCGATGCCTCCATAGTTACTGGAGCTTAATTTTAAGTTATCTTGGCCCAAATAAGTTGAAGTAGATGAAGTGAGAGTGAAACAAGATAAAGTTTCTACCTTTCTTGTCTTTCTAGCTGTTTGGTCCTGTCATCTGGAGGATTGCGATTTGGGAACTGTGTCATTCTTGACGAGGAGTCCTTTTTCTGTACCAGAACTGTTAGTGGGGGGGGGGGGAGCAGTGCTGGAACATGTGCAGTCTGGATTAGATTCATCACTGATCCACTCTGCTTGTCCCGGAACTGCTTCTGGAGGACTCCGGAGCCTCTGTGGTGATCCAGAGGTTTTTGAGAAGAGTTTGCTTTTGTTGGACTCTTGTTGAACTCTTTTTGGACTTGTGCTTGTCCTTCGGTGTTGGAGGGGCTGTTCCCTCTGCCTGGCTGGTGCTCGCGCAGGGGTCAGGGGCAGGGTTTGCTTGAGGGCTGACCTTGAACTTCTACCCCTAAGCTCTCTGGGGATTCAGCCGGTGGGCTGTGTCTAAGAAAAGCTGACGGTGTTGGGCTACTGGTGATACAGAAGAGAGGGGGACCATCCTGAAGCACCGAAGATACAGCCTGTTATTTCCTAAATTAGATCTGGAGACTCTGAAAGCTGAAGTTCACTTTTCCAGAATTGACCTGGAGACCCTGGAGGCTTGAACTTGATCTGAATTGGACAACTTGGACATAACTACAGCCTGGTTTGACTTTCTCTTTATTTAAAACTTCATTATTCTGGGCCAGATTATTATTATTGGTATGGGCAGTAAGAGATCCCAAAAATTATTTGAACTTTGAACAGTGAGAGTGTCAAAAGCTTCACATCATTTATTGATTTTTACCTTGACCATTGTGAGGGATAGTGTCTGGGGAAAAAAATTCAATTGCTGTACTGTTTACCTTTTGGGGAGGTGGGAGCTCCCTAGAAGAGATAAATTGTTGCATTTGGGATCATTTTTATTTTGCTGCTACCTGGAAACCTTTGCATTCTATTTATATAGCTGACTATTGCTGGATGGGAGTTTATACTTGTTATTGTTGTTTGTGGTGTGGTTTAGAAGTTTATTTGTTTTGTGTTGTATGTTATTATTGTTTGTGGTGTGGTTTGGAAGTTTATTTGTTTTGTGTTGTATGTTATTTTGTTTGGTTTGGGTATTTGTTGAAGAAATGTGCTGGTCAGGCTTGTTGACGGTTAGGCATTATTCCCCCTCCAGGCTGAGGAATCTTCACCCTTTTTACTGCCCCCTCTATCCACGGAGGTGTGTAGATGGTGTAGGGCATCAAGGATAGCTAGGAGGGTAAGGGTGGGGACTCGGTCTGTTGGGGAAATGGAGAAGAGCGCGCGGATTTGGATCGTAGGGACAAGGAGACACCCTGGAGCAAAACGAGTCCAGGAAAGGGGTCCTCCCTATCTGGTTCCCATACCCAGGGGTTCTGCCTATGGCAGACAGGAAACTCGATCTTTCTCGGCTGCTCATAGGACTCAGGCGGTGTTATGCAATGCCAGGTCCATTAAAAACAAGACCGCTATAATTGGGGATCTTGTTAATTCAACTGACCTGGCTTGCATCACCGAGACCTGGTTGGATGAAAATGCTGATCCCATTTTGGCTGCAGCAATTCCACCAGGGTACTCGGTGATACACCGCCCGAGGACTGATCCTATGGGCAGGGGTGTGGCCCTTTGTTTTAAATCAGAACTGATCCTGATGGAAGTTCCATTGGGAGCTACCAACTCCTTTGAATGTATTGTGGGTGAGGGTGTGGGATGCAGGATTCTTCTTGTTTACCGTCCACCAGGAGACAGGAATGTTTTCCTGTGGGAAGTCGCAGACATTATTGTCAACCTGACATTGGGACCCCACAGATGGCTGATCCTAGGGGATTTCAATGCCTGGGTCGACGATGAACTCTCACAGATTGGACAAGACTTCCTCCAGTTAATGAGTTCACTGGGCCTCACACAGGTTGTTTTCTCCTCGACCCATATTGGTGGTCATTCATTGGACTTGGTGTTTCTCCTGCGGATGGAGATATCCGACTTAGTGGTGGAACCAGTCAGGTGGTCTGACCATCATGCTATCAGGTTCAGTTTTGAGGCCCCCCCAGGAGGCCTACCCCTATAGAGATGGTCCAATACCACACTTTGAGGGGTGTATCCCCTGATGGCCTGATGGCGGTGTTGGACCTATTGGGTATGCCGGAGTGAATGCTTGGATCCAGGAGATCTTGTATTAGCTTATAATAAAGCAGTGATAGAGGCCCTGGATTCCATTTCTTCTGTTCGTGTTCGTCCACTCACCCTTTGCCCCAGGTCTCCTTGGTTTGATGAGACTCTGAGGGAGCTGAGGAGAGTCGGACAAATGTTAGAGATGCGATGGTGGAGGTCTGGTCCTGGTATGTGACAGGCTTAGTTTGATGGACCATTATTCGGTCTATCAATCAACAACTTCCCATAAGAAGGCAGAATTCCTGTCCAAGGAAATTGCTGCCATGTGAAATCGACCAGCTCAGCTTTTCCAGACTGTGGACAGACTGTGCAATCCACTCTGTCTTCAGCCCAGAAATGCCTTTTCTCAAGAACGGTGTTAGGAGATTGCGCGATTCTTCGTGGATAAGGTTGCCGTGATCAGATCTGATATCCACCTGACCCTTTCTCAAGGGAGTAGCAGTGGTCAGCAGGACATGTTAGACACCCAGTTTGTGTGGTGCAACTTTAGCCAGCCCACAATCAATGATACTGTGATGATTATCCAGCCATTAAGTCCTACTAACTGTAGTTTGGATCTGGGCTCTACACGCCTGCTGATTGGCTGTGCTGTCAACTGCCCGGTCCTTGCTGAGATAGTTTGGTTGTCCTTGGAGAGGGGAATCTTTCCAGATTCCCTCAAGGAGGCCATGGTTTGGCCCCTTCTTAAGAAGTCCTCCTTGGATCCCAACTGTCTAGCAAACTACAGGCTGGTTTCTAACCTACCCTTTTTGGGTAAGGTTATTGAGAAGGTGGTGGCATTACAGCTGGAGGACCATTTGACCAGCCACAATCTCTATGGTTCTCTCCAGTCCGGTTTTATTTATTTATTTTTCATTTAATAAGCTTTATTCATTTTAAATATTTAACAGCATTCAATACAGACAACATGACAATGCTGGGAAAATAATTACATGAGTTTATAGCATTCAGTGACAAGTTACCGTACAGAAAAACTTTTAACATGATTTAGTAGTCTGTATCCCACCCACCCTTGTACCCTCCCTGCCACCCCATCCCAGTCTGCCACATGTTTTTTATTAAGAACCTTTATGAAAAAAGTAATTATGAAATACTGGCTTAGGGGTTATCCTTAAGGAAAAGGTAGATATGGAGAGGGTCTATTGTATCGATATAAGAGTGTGCAGTGACTCCCATCTTTGTTTATATCTACCCAGTCTATTTGTGGCTCCTGCAATTATGAACTCTGCTTGTAAGGCAAACATGATTTCCTTGAACCATTCTATGTAAAGGGGGGTAGACGAATCCAACCAATGCCTTAATATTACTTTTTTAGCACAGGCTATAATTAAAGCCATATGGGCTGTCCTTTGACACCCTTGTAACTGCATATAATCACCCAGGATACAAATTTCAGGACTGAATTTGTCAGCTAAAGTGAGTAAAGGGTCAAGGCGATTTCGAATATCCAGCCAGAAAAAGATAATTTTGTCACAGGACCATAGCATATGGAATAAGTCAGCTGGTGCCTGTTGACAGTTTGGACATTGGTTGGAAGGTAATACCCCTATTTGATGAAGTTTAAATGGTGTATAATATAAATTGTGGTTAATGTGATATTGCATGAGTCTGTACCTGTCCCACTTGATATACTTATATAGGTGTTTCCAGATGTTGGACCAAGTCCTAGGAAGGGAATTCAATGGTAAAATATTGTCCCCCAATAGAACCTCTGACCTTCTAGAGTAGCAATTTTCTTTAAGAGGAATTTATATGAATAGGATATTATGTGATATGTAGGGATGGAGCTGATCTATGGGAGTAAAGCAGACATTAGGGGGCTATTCCAAACCCCTGAGCCAAAATGATATATCAATAGGTGAGATATTTGAAGGAATTTAAACACTTGATTTGTAGGCCATTTAAAAATGGATCTGGCCTCCTTGAAGGAGAGCAATTTTTGGTCTTGGGCCAACTGGTCCACATTTTTCACTCCCATATTTGGCCAAAAAAGGTGGGGTTTAATTATCTTACTTGAAATTAAGAGGTTGAGGTTAGAGAACAGGGGTTGGGCAATGTCTCTGTATGCATCTATTCTAAAGAAATTATTTAACTGATGCTGAGTGTGAAGTAGGGCATACAATGGTGTGTCCTGTAAGGATTTAGGGAGATTCTTCCTGGTAATATAAGGAAGAGTCTTAGGGTCAATTCCATTTTCCAAACATAGAGCCTGTTCGATTCTAACCCAGGAGGGACAACAGGCGGATTCTACAATAGCCTCTGAGGATTGTAACCAGAATCTGATTCTCGCCAGATGAATGGCTAAATAATATATACAAAAGTTAGGGGCTTGAAGACCTCCATCAGTTTTCTGACGTGTAAGTTTAAGGTAGTTTTGGCTTGTTTTTCCCTTGCCATATAAAGGTACTAATGATTCTATGCATCTGCGAAAACCATGATAGCGGGAGGGCCCCATTGAACATTTGTAAAGGGTATAAGACCCGAGGAAGTACGTTCATTTTTATTATGCTCATGCGTCTCCATAGAGAAATAAGTAATTTTGACTATCACTTAAAATCATCTGTTAAGGTCTTATTTAAAACATCTAAATTGAGTTTTATCATAATGTGGGGAAAGGGGTGTAGGAAGACCCCTAGGTACTTGAATTTTTCAGTATTTCAGCGTAGGCCCAAATGTTCAATGTCACTCCTCAGTGTAAATTTGTTAAGGGGGAAAACTTCCATTTTTCCTGTGTTTAGCTTGTAATTCGAGATTGCCTCAAACTGCAATATAATTTGAAAGGCTGCAGGGAGGGATTGGGTAAGATCGGTGATATGCAGGAGTAAATCGTCTGCATAAGCTGATATTTTATATTCCGTAGGACCAATTAGTATCCTGAATACCAGTACCAAGTTTTTAATTTTCCTAATGAGTGGTTCCAGATACAAGTTGCAATGGAAAGAAGAGAGGGGACATCCTTGTCGGGTACCCTAGGATAAAGTAAAGGGTATAGAGAGAACACTATTGCAGTGAATTTGAGCTGTTGGTAGTGTATACAAAATGTTGACCCACTGTATAAATTCTTGCAGGATATGGTATCTGGACAAAAACCAAAAGAGATAATCCCAAGAGACTCTGTTGAAGGCCTTTTCTGCATCCAGGGAAACAAGAGCGGCAGATGTAAAAAGGTCCCTGGATGCAGAAGAAAAGTAGGCTACTTTTCTAAGGTGATCGGATGATAGTCTCCCTTTAACAAACTTGACCTGTTCTATACTAACAAGAGATTCCCAGACCTGACCTAGTCTAGATGAGAGTATTTTGGAAAGGATCTTGAGATCCACATTAATTAGAGAAATTGGTCTATAGTTGGAAATAAAGAGAGGATTTTTGTCAGGTTTAGGAAGAACGATTATGATGGTCTGAGTCAGTGAGGTATCGGATATACCTTTTTTAAAGGTGTATTGAAAAGTATCTAGGAGAATGGGAGAAATCATCTCTTTAAATGTATGATAAAAATTTGTTGTGAATCCGTCCGGGCCAGGCGACTTATCCCATGACAGGGAATCTATGGGCTCACAAACTTCTGATAAGGTAATGGGAGCTTTCAGGATATTGATCTGGGAGTCTTATAGCACTGGAAGATCAATATCTTGGAGAAAGTTGTCAAATTGTTGGGGGAGGGAGGGATGAGCTGAGGCTGAATATAGATGCTGGTAATATTCTTGAAATGCATTCACAATATCTGGAGGGGAGGTAAGAAGGTCCCCCAAAATCGAGTAGATAGAGGTGACTATCTTATCGGCCATTTGGGTATTAAGACGAAGGGCTATAAGCCTCGCAGCCATTTCTCCTTGATCAAAATAGGATATTTTGGACTGGAGCATAAGAAATTCGGCCTTTTCAGCAAATATTTGATTATATTGGGCATGGAGAGATTCTACTTTTTCCCAGTCTTCCATTGGAGTGGAGGGTAGAAAGTGATGTTCTTGGTCTTCTACCTGGTCCAGAATTATAGACAGGACTGCAGCTGTCTGCTTTTTGCGTTTAGTTGCCAGGCGAATCAATTCGCCTCTCAGTGCACATTTCAGGAAGCCCCATAGAAAATATTTTTTAGGCATTGATGGAGCATTGAATTCCATAAAATTAGAAATGAAAGTTTGGAGGAGTTGTATTTATTCATCAGATTTCAGAAGTTGGTTGTTTAATTTCCAGAGTTTGTCTCTATGTATATTAGGAGAAACATCAAGGAGGAGGTGGGCAATATGGTGGTCAGAAATTACCTTAGAGGAATAGTAAGCCAGGGAGACACTCAGCAAGTGGAATTCTGAGATGAGGAAATAATCTATACAGGAAAGGGAGTGATGAGGAAGGGAATGAAATAAGAATTCCTTACTATCTGGGTGCATAAGACTCCAAGGGTCTGTGAGACCAAGGGAGTGCATTAGCTCATATAGTGCATTTTGTCCTGGTGAGGATTTGTGCCTTATCTGGCCAGATCTATCTAGTCAGTTAGACAAGACCAGGTTCCAATCTCCCCCAAAAACTATTGAAAATGTAGTCCAGGGGGCAAGGGTGGTCATAAGGCTAGCAAAAAATTCTGTATCATCACTGTTCGGTCCATAAATGGATGCTAATATTAATTCTGAATGGCCCAAAAGGACCCTAAGAATCACATATCAGCCTCCTGGGTCAGCAATTTGATGTATGAGCTGGAATGGGACTCTCCGGGATGTAAGGATAGCTGGCCCTCTTTTATGAGCGTCAATACCAGAGCCAAATACCTGACCCACCCAGTTCCTCCACTAGTAATTTATTTGATTGGGTAACAGGTATGTCTCTTGTAGAAAGGCTACATCTAGTTGCAGTTTTTTTAAGGTGGAGTAGAATTTTGGTTCTCTTGGCCAGGGTATGTGCTGCTTTTATATATTCCAGGAACAGTATTTAAGACTTGCCATAAGTGATTCTTAGACCTGGAAGAGTGAAATATGTTCTATCAGAAGAACGCCAGTTCAAAACATCTAAATTAACAAAAACTAATCCCAACCTAGTGGCAGAAATCCCCTGTGTTATTATCCTACCTCCCCACCCCCCGACCCAATATACTTGTACCCCTACTTCTAGTTCTCTGAAAGTACAACCCTGATCTCCCCAGTCTACATTTAACTATTATATAAGAAAAAAAAAACTATGAAACTGAAGTGGGAAGATCAAACCCCAATGTCTGAGTCATGACTGCTTCTAAAAGCTAGACAGTCCTGCTCCCCCCCACCCCAAGCCCATGACTGAAGTATGATTCATAAAAAAAATTTAACAACATTCAAAGAACAGGTGTAATAACTATATGTAGTCCCTACCTAGCAACATTGAACTGGAAGAGTAGTATAAATGTGACACTAAGTGGTTACTATACCCATAAACACTAATTATACTCAAGTTAAAGATATGCTTTCAGTTAAATTGCACATTGACCATATATAATAATGATGTAGAGATGAGCTCCTAGGTAAAGTTATGTTCGGTGACAAATCCTGGCCCACATTATAACCTTTAACGTCAACAAGAAAAAATAAGGGGGACCACTGTATTAACAGAATATACTAGGCAATTCTAAAAAAAACTGTTGCCTTAATTACTAATATGCCAGGGTAACAAAATAAAAAGGCATTTTGAACTGTTTAGGCTATTCATTAATTCAAGTTATTAAAAAGAAGGAGAAAGAGGAAAAAAGAAAGGAAGTGATAATATGATATTCAAAGTCATCATCGTTTGTCAGGACCGCATATGAGTCAAGCCGCAGCATGGCCGATTTACAAGACCTTAATGTTGAAATCCCAACATTACTGACAGAGAGCAAAACGAAAGAGGTGTGGAAAAAAGGACACAGAGCTTGTTGGTGGCTAAATAAAAAATGTAGTTGACTGGTTATTTACTGCCCCTCACAGTGCATGTTGACAAAAGCTTGCATAATCGAGCAGCAGAACTGTGAACATGCGTACCTTCAAGCAGCTCCTCTGTTCGCACATTCACGAGGGTGCATGTTGGAGTTCGAGAGGATGGCTGCCACTTGAGCAGTAAGAAAACACCTTGGGGTAAGTGGGCTTACCAGCAACCCAAAAATCAACCCAGGATTGAAAAGGTGGAAACAAAATAAGCACTCTCCAAGACCATTTCTATGAAAGAGGACTGTGAGCTCCTGGTTGAGGCAACACTAAAAACGGCAGCTCCAATGTCTATAGCTCAAGGAGTAAACCCAAGGGAAAAATGTCCACCGCAGTCTGAGTGGACTGTGTCTCCAAATCATCACTTGATAGCCCCATCAGTCAACACAGGGAGCCCAATTAAAGTCTGCCTCAAATCCACTTTAAATTCCAACCTTCTTACCAATTAGATGTAAAGGATCAGCGTTGATTGAATATATCTGGAAACAAGATTGCGAGATCTCAGGCAGCCTGATCGGTGTTGTCAAAGGATTTCCGGCTACCTTGGTGCAATACGAACAGCCTGGCTGGGTATAGCATCCGGAATTTAATGCTGGCAGCAGTCAGTTTAGTGATGCTAGGGTGATACTCGGCTCGCTTTTGGCATGTGGCTACTGGGAGGTCCTGTGAAACTGTAAGGTCTGCATGCTTCCACTTGATCACCAGTAAATTCTTAACTGTGACCAGTACATGCTGATGGTCCAAGTAACTAAGTAGGCATAGAATAATGGCCTGGGCTTGGATCCGGGAGGTGGCCTAGGTCTTAAGGATCTGTGACCCTTTCCACTACACAGGAGGCAGAATGAGGTGGGGGGCCGGTGATCTTTAGAAGTAGCTTCTGGGCAAAATTCACTGGTGAGTGTCCTACAGCTTCCTCTGGAAGGCCAGAAATGACCAGGTTATTACGCCTGTTTTGGCCTTCCAGATCCTCCAGTTTGAGCTCCAGCTTGTTGAGTTTTTGCCACATGGAGGATATGTCAGGTTCCACCCTGGATTGCCATTTTTCAAGGGAGGATGTGCGAGCTGATACATCTGCAACTGCCTGGTTGGTGTCTTTCAACTCTTCTTTGAGGGATTTTAAGTCTGAGGCAAAATCTTGAAATGCCGTCTTTAGCGGAGCCAGTTCCACCAGAAATATTTCCTCGGAGAGTAGTGTAGCGGTGATCAGAGCCTGCAAGAACTTGCCTGAAGCAGCATTCTGAGTCTTGGGCTGCTTAGACTGCTTGTCTGGGGTTGCAGGTGGTGTGCATGCAGGGAGGGCCTGTTTCATCTCAGCCTCCATTCCTCTGATCTATTCACCATTTCTTGAGCTGACTGTAACTCCGGAGAAATCCTGGGGCTTTCAGCAGATGGTAGTACTGAGGTGAGCTGATTAGTGAGCTGTAAAAGTTAGGTTTTCACTGAATTTGATAGCCTTGAGGTGAGAGCGGGTTTCAGACGCATCTGTCTACATGGAAGGCATCACATGATTCCCTCCAGTCCGGTTTTAGAAAGAGACATAGTACCGAGACAGCTCTTGTTCGGGTACTAAATGACCTCCTGATAGCGAGAGATTGAAGGATTCATTCCATCTTGATCCTTCTTGATCTGTCTGCAGCATTTGATACTGTGGACTATGGTGTGCTGCTGGACCACCTGTGATTTATCTGTGGACTCTCAGGAGTTGTCCTCAGATGGTTTCGATCTTTCCTCATGGGTAGGACTCAGAGAGTGGTGTCTGGGGTTTGTTCCTCAGTTCCATTCTCCCTATCCTGTGGGGTACCGCAGGGATCCATCTTGGCGCCCATGTTGTTTGCTGTGTATATGCTGCCATTGGAAGTGATTATTAGATGGTATGGCTTGAGTTTTCACTGCTATGCAGATGATTCTCGGCTCTACATGTCTTTTGTGCCTGATCAAGATGATGCTGTCTCAGTGCTAAACAGCTGTCTGGCTGAAATCCAGGCCTGGATGAATGTGAGCTGGCTACCGTTGAATCCTAAAAAAACTGAGGTGTTGGTGGTGGACCCAGGTAAGGTGAGGTGTGCATGTTGGCAGGTTCTCCTTCCGGTCTATGGCTTGGAGGCATCCAGCTAGCTACCTCAGACCAGGTGCAGAACCTGGGTGTTAAGTTTGATGACTGTTTGACCCTAAAGCTACAGGTGTCAGCAGTTGTTAAAACCTCTTTTTACCATCTGAGAAATATTGCCCGGGTGAAACGCCTGGTTCCTCACGATGATCTTCCAATGTTGGTTCACACTTTCATTACCTCCTGCTTTGACTAATGCAATGCCCTTTACCGGGGGTTGATATCCGCTGCTTGCAGCTGGTGCAGAACGTGGCAGCCAGGCTATTGACTGGTACCCCTAGAACCAGTCATATAACGCCTTTGCTCCGCAGTCTGCACTTGCTGCCGATACAGTGACGGATCACCTTCAAGGTTGCTTTATTAACCTATAAGGCCCTACATGACCAGGGACCGGGTTACCTGAAAGATCTACTTTGTCCCTACTGTCCCCTCTGTCCTCTCCGATCCACCAATGAGAGATTGCTAGAGAATCCCAGGGTTCGATTACAAACATCAGGGGCAAGGGCATTTAGTTTTGCTGCCCTGTCCCTGTGGAATTTTCTACCTCATTGGGTACGAGACTGCCTAACCGTCAAGCGTTTTAAGAATGCCTTGAAGACTTATCTTTTCAGTTTGGCATTTTTGGATTAGTGCTGCTGCTATTATGCTATTATACTGTATTTTATTGTACTTTATATGTTTTGTCTTTAGGATAATTTATTTCATATTTTATATATTTTATACATTTCTGTTGTACAGGCACCTTGGTTTTAGAAAGGTGCCTTTTATAAATAAAGACAATTTGATTTGATTTGATTTGATTAAAGACAGAGATGTGCTGGAGATGGTGCTGTGCCTTGGAACATAGAACATAGAAACATAGAATTTGATGGCAGATAAGGACCGCTTGGCCCACCCAGTCTGCCCATTTCCCTACCTAATGGATAAGCTGCAGATCATAGTTAACCAGAAGCCTACTTCTTTCTACCCTCACCACCTAGAATTGCCTTATGGTTGTCCCATGCATGCTTGAATTCAACCACTGTTTTTGACTCCACAACCTCCTCCGGAAGGCCATTGCATGCATCCACAACCCTCTCTGTGAAAAAATACTTCCTTACATTACCTCTGAGCCGCCCCCCCATCTTCAAATTGTGCCCCCTTTTTCTTGCACACCTCTTTTTTTGAAAGATGCTACCCTCTTGGACTTTGTTGATTCCCTTGAGGTACTTGAAAGTTTCTATCATGTCCCCCCTCTCATTCCTTTCCTCGAGGCTATACATATTAAGCTCCTTTAGTCTGTCTTCATATGTCTTCCAGTGCAGTCCCTGCACCATTTTAGTTGCCCTCCTCTGGAAAGCTTCCATCTTGTCTATGTCCTTGCGGAGATTGGGTCTCCAGAACTGCACACAGTACTCCAGATGGGGCTTCACCAGCTGTCTGTACAGAGGGACAACAACTTCCTGTTTTCTACTGGTGATGCCTCTCCCTATGCATCCCAGTATCCCCCAAGCCCTTCTTACTGCCCTCTCACACTGCTTGCCACCTTTAAGTCATCTGATATGACTACCCCAAGGTCCCTTTTCATTTTTGTTGTTGTTAGTATCTCACCCCCCATTGTGTACTCTTCCCCTGGGTTTTTGTTTCCCAGGTGCATTACCTTGCACTTCTTAGTATTAAATCTATGCTGCCATACATTTGACCATTCCTCTAACCTTGTCAAGTCCCTTCTCATCCTTTCCACCCCACCTTGTGCATCAACTCTGTTGCAGATCTTTGTGTCATCTGCAAGAGACATACTTTCCTTCAGTCCCTCTGCAATGTACACTAAAGACATTGAAGAGGACCAGTCAATATCCGAACCCTGCAGCACCCCACTAGTAACCCCCTTTCTTCAGAGTGGACTCCATTTACTATTACTGTCTGTGTCCTATTCTCCAGCCAATTCTTTACCCAGGCTATCATCTTGGGACCCACTCCCATGCTGGCTAACTTCTATATTAATCTTTTGTGTGGGACTGTGTCAAATGCCTTGCTAAAGTCTAGGTAGGCCATGTCCGCAGCCACTCCCTGATCTACTACTTTGGTCATGCAGTCAAAGAAATCTATTAGATTCATCTGGCATGACCTTCCCATTGTGAATCCATGCTGCCTTGGGTCCTGTGTCCCTCTGGCCTCTAGGAACGCAACAATTCTTTCCTTCAGAAGTGTAACCCAAATGATTCAGGGCCAACAGTGCAGATCCCTGAGGACGGGCTCAGGGCACTGAACATGGACTCACTGGAGGCCACAAGGGACAGGGACATTACAATAGAGATCTTCAGGTTCCTCAAAGGAATAAACAAGATAAACTTGTAACTGAAGAAATTAGTCATCTTATAGTTTCATGTGTCAGCTTACAAAACACCAGATGAACTGTGAAACAAACAGTAGCATTATCTTATGGTAAAAACATCCCAAGGCCAAAGATCAAGGGGTATTGTTGATTGGGAGTCTCTGAGTACTTTTACATTTATGTTGAGAATCCATTTAAATAATTATAATGTATGTGAATGCATTCCATAATTTGATCTTATTTGTCAATGTTTATTTGACAAGTGTACATATAGGTGCATACTTAATGTAACGTATTGATTTTGTATTGAATTCTCTGTGACAACCTCATTTTTGAAAAAGGGCATTTACTGCCCAACTGTCCACCCCAAATAAATAATTTAAAATAAACAAAAATATATACATATTTACACCAGGCAATTAGACTGGGCCATACAGTGGATGTCCTGTACCTGGACTTCAGTAAGGCATTCAATTCGGTGTCACATAGGAGGCTATGTAGTAAGCTGGATGGCACAGGGGCTGCGGCGAAGATGGTAGGATGGGAAGTGAACTGGCTGCAAGGGAGGCAGCAGAGAGTGGTGGTAGATGGGGATGTCTCATTGTCCGGGGCAGTGACAAGTGGGGTGCCACAGGGCTTTCTACTGGGGCCAGTGTTGTTTGGGATCTTCATAGCAGACATCTCAACAGGCATCAAGAGTAAGATCGATCTGTTTGCAGATGAAACCAAAATGGGAGTGGTAGTGGATGGCTTAGAGGGGTGGCAGAGGTTGCAGGATGATCTGGCAAAATTGGAGGCCTGGTCAGTCACTTGACAGCTGATGTTCAATGCCAAGAAATGCAAGGTGTTACAGGTCAGAGAAAAAAAGCAAGGAGGAGCTACCAGTTTGGGGGGATTCAGCTAGCCAAGATGGAGGAGGAGAAGGATCTGGGGCAATCATAATGGGAGCAATGAACAACTCTGCACAGTGTAGAAAGACAGCTACAAGGGCTAACAGGATGCTGAGTTGTATTGCCAGAGGCATATCCTCCAGGAGGGGGGAGGTGATCCTGCCACTGTATAGGTCACTGGTTAGACCACACCTGGAGTACTGCATGCAGTTCTGGTGGCCGTACCTGAAGAAGGACATTAGATTACTGGAGGCGGTGCAATGCAGAGCAACGAAAATGATCCAGGGGCTAGGGGAATTACCCTATGAAAGTAGGCTGAGGGAGTTGAACATGTACCCCCTGGAGGAGAGGAGGGAAAGGGGGGACATGATTGAAACCTTCAAGTACATGAAGGTAATAAATAAGATGGACACGGAGGGGCTTTTTAAGTTAAGGAGAGGGAGGGACCCACAAAGGCACAAGCTGAGATTTGGGGGGGAAGGTTCAGGAAGGAAATGAGGAGACACTTTTTTACAGAGAGAGTGGTGTCAGGGTGGAATTCATTACCAAAGGAAGTGATACCCTGTAATACAGTAGCTGTTTCAAAAAGGGATGGGACAGGGTAAGGGGGAGGGTCACTGGAAGGGGGAGGGAGGGAGGGGCAGCTGCAGTATAAGGGCTGCTAGCTGCACAATCGAGCAGACCCAATAGACCAAAAGGCCTTTATCTGCTGGCAGGTTTGTATGTTTATATGTTTATATATAGAAGACAAGTGAGAGTATGTAGTGGTCAAGAACAGAAGGCTAGGTAGTTAGAGGATCACAATAATGAGAGATGGAGCAGCTGCATGGTGTACTGAGGTAAGCAAACATGATTTGTTTGAAAGCAGCAGCACTGATGACTATCTGAACATGTAGAGAGAGGGCACACCAGGTGGTAGAAGTGACTGCACAAAGGACTACATTACAATTCTTTTGAACACTCGGGCTATAAGAAGCAGGTCCTTATTTTATGACCTGAACCCATAGGGTTGGGAATGCTGGGTCAGAAGGTTACTCAGATAATCTGAGTCCTGCCCATGAAGCTATTTGTCTGTTGTGGTTGTCCTGTTGAGGTCACATCACTTCTCAGGAAACAGGAGGATGACGTCATTATACAGCAAACAATGATTTGTTCTTTTGTCATAACCCAGTGTTAATCTGCAGATGCTGTTGAATGATATTGTGATTTTCTTCAGTGAGAAGGCTGTGGCTTGCCAATAAATCTAGCTACCATACTCCAGAGCTGTCAGTAGTGATTGCTTAATTATAAGCTTCTTGCTGGATAAGACAGTAGTGGAAATGGTAGAGTGCTCTACATGTTTAGTGCATCTGATTGATTTTATAATGTGTTCAGAGCAGCTTAGTCTCTGGTCTAGCCATAGGTCTGTACTTGAAAGTTTGCACGGATTTGAGTGGGGGACTGAGTGAGATCTTAAGTTTGGGTACCATTGTTTCAGTGCTGCACCATCTCGGTTACATTTGCATCCCACATGCACTATGGACTCCATAACTGTGAACAATAGTCCAGGTGTGGTCTGATGTAGGTTTTGTATATTGGAATTATACATTGCTCAGCTTTCGTTATGAATGTGCAGTTGATATTATTCAGTGTTCTCTTTGCTAATATGGTTATCTGAATACTATGTTTACAAAATCTAAAGTCTTCTGTTACTGTGATTCCAAGCCCCTTTCTGATTTTAATTTTTTTTTCCATTTAATGTGTAGTTGTGTCTAACATTACTGATACCCATGTTGATAACAACATAATTGTCCTTATTCAAGAGCGTACCATTTTTCTCAGCCTATATTTCTATTTGCTTTAGATCCTTACTAATGATGTCCCTATTTTCTGTGGTATCAGTCCTTCCTTCTAATTTAGTATCATCCCTAAATTTTATAATCCACCTTGTTGCATTCATTGATGCATGCTCTGCTACTACCCATTGCCATGGCGTACTCAAAGGCTATCAATCTGAGTTGAGAGCAAGCTCATTTTACATTCAGATACACTGATATCATGGTTCTGGGTGCTATGAGCACTGAAGGTGCAGTGCGCCTACTCAGTGTGGTGGTTTAATTGTGCCTGACACAGTGCTAAAGGGCTGAGGTCAGCACAGAGTGAGTCTGCATGTAGTTTCATGTCCTAGCCGAGTCTTGACTTCAGTATTGCACTTTTAAGACAGCATTTTTGGCTCATACACAGCTATTTCATGCCAGAAGAAAAGGGCATGTTTGCATATAAAGCCAAAAAGTGAAAATAGTACCAAATTCTGCCCCGAGTGTGATCCAGTTGCATGTTCATCGTGCTCCTGTGGATATGTCTTTATTAGTTGAAGGCTACTGAATGCCAAATAAGCTGAGAAATCTTCACCTGTTTCAGACAATAAGTGGAAGGCCAAGAGGAGATGAACAGAAAGAGTGAGGCAAAATTCCACAGTGACTAAAGATTTTGAAAAATGAAAAAGGTCAAGATCAAATAGTCACTCAGAGCAAATTCAATGAGGAAGAGGAAGGCCTAAGAGTGTATCAGTAAATAAATAAGATGAGGAAAAAGAAAAACAAGAAAGAGAAGCTGATCTATATGCCAACCTGTTGGGTGGAAAGGCCTTTGTATTTTCAGTGGCACTGGCTGAAATTAACAGCAACATTCTGTATCAAAGACTTATGATCCACTTCTGGAGTCCAGACATGACTCTGCATTTATAGACCGTTGTGGACCTAGTGCTGTGTGTAGTCTCCCAGATACATCATGGATGCTTGAATATATTTTATTTAAATGAGCTGTTGGGCAGTACTGATGATCTTAAACTGCAAGGCTGAATAGTAACATTCATACATAGCAGGCACTGTTCTGCATTTATGCAGTTTGCTGGATAGGACAACATGAATGTTTACAGAAGAAGAAAGCATCATCTGCTGATGGCCAATGAAATGTTTTGGCCAAGGTGGCACCACTTTTAACATCAAATGTTTTGCATTAGGAACAGCATTGTAAATATTAATTTATGGTGGAAAGAGACTACCATTGAAGGTATGCTTCAATATTATTTGGATCATTTCAAGTTTTATGTATTTATGACGTGGCATTTATGCATGCAGTAGTTCACCCTAGTAATTGGATGCAATGAGATTCAAGACACAAGTTGCTATTTTCCAATTAAATCATTCATTGATATCAAGATCATTGACAAAGAAAGAGAACAGTGCTGGCTCCAAGACAGATCCTTCCTGCACCACACTAGTCACTCTTCCATCATCTGATATGACATCTTTTATTCCTACTTGTTGAGATCTATGATTTAACCAACTTTGTATCAAGTTTGTAATTCTTCTATCAGTCCCTCCATCTTCTAACTTTCTGACCAGAATATTGTGATGGACTAAGTCAAAGGCCTTTCAAAAGTCAAGATATATCATGTCCAGAAAGTTGTTGGCTAGATTTTTACTGAAGTACTCATGGAATGTTAGAACATTTGTGGAACAGTACTTTTTACTTCTGAAACCATGTTGTGACCTATTGATAGATAAGTATTATTTCCCATAAACTATCTTTGAGTATAGCCTTAATCATGTTCTCTATTATTTTGCCCAGTATCGACATCAGGATTATTGGTATATAATTTGCAACACTGGACCTGTCACCCTTTCTAAAAATGGGCACCATTACTGCTCTTATCCAGTTTCTTGGCAGCACACATAAGGTGTATGTGCTATTGAATACAGTAGTCATAGGGCCTGCTAAGGAGTCTGCCAATTCTTTCAGAAATCTGGGGTGAATGTTATCAGGACTTGCAGATTTGTTTATTTTTAAGTTATTTAGTAATTTCAGTGTATCTGGATTGTCAAAAGGGTCTAAATTATAATCACGAACATTGTCAGTTTGATTTACAATTACAATGCTAGTCCCGTTAAAAACTGAACAGAAGTAATTATTGAAAAGATCAAAGACTTTAGGGGAGTCATCTGCTAGTGTGCTCTGATCCACAATTGGGCCAACAGATCTTTCATTCCCTTGCTATTATGAATATGTGAGTAGAATACTTTACACTTATCATTTCTGTGTGAGATTCTAAGATCTACTTTTGCTCCACCCTCTCTTACCCTTTTGGATTCCTTTGATTCTCTTCTATATTTTGCAGTTTTTCTCTTTGATGGATTATTTTTCATTTTGTAGAAGGTTCCAGGTGGACTTGTGTCTACTTCCAAAGTACATTATTAACAGTGGGGAGGGGTCGCAAGGATAGGGACAGATTGAAGGAACTAATGCAATGGGAAAGCTCCTGGATTTTTTCAGTTGACTGCTTGCACCAACAGGGTTAAGTCTCCCACTACTCCCTTCGTAACTCCCCATTTGGACCCTCACTCTTCCTCCCCAGACTTCCACCTCAGGAAGAGCAGCATTCGCCTATCACTTTCCTACCATTTGGAACTCTCTCACAACAGATATCCACTCTGCCTCATCCACCATTTCACTGTCCCATCATCTTCAGCGCTACATCTCCCCCTTATGCAAGTGCACCTGACCCTTTCATAGTCCTGTCTACCTTCCTTTTTCAGCCCACCATGCCAACTCCCTTCCAACCCCTTTCTAATCTCCTACCTCTTGAACTTCCCACCTCCCTCCCTTCCCCTTGTTTCCAGCACAACACACCCTTTCCTATACCCTATTTCAAGTTCAACTTCTGCCTCACACCCTCCTCTATCCATGTCCCACTCTCCTCTTCCTGTATTCATACTTAAGTTCAAATCTTTCTAGTCCCCATCCTAACTCTATATTGCTCCCACCCATCCCCTTGCGAGGCTTGCATCCTTGAGGGGTGTAGGCACATCATGCTATTTCTACCCACCTTCCCTTTTCATACCCAGATATAGCACTCACTTTCTACCTCCAAATGATATAAGCTCGTACTTTCCTTGTTATGGTCTTGAGCACATGTCTATGGTTATTTATTTATGTAACTAAGCACCATTACTTGCCTGTGCTACTGTAAATGAAGATAAACACTTATGTGTATCATTTGAAAAAGAATGTATGTATATAGTTATATATGATTTGCAACTACTGCCTGACTACCTCACAATATGTCTGTATTTTGCCTTTTGTACGATCTGAACTTAGTGTATAATATCTATCTATTTCTGTATCAGTAATGTATCCTCTCCTCCTCCTTCCCCCAGGACACATCTGGAAATGAGCTATTGTAGCTAAGTATGCTTTTCCTGGTGAAAAATGTTCAAATAAATAAATAAATACTGACTGAGACCTCAAGCCTTTTCTTTGAAACCTAGACTTAATGTATTTGGAGCCAGATTTGGATTTGTAACCTAGGGACTAAATACTGGTTGGGTGGTGTGCAGGTAAGCAGGTCTGAGGAAGAAAAGGATCTGGGGGTAATCATCACAAGTGACCTAAAGCACTTGGCACACTGCAGGAGAGCAGCAGCCAAAGCAAATGTAATGCTGTGCTGCACAGCCAGGGGGATCACCAGCAGGAAGGCAGAGGTCATACTGCTGCTGTACAGATCACAGGTCAGATCATACCTATAATACAGTGTGCAGTATTGGTGCTGTTACCTTAAAGAGGATGTCAGCTTGCTGGAAATAGTCTAGAGAAGGGCAACCAAAATGATCCAGTGCAGGCAAGGCAACACCTATGAGAAGAGGCTCAGGGGGGCTTAACATGTACTCTCTTGAGGACAGAAGGGAGAAGGGGACATGATAGAGATCTTCAAGTATGTTAAAGGTATAAGCAGGGTGAGCACTAAGGGCCTCATCAACTTATAGGGGGAAAAAGTTCACTAGTGGGCATAGTCTAAAGCTGGTGTGTGTGTGGGGGGGTGGGGGGGGGGAGGTTAGACATCTTTGAACAAAGCCTAGAAAAGATGGATAAGAAACTTAAGGAACAAATAGATAAAAGTAGTTACAAACAAACAAATGGCATGCATATCGGAAAGTAGCAATAAGGAGACTTTAATAAATTTAGATACAAACATAGAAACCAATGGTAAAAGGAAGAGAACAGAACAGAAGATGAGGAACAATTGTGCAATGATTGTTGCATAGTGCAAACAAACACAAAAAGAAAAAAGGGTCAACATGCAATAAACCATTCATATCTCATAAAAACTAACAATAGATATGAGGTACTCAGTGAAGAGAGAACAACAGCCACAATAAATACTGGAGAAAACATCAACGCTGATGAACTGCCAAAATTAACTTTGAGACATTGTCAAATTAAACAATAACTGAAACAGTCCCAACCAAAACATTAACAAGAAGTAATAATTTCAATGAGATACAATTATCAACACCCCCAAAACTATGGGAATCTCTTGCAGGAAGTACTATTAGACTGTAACATAAAAACTAAAACCATAGTTATTGGTGACTCTATATTAGGTTATACCGCTAGAATAATTTGTAAAGAGGATAAAGAAAACGTGCAGGTAACATGCCTCCCAGGAGCAAGATTAAGCGACATTAGGCAAAATTTGAGACAACTGGTCAAAAACTGGACAGCCCCTCCACTAATCGTAACACAGGCAGGAACAAACAACATTGGCAAGACAAGAGAACAAGAAATAGTAAAAGAGATAATAAACATTGGTAATACTTTTTTTTAATTCAATATACTTTATTAGCTTTTATCGCAGCATACAAAAAGATACAAACAGTTGGTAGAAAACTGCATTAAACAGAGAATTCAATGAAAAAGGACAAGTAAAACAAAACAGAAACAAGTTACCACACACACAAACCCCATCTCTCCCCAAAGATAACAACACCAACCCCTCCCCCCCAAATTCTGCGCACCAAGGGATTAAACAGAGTACAATAACAGGCAAGATTAGGGGTAGCAACAGTCCACTATGGTTTCCAAAGAGAAGGCAATGTCATAAGGGGCTCCAAAGTACTTTGACATTTGTGAGACCTGTGCCTCAAATATACATAGATACACAGAAATGTGATGGCACAGAAAGGCCCCACGGCCCATCTAGTCTGCCCAACACCCTACCCCCCTTCTATTATGCTTCCACCTTCTTTTCCCAACCCCTTAAATCTATCCTAAGCCCTCTTCAACCCCTCCACCATTTCAGCTACCATTACCTCCTCCGGCAGCTTGTTCCAGGCCTCCACCACCCTCTCCATGAAAAACGGCCCCCTGACATTACCTCTGTATTGCCCACCTTCCAGTTTGAGGCTATGTTCCCTCGTGTTCACTCCCTTCTTCAATTTGAACAAGCTATCATCCTCCACCTTATTTATTCCCTTCATATACTTAATGGTCTCAATCATGTCCCCCCTTTCCCTCCTAGTCTTCAGAAGGTACAAATTCAGCTCTCTCAATCTTCTCTCATAGGGTACATCCTGCAGCACTCATATCATTTTGGTTGCCATTCTCTGTACCGTCTCCATCAACTCAACATCTCTGCATAGGTGAGACCTCCAGAACTGCACCCCATACTCCAGATGCGGCCTAACCATGGTTCTGTATAATGGCATTAGCACCTCCCTCTTCCTGCTATTAAAACCCCTTGCAATGCAGGCCAACATTCCATTTGACTTTCCCACTGCCCTGCTACACTGGCTGTCCACCTTGAGGTCACGCGCTACCATAATCCCCAGGTCCCTTTTTGTTTCCTTCTCCTTAATCATCACCCCCAAGGGAGTAGGTTTCCCTCCTATTCCTCCTCCCCAGGTGCATCACAAAGCACTTTTGTGCATTAAACTTCAATTTCCAGGTGTCAGACCACCTCTCCAGCCTCTCCAGGTCCCTCCTCATGGCTTGCACCCCACTAGGTGAATCCACCCTCTTGCAGAGCAGACCTTTGTATCATCTGTGAACAGGCACACCCATCCCTCCAGACCCTCCACTAGGTCACTAACATAGATGTTAAAGAGTATTGGTCCTAGCACTGACTCCTGTGGCACCCCACTGGTCACCACCCATTCCCTGGAATGTGTCCCATTTACCACCAACGTCTGACTCCTTCTTTTCAACCAGTTTTTCACACACCTGGTGATCCTGTGGTCCACCCCTAGTCTGTCCAGCTTATGCACCATTGAACCATGTGGCATGGTGTTGAAGGCCTTACTGAAATCCAGATAGGCCACATCCACCGCTCCTCCCTGGTCCACTATCTGTGTCACCTCATTGAAAAACTTTATCAGGTTAGTCTGACAGGACCTTCCCTTGGTGAAGCCATGCTGCCTGTCATCCTGCATGCCATTCATCTCTAAGTATTCTATTAACCTGATCTTAAGTAGTGTTTCCATTACCTTCCCCACCACCAAGCTAAGACTAATGGGACGGTAGTTTTTGACCTCGTCCTTCCTCCTCCCCTTATGTAGTGAGACCACCTCTGCCCTCTTACAGTCCATTGGCACCACCCCTGTGACCAAGGACAAGTTAAACTGCCTCACCAGATGTGGTGCCAGTTCATCCTTTACTTCCTTGAGAACCCTTGGGTGTATTCCATCAGGCCCCATTGCCTTGTCCACCCTAAGTCTACCCAGTTCTTCCCTTACTCCTTCAGCTGTGAATTCTGTCACACCCACCTGCCTGTGGCTGTCACCCTCCCCACCCCGTCCTGGTCCCCTGCCCTCTCTTTCCACTATGAAGATTGAGGTGAAATAGCTATTTAATGCCTCTGCTTTTTTGAAATCCCCTTCCAGTATTGTTCCACTTCCCCCCTTATTCTTCCAATCCCATGGTGTGCCCTCCTCCTTTCTCCAGTGTACCTAAAGAAGGTTTTGTCCCCCCTCCTTGCCTGCTTCATTATCCTCTCCTCAGTAGCCTCCTTAGCCCTCCTTATCTTTTGCCCTGCCTCCTTTCTTTTTTCCCTGTAAGTTTCCCTGTCCTCATCATTTTGTGTCCTCCTGTACCTCTAGAATGCTCTAGTCTTCTCCCTGACCACTAACGCCACCTCTCTAGGGAACCATGGAAGTCTCTTCCATCTTCTATTCTTTCTTACCCTTCTGATACGTGAGTCCATGGCTTTATATACCCCTCTCATGATGGCTACCCATAATTCCTCCACCCCCTACACATCCCCTATCCTCAACATTTCTTCCCTAACTACCTTCCTCATTCCATGAAAGTCAGCCTTCCTGAAGTCCATTACCTTGGTTCTCGTCCTAACCCTCTCCCTGCCTGCTCTCACCCTGAACCTGACAACCCTGTTGTCACTGGTACCAAGCTTTTCCCCCACCTCCACCTCCTCCTCCACACTGTCCCCATTTGTGAGGACTACATCCAACAGGTTTACACCCCCTAGTGGGCTCACTGATCCTTTGCTGCAGGAATATGCACTTCAGAGCCTCTAAGATGCCCCTGCTCCTTGTGGAGATTGCTGTCTGGGCCTCCCAATTAATGTCTGGAAAGTTTACATCCCCAACTAGCACAATTTCCCCTTTCCGTGCCATCCTTGCTACTGATTGTACAAAGTGTCTGTCCCTTTCCTCCTCCTGCATAGGATGCCTATAGACCACCCCAACATGCAGGTTTTCCCCCTTTCCCCTGTCTAGGATGACCCACATTATCTCTGTTTCCCCCTCCTCATCCCATCCTTTCAGGGCCCCAATACCTTCCCTGACATATAATGCCATCCCTTCCCCCTTCCCCTCCTGATCCTTCCTAAACAAACGATACCCTGGGATCACCATCTCCCAGATGTGGGGCCCGTTCCACCAAGTCTCACTCACCGCTACAATGTCTAGGTTCTCCTCCATCATGGTGGCCTCCAGTTCTCCCATTTTGTTCCCCAGGCTCCTGGCATTTGCAACCAAAGCCCTCCAACATGTAGCCCCACCCCGTCCTTCCCTGCTGCTAACTCTTCCCTTGATGAGTGTTGTGACTTGGGGGGGAGGCTGACAGCCTCTCTGCTCTGCCTCACGTACAGATGGCCCTGTCTTTAGCCCCCCCATTCAGTTAAAATTGAACTTCCTTGCATGAAGTCTCCCAGTTTACTCTTTAGTGCAGCTGCCCCTGAAGAGCTCAGGTGCAGCCTGTCTTGGACATACAGCCCCTCCTCCTCCCATGTAGAGCCCCGGTCACCTATCCAGCCGAACACCATCTGACTGCACCAACCTTGTAGCCAATTGTTGAATGCCCTTATCTTTTCCTTTCTGAGTGTGCTTGCTCTTGGCACTGGCAAAACCTCAGACAAGGAAATGGAAGGAAAAACAGTGTTGCTCCTACAGAACCTAGCGAGTTCCTCGAACCTTGCCTGTATCTTCATCAGACTGTTCCCCTCCAAGTCATTTGTGCCCAAGTGAAACTCCCAATGTGACCTTTTATCCTGCTGCTTACCCCAGGATGGAATATGATGCCTCACCTCCAGCGCAGGCATCCATGGCATGCACTGTACCCATACTGCATTTTTTTTTGTTCCCTTCCTTCCCCATTTTAACCCCTTAATTATTGAGTTCCCCAAGAGTGCCACCCTACTGCTCCCTGCTTCCTGGGTGTCCTTTTGGCTTCTAGCTATGTGTTGTGGGGTTAGACTCCCTTTGGACTTCTCCTTGTGTTCCATCCTGACTTGGTTTCTGCCGTTGCTCATCATTTGTTCAACAGCACCTAACCTATCCTGATTTTTACCCACATGCAGCATCTTTCCCTCTTCATCCTCTCCTTTTAGCCTTTCCTCAGACCCCCCATACCTCTTCATCCCTTGTACTTCCGCCTGGCTTCCTTCATCCCTGCAGACCCCTCCTGCATCACTGCTTGAGCATGAGCCAACTTCACCTGACCCCCCTCTATCTGCTCCTGGCCTTCCCCCATCTGCATCACTGTGAGAGATTGTGCCAACTGTGCTTGATCCCCCTCCAACTGTTCCTGTCCCACCCATCTTTGCAGAAGGTTTTGAGTGCCATGCTCCACTTGGGGAAGTCTTCCTCCTCACCTCTTGCCCTGTCTGCATATTTCCCCTCTCCTGCACCCTGCCCAGTGCATGCTCCAGCCTCCTACTGCAGTTCCTGCCCTGCAGAGTTTCCTCCTGTTCATTTTCAGCCTTCCAGGAGCTCAACTACAGCTCTTCCAGTGCTCCCTTCCTGCCCCTTTTCTAATGCCACAGTTCCCCTAGTGCCACCCTCTGGTGTGTCTCTAAGGTGCCCGTCCCCTCCTCCACCCCTTCCCTGCATGCTATGCCTGCCCCTCCTCCCCTTCAACTGCACCTGAGCTCTTTCCCCTGCATCCCCAGCCACTCTGCCCCCCCTCTCTCTGATGGCCCCTGCTGGACCCTTCCTCCCAATGTTCTTGACTAGAATACCTAGGGGGAAAAACTATTTGTTACTTCTGCCC
The DNA here is from genome assembly GCA_016271365.2 of Neoceratodus forsteri. Taxonomy (NCBI): domain Eukaryota; kingdom Metazoa; phylum Chordata; order Ceratodontiformes; family Ceratodontidae; genus Neoceratodus; species Neoceratodus forsteri. The sequence continues at coordinate 1,784,997,316 of CM057449.1, forward strand.
ACTGGCTCATTTCACCTATGCTTGTGTCGTCCTTCATTCTGGGCATCCGTCTGCCTTTTCCTGAGTCTACTGTCTTCCACTCCTCCTGATCCCCGGCTGACCCCTTCACTCTAGCTACAGGTGTCATTTTTGTGCCTCTAGACTTCCTGCTGTCCGTTCCCACTGACCCCTTTCCTCCTGTCTCGGGTGTCCCTGTCCCAACTCTGGACTTGCTGCTGTCTGTTACCACCTCTGGTCTATCCTCGCTGGATCCCCTTACATCCTCTCCCTCCCAAGCCCTTGACTTCTGGAACAGTGTCTCTGATCCTCCAGTGAATTCACTCATCCCTTCCCACTCCTTCCTTGGCTTATACTGTCCCTGTCTCTCTACCCCCATTTCCCAGCTTCCCCCCCATTTTACACCCACCTTAGCCTCACCACTTCCTCCCTCAGCTGAGTGAGCTTTCCACATCATACATCCCCCATCCTCCAAGCCCAATTTATGATCATAGCCATTCTACAGCCACTGCACCCACCACCCTGCCAAAGATCCCTCTTGGTCACCCTTCCTCTGTGCTGCCCTACCATTTCTTCCGTGATACTCAGATACAGTCCTAAAATCACACCTTATGTATTTTTGGGCCCCCGACCCTCACCCCCTCCTCAGCCCCAACCAACAGTCAAGAATTTTTAGAAATAATAAAGCATGTGCAAACCATAGACATCAAGAATTAATAACCATATTCACCAAATTCAAGTCCAAGTCACCAAGTTCAAGTCCAAGTCCCCAGCACCTCCAGTGTCAGTAGTTCAAGATCAAGTTCCCAGCACCTACAATGTCAGTAGTCTTGACTCAGTTCATTTCACTGCAATTTCAGCTCTTTTGTGAATGATTTCTTGGTGTCTGTGTCAATTTCCCATATCCACCGAGGTTGAAGTCCAAGTCCCCTGTGGAGAAATGCAGGACCCAGTTCCTTTGCTGCAAACAAGCTCCTCGCAGTGATTTTTTTAGCTCAGGACCCTCCTTGCTCTCACTTTCAGTCCTTCCATGTACTCAGCCAGTCCCCCCTTAGACCAGCCTGTCAGCTCCTCAACTTCATATACGGCTGCTCCTCCCCTCCATATTTAATAGAGACCGAGGGCCGGGGTCGGGGAGGGAGTGTGGGCAGGAACAAACACAGCTCTCAGCTCTGCGGTCTTGCTGACTTTTTAAAGCCTGACCACCTTAGTGTCTCTCCCCCTGATTGGCCTGATCCTACACTACGGACTGCGGTTGACTGTCCATCCTTGCTTCAGTCGCCAAACTGCGACCTGCACCCCTTGCTAGCTCAGCTCCAAAAAGCTCAGCTCTCCTTCCTCTGGTTGCCGACTGTGACTCTGCTGCTGACTGCTGCCACAGCTCCATGCAGCTCTCCTCTCTCCTTTCTCTGGTTGCCGACTGTGACCCACTCCACCGCTGCTGACACAGCTAACAATCACAGCTCTCAACTCTGCGGTCTGGACCACCTTGATGCCTCTCTCCCTGATTGGCCTGATCCTACACTGTGGACTGAGGTTGGCCAGCCATCCTTGCTTCAGTCACCGAACTGTATCCTGCGCCCCTTGCTAGCTCAGCTCCAAACAGCTCAGCTGTCCTTCCTCTGGTCACCGACTGTGGCACCGCTGCTGACTGCAGCCACAGCTCTACACAGTCCTCCGCTTTCCTTTCTCTGGTTCACTGACTGCGACCCACTCCCATGCTGCTGACACAGCTCACAAACACAGCTATGTGCTTCTCTAGCTGAATAGTTAGGAGGGTTTCCTGATACCACTCCATAATTATGGGAAGAGAGTCCTCCTTCCAGTGTCTAAGCATGACCAATATAGCTGTGGAAGTGATTAGGGTCATATGGGCTTTTCGTATTGAAGGTGTCCCTGGGTGGGGGTATATTGCCAGAAGACAGCACTCTGGAGTGAATAAGGGGGCTAACCTAAGGAGAGGGTCCAGCACTCGTTGTATTGCTTTCAAGAAAATTTGAGTATGGGGACATTCCCACAACATGTGACACAAACATTGGTAATACGTTGAAATGTAGAGCCATTTATTCTGAAGTATTACCAACACCAAGAGACATCCGCAATATTCATCATCATCATCATCAATTTATTGGAAAACAGATTGAGAGAAACTCTCATTTACAATTGTGTCCAAGTACAAAAAAGTTACAAGAAGTGTTACATTACATGATAATATAGGGACAAGTAACATTGTGATATAGACAGACACATTATGTAAAATGGTACATAATAATAAATGAACAGTACTAACAAATAAGAAAACATGAGTTTAGTCATAACAATCTTATAGTTTCAGAGAAAGCACAGCAATAAGAATTATAAAATGGTAGAGAGGGATTAAAGCACTCAATTTAAATCTTTTCTTAAGTTCTTCCAAGTTCAAGAAACAGTGGGCCAGATATTCAAAACTTTGCTCCTGTGCTAAGTTAACATTGCCCTGCAGGCAAACTTAGCCCGGAACACAAAGCAAGCTATATTCAAAAGGATTAGCCTGGGGCAAACAGCTTCTGAATATAGCATGGGAATGAGGCCATGCAAGCTGGGCTGAGAGTGCAGGGCAAACGTAGCCCTGGAATAAGACAGCACTGAATACAGCAACCAGGAAGTGCAAACCACAACAACAACACAGTGCACAGTGATGTGAGGGCAGGTAGAGATGACCTATGTGGCCAATGTGTGTGCCAGCAAATGTGTGGACCCTGTACAGCTGCAGGCAGCAGCAAATGTGAAAGAACAGCGATCAAAACTGTATAATATTCCCTGAACCGTTCGCGCCATGCTAACACGTTAGAGAGGCTTTAGCACAGAGCTAAGCTGTTTGCCCGGTGCAAACACATTTGCACAGTGCTAAGATTTGCCATATTCAAAAGTGATATGCAAATGAGCCTACTTAGGTAGTTTCTGGCCAAACAGACAAATTAGCATCTCATTATTCCCTGATCTGTATGCAGTTTGCCCAAAGTTACTGCAGGGTCCCACAGCTCCACCTGTAGGTCAGTCTGGAAGTACAGGGGCTGGCCAGGTCTGGCCACAGCTCCACCTGTAGGTCAGTCTGACAGTGCACGATGGTTGCTGCAGGCTATATGTATGCAGTACAGCATAGCATTGTGTGCTCCAGGGGACAACACAGCATAGGCACAGGCAGTGGTAGTGCTGCATGCAACCATTGCACTGTAGGCCATGCTACAGTGCACAGCAGACACTACAGTAGCAAGGGAGCTGGTAGTGTAAAGGACACAGCAATGCCTATGGTATGTAGGGCAGTGATGACCACTGCACTGTACACAGTGACAGTCCCAGCATGCAGGTGATTAGACAGTGGACAGTACTGTTTTGCTGTTGTGTGCTCCACAGATGCTGCACCTGTGGCATGGAAAGCTCACAGTGACATATACATGGCCGGCTGTGTGTGTTGTGGCATCAATTGTGTGGTATGTGGCTCGGGCGGCATGTAAGATCTGACAGGCACACATGTGGTGGGGTATTCCCACTACTGGCCAATGTGCACTGTGTGATGTGTTCCAGCCTTGTGACCACACCTGGGCTGTGGTGAGGTCTGGCCACCCATGCACCCTCCCCCTCAATTGCCACCATGCCCACAGTGCTGCATGTGTGTGTGCTGGCATCTGTTGGTCACCACAGACATATGGTCTGCAGTTGTGAGCTGTATGGCCACACTACCATGATGTTTCCTGTGGGTCAGAGCACCCCTTATTGTCTGTGCTAGGCTGGGATTGGTGGCAGCTGTTGGCATCATGGTGGTGCCATCAGTGATCAGCATGTGTCCTCCATGTCTGGCAATTTCTAAGTGTCATGATCATATGCTAGGGTCACGCAAGCTGTGCTCATCCCATGCTAACACTGCGCAAAGCACCAATGTCATGCAAAGCTGTTTGCCCAGGGTTAAGACCAGCTTTTCCTGGGTGGTAATTTGTACCACACTAAGGGTCATGCTATGTCACGCTAAACACCTTAGTGCAGCTCTAGTAGCTGAATATCTCATAGCACCTGTTATTCATGTTCACTTTGCCCCTTGCATATAATTATGGTTTGCCTGGTGCTAATGCAGTTTGCATGTGCTATTTGACCTTTTGAATATGGCAGACTCAGGCTAATCCTGCTCTAATCCTGCACAAATGGTTTATGCACCATGCAAAGCTTTGAATATCTGACCCAGAGACACATACAATATAGTCATCAAGTTTTGAGCGTACTCTAGGGGTAGCAAACTTTGATAATATGCTAGACCTAAGATTGTATCTATGTGTCTGTTTGATGCACAAATTAAATGTAAAAGAAATGAAGGAAGTTGCTTATAGAAAAATGATATACAAATAAATGCCATTGTTGTTGTCTTCTACTAGCTAAAGAGCCCCATCCCAAGTAGAATATTTATGGCAATGATGAGTATTCCAGGGTAAGCCAGAGATTAACCTTAATGTGCAATGATAAAGGGGATCAAGAACATCTAATACGGACTTAGTTGTGTTCCTGTATGTGCAATCTCCATAGTCAATGCTGGATAAAAATAAAGAATTGATGGGAAGTTTTCTTAGACGAAAACTAAAAAGAGATTTATTCTTATAAAGTGAGGTTAATAAATATCTTAACTTTGATGAAATATTTGAAATATGAGGTTTAAATGTAAGTTAGGCATCTAATATAATTCCCAAATATCTATAGGTGGAGGTCCTAGCAATTTCAGTACTATTACTTGATATCAGCCTTAAATGAGAAGTGTCTACATTCTTTTTGGAAAAAATCATCCATTGTGTTTTTTACATTAAGAAGCAACTTCAAATCCAGTGATGCAGCCTGTATTTTGTAAAAATATTGCTGTAATTTTGAACCGCTATATTAGAATCATTATGACTTGTATACAAAATAGTGTCATTTGTGTATAAGTAAATATTGGTTAATGAAGAGCGGTGTTTTGGAAGTCCATTTACATATGTCCAAAACAAAAGGGGCCCAAAGGACTGAGCCCTGTGGAGATATTCAAAGAGAGATACTTACACACTACAAATGATTGCGTTCTTTTGCAGCTGAAGGTTTTACATTTCTACGACATTGACGTATGTTCTCTGGCAGATCAGATTTTAATGCATGAGATGGTTTACACCTTAGTCAAAAAGGAGTGGTAGCACTGGAGAACAGAATTTCCATGCACAATTTATTCTGCTTCTGGGGGAGGGATGTATAGATATAAGACATAGTAAGATAATATAACATATAACAAGCAATGCAGGATGTTCTACAACTAGGAAAAGGGTCAGAAATCTTACCATATTAATGCTAAATGCAAGGAGATTAAGTAATAAAATAGACCTTTTACAGTGTTGTGTGAAAAAGAAGATGATGTAGTAGCCATCACTGAGACTTGGTGGATGGACTCAAAGGTTTGGGGACACAGTTTGTAGGGCTATATGTCATATCAAAACAACAGGAGAGGCAATGGGGGTGTGGCAACACATGTTGAAAAAATAGTATACTGTTGAAACAGCAAAAACAATACAGCGAAGACCATTAAAGTGATGAAATCAGCATGGTCACTGTGATGGTCCTGCTTTACACCGATGCTGCTTTGCCCGGTGTTTTGCGCCCTCTCCAAATTAACTTTGACTCAGATTTGGTTATTTTAGAAATTGAGGGGTGCAGTAGACACAGCCCCCCGCCAAAAAAAATTGCTTTTCTGATGGCACAATGCCGACTGTCAGCATTATCCCTCGCAATGTAATGGGTTTTGACAACTTTGTTGTTGAAGCAGCTTGGTGGAACCATAAAAAATAACCTAAATAGTAAAGAAATAATAAACAGAAAAGAAGATTCAGAAGACAAGGACTTGGACCACTTATGCATTGAAATAAACATTAAACCGCACCAATAGTAATAGGAACCTGTTACCAGCCACCAGGGAGTAACTTGGAGTCTAGTAACAAATTATTACAAACTATTAGACACAAAGGTGTAACTAATAATGCATTATGTTTGTCTTTTACATATATTCCAAATATAATCTACCTAATCACTGATAAGATGACTCTGAGGGATCATCAGTGAGTATTGTATACTTATATTCTCATATAATTATATGTAGTGTGTGTTTTACACTCAGGCAGATATGTCACAAGTAATAGAGCCCTGTCAGCACTTCTCTTAGTCTCTTTAGAGAAAAATCCTTTGTTATGTCTTATATTATACATAAGCAAGAAACGCCACATGTAATAGAGCCCAGTCAGCATTTCTTTTGTCCAAACTAATGGAAGCATATTCTGTCTCATATGATACGCATTAGTAATTCTGTCTCCTAAGTCATTATCCAATACATAATGTGTCTCATATCCATAACTATGTTGTAATCTCCATTGCTATACTGTTATCTGTAGTGTTTAGGCTTCTGTAACCTAGTTTTGCATGCAGAAAGAACAAGATCGCAGAGAGAACAAGATTTGAGAGAACCTAAGATCTACAGATACTGGAGATTATGTACATTCTTCAGGAGAGTAGTGAGAAACCCATCTCCCTTATGATTTTCTCTGTCACATGCGCGGTGTAAGTAGTATAATAAACTTTATTAGTACTCCTTGCTTGTTTACGAATGTTTCTTGGCAGACTCCAAAGACACAAGAATCTGTATTATTAGTATTATTATTATTTACTCTACTATCTGAGATTGTTCACGTAACATAAATGGTGACCACAAATAGAGTCTGGGTGTTTGCCATGTTGCATTTTAATTTCCTCTGTAAATTAAAACACTGGATGAAAAATCTCCAGTAACAAGCAGCTGAGAGTGTCTTCTGTTTAACTTTTTGGTCTGTTGTGTGTTCCACAGTGCAGACAAAAGAATGTTTTGGCAGATATTCAATCTCTGTTTAATTATTTTTTTTCATTTTATTTTTTTCCCTAAGCTTTGTCTGTGGGAACACACAGCTGTAAAGGGGTCTGAACAGACAGATAGACTGTTTTCTTTTGTGGATTCAAATCTTAATTTTTTTTTTTACTCATCTAGGAGATCACATTACGCCAAATGTTGTTTGTGTCCTTTCATGAACTTTGGTTGCAAACAAAGTTTTTGATCCACAGACAGCTAAGGGTTTCTTATCTTAAAGGACATGTCTAAAAATATCAGTACTGAGTTGAGGCTGGACGCCTTAACATAACAAACTGCCTATGGTGGTTGGTGTGATTTTGCTGATGTAACAGAATCCAATGGTAGCCCTTTAAGGGATACATTTGCCCATTTTGAGGATTTGAAAAATGGTACCAAAAGAGTTGATCCTGAAGGATTATTAATTGCAGCATTGTTTAAATGTTTTGATGCTGTTCTAAATAAACTATTTGTTTTGGAATCTGAGTATGTTGCTTGCAAAATGGAGAATGCTGCCTGCAAGCAGGAAATTAGTCTGAAAAACGCTTCTCATAAAGAAATGATAGATGGACTACGGTCTGAGCTGCAGTCTCTCCATCTAGAAAATTATTCTCTCTTAAATGGGAGAAGCAGCAAAGACATGCATGCCTTAAGAGATAATGCTGAAAAGGCAAAACCTACTAAAAAAACATTTTTCAAACAAATGGTGTTCTGGCTAGTAACACTGATTCCTCACATTTTAGAAACAAGAAACTTAGGGATGAAAAGTCTGAAGTAATTACTGAAAGAGTTAATGTGCTAGTACTTTAATACCAGACCTTGACTGAACAGCATGACTCAGTATGTTTTCAGTACAGCAGACTTGAAATGAATGTTTTGAATATAAACTGTGACACAGCTTCTGTTGATAATAGGCATGTTTTACAAGATGAGAATGTTTTGCAATCTGAAAACAATGTGCTTTACAGCATGCTAACTCCTGTATCTGAGCAGTTAGAATGTAGGAGTAAAAAGTCAGATATGGCGAACTTGTGCTGTCAGCCAGAGGTATTGGCAGGGCATACTAACTTAATGCCCAAAGACTTTGCCTCTTCTCATGTCGAAGAGTTTGATTTTGAACACTCACAGTATGCTGTGGGATGGACTAGAACAAAGGCTAGCCACTTGTTTTTCTGTGATTCACAAAATGGAGAATTGTTAGAGTCTCAAAATGGTGGACACACATGTCATCAGGTTGCATACCCATACCATCCCCAAGATGGCCGATCATAATCATGTGACAATGGTCATGACACAGTAACCCATGATGCCCATGAGGTAATCCAAAATTGCCAACCACCACATCATGGGGGTTGGATCATGCAGTCACATGGACCTGTGATTGCTGCCATAACCAAACAAAACATACCAGAGGTTTTTGGCATGATTAATAATGTTATCAGTAAGATTAGTGTTTCTGAGGAACAGAAGATTCTCATTAATAATGATGCTGACGTACTTTTCAATAAGACTGATACTCAATCTGTCATGAAGTCAGTGTCTGACGCTGCAGAAGAAGCAGCTTCTGCTAGCAATGCTTACTTTGCTAGAGTGTCTTCGGTTAAGGAACACACTGCGGCTAATTACATGATCTGTTGTGATTCCTCCCTATACAATTTAGCATCAGTTTTCCCTGAGAAGACTGAATGTACTGCTTTTTCTATGCAGTGCATTAATACCTTAAGTTGCAACATTAAAAACAATGTTGCTACTATCCAGCAACTTTTCAGTGGGGAAACCCATTTTACATTTGATGGGGGAGAGGGCAACCCTGATTCTGAAAGCCCTGTGCCTGTGATATTTTCAACAACACAGGCCATGTTGATGGGGGTTACAGGTTTGATTTCTGAACCTGAGCTGACAGCTGTTTCAGTACTATTTTCTCCACCCTGATGGCTACTGAACCACAATCCATAGCTGGAGAACTATGTGAAACTTGCACACCACTTTTCTCCACTGTTCAGGCACCTCTGATAGTGCCAGCACTGCCAGTACATGATGCAGACCCCCCCCCACCACTGACACCGGGATCATCCCATACTGTGGCTGCAATAGCAGGCACAAGCGAGGAACAATCTGGGTTATTCCCAGCACATGCAATAGCAGACACAAGTCAGAAACCGTCTGGGTTATTCTCAGCACAAACGATAGCGGGTACCTCTGGTAAAAAGGTACAAAGTCTCCTAATACTGATATCATTGGCATTTCTTTTAGGAACACGAACCATGGCCCCAGCATTGGTTAATCCTAACACAGCTTTAGGGCATTATTTTGAAACTGCCACACCAGATAAAGCAATCTCAGCAGTTTTAGCCCAAAAATACAATGGAGACATTTGACCCACTGCTTATACATCCCAGATGCTTGCCCCAGTGGAGCTGAACTACAACCTTTGTGAAAGGAATCTTTTGGCTACATACTGGGCAGTGAGATACTTTATGTACATCACTGGATATACACCCATTGTGCTGCATTCCAATCATTTGCCAACTAATGTTCTGTTGTCAGACAGAGTAAAAGATGACTCTGTATCCAATACCAGACTTACATACTGGTCTCTCATTTTACAGGATCATGACATCACTGTCCTTCCTATCAAAACTCCATCCGTGTTGGCCCATGGCCTATAATTTACAGGAGAGACCCATGGTTGTTCACTCCAACCCCCTGACCTACCTGTCCCGGGGTCCTTTCTGGCAGAACCTTAGAAAGTGTTAAAAGACACCACTGTGTGTCATGTTTTGACTGATGACTAAGCCACACATACCAACGAGGGTCGGATAGCAGGGTTTGGAATTATTGTACATCCTAGTGATGACAGAGTGTGCATGGCTAGCAATTGCATTATCGTATATGTACAATTCACAGGCAATGTTAAAACATTCCTGGCAAATAAAATGAAAAGCAGGGAGGCGAGGAGTCTCCTAATTTCCACAAATATTTGTGGATGGTTTAGAGAGCTGGAACGTCCTTGAGTTAAACACAGCTTGTGTTAAGAGAGGATTAAAAAAAGATTTTTCCTTATGTAAAATGATACCAGCATTCAATGAGAGGTTAAACCCTGCCCGCTTCAAGAAATGTCCTTGAGATAATTACAGAAAGCACTGCAGATACTATGTTTTTATTATAGATTTTAATTGGGTCTGTTCCTCTCTGACTGTATTTATTTGGAAGAAAACAAACTCCCATTTCAATTCTCTGATATTACCTCTATGAAATATAGAAACTTGTTTGTGTATAACGTACAACCCTAACCTAACCAATTTAAATCAATAAGGTTCGAGCATTTTGTATGTATATTTTTTATGCTCCAAAAGAAGGACCCAAAGGCACTGAGGAATAACTTACAGAAATAAGCCAAAATAAGAATGTGAAAATGACATTCACCTGTCCAGTGATGGCCTACTCATTTGGAACATCACTGCTGTAACACTCCTGAAAAGTTACGGGTAATTCCTGAACATTTGAGAGTAGATTTTATCTACTGTACCAAGTACATGATACTCCAACTGGTGGACACCAGTGAGTCAATAAAAACCCTAGACAGACTGAAATCCTCTGTCTGATGATGACACATGAGAAATGATGTAGAACACTGCATTAGTAACTGTTTGATCTATGAACAGAACAATCCTATACCAGCTAGAAAAAATACACTGTTACTCCAGAGGAAATCAGATGCCTAGAACAACATCCAGATTGACTACACTGGCCTTATGCCAACCACTAAGAACAACTAGTTTGCACTAGTGATCACTGACCTATTTTCCAAACAGTTTAAAGCTATCCCAAAAACAGAACAACATCCAGATTGACTGCAAATGTGTTGGTAAAGCAGCTATTTACCAGGTAAAGGTTACCCCTAAAGGTAAATTCTGATTACAGAGATCTGGCTTTATAGCCAAAGTAATGTAGGAAACTCTGGATTTGTTATTGGTAAAGTAAAAGTTTTATATCCCTTACCACCTATAGTCATCAGGACAGGTGGAATGTGCTAACAGGCAGTTTTAAGTTATGTTATCCAAACTTGTTCAGATAAACCCAAAAGGACTAGGATTCATTATTGCCTTTACTCCTTATGGCAATAAGAGAGACACCCTCTGTATAGTAGGTACACAGCATACCCCATTTCTGAAATCATGACCGGATGGTCCATGAGACTCCCAGAACATTTACTTCTGGACCTATGTACTGCCACTGCTGATGGAGTATCAGTAGATAAATATGTTAAATATCTCAAACAAGACATCCAAAAGGTACACTTGTTTGCTTCACATGTATGGACAACGCCCAACAACAGGCCCTATCCCATTGTAAACAAACTCAGTCCAGCAGTCTACCAAGTTAGACTGCCTCACTATAACAGTCATTGATAAATGGCTACATGCCAATCAAATGAACCTGTTTAAAGGAGATTAAATTACTTTCTCATACCCCAATGGGTGGAATAGTACTAAACTAACTATATTTTTATTTTTCTCTTTCCTTTTAGGTTGCAGAGAGAGAGAGAGAGAGAGAGAGAGCGAGTTGCCTGCTTTTATGCTTATTATTCTTTTAGAAGTATGGCTCTTCTTATAAGCCCAAACTGTACATCGTATTGCAGATAAGAACCAGTGACCTAATCCTAAACAGATTGTTGAGGCAGAGTGCCTCTCAAGCCGACATGATTTAATTGCATCCTGTGGAATTCACACTAAAGTCCTAAAAGACATGTTCATCATCCAGAAGGGTAGTGAGGCCCTACTGAAGGTTATGATCATTGCTTTGGATCAATTCTAACAGTCAGACTTGATCTGGACTCCTGTTTACATTTTATTGATAATCAGGAATTTTGCATCCAAATTTATATGGTAATAAAAGTCATTAGACCTTAAGGTTTTACCCAATGATGCCCCATAATTTGTGACACTTAATACTGAGTGCCCAAAACAGAACCCTGGCCCACCCATTTCTCAGCCAGGTACCCTAGTTAATAACGTGCAGTTCATGCACATCCCAGTGATTTTTAAATCTCACCTTTTAAACTTGAAATTATTTGTTTTATGTTTCACATCAAACATTTCCAACTTTTTTTTTTTTCTTTTAAATAATGATGTGATTGGAAACCTGGGCAGCATACCAGGTACTCAATGACCCTCTATGCAGTAACTGATAGCACCACACATGCACACATAGGATTTTCACATCCTGACCACTAGTGGTACATCTTATGACTGTAAACCTACACAAATGAACTAGGTATTTTGTTTTTGTTTTGTTTTTTAAAAAACAAACAAAAAAAAACACAGATTTAGACTCCGGCCTATTTGGCTCAGACATATCTATCTGAAATAAGGCTGATATAGCCATTATTCAAGCACATATGTTAAAGGTTCAGGATAGTATGGAATATATATCATACCACCCCACCCCCACCCCATTGCATGGTATACATGATTTTGCTCATTTAGAGTGCTTTACATTTACAATATTAAGGATATTGTGACAGGGTTTGACCTGACAACTGTTCATGTTAATGAATTAATTTCTGCTCACATTAAGGAAGCAGATGAGCATCACATAGCTAGGAAAGTCCTTTGCACTGCCTATGGCTAGTATGTTCATACAACCCTTTGGTTATTTTTTCCAGGATCTGGAATTAGGACATATCCTTGATCTCATACGTGACAGACATATACGTATGGCTCAGTGGCTTTGCCACATTATGCACTATTGCATGTTTTAACATATGTTTATTTGAATCTAGCACTATTCCCTTGTCAATGGCAAGGAACCTTGGATATGTCACCACACACACCAGTATTGCTACATGTTTTGAAACCTATTCCTGCACAATCCAGGAAGCCATGTTTGTGACTTTCACAGTGTCATTGCCACATTTTCATCCATCAACATCCATCTCTGATTGTCTGGCAACTGTCCATTCTATTGATCATCTTGATGGGAACGTTTATCGTGAAAGGTTGAAACTACCTCCTTTCCTTGTTTACCATGAGGTCTTGGAATTGTGACTGACACTGAACTTTGATCGTCGTGCCTGAAAGGAACATCACCTTTTATGCAGATGTGACATCTTCCAATTTGTCATCAACTTGTGAATACTGGCCTGATAACTGAAATTAGGCTTTCCCTTGTGAACTTTCAAATAAATTGTATTCTGACCAGCCAATTCAGATTCTACAATCAAGCTCATTGTTATCCATGCTATGAAGCAAGTCTGGGGTAGGGGTAATCCCCTAACTTCAGCAAGAAGACTCTTCTTCATTTGATCTACAATCAAGAAATCCATTTTCTTCACTGCTTGTTTTCCAAGCCTGGCTAGCACCTCATACTGTCATAAACTGTTACACTTTGTGCAACCGTGTGATCATTTTCCACTGAACACTGTTGCTATTCCACTGTAAAACTCAATGTGCAGTCTAATGCACCCCTCACTGAGGCCTCTGAAAATACAGCTGCCTCCTGAACTATTGGATCTAGCTTCGGAAAATCTGAATGCATCGAATTTGAACTATGAATCTTCATCTAACACTTGAAGAAACCCTGGATTTACCCTTGGAACTGTTCGTAGTTTATGGCTTGTGGACATTGACATTTCGTGTCCTGTTCAACTTACCAACTCAAAAATGCTATCCTCCAAGGTGGTATATTCTGCTGATGTGGAACATTGTGTGGTGACCAACTATACAGTCTTCTGATATGGACTAAAAGTTATGCAAAGTGAACTTTTCTAATGTCTATTTTTATTCCCTAAACAGGCGATAGGTTATAGGGTAATCACACCTGTTCCCATCCTGGAACCAGATACCATTAAGTCTAGTTCTAACTATTTTGATGCTCTATCTCGATTTTTACTTATTTTTAATGTCCATACAGGCAACTTAAGTTTGTCTCTTTAATTTTTTCCCAATAGGACAGATACACACCAGGGGTGGGATATTCAGAGCAGTTGCGCCATGTGCAAGAGGGATGCGCCCGCACAAGTCCGGAAATGTGCCATAGTGCAATATTCAGCGGAAACGGCAGTGCAGCACAACACGCAATTTGTCACAGCACAACAGAAATGAATGCATGTGCAACTGCAGGGGGCAGAACCAGGAATAATGTGCGCAGTGCAATATTCATCAGTGGGCGATGTGCACAGTACCGGAGCAAGCGGAAGTTGCGCGACAGTGGAAATGAGCCGAAATAACAGGGAGCAAGCGAGGGGAAGATGAATGTGCCACAGAGGAGCCATAATGGGAGAGTGTGGAGACAGACTGGTAGGGAGGCAAGACAGGAAGCAGGGGGCAGGTGTGGCCAGGAGGTGGACAGGGCCCACCGGAGGTGTGCGCGAGTGAGAGAAGGAGTGTGTGTGTGTGTGTGTGTGTGTGCCTGTGTGTGTGTGCGTGAGAGGGCCTGAGCATGACACAGAGGGTGAAGGACAGTGGCAAGAGACAGGGCACACAGAGGTGAACAGCCAGAGGTGTACCCGGTGCAGGGGCAGCACCAGCAACACACAGCGAGGGGGGACCAGGTAGACAGCCACCCGGGGGGGGAACACCAACCAGGGACATGGCCAGTGCCATCTTCCAGATGGAGGTGGTAATGAGGAGCATGAGAAGGCAGGCAACAGGGAGGTGTGGCCATGGAAGGGCCCGTCGGTGGTATGCCCAGAACAGACTGTAACGCGCCCACACCACCTTCGAACAGTACAGTGACACTGAGATTGTGGGCTGGTACCACCTGATCTGGGCGATTCCGAAGCAGCTCTGTGAGCTGTGCAGTGATGAGATGCAGGCACCCACACGACGGAGCCATGCACTGTCTGTGGAGACCAACGTCACAGCCGTGATGTGCCTACTCACCACAGGCACCTTCCAGAGACCAACAGGGGGCACAACAGGCATAACCCAGTCAGCCACATCACGCCTACTCACACAATTCCTTAGCGCAGTGCAGCCACATGCTGCGGAGTACATCCATTTTCCCAGCACACAGGCGGAGCGCACAGCACACATACAGGAATTCCACAGGGTAGCACAGTTGCCTGGCATGCTCGGGGCCATAGACTGCACCCATGTAGGCATCCGCATGCCACCTGGCCTGGAGGTGGTGGCGTACATCAACTACAAGGACTACCCACGTGTTAACTGCCAGGCGGTGTGCAATGCCAGGAGGTGCATAATCAATGTCTGTGCCACGCACCCTGGAGGAGCACATGATGCCTTCATCTGGCACCAGTCTGCACTGTGCCATAGGTTTGAGAGTGGGGACATCCCCACTGGCCATCTGGTAGGTGAGTATGTATAGCACGCTGGATGATGGGTGCAGACTTGGGGGGGTGTGGGGCATTGGCAGGGGTGCCTTGGAGAATGGCCATGATGGCCCATGGTTCGGTGTCACAGACAACCATGCTAATGACTCCCCTCTACACACAGGTGACAGTGGTTACCCGCTATGGCCCTGGCTGCTCACACCATACCGGCGCCCCACAACCCCAGCGCAACAACAGTACAATGAGGCACACACCACAACACGGAATGTCATCGAGTGGGTGTTCGGGCTACTGAAGGCACAGTTCCATTGCCTGCACATGTCAGGTGGTGCCCTACAGTACAGCCCCTAAAAGGCCTGTGGGCTATTCCTGGCCTGCTGTATCCTTCACAACATGGCCACCGACTGTGGGATAGCCATTGAGGTCAAGGAGGGGGACAGCAGTGGGGATGAAGAGGATGCCGGTCCAGCTGGTCTTGGGCAGCCACCCCCTGGGCAAAGGGTCCCCCGGCTGGCCCGGATGGCACAGCAGCACCAGGATACCATTGCAGAGGAGCACTTTGGACAACACAGGTAGGTCAACAGGGCCATGTGCAACCACCAAGGGCAAGGGCACAACCCACAGACAGGCAAGGGTGGACACCAGGGGAGGACGGTGTCAGGGGAGTGGGAATGGGTGGGGGACCACACACAAAGGCAGGGAAAAACAGGGTTGCACACAGCATGCACACGCACGCACACACACCACAACCCATGCCCACAGGGCAAGAGCACGCCCACCCCAACAGGTACCCCCACACCCACACAGGACCACACACTACCACGTCCAGTGGCCAGCACCGTGCATGCCTCAGATTCTGAGCTCCATTGCACAGTGTCAGACAGCGCAATGCAGGCATCATCATGCACATGCCACAGTGGCCAGCAGCCAGGAGGGAGTGTACAGGGACCATGTGTGTGCAGGGCTGGGCACCTCACTCATACAATGCACAAAGAACACCACAGTGCACACAGGGAAGTGGCAGACAGTGGCCATGGAGGGGGATGGGTCAGTCATGTGGCACAATACCATGGCCACCATGGATGCATGGGTGGCCCCACCGAGACCTGCCAGGCTGACCAGTGGCCTCATGGGGTGGCACTGAAGGGCCCCCAAGGGTGATGCTGCATGAACATGACCGTGGCCATGCAATGGTCTGCAGGCCACCAAACATGCCCGCACCAGGCGTGCTAGGTATGCCCACAGCTGAACCCGGCGTCAACATAGCAGGGGTTGCAAGATGCTGGGAACGGAGGGTGGACATAGCACTCTGCGGGGTGTGCGGAGGCTGGGCACCCATCAGGTTGGCCAGTGTAGCCATGACAGTTGCCACTGCAGTGATCTGCCTGCCGATGGCAGTGGTCACAGCCACCCGCTGCTGAGCCAACTCTGCCAGGAGCAGGGCATGGTCCCTGCTGCGCTGCTCCTCTGCCTGGCACAGCACTGCACAGAGCTCATCCACTGCTGCCATGAGCCACATCTGCTGATCCACTGACGGCTGGAGAAGATAGCTGTGGTCGTTCAAGGGGTCATCTGCATGTCCAGCACGCTGTCCCCCATGGTGTTCCTGGACCTGCTGCACAGTGCCCCTTGACAGTGGGTGCTGCACAGTGCTGCCATTCTGGGGTACGTCCACACATGGTGCACTGCCACTGCCCCCCACCCCAGTTCCCACATTGATAATGGTCAGCTGCTGCCACTGCCCCTCTGGCTGCTGATCACCAGGCAACACTGGCGCGGCCACAGCGGCAACAATGGACCCACTACCCTGGCCGCACGCCAGTGCTGCCCCACTGGAGCCTGCAGACACTGCCTGGGAATTGGCCGTTGTGCAGGCAGCCATGCCAGCACTACCCGCGGAACCGCCTGGGCAGATGCCATCCGTGGGACCATCCTGTCTCCCACATACATCACTGTCTGGGATGTGCGTCACATCATCATCAGTGCTGGAGCTGGCCCCGATCCATGTCTCAACACACTGGACACTGAGGGCGGTGTCACACTGGGTCACAGCCAGGGCCATGTCCGCACCCGCACCACTGGCATCAGTCCGGACAGACATGCAGAGCTGCAGACGGTCGGTCCCCTGGACACCTGTGGAGGTGGATGGACACTCCACCGTGTCCAGGGCCTCCCCCTCGGTGGACACACCCACCACCGCTGCCCCATGCAGACGCTCAGGAGCTGTAAAGGAACACAGTACCGTTAGTGGTTCCGCCTGTGCCTGGGGCCTGCACCCCCTCCACCCACACACTGCCAGTGCCGGATCTACCCTGTAGTGATGGGCTGGCACCCATCTGGAAGACAGCACCAGGAACACTCTCAATGGTGCTACACCGCATGCTGCCGGCCACCTGCTCCTCCCGTGGTGTCAGATGGGGTACGTCCTGCTGTCCCCCACTGGTGGCAGCACGTGCCACCCTGATGGCAGCCACCTTATCTTTTATCCACCTCCTGTCCGTGCCAACCTTTTTCTTGCACTCCTGCATGGACCGCTGGTGGCTGCCCTGCTGGTTGACGGCACATGCCACCTCACCCCATGCTGCTGCATGGGCCTGTGGTGTTCCCCTCTGTCCGCTGAGCAGTGGCTCCCTGTCGAGGAATACCTTGAACAGGGCATCGGATTCTGCCCTGGTAAAGTTGGGCCTCCTCTTCCGCACCCTCCCCTGCTCCTCTTCATCCTCTCGCTTGTCTTGCTCATGCCTGGGGGATGGACAGGTGTTACCTTGGACTGTGCAGTCCCATACAGCTCTCCCAGACCACTGTCCCCACATCCCAACAGCATGCCACCTACCACAAAAAACTGCAATACTGATCCATGACCCATGCAGCCTCAGGTCACATTTTTATAGCGCAACGTATGTGAATTAGGGCAGGCACAACTGTAATGGGATGCAAATGCAGTGGATGTGCCGTGGAATGGCTCATGAGCTGATTTGCATAACCTGGCTGAATATCACACTGTTGCATCTCGCGCAATGGTGTTGAGTGTGCTCAGGCTTTGGCGCACCACTGTGACGTGTGCAATCGGCACCACACCACACATGCCCATGGTGCTGATGCTGACGCTAGTGGCGCTGCTGACACACTGTGTGAGGGAGGCAGTACAGGGCATGGCCACTGCTGTGCCTGTGGTGCACGTGCGCTATATTCCTAGAGAGGCACTCGTGCCATGGTGTGTCATGGGTGCTATGGCACCACAGCATGGTAGGACACTGCATGGTGACACACACACATACACTCAACTGCGCTACATGCAGGGCTTCCCAATAGCGCTGTGGCGCTCCGTGCATGGACAGACCCTTGACCCTGTGACTAACCTTTTCCCTCTAGGCACCATGTATACACATGGCTGCCCCCCTATTGTGCAGTTCAGTGCCAGCGTGATTGCGACTGGCAGCACAGTACCACGCTACCTCCGACGTGGGGCACGTGTGCTACAGGGTGCCATTTTGTGCTTGCCAGTGACAGTACCATGCTGCGCAACACAGCACCAGTGTGGACGGCGGTGCAACTGGCCAACCTGGTGGCACTAGTGGAGCCCCATGCAGGTGCCCTCTTTGGCCAGGTACCCCTCCTGAGGCCACAGACAGCAGTATGGCAGGAGGTGGCAGAGGGCCTGGAGGAGGCCATGGGGAACAGCAGGACCACTGAGCAGTGTCACCACCGCTATGGGGACCTCCAGCGGTGGGACCCTGACCACCTAGGGTGACTGCAGGTGCATGCCTGGTGGGGTGCTGTGCCATGGCCAGGTAGGTGCTCCTTCACAACACTAGTAGTATACATCTGTCCTGGTATCACGGTGGTCGGCAGGCCATGCTGCTGTGGGGGGGGGGTCCTGTACCTGTGTTGCCAGTGTTGGGGGTGCTTCATGTACACCATGCACCGCCGCATCATGGCTGGGCTGTGCGGGCATGCACACAGCAAGAGGGGTGTCTATGGTTCTGACGTGTACTGATGGTACTCTCTCCATGTTTGCACTCTAGGCCTGGAGGATCACTGTAGGGCCTGGTTGGCCCGGGAGCAAGGACAGCAAGTTGGCAATGAAGGTGTGGCCTTGCAGACAGGGCACAGTGGTGGTGCCGGGAGTCAGCAGCACCCTGCTGACCAGCACATAGGTGAGTGCCATGTTTCCCCTTACATCTGTGCATGGTGGGTTGCAGGGGTGGTGGTGGGGCATGGCCCCCTGCACATGGCCCCTACTGCCGTGCAAGTGCCACGGTGCCCTCTGCACCATCCTGTGGGTCTTCACATGTGGGGGGGTTTTGCAGGTGGGCTGTGCGTGCACTGGGTGCCTGGCTGTGCCACTCCCATCACACTGCATAGCCATGACGCCATACGGCCATGATGGTGCTGGGCAGTGCATGGGCGGTGGGGTTGTGCAGTGGTTTGCATGGTTTTGGGTGCCTGGATAGGTGGGTCATGTGTGTGCACCCACTGTGGGTGGTCATATGCCATTACAGGGGTGCAGGCCATAGCTGTATGCCATGCACATTGGGTGGGCTGCGGTGGTCTGGCCAGTCACACATACTGATTCTGCTCCATTGTCCTAGGTGGACAACATTGGACGACCTTGGAGCATCATATACAGGAGATCCTGCAGATCACCCGGGCCACACTGGAGCTGCTGCAGGGAATGGAGAGGAGTGAATGGTGGTGGCACAGAAGGTGCCACAGGGAGCACAGGAATGAGAGGGGCTGCCAGTAGAGGCTGTGGCACCCACACCTTACCCTCCTTGGACTGTACCTCACACCCCTTTGTTCCCCTCCTTGCTACTCCCTTTTCTCCCTGCCTATCTCCCCCAAGTTGTAGCCTTGTACTCCCCCCTACTTTGTATAAAGCATTGTATATAGCTCCTGTTGTTTATGTTACCTGTTCCAATATATATGCCTTTCATACTTCGACTGTGTTGGTCTCTGATTTGCAGTGGCGTCTAGTGCCTTGCTGCTGTGGTGTGTATGGCAACTGAGGGGTGGTGCTGGCCTGGCCATGGGTGTGTCTGCCAGAGATCCTCCACTGGTGTGGGTAGGGGCCATGGTCACTGTCTGGGGTATGTGTGTTGTGCCCTGTGCACTGTTGCCTGTGCGCAGTGGTCTCTGGTGCATATGCTATGTCCCAGTCACCACTGGCAGTGTGTGCCTGGCCCATGCAGCTGTGCCCCTTGCATGTCTGTGGTACGCATTGTCATGCCAACCCCACCACCGCATGCATAGCTGCCAACGTGACATTGGTGGCAGTCCATGCCAGCCACCCTTCAGACAAGGCACTCTGGCAGCTGGCGTCCTGACTCCCAGTCTATTGCACATCTGCCTACGGTGACACTGTAGGCGGTGCTGTTGTTGTCCCCCTCCATGCTGTCTATGGTGTCTGGAGTGGTGCCTGTGGTCTGGTGACTGTCACATGGGCTCCAGCTGCATGCTGGTGGAGGCCTGGTTCATGGTGCACATGGCACATGGCTGGCTCACCAGCACCATGGTGGTGTGCAGGCCATGGGTACACGGCAATATTGTACTCATGACAGCAGCATCTGTTGCCCTGCTATGTGTGGCTATTTGCAGGGTGCCCTTGGGACTGGGTGGGGGTTTGTTTGTGCCCTGTGTTGCCTCCTGTGTGGCGCATGCCTCCATGTGCCACAGTAGGCTGCTGTGCTGTCTGGTGGGGCCAGTGCTGGGACATGGTGTGTGCACGGGTGGGTGTGTGGGGTGCCGTCCTGCTGGTGGTGGTGTCCAGGGCAGGCCTTGTCACTGCGGGGTCCCTTGGGTACTGATGCCAGGTTGACCTCCTTGCTGTGCCACTGTGGGGGCCATGCAGTGGTGTCTTGTGTATGCTGTGGTGGTGTCAGTGGCTGGTGTCACCTGCCTGTGGGGGGTCAAGGTGGGGCTATCATGCATGGCACCATGGGGCACCGGGTTGCATTGTCACAGTGGTGGTGGTGGCATACCTTCAGTGCCATGCACTGTTTGGTCGTGCTTATGGGCTGGGTATCTCAGGATCACTGTACAGGGGGTGGTCAGCATTGGTGTGGTGCTGTAGCAAGGAAGGGGAGGGTCCTGGCCCTCCTTGTGTTGCAGTCACTGTTTGCTGGGGGACAGTGCTGGGGCACCTTGCCCTGCCGGTGTGGACTGCTGGCCCGTGTCTACTTTTGGATCGGTGATGGGGTACATGGGCTGGTGGTCTGTTCAGCTCACCTCTGGTTGTGCAGCTCATGGGGGGCCTTGCCCCAGGGGAGGTTGGTCTGTCTGGCCTGCTGCATGCTCCTCCACGCATGGCGCACCCATGGCTAGTGCACCCCTGCTTCCTGTCTTTGTCCCTGCGCATCCCTGGGTGTGCTACTGGGCATCAGCCCTGCTCCACTGCACATCCCTTGTTGTGCCACGGTGCATCGGGCATGATATTCAGCTGTGTTGTGCAGGCACACCTTGGCCTGCGCTTGGTTTGAATATCATGTCCTTTGTGCAATGGTGCACTGCTCTTGCATCTGCCCCCACTATTGCGCATCTTTTTGGCTCAGTCTGAATATCCCACTGCAGATATATATCAGTATTTATTGATTGTTTTGATATTGGAAAACCCCATTGTGAAGTGTTTTCCCAAATGTTTATAGTAATACAAGATTTACTAACATTTTCCCTTATAATTATATTTTGTTGTTTAAGGAAAACCCTGAAACACCACTGTGACGCAGTTCTTATAGCAACTGGCAATAGTGTAACAGAAATGGAAGAACATCTCCAAAATGACTTTAATGCTTTATGTACCTGGTTTGCAGATTCCAAATTAGTTCTTAATGGTAAAAAAATCACAGACAGTGGTATTCAGTTCAATAGTGGAGGCAGTATAGCACAGTGTGTTCAGGCTCTGAGCTGCAGATCTGGAGATCTGGGTTTGAATCCCACAGCTGCCTAGGTGCATACTGTGTGATCCTGAGCAAGTCACTTAACTTCCTTGTGTTCCCAGGTCACATCTGGAAATAAGCTTTGGCTTAGATCGCTACTCCTGGTTAAACAATGTTCCCTTTCCCTTTCCCAACAGTCACAAATAAAGTGAGAAAACAAATAGGTTCATAGTGGTAATTTGAGTTCTGGAGGCCAAGGCTTATTATGAACTCATCACCTATTATAGGTGGTATAGATATTTAGCTCTCTCCATATGGTCATCAAGACTTGTTTTAAATGTATTCATATTTTCACTATCTACTATATGTCTTGGTAAGGTATTCCATGATTGTACTACTCTCCATGTATAAAATTTGTCCTTTCTGAGTGCAATTATTATCTCCCTTTAATTTCAAGTGGTGAGTTCTTGTAATGTTGTGACCAAAATGGCCTGCTAGGCTAAAGGTTTCTATGAGGAGTTCATCTCAAATGGCCTTATAGGTGAAACAGAGCTCTCCTCTAAGTCTTCTATATTCCATGGAGTATAGAACTCATTACTTCCAATAGCTCCATATGAAGCCCGCACTATCCATTGTTTAGCTGACACAAATTAGCCACCCAGGGGGTAATGAGTTAAGCTGTTTTAGCCTGCTCTCATAATCAATATATTCCATGTGCTGAACTCATTTAGTGATTTTCCTCTGAACACCTTCTATTAATTTGTTTCCTCTAACTGTGGATGGTGCACAGAAAGGTGCACAGTAGTCCATATGAGGCCTTACTAGGCTGGTATACAGTGGGATTAAGACTTCTGGTGCCCTGCTTTTAATATTAAGATGCAGCCAACAATTCTATGGCATTTTTTAATAATGACATTGGTATGGGAATTACATTTTAAATTATTGTTTATGGTTACTCTCAGATCTGTTTCAATGTTTGTTACAGTAAGCTCAGTATTATTTATTTTCTAGCTGAAATGCTGGTTATTGCATCCAAGATGCATCACCTTACACTTTTCTCGTTAAAGTACAATTTGTAAGTTAAGGCCCATTGCTATAACTTGTTTAAGAGGCAGTATAGCGCAGTGGACTAAGGCTCTGAGCTGCAAATCTGGTGACATCTAGCAGACCAGACCTGGGTTTGAATCCCACAGCTTCCACTTGCATACTGTGTGACCCTGAGCAAGTCACTTAACCTCCTTGTGCTCCCAGGTCGCTCCTGTAAAAAAAGCTTTCAGCTTAGTGTGCTATACCTGGTTAAACAACTAAATAAAAAAGTTATCTTGAAATCGGTGTGCATCCTGCAGGTTCCTAATTTGCAGTCATCTGCTTATTTGGCTGCACATACATTTTTATCCACCTGCATTGTGGAAATGAGAACATTGAAAAGTGTTGGTCCCAAGACAGACCTCTGAAGGACTCTGCTTGTTACATAGCCCCAAGACAACAAATCTCCCCTTATTACTTCCCTTTGTTCTCTATTGGACAGCCAAGATCTGAGCCACTTGATAATGTTGTTATGATTTTCCAGCTTAGCATTGAAACAATAAATGAATAGGGTCTTAACCCAAGTAAGAGAATGTAAATATTTAGGGGTCTGGGTGGATGCAAACTTAAATTTTGAACTCATATACATTTGATGGTTAAAAACGTAGACACAAGATTAGGGGCATTCAGGAGATACCACCTTTGTCTAAACTACAGGATGAGAAAATGGTTGTAAATCAGTTACTACTCCCAATTAGGATGGGCAAAGTGATTAAATTTGCTACCCATAGTATTTCATGTATGACCCAAACTTTGGGTCATACTATGAGTAGTGAAGCGAATAACTATGTACCCAGAAGTACTGTAATGTGAAGTTCCCATTTTTGTGGGTAGTTTGTGTTACTTGGGGTACATAAAAAAACATTTATTTTGTTTACCTGGTGTCTAGTGGCCCCACCACCCTGTCATGTAGTACCCCTATACTCCGTTCCCTCTGAACTCTGACTGGAGCAGGCCACTGGCACATCCCTCCACTCGCCTCCACGGCCGGCAGCCTGTCCAACTCAGCTCAGTGAATGAGCATGTGCTTGTACAAGCACGCACTCGTTCATTGACAAGTTGCATGATTGACTCAGTCCTGCAGGGTTGTGGGGTCCACAATGCCATTCCCCCCATCCTGCCCCTCGTGAGACACCAGTGTAGCTCCTTCCCCTTCTGTACACCCCAGCAGGACCAAATAAATTAAGTACAACAGATTAAAATGGCTAAACTTAGAAAGTAAATGAAATATAAAATGGTCTTGTCTGATTCATATAATAATTCAGGCAGGTAAACCAGTATATCATATAGATAAACTGAGTAAAAGAGAAAGCAAACATAACCTACAAAATAATTCTCATAAATTTCATAACATTAAAAACTTCAAAAATAAATAATAGTTATGGAAATATGATTTTGTTCTAATATTATGACTTGACAGTGGGGAATATAAAAAAGCATGAAGATGAAATGAAATTACACCCACAACTTTTTCTTGCCAAGTTTAAAAAGACTATCACAGTGAAGTGTTTGAACAGTCAGTTATGTCTTGACCTTTTGTTACATGACCCAATTTATATCTGTGTTTAATCCATTACTATATATCTTCTGCTACATGTTTTGAACTTGTAATACACATCTATTAGCCATCAGGGTTCTGAACATTTTTAAAAACTGTTTATATAGAAAATATGTAAGATAATTGAAATTTGAACCTAAATTAAGATAGGGAAAATAGAAATATCTTGGTGTTTAATGGAAACACGAATTTACATTTAATCTGTGTGTTTTAATTGTATTATAGTATGTTTATTTATTTATTGAAATGTTTCACCAGGAAGGCATGCTGAGCAACATGTTGCTCATCTCCCGGTGCAGCCTAGGGGGTAGGGGAACATGAGGATAGTTTACAGAGATTGGGTACACAATATAAATTTACAGTAGATTACATTCAAGTAATTTGAGCAGACTGAACAGGAGTAATGAAATAGTGGGATGCTAACAGTTTTGAACTCGATAAATAAAACAACACAAAACAATATTTAGGCATACGCTAAATGACACATAACTGCATAGCTAGAAAATGGCTGAATTGGATTGTTGTAGTTTGATCTAGGGAAGTTAGTGTGGAGTAAACACAGTCAGAACAGGTTGGCTAAGGTAGAACAGGAGTGCAAGTTAACTAGAAGTGCAGTAGTGATTAGGGGTCAGCCATAGCTAGGGCTACGTAAGGGGGAGAAAGGAAGGGAAGGTGAGAGAGAGGTAGGTATGTTGGTAGACAGAGAAGCGGGGAGGTGGTGGAAGGGGATGGAACAAGGAGGCTAAGGAAGAGGTAGGAGGAGAAAGGTCTGTTGGGGTATGACCCCTCCAGTATGCTGAGAATCCTGCCTGCACAAGGCAGGGGTCAAGCACGACAGGAAGGGAGCAGGTTGTGGCAGCGAGAGGTAGAGTACAACAGGACTATGTTGTGTAGTGTAATAGTACAAGATCATCTTGAAAACAGGACTTTACCCTAATGATGTAAACATGACAACCTTTCTGTATCACCACCCTCTTCTGTCTCTCCTTCAACCAGTTTCCTACCCATCTAACTATGTCACCAGATCCTCCAGTTTCTCTACCAATCTTCTGTGTGGTGCCAAGCTGAAAGCCTTGCTAAAATGGAAATAGAGTAAATCCACAGCGTGGCCCTTATCTACTACCTTTGTTACCCAGTCAAAGTAAATTATCAAGTTGGTCTGACAAGACCCCCCTGCCACAGACCCATGCTGTTTTCTATCCTGTAGACCATTGCTCTCTAGGCAGTCCACAAGATCCTCTTTGATCAGTGACTCCATCAGTTCACCCAGTGCAGAGGTAAGGCTGACAGGTCTGCATTTCCCTGGTTGTTCCTTGCTCCCCACCACCTTGTATAGCAGGATTGCGCCTGTTACCCTGTCTCTTGGACCTTCCTGTTTCTGAACTGAGCTACTAAATAGTAGGCAAGACTGAAGTGCACACAAACAAGAACTGACACAGACATAAAGTTCTAGACTAAATTTACTGTGCCTATAACACAATGCAGGGACAGACAATTGAGCTCACTGTGCAGGTACCCCGGCAATTCGCTCACCAGAGCTTTGTCCTGTGAAACTAGTGAGCTCAACTGTCTGTACCTGTATAGTGTTATAAGCATAATAAATTCTGCCTAGCACTTTATGTCTGTAACCCCTCCCTTTGTCCTCAACTTCTGTCTAGGGGTCCTGAAGTTATGGGGGGAGGGCACAGACCTAAAATCTTCCTGCAACCCTTCACGTAAATTGAGGAGATAAAAAGGCCTTACCTGGCAGATGTCTTCACTCATAGGCCTGGTCTTACCTTTGAGCTGAATCTCAGAGCCAACAGCATTCCACTGGCCTTGGGATGGGGGGCGAGGCTGGTACTTTACTCAAAAGACAAGAATAAAAGTTATGCAGATGGATTAGTTCATTGACCACACGACACAGGCAGAATCACTAAACTGTAAAAACCTCTATTTTGGGCGTGAAATGACTGCATGCAAAAAGAATAATTTAATTGGAGCAGCTCCATGGGGCCGAGAGATTAGGCAATGAGCACAAACAACATCTTGAGAGCATGCAAAATGGCCACAGCTACCTAGATTTTCTTTTAGGCCTGAAGCATACACCACTCTGGCACCACACTGTAATTTTCTTTAGGCAGAGATTGTATCTACCTTCCAGACTCACTTTCCCTTCCACTGTACCTTGTATCTTCCTAACTGGGGAGAGAATGCCTTACTTCTCCCTGCCAGCTGAGCCATAAATGGAATCCAGGGTGAATGTAGCCTAAAGCCTCTGTTGCTGCTCCCAAACCAGTTACACACTCATCCACAGAGCCAAACGGTGCCAAAATTCCTCTTTTCCCCTCAGCCCACCCAGAACTGAAACAGGGTCTGCAGTGATGGCTCCCTCCTTTCCAAAATACTGGTTCCTGGAGCCATGTCCCTTAACGGGTTTAATGGGCCTGCCCCAGACATGGGCATGGCAGGCCCCAAGTTGAATCCCAGGATGTGGCCCCCTTCCTGGCATCACCTCCCTGGCAGCTTGCCACCTGTAAAAAGCCCACTGCAACTGCCACCTCTGGTGGACCCAGCTGCAGTCCTGCCACCACTGCAACAGCTTTGTTTGCCAGGATGCCTCATACATGAATTTGGTTACTGGGACCACTGCACCTTGGAGGGATTCCAACCTTTTTTTTCCTGTCCTCCTCTCCCAGCCTTCCTCTTCTTCCAGTAGCTGATGAAAATTACTACCCCAACCCTCATGGCCGCCAAGCTCCTGTCAACCCTCCCTCGGAGACCTCCCCACATCACACCAATGCTGTCAGCCAACTCCTTTGGGCCAGAGGGGGGTACCCCCTAGCCACCTTGCCCTCCTCAATACCACCGTCTCCCATCTCTCTCTCCTACCCAGGGCAAATCCAAGGCTTAAATAATAGCAAACCCTGCCACCTGGTGGCAGTAAATAGGAAACGCTGCCTAGCTGACTAAGAACAGGAACCCTACCAAAAAAGGAGGGGAGGACCTAATCTAGGCTAGGATAGTAAGCCCACCCTGTGAGGGAGGGAGGGCTTACATGTCTATGTCAGTTCTCATCTGTATGCACCACAGTCTTGTCTAGTGTTGTAGCCAAGTGAGAGTGGCTGCCCTCTGTGGTGGTACCAATATACCTGTCCCAATAGTGCTAGTCATTCTTGCAGTGTGTGAGCTACTAAACAGCCTACTAGTCATTCAGCCTATTCTGCAGTAAATTCCTTGATCACCCTTTGGTGCATCCCACCCATCCCTAGGGTTTTATCTACCTTTAGCTCTTCAAGCCCCTTCTGGACCCTTTCTCTGGTAAATACTGGCTGCCTCATTTCAGGAATGCTCAGGAATGCTCCTGGCAGCCACTTTTACCATTTTCAGGCATGCGCCCACTGTATTCCCTTGTGCAGACAGTGTAGAAGTTTTAGTTAAGGATGGCTGGTTGCCTTTTGTTTATCTTCTTCTAGTACTCTCCCCAATGTGTAGCCTAACAATACTTCTTCCTGCTCATTTTTTCCCATAACATATCTGAAGAATTATTTTTCCCCATCCTTGACCCCTTTCACAATACACAGCTCCATATCTGCCTTTGCATCTCTGACCATCCTCTTAGCATCCTTAGTTTTTGTTAGCACTCTTCCCCACTCCTTCTCCTCCCCTTGCTTTTCATTGTACCTGGTGATAACCTTTTTCCTGGCTCTCACTGCTTCTCAGACCACTTCTGAGAAACATATTGGTCTCTTGTACCTGTTTCATGTTGTAACAGTTCACTTGAATGAATTTGTTGCCTTGAAAATGGCCCCCTTGATTTCTCCTCTACACCACCAGTGCTGTCCACTCTGGGCAATTTGTCTAGGACTTGCTCCATCTCTTTTTGAAACCTTGGACTTCAGTTTTTGATAAGGGCATTCTGGTCATGAGTGTCAGCCTGAACCAAATGGAGTTATGGTTGCTGGCTCCCCTACCATCACTCCACTCACCATCTCTGAGTTAGTGAACACCAAATCGAGAATATTTGCCTGTCTAATGGGTTCCTTAACCAGCTGCATCTACAGACAGTCTTGCAGTGTATCCAACAGGGCCTGACTTCTAGTGCACCTTATCCTAGAGTGTGGGTATTGAGACACAGACACCACGTTTAAAGTGTAAAACACACTGGCAGTGCAGTATTTATTATGAACATAAGCAAAAATAAGAACAGAAAATAAAATGAAAATCATAGAACAGAACCAACTGCAGAGTGAATATTAACAGCAGCAATTCCACAATCATCTAGCAGAGGTCTTCTTGTCACAGCATCACAGGTCAAACTGACACTACTTAGCTTCCAGGGATGCCTTTTATAGGGATCTCTGGTCACCTGATCCACCCCATATCTAATACAAATTAATATAAAACTATACTGATACATAGTCTGGTGAATCTGGTGGACAGGGAAAACATCAACATTCTTATATATTTACAAGAAAATGAACATAAAGTATGTTAATATACTGTATCTTAAAGAAATCAGTTTTGACACTTAATAATCAAACATAAGGGTTCATAACTCCACCCATGTTAAAGAGATTGACAGGTGGCATCCTATAATACAGCCTCTGGTTGGGGCTGCTGACTCCTATAGAGGCACCCAGAACACAGAGGTAGAAGGTAGAATACAAGCACCCTTATCTACTCTTGGTTACTTGCTCTTTGGTTTCTCTGCATTTATTCAATGAAACTTGCATTAAACATTATAATTCAAAGGCAAAAAAGTATCTAGCAATTTCCTTTAATATGGCACTGTTTTGTTTCTATTTTTATTCAACACAATAACAGTAAAAAATAAGCTGAAAAATAACAGCAAGGAAGTGCTGTAATGCTAAAGGGTGCAACAGGCAGGGCTTCTGTAAGGCTGCACACTGTTTACATACTTATTTCTGTCTCCCTGTCCTCCCAAAGAAAGAATCAGTGTTTTATTTCTTTTATGTTCCAATCAGAGGGGAGAGAGAGAAATGTAAAAGAGTAACTGCATGCCTGTGGTTTCAAGTTCTGGCTTTTGATATTTTGCAAGTTGCAAGTTGTGGCAAGAAAGCTCTGCTCCCTCAAGTCACAGAGCGCAGTCTGAACACTTTTCTTCCACAGCAAGAACTTGTCATTGGGAGCCGGGACATATCTCAGAAGGCACTGAGCTCCCTCAGGGGGGAGCGCAAGCGATAGTTTTTTAATTTTTGCTCTTTCTAAACAGTGATCAGCTGTTAAGGGACTTCCGAGGGCTCAGAGCTATAAATAGCGCTCTGCTTCTGAAACCATCTCCTTTGGAGCTTAAACACTGCATAAGTGTAAACCTCTACCACCTTGTGAAACTGTGCATTGCTGCTTAAAACTTTTACATATCTGGAGCCCTGCAGTTGTTAGATAGCAGGCAGAGGAGCTTTGTGGTGCATGTTAGCTAAAGCTGAGAACCACAAACCTCGGGGAAGACCTTTGCTTTTAAACTAATTTTGACACTGTATACTTTTTGCTCTTTCTAAACAACGATCAGCTGTTAAGGAATTTCTGGGGGCTCAGAGCTATAAATAGTGCTCTGCTGCGAGTAGGGTGAGCATGAGCAGGGACAGCGCATGGCAACACACACTAAGATGTGCGCAAAGACACGCACGTCGGCGCGTGTTTAGCGTGTTTGGTGGTGTTGGTGGTGTTATAAGCTGAGAAGCAACTTGTTTATATATACACTTTGTTTAATTTAGAGATTAAAGTACTATGGATGCTTTAATAGCAACAAATAACAGCTCACAATTAAGGAGTGACTATCCCACTATTATGACCTTGGATGGAGAACTTGGGATAATATATAAAACATGTAATATGTATCTCTTGTTGAAAACAAAAACTACACCAACAAATGATTATATATGTGGAAAATGTATTGACAATAAATGATTATTAGAGGATGTTGAAATGTTTTCAGATAGATTAAAACAGCTTGAGAAGAGTCAATTGACCATGAGTGAACGTTTTGAAGCACTACACACCCCCTCCCCCGATACTACAGGCAATACGATATCCTTTAATTCATCAATATGTCCAGTGATGAATACAATCCTAAATAAAGATGCATGTAGTAATAAAGATACAGAAAATGATTAATTAACAATGAATAATGAGACTATGAATGCAAATTTGCAAAATAAAAAACTAATTAGAGAGGATGACTCTGAATGGACATTGAAATCCAGCACAAGAGCATGTAAAAAAGTGCGAAGAGCTGATCAATTTTGTTTACCAACTCAAAATTCTTTTTCAACACTCTCTAATTTATCAGATAAAAGCTGCCTAATTACAAACAACCTAGATTGCTTAGGAAATCAAATACAAACAAGGGACAGTGACAGCTTTAATAATATGCTCATTGATTTACAACCACCTATTAGTAAAACAACATGTAATTCTTTAAACTCTAAATGTGGGCATAAGCTGGGACAAACAAACACTGATACTTCAACAGTAGTAAATAAAAAAACTTTATATGAATCAAAAAGTAGCTGTATTTTATCAAGAAATGAGTGCTCAGGATCCCTAATTACAGATCATCATGTACCCGACCCTGCTTCCACTTTAACTAGGAATTTAGTTACATCTATGGATACCGCTGAATCAAATTTTTGGGACTTGCCATGTCAAGTTTATGTATTAGAAGACTCTATTATTAAGCATTTAGATAGGGCAATCTGCAATCCAGATAAGGCCACAAGAACATGCTCCAGTTTTAGAGGAGCAAAGATTGCTGACATTATAAATATGGTCAATGATATACTAATGGATGCAGGAAGTAACCCCTTGGTTATTAACCATGTAGGCACAAATAATATAAATCAAAATAATTTCCTACAGATTAAAAAAGATTTTGTGGCTTTAAACAATTTACTTGTAGAGCGAGGATGCACCACATGCTTTTCAGAAATTTTGCCAGTACCAAGGACAACAGATAATAAAATTTGTAAAATTAAAGAAATCAATGAATGGCTGAGGAAGTGGTGTTATGGACAGGGAATATATTGCATTCCACACTGGGAAAACTTTGATGGTAGGGAATCCCTCTTCAGTTGGGATGGATTGCACCTCAGCAGGAGGGGAAGTGTCTTACTGGGTAAAACATTGAGTACCGACATTAACAATCATTTAAACTAAATAACATGGGGGAGAATTGGACTATTCCAAATTCTCTTGATGGAGAAAAGAATATTGGAACTGACGCAGTGTTTAATTTTCTATCCTTTAACTCAAGATCTTTAAATTCCTTAAAAATGGCCGAACTTTCAATAAAATGCATCCAATTAGATTTAAGTATCATTGCCGTTACCGAAACCTGGTGAGATCAGTCTTCTATACGTATGCAAGATATTCCAGGTTATAACCTTTTTCATAAAGACAGACTAGATAGTAAAGGTGGTGGAGTTTGTCTTTTTGTTAAAGATGATATTTCTGCATATGAAATCACTACAAATAGTATGGCAGAATCAATATGGATTTCTATCCAACCTATTGACCTTCCCAAAATTAATATAGGAGTGTGTTATAGACCACCATCAGCAGATATTCAATATACAACTGAATTACTGAGCTTAATATTGGAATTCTCTCAAAAAAATGACACTTCAATTTTTGGGGACTTCAACATGCCCGGTATAAATTGAAAATTAAATACAAGTAATACTAACCATGAAAGGTTGTTTATGAATACAATCACTGACCTAGGTTTGGACCAAATGGTAAATGAGTCTACACGAGGTAATAATATACTGGATCTAGTAATTGTTAACAAAGATTTTAATATTTCTGAGACTCAAATTATGTCACCAATTGGCAATAGCGATCATAATTCTATATTTGTTAGTTTACAATTACAAACACTTAAAATTAAAAACAACTTTCAACGTAGGAATTACAATAAAGCTAACTTTACTATGATAAACCAGGAATTATCACATATTGATCGGTCCAAATTATTTAAAAACAAAGGAGTAAACAAAATATATACATGTCTTATAAATATTATTCATGAACTACAGGATAAATATATTCCCCTATTGTCAAATTGCAATAAAAAAGGTAAAATACCTGTCTGGTTCAACAATACTATTAAAAAACAAATTAAAACTAAAGAATATTTATTAAAAAAATTAAAGACAAATTCTAACACATTATTTAGAGACAAATAAAGAACTGCTCTGGCAACATTAAAAAAATCAATCAAAGCTGCAAAATTAAAATTTGAATTTAAATCAGCACACTCAAAAAACAACCTGAAATCCTTATTTTCTTATATGAATGGAAACAGAGTCAATAATAGACATATAGGACCACTCTGTAATGATGGAATCACTATAAATACAAACAAAGATATGGCAGATCACTTCAATAAGTACTTTTGTTCAGTCTTTAATAAATCAGGAAATTCTGGAATCAATACTAATAGTAATGATTCCTGGATTCTGTTATTTGAACTAAAAGAAATTAAAAATTCACTATCCAAATTTAAAAGATCAACTAGTTCTGGACCGGACAATATTAATGCTATATTTCTTTTGGAAACACTGGATTCAATCATTATTCCTTTACAAATATTATTTAATAAATCTTTATTGGATTGTAAGATACCTGAAGTATGGTGTACTGCTTTGGTTACACCAATTTATAAAAAAGGGCCAAAATCTGATGTTCAAAACTATCGTCCAATTAGTCTAACCTCTATTTTGGGGAAAACGATGGAACAATTAATTAAAGATAGGTTGGAAAACGAATTGGAAAAATTGAACATTCAGGATTTATCTCAGCATGGATTCAAAGCCAGTTTCTCATGTACAACAAATCTCATATCATTCTACCAACATGTTGCTAAATTATTGGATAGCAAAGTAGCTACTGATGTAGTGCTACTAGATTTTAGTAAAGCATTTGATCATATATCACATTCCTTACTAATAAATAAATTACATAATTTTAAAATTCTACTTTGTTTAGTAAACTGGATATCTGAATGGCTGTATAATCATACTCAATCAGTTTAAATAAATGGAGCTCTTTCAACATGTGGAGCAGTTACAAGTGGGGTTCCACAGGGTTCCGTTTTCGGTCCGATTTTGTTCAACTTTTTCATTCATGATATGGTAACAGAATCTAAAAATTACTTATCCGAGTTTGCTGATGATACTAAACTGGGTGGAAGAGTTGATACCATAGAAAAATTTAAAATTCTAGAACAAGACTTGTATACAATTGAACAATGGGCTAAAAAAAATTGAATGTTATTTAACATCAACAAATGCAAGATCTTGCATTTTGGTAAAAATAATAAATTACACAACTACTATTTAAATAACCAGTTATTGGAATCATCCAGCTGTGAAAGATACTTGGGTATATAAATAAATAATAAACTGACATCAGATGACCATTGTAGTAAAGCAGTTAGATCCGCTAATATTGTAATAAGACAAATTAAAAAAACTTTCATTAGTAAATCAGAACATAATTTGATCCCACGATATAGAGCATATGTCAGACCACACCTGGAATATGGTTCTCCTTATGGAGTCCTTATACAAAAATGACATAAATCGCTTGGAACAGATACAAAGAAGATTGACTAAATATATTCCAAGATTAAAAAATAAGTGTTATGAGACCAGGTTACAACAAACTGGTCTCTACCCCTTAATATTAAGAAGAGAAAGGGGAGATTTACTTCTAATGTATAAATTGGTTCACAATCCTAAGTTATTTAATATATATGGATTGGAATTTGCAGAAAAAAGAATTGTAGGAAGATTACACTCTAATCAACTAAAAGTAGAATGGGCCAATATCAAAAAATATGATAACTTTTTCAATATAAGGGCAGCAAAATCTTGGAATTCTTTACCACCCACAGTTGTAGATTCAGCTAACTTTGAGATTTTCAAAACTAGACTTGATCTCTGGTTATTGGCCTAATAATAATAATAATATTTAACCAAATGTCCCACCATTGAGGGAGGACAATCTAGATGGGCCTTGAGCCTTCTTTTGTCCTACTTTATCCAGTAAATCCAGTAAAATAGTGCCATACCTACCTGCATTTTTCCCCAGGTACCGTCAGACAGTTAAGTCTGAACTGCAGAGTGAGTGAGTTCTAGATGGGACGCCATGCCGGGCACCGAATTAGGGTCTTAGCTCACAACAGACGATCACTCAGCAAAAATCACAAGCTCCGAAGCACACATATGGTGCAACATTACAGGAGCACATCTGGTTTTTTACATTATAAGGCACAACAAGTACCTTTTTAGTTTGCAGGCATTCTGGGTGGGAAGGAAGGAAAACATGGAGGGGAAGTATAGGGGGAAGATACTTCACTGGGTGGCTGAGCCACTGAAGTTGAAAAGGAAATAAAGTATAGATTTAAAGAAACGGGTGCTATTGTAGTAGACTTTAATAAGATGGAAAGGAGAATGCCCAGGAGTGCCTGATAAGGAAGGGGGGGGGGCACCAACACTTTCACACACCTGAACACTGGAATGTCCCAGTTAATATCCAGAAGGTTCAGATCACCTATCATCACCACTTCCCCCTTCTTCACTCCCATTGCGAGCTCTTCCCTGAGCTCCCTGTTTTTCTCTTCCCCTTGTCCAGTTGGTCTATAGATTATGTCCACCTGTATTTTCTTGCCTGAAGGCATTGTGAAGTGAATCCACAGCAACCCTGGTTCCCCTTTGCTTCCCCTGATGTGTCCATCCTCCACAGCTTCTGCTCTCCCTGACATATAGGGTTATGCCCATGTTTGCCTTTCCCTCTATCCTGTCTAAATACAGTATTGTCTAACCTGGGACTGACAAGTCCCAATTAATATTTTCCATGGCCCAAATGTCTGCAATAGCTATGTGGTCTGACTCAACATCTACCACCAATGCCTGGAGCTTGCTGATTTTATTATCCAGACTCCTGGCATTAAGGCAGACCTGTTTCAACTAGCTCTGGATCCCCTTCTGTTTTGTGATCCTACACTTGCATTTCTTCCCATTCTCCTTACCTTATTTTTCCTATTGCTTGCCGACCCCGGAAGCCTTCCCCACATTGCCTTTTCTACAACTCCTTTTTGAACCTTAACCTCATTTTTACCCACCTTACTGTTACCAGTACCTAGTGAAGATTGAGCATTAACTAGGTTTCCTTCCCTCACTCCCTATACTGTGGCTTTCCCAGCCTCAGTGTCCACCATAGTCAGTTTAACCATTGAACGTAGACATCAAACTTCTGCCCCAGCATGCTGGTCCCCTCTCTTATCAGATGAAGGCTGTCACCTTTGAAAGGACTCCTGTCCCAAAGCCCTCAGAATCCTCCACAAAGTGGTACACTTTTTCCTGACACCATCCCTTTAACCACCCATTTAATTCCTCTACCTGTTCCCTCCTTACTTTATCTTTCCGTCCACACTACTCTACATAGGGAGGACCTCAGAAAAGATCAGGGAGGCTGAGAGTGCCTGCAATCTGTCCCCCAGCCTCCCTGTGATCCACTTCACTTGCTCCACAGGCTAGTTCACCAGATTGTTGGTACCCAAGTGCACCAGCACCCCCAGCTCTCCCACCCTTCTCTGCTATCCTCCCTATTCTCCTGTATCCCAGACAGCTGATGCCCCTGGAAGGCAGCTGACCATCCCTCACCTTTCCTCTCCCCACTATTCCTCTCTACTCCCCTGATCATAAAATCACCAATCACTAAGACCCTCTTCGCTTTCTCCTTCTTACTCTCACCTTGAGTGCCACCAGGTTGTCACACCCATTTTCTCCAACTGATCCAGAGTCCCTCCTGGTAGCCCATCATGCCTCGAGAAAGAGCTCAATTTTGGTGTGAAACATTGGCAGACCAGTAGGGTAAGTGCTGTTGATAAACTTTTAATAATATACAGTCATTATTAGCCCTGCCAAGATATTGGTACTTTTTCTCGGTGTGGATAATGTGTAAACCTAGGGTTTTTTGTTTATACGGCTTCCATGTCTCATGCTGGCAGCTTGGTTTTGTACTTGATTGCAGCCTTTTGTCTCTTTGGATGGTTATCACCTATTCATGTTAACTGGACTCTAATCTTTCATGTAAAAAGAAACTTTAGTTTTGAAGCTAACAGATCAAAATTTATAGTTTTTGAAATGTGCTTTTTTTTAAACATTGTCTTTATTGTATATCAGATACATGTTACATTTCTACTGTATATTGCTGGTATTACAGTCATAACATCTGATTGGTATACAGTTATTGTTGCAACAAAGTACAAACAAGTCTAATAATCAACTTTTATAATGATTAAAAAAAAACATTGTTTCATTTTCCCAAGGTTATAGCTCTCACTGTCAAACCTGGTTTATGGGAAAATGTATGATGTCTTAATAAGACCTGAAACCGTTTAACAAAAAAAAAAAATAGAAAATAGCAATAAAATTACAGACATAGAAGAAAAGAAAATAAGCAGATTTACATTATCTTCTACCAAAACTGATTAAAGTTGTGGAATCTAATGAGAACAAAGAAGGAAAACGTATATAGTCCTGTCTTATGTACCCGCCTGTCCCTGTAGGTGATGATGCCATGGGGACCATATTTGAGCAAAGTTATTACTCTGTAATCTCAACACACTGGTGACTTGTTCCGTAGCCTCTAGCTGGTTCATTCTTAGTACCCAGTCCATCACCGTGGGAGGGTGTGGGGACAGTCATCTCAAGGTTATGCATTTAAGTACTGTAACTCGCATCATTTGGGCCAATTTAGTAGATTGTCTAGGTCCGAAAAGCAAGGTCGGAAGGCCCAATAACAGGTCCAAACCCATAAAGGGAGTTTGTAAACCAGTAATGTTTTGGATCTGTGTGTGGACTCCTTTCCAAAATAAAGACATCTTAGGGCAGGCCCAAAATATATGTGACTGTGTTCCTACATTTCCGCATCCCCTCCAGCATATATCCGATTGAGCATTTCCAAAATGTTTTACTATTGTGGGAGTAAGGAAAAATCTTATTACAATTTTCCAATTAAACTCTTGCCAGGTTGGGGGGCTAGTCACTGACCATCCTCTGTTAATTCTTCTGTCTCAGAGTGATTGTGATATTGGGACTAATAGTTATTTTTCCCATTTTATTTTCACTTGTTCTAAACCTGACGGGTTAATATTAAGTAGGATTTTACATAGTTGTGAAAGGGGGTGACTGTTGTCCTTAATTTTAGTACAATAATAAAAAAGTTTTCAAGTTTTGTTCTGTCCCTGATTAACATTTGTAACCTGTCTGCCGTTTGTATATAATGGCGGATTTGGAGATATCTGAAGTGATCTTCTCCACGGAGCTGAAACCTGTCCTTCAGCAGTGTAAATGACATACAATTTCCCTTCTCTATGCAGTGTGCGAATGTTAATATTCAATGGGCTGCCCAAAATTGGAACCCTGTATCTAATCTAGGTGGGGTGAAAGAAGGTTTGTATTTGATCAAGGACAGAGGGCCGGGCCCCTCCGGAGTATGGGTAAGATTTCTTAGTTTTCTCAGGATAGATAGGGAGTGAGTAATCCAAGGATTCTTTAAGGAGCCTACCAGGTCTGTTGGTATATTATTAGTCGGGAGGGCCCAAAGTGCCCATCCTTTAAGGGTGTTTTCCTCTAGTAAATACCACCCTGAGTCTACTCTACATTTAGCCCAGGTACACAACTGTGTTCCTCTAGCCACCATATAGTAAAGATAAAAATTTGGGAGGGCCAGTCCACCTCCCTCGTGAGGGGACTGTAGGATACTTCTGGCTACTCTGGGGCATTTATTGTTCCAAAGGAACTTTTGTGTCAGTTTGTGTAATGCCATCCAAAATTCTCTGCGAGGTTGTAAAGGGAGGGTTTGAAAGAGAAAAAAGGAGCCTGGGTAGGACATTCATCTTTAGGGTTTGTGATCTACCATATAGTGTCAAGGGAAGTAACTGTCATCTGGCCACATCGGCTTGAAGGTTTTGGAATAACTTTAGGTAATTGTTTTTGTGAAGTTGGGTTAAGTCCACAGAGACATTAATTCCAAGGTATCTGATTGTATTTTTATAGACCCATGCAAAAGGGAAGGTCAGCTTAATTCTCGGGAAAGGGATCCACTTAGGATAAGAGCTTCGGATTTGGTAAGGTTTATTTTGTAACCCGCCAGCTTGCCATAACTATCTAATGTTCTGAGAAGAGCGGGGACCGATGTCTCCGGTTCTGAAATAAAAAATAAGGAGTTGTCTGCGTATAATACAATGTTTGGATATGGCTTTCCACCTCTACTCCCTTAATGAATGAGTTTGTTCTGATTGCTGTTGCTAATGGCTCAAGAGATAGAGCATATAGAAGTGGAGAAAGTGGGCAGCCCTGCCTTGTACCTCTTTCAAGGGGTATTCTATCCGAGAGATGTCCATTTACCTTTATTCTGGCCTCCAGGGCATGGTAGAGGGCTTCGATAGTGGATAGAAATTTAGTTCCTAGGCCAAATTTCTTCAGAGTTTCCACTAGAAATATCCAGTTGACCCTGTCAAAGGCTTTTTCAGTATCCATGCTGATAGCCAGTTGAAATTGTCTGGTGGTCTTCTGAGCTGAAATGACATTTAACAATCAATGTATATTATCTTGGATGTATCAGCCAGATATGAAACCGGTTTGGTCCTTATCAAGTAAGGGGTGTATTACTTTTTGCAAGCGGTCTGCCAGGATCCCTGTAAAGACCTTCAAGTCTACTGGTAATAAGGAGATGGGTCGGTAGGATTTGCAGTTCTCTGGATTTTTATCCAGTTTAAGAATGACTGAGATCTGGGCCTGGTTCCAAGACGCAGGCACCGTCCCCCCACAGCAGCTCATTAAAATCATCTGTGAGTGTCAAGAGTAAGGAGTCAGAGCAGGTGTTATAAAATTCAGCTACATAGCCATCTAATCCAGGGGCTTTCCCATTTTTTAGTTGTTTAATTTTTTGTTTGATTTCCATCTTAGAAATGGGTGTCTCCAATTCTAATCTCTGCACTTCTGTTAATTTGAGGAGAGTTAGTTTGTCTAAAAAAGTGAGAATTTTTTCTTGATGGTCAGGACCTCTTTCAGCCCGATAAAGGGTTGTGTAATACTTTTGAAACTGACCCAAAATAAGGTGTGGGGACGAGATGGGAGCAACACCTTCTGTAGTTTGTAACCACAACACTGCCCGAGAGGTTTTCTCCTTGTGAAGCTGCCATGCCAAAAGTTTTCCTGCCCTATTGCCCTGTTCATAGTATTTTTGTTTTGCATAGTGAAGCTGTCCTTCAACTTGCATATTCAGGATTTTGTTTAGTTTAGTTTTCAGCTGGTCTAGTTCTATTTTAGTGGCTTGGTCAAGGTTCTTCTGGTGGTATGCCTCTAGTTGGGAGATTTTGTTTTCTAAATACAGTCTTTCTTTGATTTTGTTTTTTTTATGCCAAAAAACAAATTTAATAATGATTCCTCTTAGGTAGCTTTTAAGAGCGTCCCATCTGACTCCTGCCCCCGTATCATCTGCAGGGTTAAAAGTTAAAAAGCTTTCTGTAGATTTTTGAATCAACCCTTTGAAATCCGTATGATTCAGCAAACTGACATTGAGGCACCATGTGGTCTCAGAAAGCCTGGGAGACAGCACTGCCTCTAGTGAAATCGGGGCATGGTCTGATAAAAAGATATTTCCTATACCGGTCTTACTGAGATATTGCAGAGTGTTGGTTGATATAAAAAAAAAATCTGTTCTCAAGTACATTTTATATTTAGGTGAGCAGTATGTGTAATCTCTTTTGTTAGACCTTAAAAATCTCCAGGGATCTATCAAAGATAATTCTAAAGACAGTCTGGAGAGCATCTTGCTCGCTCAGGCTGGTCCCACAGATTTGGAACCCACTCTATCAAGATGAAGATCCAGTACTGAGTTAAAGTCTCCCCCTATAAATATTAAACTATGAGGATATATGACAGAGTTGGAAATTACTTTATTCAAATAAGATGATCTGTCATTTACTTCATTAGGGGCAT
This sequence comes from Neoceratodus forsteri, assembly GCA_016271365.2. NCBI lineage: Eukaryota > Metazoa > Chordata > Ceratodontiformes > Ceratodontidae > Neoceratodus > Neoceratodus forsteri. The sequence continues at coordinate 1,785,038,057 of CM057449.1, forward strand.
ACAGATTCAAGAGGGTACACTTCTGACCTCTATATTCCCCCCTGGATTCTCACATATCTACCTTCTGGGTCTGAATCTACCTGTGTGACCTTAAGCGGAACATCTCTTTTTATTAGAATAGCCACACCCCTTCAGCTGAGTTGTTGTTTGTATTCAGCTGCATACACCTCCCCCACCCAACTCCTACATAACTTCCTATGCTCCTCCGCCGTTAAATGTTTCTTGCAGAACTGCTACCATGGCTTGTTGTCTATGCAGGCCCTGTAAAATTCTCAATCTCTTAACAGGACTGTTTATCCCTCTTACACTCCATGAAATTCTTTCAAAATCTGCCATAACAGTGATATGAGGATCTCTTGGACTATCTGAGGATTTCTGGTAGCCTGTATAAACAATTGGAACCACTGAACATCCAAACAAACTCTCATAAACCCATAATAACTATTTACAATTCGCCATCTAAATGGCAGGTCAAGCATCTGAAATGCTTCAAGGTGTCTATATCCCCTGTTCCACACCTCTGGGAACATCTATGAGGTGTGGTAAAAGACTATATCTTTAGTCTCCTCGCCAAAACAGGTCCACCAAAAATGTGGAGTGTCTCGGCTGGATAGTCTCAGGTTGCCTTGGGAAATATGGTGGGCCATTAGCCAAGGGTCTACTCTAATAATGTGATAATCTGGTTGTGAGGTGTGGGGGGGGGCCACCCCTTAAGTACTCCCCCCACCGATAGAGGTGGGGCCTCACCGAGCAGGGGGTAGCCCTGGAAGAACTAAGCATCCTCCGTGCTGATAATTTATATAAGAGCACCCATTTCTGCCCAAGAACACCCCATTGGAGTCATGAATGGGGGCCATGCATCCATTCTCACCATAAGGTCTCCCTCTGCCTCCCCTTCCGGCATCCCCTTTCAGTCAGACCTTTCAAGACACCAGGCAGCTCATATCAGTGCCTTATTCCAAGTGAGGCACTGACCATTCCAGGGGCCAGCCCGCTGAGCTTTCTCGAGTTGTACTGTAACCTCTTGTCTTATAAGACAATAAGAGATTTGGCTTTATAAATGCATCAGCAGTGCATCATGAGGCATCCTTCAGTGCCCCCAATCCTCCCCCTGTAGAAGTTTATAATATTCTTCGTGTTTCAGCTCGAAATCAAAAGACAGAGCACAAGAGTTACACTATGTGGTTCTTAAAATGGCAAGGTCCCCTCGCAGTCACTACCTCCCCTTTTCTGTCTTTCAGATGGGTCCTTCAGGGGAGCCTAAGTCAGGGAAGCAGTGAAAGGGTCAGGCCCCACAGCAGAACAGTACCATGTTGTCCCTCCACACACTTTCTCCACGGCATGGGGCATCTAGGAAGGGTAACTCCTGTTGAACCATTTCAAATAGGGTGCTCTGTCCTGCCCAAGGCCCCCCCTCTGAGAGGGCAAAGGAAGCCCTCCACCCCAGCGGCCCTCTCCCCCCCCAGCTATCCACTGGATCCTGCTCTGTCCAGTAAAGTTAAGTTACATTTTTTCCATTAACCTGTGAAAGAATAGATGGACCAAATATCGTTATAACAACTATTCTATCTGAAATCCTGTTATCAACAACATTTTGAAAAGCAAAGTCTAAATTTAGAATGCAAAGTCTAAATTGTAGCATTTTGGGCCTTCTGTGATGCTAATGTGCCCCTATTAATTGAGAGTAAAGTGCCTCGTGTTATTCACCAAAATGAAGGCTTAAAATAATTAGTCTCCCTCTAGTGACTGAAACTAGACAGAAAAGAGAAGTACTGCGGTTTAATAAATGAAGTACTCGACCCGATTCAATTATAGCTTCTTCCAAGATTGTGTCTGCCAGAGGGACTGTGTGTGATTGAGGACCTTGTAGGATCTGAGAATTGTCCCACACTGTTTTGGAGCCCTCTGGATGCAGCGCGCATGTGTTTTTGTTCCCCTTCACTTGCCAGGCTTTTCTTAAGATGGATCTATTGGTGGTCTCAGCGCCATCTTCTGGAATAATCACACCATGTTTCTTGGCCCAGGCGACCGCTTCTGCTACCTTCTGGAATCTTTGCCAACCATCTGAGGTATGAATTTTAATTCTGGCTGGGTATTCAAGTTGGGCTTGGTGTGCAGCTTGTCGTATGAACTTGACCACGCTGTATGCCTTCTGCCTCCGAGCTAGAGTTTGTGGGGCGTAGTCTTGGTCAAAGAAGAGGCAAACATATCCAAAGAAAACTTGTTTGTTAGCCCAGGCTGATTGAAGTAACTCTTCCTTGACCCTGTAATCAATAAATGCCATGATCACTGAATGAGGTCTAACTTTCAGATCCTTAGGTTTAGCTGTTAACGATCGGTGGGCACGGATTATACCCAGGTCTCTCTCTTTATCCAGGTTTAGGATTTCTTTTAAAAAGCTGTCCATAAACGAAGTCATGGTACCTGATTCCGTGCCTTCTGGTAAACCGTGCAGGCGTAAGTTATTCCACCTACTGAGGTTTTCAAGATCCTCCAGTTGTTGTTGCAGGGTAAACTCTCTGTTGTGGAGATCCTTTAATGCTGCATTATGAATATCTGTGAGTGCCGTATATTCCGACAGTGTGTCTTCCATCCGATCGGTCCGTTCTGTTAAATCTGTTAAGCATTTTCTGTCCTCCATAGCTTTTTGTTCTAGTCGGGTCAAGGTTTCATTTATCTATTGTAAAGTGCTACAGAGGGTTTTGGAGGTGATTGTGAAATTCTCTTCAGTTGTAATTTGTGTCACTGGGGTTTGCGATATAAGGTTGGCAATTTCTGCACAGAGCGTGGTTTATTGCTGTAGGCCTTGAGATGAGAATTTCAGTTTTGGTTGTGCTCCGTGCGATCCATCCTTATTTTTTATTTTAGGAGACATGTTGTTTGATTGAGTTGCTCGTTTTTGTAACAGGGTGTCAGCGATGTCGAGCTGGATTCTGGTGGATTAGTTGTCAGTGAGTCAAGAACCGGAAGTCCTGAAATGTGCTTTTGAGCATTTTAAATTCATAATTACTAGTCATTATTTTTTTCTATAGAGATGCCTTTTTATTATTTACAGTATTAACTGTATGGTTACTATTACAATTGCACGCACAATATCTGTTGACTAAGTGCAAGACACTATTGTCCAACTTCTGACTGAACCGCTAACAGAACCATGAGTAGCACATAGTTTTGGTAAAACAGTAACAGAGAAAGCTCACAGGAATTGGTGCTGCTGCATGCATTCTTTAAAACATATTTGAGGAGGCAGTACAGTGTAGTAGTTAAAGGCACTGAGCTGCAAACCTGGAGACCTGGGTTTGAATCTCATCAGCCCCCAATTGCATACTGTGTGACCCTAAGCAAGTCACTTAACTTCCTTGTGCTCCCAGGTCGCTCCTGGAAACAAGTTCTGACTTAGTGTGCCTTTCCTGGTTAAACAATTTCCCCTCCCCTTCCTTTCATATTTAATACCTTTCTGTAGCAGCAGCTTATGGTTTCTGAGACCTTGTGACTGCTGGTAAAATTGTCATGGCAACTGTCCCACATCCAGAAAAAAATTGGACTTTACAAATACAGTTTTCTATTTAATTTCAGTAGACTTAGTCTGTGTACTCAAAAAAGCAAAGTGTTTAATCTCAATTTTTGATCTTCTTGCACCAAGTTTGAAGTATTTTTTGCAACCTCTTCTGAATGTAAGAAGCACTATTTGCAGCATGTTTTAAAAGCGTTCAACCAAATAGACAGTTCCTTTACTGTAAAAGTAAATTTTCCATGAACTTTCTGAGGTTTAAAACCTTCTTCCATTTTAATTTGTGTTGGGAGGTCGTTGTCAAGCAATTACATGTATATCAATCTTAAAAGAGTCCCAGAAAGGGAGAGGAAAAAAGCTGAGGCCCAGAAATGATAAAAAACAAGGTATTGGCTGGTGTGGTTACTTGAATTTAATACACACCATCAGTGTGTGATGTTTAAACAAACCCCTTCAGCTTCGCACTGGGAGTTTACTTAGCATCACACACCTAGTGTGTATGCTAAATTCTCATAACACACACAAGCCCATGCATTATTCTTTATTTATAAAAACTATTTTCAGAAATGGCCAAAAGATATTAGTGGTTATTCTGTTAAAGAATAAACACATTCTTTTTTTTTTTTTTTTTCGCTTGGAGGCTTCTTTATCTACAAAAAAGGAGGGTGGTGGGAGGAAGGTGTTCGGTTTATGGCACTTTTTTATGGCAAAGTCAAATTCATTACATGAGGGTTACCAAAATCTTTTGATTCTCGTGCTTTCCTTTTCTAATTATGGGTATTTAAACGGCCTCCTGTATTCTTTGCTTTCTGCCTGCTGTAAGTCGCCACCCCCTGTGTGGCTTTCTGAGGACTAGTTCAGCTAAAAAGATTTTCCCCACGGCCGTTTTAATTCTGGTGGTGAGGTCCAGCAGGAGCATAAACAAAAGTGGACATCGTTGCTGCGGCAGGAAGGAAGAAGAGGAAAAAAAAAACCTCCAAGACTGTTTTTGCCCAGGAAGAGCTGAGCCAATCAGCAGGGAGCCTAGGGAATGCTATAAATAGCCCCAGGAGCCTGCCAAAAATCCCATCCCCAAGGAGAAGAGAGACCAGGACAGACTGCACCAAGGGCTGGAGCCCCAAGCTGAGATGGCTGGTCTAGACTCCTGCAGGCACTAAGCTGCAGTGCTAGGACTGAAGAATCAAAAAGAGAAACTGGAATTGTTTGAAACATTGGAACATAGACTTTGACGGCAGATAAGGACCACTTGGCCCATCTAGTCTGCCCATTTTCCTACCTACAGGATAGGCCGCAGATCCTAGTTAACCAACAGCCTATTTCTTCCTACCCCCCACAATAATTGCCTTATGTCTGTCCCATGCATTCTTGAATTCTCCCACAGTTTTAGACCCCACAACCTCCTCAGGAAGGCTGTTCCATGCATCCACTACCCTCTCTGTGAAATAATACTTCCTTACTTTGCCCCTGAACTGCCCTTTTTCTATCTTTAAATTGCGTCCCCTTGTTCTTGCATGTCTCTTTTTCTGAAAGACGCTACCCTCTTGGACTTTGTTGATTCCCTTGAGGTACTTGAAAGTTTCTATCATGTCCCCCCCTTTTCTTTCCTCAAGGGTATACATATTAAGCTCCTTTAGTCTCTCTCTCCTCATACGGTTCTCTTGCAGACCCTGCACCATTTTACTTGCCCTCCTCTGGACTGCCTCTATCCTGTCTATGTCCTTGTGGAGATGGGGTCTCCAGAACTGGACACGGCATCTAGATGGGGTCTCACCAACTGTCTGTACAGAGGGATAACAACTTCCTGTTTTCTGCTGATGCCTCTCCCTATACATCCCAGTATACCCCCAGCCCTCCCTACTGCCTTCTCACATTGCTTGCTAACCTTAAGGTCATCTGATATGATTATCCCCAGGTCCCTTTCCTTTTTTTGTTGTTGTTACTACCTCCCCACCCATTGTGTATTCTTCCCCTGGGCTCTTGTTTCCCAGGTGCATTATTTTGCACTTCTTTGCATTGAATCCTTGCTGCCATACTTCTGACCATTCCTCCAACCTTGCCAAGTCCCTTTTCATCCTTCCCAAGCCTCCTTGTATATCAACCCTGTTGCAGATCTTTGTGTCATCTGCAAAAAGGCATACTTTTCCTTCCAGTCACTCTGCAATGTCACTGATGAAGACATTAAAAAAGGACTGGACCCAATACTGAACCCTGCAGTACCCCACTAGTAACCCCTCTTTCTTCAGAGTGGACTCCATTTACAAATACCTTCTGAGTCCTGTTGTGCAGCCAATGTTTTACCCAGGCTACCACCCTGGGACCCACTCCCAGGCTGGTTAATTTGACTGTTAATCTTTTGTGTGGGACTGTGTCAAATGCCTTGCTAAAGTCTAGGTAGGCCATGTCCACAGCCCCTCCCTGGTCTACTACTTTGGTCACCCAGTCAAAGAAATCTATTAGATTTGTCTGACATGATCTTCCCGCTGTGAACCCATGCTGCCTTGGGTCCTGTGCTCCACTGGCCTCTAGGACTATTCTTTCCTTCAGAAGTGACTCTATCACATTCCCTACCACGGAGGTCAGACTGACAGGTCTGTAGTTTCCTGCCTCTGTCTTGGTCCCACTTTTGTGAAGGGGAATCACATCTGCCTTCCTTCAGTCCTCGGGTACCACACCATCCTCCCATGATTTATTAAAAAGAGTAGCCAGTGGTTTCACTAGTTCCTCCCTTAATTCTTTTAGAATTCTGGGGTGAATTCCATCAGGACCCATTGCTTTGTCCACCTTCAGTTTTAGGAGTTCTTGCAGAACCCTTTCTTCTGTGAAAGGACTGGGATCACCCCCTATCATAGAGTGCTTCTGTTAATTGGATTAGGAACTTCCCTCCTCTTTGTGAATACTGAGCAGAAATATTCATTCAGTATCCTGCTTTTTCACTGTTTCCTCTGCCCACCCACCGTTCATTCTATTCAGCCTAACTATCCCTCCCTTTGTCTTTCTACGCTCGCTGATGTACCTATAAAAGGTTTTATCCCCCTTCTTAACTGAGTTGGCTATCTTTTCCTCAATTTGGGCCTTTGCTATTCTGACTTCTCTCCCTGCTTCCTTCTGCCTTAACTGGTACAGCTCTCTGTCCTGCTCCTTCTGTGTTTCCTTATACTTCCGAAATGCTATCTTTTTCTTCCTGACTTTCACAGCCACCTCTTTTGAGAACCATAGTGGCTTTTTCTTTCATTTTTTTTTTTTTGCTTCACACAAAGGCTTGTTGCCTCTGTGATGGCAGTTTTGATGATTCCCCATTGTTGCTCCACACCTCCTTCTAGCCTGTTTGCTAGTGCTTTTCTGAAGCACTCTCCCATCTTGCCAAAGTCAGCCCTCCTAAAGTCCAGTACCCTCACTTTTGTATGGCTTGACTCTGTAGCTGAGTTTAATGTGAACCACACTGTTTGATGGTCACTTGTTCCCAGATGGCAACCCACTTCTAGATCTGAGATCCTCTCACTGCCCCCGTTTGAGAGTATGAGGTCTAAGATTGCTCCCTCACGAGTGGGTTCCGAAACTAGCTGTCTGAGGCCTGCCACCTGTAGAGCATCAAGAATGACCCTGCTCTTGGATGTGGCTGTAGCAAATGTACTCCAGTTAACATCTGGCATATTCAGATCTCCCATCAACAGTATCTCCCCTTTCTCTACCATTCTAAGAATGCCTTCTATCATATCCTTGTCCATTCCCTCCCCCTGACATGGGGGTCTGTACACAACCCCTGTGTGGATTGTGGTGCCCTTTCCAGTCTCCAAGGTGACCCACAGTGCCTCCTCTCCTCCTTGTTTACTCTTTTGTTCAGTTACTTTTATCTCTTCCTTTACATAGAGAGCTACTCCTCTCCCTCTTCTCCCCGCCTGTCTCTCCTGTAGGTTATGTACCCTGGTTTGTTAACATCCCAGTTATGGTTCTCTGTGTACCATGTTTCTGTGACTGCTATGATATCCAGACATCCCTCTTCTATCAAGGCCACCAGCTCAGGGAGCTTGTTGCCCATACTATGGGCATTGGTAATCATTACCCTTCATTTCCTGATGGCCTTACTCCCTTTTGCCCCATCCCTGTCCTTCTTGCCTTTGTCACTTTCTCCATTTACCCCAGCCCTTCTCCATATCGACACCTCTATGTTGGTGGTTGCCGCACTTACTACCATGATTATTTGGGAGAGGCTAGGATTTCCTGCTCCTTTCCAGTGCCTCCCCTTGGCTAGTTTAAATGCTTGCCCAATGAAGCATTAAACCTATCACAGGATCCTGGTTCCCCTACAGACAGATGCAGCCCATCATGCCATTATAGGCTTGCATCACTCCAGGTGGACCCCCAGTCCCCAATGAAGCTAAACCCTGAGCTCACACCAATTTTTCAACCACTGATTGAATCCCATGGTGGGAACACCCAGCCTCTCCTTATGCCATAGATGGGCAGCACCTCTGAGAAGGTTACCATGCGTGCTACTTGACTAAGGCCCATCCCCAATTCCACAAACTCTTCCTGCACTTCTCTAATCCCTTTCTTAGCCAGGTCATTTGTCTCTAGGTGGACAATGACATTCAGCTCCCTTCCCTGTGCAGCTGCTCGGGCAATCCTGAGGATTTGCTCCCTGTCCCTCCAAGCCATGGTGCCAGGCAGGCACCTTACCTCCCTCTCCCCTTCCTCCCCCAGTTCTACCTTCCTAACAATGGAGTCCCCCACCAGGAGTTGTTTCCTTCCCCTGCAGGGTCCCCTGCAGAACAGCCCAGGTGGATTGCTGCTATGTCAGGCTGTGTTTTCCAAACAGTTTGCTACAAAAGCTGCCTAAGTCCACTGGAGGGTAATGAAGATTCCTAATAAGACATTTGAGAGTTTGGCTCTCATCTTTAGCTCAGAACACCTCATTTTTGGATCTACAAATGGCTTTTGTGCAATTGCTGTTCAAGGGAATTGCACCACTGGGTGTTCTGCCTGAGACCCCAGTCGGGGATCAGTGTCTGCATTGAACTATTCTTGCCAGAATGACAGAGCTGCAGTTTATCTTTAGCTGAGAAGCTCCTGTCCTAGCTGCTGCCTACCAAGCATTCCAGAGGATTTCATCAGACTGATCAGAAGCCAGATACATCCTTCTCACCTGCACCGTGTCAGCTAAGTACAATTTTGCCACCAGGGGGATTACAAATGGTTGCTGTAGTTCCAAGTTGCTTTGTCTTGTGTTATTTCTTCATCTAGGGCCCCAGCACTAGCCAACCCATGGCATCGCAGGCCTGCCACTGTAGTGGGGTACCCCAAAAGACATTGGGACAGGTCTGGTCCCAGATGGGTTGGAGCTTGGGAGAAGTTGCATTGGGTGTTATTGATGACATTACTGGTATGGTTACTGGTGTTAGAAAGTGCTGTATAAGTGCCTAATCTAACCTTATTTTCTTGCAGCCAAAGTCGCCAGTCCTACACTCTACAGTAATAAATACTTGCTGTGCTTATGAAAATTGTTGTCTCCATGGCTGTTTTTAGGTATTGTGTATTAGGGGAGTGTCTGGATGTGTCCGGGAAGTGAAAGTATTGTTCCTGGGGATTAGGGAAAGGTCACTGGTTATTCTGCCCGAGTCCTTAGGTGGAGGCACCATACCACCGGAGGTTTACTGATCACAGTCCTGTCTCACAAGGACCCAGGCTGGCCCCCTCTAGTTGTCACGAGGGCCCCAGAGTTGGTACTCAGGACCAGCCGACAACCTACTCTATACTGGCAGCCTCCATTGGGAATGCACATCAGAGGAGTTGGGCATGGCCTAATCGGATTCAGGGCTGACTTCTACTTTGAAGCACTGAATCACCTGTTCTGAGGAAGTTTGCTGCTGTTGCTTGCAGGATGAGAGGAAAGGAGAGACAAACAGGTTCCCAGTAAGCCTGCAGTTGGCCAGCTAGTTAGGGGACAACAACCAAAGAAACAAACCCAAGTGTCACAGAGCTGTTTATTTTCCTAACTGAGGCTATTTGACCTGCCTAGAGTGTTCTCTACACTTTATTTGCTATCCTCCAGTTGTGCACTATAGTCAAGTAATATCCCATAGCTAGTTGCATAGGCAGAAACAAAATGTAATCACTAAAAGCAAAGCTGTAGCATAGTGGGTTAAGCTGCCAGGTTGGGACAGCCAATATCTGTTGGGAAACTTGCTATGGCATGGAGTAGTGTATATGGGGTGTGACAATGTTTGTATAAGGTTAGTACATTGTCCAATTGGCACAGTTGAGCTGGCTAGTCACTGTGGTGGGGGTTTAGGAGGGAAACTGGTGGGCTATAAAGGCTGAGGTATAGCGATGGTCCAAGGAATGCTTAGGGAACATGGGGGCTGCTCACTCTGCAAATGGTTCAGTGCACTAGCAATGGATATACACAGTGGATATACAGTGTCACCAGACAGGATGCAGTGCAGTAAAGCTGTGGTATATAATGCAACATGCTGCAGTATGATGCAGGGAACAGTGTAATTCAATGGCATTTAAACCCTTCTGTCATGCAGCATTTTGCAACTTGTCATTTACAGCCAGTTACTGCATTGAATCATGTCTGGCTCTGTTGTAGATATCACAAGAGCTGAAATAAGGTTCTTCAATGGCTTTTCGGCACTTAGAGAGAAGGTGCCTGGTGCACCACTCCCTCATCAGACACCTAAGAGCCATATGGAGTGTGGACAAAGGTGCATGAAGGCGATACACATGTAGTGGGGATGGGAAGAGGAGTCTGCAGATGATAATCAGTAATTGATTCAAGTCACTAGCAGTGGAGGTGTTATTCGAACCACCATGTACTTCTTCAAAGAGTTACCTAAATTGGGTGCTGGAGAGCCAACAAGGGAGGAGCCTGTAGGATAGGTGGTAGCCAGGAGCAGGGGGAAAAATGAAAGTAGTGCTAATTGGGGATTCTATCAAAGTGGCAGAGAAGAGGGCTTCTGCGTCCTTCCCTGATGTCAAATCAGTGCACTGCTGCCTTAGTGGAACAACAAATGGGATTCTCCATAGGGCTATGAAGTTTACTAGGGATGAAGACGAGAAGCCAGATGTGATAGTTCACATAAGGATGAATGATCTGCCTATGACAGCTATAGAATCAGGTAAATAGAATTTTAGGACATTCGATAGTAAAGCAGCTGCTGTAAACTTTTCAGAGGTCCTACCAGTGTCATATGAAGTCAAGAATAATTAATTTAAACATCACCTACTGTATGTAACACATGGCTAAAAAGTTAGTGCAGAAAAGTAGGCTTCCATTTCCTGGGGGATTGGGGACTATGCTAGAGAGATACGAGATTGTTTCGGAGGGAAAAGATATTCAGTATTCACATTCAGGTTATAAAGCCATGGAAAGTTGTTGTGTCCCTTCGTTACCAGGGGTTCGATAATACAGCACTGGTGCTCTTATGTACAATATTGGTATTCACTAGAAGAGGTAACCTAAAACATGTGCACTGTGCCCAGGTCATACAATAATTAGTTAGACATGAAGTTTATCAAGGATTGACCGGGAAAAATGTAGAATGATGATGAATGTTTTAACTAAAGAAAGCACAAGGCAAAATGTCTGGCATATTCATTTGAGTTTTTTCTGCCTCCAGCTTTAAATCAATTTGTTTTCTAACTACTGTCTGTCCTTGAATTTGTTCTCTCATTTGACTATTCCACTATTTGCCACATAAAATGTTTCCTGTGGAGGAATAAAAAATGTGCTAGCATTCATAATAAAGCACACAATTTTCTACTAGGTGAATTCCAGACAGAAAGCTACGTAAGTTGCAGTTTTACCAGAATTTTAATAGCAAGTACTGGGTTTCTCATCACAGAACCCAGCAGTGTACTGAGGACACCCATGGCTGCTCAAACTGAAATATTTAAGAGCAGGATGTTGTCCGGGGGGATGTAGTGTGGAAAAAGGGATAGAAAGAATTATTAAGAAAATAATTATTTGAAAACAGAAGATGCCATTAAAGATGCATGATCTCAAGGTCAGTGCAACAGGGCAGTGGGTATGGCCAGTGGAATGCTGGGGTACATAGGGAGGGGTATCACCAGCAGAAGGAGGAGATGGTGTTGCCACTTTATAGATCACTGGGGAGAGCCCCACCTGCAGTACAGTGTCCAGTTCTGGAGACCACACCTCAGGAAGGACATAGAGAGGAGGCAGTCCGGAAGGGCAGCTAAAATGGTGCGGGGTCTGCATCAGAAGCCCTATGAGGAGAGGCTGAAGGACCTCAATATGTACACCCTGGAAGAGAGATGAGTGAGGGGTGATATGAATGACAGAGACCTATAAATACCTCATAGGGTTAAATAAGGTACACGACAGGAGTAATTGTCAGAGGAAAAGATGCACTAGAACATGGGGACATGCAATGAAGCAGGAAGAGGGTAAATTCAAGAGAGATGCAAGGAAGTACTTCTTTACTGAAAGAGTGGCAGATGGTTGGAACAGTCTTCTGGTTGGGATGGTGGGGGGAAAAACAGTGGTGGGCTCCAAGCATGAACGGGATAGGCACAAGGGAATTAGTGGAAAGTGGGGGGGGGGGGCAGAGATCAAGAGTCTGCAGTGAAAGTATAGGCAGGGGAAAAAATGTGCAGATGGGGTGGGCCAAGTGGTCCTTATCTGCCATCAGAGTCTATGTTTTTATCTTCCTACATACAGTTTGTAAGTTATGAGGCCCCTGGATAGCTACCTTTCTCTTTAAAAGATGGCTGTGTCCTTGCCTTCATAATATTCCACACTATCTCTCACTCTATTAATCTCTGTGATCATGTCATTCTAGTTCCAAGCTTGTTGCAGGCATAGATGTGTATATGCAATCCTTTTGCATGAAAGGAAAATTCCATTTGTGGACTGCCAAGAGACAGAGAGGTGAGAGGAAATTATAAATATTATTTTATGAGGGATTCAGCAGAGATGGAAATTGTCTTCCTCAATCCTTTTCACTGAGCCAGCTGGCTGAATACAGAACCAGGCTTCCTTTTCTTCTAAACCTTCATGGTCCCTGTTGTACTTCTAGGATCATGTTCAAAATACAGGTAAATATTACAGTATATATAATTTGCTCCTCAAATGAGAGATACAACACTATTTTCAAGGCAAGCCAAGGCAAGGTCAAGTAATTTTATTTCATATAGCACCTCATCCTTATGGCTTAACTTTAAAAAGGCAGTGATTAGGGCTGCAAATCTGTTTCTACCAAAAAATCAAAACACCTTGATCTTCAAGTGTTTGACTCTTTTGGAAGGTGGCAAGCAGTTGGAGCAAAAAGGCTGACTTGTAGTTTGACTGTTCCCTCCTGGTCTGAATGGCGCAGAGCAGTCCACCCAGTCAAACTTCAAATCACAGTTCACGCCTGAAACAGTTATCTAGGGTACAGTGTGAGTCGCAGCCTCATTTTGGAGCTAGACTCAGCTCAACCATGTGAGTCAGTGGAAAGCTCACTTGTGCAGTTGTCAGGCTCTTAGGTAGCTCAGGTAGGATTGTGATTCTCTTCTACTTTGATAGCCAGGAAATTCTTCAGAACAAACTACAATCTTTAAAAGTGTGATCCTGCAACAGCAGGGCTGCTGAAGGGGTATATTTAGAAGACAAAGAAGAAACACAATGAAAAAGCAAGCTTAGAAGCAATATTGTAGGCTTGCAACAAGCCTCTGTGATCAGGGGTTACCTGAGAGGGGAGAAAGAGACTGCACTAGGAGGAGGAGCAGTGTGCTTCGGTCTGGGCAGGGGGCAGATGGGGCACAAGATGGCAGTCTGCCACTGCCCACGTTGCCTAATACATTTAATCTCAGCAGTGCAGCACATGTTCTTTTATTACAACAAGATCATTTTAGCAGGGCATTACAAATACAAACCAGTTCTGACTAAAGCTCCTGGCAAAAGACTAATGTGATTTTTCTGGGAGGAGTTACTCTTATTTATTAATTTTACTAGACAGTAAGTGTGTGCCAAATGGCAGCAGGACAGTGTCTGGCCAGTAACTGGCATCTTGGTGGCATCCCATAAAAACAATAATTTTTCATTCACATTTCTTTTTGTGGCAGTTCCAAACTCTTTATGATACGTTTGCCCAAGCTGCAGGCTTGCTAGCAGCAGTCACTTCTTCATTCTCCTGACTCCTGAAGCAGCCTTTTGCAGTGTGATCTAGGCAGTGGGCAGGGCAGCAGGTGTGTGCCAGCTGGCAGCATGCTGATGTTTGGCCCCTGGTAGATGGCATCTTGGTGGCATCCCCAAAAAATAAAAAAAATGATTTTCTGTGGCAGTTTTCTAATTGAAACTCTTAGCCTTTTTGTTCTTTCAAGTTGCTGCAGTTTCTGATTCCTGAAGCAGCCTGTGTGTGGGCCATCCTGAGCTGCACTGTTGCACTGTGCCTGGTCAGTGGGCAGAAAGTATGTGTCATCTGGTAGCGAGTCGGTGCATGGCCTCTGGTAGTCCTTGGCGGCATCCCAAGATTCCATTGTTAAAATAAATACAGATTAAAAAAAAAATCCAAAAATTAAATAAAATAAAGTGTTACTCTTTATCATTCATCACCTGAGTGGCTGAGTCCTGTAGCAAGCATTAGGAAATGGTGCAACAGAGAGGACAAGGAGATGGCGGCATTGGATCAATCAGTCACATTAAAGAAAATCAAAAGTGCAGTGGGCTTGGTCATAGACCCTGTGCCTCAACAGGGACTACAAGTGGAGAGGAAAATGACAGTAGTGGTTAAACTAGGCTGCTGGAGGGGGTGCAGCTTAGACTCAGAGCAATGAAGATGATTCAGGGCCTGGGGGAATTGCCATATGAGGTCAGACTAAGAGAATTAAATGTGTACACAATGAAGGAAAGAAGAAATGGGGGGACATGATTGAGACCTTCAAATGCATAAAGGGGATAATCAAACCAGATACAGAGGGTCTATTCAGGAGGAGGATGGGGAGAGACACTAGGGGCCATGACATGAGATTGGAGGGGTAGATTCAGGAGGGAGGTGAGGTGGCATTTCTTTATGGAGAGGGTGGTGGCAAAGTGGAACTCACTACCGGCAGAGGTGATGGCATGCAACACAGTGGAATGCTTCAAGATGGGGTGGAACATGGCAAAGGAGAGGGTAAAAAGAGGGAAGGGGACAGGGGGTGGGGCAGCTGCTGAATTGGGAGCTAGCTGCAGTCTTGAGCAGCCTAGATAGACCAGGATGGCCTTTTGCTGCTGGCAACTTCCGTATGTTCATATGTAAACAATTCATAAAGTATTACACACTGTAAAGAACCATTCACAGTGGCCCTACAGGGATTGCAACACAAGCAATTTATTGTACAAAAAAAAAGAACAAGAAATGAATATGTCAGGTAGTTACACAGGCAAAGGAGTAGGAGCAAAGTGATTTGGTGGAGACTGGGGGCAGAGATATAGATTGTGAGAATATACCCAATAAAAGTGATAGTAGCAGCAGCAGCAGCAGTTCCGGGGATGAGGAAGAGGCAGAAGAGGTGAGAGTTTGACTTGGGACAGGTACACATGAGAGATCAAAAAAGACCAAAAGTGGTGGTAAAAAGGAAAAAGGCCACAAAACAACAAGGGGAAACACAACAACAAGCATGTGAAATGACAGCAGACAAAGATGACAAAGGCAAAACTGATGGCCCAGAACACATGGTAGAGGAAGAAGAATCATTCCCTGGCCCTGAAGAACTGGTGGAGGTAGAGCAGGAGAGTGATGATGTGGAAGCTGAGCACAGTAGCCTACCCTTTAGGCAACAACTTAGAGTACCAGGACAAAAGGCCAAACCAGTGAGATTGGTCATGTGGGATTTCTTTAGAGCTGACAAAGAATCACGGACACATGTAGTGAGTCCTTTATGTAAAGACAGGCGAGGACAGGGCAGATCTTAGTATGTGAAGGCATGCCAGTGTTCAGTGTAAGCAGCAGCAATACCAAGAAGTGCAGCTGATGATTAGGATAATGAAGATGGCCAGGGGAGGAGAACATTGGGAGACCAAGTAGAGAGGAAGAGGAAGAAAGTCTTTCTGGTAGAAAGTCTTTCAAGTGGTCTTGCACCCATCAAGCAGGAAAGGGATCTGTGGGAACTCATATCAGATGACGTAAAGACAACCAGTAATGTGAGAAGGCTGTGAGGAAAGCCAAAGGGATGATGGGGTGCATTGGGAGAGATGTCACCAGCAGAAAGAAGGAGGTGGTTGTGCCACTGTACAGATCACTGGCAAGACCTCAGCTGGAGTACTGTGTCCAATTCTGGAGACCACACCTCTGAAATGGCATAGACAGACTGGAAGCAGTCCAGAGGAGGACTACCAAGATGGTGCAGGGACTACATGAAAAGTCCTACAAGAAGAAGCTAGGGGAACTCAATATTTATTCCCTGGAGGAGAAAAGGGGAGGGGGGACATGATAGAAACTTTCAAGTACCTCAGGGGCATAAATAAGGTACAAAAGGGTAGTATCTTTCAAAATAGAAGATGTGCAAGAACAAGGGGGCATGAAATGAAATTGGGAGGCTCAGGGGCAATGTGAGAAAGTGCTTTTTCACTGAAAGGGTGGTGGATGCTTGGAACAAACTTCCAAAGGAGATGATGGAGGCCAAAACAGTTAAGAAATTCAGGAATGCATGGGATAGACACAAGGGTACCCTCGAGACAGGAAAGAAAGGGTGAGCTGCAGATCAACTAGGATCTGTGGTTGAAATAGGCACGAAAAACGGACAGACTAGGTGGGCTTCATGGCACTTATCTGTCATCAACTTCTATGTTTCTATATTTCTATGGTAGCTGATGCACAACTCAAACGTCTTCCATTCATCAGTTCATTAGCCCATCGAGTTGCACACATTGAGGGGCTACAAATCCCCAGCCACTTCCATCCCCAGGAGTTACAAAAATAGAAGCCAACTATCAGATCCAGGGAAAAAAGCACTCAGCTCTCACTGGTCGAGTCCCTGGAAATGGGCCAAAAATATAAAGTGAACAGACCACAGGCAAACAAGTTAACAAGAGCAGTCATGGACGTGCTAGCCACTGACTTGCTGCCATTTTCCTTTGAGAGCAACACTGGCTTTCTTTCGCTAATGCAAGTTGCAGTGCCACGGTATCAAGTCCCAGTCATACCTACTTTTCCACAGTGGTTGTTCAGGGTTTGTATCAGAATGCCTGCAAGACTGTCCATGTCCTGAAAGCACCATTTCTTGCAGCCTTTCACATTAGCACTTACATGTGGACCAGTGGTGAGGTGGTCAGACCATTGATTACACAGCAGTAACTACCCATTAGGTCAGTTTCGCCTCTTTATTTCCCTCCTCTTCCTCCTTATTCCTCTGGGTTAAGTGGCAATAGCAGCAGTAGCAGTAGCCCAAAGTCACTGGGGCCCCCTAACCTCTGCAAGAATATAGCTTTATGTTTTGCTGGCTTTGACAATGACCATCATGCAGAAAACTTGTTACTCTTTCTTCAACAGAAGTTTCATAAGTGGCTGGCACCACACTCATTAACACCGGGTTTTTTAGGATCAGATTATGCAAAGAACATTGTAAAGGCAGTTCATGATGGGTATTACCACGTTCCATGTTTTGCTCACTGTATACATCTGGTAGTTTAGGGATACCTAGGTGAGGAAGACACCACTGTGCAGACGTGTAGGTCTGACTAAAAATGATGGTCATTTTAGCCATTCTGTAAGGGCACAGAGGCTGTTACAAAACATTCAGCAGTGGCACCACCTTCCCCTCCACCCCCTGAAACTGGATGTGGCAGCAAGATAGAATTCCACCTCCTGCATGATGGAACAGCTGCTAGAACAACCAAAGGCTTTCCACCAGTATACCATTGAGCATGGTATTGGCAAGGGAAAGACAGACATCAGCCTAAACCAGTGGTGCCTGATGGAGACCATCTGCACTGTGATAAAGCTCTCTGATGAAGTCACAAGAGTGGTAAGTGCTGATGCAGCTAGTCTAACTGAGGTTCTCCCCCTCATTACCCTCATTAACCTGTGACTTCTTTGTTTGAAAAGTCAATATGAGGAAAAGGATGATACCACTGTTATCAGTCTAGTGGAAAGGACAAAATCATATTTCTGGATTGTCACACACATTTCAAAAATGTGTACGGATGACAACTACATCATGACCACTCTCTTGGATCCTCAGGGATCAGCAGTCCTATAAAGCTTGACTTATCCATCTGGTCTAGGTACTTATGGCACAAAATAGAAAAAAATTAAAAAATAGAGCAGAAGAACAACACTCATCATCAACCCTTGTTTCAATCACACTGACAGGCCAGGTGGAGGAGGGGGAAGAAGGAGGATTCCAATGTGTTTCCACTTATACAACAGAACGTCACAGGAGTCGCTCATTTTTGTCTCCAAGTCAACCTGATACTGCCTGCACCCCCCACCCCGAAGACAGACATTAATGACAAACCACTCTGGGAACAAGTAAATGACTATGGCTTGATGAAAAAGCATGGCAAGTCAATTTCAGACACAGTGGTGCCTGAGATGCCAGCAAACTAATTGGTGCAGATTTATCTGGGTGAGAAAGTGCCATTAGCAGAAGACAAGCCTCTATTTTACTGGTACCAAAAAAGACCATTTGACCCTCTTTGATGCAGGCAGCTTTTGAACACCTCAGATGCCCAGCTGCAAGTATGTACTCAGAGAGGATTCTCAGTGCTGCAGGCAATATTGTCACCAACAGAACATGCCTTTTGACCTAAAATGTAGAGATGCTCACTTTTAAAAAAATTAACCTATCCATTTTTCCAAAGCCCTTTTTGCCTTGTTTTATGGATGATGAATCTCCTACACTTCCAGTTGGGCTAAAGACAGAGGAGGAGTAGGAGGTGGAAGAGGAGAGCTTCTGTGTCCATCAGTTTATTTTGGAACCCGTAGTCTACACACACATATACACACACACACACACACACACAGTGGGATGCTGCGCTGTTGTTTTCACTCAGTCTTCTTCTTCAGATTAATGTTTGTGAATTTTTGGCAGGTTGAAGAAATAATGTTTGGGGTAATGTTGCCCATGGAAAGCAGTGTGTACAACACGTATCCATGGCATAATGACAGACTTTGTCCATGTGTGTCACTGTCCCAGTGAGCACACAATTTGCAGTAGCCTATGCTGTGGGATTCTGAACTGATATTTTATGGGCATACACAGGCCTTGCAGTTATAACCATTTTATTTGAGCATTGTTAGTTAGTCACATACTCTTGTTTATTACTGCTAGCATCATTAGTTAGCCACATACTCTTGTATATTACTGCTAGCATCGTTAGTTAGCCACATACTTAGCATTGTTAGTTAGCCACATACTCTTGTTTATTACTGCTAGCATCGTTAGTTAGCCACATACTCTTGTTTATTACTGCTAGCATTGTCTATGTTTGGTACTGACTGAACAGACACCAGCACCCCTCAATGTGACCTACTGCATACTCTTACTGTTTGTTTTGGGTGCCTCATCAGCCAAGCACATTTTGTAATGTCATTTCATGCTATTTACTAATGCTTTTTAATGGTCAAACCAGTGCAACCTAGTTTACCATTAAGAAAACCTTGGAGAAATTTACGCAGTTCGAAGGTCGAAGTTTGTGTGGTCAAACTTCAGGAGGTTTGCACACCCCTTGCAGTAACATACAAAGACTAAGTAACATACAAAGACTAAAATAAAACCTATCATAAGACCCTGCAAAGTATTAATGTAAGGATAAAATAGGAAAAGCAAGGGCAAATAAGGCTATAAGCTCTTTTTTAAATGCTTTGCTGATGGGGTTTAAATGAGTGCTGAGTGGTAGAATGTTCCATATAGAACACAGAATCAGCTGCTGTAATGTCCAGGACCCAGACAACTTTGTACCTAAACATGAAAACCATATTCTGTTCAGAGTGGAGAGGGCAGACAGGGCATTGCATAGAAGACTCTACAATTAAGGAGGGAGGTGGAATGTGAAGTGGCAAAAGATCAGTTTGGGGGTAGTTTTTACGCCACCAGGTCAGAAGGAGGAGGGGGGATAGGGATTTTGAGGAGGAAGTCAGAAGGCGGAGATGATGGAAGTGGGGGATCTAAATATGCCTAGCATAGATGACATGTCTTGGTGGAGTCAAAAGTACTAGAAGCCAGTCACTGTTGGACATAATTCAAACTGCTCCCTACTGCAGTGAGGCAGAGAACCAGTCAGGCGGGAGGCCATTCTTAAGCTGATGTTATCAAATGTGGAAACAGTAAAAAGGGTAGAGATTAGGAAACCACTGGGGTCCAGAGACCAAACCTCAGTGGTCTGAATTATCAAAGGGCCCATAGACTGATGCAAGCTGCATCAACCACCTTGCATCAAATCCAGGTACGCTGAATACTGTGCACCCTATTTTGCAAGAAAAACCTTCCGTGTGGCAATGTCCCCGAAATGACACAAGAGGACCACATATGAGAATATGATGCATGGGGTGAGAATATGATGCATGGGGTGAGAATGACGCAAGCTGAATATGACACAAGTTGAGTCAAAAATATGCTACAAGGAGTGAGATGGAGCACAAATGGGTGCAAGGTGAGTAAAAAATACGATGCATGAGTGAGATGGAGTAAAAACAGGTGCAAGTTGAGTCAAAAATACGATGCATGAGTGAGATGGAGTAAACATTGTGCAAGTTGAGCCAAAAATACGACATATGAGTGAGATGGAGCAAGAATTACACAAGCTGAGTCAAAAATACGATACATGGAGCAACAAAATGATTTAAGTTGAGTTAAAATTATGGCAGACAGAGGCATCTCGAAGCAAGCGTTATGATGTCTACAATGCAGAACTCTTACAGCAGAATGCCATGCATAGTACCATAGTCAAGTCTGCTAACCTGCTGAGGGCCTCTATATATGCTCTAGTGTCAGGAAAAGGTAAAACTGGGCATCACTGCAAACACTGCACAGACTAAAAGGTAGTCATGTTAAAAAAATAATTTATTTTACAAAATACAGATAAAAGTAGCAGCAAAAACCATAACACCAATGACCGTTTCACATCTCTCAGGGTGCTTTTTCAAGGTGTAACAAGGGATAATTAATCTGAGCCTTATATACCCTTGTAAAGGTCACATTGTGTGTTTAAGTGCACCAATCACAAGTAACCAAATCCACAATGTTGTGAGATATAGATGCACCCATATATTTTTAAAGGAACCCATTAAAAAACATGTACATACTATTACATAGAAAATACAACAAAAAAACACTATTTACAAAAAGTGTTCATTTTCTCCCATCTTACCACATATATACATACCCCTCTAAATATTCTGTCTAATTTACAAATAATTTTATTAGCAATACATTTTATCAAATGCAGAGAAGCATGAATCACTTATAAAAACAGGCATACAAATTGCAAAAAGCAGAACCCCAGAAAGTTGAAAGACATATACAGTTCTATCCTAATATACTGTATCTCTACATTGCCCCATCATGAGTGGGTTCACTAACTAGTTGCCTGAGGAAGTCCCCCTGCAGAGTCCAGAATGTCTCAGCTTCTAGCTGAAGCCATTGTTGTGAGTCCCCAATCTACATCTGGTAGGCTGAGGTCCCCCACTAGCAGCGCCGCCCCATTTTCTGCCATCTTGCCAGTGGCTTCTACCAGTACCTTATCTAATTCCTCCCCCTCTGCTGGAGGTCTGTAGATCACTCCAGTGTGAATAATGGCTGCATTCCCCATCTCCAGGATGACCCACAGTACCTCTGTCTCCTTCTGTATTCCTGGTATCTCCATCACTTTTATGCGTTCCCTCACATAATGTACTACACCCCCTCCTTTCCTTCCCACCTGACCTTCCTGAACATAATATAGCCTGGCGTGGCCATGTCACCTACCCAGTCATCAAAAAATAAATAAATAAATAAATAAATGTCCCAGCCATGGTTTTCAATGCACTATTTTATTTATTTAAATTTCGGTAACTGGGTAGGCCCACTGAGCCCATTACAGTCCCTTTTTCAGGGGCGACCCAGGATTAATTACATACAAAGAGAATAAACAGTACAAACAATTCGAGCAATTGAATAATACATATATTGCAACAGGGACATAATAGATGAATACACAGGGAAGTTAGGTATAACTGAAGATCAGCATGAGGAATAAAACAGTTTCACAAAAATTAAACAATTACACATAGCTTATCAGAATGGTAAGGGGCACAATATGGGAGCAAGGGCAAGCCAGGAGGCCGACAATAGCTGATGAGGTAGCCCACTGGCGTGTTCAGATGCTCAGTGGTCACATGAGCAAAGACTTAGTCCCAGCAGGTGGGTCTTAACTCCATAATAGCCAGAATATCCAGGTTGGTTTCTGCTATGATCGCCTGTAGGTCCAGAATCTTATTTACTAGACTTCTCGCATTCACACACACGGCCTTCCAGATTTTGTTTCAGCTATGATTATTGCCCCCCTTTTTTCCTTTTTGCTCAGCTTCCTTCCTGCCTCTGTTTTTATGTTCCCATTCCCTTTTGCCTTTGCCTCTACTACCCTGCTTCCTCTAATAATTTGTACCCTGGGGTATTCCTCTCCATTCAAGTTCTCCTTATTCTCTACGTCAGCCTGTGGGGAGGTCAGTTTCTGCCTCCCTGATTTCTTCCGCCACCCCCTCTCAGCTAGTTTAAACATTCGTAGAAGTAACATAAACCATCCACTGAGGACTGCAGTTCCCCTCCCAGATGGATGCAAGTCATCACCCCTTATTAGGCCCTTACCCTCTAATGTGGGCCCCCATTCTCCAATGTAGCCAAACCCATACTCTCTGCACCATTCCTTCAGGCATGAGTTGAAGCTCCTGGTGTGGAGATCCCTCTTCTCCACTGTCTTAGACAGGCAGCACCTCAGCAAAGGCCACTGAGCAAGCTACCTGTCTAAAACTCCTCCCCAGCTCCCTAATCTCCCCCTGTATTATCCCAACCTTGTCCCTAGCCAGGTCATTAGTCCCCAGGTGGACAATGACATACAGTTCTCCCTCCTGTCCTGCTGACCTAGCAATCCTCTGGATCCGTTTCCCATCCTTCCTGGCCATGGAATCACATAGGCAATTAAACTGCCTCTCCCCCTTTCCAATTCCCAAATCTATCCCCTCATAATTGATTCCCCCACCACAAGTTGCTTCCTCCTCATCTGGGGTCCTCTACCATC
Organism: Neoceratodus forsteri; assembly: GCA_016271365.2. NCBI lineage: Eukaryota > Metazoa > Chordata > Ceratodontiformes > Ceratodontidae > Neoceratodus > Neoceratodus forsteri. Next base: position 1,785,060,772 of record CM057449.1, read on the forward strand.
TTCCTTGGGATCTCCTCTTTAGATGGACCCCACATCCTTCCTGGTCACCACCGTAGGTGCCTCCACACAGCAGTCTTGCCACACCAGGGCAGAGTAGGAATTACATAGTGGTACCAGTTGAGGAATGTTCCTCTGTTCCACCCCCCCCTCCATTCCAGTACCTACCATAGTCCAGCCATTCTTCCTTCCTGACATATTCTTAGATAATGGTAGCAGACTTGGTGGCCCCTGGCTGGGGGAAGAGGTCCCCTGAATGAATCCCAACCAACTCAACCTGGAGTATAGCAACCTACTCCCTCAGCCCAGAGAGGTGTGTGCATGGGGCAGCACCACAGTCTCCAGAAAGTCTCTGAAAATTGCAACCCACAGCCACTGCATTGCCCCACATCCAACATTTCCAGCTTCTATCCCCCTGGCGTTACTGAGAAATGCTTTTGTACCCTTACCCTTGATAGGGTGTTTCTAGTTATCCACATTTTTGTTTGTTTCTATTGTTTTCCCCAGTGCCTTGTTTAAATTTTTTTATACTCCTACCCTATATAGGGTGCTGCTCTTATTCCCAGTTTTGGCCCACCTTTTACCTTTCACCTTTCACCCTTCCTAGCAGTGACTGTTGCACAGTACTGAACAGGTTCCTTAACTTAGTCAACTGGCAGAGTTCTCAGCTTCCTTGCTTCCTTCTGCTGATGCCTGCTGATGCCAAAGACACCAGTTACCTGTTTCACTCACTTGCTGGGATATGAATGTGCTAGACATGTTAGAATGGAAGTGCTTTTGTAGTGCTCTTGGGTAATGCAATTGTGTAGAAATAATAAAGGTGGGAATTTCAAAATCCCTATCTTGGCCAGTAGTCCTGGGCTGAGATTAGGATGGTTTTCATACCCTACTACAAAACAACTCTGAAAGTTTATGCTCATTGGAGGAGGAAAGGGATTAGGACAAATATTTCCATTTACTAATGCAGAGCAATTTGGCCCAAAAGGGAAGGTCAAGAAGTCCTAGGGATAGAAACAAAGGGAGAAAATCAAGATAAGCTCATTGTCCAAAGTTGTAGTGGTTGGGGTCCTTCAAGGACCTGGGTTCAGATAAGATCAGAACTAACTCCAGTGAGGAACTGTCATCTATATCAATGGGAGACCATAAGGTACTTCTGGAGGTCAGACCAGAGATGTTTCAAAATCTGCTCAATAATAATTTCTGAACAAAGAAATTATGTAGTTCTTAAAAATTCTTGTCAGAATCTAGCTGTGGTAAATGGCAATGTGATTGATAAATAAAAAAAGCATGAGTAATTCCAAGGTTTCAACTGAAAAATTACATTTTGAACAGGGTGGAAATGGAAAAACAAATGGGAATTGTACACTGTCATCTTTTGGATTCCCAGTCTGCAAAAAAAAGAAGTATTAAAACATGCTCATGGAAACATAGAAACAACGCTTTCTGTCAGCAGAAAAGGACGTTTAGTCCCATTCAGTCTGTTCCTTGTACCTGCCTATTCCATCACCACTGACCCTAGCTGGTCATAGGTGTCATTTTCTCCTTCTGTTCCTGTACCTAATATGCCCCTATGCCTATCCCATGTATGTGTGAAGCGCACCATACTGTTTGCCCCCACTATCTCCTCTGGCAGGCTGTTTGTTATCCACTGCCATGAAGAACTATTTCTGCACATCTCTTCTAAACTTCCCCCCTTATCTTCATTATATGATCTAGTTCTAGTGCCTTCCTTTCTCTGAAATAGATCCTCTTGTTCACTCCTGTGAGGTACTTGCAGGTTTCAATCATGTCCCCACTCACTTTCCTGTCTTCTGCAGAGTACATGTTGAGTTCTGCAGCCTTTCCTCATATGACCTCTCGTGCAACCTCTTCACCATTTTGGTTGCCCTCCTCTGTACTGCCACCACACTTTCAATGTCCTTTCAGAGGTACAGCCTCCAGAACTGGACACAGTACTCCATGGGGTGTCGCATCAAATGAACAAGTGCAAAAGAGCAAGTGAATAATAGCAAATGGCAAACAGCAAATGTCATTTTAGTGACATGGTTTTAATAGTGTGTGGTTGTTTCAATGCTGTAGGCAGTTGTTTCAGCGATGTAGGCAGGAAGTTGTTGAATGATGTAGGCAGTAATGGGTGTGATGGGCTCTGTGCTGGCAGCATAGCCTACAGGTTAGAGTCACTGCCTTGGGGCTCCCTTGCTATGTTCAGCAGATTTGGGTTCAAATCTTGCGGTGCCTGTTTTTTTTTTTTTATTAATGTTGCTCCCGCTTTCGCCCTCCCAACTTTGTCCCCCCTCCTGAGTTGTGTCCTCCTAGAGTAGGAATAGTTTATCTTCCCCAACTTACTCCCCCTTCCTGAGTTGCATCCTCAAAGAGTGGAAATAGATTATTTGCCCCCCTTCTGACTCCCCCCAAATGCCATTCCTATTTTTGCACTGCTTCACCTTTTTGACTGTTGCTATTGTTCTGCTTGCTGTTTTGCTTTTCATTGCTTTTTTGTTGTCATTATGGTCTTTGCTGTTTTTCTGCCCCTGTTGTGACATAGAACCCTCCGTCGTGGGGAGGGACCTCACTAGTGAACCATGCAACGGCAGCACCATCCTTCTCCTGCTAGAAATCCCTCTCCCAATGCACTGCAGCATCCTGCTAGCCTTTCCCACTGCCTTGCTACACTGCCCAGTGACACTGAGGTCATCAAATATGATGACCTCTAGGTCTGTTTCTTGTTTGGGGACTTTAAGCTCCACTCTCCCATCTTATACACAGCCTCTGGGTTCTTCATCCCTAACTGCATAACTTTGCACTTTCTGGCTTTGAAATCCAGCTGCCATTCCCTAGACCATTCCTCTAGTTTCCTCAGATCCCTTTGCATTCTCTCCACCTGTTCCTGAGTGTCAGTCCTGTTGCAGATGTTTGTACCATCCACAAGGAGACACACCTTTCCATCAAGCTCCTCTGCAGCGTCACTTATACAGAGATTAAAGAGTGTGACAGAGTTGGTAAGACCCAGTCCCATTTGTTATGCAAAGAGAGTTAAAAGCAAGGATCTGATCTATTTTGTCTTCTCCTTTTCTGCCACTTGTCTGTGTCTTGCCTGTCTGATTACACAATCAAACTTTCCTTGTGGTACCTAGGAACTGGCAACTCCCATGATCCCACAATTTCACCCTGTACTCCCCTTTCCTTCACTTGCTGTTTCTATTTCTTCTTTCTTCATTTGTTTCTCTGAGGTAAAATAATATATGTGAATCTCTATGTGATACTGGGATCTGTTGATTTACAAATGAATATAATTATATTGTTGAAATGAGTGCAGAAAACTATTTGAATTTATTAGAGGAAATGTCAATCTGGAACACAAGGGGTTAACCTTGAGATGTATTTTGATCTCCACAAGCCTTTTAGCAGCATCATCAACTGAAAACCATCTCTGGGGCAGAATGTTCTATTTTTTTGCACCTGTTGAGACTGGATGCACTTTTCAGGCTGGCCTCAGGAAAGAAACTGACAAAGTTTGGTACATTATGTGAAAGACAGGAGATAAAACTTACAAAAACAGGATGCAAAGTTTAAACTGCCAGGAAAAGACGCCTTATAAAAAGTGGGCAATGTTTTTTTGAGAGAGACTGAGATTTTAGAGAGAGATTCAGAAAAAAAGATTTTTGTTTGTACTGCCTGTATGAAGCGCTATCCTGCGCAATTTTATTTTTCTATTTTAATGTTATTGATAATAATAAAATACTACTTGCAAATGTCATAACTGTTCCTGGTCTGCTTATGCTTCCTGACCAATGCCCCTATGATAAAGAGGACTGGTCTCGTCCACATTAATATCATGCTCCAAGATATTAGAGTGTTTGCTAGTGGCCCTGGGTATTTCTAGTGATAAACAACAATCATTTAGGTTAAATGAGGTATGCACAGGTGTAGCATCATAAAGTGGGGTATAAAAGTTTAACGATTTCCTGTTGATTGCCTTATAAGCTATAATTATATCATAGCTTTCCTTATTCTTGAGAGATATACATTTTGTTGTATGGTTATTCTGTTTAAGCCTGATGGCTAATATTTTTGAGGCTTTGGGTCCAGAGTCAATGTTGTTTAATTCAGCTTTCCTGATAGCAAATTCTGCCCCTTCTAATTAGCTCATTGTATTCTTTTTTAAATTTTGTCCATTCCTGCCATATTTACTGAGATTTTTCTGACAACAATTTGACTTCCAAGCTTTTTATTTCATTTAGTGTGCTTTCTGTTTTTTTCTCATCTTTGTCTCTTAATAGCTGATGCTATGCTTACCAAATGCCTTCAGAGCCATTTTAAACATTCCCAGTTCGTAGCCCATGATGTATCTCTAGGATCATTAAGATCTAGAAATTCTGTTATTTTAGAGTTATGTTTTCCTATTCTATCCCTGTCTTCTAGTAATAAATACAATTAGAGGCCTACAGAAAAATAAAACACTGGGCCCAGATAGCTACTTAGTCAATTTCTATAACAAACTGTCAGATACCCTGGTCCCTATTCGATTAGAGGTATATTCTGAGTTACATGTTAAAGCTAAGTTGCCCTGAAAAGAGATGAGAAGCTTAATTTCCTTAATACACACAGAAAGTAAGAATCCAACAGGGTGAAGAAACTACAGACCAATCTCACTCATTAATACGAATGTTAAGATTTTGATCAGAATTCTTGCAACAAGACTTGAGACGGTACTATCTGATTTAATGGGATGGAATAAATGGGCTTCATTAAAAAAAGAGTGGCAGAAGAGAATACAAGAAAATTATTTCACTTAATAAAAAAAGCAAAAAAAGGCAAAGTACTGATGAGTCTCCTGTCACTGGATGCCGGAAAGGCTTTCACTAGAGTGCTATGGTTCTACATGTTTGAAATGTTAGACCTAAATGGTTTCCCACCTGCATTTAAACAACGGATTAGGTTTTTATACCAAAACCTATCAGCTGCAGTGATAACTAATGGATTAGTCTCTCCAGAATTCCCACTGAAAAGCAGTACAAGACAGGGCTTCCCACTATCACTACTATTATTTAATCTCACATTGGATCCATTAACAAGATGTATAACATCTAATCCAAACATCAAGGGGATTAACATAGCAGGTAAAAAATATATTGCCTCACTGTACGTGAATGACATCCTACTTTCAATTTCAAACCTGAAGGAATCCATTCTGGAATTACTACAGATAGGAAATTTGGGGGTATTTCTGGCTATAAGTTAAACTAATACAAGACCTTGTGTTTGTCCTTAAATAAAAGGTGTGTCAAACGAGATATTACAGATTTAGGTATTACATGATGTAAGGAGAGTATCACTTATTTGGGAATACAAGTCTATAGGAATATTAATAAAACTTTCTCTAGGAATCTATACAGTATGAAGTTAAAGATACAGGACTCTCTAAATAGGTGGAACTCTTTCCTTTTAGACTTAAGGGGTAGAATAGAAACTATAAAAATGAACATATTGCCCAGGGCCTTATACCTCTTCATGATGGTTTTCCCAAATACAAAGTCTCATAAAAAACATTTATATTGGCAGGCAAGAAAAGCAGGTTGGCATTTAATGAGATGGCTAGGTTAAAGGAAAATAGGGATTTAAAGATGCCAGACTTCTACCTATACTACCTAGCATATAGAATCTTTCAAATATCCCATGGTATAATACCTACTCAGAGAATAAAAGAAACACATATTGATTAACCATGGAAACTGATATATCAGAGGACCAAAAACTAAACCTCACGTTACTGATTTTTGACAAACCACAATAAAAGATCCAGAATAGGGTTATCTCAGACTTGAAAGGCCATTTAGAACAATGTACTGTGTTATTAAAACTCAGTAAACACAAATCTACTCTACAACCCATATGGGGAAGCCCCAATTTTAGAGATGGGATAGAAGAGTTTCACAGAGATGTATGAGAACAGAAACGGTTAACTTGAATTAAACACTTAACTAAAAACACTACCATCTTGGATTTTGATAGTATAAGAGCCAAATTTGGAATAGCCGAGTCAAAGAAGGAGTTTTACACAACAATAATATTGGCAGTCCTTAAACATTTTGGTGGGGGTGAAGGTTTGGGAGATACTAACAGGACAACTAAGACTATCTTACGTCACATGCAATTGCGGCATACCATTTCTGTTTATTATAACTTTCTGGTGGAACATATAAGGGGAAGGGTAGAAGAGAATATAAGATGGCTGGCTCAGTGGTTTGACAAGCCTTTAATGGACTGGGACTGGAAAAGAAGCTGGAATTTTTCTCTCACGTCTTTTAAAACAGCTAATATGAACCTAGTTCAGTTTAAGTCATTACATAACATGTGCTATACATCTTACCACCTGAACAAAATGGGGTGGAGGGCCACCTCAAGCTGTTCGAAGTGTGGTAATAACTGAGCAGATCTAGTACACATGTTATGGAAATATAATCCTATCTTTGACCTATGGCAAAAAGTAAAAGAATTCTTTGGTGATATACCCTGGGTTCAAGACAGAATTAATCTTTAGAGTTGTATCACAGTACATTTTGATAACAAAATAAACTGGACAAAAGAACAGAGATATTCGATTACATTGATAGGAAACTCAGCTAACAACTCCATACTCAAGGTTTGGATTGAAGACCGCCCACCTTTATTCAATGAATGGGGACAAGAATCTATTGTGATTTAGAAAATGGAAAAACTATTTCATCACACATGTGGGCAAGGGAACAGATTATTTTCAAAATGGGGTTCCGTGTATAACTTATTTAGCCCACAACCTGAAAATGCCATGATGTCTATTGTTTTGTTCAGCATAAGAATGGACATACTCCCTACTACTCCCACTGACAGGTAACATTTAATTTTGACTATAGTCAACCACTCCATAGACACACTTTATGCTACTTCACCCTTCTTTAGGGTCTGTACTCTTTCCTCCTGCATCTTCACTGTACTATTGGGTTATGCATTACATTGAATCAGTCTACAGACTGGTTTTAGTACTACTTAGTACTGCAAGAATAATTTAGTGATTACTTTACCTACCAGTTATTACATTCATAATATGTTAGATATACGAAACAAGCCCTATTGGCCAAAAGTTAGGTGGCTCCACACTGTTATATAAAGATATATAAAATGTGTAAAATCAGCTAAAATAAGAACAAAAACTTATGTATAAAACAGATAATAAGTGCAGTGTTACAGAAATCCACATGATGGTAGTGCAGGCTATGCAATGACTTCTCAGAAGAATAAACAGAGAGCTCATAAGTGTATTCTTGGTTCAGTTCTTGTTATGCATTACTTAGCAATAATAATATTAGTAATAATATTGGCAGTAATCAGAATTATGTCCCGGGTGACATACACTTGTATGGTAAGTACCAATGCCCTATATGTTAGTACTAATTATGTATAACATAATATATAGCAGAATAGCTATTGTCAGCAGTGCACAGCGGGTTACCAATAAGGGTGTGGGGGTCAAGTATAACATCCCCCCACCTTGTTGCCTTACTGAAAAGGCAACAACACTATGGGAAAGTAGTGGGAACAATCTCCATTATTTACCGACCTGATACACAAGCCTTGTAAAGGAACTTGAGCTGTTCACAGTGTTGTCTGAGCATGCGCCATAGACAGCAAAGAGTTGGTATCCCAAATATAATCAAAAATAGTTCTATAATAACAAAACATTTAAAGGTTAACTCTAACCATGTATTGGAAATTGCGATGCTTAAATCACCATCATGGATAAGGGTGTTAAGGGCTTCTCCAGCTTTGGAGATATTATTGTTGATGTAGATGAGATGGGTATCTTTTCTATCTAAGAGTTATTTCAAAGATTATGTCAATGGATCAATTTGAACATTAAAGATAGGTAAATACTGAGATAGAACAAGCAAATATTCAGGGTCAGTGTCAATAATGTCTGGTTCTGGGATGGGAACAGGAGTCATAACTGTATGACCAATAGCAGTAGTTTGATGAAGAATAAAACAGAAATTAGGAAACTGTATGTCACAAGATTTTGACCCATAGGAGAAAGATTTATGGTTAGTTACCACACAGTACTGCCCATCAGAATTATATGACATTGTTACTGTGGGAACCCTCCATTTATGCAGTCAAATGGGGCAGGTGAAAGATTGATTTGTGAGTCTTGTAGTGAGCGATGAATATCTTCGGCCTAGTTCTGGTAGAGATGTCCAGTGTTGCCCACTGGTGATGATGTAGTGGAAGATGACGATGCTGTTGTCCTAGGGGTACCAGTTTCACTTGAGGAAATGTCCAAGTCCAAGGTAAAAGACCAATCAATGCTTTCCAGTGAGTATCCACAAACCATCTTGATGACGTCGAATATGTCACAGTGACATAAGTAGTGGTATCCTTTTTGGCACAACAGTCAGTATGAGGTGCCACCCAGGCATCCAGGGTGGGATGAAAGACCAGAAGAGGTGAAAGATCGATTCTCCCTCTCTCGGTAGATGTTCTCGTTGAGATGCCCAATGGAATGAATGGAGGCCAGTCTGTCAAAAATTGCAGTCTCTGGATCAAAGCATGGTAAGGAGACAGTAAAGGTAACACACATGGTATCCCATATGGTGCAGTGGTTGGCAATGTAACATGAGCCTCTGTTGGGATGGTGTGTGACATAACCTAAATTTCTAGCAGTAGACATGGGTATAGTAATGGATCTGGACATACACATTGTAATACAAGCAGTAGACCTACAATGTGGACAATACTATTTAGCAAGGTGCCTATCATGCATAATATCTGAAATACGTCCAGATTCCAAATCCCGGAAGAGATTATTGACAGTGGTTATGACATAAGAGCCATAAGAAGAGCATAAAAGTTCCCTGGCTTTATATTGCTTGTCTGCCTCCTTGTTATTTTGTAAAACAATTTCATTATTTTTATTCTTAGTTTCATTAAAACTCTTAGCAATGTCATGCATATTGTAAGCAGTGTACCTCTCTTCCTGAATAAGCCCACCTACACCATGCAATAAGGGTGATAAAACATCATTCTTCATGCCAGTCTGGAATTTAACTGTTTGGCTTTTGATGGCAACAATGTCTGCCCTGTTACAAATGGACAGGCCAGATCTAAAGAGTCTGTATATGGTGCCAGTTGCACCAGTGATATTAGCTGTGTGATGAGAAAGTTTTCTTGTTAACAGGGTTAGGTCTAGACCCGAATAATACTAAATGTTCAGTAGTATGGGGACCAGCCACAGGATCTTGTACGCGTATCTGGTATGCAGAAAGACTATCTAATAACATAGTGCTGAAAAACCTAGAAGTGTTAGTTTTAGAACGCATTCCAAATTCAGCCTTATTCCAATGTGTGAGATTAAAAATAACAGGAATGTGCATAAATTGCATATTGTTCACAAGTGTACCTGGAAGTGAGGTGGCAGTAAGACCACTAGGTGGACCAGTTTCCTGTGAAGAACAGTCAGTAAGTTCTACTTCAGCAGGGGGTACTACAGACAGAAACATAGCTGCTGTAGCCATATAATTGTGAACACAAAAGTCTCTTGCAGAGTCTTCTGGATATTTATCACAAAAGATGGGATCAATTAAAGCAGTAAGATTATATAGACCAGAATGTCTGTAATTAGCTCGGCAGATGGGCAGGGTATCATTTGGGGTGATTCTAGTATTGGGCCAGCCTTGGAAATTACCTTTGTAAAGGCGGGCAACAGGAAGTAAGTGTCTCTCCATGACTGTCAGTTTGCCATTCAATTTGGAGGGATGATTTGTCAGGTGCCACAACCATGGCATTCAGGTAGGTATCTGTGCCTTCCTGAACAGTGATCAATTTGTTGGGAACATCAATGCTGACTCCTTCAGGAATGTTGGTGTTGGAAGGTGCATTGCGTGGGAGAAGGTTTCAGGGTGGATGCAGATCAAGGTGTGGATGTGCGGGTGGGTCAAGGTGTTCACGGAGTCACTTAATGTGTGTGGCTTGTGCTGCATCCTGTGAATGGACAACTGGGAAGATTCCTGCAATGAGGAACAATAGTAAGATAGCCATATTGCTGGTATACCTGTAAGGAAGAAAGAAAAATGTCAGTAGGTACAATTCCGCCCAATGGGGTTAGGAAAAATAATTATTCTGCTTTGTGCAACTTGTGCTGATTAGCATGCAGCCATTTATCAGCAGGTTTCTTCTGACTGATGTGTCTAACTTGGTAGACTGCAGGACAGAGTTTGTTAATGATGGGGTAGGGTCCTTCCCACTTATTGGAGAAGGGATGAGTGGGATGAGAAAATCTGAGTACCATTACCTGATCTCTTACTTGCCAATCCACCTCTTATGCATGTTTGTCAAAGTGAATCTTGGATTGCTGTTGGGCCTTGTCCATACAATGTGTAGTGAACAAGTGGGTTTTAATGATGTCATCTCTGAGTTTTGCAACATATGTGGCTGCGGACACTCTGTCAGCAGTGGGTGTGTTCAGATCAATCAACAGTTGCTCAGGTAATTTCATGGTTCTACCAGCCATCACCTCAAAGTGTGTGCACTGGGTGGTGGCCGAAGGAGTAAAGGAAAAAGGGAATCCCTATCCTTGGGACTGTCCTTGATAAATCTGGATAGCATTTATTGTATCCGTCTGTTGGCTCTTTTTACCTGGCCTGAGGATTGTGGGTGGTAAAGAATGTGAATCTTCACGTGTACACCTAGAAGTTTGAGTGTTTCTTGCATCAACTCACCTGTAAAACTAGTTCCTTGATCAGAGTCTACCTTAAGAGGTAGGTCCAACCTAGAAAACAATTGTTCAACAGGGGTTTTGCAGTTACCTTTGCTGTGCAGTGTCGAGCGGGAAAAGCCTTGACCCATTTGGAGAATAAGTCAGTGATCACAAGTGCATACTTGTTTTTCTTGCTGGTATTGATCAGAGGACCAATAAAATCAATCTGAATTGCATGCCAGGGACCAGATAGTCTCTGGGGAAGTAACTTAGCATTTCTCTTGGCTGAGGCAGGATTGTTCTGCACACAAATTAGACAGTTTTGGATGCAATGTTTGCCATCCCTAGTGACGCCAGGCCACCAACCCACAGATTTCAGTCTGTAGACTGTATTCTCCTCCCCTTGATGTCCATCATTTGGGGTGTCATGGACCTGATGGATGAACTCAGATCACAATGCTTTAGGAACTATCCACAAAATGTAATTCAGGTCATCAAGCTACTATCATATCATTTTTTTGTCGTGTGATAGATACAATTTCTGTGCATGTCTTTTGTAGGGGCTGTGGGTTAGCAGTTCTTGTTCAGTTCCTTTGTCTAGGTATCTGAACACTTCTTTCAGCTGAGGGTCATATTTTTGTACTGTGGACAAGTCCAATGACCAAAAGATTCAGTTTTCTTCTTTGTGGCAGCTATTTGTACAGTTGCCTGAGCCACAGGGTGAGCCATATCCCATGTGCCCCCCCCCCCGAGCACCTTCTTTTGCAAGTGTGTCTGCTCGATCATTGAAAATGTGGAATGGATCAGATTTTGGATGGGTCTTCACCTTGTGGATGAACAGTTTGTGCTTAAACTGTTAAGTCAAGTTGCGAATGTATGCAAAGAGTGATTTGTATTTCACAGGGGTGTCATCAGAAGACGCAAAGGAGTTCTTCTCCCAGCATGGCAAAAATTCAGTCAAAGTGCAACAGACCCAGTTAGAGTCTATAAAAATGATGGTATCTGTGTTACCATGTTGTATTAGTTCAAGAGCACAGGCTACAGCTACCAGTTCTACATACTGAGAAGATGCAATGTTTGGATATATGAACAGTGTTACCATTAGGGCACATGTTGAGCACTTCAAATCCAGCTATCTGTTCTCCTTGATAGTAAGAGGTGGAGCCATCAGTAAAGACTTGACACAGGGAAGTGTCAGCAAGGAGTTTTGGAGTAGCAGGAAGAAATGGTCCTGGATCAGACAAATCAGGAAGTTGGAGTAAGCAGGGTATCCCGTGAGGTGGGTGCATGGGGAAGGGAGCCGTCCGTAATGGAGACTCCTTCCCAGCACAATCCCTCATGGTGATGGGAGGGTAGGGGGACCAGATGAGGAGGTGGGTGAACTGGGTGACAGGATGTTGCTATGTGTACTCATGCACGGGGAGAGTGAGCACGGCAAGTGTGGTCTGGGAGGGGGAGGAGGAGGAGCTGTAGAGGGTGGCACTGCGGTGGATTGCCGAGCTGCATCGTGGCATCAGGGGTTGGCTTGTGGTTGGGGTGGGTGAGGTATCAGGTTCAGGTCCAGGCGCTGGTGTGATTTTATTATGCCCGTCCGAACCTTTATTTTTTAATGCTTTCACACACACCCCTGACATACACCCCCCTGGAACTGAGAATCCTTTAGTAGGAGGGTGAGGGGGGGCACAGCCCCCCCCCACAGAAAGCATTAAAATACATGTCCTGGTGCCATTGTTCTGTGTGCCGAGGGTGTCAGTGTGCCAAAAATATTTTCAGCACTCTGACTGCTCAATAATGGTGATCGCCTTTAGGCTTTCACCATTTTCACATAGAACCAGTGTGCAATCATGTTGGTCTCCTTGGTACAAAAGACCGTGGACTAAAACTGAGGGCATTTGGACAGTGTGGGCCTGTATGTCATGGTCCTGGAGAAGAAGAGACCAGTGAGTCAGTCTGGTATTAGACACTGAACCATTCTTCACTCTGTCTGACAGCAAAAAGTTTGTGGGAGTGTGATTGGTATGCAAAATGATTGGTGAGTACATAATGATGTACAGGAAGTGCTTTACAGCCCAGTAGATTGCCAGAAGGTTTCTTTCACAAAGACTGTACTTCTGTTCCACTGGGGACAGCATCTGGGAAGCATAGGCAATAGGTCTCAAAGTGCCATTAACCTTTTGAACAAGTACTGCAGACATGGCTATGTTTGAAGTGGCAGATTCCTGATGGAAGGGTAAAGCTGGATTGGGGTTAAGTAATGCTGGAGCAGAGGCCAAGGCCTGTTTCAGAAGGGTCACATCATTAGTGTGAATGGGACCCCAAGTCCAGGGAACATCCTTTTTAGGAGCTCCTACAGAGGAGCATTCTTTTGTGCAAACTCACAAATGAAATCCCTGGAATAGTTGATCATACCCAGGAAATGTTTGAGTGTTGCCACACTGGTGGGAAGTGGCAAATCTTGTAAGCCTTGGATATTCTTCCAGGCAGGGCTTCGCTCTTGTTCTGTCATATGCAGGCCAAGGAAGATAACCTCTTTCTGGCACAATGGTGCTTTTGCAGGATTGCACTTGAGGCCTGCTCTCTGCAAGAGAGTCAGTAACTCATCAAGGAGGCCAAGATGTTGCTCTTTGGTGGCAGTTGCCAACAGTAAGTCATCCACATACTGCAGAAGGTATTGTGAGGCAGAGAAACCCTGCAAGGCGTCAATCATGTGTAGATGGAAAAGGGAAGGGCTGTTGTGAAAGGCCTGGGGCAGTCAGGTCTAAGTATACTGACAATCCTCAAAAGTGAAAGCAAATTTGTATTGACTTTCCTGAGCAAGGGGCAGTGACCAAAACCCACTGGAGATGTCAAGGGTGCTGAACCACCTATTATCTGATGTTAGCAGTTTGAGCACATATGATGCTAAGGCTACTGTAGGAGAGCAGCTAGGAGTGACTTGGTTAAGTCTCCTGTAATCAATCGTGAGTCTCCAAGATGAATTGGGCTTTTTCACTGGCCAGATGGGTGAGTTGGCTGTTGAGACACAAGGCCTGATCACATCTTGCTTCAGAAGTGACTGAATGGTTTATCTGAGTGATGGTAAGGCCTTTGCAAGAAAAGGGTATTGCCTTTGCCCAACATGTTATGGGCCTGGAATTTCGATGATGGTTTGCATTCTCCCACAATCACGTTTGTGCATTGCAAAAGCATAGAGGTGTTTTTGCAGAATGGTAAAAGTTCTTTAAAGAACTCATGTGTCTGGAATAGAGCTATGACAACATATTCCTTGTCATTGACTGCAATGGCGGCGATCACATGGGAATCAGGAATCATGACCATATGGTATTGTCCTTTGATTTGGATCAAGAGCAAGTTAGCCAAATCTACTACACAGCTGTGTAGTGCTAGGAAATCAATTCCTAGGATGCTGGGGTGATGATGCAATACCATGAGGTCAAAAATGTGATTCAAGTTGAGTCTACCCAATACCACGTAAAGTACAATGGAGCAGTAGGTAGACAGTCTAGTGCCATCTATGCCTTGAGCACTGGTCCTCCATCTAGTAGACCATGAGGAATTAGCTGGATCCTCATTATGTAGTACAGGCACAGCCATGCCTGTATCTAGCAATACAACCATTTGGCGGTCCCCGACCATGGCCTTGGTGCAAGGCCTTCCATTTGTGTCAATAGTGATATTGTTCACAATATGGATTGGGGCCTATAGTTGTCAATCCAAACTAGTACTGCCATCTTTAGGTGGGTCCTGAAAATGTAGGCCGACAGGATCTTGCCTGGCCTCTTCCAGGTCCTGCATAGGATACAAGAAGGCCTGGGTACTGGTAGTAGCTACAATGGACAAGGCCTCAAGGTTTGGGTCTGGTGTGGCCTGGTCTGAGAAGATTCCAGTATCTCCTTGACCCAGTAGGGACTGGGCTACCAGAGCTAACGCTGCAGTGTTCTGCCTGGGGATGGACTTGGCCACTGATTGGACCTTCCCAAGGAGTGTATGGAGGTCATTATTCTCCTCCACTATGTCGCGGTAAGAAGGGCCTTGTCGATAATTTCAATTGCTCCGATTATCATTCTGATCAGAATTTCCAATTTCTCGGCCTGTTCCTATTTTTGTTGCAGTTCCCCCATCTTGTAGTTCTGTTTATCATCCGAGGGTGCAGCCTTTTTGTCCCAGGCCTTGTCCTCCGCTGTATAGTGGGTTGTGGGCTCACTGATAGATTGTACCATGGCCACCTTGGCTTTTATGCCAGAATTCAGATATTGGAGGTAGAGCTGGTAGACAGGCTCCGTCCTTGCAAGAATGTCTGAAACTTTGTTGGTTCTGGGGAAAACTGCAGGTTCAGCCTTGTCACACACAGTTGGAATCATGTTTCGAATGAACAAGATCTTGTATTCAATTTGGTCTCTGTCTGCTATCTCTTGTGATAGCACCTTGCCAGTGCAGTAGGCCAACCATAACCTCTTGTTGTATGACGCTGGACTTTCCTTGACATATTGTTTAACAGAAGGAGGCAGTATAGCGCAGTGGTCTAAGGCTCTGAGCTGCAAATCTGGTGACATCCAGCAGACCAGACCTGGGTTTGAATCCCACAGCTTCTACTTGCATACTGTGTGACCCTGAGCAAGTCTCTTAACCTCCTTGTGCTCCCAGGTCGCTCCTGTAAAAAAGCTTTCAGCTTAGTGTGCTATACCTGGTTAAACAACTAAATAAAAAAAAAAAAGAATGGGCCAACATAATGCCAACCATGCCTGGAGAGTGTGTGGCAACGCGTTCCACAGTGATGTCATCAAAAGACGCATCCATGGCTTGGTGAACTGCCTCAGAAAGTTTTTCCCAGAGGCAGGATCTACGGTCTGCTGGAGGACCTGTACTTGGTAGCCTGCCAGTAGACTGAGCATCTCACACATGGAACAAACGTTTTCCAAATGACAGCTTAGATTATCATTGGGGGTCATGTGGCCTATACTGTCAGCAATCTGCTGTACAGAGTGAGCTACCTGAAGGGGACTAGTCTGTATTATGGGACACCCATCTGGAAAAGGGTTGTGGGAGTATGCGCTGTGAATGGAAGCCTCCGCTGTGGCATCAGCCACAGAATGGACAAGTGACTACTGAGTAGCAACTTCCCTCAACACGTTTTCCATGTGCTCCTGGAAGACCTGCCTTTGCTCCTCAGTCAGCCCTCAATCATCTGATTGATCTCCGACCTGTCCTCCTTTTTCAGGATGGCAATTGGGGGAGCTAGGCCTCAGCCACCCCTCCTATCATGGTGGTCACCATCTTGGCGTCACACATGATATTCATCATATCATTTGTGACGTAGGTTCACGCTGGTACAGCAAAGGGTGCCGCCATCTTGTGGGTGGTGGTTGGGCAATGCGTCACTTTTAGGGTGTGACTGGGCACCATCTTAGCTATTGTTGTCACCAGAATCATCACCAGAATCATCAGCTCTGAATGATGTAATGTCAATGGGTGTATAGTGAAACCCACTCATCGCCTTGACATGACTAGCCAACACCTCTCGCTGATGATGCAGTTTTGCCATCTTAGCTCTGCACTGTTTGTGACTAACTTTTGCAATGTTTTGCCCAACACCTTCCTAAACCTCTTTCTATAACACTCTATATGCGGCACTCAATTCGCAGTTGTCCGTAAGTTCTCTATTCAACTCGTCACTTACCTGTTTCAGGTCCTTTCTCATTTCCTCAAGCTCTTCATGCAAAGTCTCATTTGTATCACTCAACGAGTCATTCGTTTGCAACACCTGTCTCTTATCCTGCTTCAATCTGTCACAATCCTCTCTCAACATGCATAATTCTTGATCATTATTCTGTATAGTACAGTGCAAAAGAGTCTCGTTCTTACTACACAGCAACTGAAGTTCTTCCTGTCTCTGCTCTTTCCTTAAATAATTCAGATGCCTGCAAACCCATCTCTTTCTTAAGAGCTGAGTTTTGCAATTTGAGGGAATGAAACCTCCGTTCAGAGGCTTCTAAAGCAGCATAAAGAGACGCAACCAACAGCCCTTTAGAATCACGCTTTTTGGCTGATTGTCTCACCTCTGAGTACTGGGTTGAGATCCCCAGTATGAGGTTATGGCGTGATCTGTGTCCAACGTGAAATCTCTCCAGCCTTCATGGGAGGTGAGAAAGTTAGACATCGAGTCTCATATCTGCGCAGATATTGGACATGATAGTAACAGAAAGAAATGATTGGGAGACCCCAAATTAACCCATCAGTGGTTACCCTGCTGTGTTTCAATCCACAGTGATAGAACCAAACAGATGGTTGGGTGTCTGAACTCTTACAATCCTGCAACTCAAAACTGTGATTGAACAAGATGAGACGGCATCAACCTTGCCCAGTAAGCAACCAGAATTTACAAGATGTTATGGAGTAAAAACACAAGCGAGGTGGTACGGGTGTGTACACCTACTTACTACCCGAAAAGGAAAAGCCAACAAACAGTGAATCTTTGCTGATTTAGACCACCTGTACATGGTTACCAATAATGTCAGGGTGTCAAGCCCTGCTCAGGTTTTTGGTGGTAATTACCTAGCAAAAGAAACAACAGACACACAGCATATGTGGTAATAAACTTGTTTATTACACAAAGTCAGACATTTGCCCTAATTAGAGACTTACCAATATAGACACTGGGAGCCAGAGTTTCCCAATGTCCCATGAGGATGAAGATGGTCCTAGTGGGAAAATGGTGGGCATAGATTTATATACTTAGATAATTGTCATGGTAACTATTACATTCATAATATGTTAGATATACAAAACAAGCCCTATTGGACAAACGTTAGGTGGCTCCACAGAGTCATCTAAAGATATACAAAATGTATAGTCAGCTAAAATAAGAACAAAGACTTATACATTAAACACAAAATAAGTGCAGTGTTACATAAATTGGCATGATGGCAGTGTAGGCTATACAATGACTTCTTGTAATGCACTACTTAGCAGTAATAATAGTAATAATTTTGGCAGTAATCATAATTATGTCCCTGGTGACATACACTTATATGGTAAGTACCAACGCCCTATATGTTAGTACTAATTATGCATAACATAACATATAGCATAATTGATATTGTCAGCGGTGCATAGTGGGTTACCAGTAAGGGTGTGGGGCCAAGTGTAACACAGTTATTTAGAAATGTCCATGTTCTCATAAGGTATATAAAACATGGGAAAGATTATGAATGTTATCTTATGTTATTCATATTTATAATCCACGTTGAAAGTTTGAAAGTATAATTTCTTGAATTTTCTGTATTGTATGTCATTTATGAAGTTAATACAAATTTTAATTGAAAAAAAAAATAAAGAGGACCAGTCCAAGCATCGAACCCTGTGGCACCACACTAGTCATTCTTCTATCGCTTGAGTGGCTATGATTTACCACCACCCTTTGCTTCCAATCTCTTAACCAGTTTGATTCTCAGCTTGTTGCTTTCTCCCCCACCCACAAGCTGCTTAGTTTCTTAACTAGTGTCCTATGTGGCACAGTGTCAAAGGCCTTACTGAAGTCCAAATAAGCCACATCCACTGCTCTCCCTTGATCTACCTCCTTGGTAACCAAGTCAAAGAAATATATGAGATTAGACATGTCCTCCCCTATAAAACCATGCTCCAGGTGGTTCTCTAGCCCTATTGCCTCCAGGTGCTCCATGAGCCTCTCCTTCAGCAGTGTCTCCATTAAGTTCCCACCACTGATATGAAACTGACTGGCCTGTAGTTGCTAAAACCCTCTGTATTGCCATTTTTGTGCAGAGGGACCACATCATCCCTTCTCCAGTCCTCTGGAACATCCCCCATTTCCACTGAGGTGCCAAAAAGTGCTGCTAGAGGGGTGGCCAGCACCATGTTCAGTTCATTTAGGACCCTTGGATGACTCTCTTCTGGCTCCATCACCATATTCTCCTTTAAAGCTTCTAGTCCCTCTGTAACCTCTCCACTGAGAATGAACATGTGTCCACTCCCCCCTTTCCCTAGTTCTTACTGCAGCAAGCTGGTCCATTCCCCCACCCTTTACTGTGAAAACCAGGCAGAAGTAATAATTTAGTATTTCCACTTTCTCTTGATCTTCCTCTGTGCAATCCCCCTACAATCCTGATTCTCAATATCCCTCCCCTTGTCTTCATCTTTTCCCCATGTACCTGAAGAAAGTGTTGTCCAAGGACACTGGTTTTCCATTGTTACCGGTAACACTGGTAAAAATCATGGAATCCTGCTTGGTTTGCAGATTTTGAATTCTTGTACCAGTGCCTCACAGAAATTGCATTTACTTCACAGAATCCCTAAGATTTCAGCATCTTTATACATTTTTTATTTTCTCTTTCTATGCCCCCCTCTCAAAGCATCATTCTCCACTTTTCAGAGCTCCTTAGGCTGGGTGTCCCCTAGCTTCACCCCAGGTAATGTTCGGGAGCTCCTGTGGGCATACCCCCATCCTGCCTGGGTTGTACCCCCCCAGGTGGGAAGGGAGGAAACCCCAAATCACCCCTCCACAGTCCCTTAGTGTGTGTATTGGGCAGCCCAGTGGGCTCCTCATGGAGCCTGGTTATGAAATCTGGGGCAGCTGGGTCCCTTCTACTAGTGGCCGATGTGGGTTAGTACTGGTTTTCTGGTCTTTGTACAAGAGGGCACCAGCACTTGAGGGGATCCAAGGAGGTAGGGCATATAGAGACATGCCACTGCTCCAGATCCTGGCAAGCATCCTGTTCTCCCACCCGCTCTGCAGCCCCATTGCACCACCACCCATGGCCACCCAGGTGGCTGTAAAGCAGTGGGACTTGCAGCCCACCCTTCCTGGAGGAGGAGAATAGCAGCCCCCCAGGTGCTCAATCCTACTCCTCTGTCGAGATCTCTAGTAACCTGAGTTCACTTCTGATCCCAGATCACTGACATTGCCAGTAGTAGCACTACCACAGACTATTTATAGTGCTCTGTCAACTATTCATCCATTTTGGTGTAAGAAAAATAAGCAGATGGAGTGGAAAATAATTCAGTTTTAGTAAAATGTTGTAAAGTTTTTAATGTTCATAATTTGCACTGTAGGTGCTCTGCACTATTATTGAAATCATATATTAAAACTTTATATAGAGGTGTTTTTATGGCTGACAGTATAGCCTAGTGGTTAGAGTAACAAACTGTGATTGAACTGGGTATATCCAGCAGACTTGGGTTTGATTTCCACAACCTCTACTTGCATACTGTATGACTCCGAGCAAGTCACTTAACCTCCCCAGTGCCCCGGGTCACCCCTGAAAACAGGCAGTCCTGCCTAGTGGGCCTTACCTGATTTACAAAGCATAGAAAAAAAATACTGATATTTGTTTACTACATCATTCAGTAATCATGGTACCATGTAATTTACCTGAGTTTTTCTCGGGCTGCAATGATTTTGTGTAGGTAAAGATAAATGTTCAGATACATTTTATTTGTTTTATAAGCTTGTTTTTAGACTTTAGTCAGGTGTTTATTATATTCTTTGCATGCAAGCATCTAGGTTGTAGATTGCTAAATGCAGGATCACTGTTACCAACTAGCTTATTCAAGTTTATAATCAGCAAAGCCATCCAAAAGCCTCAGTTGTCTGAATGAAAACTAATCTAAATGAAAGTATGTTCACAAGGAAGAAACTGCCATACTAGTTACAAAAAGACTTTACAGTTAGCACCCCATTTAGGTGAATGGGATCATTTGCACCTTTTCTCCCACCTTCTGTTTCAGTTTCTGTGACAACAAAAAGTTTTCTAATAGACTGCTTCAACAAAAAGCAAATCTTAAGTGTTGAAGTGTACTTATGCTTGGCCAGTGCATTTTGAAAGCACATTCAATGACACACAAAAGGTAAGACCCCAGGGGCTGTATGATGTTGGTGGGCAGAGTGGTGCTCAATTCACATCTGAGCTCAGACATGAAAACTGAGAGACACAATTTTCATGGAGACCAAGTAAAAAAAAAAGGCATCTACATATTTGGGAGATGCATCATTTTCCATGTGAAGGTCCTCCACTAATCATTTGTGAATTTTTTAGGTGAAGACACTTTATTTCAAAGAAGCAAATTCAGGCAGGTGTTTTTTTTTGGCCCTCCTACCCATTGGCCATCCACTCTTTCAGGCCTGCCAAGGCCCCCCTACCACAGCTGCTGAGTCCCAACACCCATCCATTGCCCCTTATTGCTGTGCTACCAGGTAACCCAAAATAACCCTTCATTGGGTGGGCCCCTACCCCTGTGGGAGGCTACCAGGGGAGGAGAATCACCCCAAAGAGCTTTCTGTGTATCTCAGGCATGGCAGGGGTCAGAACTGACACATTTGGGAACTAACGATCTAGAGGGAAATAGCGTTTTGGAAATCCAAGCAAGGTTCCAAGAACTTGCCAGAGTCTGTCGGGATAATGGATGCAACATGTCCTTTTCAGAGATATTGCCAGTACCAAAGGCCTCAGTGGAGAAAAAATGAAGAACACAGAGGTTAATGACTGGCTCAGGAAGTGGGGTGAAGAGAGTGGGTTGGGGGTGTTAGGGAACTGGAAAGGAGTTTGGGAGGATAAGGGACTGTATGCCAAGGACAGGCTTCATCTTGCCCCATTAGAGAAGGAAGTCCTTAAACAGGGGGTGGCTACATTCAAGAAAGGTGGGGTTTAAACTTGTGAAGGGGGAGGGATAAGGGAGGGGCTGACCAGAAGCCCTCTCCTCCAGACAAGGAGAGTAGCCTTCAAACCCAAGTGGGGGAGGGGGAAACAGACTGGGGAGGAGGTTTCAGGAGGAGCAGAGGGAGGATGGAAGTATAAGGAACCTGGGTGGGGTTCAACAAAGGGGATCAGGGATAAGGGCTGGGGGTGGTGTTAGTAAATGCCAGCAGCTTGGGAAACAGGTTGCCAGAGTTCCAGGCCATGCTGTTTGGGGGGGGTGGATGTGGTGGCGGTCACAGAAATTTGGGCCAACAAAAACCATGACTGGGACCAAACATGCTGGGACACACTATGCTTAGAAAGGATAGAAAGGAGGGCAGAGGGGGTGGAGTGGCTATGTTCATTAGAGATGACACAGAAATTGCTAGGGTAGAAGAGGAAGAGGGAAACATGGAGGCCTTCTGGGTCACCTTATGAACCCCAGCAGGAGGTAAGGTCAAGCTGGGTGCAGTATATAGGCCCCCCCAGGATGGGTGATGTTCTGGAGGATGGTTTGCTGGACAACATCATTGCCCAGTGTGGACCAAAAGGGGAAGGAGTGGTGTTGATGGGGGACCTTAATATGCCAGGTACAAACTGGGGAATGATGTCCTCTAAGGTGGCCAAGGAGCAGAGGCTGCTGGACAGCTTCCAGGATGTGTTTTTAATACAGCATGTGATGGAGCCCACAAGGGAGGGGCATGTCCTGGATGTAGTTCTGGCAGATGAGGATCTGGTAAGGGACCTGGTTGTAGAGGATCTCCTGACTGGGAGTGACCACAATACTGTCTGGTTTCAAATAAGCATGGGGGGGAGAGATCTAGGACACTGGCAGTGGACTTCAGGGGGGCAGAATTTGTGGGCATGGGAAATATTCTCAAGGATCACTTGAAGGGGGGATTACATCAATGACAAATGTGGAAAAGAGATGGGAGGTCATAAAACAGGGACTTCATGAGGCAGTCAAGACCTGCGCTAAGGTGAAATGTAAGGGAGCCAGGTCACATAAACTATGCTGGTGGTCCAGTGAGGTACAGGTAGCAGTCAGAGAAAAGAAGGCTGTCTACAAAAACTATAAAACAACAAGCCGGGATAGGGAAAAGGAAATGTACCATCTTGCATCTAGAAAAGTCACCTGGATGGTGAGGGGGGCAAAGTCCAGTAAAAAGCAGTGGCTGACACAGGGGATACATGGAGGGGAAAAGGGGTTCTTCTGGTACATTGGGGAGTGGAGAAAAAATAAGGGCCATCTCGGTAGATTGAGATCAGAAGGAGGGTGGGTGGAAGAGGCGAGGGACCTGGCAGAGGTATTAAATGAGTACGTCGCCTCTATATTCACTAGGGAGGGGGATGGGATATCTACAAAGCAAGGCACGATGGGAATAGAAGCGGTGGTGAGTGGGATCAGGGGAGTAACAGAAATGGAGCAAGAGGGAGGGAGATGTACCCCAGGGGTGTCACATCAGGATGACAAAAAGGCCAGTAAGGTGGAGGGGACGGATGATGCTATCTCCACTGAAAAGGTGTGGTTATCCCTCAAGGCCCTAAAGAAAGATAAATCTTCTGGACCAGATGGCAATCATCCGAGAGTACTATGGGAATTGGCGGACATACTGGCTGCACCCCTGGCAGAGCTCTTCAACAGGTCGCTTGAGACAGGAAGGGTATCTAGGGATTGGCGAGAGGCACTTGTGGTGCCAATCCATAAAGGAGGGGTCGAGGGAAGTACCAGGTAACTATAGACCCATCAGTTTGACCTCGGTGGTGGGAAAATTAATGGAGAGTGTACTAAAGGAACAATTGGGAGTGTACTTGGAGGAGGTGGGAGGTCTGGATATTCGACAACATGAGTTTGTGCCAGGTAGATCATGTCAAGCCAATCTTGTGGAGTTCTATGAATGGGTAACGTCAGAACTGGACAGGGGAAAGCCTGTGGATGTATTATTCTTGGACTTCAGCAAGGCATTTGACTATGTCCCCCACAATGGTCTGGTGGAGAAACTGACGGGGTTAGGAGTAGGCCCTTTGACGGTCAGATGGACTGAAAACTAGCTAGCTGGATGCACCCAGAGAGTAGTGGTCAGTGGGGAGCTCTTGAACCCTAGAGAGGTCGGTAGTGGGGTACCGCAGAGCTCGGTCCTGGGTCTGATCCTGTTTAATGCATACATATCGGACATCAGGGAGGGTATAGGAGGTGAAATGAGTCTCTTCGCTGATGACTCCAAGATGGGAGCAGTAGTTGAGGGAGAAGAGGGGAGGTTGGCCCTGCAAGGGGACCTGGACACCCTGGAAAGCTGGGCTCACACATGGAAATTAAATTTCAATATCACCAAGTGCAAGGTGTTACATCTTGGGCAGGGAAACCCTAAACAAAGGTACACCCTGGGAGAGGAGGCGCTGGAGGCCTCAACAGGGGAAAAAGACCTAGGGGTCATGGTGGATGCATGTATGAATAACTCTGAGCAGTGCAGGAGAGCAGCTAGCAAGGCAAATAGGATGTTGGGATGCATCGTAAGGGGGATCACCTCTAGGAGCAGGGAAGTGATTCTGCTGCTGTACGATGGACTGGTTAGACCACACCTTGAGTACTGTGTACAGAACTGGAGACTACACTTGAAGATGGACATACAGCTCCTGGAGAGGGTACAGAGGAGGGCAACTAAGATGATATAAGGACTAGGGGATTTGACATGTGAGGACAGATTTGAGGAGCACTGCCTGTTTTCATTGGAGGAGAGGAGAGACAGGGGGACATGATTGAGGTCTTCAAGTACCTCAAGGGAATAAATAGGGTAAACATGGAAGGTATCTTTAGACTAAAGCAGGGAGGTATCACCAGAGGGCATGGTTTGAAATTGGAAGATGGAAGGGAGAGGGGGGGAAAAGGAGGAGGTTTTTCACTGAGAGGGTGGTGGGCCCTTGGAATGTGCTGCCTGGTGAGCTGGTTCAGAGATCCACAGTGGAGGGCTTCAAGACAGGGTGGGACAGACACAGAAAGTGGATATACCAGATGATGGCCTGGCCCAGGGGGTTGGGATGAATGATAGGGGTTTCTGGAACACAAGGGGGGGAAGGCCTCGGCACC
This sequence comes from Neoceratodus forsteri, assembly GCA_016271365.2. Lineage (NCBI taxonomy): Eukaryota > Metazoa > Chordata > Ceratodontiformes > Ceratodontidae > Neoceratodus > Neoceratodus forsteri. The sequence goes on from CM057449.1 coordinate 1,785,085,271, forward strand.
CAACTAGGGATCTGAGGTTTGCGCAGACTTGTTGACCGTAAGGCCTAATCTGCTGGCAATTAGTATGTTAGTATGTGTCTGGGGCTTTGGGCTTATGAAGGGACCAGCAGCCATCCTCTGGTTGGCCAATGGGTGTTTTCCCATTTTCCTAGGAGCGTGACAGGCCACATGATGTCAAGGCACAAGCCAACATCCCTCCCGCAGGGAGGGCCGATGAGTTTCTGTGCCTCTGGCCTTCCTCCCAGGAGAAGGCAAAGGGTCATTGGACACTCAAGCCTTCACCCCCCCCCGGCCAGCCCGCCAATACCCAAGTCTGTTCCCAAACCCTGGTCAGTGGTGTCACAGGTAGAAATCCAATTCAGGCAGTTAAATGATAGATAGGAAAAAACAAAGGTGGTCCACCTTAGTGGTGGTGGTGGTTCAGATAAATTCACATCTGCATTCTAGCAAGCAAAGAGACCAAGTAATTTGTAACTTGTGCATGTGGGGTGTAGGTGTTGAAGAAAGGGGATCACAGTGCTGTCACTACTGGTATTACCCCAGAGGGATGTAGACTGCATTGTTGCTACTGCCATCACACCTGAGGAGCAGGGGCCTTAATGCTTCTGCCATCACCACTGCTGGATTGGGAGTGTAGTACTGCTGCTGTCCCACCTGAGGGATGGGGCCCATAGTGCTGATACTGCCTTCACACCTGAGGAATGGGGATCATAGTACTGCTGCCATCACACCTAAGGGATGGGGGCTGCAGTGCTGCTGCTTCTGTCACACCTGAGGGAGGGGGGTCATAGTACTGTTGCTGCTGCCATCTCACCAGAGGGATGGGGACCATAGTGCTGTTGGTGCTGCCACGTCACCTGAGGGATGGGGGCTGTAGTGCTGCTTTCATCACACCTTAGGGATGAGGGCCGCAGTGCTGCTGCTGCCGCCATCACATCTTGTATCTAAAATAACTTTAAATTGGTACAAGGATGAAAGGATGTGCAATAGTGGAGGTCAAAATTGCTAAAATGCACGTTAGCAGAGCTAAAAATTGTTAACTAAAGTACACAAAACCAAACACCAGTAAAACTGGAGTCTGGCTTAGCAGACACCGGTGACAATATCAGTTTATACAATGTGCAAAATGGAATTTGCCCTTTTTCAATCCGAGTAAACCAGTGTCCCCTTATACCATACCTCCTGTGGGTCACTTGGGCCAAGAAAGAAAACAAGAAGCACAAACTTGCCCATTTTTTCTAATGGGGTATAGGGAAGGAAGTGGCAGATTCGTGTGCAGTTCCACAGCATCACAGCAACATGTTTACAGTGCCACGTCAATACAGCACCAGATTTTGGTGACTGTCGTATTTGGGGACCCCTCTATTTACGGGGGTCTGTGCCCCTCACACCTCTCCTTACTAAACATACCAACTCTGGGGGGGTGAACCTGGGGGGGGCACAGAGAGTCTGCTGAATATGACCGTCACCAAAATCTGGCACTGTATTGACGCAGTGCTGTAAATGTATCAGTGTTTTGATGGCATACATTTGTGTGCTTCCTTTCTAGAGTGTCAGTTGATTGCCCCCAGAAGCATAAAGCAGGTCCCATTGATGCCTATGCCAATAACAGATATTCTGTTTGAAAGAATTGGGGTTGATATGGCGGGACCCCTGGTAAAAAGTTCAGCAGTGTATCAGTATATTTTGGTGATAATGTATTATGCCACCTGATACCCCAAGACTATTCCCATGCACTCCTCCATAGCCCGAACAATAGCCAAAGAACTGCTAAAGGGATTTTCCTAAGCTGGGCTGCCAAAAGAGATCTTAACTCCTCAAGGCACAAACATTATGTCAAAGCTTATGAGGGAGCTGTATGCTATACTGAAGGTTATGTCCATCTAGACAGCAGCGTACCAATCTCAGATCGATGGCTTTGCTGAAGGATTTAAAAAATCCTTAAAAGGTATGCCACTGAAATTTGTTTCAGCTGAGGCAAAAAACTGGGATGAACTATTACCCTGTTTAATGTTTGCAGTTTGGGAGGTGTCACAATCATCTACAGGTTTTATTTTGTCTGTTTTGTATATTTAAAATCTTGAAAGTCCCTGGGCCAAGGACCAGATTTCATGGGCAACCAGAACATTTAATAGATGCACAATACAGGAATAAGACAATAGAAAATGAAATATAAATATACTTAACCAATATAAGTCTAACTAGAAAAACATTTACATTGGCAATTACAAAGAAGGTGATTGTCCATGCATGTCTACACAGGCAGAGAACACCAAGAAGGAGGAGCTGCTGTTATAACTATACTTCTCTACTGGGACTATATTGTCCTGTCCCCCCATCCCAAGCCAGTTCTACTTTTATAGGCACAGGATTTGACTGACAAAAGGAACTTCCTGTTTGGGAGCAGGAAGTGAGTGATCACAGAGCCACAAAAGACTCACCATCCTAGAAGGAAAAAAGTAGCTCTCCGTCCTCCCCAGCTGCTGGAGGTCTGACTCTGAGCAAGTAAGGAGACTACTGAGAAATATAGGAACTTCTTATCTCAGAACAGGAAGATCAGGAGCTTAAAGGGCACAGAGGCAGTAAGTAAGTAGGGAGAAAAAAAATAAACAAAGGAAAGAGTAAGTATTCCAAACAACAGTTAAGGGACCAGAAATAAGACATGATGTGAGTGGTGCAGTGCTGTGGCTGTGGAGCAGCAGTCTTCCGACAGATGTTCTAGAGGATGTGGTGTTGTCCCATTTGCAGGAACCTCTCTGGGCTGAGGGAGGAGGTTGCTCATCTCCAGACTGAGTTGGCCAGGATTTGGGGACCTCCTCTCCCACCCAGGGACAACCAGGGCCACTGTCGTTGCCTCAGAGGTTACCAAGAAAGAGGAGCAGTTGGACCACAGTGGCTCAGGGAGGGCAAGGGTGATGGAACAGAGGCGCATCCCTCCAGTTGTACCTCTCCACAATTTATATGCCATTCTGGCAAAGTGTGGTTCCTCTATGGAGGCACCCACAGTGGAGACCAAGGAGGATGCTAGGAACCTCCACAAAGGAGACCCACAGGAGGGTGGCATGGGACCCCACAGGGGAAGGAAATAACTCCTGATGGGGGACTCCATTGTTAGGAGGGTAGAACTGGGGGAGGAAGGGGAGAAGGAGGAAAAGGTGCCTGCCTGTCACCATGGCTTGGAGGGACAGGGAGCGAATCCTCAGGATTGCTGGAGCAGCTGCACGAGGGAGGGAGCTGGATGTCATTGTCCACCTAGGGACAAATGACTTGGTTGAGAAAGGGATCAGAGCAGTGCAGGAAGAGTCTGTGGAGCTGGGGATGGGTCTTAGACAAGTAGCATGCATGGTAACCTTCTCGGAGGTGCTGCCTGTCTATGGCATGGGTGAAGCTAGGGTGTTCCACACTATGGGATTCAATCGGTGGTTGAAAAACTGGTGCAGAGCTAAGGGATTTGGCTTCATTGGGGACTGGGGGTCCACCTGGAGTGATGCAGGCCTATACTAGCATGATGGTCTGCATCTGTCCAGGAGGGGAACCAGGATCCTAGGTGACAGGTTTAAATGCTTCATTAGCAAGCATTTAAACTAGCCAAGGAGGGAGGCACTGGAAAGGAGCAGGGAAATCCTAGCCACCCCCAAAAAAATCAGGGTAGTAGATGAGGTAAATACCAAGATAGAGATGTCGATAGAGAGAAGGGCAGGGGTAAATGGAGGAAATGACAAAGGCAGTAAGGATAGGGATGGGGCAAAAAGGGGTAAGGCCATCAAGAAATGGAGGGTAATGAATACCAATATCTGTAGTCTGGGCAACAAGCTCCCTGAATTGGAGGCCTTGATGGAAGAGGGATGCCTGGATATCATAGCAGTCACAGAAACATGGTACACAGAGAACCATGACTGGGATGTTAACATACCAGGCTATACAACCTACAGGAGAGACAGGGAGGGTAGAAGAGGGGGAGAGTAGCTGTCTATGTAAGGGAAGGGATAAAAGCAATAGAACAAAAGAGTAAACAGGGAGGAGAAGAGGCACTGTGGGTCACCTCAGAGACTGGAAATGGCACCACAATCTGCACAGGGGTTGTATACAGACCCCCATGTCAGGGGGAGGGAATGGACAAGGGTATGATAGAAGGCATCCTTAGGATGGCAGAGAAAGGGGAGATACTGTTGATGGGGGACCTGAATATGTCAGATGTTAACTGGAGCACCTTTGCTGCAGCCACATCCAAAAGCAGGGCCATTCTCAATGCCCTACAGGTGGCATGCCTCAGACAGCTAGTTTTGGAACCCACTCATGAGGGAGCAATCTTAGACCTTGTACTCTCAAATGGGGACAGCGAGAGGATCTCAGATCTAGAAGTGGGTAGCCATCTGGGAACAAGTGACCACCAAACGGTGTGGTTCATGATAAACTCAGCTACAGAGTCAAGCCATACAAAAGTGAGGGTACCGGACTTCAGGAGGGCTGACTTTGGTAAGATGGTAGAGTGCCTTAGAAAAGCACTAGCAAACAGGCTAGAAGGAGGGGTGCAGCAACAATGGAGAAACATCAAAACTGCCATCACAGAGGCAGCAAGTCTTTGTGTGAAGCAAATAAATCAAAATGAAAGAAAAAGCCACTATGGTTCTCAAAAGAGGTAGTGGGGAAGGTAAGGGAGAAAAATATAGCATTTAGGAAGTATAAGGAAACACAGAAGGAGCAGGACAGAGAACTGTACCAGTTAAGGTAGAAGGAAGCAGAGAGGGAAGTCAGAATAGCACAGGCCCAAACTGAGGAAATGATAGCCAACTCGGTTAAAAAGGGGGATAAAACCTTTTATAGGTACATCAGGGAGCATAGAAAGACAAAGGGATGGATAGTGAGGCTGAATAGAATGGATGGTGGGTTGGCAGAGAGGGACAGTGAAAAAGCAGGGATACTGAACGCATACTTCTACTCAGTAATCACAAAAGAGGAGGAGAGGGAGGTGCCTAATCCAATTAACAGAAGCACTCTGGATAGGGAGGTCAATCCCAGTCCTTTCACAGAAGAAAGGGTTCTGCAAGAACTCCTAATACTGAAGGTGGACAAAGCAATGGGGCCTGATGGAATTCACCCTAGAATTTTAAAGGAATTAAGGGTAGAACTAGTGACACCACTGACTACCCTTTTTAACAAATCATGGGAGGATGGTGTGGTACCTGAAGACTGGAGGATGTGATTCCCCTTCACAAAAGTGGGAGCAAGACAGAGGCAGGAAATTACAGACCTGTCAGTTTGACCTCTGTGGTAGGGAAAGTGATGGAATCACTTCTGAAGGAAAGAATTGCTGAGTACCTAGAGGCCAGTGGGGCACAGGACCCAAGGCAGTATGGGTTCACAGCGGGAAGGTCATGTCAGATGAATCTAATTGATTTCTTTGACTGGGTGACCAAAGTAGTAGACCAGGGAGAGGCTGTGGACATGGCCTACCTAGACTTTAGCAAGGCATTTGACACAGTCCCACACAAAAGATTAATAATCAAATTAACCAGCCTGGGAGTGGGTCCCAGGGTGGTAGCCTGGGTAAAACATTGGCTGGACAACAGGACACAGAAGGTAATTGTAAATGGAGTCCACTCTGAAGAAAGAGGGGTTACTAGTGGGGCACCGCAGGGTTCAGTACTTGGTCCAGTCCTTTTCAATGTCTTTATAAGTCATATTGCAGAGGGACTGGAAGGAAAAGTAGGCCTCTTTGCAGATGACACAAGGATATGCAACAGGGTTGATACACAAGGAGGAGTGGAAAGGATGAGAAGGGACTTGGCAGGTTGGAGGAATGGTCGGAAGTATGGCAGCTTGAATTCAATGCAAAGAAGTGCAAAATAATGCACCTGGGAAACAAAAACCCAGGGGAAGATTGCACAATGGGGGGAGGTAGTAACAACAACAAAAATGGAAAGGGACCTGGGGGTAATCATATCTGATGACCTTATGGTTAGCAGGCAATGTGAGAAGGCAGTAGGGAGGGCTGGAGGGATACTGGAATGTATAGGGAGAGGCATCACCAGCAGAAAACAGGAAATTGTTATCCCTCTGTTCAGACAGTTGGTGAAACTCCATCTGGAGTACTGCATCCAGTTCTGGAGACCCCATCTCCGCAAGGACATAGGATGGAGGTAGTCCAGAGGAGGGCAACTAAAATGGTGCAGGGTCTGCAAGAGAAGCCATATGAGGAGAGACTAAAGGAGCTTAATATGTATACCCTTGAGGAAAGGGGGGGGGGCGTAATAGAAACTTTTAAGTAACTCAGCAGAATCAACAAAGTCCAAGAGGGTAGCATATTTCAGGAAAAGAGATATGCAAGAACAAGGGGACACAATTTGAAGATAGAGGGAGGACGGCTCAGGGGCAATGTGAGGAAGTATTTTTTCACAGAGAGGGTGGTGGACACATGGAACAACCTTTCTGAGGAGGTTGTGGGGTCTAAAACTGTGGGAGAATTCAAGAATACATGAGACAGACATAAGGCAATTCTTGTGGGGGGTAGGAAGAAATAGGCTTTTAGTTAACTTGGATCTGCAGCTTATCCAGTAGGTAGGGAAATGGGCAGATTAGGTAGGCCAAGCAGTCCTTATCTGCCATCAAAGTCTATGTTTCTATATTTCTGTGTCTAAAACTATTTAAAGATTTGCTAAAACAGGATAATTATGGTGGTAGAGAATTAAAAAAAGATGGCAGACTATAAAACATTATTTTTTGTCTAGTGGAAGTCCTCATTATGGAGGCAGATAATTGAAAATGTAACGATGACCAAGTTGAAACAGTTCTAGAGTGTTTTTTTTTTTAATAGTATGAAATAAAGTTGGGGCAGTACCCAAGATTACTTATTTAGCAAGGATACCCAGTTGAAATAAATATCTCTGATTATGTGGAAGCCATCCTGCATGTTTATACAAATCACAGTGATGAGTACGATTTGGCGAATGAGTGGCAAATCTTGCTATCTGATTTAATAGGGTCTTCACCCTGGCCAGCAACCCCTCTCCAGCTGAATGATAAAAGAGTATATCATAGGCAATTACTGGAAAGAGAAAGCTCTGGGACAGAAGCAACTTTGTCGAGGAAATACATAGTGAATTTGGTCTGTAAAGTGAGCCTAGTCTTTGGTGAATTGTTTTGACAATCAAGTTTATATGCTGTTCATAGGAAAGGGAACAGTCCAAGATGAGGCCAAGATATTTAAATGCTCTCTGCTAGATTCAGAAAGGCATCAAGCCCTGCAGCACACCTGCACCAAATGCATTGCTGCAGCTTGTGCCCGATTCAGAAAGATCGCATGCATTTACAACACTTTTCCCACTTACTGGCGGCTTGCACCAACTATTTGATGCAAACCCTGTAAAAAGGTCCCAAGTTTGCCGCAAAGTTAGACGAGCAAAAACCTGGCCTAACCCGTGGCAAATGGCATACGGGATCATGAATCTTGATTGCCGGCCATTGAATGATGCAAGCCCCGTGCACCACATGTTCAACACACCTGCGGCTTACAGCATTCCTGACATGTCTCTGAATCTCGCCCCCTAACTTGTTCAGTTTCCACCCCCTTAACAGTACACAGAGAAAGAACTGCTTCAACAAGCAATTTCATTCTGTGGTTATGAAAAAACATAGATTTGTTGTTTTTTTTTTCCACATTCAAAAGCAGTTTATTTAAAAGAAACCAGTTTTGAATTTTGACAGAATCAGTTGCCTGATTGTCATGCACACCTGGAAAGCTGGGGCCGCTTATGAGGATCCCTGCATCCGCAGCAGAAAGAAACATTTTAGTGTTCACAATCCTTGCTTGGCAGGTGTCAGGATAGCCTACTTGAGCAAATGCTCAAACAACTGGCCAAAACCTATCTTTTCTAATATCTTTGATAAAGGGGCCAACTAGGAAATAGGACAGTAGTTTTGCACATTAGTTGCATCACCAGATTTAAAAATTGGAACAACAATGGCACCTTTCCAGATTTCGGGAAATTGGCCAAAGCAAAGTGACAAATTAAACATTTTTGTTAGGGGATAACAAATGATGTCCACAGTGATCCTCATTAGCCTAAAACCCACCCTGTCAGTGTCTACTGAGGGTCAAGGATTGAGTTTCAAAAAGTAGGACTAGACCTCCCCTTGAGTGAATACCCTGAGGTAAGACGTTGGATGTGCGGGTCTTGAGTGTGTATCTGTATTGTTATATATAATCTTTATGGAGTCATCCTTATCACTGGGAATGTAATTTGTAAGATCAGAAAATAATGTATTCGGTTCCAAGGCAATGGATAAGGGCTAATTTAGTATCCCTAATGGTGTAGTTAGTGTTTGGGGAGTAGAATTATATTTTTTGCCTAGTAGTTCATTTACTAAATTCCAAGTGGCTGTAGTATTGCTCCCAGTGAACTGTTTCTGTTTTTCCAAAAAACTGCCTAGGGGTATTGGAAAAGCCCAGCAACTCCTGAATCCCTGGAGAAAACAGCCTTTGTTGTCCCATTTGGTCAGTATCAGTTTACTGTCTTCCCTTTTGGGTTGCATGGTGCTCCAGCTACTTTCAGAAAATGAGGGATCTAATTCTCTATCCCCATGGGTTATATTCAGCAGCATACCTGGACAATGTTGCCATAGTGGGACACTCACCTGTGGGAGGTGGCTGCAGTACTTCAGTTGCTCAAGGAGGCAGGTCTCCCTGCCAAATCCATGAAATGTGCCCTAGGTCACCAAGAAACTAAATACCTAGGATACATGGTTGGGAATGGCCGTGTATGCCCAGTTATTGATAAGGCAAAAAAACCTTGTTGACTGCCCCATGCCAACTACCAAAAACCAAGTTAGGTCCTTCCTTGGCTTAGTGGGGTATAATCTCTAGTTCATTCTGGGCTGTTAGACACTTGCTGGCCTACTGACTGACCTGACAAAAAAGGCTGCCCCAAATAAGGTTAAGTGGTTCTTAAAGTGTGAGAAGGCCTTCCAAACTATCAGAAGTGTGTTATATAAGGGACCTGTCATACAAAGTCCTGATTTCAATTGCCCACTCATTTTGTACATAGATGCTTCTGAAGTAGTGTTGGAGAATGTCTTGTCACAATATTTTAATGATGGCATTCACTTCATTATCTATTTGTCCAGAAGTTTGCTTCATAGGGAACAACATTATACCCCACTAGAGAGAGTGTCTCACAGTGTAGTTGGAACTAGTTACTGTTTGTTGGGACAACGCTTCACCTTGGTCGCTGACCATACACCCCTCAAATGGTTGCATGCCATGTGGTACACTAATTCCTGAGTCAACCGGTGGTGCCTGTCTCTGCAATCATTTTCATTCCAGGTGCGCCATGGGGTAGGTTCCCTCCATAATAATGCTGACTTTTTGTCTTGGGAGGGCAGCTCAACGGTAGCCGGTGCTGAGCATGCTACAGGCACAACTGTGAGGGTAAGGACATGAAAAGGGGTCTATACACCTTTTACTCAGGACCCTTCTCCACTATGTTACTAGAAGGAGAATAGGAGGAATTGAAACTGAATCACAAGAAAAGTACAGCGCACTCCAAAGTTATGAAAATTCACAATGTGTTTTAGTCTTGCACAAACAAGCAAGAGCTCCTGCAGGAGTGTTCTCTAGCACTTTGAAGGTGTACCTCTTCATCAGGGGCTGGAGTCAGCAATCCCACATCTCTCCTTTTATACAAAATTGCATTTAAAGTGGCAGTACTTTATTAATACAAAACAATGTCAATTACATATAAAAGACAATTTCATGAGAAATACACTTAGAACCAATACATGGTCACAAATTGAAGCCAAATGGCTAAGCTTAAACACCAACTATATGATAAAATGCCAAGAAATGGCTAGTACACACATACAATGGCTAGTGGGTTCTGCCAAGTGGCAATCACCAGAAAAGCTGCATATGTACAAAAGGTGAATGTGTAGCCATGAAACGAGTACATATAGTGCTGTAATGCCCCACAGAAGTCAATGAAACATACACATTGTCAAAAAGGTTTAGAAGTCCGCATAAGTGTGTGTGGGGGAGGGAGTTGAAAAAAGATGATGTCTTGGGTCAGTCAAGCAGTGATTAGCTACAACTTGAAATGAAATAGGGTGGAATAATGCCAACCAGCGAACGAAAACAGTTATGGAAGGCAAAAGTCCTAAACGTCTTGGCCATTTGAGGTCAAGGGAATCTGCCAATGATGATCACCTAAAATGCCTAAACTGGTACAATAGCAGAGATGATTTGTAAGGAGTTGCAGGAGTGTGCAAGACACTCCACAGAGTACCTATGTGGGAGAGGGTATTGCAGGCAAAAAATAAGAGTATTCTAGTTCAAAGGAAGGGTGTATAGGTATTTTTATGGGGGGTTGGAGAGATAAGAACAAAAAATTTGGAGAATTAAAAGATGCCAAATATCACAATGATATAAATGGAACATGGGGCCCAATTCTGAGATGTATGGCGCAACTCGCTGGTGGATGCAAATTGTGACATACACCACTACGCCGGGGACCTGTGCCAGATTCTAGAACAGGCAGGGTCTCCAGCACCTATGCCCTGTGACTTGCGGCATCTCCAGGGTTGCACCACAGGAAGGGCTCACCTGACCTAGATGCTGCAAGCCACCAACAAGCCTGATGACAGGGTGCAGCCCCCACCCAGCTCCAAGCCCCAAGACATGCCTGCAAGCCCCAGTGGGCCATGGGGGGGTTGGCAGAGTGGCACTGGTACCAGGGGGTGGCATCGACACGTCGCAGTCCCAGATGCCAGCGGGTGGAACCCTGGTATTGCCGGGGGGTGGAGGGGTTGCAATGTGGTGGGGGGTCTATGTGGCACAGCAGTGTGGGGTCGGGGGCACTGTGAGGGGCATTAGGCATTTTGGCAGGCGAAGCCCTTACACTAACTAATTGCTGGTCTAACCCAGCAGTGCCGCTGGACCTCTTGGAATGGTGTTGGGGGTTATGGCAGCTGCCCTTTCGGAACTGGGTGCAGCTGTTGCCATAATCCTCCCTTCCACCGTGCTGTAGGGGCCTTGGGCAGTGTAAGTCCCCCTGGGCACAGGCCGCCCGTGTCATGGTGTAGGCCATGTTTTGGAATCCTGGCCATCGGAACCCATGGTGCAAAGTGCGACATGCCATCTGTGTTGGCGCAAGTCACACTGTGCCACGGTGGACCTGTCTTGGAATCTGGCCCATAGACTTAATGGTTGCTATAAATAGCTCATGGTTTCACACAGAATGTAAGACAAGGCCCAGGTGAAGCAGTGAAGGTGACCTCTGGAAAACACAGACAGGACAAATTAAAGAGCTAGTTTACTGAAAACTGTGTTTGTTCTGTCTGGTCCATGTAAACATTCATAAATAATATTATTTGCACTGCTGTAACACATTTACTCACATGTGGGTTTGTTTAATTTTTTTTTATTCTTTAAAAGTGAAGCTGCCTGTAGAAATGTGCAATGCTGTCTCTTGCTGTCTACACTGGAAACGATGTCGCAGGACAGTCTGACAGTATTTTTAAAGTAATGGAGGTAGTGAGCAAGCCATCTTAAAGTCTGTTATTCTACTGGGGTTCTGAGTTTAATAAATGTGGCGATATGTGTATTTGAAGCATGAGGTGTTTGCATTTTTTGTATGCGGTTTGCAGCCGGTGTCTGTTCAACAGACATGCTAATTTCCAGAACACTGTTTTATCTATGAGCACTAAGTGGGGTCAAGTTATAGTAGGGGATGTGTCTTATTTAAATGGCAGCTGCAAGATGAGTACATTTACAAGACATGACTAATGCAAGTTACAGTAATTAGGCAGAACAAATTGTTTTGTTTGGTTTCTGAAATGTGAAGCAAAGTTGTCAAGAGTATCCCTGTGTGTGGCAAGTATTGTTTAACTATACTGCTGTGTCTTACAATTTTTAGCAGTGTTGTTATATCCATGTATAAAAATAGTATAAAACTATTCAAGTTTGCATAAAGTTTATTTCAGGGATCAGACTCAAATCACATATTAGCGCAAATTATATTTTGGGCCTGCCCCCCTCAGAAGATCAGCACCCTTTATACAGCAACACTTCCCATACGGCATATATTTTTTTTTTTACTGAACAACTGCAGAACTTTTCCTGACTGGGGAACCAACATTTCTTTAGTAGTTTTTACTCATCCCAGCGCACTTTGCACTTACAAATGATATTGCCAGTGTCTGTCAGTGAGTCCACAAACTGAAAAGTGTTCATGATTGAGAGAGAGAGAGACAGAGACACAGAGTGAGCTGCCTCAGTCATGGTACAGCATTGCTAGTGATCTTCGGCACTGAACTGTGATCGAAAAGAACGTTTTTTTGGGTCCCAGATAAATGCTGCATTAATCTTCCTCCTCCTCCTCCTCCTCTTCCTATTCATCCTGGTTGATCTAGAAGTATCTTAACTCATAGCTTTCCTTGCTATTTGACACCACATGTAGTCAGTCTCGGAGGTTGTTCTCTTTAAGATAACATTTCTTGCATGACTGCATCAAGGTGAATGGTAACACAGGCAACCTAGGTGACAGTGTAGTGACCATTGAAAAAAGCAAGAACAAAATCACAGCGACATCAGAGGTCCCCTTCTCCAAGCGGTACCTGAAATATTTGACAAAGAAGAACCTTAAAAACAATGTTTTTATCGCCATATGAAACTGTTAGAAAGAGCTGTGAGGTAGTGGATACTGTGAGCAGGCTGGGGGGGTTGATCAGTGGGACCATGTGGACTATAGGATCAAGTGGTTCTGGCTTTTTGGCATGTAGGTTTAGGCACTGTAGAACAGAGAACTGGTGTTAACTGAAGTTCGACTGAGAATGTTAGGTTTTTGCTTGCTGACATAATGCCAACATTACATACTCACACTGCCGACCTGACAAGTGATCCCATCCTTACAGCGAGATTTCACCGATCTGACAGCTGAGCCCCTTTATCAGTTAGCTTTGTAAAACTGAAAAAAAAAAATAAACAGATAATCAGGCATCAACTGAAGCTGAACCAAAATGTTTTTTTATATTTTTTTTCATGGTGGAGAGAGCTGCTTATTGACTAGAAACTATTATTCCATTAAAGACAAGAAGATGAAACATTCTACTGTTTCAGTGTAATTTGTGCAGAGCAGTGCAGTTTTACCACAGAGTTGTTTACCCTCCACTGTGTCACCTCTCCTGGCTGCTCACAAGTGCGTGCTATCTGTTAACTGAATTAGTGAGTGAACGAGGTTGCTTACCAAACTAACTCAGTAAATTCCATTAACCATACCATTTTATTTAACAGAAAAAAAAAAAATCATAGAATGGGCAGCAGAAGCACAGTACTCCAGATCTTATAATTCAAAAAGAAAGGCTCAATCCACTAACTCTTTAAAGCAACTGGGTACAATTCAGCTTGCATTCTGTATATATTCTATAGCTGTCTCTTCCCCATTATTTATTACTGAGAAGATTTGCATGAATACAATGATGGAAGGAAAGAATCATTACATTAACAAAAGGGAATGGTTACAAGAAGACTGTTAAATCTGGTTCTTTTTTTTTTTTTTAATATGTATTTATTCACCTTGCTGCGGCACACTTCAGCTTGGGGCATCCAGCCGCTGGTTCCGCCCACCCGGAGAGCTGGGTAGCTCGAGCTACACCCAGGAGGATCTGGGATGGCCATCTTGCCATCCTGCTGGAGCCAGGACAGCCCCGGACCCTCCCAGACAGGACTCTGCTAAAGTCCTCCGGGTGGCTCGGATCGCAGCCATCAAGCTGCACGGTCGCGCCCAGCCATTTTCCTCTTTACTTGGCCCCTTGGAACATGGATGTGCAGTGACATCCAGGCACAATGTGCTGACGTCCGCCGTGCTCCCCCTCTACTGTCTCTGATATCTGCAGTGCCCCTAGGCATCCCCAGGAGCCGCTACAGCACGGCAAAGATCCCCCAGCCCACCCTGGGACTAGGAGAGCAGTCTGCGGATGCTCAGTCTCAGTCCTTCCCTGCTGACCCCAAATAGCATGGGCTCGTTCCCAAACCCAGGTCACTGACATGGCATCTAGCGCCTCAACCCTTAGCACCACCAGGCCAGACTTTAAATCTGGTTCTTTGTTTAGCCCTTTTAGGACCATAGAACCCAGAACATAGCTCCTCCTAGATTTCCTTTGAAGTAAGGTTTTTATTCTGTCTGCCCCTCTAGAGGGTAGTTTTATGTGTTCAATGGCACAGAATGCAAGACTGCTTGGGTCACTGATGTTGTGTTCCTTGAAGTGGATCCCCAAGGCCGAGTCTACCCTAGCACTCCTTATAGCTTGCAAATGTTCAGGTACAGTACGTGTTCTTTCAGCTGGTGTATTGTCCCATTCACATACATTTGTGGGTGAGTGTACTGAATGGCATATACTACAAATTGCACAATGCAGTTTATGAATTCATGCATGTTCTCTGTGGCATCACTAGTGGGATACCTGTAAGTTTGCCAGGTAATGTGTACTTGCATGTTGAGCAATTGCACCACTGAAAAACCTGTTGGTTTAACTGGTAACCAGGTTGATTTTCTGGCAGCAGGTTCAGAAAAGTGTCTGTGGCATAATTGATCTCCCAGGCTTCTAAATCTTTTTGACAATCTGTATGCTTCATTGACCTTTGTGGAATATTACAGCACTATGTGTATTCATTGTATGGTGACACAGGCACCTTTTGTTCACATGCAACTTTTCTGATGAGCGCCACTTGGAAGATCCCACTATCCATTTTGTGTGTGCATTAGCCATTTTTTGCACATTGTAATATATTTGGCGTTTTAGCTTAGCCATTTCTCTTGTATTAGTAATCAGGTATTGGTTCTAAATGTATTTCTCATGAAATTGCCTTTTATGTGTAATTGACATTGTTTTGTATTAATAAAGTAATGTCACTTTAAATGCAATTTTGCAGAAGGTTAAGGGAAAGGGAACATTGTTTAACCAGGAGTAGCACACTAAGCAGAAGCTTGTTTCCAGATGCGACCTGGGAGCACAAGGAAGTTAAGTGACTTGCTCAGGATCACTCAGTAGGCGGCTGTGGAATTCAAAAGGGGACATGTAGGATTTTTTGATCCTCCCCCCTCTGATGAAGAAGAAGTGAACCCTTGAAACGTCAGGAAACTTTTCTGCTGGATCTCTTGCTTCTTGGTGCAAGAATAAAGCGCTTTTTGAATTTTCATAACTTTGGAATACGCTGTACTTTTCTTGTCACTAGGGACTCTTTACCATTAATTTTGTACTGCTGCAGCCATTCACTCCGAGATACATGGTATGTTGTGAGTAGGAACTGAAACCCAGCCCTGCTGATTTCTACCCTGGCCCTTTAAAGGTCGTCTGTACTGGCTGCATGCAAGCTTGGAATTCCCTGCAGGGGAGGGACACAAATAAGCTTCACCTGACAGCCATTAGGAGGAAACCAGAAAAAGCAAGGATGATTTGGGGGCTGGGAGGGAGAGCTGCACTGCTACAAATTGGAGAGTTGAATGAAGCTGAACAGTATTTTTTTTTGTATTTGCTCTGCCAGGACAAGCTGTTGTGAGCCTCTGTCTGGTGATGAAGTAAAGTAACATGCTTTTGTTTCATTGAACTTTGTTTGCCTGGTGTTTTTCATTCATTCATTCAAGTTTTATTTGGTATAGCACAATTCTCATTGTGATTCAATGTGCTTTACATATAGTTTCTAAAACATTGAAAATAATTAGCCTACAATACACTAAATACAAATAAATCATTCCTATTCTTCAATTAAAACAGTCAATTTTTAAATTGTCAATAAAAGCATGCCTAGTTCGGAGGGAAAACCTGCATGAACAGAAAAGTTATTCACTCCCATTTAAATATCTCAAAGTGTTGAGGAAACTCAAATATAAAGAGGGAGTGCATTCCACAGGGTTGGGGCTGCAAAGAAGAAAGCACAGGCCCCCTATGTTTTTAAATAAACCCATGGAATCTCCAATAATCCCTTGTCTGCTGAGCAGTGGGGGGCAGGAGAGGCGGTAGGGACACAGCAGGTCTTGCAGGTAGCCAGGCCCCTGACCATGCAGGGCCTTACAGGTTTTTCTGAGAGTTCCCCCAAAAGTCTTGCCTTGCTGCAACACTGTTACAGGGGGGCATGACTGTAGGTTGAAAAGTGCTCTCTGAACAGATGTTGTGGCTCAAAGTAGTTGAACGCCTCATTTTCTCTGGCATCACCTCTGGACCTGCTTTTTGCTGCAAGATGGTGGTGAGCTTTTTTGCAGTCCATTCTGACACCTTATGCCCATCCAAGTTGTGGCCACCAAAGGGGCACAAGCCGGCCATGGATGCATCCGTATGGGAGGAGCCATGGAACGGAGGCACAGGGCATGGCACATGGCATGCACCTGGCCCTGGTCATAATGACAATCTACAGCCCCATAGGGGCCTCCACATGGGCATAGGTGATGGCTGCTGGCCACATATGCAGGAGGGCTGCTGTAAGGGAGAAACCATGTATCAGAAGGTGTGTATGGTGGACATTGGACTGTGATGGCAGGAAATGCACCAGAGCTCCACCGGCACACAAACACACCCCACCCCATGGCTGTGGCTACAATGCCCCCATCCCTGGAACCCCACTCCACCTAAAATAACATGGAGGACACAGGGATATAAGTTTTCCACACAGGTATGTATTAATAATAACAAGTCGGGTACACAGATGCATGAAAAGGATGTGTAAGGGACTGTCAAACATGGAACAGGTGGCCGCCCCACTGGTAATTAGTGTCCATAAGTCCATTGCAGCAGGGTGTTCCTTCACACCCAGCCACAGTGTCACTTGGTGTTTGCCACACCCAATGGTGCATAGGAGTCAGGCACTGTCCGTATCACTAATAGTCCTGGCTCAGGTCTAGACACCGCACAATTCTGGTGGCTCAGTGGGGAGGGGGGGTCTGTGGCCGCACTATCCTCTAGAGGTAATCCAGCCCCAGGTTCTCCCTCTTTGTACCTCAGTTTGCCTGGTCCATGTCAGCTGCGCCTTCACCATCCCATCACCATCACTCATGTCCAGCAGGAGATAATCTGTATCCCTGTCCAGGGCTGGGGCATATAACATGAGGGAATTCCTCTGCCACCATGGTCTTCCACAATGCAACATCAGTGTCCCTGTGGACTCCAGTGATCCCTGAAACAAGATATAGAGAGGCAAGTGAGCACAGCATGAGATGCGAATGACAAACATGACATGGTGGAGGTGTAGCACTGCTGTACAGAATATGCAGCTTACCAAAATGGGTCCACAAGCTGCCACAACTGTCCATCCTTATTCCAGTACATGTTGTCCTCCAAGGTAAGGGTCCATGGCACATATGCTGTTTCAGTTTTTGTCACGGGCACTGGTTTTCGATGAGTGATCTTTGTGTAGGGCATCTTGCCTATTACTCATCTGTACAGCTACTGCCGTCTCATATGAATGGGTGTTCCACCATGGCATAATTATGTTACACCACTCAGACATGCCCATACCATTGCATTGTAAACAGAACATATAGATGACATTTAAAGGGGCCCACAGGCAGTTGGTCAGACCCATGGCCATTTGGGCACAGAGCAGGTCCACAGGTGCAGGAACAGTGCAGCAATGTGTCCCGACATCCTGAAGAGCATGATGCTCCTATGGTACACTGCAAGGAAGGAGAGCATAGATGCCAGGGGAAACCACCAACAGATACACCGGCCACAGACAGACAGCAGCGCTGATGAAGCTACAGTGCATCGGCAGGTACAGCTTCGATATGGATACCATTGGAGAGCTGTGCCAGCTATTGAGGCCGTGACTGCAGACAAGGACCCACTACAGCCATGTCCTGGAGGTCAGGACATGTGTCCTAATGACCTTTGTGCACTACAGGACTGGCACCTTTCAACACATGACAGAGGCCATGGCTGACATGAGCCAGTTGTCTGTCAGCAGGTGCTTCTGGCAGGTGATGGATGTGAAGGTATCCAGGGGATGGCCAGTCTTGAGCTGAATAGCAGTTTGTCCCCAGGCTAAGAAAGAGGGGCACTGTGACTAGAAAGCCCTGAGGGGAGTAGGAGAGGACAAAATAGGGGTGGGCTTAAGGACCTCTTGGTCCCCTTTGGCATCATTTTACGCCAGGGGTGTAGGCCTGTATGCATATCAGTAAAAGGGCAGGGCTGAGTAAAGCCTTTTACATGGCCAGCCCTCATTACAAGTCATAACAAGGTGGGACCAGGTTGGGAAGTCCCAGATACCCCAGTATAGGGGGAGTTTTATTGTCAGCAAAGGGGGTTGGCTCTGCAGGAATAGCCACAGCAGAGAGGATCAGTAAGGGTGCAGCACCAGTTTGGATGGGAAGGAGAAATGGCCCTTTGGCCTAAGTGGCCCAAAAAGTTACCTGTAGGTGTTCTAGGCCCCACCTAAACCGAACTGTGCTGCTGCCTTTCTAGTACCCTTAGAGGCTGCACCCTTTGCAAGAAACGAACCGTCTGCTTGCTTTTGAACTGTGTTATTGAAGTGCACCTATGCATACCTGATGTCCAGCTTCACTTTTGTTACCTGGACCAGCTTCTTCAGAGCCTGACACTGAACCAGGGAGGTCCCCGGCCCCTCTGCAGCAGAACCACTTTCAGTGATGTCAGCCTATGTCATAGTTCCGTCACAAGTGCTCCAGCATCAGTCCTGTGATGGTAAATGATAGAGAGCCACTAGTGAGGTATCCAGTAGTAAGTCAGCTTAGAAGCCACCCCAGCTCAAGCGTGAGGGACCACAGTTAACATCCTGCATGCCCTTTTCTTATTTTGCCGGCCATCCATAAGTGTACGCATACCTGTGTCACTCCATAAAGGCCACCCGAAGACTGTACTGCCAGCAGCCTTCTTGGTGAAAGGTTATCTGGGTGCTGAGGACCTGCTAGTGGTCATTGCTGTGAATGATCCAGAAACCCATCTGCTGACCAGGAGCCTTCAGCTTCTTGTCCAGAGTTACAGAGGGTTGCCAAGTTCTTCATTGTCCGGCTAGCAGTTTTCCTCTTTGTGTTTTGTTCATCCGGGAGATGGCCTGTTTGCAAAAGTGCTTTGTGGGGTCAATGCCCACCTGCTAATCAGCTGGCGCATTGGAAAGGCCAAGCTTGGTCCGTCCACCATTTGTTATCTCGGCCAAGTGCACACAGGACTTGGACTGGAAGGGGTTAACCCCCCTGTTCTCAGTTTGACCAATTGTTGGTCCCAATCCATTGTTTTGTTGTTCATTATCCTGTAGTGTTGTAGAAACACTTATCTTGTTTTTATTGTCCCTTGCAAATAAACCGTCTTCATCTTGGTCACTGAGTGACCTTCCTGTCTTTCCTTCCAGATTTGTCTGGCATGTCCTAAAAGTTTTAGGGAACCTTTTGGCCTGCCACAGATGCACTACTGGAACACCACAGTGACTTCATTTGCTTCCACAAATGGGAAGGACCTGCTGGAGACCAAGGCAGCATTCTATGTGGTGGTTGGCATGCCCAGTACCATTGGCGCCAGCAGCTGCACACACGTTGCGCTCATCGGCATGTTACAGGTGGAGGAGGCATACAGGAACTGCAAGGCATACCACAGCATGAACATGCAGGCCATTGGTGATGCTGCAGGTGTAATTACATATGTCTGTGCCAGATACCTAGGCCTGACACATGACTCCTGCATACTGGGGAATTCAGGACTGTGGGTCTGTTGAGGGCCATGCCAGCTGGCCATAGGTGGCTCATTCTTAAGTATACTGTACATGCGGGGGAAGCACATGGGTGAACTACGTATGCATGCAGTAACTGTCCTCCCACTCCACATGTGACAACAGATATCCATTAAGCTCATTCCTGATAATCCCACCCCCACAGCCAGAGACCAAGGTGAGGTAACATTACAGTGAGGCACATGACTGGTCAAGGTGCACCACCAAGAGCATGTTCAGCCTGCTGAAGATGTGCTTCAGGTGCCTGGACAGAACGGGAGGAACCTGCAGCTCTCACCTGATAACGTGTGCAGGATGTTCACTACCAGCTGCACACTACACAGCATAGCTGTTCGGAAGCACCGACCAATAGCTGAGGGCATAGATTTACCTCCTAATGATGAAGAGAACAGTACTGCTGATGGCAGAATCCATGCAAGAGAGCATAACCCAGTCTACTGTGCAGGGCATACACGCAGAAGTATTTTGCGAACTGATGGAGATGATGCAGGTGGATGCTGCATGATGGGGTGTGCTGGACTCAGATATTGTGTTGTGCATACCTGCATGTTAGTTGCTTGCTGTTGTGTGTGCTGTATATCCAGCTGTGTGTGCCACTTGTGCCTGTAGGAGTCATCACTGCTGTGTGTCTCTATGCAAGCAGGCACTGTGCCCCCAGCCATGCTGTGACTTTGCCTTATGCTTTCCTGGTGGCTGGGGGGCTGCTGGAGTCAGGCTTTCCCATGACTGCCTCCTTGCCTGCCACCTGCACTGCTGGCATGAGACTGTCTGACGGAAGGATGTCGGGGAGCCCCCATGGCCCATGGCATTCCTGCACTACCTGTGTCAGGGTGTCAATGCCCCTCCAAAAATGTTGGCTAGGCAGTCAAAGCTGCCATGCAGAGTCCAGTGGATGGCCTCTAGCTCCCCACACATACCCACCGCCTCCTTGCATATGCAATCTACAGAATGGACCATGCACTATAAGTGTTTATGGTCCAGCCTTGCTGGTGGACCCACTCCTGCTCAGCCTACAGACTTCTGCATACATACTAAGCAGTGAATGCCTCCTAGGGTGGTAAGGGGGTCATCATACCAATGCTGTAGGGGGTCTGTGTCCTTGTCAAGTGACCAGTCCATCCACTTCACTGGCCATCCACTACCATCTAGCAGTACTTGTATTGTATGGTGGACTGCTAGTGGCACAGTATTTGCTGGCTTTCCCTGCAGGACTGTACCTGTGCCCGCCCAAGGTGAGAACTTTAGTGTTAAGGTGGGTGTGGAGCGGTGTAGGACATGGGTGTCTGGGGACATTTGTGTGTGGTCCATGCTCTGTGACTTGCTGTGGGGCATGACTGCATCCACTGTGTCCTCCATGACCAGCTCACATATAACTGGGATGTACTCAGGGTCCTGGGTGTCATGGGTGACACGGTCATCTGCAGTAAGTACATGCTGGGTGGGGTACCTATGGAGGGAGAACATGGTGGTATTAGCCTGGCTGTGTGCACATGATTGCACAGAACCCCTATCACCTATGGCTCCACCAGTCAGGTCTAGTGCCACTGCACTCCCTCCCTGTGGACCACTGTGACTGCACACCATTGCCTGTGATAGTGCATGGTCGACTCTGAGCTATATTCAGCTAGTTAGCAAGCTGTAATGCAGTATGCTAACTGGGTGAATATTGGGTCATGCCAGGGCTGCAGTAAGTTAATATAGGCTGTGCCAACATGGCCTAAGGCAGCATATGGCCTACAAGAACGTGTGTGCCCAAACAGAGATAGCACCAGGGTTCCTGTGGGTCATATTCAGGCCCAGCATACAAATAAGCCTACTGGGCATTCACGGCATTGTGGGGCTATTTGCAAGCCTGTTATGGGCTCATTTGCATGCAGGATCCATCATTTCATACATTTTATAGGTGCAGTAGTACGGTTCGCACTACCTAGTTAGTGTGGCACTCCGGGGGCCTCTGAATATGGCACTGCCTGGAGTGCCAGCACTAATCTAGGTTAATGTGGCTCTAACCTGGTTAATGCCATGTGAACCACTGTACCCAGAAATAGCTCTACCATTATGAGGAACATCAGTAAACCTTCATGGAGCAACGGTAAATCTGAGGGTAAAATCTTAGCGCCAAGTGAAATTCATAGCAGCTGGAAGGTATTTTATTTATTTATTTATTTATTTGAGGATCGGATAACACCTTTGAGCACAAGTGCTCTTTTCCAAAGGTTCCATGTCAATTACAAACAGGTATACAAAACACTGAGACACATGAACCACATTAGTGACAAATAGATAAACTGGCATTGGCAAGTTATATACTACAAGATTTCACCAACTCAAGGAGAGCCAGATCAAGTGCAGGTATTGGGATTACAAACAAGTTATATCAGTATAGAGATCTGACAGAGGGCAAGCAAGCTGCATAATTATGCAGAGAGGTAAGTGGTCATAAAAAACAACAGCAAGTATATTTCAGTGCAAGTTTCTTTCTTAGGGAATTCTTAAATGGTGCAATTTTGGGGAGGTCTACTATGCATTTAGGGAGTTCATTATGGGCATGATATCACGAATACATGTTCTAAAGTCACCAGGTGCATGCCTGCAAGTTATGCTTTAAACCTGGCAATATAGAAAAAGCCATCCTGAACTGCAGTCAACATCTTAGATTCAATTGTCAGCCAACAGTTCAATGTGACTCCCAGGATTCCAGTCATACCTCCGGCTCGAAGTGGAGTGCAATCTGAAGTTGATAATAACCATTGCTAATGGTCAGGAGCCAGATCCAGTAAGCAGCACATCTATTTTGCCTGGGTTGAGGGTCGGCCAATTCACAGCCATCCTGTCTTCTGTTTCTTACAGATCTCGGGATGAAACAGCCACTGAATAGTCTGCCCTGTCAGGCACAAGTGACAAGTATGACTTAATATTTGACAAAGTTCTGGTTTCTGAAGCACACAATGCACCAGGTGCTTCATTTGGATGTCTGCTACACAGCAGCTTATCTTTGCACTGTTTGCATTGCCTTTTCTAATGCTGTTTGTACAGAAAAGAAGAATAAAAGTAAGCATCTTTTGAAATTATTTTAGATGCTCTCTTCTTTATGTGGCAGCTATGAATGCTCAAGTGCTGGCCTCCTATTTTTAGTGACTGTGTTACTTTCAGCAGCTGCACTGATGTCTCTGAAAGTGCCTCTCCCCCTTGACTTTAATAAAAATTTAAAGCTCTAGGTTATATCATCTAATGATCTCAAGACTCAAGTACAGCATGTACACCATCAATAACAGCAGAGGCAGAATCAAACCCTGACACACTCCACAGTAGAAAGCAATCAGCTCAGATGAGACTCCTTCCACAGTTATCTGCTGCACCCTACCCAACAGAAAGGACTCAGACCTGAAGAAAAGAACCCCTGTAAGCCCATCGTAGCATGCATGGCAATCCAGCAGCTCCTAGTGATCCATGATGGCAAAGGTTTAGAAGAACTCTAAGCAAACCACAATGGACTATTCACCCTTGTCTCTGGCCAAGAGGAGACCACTAAGCTCTCTGGTAGGAACAGTCCTGGCTCTGTGCCAAGACTGGGAATAGAAGCAGAAAGGCTCATAGATATGCTTCAGGTGAGCACAGAGCTTCATCACCAGCACCTTCACAATAACCTTCCCTAAGCCAGAATATCAAGATCCAACAAGCATTTGTCAATGCCGAATGTTTGCTTGCTGGCATTGGCAGTGGTAGTGTAGAAGTTACAGAGCTGCGTAATAGGAATGGCAGTGAAGTACTGAACTGAAGCCAACTTCAACACCACCCTGCAGCGAGTGACAGGCATTGGGGTGTGTCTTTGGGTCGACAGGCATAACGGCCATGCCATTTCACCACACCCCACCCTGCAGACACTGACAAGTGTCACGGTGTGCCTTGGGGTCTTTGGCCCTTATGCGCACCCCATTCCATCAGGAAATACAATGAGATGGGTGCGGTACAGGAGAATGGGGTGAACTTTGGGGCCAAAGAGTCTAAGGCATACCGCAATGCCTCTCACTGGCTGCAGGGTGTGGAATGGTATGAGCATTACAGGCAAGAATCCCAAGTCACACCCCTGATGTCTGTCATTCTCTACGGGGTTGGGCGTTATGGTTGGAAATCCTAATATCTCAGGCATTCGTTGGTATTTTCACTCCAAATTTTCAACATGTTTTTTTTGTGACCCCACCTCATGAACAGTGGCAATATCAGTTTGTTAGGCGAAGCTGCTTATGCACAGCGACTACGGCATTTAGCACCACAGGTGCAAACACATTCCTAACAGGATGTAAAAATGACAGCTGTACTGTTCATGAGGAGGTGTAAAATGGCAATGTTGCAAATCTGTAGTAAAAATATTTAAAAAACTGGTGAAGTCACGAGCGTGCATAGAAACTGTGCAACGCACACCCGTAATGTAATTAGTTTGGGAATTTTTTACAGAAGATTGTCAACAGAGGCATTTTGGGACCTCTGATCATGAACAGTGTCACTGTGATGTACTTTATCTGTCCCGAACAATGATTTCCCACAGTGACCACGCATCTCTGCGCTGAAAGTGTGAAAACACATTTCAGCCATGTTGTGAAAAATGACAGCTGTACTGTTCAAAAGGAAGTGTGGAAAAATGCCATTGGTGAAAATCTGGACTGAAAATATTACAAAGTCATGAACTTATGAGGGTGCGTGGAAACTGCGCAATGCTCACTCGTAACACAGTCATTTTATGGACTTTTGTCACCAAATTTTCAATATAGCCATTTTAAGACCTCTGCTCATGAAAAGTGTAACTATGATTTTCTTAATCTGTCCCAAACATTGCTTAGCACACTGACTGCATCATTGTTGTAGCTACGTGATCAGAAAACACATTTTGGCGACATGAAAAATGGCAGCTGTACTGTTCATAAGGAAGTGTTATAAAATGGCAATGTTGAAAATCTGGAGTGAAAATATTGAAAATTCGCAAACTTACGAGCGTGCATAGGAACCGCGCAACGCACGCTCGTAAAACAGTCATTTTTAGGAATTTTTTCACCACATTTTCAACATAGCCATTTTAAGACCTCTGCTCATGAACACTGTCACTGTGATTTTCTTAATGTGCCCCATACATTGATTTCGCACACCGACTGCGCCATTGTGTGCTACATGGGCGGAAACATGTTTTGGACAAGATGTGACAAATGACAGCTATACTGCTCATAAGGAAGTGTAATAAAACAGCAAAGTTGAAAATCTGGATTGAAAATATTGAAAATTCGCAAACTTATGAGCGAGAGTAGGAACTGTGCAACGCACGCTTGTAAGTCATTTTTAGGGATTTTTTCACCAAATTTTCAACATAGCCATTTTAAGACCTCTGCTCATGAACAGTGTCACTGTGATTTTCTTAATGTGTCCCATACGTTGATTTCACACACCGACTGTGCCATTGTGCACTACATGGGGGGAAACAAATTTTGGGCAAGATGTGAAAAATGACAGCTGTAATGCTCATAAGAAGGTGTGGTAAAATGGCAATGTTGAAAATCTGGAGTGAAAATAATGAATATTCGCGAACTTACGAGCATGCGTAGGAACTGCACAACGCACACTCGTAAAACAGTCATTTTCAGGAATTTTTTCACCACATTTTCAGCATAGCAATTTTAAGACCTCTGCTCATGAACAGTGTCACTGTGATTTTCTTAATTTCCATACATAATTGTTCCGTACATTGATTTCGCACACCAACTGCGCCATTGTGCGCTACATTGGCAGAAACACGTTTTGGGTGTGATGTGAAAAATGACAGCTGTACTGCTCATAAGAAGGTGTGGTAAAATGGCAATGTTGAAAATCTGGAGTGAAAATATTGAAAATTCGCGAACTTACGAGCCTGCATAGGAACTGCGCAATGCACGCTCATAAAACAGTCATTTTTGGAATTTTTTCACCAAATTTTCAAAATAGGCTTCTTGAGAACCACCTTGGCGAACGCTGGCAGTGTCGTTTGTTAATCAGGCCCAAAAGGTGATTTTGCACAGTGATCATGAAATCACCCTTCGGCCCGAATAACGCCATGACAGTGACATCATTCATGAGAAGGGGTCCCAAAAACCCCATGTTGAAAATTTGGTGCAAAAATTCCCAAAAATGCCTGAGATATGCAACAAAGTTGAAAAAACACTATCTAGCCCATGATACAGCTTACCAGCATTTCCTCAGTTCGCGGTCGGCTTTGAAGAATGCAGATGTGTTCCCGGTCCACTGAAGATCATCGCGCTGAGCTCCGGAGGTAAGTATGGGGTGGGGGGTGTGGGGAGGCAGGGTGTGCAGTGGGTGGGTGCGGGTTGTGGTGGGGCAGGGGAGACTGCATGGGACCGTTTTGCTTTTCGGTTTTTTTAAAAGGCGATGCGGGGCGTTTGCCATGCTGGGGTGGGCTCCCAGCGTGGCACAAGGACAGCTGGGGGTGCGTGAAGCCGGCGGGATTGGGCACCCGTCGGCCACTAGCATCAGTTGCCACGCTGGGTGGGCTTCCCAGCGCCGCACTCCAGTACCGGGATAGAGTCGACGGGGATTGGGCACCCCTCGCCTGCTACATATAATAATTCTGTGACACTGGGGTGGGCACCCAGCGTGGCATGTGGAAGTCTTTGGGGGGGGAAGCGCAGCAGTGTCGACAGGGGATTGGGCACCCCCGTCGGCTATACAGTGTGTGCGTTGGGGGGGCAGCACGCAGTATGCATGCTTGTGTTTGTGTGTGTGTAGGGGGAGCTGCACATGAGCAGGCGATATCTTATCACTGCTCACTGAAGCGTAGCTCCCCCTTTCAACTGTACACCACTGCATTTTGGAGCTGTCATAGACAGCTCCAGCATGCATTGGCGGACTGGGGCTGTGCCTGCCAACACACTGACTGAACTGGAAGAGGGGGTGACACACCTCTGAAAACTCGGATGATGGCACTATGTTACTTGCACATGCGTGCAAGCAAACATAAAAATGACTTTTTCTTCTGAAGGGGTTGGGGTCTCAAACTCTTCATGACAGTAGGGAATATACCCTCCCCAAAGAAACACCTAATGAGTCCTGCAAACACAGGTTACAGGGCATCCTGCCAGTAAACAGGCAGCCTGTTCAGACCCAGCTCTACAGAAAAGTAGATGGAACACAGTCCAGCAACAGCCTGGACACCTGGTCACATGTAACTGACTGAAACTCTGACAAGGACATCTGAGTAAATGGGACACCAACACCCTGGACACTGCTAAAACCTGACCACAAGAGGCTATACCAGAACTAATGGCCCTTTGATTCATCAAGTGCCCCCCCCAACAGATTGGACAGTTCAGATGTGCTGCAGCATTCTGCCCATGGTGTATTAGAGGTGGGTCAGTTTGTTTTTCCATGTAAAATCACCCCAAAAATATTCCATCTTCCTCATGGTGATTGCTCTCTTGTACTCATGGTGATGAGTCCCCAGAACCAGCTTGTTGGCTACTGACCAACTCCTTATGCAACAACATTTGTCCTGCCAGCTTGAACCCCTCAGTTCTTCACTGCATCATGACGAAGTTCTGCAGAAGCTGCAGTGCAGAAATTGACAGGCACAAGGGTATCAGTGCCAGTTCCAACAGCCATGTTATAGCTATCCACTGCCTTCTCAACTCCGTCACCATAGGCAGCTTCCAAGGGCAATATGTCCAGTAGCACCTTCAGCTGATCAGGCTCAAGGCTATGCTTTGGCTGATAAGGTCTCCTTTACACAGGAGAGGAACTAACATGTGGGGCTCAGATCCATAAGTATACCACGTGATGATCTGAGCACACTTTTGAATCAATCATGAACTCCATGATGTCCAGCCTCATTGTGTAGACCAGGTCCAAGATGTGGCCAGACTAATGGGTAGCAGAGAAGAAGTATAAGCTGGAGGAGTTGCTGTGAAAAGGACAGAGATGTATCAGATATTGAAACTGTTAAGAACAAATAGTCTCAGTGACTCCAGTGCAATGCCTGTAATGAAATCTGCAAATTCCCATAGGAATCCTTCCTTGTCTTGAGTGGATAATTAAGAGGAAACTCAGGGGGGGGGGGGGGGGGGGGGGGGCCCCCCCCCACCCCGTACATGCCCCATATTTCATGGAAAAAAAAAGATTTATACTCTTTCATCTGAATTTTCAAATCTAATTTAAAGACATATTAACAGATATATTTAAAGGGTTCAAATATCAAAATGATTGTGTGAGCTTCCTGCTCATCGATACTTTTTGATACTCTTTGGTATCATGAAATATGGTTTTAATTTATCGTGGTTTGTATGTTCCTAATGTCTTTGTGTTACATTTTATTGCGCTTCAGGAACTACACTGATTTATAGGTATTGCAGATCTGATACTTGCATGACCCTGTCTGGCCACTATTAATTTATAATTAATGTATTTAATTATGATTCCACTTGGTACAGGCCTATAAAACAGAAGTCTTTGGAAGTCCACCCCACCCCTGACAAAGCTCTTTCTTTTTTTTTTTTTTTTTAGTCTTAGGTAACCAGGTAAGGCCCGCTAGGCACAAGTGCCTGTTTTCAGAGGTGACCCGGGGAGCACTGAGCAGTTAAGTGACTTGCTCAGAGAGAGTCACACAGTATGCAAGTGGAGGCTGTGAGAATCAGACTCAGGTCTGGTCTGCTGGATGTATCAAGCTTGTTCACACCTCGTTCCTCTAACCTCTAGGCTATACTGCCAGCCCACTTTTCTGAGCAAAGTGCTGAGGCTATCGGGTTGTTAGAGCTGTTTCAGGCTTTGAAATGTGTGCAGTTTTGTGTTTTATAGTGTTTATTTATACCTGCACTTTTTTGTAGGTGACAATTGGGCTAAATAAAAATGTTAATATGCAACAGCCCTTTTTGTACAGTGTGTTTATTTTGTAGATGTCTCTCTCTGCAAGTGTGTCCTTGTTTGTTCCACAGTTGAAGGACCAACTGCCAAGTATGCATCATAAGCACATTTTCATGTTTTTGTTTTCAATGTCACAAATGTAAATGATCTGGTCTACACAACTTGGAAAGTAGTGTACTTTAGAATGGATCTAAAACATGGCCACTCCCTCTCCCCCATAAGTCTGCCATGGACACTGCACCACAGAAAATTTTTTTCTATAATGAGAGCCTCTAGGACTAGCCAGAGTAATTTTCCAGCCTGTCTCTGATGCAGACCCTAATAAAAATAAGAAACACCCTTGGGGTGGCAGGGATTATCAAGGTAAAATTAAATCAGCCAATCAGGGACGTTGTCAGAAATGTATATAATTACTGTAAAAACAAGTAAGATTTTTTAAAACAATCTGATTGGTCAAAACCCCTCCAGAACAGTATGTTTGTCACAGTAGAAATGCACTTTGTAAACTTATTTTGGCACAACTGTACAAAACTACAGTTTGCACACAGAGTCCCAGTCTAATTTCACTTTAGTTTTACCACCCTAACCTCACACCACTTCCCTGTTCCTAAAATACAAAAACGGCACTGTTCTCCTTTACTAGAAACCCACTAGTGCAGTGACATATATTCTGAAGCCATAGGAGCAGATTTTCGTTGGGTGAAGCAGGGCTTTCATCAAGCACTGCGCCAAACCCATTTTTTGGTGCACCTGTGCCAAACATCTTTGCCCCAGCTGCGCCTGGTTTTAGTACATCGGGCACAGTTATGACCCTGCATCCGATTTACATCAGCTTGCACCAAATATCTAGTGCAAGCCCTGAAAAAGGTTACCCAGGAGTGCTGCAAGCTAGACCAGAAAAAGTTGGTCAAACTTGCAGCAGTTGGCGCATGGGATCAAAGATTCCGATTGTCGGCCTGGTGAGTACCGCAAGCCCCATGCCTCATATTGCATTCAGGGCTTGCATCATTCCAAAACTTTTGAAAATCCGGGCCATAGTCTTTCACAACAAATATAATAAACACATTGTTGCGCAGATAGTAGCCAACAGAATTAGATACCATTGATTGTCTCCGAAGTAAGATGGCACTGGATACCACTGGTATCCTCTGTCTGGGTCCTATCACTTAAGAACCAATCAGATACCAAATACCTGATGTGACTATCCAGGATCCACGGCAGACATTTGACCTGGGATCCCACTATTCAGTCTCAGATCCCACTATCCAGTGTTGAATCCCACTATCCAGACTTGGATCCAAAATCCAACTGGAGTCAGACAGAATCTTAGATGATTGATAGACCATCAGTTGGAGCCTATTAGGATAATCAGAAGTACTATCTGAGCTTCACCAAATAAAAGTAATGTTAACCACATTTATAATCCATACAATAAAAATGTTAATTTTATATCAAAATAAATTTGACATATTGTCAGATAGGCGTGTGAAACAAAGTTCACAAACTCAAAAACAAACGTTCTTTCTATTTTTTATTATTATTTTAATTAGTATTTTATTTCCTTTTCTGCATGACCAGCCCCATTCCAGACCAGTCCCCCAAGCTCCATCGCCCAGCATCTCAGGAACTTACTGATTGTCCAGCAGTCCTCTGCCAGAGGACCAGGGAGTTAGTCACCAGAGTGAGGCCTGCAGGAGACCAGACCTTCACCCTACTGGTCACGGTGTTTTCCTCTGTTTTTTTTCCCATGGCCACAGTATGTGCAGTGATCTTTTGTGTAAGCTTTGCCTCCATGGACATGCTCCCCATCATCAAGCAGGTGGGACACCTTCCCTAGTGTCCCTCTGCACTGCTACCTAGAACCTCCGAGCAGGATGTATGGACCCCGCTCCCCAAGGGAGGAGAACTGTCCTTGGGAAGCTCAGTTCCTCCCTTCCATGGCCAGCCCATGAGCAACTTGCATCTGTTTCTGAACCCAGGTCACTGGCGTGGCAGGAGGTGAGGTGTCCAGTGCCAAAGCCCTCCACGTCACAAGACTAGCCTAATAACAAACATTTAAAAATTAGATGTAGTTTTGAAAATGACTTTTCTCCTGTTAACATACATCACAGAACATTTTGGTAGCATTTTATAGGCAATGCATACTATAAATTAACAATGAACTTAGATAAATTCAGTGCACGCAGTTCTCAGTCGCAAAGTGCAGAAGTGCAAAATAGTGTTGGGTATGGGGCACAGGATTCTTGTTGCACTACCACACACTGCAGCTATACACAGAAGACTGTCTTAGTCACTGCAAGGAGATATTCCCTCTGAGCCTAATGCACAGTGTCAACAAGGGTCTTCAGATGCTAATGTGAGCAAACAGGGTTTGTGCACACTAACATCTGAAAAGTGAACCCACCGATGTTTGTGCATGGCACACTGCCACAGAAAGATGCCATGCACATAGGCAGTATTGCCCTAGTTATACTCCCATCAATCTCACCATTCCTTTTGGCCTGCTTCTCTGACGCAGTGTCCATATTCACCATGTACCTCTCCTGGCTCACGAGGTGGTCCAGTGGCCCTTCTTCTTCCAAACCCCAGTCCAAATACTGTCCCTGACTTCCAGTAAAACCCCTCTCTCTAGTCCTGTTACTATGTACTGTTTTAATTGACTCTGGTCCCTCACTGTTTTCAATGGTTGCAGTCTGCACTTTAGTGACACCCCTACTGCCTTCCTGTAAGAGGGTAGCTTGTGACAATGGTGACTGTGATTAAGTGCTTTCAAAAAAGGGTGACTCAGTTGTGGCACCTGTCCACAGGGTTACTGGGCAGGGAGAGCAACTGGATAGTGGGGTCCACGAATATAGTGACAGGATGTCGCTATATGTACACGCATGTGGGGGGGAGCAAGCATGCCGAGCAGTGGGTGGAAGGGGAGGGAAGGTTTGTGAGGCATAGCACAGTGGTGGGCTGCTGAGCTGGCCCCATAGTGTTCAGGGTGGGTGGCAGGCTAGGGCTGCGTGGGTGCCAGGTTCGGGTCTGGGCGCGTGTTCATTTTGTTGCAACCGGCTGTGAAATTATTTTTATCCGGTTTTGTACCCCCCCCAACATGCACCCCCTGGAGTTGAGAATCCTTTAGTAGAGTAGTGCGGGGGGCACAGCACCCCACATAAACAAAAAAATAAACCAAGTCCCCAGCAGCCTTTTGCTGTGTGCCGGGAGTGTACATCACTAAAATTGATTTTTGGCGATGTACACTCGCTCTAACGGTAATCGCCTTTCCGCAATCGCCATTATCACATGGAACCTGGAAGAGTTCTACAGTCAGTGAGGTGTCAATAATTTTGTGACTGAGAAGGGAAGGTTGCCAATGCCATACTTACAGAATTACCCAGTGGGACATCTGCATGGTGACTCGCACCTTCTCCCAAGCAAATATGCAACACCATAGACTCAGGTTTGGGAGCGGACTTGGGTCATTTGCAAAAAGAGGATGGCCAGACAGAGGCAGCTCAGCACTACACATTGGGGGGGGGGGATGGTGGATTCTGCCAGATTACTCACACTACAACTGAAATATTTCACTTCATGCCAAAAAAAGAGTTAGGAAGTCACCAAGTACTTGCTGTAAACTATTCACATGTGCAAAAGCCTAAACTTTAGTGTCTTCTACTGGCTTAGCAAACATGACCCTTGTTTGAGGATGGTCTCTTGGAAAAAGTATGAAAATGTAAAAAAAATATAAACCAAAGAAAGAGTGTTATATATTATTTGTAAGGTAATGCAACATTCACTGAAAAGTCTTAGCCACTGATTTGTTTTCCTCACAGTTTATATACAGATGGCGTGGGGTGCAAGAGAAATCTATCCCATAAGTAAATATTTAAAATTGTATGAAAAACCTGTGACAACTGTATTCGGGACAGGGAGTGCGCTCCTTCTGCAGCGATATTCTGTGCATGCATGAGGTCACCAAAATGGCTGCTCGCATGCCAGGGGAAAAAGTGAGGACTTGAGGAGAACACATGGGAGAAAAATCCCAGTCCTCTCTCCATTGAGGAGGATGGCTGCCAGATGTCTGGCCTCATACCATGCAGTTCCACCACCCACAACTGGATCCAGAGCTAGAGAAATTATGGTATTTTTTAGACATATCATCATATTCAAATGTAGGGAATTGAATAAAATCACTATACAAAAACTACTCTGATATGTCCTAACATGTATCTGTGCAGGGAAAAGGTAAAATGCAATTTGCCACTAACATTCACAATGATGTCTTTCAAGATTGCCCATGCACGCCTAAGAACAAGTTTACCCAAATGTTATACATTGTTAGAAAGGGAAAACTATCTCTTAAATGTGTAGAAGTTGAGGGGTTCATTCTTCAGGGTCTGAGAGATAAGGGGATGCAAATTGGACTTGGGCAGGGCCCAGAATAGTCATATTTGGATGCAATAGCCAAACACAAGCCTTTAACGGCACTAAACACCAAGTCTGGTTCACCACAAAAATACATACAGTTCATGACCAAACGGCTATCTAATGGGGCTACTTCCAGTAGATGTTACTTTGAACACAGGCTGTAATGACATGGGGGACAGTGGCTCATCTGTCTAAAAATTAAAAGGACATTTGAAAATGTTTATATTCACTGCAGTGACTTTCAGGACCATCCTCAGTCAAATAACGTAACCTCCACAAATGTTAAACACTACTAAAAAAGCAGCTGATAAGCTTTAAAACAATGTAGGGGTTAGGGGAATCAATCAGCATTTAGAATCTGAGAGAGAAGAGGGCACAAAAGGGACAAGGACAAGGCCTGGAATGAAAATTGTGAGTCACACTGGTGAGATGGGGGCTTTGACATCACCAAACACCAGGTCCAAGCCATCAATGTAACGCATTTCTAAAAAGTCATCCAGTGTACCTACTTCCTATAACAGCCACCTCGAACATGGATGGAATTACATAGCTGTGGTCCATATTTCAAAAATAAAGTCAAAGTTGGAAAATGTTGACCACAGTGGCTTCCAGATCATGTTTACTATTCAAATCACATATTTTCTACAAATGTAATAACAATGATAGAAAGGGAAGCTACTTAATGTTATTTAAATGTAGAGGAGGGGTTGAGGAGTCCATCATTTTGAGTCTGAGAAGACATAGGGACACATAGAGGACTTGGCCAGGGTCCAGAAAGGAAATAATTAAATATGATGATGAGATACAGGGTCATAATGATGCAAAACGCCATTTTCAATATATTATTTATTTATTTTTGATAACCGGGTAAGTGCACTAGACATAGAAAAATGCTTATTTTCAGGCACGACCCACGAGAGTACAAATGACAACAGTGAAATACAAATACAAACATAGTACAGGACCAAAACAGTGAAAATCAATACATTTGTCAAAAACAACACAAGAACAGCACAACTTAGATACAGGTAGTTTACACTGTAAAATGGTGTAGAGATATGCAAGATATACAGTACACATTTCATGCAAAAGATATACATAGATACAGATTCCAATTATAATTACAAATATATCATACATGGCTGAAAAACTATTAGCAGTTCATGGCCTGTTTTTACTGTAAGTCACTTTGACAAAAGAAGAAAGCAACTATGGGATAGGGGGCACAAGCAAGATTTATCAAATGTGTCCTTACTGTATAATTTCATGTCACTTGCACAGCCTCTCCAAATTCCTTATTTACTTGTTTATGAGTAAGGAATACCATTATTTTAAAACTTGTATTGATGTAACATCATGGTGTGCCTTAGGTATTTATTTATTTAATTTTTGTTTACCGATAAGTGCGCCAGCCAACATGATGACTATTTTCAGGCACGGCCCAGGAGAGTACAGAACAAATTGGGCAAAACACAAGTACATTTCAAAATAAAGTAAGTAGCAATCAATACAACTTTACAAGGAGGAGGAAACGTACATAGGTGCAGGAAAAGTGTGGGGGGTAAAACATAACAGAAATGGGGAGGACTCCAATAACAAAATAAACTAGTAGAGAAACAATTTTACCATTGGGAGACAATGCATGGAACTAAAACAATCCAGAAGACATCAAGAGAACAAGCAGACAGGATGGAGGGATAAAACATAACGCAAAAGTAAGTACGTATACAGCATCAGGAAAACACAGCTCTCATAATAATCTTAGCAATAAAGTTGAGGGAAAGGGGAAGAGGAGGAGGAGGAGGAGGAGAAGGGCAGGAGGGAGAGACAGTGAGGTTGCAGGTGATAGAGAAGTAGAGGAAGGGAAAAACTGGACTCGTACAGTAGAAATATGAGTAAAACAGAGTAACAGGTGGGAACAAAGACAGGTGCAGATAGATAGAAGAAGGGTTGCAAGGGAATGAGGCAACAATAGGTAAGACAAATGTGAGGTTGTAAGGAAGTCAGTCATCAAATTCGTCCATCCGCCACCCCATATGCAGAGAACAATATTTACAGCATATTACAATATTTATAGTATGCACTAATTTATAGGGATATCCAAACCCCTCCTCTATGAAGGGTACCATGTACAATAATGCCTTTGATAGTCAGACATGTGTACAGTCTTACCTTGAAGACCTGCACTGTCTTCAGACCTAGTGTCTCTGCTAGAAGACTGTTCCACACAAGCTCATAACCCTCTGGAAGGAGAAATGCCTCCTAGTGTTACTCTTGAATTTATCAGCTTTGAGCTTCAGGGTATGACCCCACATCCAGATGGGGAACACCAGATTAGGCATCTCCACCTGTTTGATATTGCCAAACCCCTTGAGTATGTAGAAGACTGAGTTTCAGAGGAAACATGAGAAAGAATTTCTTCATAGAACGGGTGGTGGACAAGTGGAACACCCTGCCAGAGGAAGTGGTGTGGGCTGAAACAATCACGGGATTTAAGAATGCATGGGATAGATATAAAGGAATTCTGGAGGTCAGGGGTAAGGTGCAACAGACTTCTAGGAAAACAAACTGAACTTACAAGCTCAAATGGGCGGACTGGGTGGGCCATAGGCCCTTATCTGCCGACACTGTCTATGTATCTATGTATCTATGTATCACATCCTCTTTTAACCTCCTTTTCTCCAGGGTAAACATGCAAAGTGACACCAGTCTTTCCTCATCTCTTTTGTTCCCAAACCCCTGATCATTTTGGTGGCCAGTGTTACTGTCCACCAACTACCTCAGTATCCATTTTGTACTGAGTAGCCCAGAACATGTTATAGTACTCTAGGTGGGAGAATGACCAATGTCTTGTAAAATGACATGATTGCTTGCCTTGCTCTGCTGGTCATCACATATTGCTGCACCCTAGCAGTCTGCTGGATCACTTGATATCAGCCATGCACTGTTTTCCATGCATCATACCCTTACCTATTATTCGCCTAAATCCTTTTCATCCTCATCCACAGCAAGAGAAGCCCCACAATGCATAGATCCAACCTCTATTTTTCCCTCCTTGAGTGTTGCACCTTGCTGTTGCTCATCTAATCCTTGATCTCGGTGAGACAGTTATTTAGTACAGAGACTGCATCAACCTATCCGGGTAGAAAGGACATATACAGTTGAGTATCATCTGCATAGCAGTGAAAACTCAAATCATATCACCTGATGATATCTTCTAATGGCAGCATATACACTACAAACAACATGGGTGCCAAAATGAAGCCCTACGGTACCCCAGGTGGAGGGCATCAGTGGAATAAATTCCAGTGACCACTCTCTAAGATCTGTCCATGAGGAAAGATCAAAACCATTCGAAGACCGTACCCAACAGCTCACAAAGGAAGCACAAGTACTTCAAAAGCACACCATGGTTTTCAGTGTCAAATGCTGCAGAGAGATAAAGAAGGACCAAGCTTGTACAAGCCTTTCGATCTCTCGCTATTAGGAGGCCATTCAGTACTCGAACAAGTGCTATGTCTTTTCCTAAATCCAGACAGGAGAGTTTCATAGACATTGTGGGTCACAGGGTGATCATCCAGTTGCAGTGCAACAGCCTTCTCAATAACCTTACCCACAAAAGGCAGGTTAGAGACAGGCAGGTAGGTAGCTGGACAGTCTGGATCAAAAGAGAATTTTTAAGGAGTGGTTGTATGACCACCTCCTTGAGGGGATCAAGGAAAGACCCTGTCTCCAAGGAACTCCAGACAATTTCAGCTAGGATTGAACAGATAACATCTACACAACCCACTAATACTGTAGGGAAGTAGGGCCCGGATCCAAACTACAACTGGTTGGGTGCAAAGTCTGGACAATCTTCACAATGTCAGTAAGTTCCAGCCGGCTAAAGTCCATCCAGACAGACCAAGTGCTCCCCACCTCCCACTCTCCTCCACAATCCCTCATAGGGAGAGCCAAGCCGATACCAGACCTGATGCTGTCAACCTTATCTGCGAAGAATCGAGCAAGCTCCTCACATTTAGCCTGTGAAAAGGCTCCCCCAGACTGGAGACAGATTGTATTGCACAATCTGTCGATAGTCCGGAAGAACTTGAGCCGGTCAAGTCTGCGCAGCAGAAATCTCCCTGGACAAGAATTCTGCCTTCTTACATGAGATTTCTAATTGATAGCTTTTATAATGTTCCATCAATCTAAGCCTGTCAGCATCCAGGCCAGATGTCTGCCATGCTCTCTCCATCCTTCGACCAACTCACCTCAACTCCTTCAAGGAACCATCAAACCAAGGGGTCCCTGGGTGAAGAGTGAGTGGCTGAACATGAACAGGAGCAATCAAGTCTAGGGCATTTCCCATCACCTTATTATATGCCAGTACAAGATCCCCTGGACTCATGTATTCACCCAACAATTCTGCTAGGTCCAGCACTGCCAACAGACCATCTGGGATAACACCCCATTAAAGGGCGGTATTGGACCATGAGGGTGCAGTGACATACAGGTAGGTCTAAGCATGCTAACGGTTTAGCCCTGTGCTAAACCCACGCAAATGTGTTAGCGCTGCACAAACAGTTTGGGGAATATTATACAGTTCTGAACACTGTACTTTCACAAGTGCTGCTGCCTGTAGCTGTACTGGGACAACACAGCATAGGCACAGATGGTGGTGGTGCTGCGTGCAACTGTCACACTGTAGGTCATGCTACAGTGCACAGCAGACACTACAGTAGCAAGGGGGCCAGTAGTGTGTGGACACAGCAATGCCTATGGTGTGTAGGGCAGTTATGATGACTGGACTATTTTTTTTTTATTTTAGTCATTGGTAACCGGGTCAGGCCCACTAGGCACAAGTGCCTGTTTTCAGGGGCTACCTGGGAGCACTGGGCTTTTAAGTGACTTGCTCAGAGTCACACAGTATGCAAGTGAAGGTTGTGAAAATCAAATTCAGGTCTGGTCTGCTGGATGTACCAAGCTCATTCACACCTCGTTCCTCTAACCTCTGGGCTATACTGCCAGCCCAAAATATATCCTATATATAGTAAGAGGCCCAACCTGCAGATGTTTACTGACAGTGAACATTACTGTTACACTTTTGTGTAACCCACAGATGCTGCACCTCTGGCATGGGATGCTCACAGTGACATATACATGTCCGACTTTGTGTGCTGTGGCAGTTGTACAGCTCTGCGGTATGTGGCCGGGGGGGCATATATTATCAGAAAGGCACACTGGTGTTGGGTATTCTCAATACTGGCCCATGTGCACTGCATGATGTTCTCAGCCTTGTGGCCACACCTGGTCTGTGGTACAGCCTGGCCACCCATACACTTTCCCCTCAACATCCTCCATGCCCACAGGTCTGCATGTGTGTGCTGGCATCTGTTGGTGTCCACAGAAGAGTGGTCCGCAATTGTGTGCTGTAGGGCCACACTGCCATGCTGTCCACTGGTGGCAGCGTCACCACTTACTGCCTGGCATGGCTGGGACTGGTGGCAGATGATGGCATCATTGTGATGCCATCAGTTAGAAGAAGAAGAAGAATCAGCATTTATATAGCGCTTTTCATACATCCAAAGCGCTTTACAAGCAATGCTAGACTGGTAGTGAAGTGACTGAATGTGTGGTGGCGGCCATATCGCACATCATCACCCACACACAGCCTGGATAATTGCATGAACTGGTTTTATGGGAAGGGGAATGTTGGCCAGGACACCGGGAATGTTCCCTACTCTTTGCGAAGAGTGCCCTGGGTTCTTTTACTTCCACCTGGACACCCACCAGGACAACACCAGGATGGGCAGAAGGGACCTCGGTTTAACGTCTCATCCGAAGGACGGCACACCCCAGCAGTACAGCACCCCCCCAATAATAGTTAGCAGCATGCTTCCTCTATGTTTGGCTTTGTTTATGTGTCATATTTATTTGTTAGGGTCGCACAAAGCCACACAAAAGCTGTGCAAACACCGCGCAAAGCCAATGTGTCGCACAAAGCTGATTGCCCAGGGTTAAGTCAACCTTTCCCTAGGCGGTAATATGCACCATGCTAAGTGTCGTGATAAGTTGCGCAAAACCACTTTGTGCGGCACTAGTCGCTGAATATAGCATTGCACCTGTATTCATGTCAGTTTGTCCCTTGCATACATTATGATTTTGCCCAGTGCTAATGCAGTTTGCCTGTGCTATTTGGCCTTTTGAATATAGCAGACCTGTGCTAATCCCATGCTAAACCTGCATAAACTGTTTTTGCCCGGCACAAAGTTTTGAATATCTGGCCCCTAGTTTGGCCTTGGGTATTTTAAGGATTGTACAGCTTTAAATTGAGATGGATTTGATGACTCCTTTGAAATGTTATTAATTTACTGTTTATATCATATGGCCACTTGTCTGCCTGAAGCAGAAAACAGTCATTGCTGACCCAAATGTTTGTGTTCAGGTGAGATAAAACTGATAATATTTCTGATTACAAAAAGCAAAGAGAAAACAAAAAAATGATTTAAGGGGCAGTGACTGATACACTGGAGTTGCTAAAGGTCTGTTTTGCTGGTTACCAACTTTATTACTGTATAATTGTACAGGCTGTTATATTTGCCAGTTTGTGTGGTGTTGTGAATAAACTTAATTTAGTAATTTTTGAGGTGCAGTCTATAACTTTTACTAACAACTGTTGCTTGCAATATCTTGGGAGATGCAAATGGCCACGCAAATATGGATATTAAGAGAAGGACAATAATTCTAGTAAATCAGTTATAATATATATTTAACCTGCTCCACAAATTATTCCTGATGTGAGGATGTATGGATCAGATAGGGTAAAGTGGAGTCGGATTTTGCCCTGTATCAGGGGTTTATCCACAGATGTGCTATATGCTTGACTAATGGCAAATCACTTATAGTACTATGCTGCCCATAATTGCAGACATGGCCATTGGTTTGTAAAATACGATCTGGGACAGACCAGAAGTAGCTCTGTGCTTTGCTGGCAGAAGAGTCACATGTCTAGTCCTGTTACCTGTTACTATGTGATTGTTATCTGATACTGACCTTCGGAAGACACCCAGGTGTTGTTTAACCAGGGGGTGACTAGTACTTTGGCCTAGGATGGCATTACACTGCAGGGTTGGGGTTGAGATGCAGCCAAAGGTGGCTCCTGGCTGACATGTAGTGATGCCAAACACCGGATGGGTCCCAGCACGTTCATGCAACAATACGATTAGTGTGATACAATGAGGGTGCAGAAAATGTAGTGCTACTGGCGAATCGGCGATAAGCAGATGCTGTCTGAGGATTGTTTTCTCTGATGCTTGAGCATTTTCCTTCTTACTGAAATACCCTGTGTACCTGTTCTCTCTTGCACAAAGGGATACAAATGAGCAGGTTGCATGTATAGCCCTTGCATCAGCACTTTGAGATGTTGTTGGGGAGTGGATAGGACAGGGTAAGGTGAAGTGGGGACATTTGACCTGTATTTTGGGAGTTTATCCATGGGTGTGCTACATGCTTGACCAAATGATAAAATTGTTTAGTATGCTGTTCGATGATTACGCACAGGACCAATGGGATGCAAAACATGAGATGGGACAGATCAGGAGTAGTGCTGCACTTTGTTGACAGATGAGCCACATGGCTGGTTCCATTCCCAGATGTCTGGCAATTATAGACTGAAATGGCTTATGAAAGGCCTCCCAGGTTTTGTTACCTAGAGTAGACTAGTATACTGATCTAGGAGAACACTATATAAGCTGGGATGGGGTTGGGGTGTAGCCAGACATGGCTATGGACAAGATATAGTGATGCCAAATAG
Organism: Neoceratodus forsteri; assembly: GCA_016271365.2. Classification (NCBI taxonomy): domain Eukaryota; kingdom Metazoa; phylum Chordata; order Ceratodontiformes; family Ceratodontidae; genus Neoceratodus; species Neoceratodus forsteri. Next base: position 1,785,126,094 of record CM057449.1, read on the forward strand.
CTGACAGAGCCCTGAATAGTTTATGCTTTGATATGGCCAATGTGGTTCAGAAAGGAAGCAGAAAAAGTAATGCAATTGGTAATAGGCAGATGCAATCTGAGGATTTTCCTCCTATATGCGTGGGCACTTCTTACTTATCATGTTAACTTGTACACCTACTCTTCACATGTAAAGAAACTTAAATGGGCAAATTTTCATGCCCTTTTGTTTGTATAAATATTAATTGGGGTCAGCAGCCACTTGAGTTAACTGTTACTACATGGTTTTTAACTAAGGGTTGCTGTATATTGTTGGGTCTAACAAGATGCCATCTAAGAATTACATTGAAAAGGTAAAAGAATAACCTGAATCAAATTTATACTATATTGAACTGATTCCTGCTTAATATTAATTTATTTGACATGAGCAGATTAATTATTGAACCACTGTTTGATATCCATTATAGTGCTTGGTATTACGTATTGCTTTTATTGTTACACCAGTTTTTATTGTATATGTTATGTGGTTTTCTTTTGTTAACATTGTAATGCCCTATGGTTAAACAATAAAACTTTTCCTGTTATTAATTTGGACTCTTCTGGAACATCACCTATCCAGACAGACTCATAAAAGATTATAGCAAGTAGCCCCTCCAATTTTTCATTTAGCTCCACTATGATCCTAGGGTCATCCCAACTGTCCTTTGGGATTTACCTGGCATGATCTTTACCAGGTAGTCAGCTATCAGAGTGGGTGGGAATCAACAGGATGCATTGTGCTTGCTCCTGAAGCTTTGGGCCCTGCAAATGAGAACCCTGTCCACCCAAGCGTTCTTTGGTGCACACCAAATGGAGGTATTTATTCAGCATTACTCTCACAGGTTTCTCTTGTCTTCACCTGTCTACAGAGGCCCAGTCCCCTTCCTTATCTTCCTGTTTTCATTTATGTACTGGAAGAAGACTGTTGCTGTTCACAACCCCTTCTGCTATCCTGGCTTACAGCCTTTCCTTGACTTTCTGAATTCTAATTGTACCATCCATCAGTGCTGCTCTGCACCAGTAGCATCATTTTAGCAAAATCATATCAGTTCTAAATCCCCATCTCATCATTAATTTATTCACTGAAAATTTCAGAGAATACCTTTTGAGCACAAGTGGTCTTTTACAAAGGTTTCACATCAGTGATAGAGCTTACAAGTAATGTAAATTCAAAAAAAGCAAATTCCACCAGAATGTAATTAAATAAGTATAAAATGGTTACGCAAGTAGGTCATAAACAGGCTAGATCAATTGCATACAATTTTATAATATGGCATGTAAACAGAAACATATAAAACAAGCATAGTAATGATACTGTACATGGCTAGAATCACAAGGATTGGCAAGCCTTACTTCCACAGAATCTAAAGGTTGCAAATCCCCATTTCATCAGAGCCATAGGGGCTGCAATGTTTCCCTATGCATTACATTTTAAATAGAGAAATCCAACGTAAACTTTGTTTTATGGGCTGCTAAGGTTTCTAATGAACATCAGAGGGACTGCAAAGAAATCATAGGGGTCTCAGCACCAACCTCTGGCTAGCCTGAAACCATGCCCTGTTCTGTACTCCTCTCTGGCCTGGAGGCAACTCATCTCTTTCCAGCAGTCATAGATTTTTTTTATTGAGGATTAGTTGCCTTAGATCCTTGTTGTGTGGGGTGGCGCTTCTTGGTCCTTTTCCATTACTGCTTACAGGGACGCAGACCTCCAAGGCTGCTTCGAGCATCTTCTTTAATGAACTCCGTGCATGCCCTGGATTACTATCCTCATGGAGCTGCTACAGTCCCTTTGTTAATAGGACCTTCATCTTGGCAAAGTCTGCCTTTTCCAAGTTCCAGGTCTTAGTGGCTGAGGCCCGACTAGTCTCCAATGTCACCAGGAAGAAAGTTATCCAGTTGTAGTCAGTGCCTCCAGTCAGTTCCTTGACATTCACATTAAATATGACCCCATCCCCACAGGTGAGATCAAGTTCAAAGGTGGCCTCAGACCTAGATTCCTATTGCACGTGCCATTCTAGGAAGCAATCCTTGAAGACAGACAAGAACTTGGCATCCACCCTGCCAATGTCCATCTCAAGGCACCAGTCTAAGTGCAGGACATACAATTTTGCAGCACAGGCTAACTGCATCATCTTAGACAAGTTTCTCAACATCCATGGGAATTAACTACTCTGGCTGCAAAATTATGTGTGAGCAGGATTCCCACAGTGAGGAAAAGAGGACTATGCAAGGGCACCATTTAGGGTCAACTGTAAGTTGCAGTTGAGACCCCTATGACTGCCATTGCAAATCCAGTAATGGTACTTGTAACTTACAGCTTGTAGTTGATTGTAATTTTAAGCTAAACTACTTAAATTATTCCATAGCATAGCTTTCAATGATTCCTCATCAGAAGGTCTTTATCCTACATGTAGAAGGTGTTATCCTCCATTCTCCTCCTAGACTTTAAAGCAAAAATTCATAGAAATCAGAGTCGATCCAGTGGCACAGAGAGCTGAGGCACTGTAACTGCCTTACCTCTCACCATGCCAGTGACCTATGTTTGGGACTGAGTTTGGGCCATCAAGGGTCTGGCCGGGGGGGGGGTGGCAGACTGGGATATGATCAAGAGGCCACCTGGCAGCTCTCCTCTCCAGGACTGGGATGGTGGGTTATCCAGCTCTTGGCTACAACCAAGTGGAGGCCTTGTGGTAGCACCAAGCTTAGGGAGGCAGACTTTGGTCAGAGATGGTGGAAGGATCCACAGTTCCAGAGTAGTCCCTCCACACGCATGCTCCCTCTGTGTCACCGCAGGACTGGGAAGGGAGAAAAATGGTAAGAGGTCAGCCCAGACTCCATGGCATCCTGCCTGCTCTCCGCTCCACACTGCTGCCTCACTGGGGACCCAGAACTGGGTATGGGTCTTCAAGTGGGGGACAATGACCTGCTCCCACCTGATCTTCCTATAGAGGAATCCATGGGGGTCAAGGGGTGACCCGGCAAAGTTGAGGCAGATAGCCAAGCAAGATGATGCAGGGATGCCAGAGCCTGCTCTGGCAGACCTGAGGGAGAAAATGATGATGGAAGAAAAAAATAAAAAAAAAAAATAATCTAAATCCACATTTCTTACTACACAGCAAAATTTATAAACATAAAAGTACTTGTTTCCACAGAGTTTAGAGCTTCTGTCTTGAAGGTGTAATTATGAATCCCACATTTTGTTTTTAGTTGTTTAACCAGGATTAGCACACTAAGCTGAAAGCTTTTTTACAGGTGCGACCTGGGAGCACAGGGAAGTTAAGTGACTTGCTCAGAGTCACACAGTATGTAAGTGGAAGCTGTGGGATTCAAACCCAGGTCTGGTCTGCTGGATGTGACCAGATTTGCAGCTCAGAGCCTTAAACCACTGCACTCTACTGCCTCCAACATATACATTTTAAAGGATAGTGTCCCCCTTTTGGGTAATTTGATACATATTTCCCTCAGAATTATTAATACCAAATGTGGCAAGCAGGGTTGCTGGAAACAACACTACTGGGGCAATATTGAGTAAAACATACCTGGATTCTGGGATATCTGATTAAGCATTGCAAATTCCTACATCTGCTGAAGTCAAGAAAGGCTACTCAAGGTTAATTACAGGACTGTGAATCAGAAAAGGGTTGCATAGTGATAAATCACATGGAATGCTTAGGCTGATCAGTATAAGAAGCCTCAGCTCTCTGAACTGAATTCTACAATAGACAAATTGTTCATACCACAGCCGAAACATGTTTCCCTTGGTGCCAAAAACACAAAAAGATCAAGAAGTCACCTAGTGCTTGTTATAAACTATTCACATGTGCAAAAGCTTAAACCTCAGTGTATCCTGGTGACTGATACTTCATGTTTGCTTCTCAAACTTGAGCCATTTTTATGGGGTGGAGAGGCTCCTGGAAAAAGTATGAAACCATATAATATTAAACAAAGAAAGGGTGTTGTACATTATTTTTACGGTAAAATGACAGACTGAAAAATCTTAGCCATTGATTTTTTTCTGGCACTCTATATACAGCTGGGGAGGGAGGGGGGATTCTGTCCCATAAGTCAATATTTCATTTTGTATGAGGAACCTGTGATATACAGTTCCTGGCTAAAACTAGTGCAGGCCCTAATCAGGCGCTTCAGAGCAGGAAGCAGGCCTTGCATTTCAGGATACTTCGGATGGGCCATGGAGACACTAGTCTGCACAGCCAGAGCTGCAAACACTCATACATCAAACTGATGATGATAGGCAGGAACTATCAGGAGCAAATGGTCAAACAGTAGAGTCTTTTAAAATGTCACCTTCTTCCTCTTCATGCTAGATGTTTGGAAACCCTTACATTAAGCACTCATCAATCAAAACTCTCTGCCCTGACCTCTTCAAAGAAAACAGGGACCAGAAACCTCTTTAATGGCTCAAAACTATTTTAAGCTTTGTTTTTTACATATCGGAAAGGTTCATTTTGTGGGTGGATGAAAAAAGGGTGCAACCCTTGTCATCACTGCCAGCAGCAAGCATCATCATTCCCGGCTTTGCATGAGGCCTAAATTAGACCCAACAGAGAGGAATTCCAAATAAACAGCAGCCCCCTTCTGATAAGGAAGGACCTGCCGCCTTCTGTCTGCTATGCTTTAGCAAAATCTGCTGACAGCAGAGGATCCTGAAAACTGCTGATGAGTAAGGGTGTGTGTGTGTGGGGGGGGGGGCTCAGCTTCAGTAATGAAACGGCAAAAGTAGTAACTCAAACAGATATATACAAGTTACAACTATGCTGATTTTTGTTTGGCAGTGTAACCCACTGAATTGTAACACATTTTAATGCACATGAATGGTGACAGATTGACAACCCTGGAGACTTTAGAAGTCTGCTATTTATCCGTAGACAGAGCTCCTGGTGCTCTGCGGCCCTATGCTTTTTTGCAACAGGGCTTCAAGGTTTCTGCAGCAGCACTTTCTGACTCCTATGGCATAATTTATTCATTTTTGTGGCAGAATGCAGTGCTGCCTTTGTCTAAAATATGATGTGCTCTCATCGATGATGTCACACACCGAGCATAGAGGAGGGGCTTCAGGATGAACCACATGGGAAAGGGAGACAGGCACTATGCAAAAATAGTATATTTGAATGAAAATTCAGTAAGAAGAATGAATTCTGTGGTAGTATGTATATTCTGTGGCATGATACAAATTCTGTAGAAAATTCTCTGACCAGGGAATTGCAGAATTTCAAGGGCCTTGGCCATAGACAAGGCACTGCTACAACAGCTACAACTCAAATATCCCCATACTACCCTTTCCAAGTGCTGTTTTCCCACCCTGCCATGAAGTTTAGGACCACCACTAGCAGGTCAAAGGACAGAGATCTTTTTTTTTATTTTATTTTTATATTATCTTTTCTTTATGTTTTTCTCTTGTTGTCTATTTTGTTGAAACATCTATGCCCATTACATAACCTTGTGAGCTGGAAGCCACTGCTCATGAAACTATTCCAGTGAGCAAAATCACATGAAGGAAATGAGTTTGGTTCTCCTTTACTGGATATTATAAATTACTGAAGTGATTACAGCAAATCAGTGCACAGAGCCATTGTGTTTAGTGGTCTCCCGTGTAGGGACATTAGGAGTGGCCCATTCTATTTCAGAGCTGAAATAAAAAAAGACTTGTGTCCCAATATTGAAAAATGTGCAAAAGCAGAGTGCAAAGGTTTGCGGTGCACGTGCCCATTACTCATGACCCCAAGGATGCTATATTCTGTCAGATAGTGCATCAACACTATCTAACTCTATACAGGGGCATGTTACCGCAGTGCTAAGTCAAGTGGTGCTGCCCTGGTATGGGTCCTGGAATTGCATAGAATAGCGTCACCAGACCCGACAGCGTCAGGAGCCCCCCATGTGATATTCAGCCAGCACCATGCAAATGAACCCATTGGACATGCAAGGTGCTAGGGGGCAACGTGGATGCCCATGATAGGCTCATTTGCATGGGAAGTGGCAGCAGGTTTGCATCCCCCTGTGGCTGGCCCCACCCATTACAATCCATATCCCCACTGAAATTATAGCACTCCATGGTGTATAATGGTCCTCTCATCCTCTGATACCTTTTCCCATTATTAAAAATGGATTCCCTGGTGTCCAGTGGCTCCTTCAACCGTCTGGTCCCTGGCCCTTGTAAACCGAGAGCAGTTCCTGGTGCCTAGTGGTCCTCCCTGCACTCCGATCTCCAGTCCCAGTAACATTAAAATATTTCCTGGTGCTTAGTGGCCCCCTCCACCCTCCAATCCCCAGCTCTGTTATAATGAAAGATGTCCATAGTGCCTAGTGGTCCACCCACTCTCTGATCCCTGGCCATGGTAGAATGGAAACCTTCCCTGGCATCCAGTGGCATCCCCCTTCCCTGACTGCTGACAGTAGATATGAACAAGAAGTCCCAGGAGCCCAGTGGCCCCCCCTTACCTTACTCACTGGTGCAGCAGGGAGCCCATAAGGAGACTGGCACAGCCCTCCTCTCACCACTTCAGCTGGCCACTGTATGCAATGACAGAGCATACACATCCTATTTACAGCAATAGGAGTGTGCATACTGCCTACAGTACACAGTACGCACATTCCCTTTACAGTACTCAGGACGGACACTCCTTGTCATTGCATATGGAAGCCAGCTGAGGTGGTGAGAGGAGGGCTGTGCTGGTTGCCATATGGGCTGCCCATGGAGCCAGTGAGTAAGGTAAGGAGGGTACTAGATACCAGGGACTTCATGTATGCACCTGCAGTGAGTGGTTGGGGGGAAAGGGTGACACTGAACACCAGGGAAGGTTTCCATTCTACTGGGACCAGGGGTCGGAAGGCAGGGGGGATGACTAGGTACCAGGGGCATTTTTAATTCTAATGGGGCTGTGGATCAGAGGGTGGGGGGACCACTAGGCAGCAGGGAAATCTTTAATTCTAAGGGGGATGGGGATTGGAATGTGAAGAGGTGCCACTAGACATCAGAGAATATTTTACTTTTCATTCAGATGGGGATTGATGAACAGGGTGACCACTGGACACCAGGAAAATAATGACTTCTTATGGGGAAAGAGATCAGTGGATGGAGGACCATTTGACACCAAGGAAACATATACTTTTAACAGGGATGGGGATCAAAGGGTGAGGGTGCCACTAGTAACCAGGTAGCAGGTTTGCTTCTCTAACTGCCAATGTGACTGTTGGCTGTAGTGGCTCTGCCAGCCACTAGGGTTGCCCAGAGTAAGTCAGGCTTCTTCTTGGCTGTAACTGCACAGCGCAAGATGGCCTTCGCAATTCACTTTCTGCAGCGCTAATGCACTGAATATTGCACTGCACCGGAATTCATGTCCCCGCCCCTCTCTTTGCCCACCACTTACATTATTTTTTTGTGCATGCTTTAACCCTTTCAACATGCACAACTGCACCCTTTAAATATTGTGCTTGTGCTCAAACCCTGGGCAAACAGGGTGCAATCACTTTGCCCACCAAGCAAAGTTTTGAATGTCTGGCCCTTGATGCCTTATAAGTCACTCTAGCTAACCTGAATCATTTATAATATGTTAATAACCCACCATGAGGTGTCTCTAATGGTATCACAGACTCTTCTAATGAGGTTTAGACAACCAGAACTGCTCAGCTTTGTGGTTCTCTCACTCAAACCTCATGATCCAAGTCTTATACCATGAGAGATAATGTACCCAGCACAGGCCCTATTAACTTTAAACCACTAGAATGTTCTGAAGCCATTGCTTCCATTATATGTGAAATGAACCCCCTTTTGCCAATCATCTTACACTGTCCAATTCCCCCGCGCCAAGTTTCCACATAGTGACTTTAAAAAAAAGACATGATAGTCTCTTGCAAAGTACCAGGAACCAACACTAATTTTTAACTGAGACCTCTCTCACTAGCATGCCTGCCCTTCCAGTCCCAATGCCCAAAGGTCAATTTATCTGAAGTGGAACCCCAATCCATGATTGTAGGTGTAACAATAGTAGTCTGATTCTAGGCTACCTCAGCGAGTCCCCCTCCCTAACCTACAGTGTGCAGTATGTAAGTCGCATTGTCCTGTGACTGGAGCAGCACATGCCAGGAAGGTGGGAGGGAGGGAAAGTGGTCTTTTATTATTGATAATGCTTGGCTGACTGAGCAATCATGTGTTAAATGGCTCTTTGAGGGAAGTTCTTGGGCTAGGAAGGAAGGGGGCATCCTGAATAGAGGGCATTGGCTCCTGGCACCATGCCAGTAGCTGATCTTGACACTGAAACAGCAGTTCTATGTGATATTTGAGGGCCCTGATGAAAAAAGCAAAACTTTCTACATTTTCAGAATGTTGCTTCTATTTTAGACAGTTTAAACAATAGCTGGCACATTACATGCACTTTCAATTTATACAAGTAATCATGTGATGTACGTTTCGTCTCACCCATCATCTTGCCACACATAGACTTCAACTGTGAAAGCGTTGGAAGATAAAAAATTATTTCCATTTTGCCATGATTCCCTTAGTTAGGCTGATAGGTACTCACTATTAATCTAACTAAGGAAACTGCAGAATTTACAGTAGCTTCCAAAAATGAGCAGTGGCGATATAACATTTAAACTGTGGAATACAAACCCTGCCTTACAGCTTCACACAGCACAACACAACCCAAAACAGAGGTGGAAATGCCAGCCCCACCCCTTCCCATAACATGTTGGTGGAAGGCCAAATGCTGCATTAAAAAGAAAACATAGGTGCCATTGAAATGGGCAGAAAAATCTACCTTAATTTGTGGCAACTAATGAACAATAAAAACGGATGATGAAAAAGAGATTGCTCTCCCTAGTGTGCATATAGTTTTAATGTCCATCCATTGCCACAGATGAAAGTAGCTTGTCCATTTCAATGTGCCGCTTCTCTGACATGGCAAGTGAGGGGCAGAACTAGTATATTTGCTTCTGTTTTGCCTTGCACTGTGTTGGGGAAGTCGAGGGTGAGGGTAAGCATGAGTTTTCTACAGTTTAAATTCTAAATTTCTGCTACTTCTTTTCAAAGCTAATTTCCACAATTCCCTTAGTTAGGCTAATCAGTACACAGGAAATACCTATCAGTCAAACTTTTGCTACAGTTATATGATACCGCCAACAAGCAGACAAGCGTGCCAGTTGTACTGGTGTCTGTTTTTATGTCACGGATACACTATGCCTCCATTACAGAACTGGAGAGATCATCACATCTTATTTCACATACAAGTTACTTGTGAATATTGTAGACCTAAGAAGTGGAAGTCAACTAGGCCACCAAAATGGCAGGTTTATTAGCTCATTTCAAGTAGAGAACAGCCATGCAGAGAGAGAAGTCAATATAAATACTCTGATCAAAGTTCCAGATACTTAAACACCTGCCCTTGTTTTCCCCTTTTTTTCCACTTGTTCCCTACTACAAGAATCAAGGGCTCAATGCTGCACCCTTCTTCTGTACAGTAGAGAGGAGGATATGTCAGTAATGGTCTTAAAAGGTCATTTCAAAAATACACAACAGAGATGGACTTTTGAGATCAGGCTTATTTTACTTCTCAATATGGTGGTAGATGGCATGAACACTGATTTGGGTTTTATGACACATTGCTCTTCTTAAACTTATACAGACCTTTACTTCAAAGGATGGACATTTATTAGGACTTCAGTGTGTTTTTGTTTTTTTGTTTTAATACTCATAGGCCCAGACATTCAAACTGTGCCAGTCTGTGGTGCAAGCCTGTGCGCCGCTCAAAATAGTTGTGCAGGGGTGTGGCCAGGGCGATATTCCAACGGAGTTGTGCTACGGCACAACTACTTTGAATATCGCCCCCTGGCCACTCCCACTGTGCATGGTGCAGTGGAACTGCGCCAGCACAAGTGGTCAGAGTGGAGCATTGAGATGCAGTGGCGCAAGTTTCATTGCACCATGCACAGCACCTGCGATATTCAAAGGGTGACATGCAAATGGGGCCATAATTTATGCAAGGCACATGGGGGGCCATTTGCATCTGATTATGGCGCCATTTGCATACCATTAGCATGCAGGTGCGCCGATCCCCAAGGACTTGTGCCTAGCACCTTGCCAGGCAGCAGCCGTCGGGGATCGACACCCCCTGCAGCCTGATCATGGGACATCCCATACGGGACAATGCATGTCTCCAATCCCTGGTGGTCCAGTGGACCATGATTAGCCCGATTGCGGGCAGAACTGTACTCCCCCACCCCCCCCGGGTAGCCTGATCGTGGGCATAACTGTATTCCCCACGCCCGGTAGCGCGTGGGCAGGAACTGTACTCCCCACCCCGAGTAGCCAGAGCGTGGGCATAACTATATTTCCCCACCCCCGGTAGCCCGATGCAGGCAGAACTGTAACTCCATCCACCCATTAGCCCGATCGCGGCATCACTAACTCCCCAAGTCCAATATCCCTGGTGGTCCAGTGGACCGAATGGAGCCTGATCGCGGCGGCATTCCTCACCCCCAAGTCCGAAATCCCTGGTGATCTAGTGGACCCCCACCCCACCGCCCACGGACTCCCACCACCCTCCCCGTCAGCGGTGGCGGCAGCACCCCACCCGCCTGCTGCCCCACTGCCCGCCGACTAACAGCTAGGTATGGCTGCATGCCCATTGGTTAAGAGCATGAGCCAATGGGTATGCAGCCCATACCGTACTAGTCAATCCAGATATGTGAATGAATTCACATATCTGGACTGACTAGTACGGTATAGGCTGTATGACCATTGGCTCATGCTCTGAACCAATGAGCGTGCAGCCATACCGAAGGTTGGGTCGGCAGTCGGCAGGTGGCGGGCAGCAGGGTGGTGGGTGCTGCCACCCACCGCTGGACGGAGGGGTGGGGTGGTGGGGCCCGTGGGTGGGTGGGTGGGTCCACTAGATCACCAGGGATTTTGGACTGGGGTGAGGAATGCCGCCTGCAATCGGGTCCGCTTTGGTCCACTGGACCACCGGGATATTGGACTTGGGGGGTTACTGATGCTCGCAATCGGGCTAATGGGGTGGGAGTTACAGTTCTGCCCATGATCGGGCTGCTCGGGGTGGGTAATACAGTTCTGCCCATGATTGGGCTACCTGGGGTGGAGAGTACAGTTCTGCCCACGATTGGGCTAATCTGGGGTGGGGAGACAGTTATGCCCGCCTCAGGCCTGCTCGTCCACTGGACTACCAGGGATATTGGACTTGGGGAGGGTTACTGACGCCTGTGATTGGGGCATGGAGGGGCACCGCCAGAGGGAGGGAATGTAATGGCCACCCACAGTGGCAGCTGCTGTTGTGCCCCTGCAATGCAGCAGCTCACCTGTGAGTGGCCCTGACTTGTTCCTTTTTTTTCAGTGTAACTTTGTGCAGGCGCAGGTAGGGGTTATGCCTGCATAACTCTGCATGGCCCAGGTTGCATATCGGGCTGTGCAGTTTATGCATGGTTCCTCCCCCTTAGGTTGCGCATGCCTTCATTATCATTGCGCTGTTGCTCAGCATGATTTTGGGGGTGCAACTGCCTCCTGCTGAATATCGCAGAATGGCGCATTTCAGACTTGCGCAGGCGCAACCCTATTGTGCATGGCTCAACTCTTTTGAATATCTGGGCCACAGAGTCCATTTTAACTGGTTATCAATATGTTGGTTTCTCACCAAAGAACTACTGTATATGTGTGTTGGGGGGTTGTGTGTGTGGGTGGGGTGGGGAAACTGTGTGTGTGTGTGTGTGTGTGTGTGTTGGGGTGGGGTAGGGATGGTGTTTTTTTGTGGGGGTTGGGTGTGTGGGAGGGGGGAGGGGAAAAAGTGGGCAGGGTTGTGGTTGTGGTTACATTTTGGTAAGGCTTATATTCAAGTACATGTCATAATGATGTTACAGTGTATTAGGACTCTTGGTTCACATACATAGTGAATATACTTCCTTCTAACTAGTCATCTTTTCCTGGTGGGGGTAATTTCATTGAGTTTTTATTCAGATTCCTAAGACTTTTACTATACATATATGTAACCCCTCTGTTACCTGGGGTTACAAGAATCCCAGTTAGACCTAGTGGCAGGCAGGGAAGGCAACTGGTGAAACTCCAGTTAAATGTATTTCACACCGTCTCACTCTGTTCTCAGTCTCAGCTGAGACCGAGGGATGACATTGTTTTAGAACTGTCGCAGCTGCATAAGCCACACTGGAATGTTGCAGCTAAGGAAGTTAGAATAGAATGCTGGGGAATTTGAAGTGAGTTCAGTAGTAGTAGAGTGTTCAAGAGGGAGGAGGTGTGCTGCAGGCCCTCATAGCCCTCAGCTCTGTCAAAGAGCTATTTTTTTTTTGTTAGAGATGTGTGTTCTCGCCTGAAGAGGAACACAAGAAGAGCTAAGTGAAGTGGTAGAGACCGCTTTCAGTGGTTCAGGGCCCCATCCCTGTGGGGATGGGGGAAAGGATTCAGCCTACTTCCAGGGACAACCACCTGGTCCGGCTAGGGGAAGAAGAAGCTGCCTAAATTTAGGTTTGTGCTGAGGCCCTAGAAGTTTTGGATGAGATTTCTTTGAAGAAGAAAAAGCCTGTGGGACACCTGCAACCAAGGGGTGAGTCTGCTCTGATAAAGGGCCAATGTGTTTTCACCTGAGACAAGATGAAGTTAAATGGCTGTTACTGTGGGGTCAGGAAAAGACAGCCAAGTACTGTTTTTAACGTTGAGGGAATTGGACTGCTTAACTCTGTAGGGGTCTAGAGCAATGGACACAGCCACTATTTAAGTATGTTTCAAGTTCAGCACAAGTGGGATGGAAGAACAGTAGATTAAATGTGACATACATTTAAGGAGAATCTACACAGTAAAGTGTTTTCAGAGGATGAGGTGTTAAAGTCCAGAGAAATGGCTGGGTATGAATTATGGGAGCAAGGGGTGGGATACCCCCCCCCCCATCAGTAGTAACCAAATTCACCTCTACGGGTTTGATTTGGAACACCTGTTGCTTTCTCTCAGGTACTTGACCAGTGCCTGAGGAAAATACCCAGACGTGGGATTGATGAAGAAGATTCCCTGATGGAGCCAGAAGTGCTCAGAGGTGGTTTAGGGAGCCACCGAGAAATGTTCCATGCTACATGGAAAGTGTCCAAGGGCTGGCATGAGAGCCGAGCCATGGAAGGAAGGTAGTCCAGAGAGCTGGCAAGGGAGCCAAGCCAGGGAAACCAAAAAAGAGTTGAGTTAGGGCCAAATGCCCAGAGTGTTTCAAAACCTGAGAGTTTCAGTGTAAATAGGATGTGTTCTGATCTCCATAAATCTGCAGTACCAGGAGTGTAGCCCTGTGGGGGTCCATAAATACTTTGTTATTCTGTTGGATGTGAATAAAAGCCACACTTTAGAATCCCAACTTCTGGTACTGGACATTTCAGTTATTGCTTCCTGTGTCCGGAGTTATTTGGGGGCCTTGTGCAGAGTAGCCAAACCTAATCACCATGCCAAGTGACACCTTCCTCTCCAATTTTCAACTTATAAAAATGGAGGCACCATGTCATAGGACCCAGGCCCCTCAACCTGTTCACTAGCTACTTAGGCAGGGGTAGTAGCCCACTCTGTTTAGCACTGACTGAGGGTTACATCTTGGAGGCTACCACTGGGATTCTGTTGGAATTTGGGAGAAGGAACAAGAAAGGTTGCTGGGGTGATGGCTAGCATTTTGGCTATCTGGCAGTGGGTAGCCCAAAGAGCTGAAGCAATGTAAACTAAATGTGCAACTGTGTGCTACTGTCTATGTGCTGTTGTGATATTGCCAACTGTTTACCAAGGAGCAGTAAAGCCTGAGTGTGTATGCCCTTGTCCTGCATCCAATTACAGTGTTTTCCAGCTTTTAAAAGTATTGTTGTGACTGAATAAAGTATGGAAAACTGTGGGTAGCAAAAGGAAAATTGTGCCCTAGATGTTGGAAATGCTTTCTGTGTGAACTGAGAGACTTGTTGTGCTTAATGGACATGAAAAATGGTTAAAATGGTCTCCTGCCATGTAGTCTGTTGAGAAAAAAAAAAGTGTGGTTTGCAGTTTAAATTTTGCCTGCTCGACAATCACTGTGAGGAGAAGAGCATTCGAGAAGAAAGAGGCTCATTTGCATGGCGTCAAGTGATTGGTGAGACTGCAATCAGTCCTGCCCCCAAACCAACTCTAGAGCGACTGCACAGCATTCAAGAGAGAGAGTGAGTGGAGTGTGTGAACTGGCTTGTTAGGAGGAGCGTCGCGGTGACTGAAAGCACTGTAAAAAGTTAAAATCTGACTTTTTCTGATTAAATTCGGGCTCAACCCACATCTCGATCGACTGGACTGTGAGTATGGTGTTCAGAGGGACAATCGGCAGGACTGCCAACCCACTTCCTCCCAGAGGCCTCCAAGACTGGCTGCAGGTCGTTTTTTTTCCATTGCAGCAATCAGCTACTGATAACAGTGAGTACCATCCAAATGAAATAGTTCAAACTGTGTGATTTCACCAAAAGCCAGCTGAATCTGTGTGTAGCAGTGTAATTGTTTTATAAAAAGGACTGTGTCAGTTTAAGAAGCTAAAACAAGAATTCTGAGCAATAGACTGTGAGCATAATTATAGGTTCAGCAACAGTATAATTTTCAGAGCCATGTGACAGACTGTGAGTTGTATGAGATATGCAGCAAGAAATACAGACAATCCTGTGCAATGAAATACTGAGGCTTTAAGGGACTGTAAGCTAGAGCAATGTCTTCAGCGAGTAAAAAGTCCATGGTAAATCATGGAAATGTACTAGGAAAAAGAACAGTGCAAGTTTGTGCAGTTTGAGCAATGTTGTCAGTAAAGTGTGTAACTCGGATGCACAGTGGCTTGACCCATTTACAGAACGCTGATGTATCAGGAGCACTGCCACTGCCATTAAAGGGAGGGGTAGTATGTAAACACAGCAGCAGAGGAGCCATTTTGAAAGAAAAAAATGTTTTCAGTGGTTTGGGACTTACAATAACAGTGAGCGTTGTTTGTTTTCCCTGCAGTTATGGCTTCAGGACCAATCCTCTACCCAGATCATGCCCGGGCTGTGATAGCAGTAGAAGTTAACAAGCTAAGGGACATTGAGAGATGTTACTATGGGGGACGACTGCCTCCTCTTGTGGCGATTCCAGGATATCCAGTGTGAGTATGTGTGATGTGCTCAAATGCTGGAAGAGACATCTTCATGGTACCTCACTGTTCTGGGTGCCTAGAGAAATATGCTTTGCTCAAAGCGCCCAAGATTCATTTGGCTCCCACATGGACAAAAGTTCAAGAATCTGCAGTTGGCAGCACACAGCACCAGGTGGAGCCTGTTGGAGAAGGCCCCTCAGAGTGTGGCACGAAGCAAGAGGGTGCAGATTTACAGACAGAACAATGTGCTGATGTTTCAGAGTCTGAGTCACAGAGATACATTTTGGGAACAGCATCAGTAGACCCTTGGAGAGAGGGGCCTTGCACAAGTCTCATAGGTGAAGACGATACAAGGGAGGCATTTGAATGGGAGGTTTCGACCTCCACGCCCAGCGATGAGTGGACAGTCTCAGGAGTGAGGACGATGGCTCACTATTGGGCACAGATTCTCAGTGAAGAAGAAGAAGAGGAGGGGGAACCTATGTGGCCTGAAGAAGAAGGTGTGGGTTCACAGCCTCCAGTTCCTGGCTTAGAGGAATGCATGGAAGAAAGTGGTGACTCTGCAGCTATGTCCCCACCAGGAAGAGTTAGAGATCCATTCTATGTCACATTGAGTATGCATAGCTGGCAGAACCAGGACTGGCCGCCCCCAAGCCAGGCCAGAGGTTGTAAGTTGACCAAAGCTAGTAAAGAGGAAAGACTGGTTCATAGGAAAGTGAATGACATCCATGAAGAATTGTTTCCTACCTTTCCTCGGAGAGTCTGGCAGAAGATTGAGAAAAGCAGGAAATCCTGGATTTGGGAAGAGGCAATGAAACATGTGCATCCTGTTGCAAACAAGTATGTCAAGAACAGAATATTTCAAGACAAATACGGCCAGTGGAAAAGAGGCAGGACACTGTTTAATGACACTGCTCGAATTGTGGATGGAAAGGGACATGAAACCTTTCACAGTGTGGATTATGAGCGCCCAGATGGGATAATAATTCCAGCACCTGACACGTTGTGCAATTGGCCACAATGCAAAGTCCACCCTGTGAATGTGCCCATGCCTACCAAGTGGAAAGCAGAGCAGTGGTAGCCAGTGCTGCCATCCAGCAGTTGCCATACCCATGTTGTTCCACCAGACTGGCGTTCCAGGAACCAGGTGCCCCACATTCATCAGTTTTACAGTGCACTGGCTTTCCAGATTCCATCTACTGGCCCACCAGATGACTTCTGATCCAGAGAGGACACCAGCCCAGCTGTATCCTGACTCATTGCTTGGGTATCAGATGACTTCAGACCAGCTGTTTTCCTTTTGTTCTTGTTTGCAAGGTTCCATCTCCTAGATAACAACAACCCAGCAGTTTCCAGATGTACCCTCCTGTCATTTTCTGGAAGATGTCTTCCCAGCTGTATCAGAAGAATGCTGCCAGGGAGAGTCTTTAGCCGAGGACCAGGTGTGGCACCATTTTCATTCTACAAGGGACTGGTAAGTCCAGACTTTTCTATTCTTATGCCATTGCAGTACACACCCTACACTAGCAGACTCCAGATGTTTGAACTGTCCTTAAAGACTCTCCCCTTTGGGACTTTGGCCTGCTAGAACTGTGCTTCACTGGGCTCTGGCCCAGAAGAAACTTGTTAATGGACTTGCCTTTGGGCACTGTGGTCACTAGATGGGACTTTTAGGGCACTCCATCACCCCCGATATTGTGTATTGTAAATAATGTCATTGTTTTCTACTGTTTTCTAATGTTTATACTGTTTTTTCTACTTTTCTAAAAAATATTTTCTGGGATTCTCCAGTGTTTTGATGGTGGGGGTTAGATAGAGTGTGTAGGCAGATTAGGAGTGTGTTGTCTTTCTTTTTCTTGCAGGTGTTCCTGAAGAAGATAAGAAGAAAAGACAAGAAGAGGTGGAGGGACTCAGCGGAGTTCCTCAGTAGTACTTTAGAGTGTAGTGTTTAAAGTACTGTTGTTGTTGTTGGTTACTGTGTGTAACTTTTCCTTCCACAGGTATGGTTGTGGGGGAGTGTGGGAGTAATGCATAGTGTATGGTATTAGCTCCTGGTATGTGGTTGCAGGGTGTCCTGGGTTGGAGGGAGGTCCCCTGTGTGTTTTGTTTTTGGGAATTTTGAGTTAGAGGCAGACAGTTTTTCCCTAGAGGGCTGGGGGGATAGACAGGCTGTGGTCCTGAATGGTCATAGGGGCTGCAGTACTGATCTATTAGGGCTATGCTCTCGGCAGTTCTACCAGAGCCACTAGGTACCCATAGTTAGCGGGTAGAGTAGAGGCTGATATGTCAGTCAAAGGCCTCTAGGCCCTTAGTGTTGTCTGCCTGTGCTAGCACATGGTAGGTGAGACGGTAGCGCTACCTTCCCATAGTCAACACATAGGGTGAGATGGCCTAAGCCAGGTGGACGATGACTGTGGACAGTCATTTTCCTGGACCAGGGTGAGTGCAACCCTCCTGTTACCTGTGGTTACAAGAATCCCAGTTAGACCTAGTGGCAGGCAGGGAAGGCAGCTGGTGAAACTCCAGTTAAATGGATTTCACACTGTCTCACTCTGTTCTCAGTCTCAGTTGCGACTAAGGGATGACATCATTTTAGAATTGTTGCAGCTGCATAAGCCACACTGGAATGTTGCAGCTAGGGAAGTTAGGATAGAATGCTGGGGAATTTGAAGTGAGTTCATTAGTAGTCAGTAGTAGAGTGTTGAAGAGGGAAGAGGTGTGCTGCAGCTGCAGGCCCGCATAGCCCTCAGCTCTGTCAAAGAGCTTTTTTTTTTTTTGTTGGAGGTGTGTGTTCTCACCTGAAGAGGAACACAAGAAGAGCCAAGTGAAGTGGTAGAGACCGCTTTCAGTGGTTCAGGGCCCCATCCCTGCGGAGATGGTGGGAAGGATTCCACCTACTTCCAGGGGCAAACCCCTGGTCCGGTTAGGGGAATATGAAGCTGCCTAAATTTAGGTTTGTGCTGAGGCACTAGAAGTTTTGGATGAGATTTCTTTGAAGAAGAAAAAGCCTGTGGAGCACCTGCAACCAAGGGGTGAGTCTGCTCTGATAAAGGGCCAATGTGTTTTCACCTGAGACAAGATGAAGTTAAGTGACTGTTACTGTGGGGTCAGGAAAAGACAGCCAAGTACTGTTTTGAAAGTTGTGGGAATTGGCCTGCTTAACTCTGTGGGGGTCTAGAGCAATGGACACAGCCACTATTTAAGTATGTTTCAAGTTCAGCACAAGTGGGATGGAAGAACAGTAGATTAAATGTGACATATATTTAAGGAGAATCTACACAGTAAAGTGTTTTCAGAGGATGAGGTGTTAAAGTCCAGAGAAATGGCCGGGTATGGATTATGGGAGCGAGGGGTGGGAGACCCCCCATCGGTAGTAACCAAATTCACCTCTACGGGTTTACTTTGGGACACCTGTTGCTTTCTCTCAGGTTCTTGGCCAGTGCCTGAGGAAAGTACCCAGATGTGGGATTGATGAAGAAGATTCCCTAATGGAGCCAGAAGTGCTCAGAGGTGGTTTAGGGAGCCACCAAGAAATGTTCCATGCTACATGGAAAGTGTCCAAGGGATGGCATGAGAGCTGAGCCATGGAAGGAAGGTAGTCCAGAGGGCTGGCAAGGGAGCCAAGCCAGGGAAACCAAAAAAGAGTTGAGTTAGGGCCGAATGCCCAGAGTGTTTCGAAACCTGAGAGTTTCAGTGTAAATAGGATGTGTTCTGATCTCCATAAATCTGCATTACCAGGAGTGTAGCCACGTGGGGGTCCATCTATGCTTTGTTATTCTGTTGAATGTGAATAAAAGTCACACTTTAGAATCCCAACTTCTGGTATTGGACATTTCAGTTATTGCTTCCTGTGTCTGGAGTTATTTGGGGGCCCTGTGCAGAGCAGCCAAACCTAATCACCATGCCGAGTGACACCTTTCTCTGCAAGTTTCAACTTATAAAAATGGAGGCACCATGTCATAAGACCTAGGCCCCTCAACCTGTTCACTAGCTACACAGGCAGGGGTAGTAGCCCACTCAGTTTAGCACCAACTGGGGGTTACATATAGTAGTTTGATTATATACTGTCACATTATTGAACTCTGATTATTTTTGGATGCATGAACTCATTTGCTAGGGGTTCTTGAGAGATTTGTTTTTTATCTGGCTCTAATACTGACAATTGATATTATCTTATAAAAATATTGTTACAGCACTGAAGGCCTTAATGTTTATGAAGTACATTAAGTGGTTGAATGTATAGTTGAGAAAAATGTCTCCAGATAGGTTGAATACTGTAGGAATGTTTGAAACATTTGTTCACACTAGAGAAACTTTTATTTATATCCTCATATTTCCATATATAGAAAATTTCTGTTTTTATAGTTTTTTAACATACAATACTATCACATTTTAACATGCACTTTAGTGGGTATTAAATCTAAAGGTCTGGCTTTTTATTTAAGACTGTATTCACATAACACACTCATTCATTTATAATTTAAGTTAGTGGAACTGTCTGCTTGAGTAGTCATCTTATCTGCCTCTATTGATATTTGACCTTGGAAGGTTTCTCAGCAGTAACAAACTGGTAAAATCAGGTTCCTTTCATTCAAATTGCAGTTATTTAAAAAAAAGGTATTTTAAACCGATTGAGAATTCTTTCTGGGTTTTTTTATGTATGATCTTGGTGTTAATAGAATGTGATTCTCTAAACAACTGGCATAAGCTTTTGAGGATGGACTTGGCTGGTCCAAAAGCTTAGGCATTGTTTTCTTTTTGCTACATCTTTGTTAGGCCAATAAAAGATAACAAGCCATTTGCTTCTGGACCCCCTCTTAGTAAGAAATTCTGGTTAAATACAAGTCGCAATCTGTTTTCAGATTGTATGATGTGTGTCTTGGGGAAGGGGCAATTGCCTTTGTTTATAACAGAAGACCCATAGACAGCATGGTTTCAATGGTTAGCCACTGGTGGAGACATTTGTTTGTTGACACAGAGGATGGCATGTTTATAATAGATTAAACATGGATCAAAGCAGCTTGATATAAATGGTGCGATGTTTTTCTTTATCAATTATTATTTTTAAAAGTTATATGCAGCCCCTACTTGGCTTATGTTACATGCCACCAACTCAGCTGCTATTGTACTGTCACTTTGAGCTGAGGCTGGCACCATGTGATAACGCTCTCTTTTTTGTCAGAATGGTTAGAGCATTGCCCAGGGAGACCCTCTTTGTTTAGGGGTAAGGCAGTGGGCTTGCCGCTGTTTTCCCACACATCAGATACACTGAATGGACATCTCTCTCCGACTACGAGATCTGTTCAACTAAACATCACACTGCAAGTTTAGTTTATGCAGTAGTCTGTTTTCACTGAACCTATGAACAGTTAACTCACACGGGGACCCAGGCCCAAAAAACGTTTATGGTTAGCACTGTACAGACAAGTTTGATCCTGACCCCAGACATGAGTCAGGACCTTAGGATCTCTTTTACAGGCTGTACCCTTCGCACTCAGCAAGCGCTGCCATACAACCCAAGTACTCTTCCTTTTACACCCCATTGGGTGAGGTTATACCTCCATTCAGGGTCTATTCCATTCTGCACAACTTTACCAGTTTCTCCCATTGTGCTATACTCTTTAGGTTTTAGTCATTTTATACACAGTGACACTGTTGTGTCTGAACAGGGGTACTGCAAGAGGCATCACCACTATAAGGACTTTACTCTTGTATGTCTGTTTGCTGATGGCAACCGGAAGGTACCATGGTCCTTAGGGCTGTAACTCTGCCAAGGCCAGTCTCCCCCACTGGCACCCTGACCACCTCTGTGCTAGGTTCATCACATCAGCCTCTGTACCCTCATCAGCAGAATGCAGGGCACAGTATACCAGTGTGTACTCCAGCCTGCCCTCTGGCAGCAGTTGGCAATTGCCCCAACCCCTCCACCAGAGGCAGTCCCTCCAGTACCCATCCCAGATTGGGATCTCCTGTACTCCAAGTAGGCATACTGTATCTCCTACACAGCTAAGTATCTCGCACCAGGTTTCTCTCCATCAGCAGTTTGACTGGTAGCATCTCTTGGACACAGGATCAAAAATGCCCCCAAAAAGATGAGCACCTCATATTTGGTGGTACCATACCTGTACCACAAGGATGCCTGGGACTCCCCTCAAGGGGAAGCATCTCAGGGGTCCCAGTGATCTACACTAAATTCCCTCAAAACCCTGAGCCCAGGAATCTTCACTGCTGTCCTAGGCCTGTTTCTGAAGGATATCAAGCTACTGGGCATTGAGATGAGTTGGTCTCCAAAACTGATTCCATTAACAGCTGCACTGTGTTTGGTCTATGCCACCACAGATAGTCTGGAAAGTGACCAGATGCAAGGCACCTCAAAGGCACACACTAGCACCCTTCTCACACTGGCATTCTAAACTCCTTCCACTGGACTACCTAGTCAAAGACACTACCAATCAGTAGGCTCTGTGCCTGGCATACTAGTATCCAAACCCCCCTACCTTCTAAAGGCAGGAGGGGGTTATTACACACAATTTATTTTATGTTCCCTCAAACAGATACTGCTCTGTTTGCCAGTGCAACCTCCGAGCCCCACCCTCAGCTTCTCTGCCACTGACCTCTTAGATCCCCATTGCTTACTTTCCACATGACAGGACCCTCCAAGTCAGGGGAATGGAACATTTTCAAATGTTGTCTCTCCCCTTGAGACTTCCTGGTGGGAGGCCTGTCTCTGGGCCAGGACCCAAGAGTGCTCTTGTGTCATTCTGGAACACACTAGGGTTCTTTCCTTTTTCTATTCCATGACCCACAGGACTCCAGTGAACTAGGTGCTCCAAGCCAAAATAAGAGGGTTGATCTGGGATGTTGGTGGTCTGGGTTTATCCAGCTGTTCCAGTGAGTCTTTAGGAGAGTTGGAGAGTACAGTGTCTGAGACAGGAGGGTATGATCCCAGGCTTGAAGACTGTTTGGGATTACAGTTTTGAGTTTGTTTACAGGTTGATCATTGGACCAGATTACAAATACCTCATTTTCAGAGATTCTAAACCATTTTAGCAATTGCACAGCCTTTGAAAGGAATTGTTAAGGACCATGTTGCTCCACTTTTAACCTTAAAGGGATACTGTTAGCTGGCTTGGTAGTGCTAAGGGTTATGGCATCAGTCTTATCTCACACCACACTGGTGACCTGAGCTTGGGAATGAACCCTGGAAGCTGGGGGTTGGCCGGGGAGGAGAGGATTGAGTGTCCAATAGACCGCTCTCCTCTCTTTGGGGGGGTCCAAGTCCTGCGATGCTAGTGGTGCCCAGCTGAAACTGGGTACACTGCTGTCAGGGACCTTGAGAAGGGGGACAGTATCAGGTGACCATTCTGCAGACATGGGCAGGAGCGCACACTTCACATGCTGGATGGCATTGCACATCCTGCATCTGGGGGGATGGGAGAAAATAAGAAAAAAAAACAGCTGCCGGGTGAGGTGAGAGTGGATCTCCAGTGGCCAAGCCCACATGCCCAGTGCTGACCCTGACCCTGACTTGACTCTCCATGGTCCTCGCCTCCTCCCGTAAGAGGCCAGCAGGAGAGGGGGTACCCAGCACCTGATTCCTCTGTCAGGGAAGGGGTTCAGGTGGGTGGTGGAGGCAAGGTCGAGCGAGTCTTCCTGAGAGATGCCCCAGCAAGCTGGAGAATAAAGAGAGTTAAAAACAAAAAAATAATGGGCTACTGTCCACTGACATTGTCTACTTTTCTCTATTTGCCCTAAAAGCACTGTAGCATGTGTGCAGCTAGCATTTGTAAGCAACAGAATGCATCCATATTACAGGATTTTATTAAGAATTCAATGTTTCTGTTTTTTTTTGTTAAAAAAATAAAAAGTTGAGCAGAACACCATAAAATCCACTGACTGATGCTCCTGTGTGTCCCCAAGTGTGATGGCACACCAAGTCATGGGTAAATGTAATCATGAACAAGTGTGACACTTTTTGAGGGGTGCGATATAAAAAATGTGCCTAATACTGTAGTAGCTTTTCTGCCAATTTTAGTAATGTGGGTCTTCTTATAGCAATGAGGGCTCTAATCTGACTTTTTTACATGCTGAATATTGAACTTGTGCATTAATGTTGTCATTATCGCACATGCCCATAGTCATGCGAGCCTTCATTTCCAAAAAAGAGGTTGGTGACTTGGGTTCGGGAATGAGCCAAGCTCATCAGAGGGCTGCCCAGGGGAGGATGGTTGAGCATCCCACAGATGCTCACCTCCTCAGCGGTAGGAGGGCATCAGGACTCCACTATAATACCACCACCTAGGTGACCACAGGTGGCAATGCAAGCTGGATCCAGGGAATGAGGGAGGGGGACATCAGTGGTCTGATTCAAGCTGCATCAGCCAAAGTGTTCAAAAGTCCATAGACTGGGGAAGAAACACAGAAAACCCTATGACCTTGCGGAATGCTGCCTGATGCAGGCCTTACACTGCCAACTGGGCTCCCCCTTCCAGAAGTGACACTTCAACTCTGTCAGGGGAGTTGGGCCTGATCTCCCAGCAACCCTTCCCATGGGGGGATATCCATGGGGGAACATAGATTGGAGGTAAGTCCTGAAGATGGTGGATGATGGGGCTGAGTTAAGCATCAGGACTGATGTGGGTCAGTCAAGAGAAGAAGGCATAAAGCACACTAAATAACAAAAAAAGATTCAGCATCACTATCCAAAGAGTATAGATGCAGAAAAATAGGATTCATTCTTGTTGGCATGACTCCAAGCTTTCATTTCACAAAATAAGTCTCAAGCTCTTACAGCTCTAGAATTAGAACTTTCTAAAGACAGTATGTTTCACTATTTTGAAACGGTCTAACTTGTGAGCTGCTAGAACTAAGAAATTATTTGTTTATTAATGAAAGCTTCAGAGTCAGGATTATCAAAATATTGGCAATACATAATTACATTTTCAAATAACAATATTTAACAAACTCTGGCAGAGCCACTATGGCTGCAAATGCATTAACTTGATAAGGGTGTTTCATGGGCTTAAACATAAACATGAATTGCATTTAATAAGGCCTGTGATACCATTCCACATATGGCTTGTAAACAATCTGGGCAGCCTGGGAGTAGGTCACAAGGTGGTAAAATGGGTTAGGAACTGGTTGAATGATAGAAGATGGAGAGTCGTGGTAAATGGTGCTCAATCTAAGGAAAGGGTGTGGCCAGCAGGGTGCCACAGGGATCAGTCCTGTGTCCAGTCCAATTTTATATCTTCACAAATGAAATTGCGGAGGGGCTGGAGGGAAAAGTGTGCCTGTTTGCGAATGACACTAAGATCTGCAACAGGGTGGAAACTCCAGGAAGGGTGGAAAGAATGAGAAGGGAGCTAGGAAAAACGGAGGAATGGTCTGAAGTGTCGCAGCTGAGATTTGATGCAAAAAAGTGCAAAATCATGCATTTAGGTTGCAGGAACCCAGAGGAGGATTACAGGGGGGGGGGTGGACTGATGGTCACCAAACAGGAAAGGGATTTTGGGGTAATCATATTGGATGACCTAATGGTGGCTAAACAATGTACCAAGGCTGAGGGGAGAGCCAGTGGGATGTTGGAGGAGCATAGCGAGAGGTATCACCAGCAGAAGGAAGGAGGTGGTGTTGCCGCTTTGCAGATCACTGGTGAGGCCTCATTTGGAATATGGTGTCCAGTTCTGGAGGCTACATTTCCATAGCGTAACTTTAAATCACAAATGGGTTGAACAGTTCTATTTTAGATTTGTATCCCTCTCCCCTTCTGCTCCCACTGGTTAGATTTACTGAGTGGTACCTGGAAATATCTTGGCTAGCATGATGATTCACCTGCACAAGCTGCTTCTCAGTCCGCATCACTGTCTTTTTAAAATTTTAACTTCTTGTTGAAATAGCAGTTTGCCACAGTAATACATAAGCTAAAGTGATATCACCTACCAGGAGTCGTAAGGCATACTGTAGCTAACTTGGTTTGAGGAAGGGTGAATATGGTCAGGACCCCATAGCAACTGAGATGCATATGTAGCAAATAAGTCCAGATGCACTAACTGACCCTTACAGCTGTTAAGTATCACAGTCTGCATAATATACAAGGCTTACATATGGTTTGGCTGGTTTGGGTTCTAATGTTCATAATACAGGGATGAATAACTAGTGAAGACATTTTTTCAATATCTGCTAAATGTGGTATAGTGGCAGATGTTTTGCAAAGGTATAACAGAAACTAGGTCTATGAGATATTGTTGCTCAAGAATTGGACCATGTTTTCATAGAGACAGATTACATTTAAGGTACATGATTGTCCCTTCGTGAATCCCTGCTGCTCTCTTCTGCCTACCTACTGTGCCGCCATGGGCCATAACTGATGTCCAGCCTTAACCACACACACACACACACACACACACACACTCCAGCCCTGTTACCAAGGTCCCCTTATGTGTATCCCATGCATGTTTGAAACCTGTTAACATTTTGGTACCCACTACCTCTGCTGGTAGGCTGTTCCAGGTGTCCACTGCCCTGTCTGTAAAGAAGTATTTCATCATATCCCCTCTAAAGGGGATATGATGAGGCAGTATAGCGCAGAGGTTTAGGGCTCTGAGCTGCAAATCTGGAGACCTGGGTTTGAATCCCACAGCCCCCACTTGCATACTGTGTGACCCTGAGCAAGTCACTTAACTTCCTTGTGCTCCCAGGTCGCACCTGGAAACAAGCTTCGGCTTAGTGTGCCTTTCCTGGTTAATCAATTTCCCCCCTTTCCCCCTAAATCTTCCCCCTTCTAGCTAGATAGCATGCCCCCTAGTCCTTGAATACCTCTTTCTCAATAGAATTGAACCTTCCTGTACCTTATTGATATCTTTGAAGTATTTGAATGTTTCTATCATGTCTCCCCTTTCGCTCATTTCCTCTAGAGAGTACACATTAAACTCCCTGAATCTTTCCCCATAGACAACTATTCCATCATCTCTCATTTTGAGTACAAGTTTAAAATTCCTGGCTACACCACTGCTTACATGCATTATGTATCTTGCAGCTAAAGTCTTAAGAGCTGGTGCCAAGTGAATTACTCCATACAGGTAGAGGCATACAGATTCATCCCCAAGAGATGCAAACTGGGCATGTCACTTTACCAATCATTTAACACAAGTTTAGTTTCACATTCTTACTATGATGGAAGCAAATAAGATCAACCAGCATGGCTAGCAAACAATGAATTGACACCTCTGAATGAGTGGGGGAAGGGATAACAAAACAAGTTTTTCAGTTTGCAAATGGTTGTAAATTAAGCCCTGAAACTTAACACAGAAAGAAAAGACCTATAAAAACTATAGAGGAGGTTTCAGCTTGCAAAACAATAAAGAGGCAGACCTGGGTATAGCTCAATTAAAGGAAAATTACATGATAAAATCATGAAAAGTTATACAGTGTGTGTGTGTTTACAAGCATGTCACTATTTAAAGTAGTTTTGTCTACACTCTACTATCCCTCAGTCCCTTTCTGTTTTTGCACCACTACCAAGTAGCAGAAATGGAATAGCACTTTCTCGTTCATTAGAGTAGACCATGAATGAAATAATATATGCAGAATTGGAATGGTTTGTATATGGCCCATGGGCGCTGCCATTCAGGTCTCTTTTATTGCATTTTGTCCCAGAGTATTCTCAGAGTGCCCTTTGCTTTAATGTTTAATAGCCCCTGCTGGAGGCCAGTGTCTTGTTACATAGTATTTTTGTTTCAAATTAGCCACAGTAGAGTGAACACAGCAGCCAGAGGAGTCACACGGCTAGTCTTAGGGTAAGTGTAATCAATAAGTTTCCTAAATATTGGTATTTTATCCAGCTGTGTTCTG
The DNA here is from genome assembly GCA_016271365.2 of Neoceratodus forsteri. Taxonomy (NCBI): domain Eukaryota; kingdom Metazoa; phylum Chordata; order Ceratodontiformes; family Ceratodontidae; genus Neoceratodus; species Neoceratodus forsteri. Next base: position 1,785,153,098 of record CM057449.1, read on the forward strand.
GTGTGTGTGTGTGTGTGTGTGTGTGTGTGCTTAAGTATGTCACTGTTTCAAGTAGTTCTGTCTGCACTCCTGTTGCTATCCCTCGGTCCCTTTCAGTTTTTGCCCCAGTACCAACTAGCAGAAATGGAGCAGCACTTTACAGTTTATTAGAGTACACCATGAGTGAAATAATATATGCAGAATTGGAATGGTTTATTTAAATTAGTCTGGAAAAATCATGGAGCACAGCTATTTATAAAACAAATCTGTGATTGCTCCTCAACAATGCTACATTACACCCCCACCCTCCATTGCATAGCAAGGGACACATCGGTTTATCTCAGCAGCAGTTATTGCTGCCTGCAATCTGTATATAAATTGTGTCACATTGTCTGAAATCCTGCTCCCCCCCATTTTGAGTAACATGTTATGGACTTTTGATTCAATTGCTTGTGTCTTGCATAGAAGGCAGTGCTTGTTGACAAATCTAATCATTTTGCAGCTGTGGTCATCCATTGATTAAGTAGGCTTTGTGGTTGTTTGTGTTTATGTGAGCTCCTCCAGGAACCCTCTGCATGATTTCTTCAGGTTTTTTGCTAATATCAACTTCAAAATATTTAAAGAGATGCTTGCTAATCGCATAATCTTCCAATTGGTGTCAGTGCTAGACATACTGTAGCTAGCTGGGCTTGAGGAAAGATAAACATGGTCAGGACCCCATAGCAATTGGGATGTATATGTAGAAAATAAGTCCAGATGCACTAACTTACCCTACAACTGTTAAGTATCACAGTCTGCATAATACACAAGGCTTACAGTGATGAATCTTCATATGGTTTGGCTGGTTTGGGTTCTACTGTTTATAACATGGGGTGAATAGCTAGGGAAGACATTTTTTTCAATGACTGCAAAATGTGGTACAGTCGCAGATGTTTTGCAAAGGTATAACAGAAAATATGTCTATCAGGTATTCTTATCCAAGAATTGGGTCACATTTTCATAGAGACAGATTACATTTAGTGTACATGATTGTGCCTTTGTGAATCACTTCTGCTCTCTGTACTGAAATAACTGTTAGACATGTGTCTAACTTAAATCTTTAAGTACTGATTCTAGAATTTTACCCAGAACCTGTATTTATTAATTAAAAAAAAAATTTCAAGGTGTGCCTGGTTATGGATTATCCCAATATTTAATTTCAGCAATTTAGAGGAAACTTTGCACTCCGATTTTCTTATTCTGAATTTTTTGTAGTACTGTATGCTGTGTATATTTATATTAATTCTGTTGGCATTCTTGGTAATGTACAGGGACAGGGGACTGAGTTGTGATTGAGATTAAATAAGGAACACAAATATTCATTGCATTGCTTTACTATCTCCACAGGATTTTTTTACTGTTTCCCCTTTAATAGTAATATCTCTCTCTCTCTCTCTCTCTCTCTCTCTCTCTCTCTCTCTCTCTATCTATCTATCTATATATATATATATATATATATATATTTTTGTTTAGGCTAGTGATGTAACTGCACAATTGCTTGCTGTTGCCTTTGTCTGCATCTGTTGCATTTGAGTTCCATTTCCTTTTTGAAATGGTTACTTTTGCATTTGTGTTTCTTTTAAAATGTTTAATATTCTGACCATGTGGTTATGTCATGGCTTTTAGTTTCAGATATTTTATTGCATGTTTAACTTTTTTGTTGTTTGTTGAGTCACTTTCTTCACATCATCATTTAGCCATCTTGCTTGTCATCATTTGTTGTTATATTCCTTGATCCTTTTAATGTAAACTATTGCAAATCATAATATGTTGCCCTTGATAATCTGCCAATGAGCAGTACTTGTTTGTGGCATTGTGTTACTGGTACCATAAGCTTTATTTATTTAACATCTTAAAATTGATGCCAACATGAATGAATAATGCTCATGTACCAGTTATTTACTAACATAGAAACATAGAATCTGTTGGCAGAAAAGGACCTCCTGGCCCACGTAGTCTGCCTTAAGATCCCTATCCACTGTGCCGCCATGGACCATAACTGATCCCCATCCTTAACCCCCCCCCACCCTCCATCCCTGTTACCAAGGTCCCCTTATGTATATCCCATGCATGTTTGAAACCTGTTAACATTTTGATACCCATTACCTCTGCTGGCAGGCTGTTCCAGGTGTCCACCACTCTATCTGTAAAGAAGTATTTCCTTCTATCCCCTCTAAGTCTTTCCATTCCAGCTACATATCATGCCCCTTGTCCTTGAACATTTTTTTCTCAGCAGAATTGAACCTTCCTGTACCTTATTGATACCTTTAAGATATTTGAATGCTTCTATCATGTCTCCCCTTTCCCTTCTTTCCTCTAGAAGGTGCATATTTAACTCCCTGAGTCTTTCCTCATAGGCAACAGTTTCATTATCTCTCTTCTTGAGTACAACTTTAAAATTCCTGGCTACATCCCTGCTTACATGCATGATGAATCTTACAGCTGAGGTCTTAAGAGCTGGTGCTGACTGAATTACTTCATACAGGTAAAGGGATACAGCTTCATCCCCAAGAGATACAAACTGAACATGTCACTTTATCAATCATTTAAAATAACACAAGTTTAGTTTCACATTCTTACTATGATGGAAGCAAGTAAGATCAACCAGCATGGAGAGCAAACAATGAATTGATATCTCTGGATGTGTGGGGGAAGGGATACCAGCAAAACAAGTTTCTCAGTTTGCAAATGGTTGTAAATTAAGCACTGAAACTTCACACAGAAAGAAAAGGCCCATACAACACTATAGAGAAGGTTTCAGCTTGCAAAAAAGGGGCATGGAGGGACTCAGAATGTGCAGGATAGTTTTTTTAGCAAATTCAGAGAAATCGTAGAGGCACCAGACTTGGACTTTGGGTGGAGTTTTCCTTTAACTTCTCTCAAGCCAGAGGAAAGTCCAATAAAGCACTATAGGGAGATTTCAACTTGCAAAAAAGGCAGTACTGGGGAGGGCTCAACTTAAGCATTGAAATTCAACAAACAAAGAAAAGGCCCATATAAACACTATGGAGGAGGTTTCAACTTGCAAAAAAAAAGGCAGTACTGCGGAGAGCTCAATTAACTGCTCTAGCCAGAGGGAAAATAGTGCTCTCCAGCTGCCATACACACACAGGTAACATAGTAATGAAGCTTCAGTGAAGGACACTATTTTAACACTCTGCCATGTTGTTTGGAAGGTAATTATGCAGGTAGTCCTTTTCTCGAAGCAATATGTCTGCAGGGCTGTGCCCACTGCAGTGAAAACCGTAAGTTGGTTTACAATTTAAAAATATATATCATTGCTGGTCAGAAGTTACAGTACTAGTGGTTGTTTCATTGCATTGGTCACCCAGTGCATACAGATGTCTGCTGGGGATGTTAAAATAGGGGAAAAAGCTCTGGCCCAGTGCTGGCTCCTCAGGGGTGGAGGATTCTAGTACATCTGGGACAATTCCTGCAACTTGCATTACTGACCAACACACTGTATGATCTGGGGATATAGCCCTGCAGCCCTGAACCCTACCTGGGTAATATGTGGCTCTGTGGGGGCAGACAGTGTAGGTAAGGTGGGGAATCAGGTGAGGTTCTGGGGGATTCCCCTTGGGGAGCTTTAGAGGAGACTATGGGGGCACCATAAAATATTAATTATAGTAAACAAAATAGTTCTTCTAGTGTTGCTTCTTTTGTATATTGTGAGACAGGCCAACATGGTCAAGAGACTCCTTGAAATTAGATGAATTAGGCCTAAAACGGCCTTAAAATCATCAACATGTGTAGTCTGAAATGTTTGTAAGCCTGCTTTATACATTGTAATAACATGAGCTAAACAATAAATGTGGATTGATGAGTTACATAAATTATCATGTCAATATAATAATTGTATGTATCTGTAGTGGCCAAAGCACCCAGCAGTCCACAGTGGGCATCTTTCTCTCTCTCTCTCTCTCTCTCTCTCTCTGTCTGTCTGTCTCTCTCTCTCTCTCTTCTCTCTCTCTCTCTCTCCTTTGCCACTGACACCATCTAGACCTGTGATGATGCCATCAAGGTCCTGTCCTTAGCAAGAGCACAGACCACAATGCTGTGATGATTCTTTTCCATCACCTTCTACACCCTACACTTTCCACAGTGAGGGTCTCTGCTCTGGACTGGACACACTCCACTCTCTCTCAGAGAACTTTACTATGCAGCCCTTTATCCAGGTACCCTTTCATCAGAGATGTAGTTATAGTTACTCCAGTCTTCAAAAAATAACTAATTTATTACTAAATACTAGTTGTCCAAATACAACAGTAATATTCAGGTATTTACACTATTTACACCTAGTTAAATAACAGTACACGTACAGGAATACAATTGACAACTTGCACACTTGTGTAGGTAAACTCTTCTATCTTCTTTACCAATTACAAGGTCTTCCTACCTCACTGTCCACACTAGGTTTGGTTCCCTTAATTCTCTTTCTCTACAAATAAACAGTCTGGCTGTCTCCTTTGGACCCTCTCTCATAACAGAGAGAGAAAAATGATTGGGTTGAAGCATTTATACCCTCTCCTTCTCTTTCTCTCACTCCCTAGTGTCTTGGTTGAACAAGGCTGGGATGTCACTTTCCATACCCAGGTTCATCCAACTGACTGGAGCCACTATAGGCCTGGAGGTTTGGGCGATGCCTATGTTGCAATATTATCTGACCTTTGTGTCTCAGAGACCTAACTTCATCTCAAAAATTGTTTAACATCTAAAAGAATGTTCCCAGATGCAGGTGCGATGATATGTCTCAAAGCCTTTGTGTACTAATGAACCCATGCCCTTCTGAGGAAAATTTTACAATGAAACGCCACACCACTTGTGAAACCCTGCTGGGCTGCTGAGAATCTCCCAAATAGACACATTTTCTCACATGTGATCAGTACATCCTTTTCCTCCACTGCTATAAAGGTATTACTATTTAACAAAATATTTCAAACTACCAGAAAAAGTAGTTTGGCCATCACAGTATCAATATAAAATAGTAAGACTTTAAAAACATTTTTTTTTTTTTACTTCTGATTTTTGGTAATTCTACACCCTATTTAAGTAAAACTGTATAGCTTGCAAACCAGTATGTGTTCTTCTAATGTCATTTATTGTGTTGCAAACATTTCCACCATCCCTTCAAGCAACTCATTATGTTTTTTGCTTTCACAGACTTTGTCAGCAAAAGTGTCAGAAGATGAGCATTATGTGATATACTTTTATTTGGAGGGGAAGTGGCTGGCCAGTGCCACCAGCAATTCCAGGGACTGAGCTGCAGTGGCACAGTGCTATTAGTTAATGTTTTGTTGTAGTTTATCACATGCTTTAAATAAGTGGGAGAGGCCCCTTTTAGTTCCTTTGTTTGTTCCAGACACAATTAGCTGGATAATTATCTTACTGGGCTGTGTGTACGTGTATGCTTACATATACATATGTACACTCCTTGCCATTGGCAGCACCCATGCTCTGGCTGGCTACACCACCTTCAGTAGCCAGTGTAAACTGATATTTAAAGCAGCAGCAGAGAGAGAGAGAGAGTGAGAGAGCAGGAACGTATTGAATCATACCCTTTTTCATTCATACATATTCCAATTTTATTTAGGTGAATGTGGGCCTTATAAATTATAAGATAAATAACTGTTTAGCATAAAAACTATAGCTATCCCATGCCTTCTTAACTCTTCTGTACCCTGCCACCCTCTTAATAGATTAACATCTGTTCTCATATATTCCGCAGAGTGTCCACATTGAGGCATTGCTCTTCAGATGTCTCAGCAACCACGTATTACCTCACGGTTCACCAAAGGAAAGGTATCACAAAAGTAAAAAAAAACTAAACAATGTGTATTGAACCACATGACAAGCACTTCAAAAAGCTATTTTAATAGGTGCACTGATGTTGTTTTTGTGTCATAGTAGCTGGAAATGATTTGTGTTTTGAAGCAAAACTTGGCAGTTTAAGAGGCAATATGGTCCAGTGGTCTGAGAGCACAACATTATAAACCAGCAGAAACAAAGGTTCAAATCCCATCACAGACACTGGCTTACTATATGACCCTGGGTAAGTAATTTTACCAATATATGCTTTGATCCAACCAGCTATAAAACTGGGTAAAAAAAGTATAACACTGAAAATGAAATTCTGCATCTCATTTGGGCTAATCTGGAAAAATAAATTATTAAAATAATTTAAAAAATAGGTTGCATTGCAATGTAGTTATATGCATTTATTGTAATTTGCTTGTTTTGCTATTATTTCCATACCAATTGTACCAAACACAAGATTACTGTAACCTGAATGAAATCAAAGTGACAGTATGCAGTGTAAAACCTTAAAGAGTCAGGAGCTATGCACCAAGTAAGTGATATGGTTGCAATAATATTTGGATTCCCCTGCTCGGGAATATATAGCTGCTATTCCCAACTAAGTGATATCATTACAAGAATATTTAGATTTCCCTGCTCAGGAATAAATAGCTGCTATTCCCTACTGAGTGATATGATTACAGCAATATTTAGATTCCCCTGCTTGGGAATAAATAGCTGCTATTCCCTACTAAGTGATATGTTTACAATAATATTTAGAGTCCCCTACTCGGGGAAAAAATAGCTGCTATTCCCTATTAAGTGATACGATTACAATACTATCTAGATTCCTCTGCTCTGGAATACATAGCTGTTATTCCCTACTGTGACAGCATTATCCAACTGAGTCTGTCTTACCTCATTATAGCAAAATGTATTTATAGGTACTGCACCAAATATAGGAGCTACTGTACTACTAAGTGTTGATTTTTTTGTTTGCTTGTTTTTTTGTTCATCGGGAAGAGAAAACTGTTAATTCCTCCAAGCAGGGGATTGCAGTTATTGATGTGACCCAAATACTGGATCTTTAAAATTGATGAAAATCAAATGCAATTATCAAACCCAATACACACCCTTGGCAAAGGGCAGTAAGATAGAGTGTGTGCAGCATATTTTGTCCTTAAAGATAGAGTTCTAACATTTGTAATGTCAGTGTTCACATATTAGGACTGTGTAGTACAGTACAGTCTGCATGACCATTGGCCCACACTGTGGACCAATGGGCATACGGCCATACCGTATGCTGTCAGTTGGCGGGCAGCCAGGCAGCTTGCAGGTGGGTGCTGCCACCTGCCACTGAGTGGGAGGGGAATGGGGTGGCAGGACTGAGTGGGTGGGTTGGGAGGTACCGACTACCAGGGTTATTCCAATTACTGTAAGCCAATGATTGGGCTGTGGGATCAGGTCCACTCTACCACCAGGGATATTAACATATTGAAAGCCTGCAATTGGGCTGAGGGATAGGGTCCACTGGACCACCAGGGATATTGACAGAATGAAAGCCTGTGATTGGGCTGTGGGATCGGCTCCACTGGACCACCAGGGAGATTAATAGATATTGCATCCTGTGTTCGGGCTGGGGTGCATTGCCGGTGAGGGGCACGGGGCATCAGTCCCCAACGGCTGCTGCCTGGCAGGGCGCCAGGCACAAGTCACCAGGGATCAGCACACCTGCATGCAAATGTGGCCATGATGACATGCAAATGGCTCCATTTGCACGTTGCATGCATTATGGCCCCATTTGCATGTCCACCGCTGAATATCGAAATTTGCTGCACCTAGCACTATGGCACTTGTGCTGGCGCATCCCCCTGCTCATCCCTGGCCACTTGCACTGGCGCAGTGCCACTGTGCCATGTGCAACACAGGTGGCTATGGAGCGATATTCAACGATACTGAGCCATGGCACAGCACCGTTGAATATCACCCTGTCAATGGCCTGGTGCATCCCATTTGCGCTGCACCCAGGCTTGCACCACAGCCTGGCACAGTCTGAATATCCTGTCCCTGGCGTCAAATGAGTATATGCGAAGGCAGGATCTCCGAGTAGGTATGAGAACAAGTTTGAAACATAAAGAAGTAATGGAGTGTAGCTGGTATGAATATTAAATTCTCTAGATGGATGAGCAGTGCTGAGAGCTGGATTGTCCATCTGAAATGCTGCAAGCTCTAAAGGCTAGAGGAGGACAAGACTCCCTTGTAATGAAGAAGTCAGTCTAACATAAACTCTCATATTCCTGGAGGACAAGGAAGGACTGTGCCTATAGTTGAGACTGCCAGAATGGTAGGATAAGGAAAACAGAGGTTGTAGCAATTGCTTAAGTTGTACATCATGCTGAAGGAGAATAACAGCAGCAATGAGAGATGGAAGGCACTTGCTCAGGTTGCTCAAATTATGGGGTATCTGCTTCAAGCAGATTTCATGGAAGTAATTTATGAAGAAGACATCCAAGAAGCTCAGGTAGGCAATACATGGAATGGACTGAGTGGAGTCGAGTAGAATATGTCCGAAAGGCTTTCCTGAAGATCATGTTCAAATAAGCAATGTATAGACTGGGGCAGAGGCTCCTGTTTCAGCAGAGATGAATACAAGATGTTCACGGCTTCCCTGAAGACCATCTTCAATTATTCAGGTATGTGACATGAGGTAGAAACTATGATTCAGGTAGATACAAATGAAGATGTCCGAGGGGCTTCCCTGAAGACCATCTTTGAGTACAGTAAGTAAGTATGTAAAATGAGGTAGAGACCACTGAAGATGTCCAAGGGGCTTCCTCTGCCCCTGAGGACCATTTGCGAGAAGACAGGCATGCAAAGGAGGTGGATACTGCCGGAACAAGTAGATGTCCGAGGACTTCCTGGAAACAGTTTTCAAGTAGGTAGGTTTATGAAATGAGGTAGAGACTACTGAACATATCTGAGTGGCTTTCCCTGCCCCTGAAGACCATCTTCAAGTAGGCAAGTATTCAAGTGGAAGGAAGAGGCTTCCAAGACAAGTAGAGCAAGTATGTGAGATGAGGGCTCACTCCCTGGCCCAATGGCTTCCTTACAAACACAATTGACTAGCTCTAGTCTCCCTAGGATGTCTAGCAGGATGACTTGCAATCAATGTAAACTCTGTACATATTTGCTTGCTTCTCCTGTTTGATAGTTTGTAATGTTTCCAGTTTCCCCTGCTATGCTTTGATGCCTGTACAGTTTTTGCTGATGTAGAATCTTTGCAAAGGAGCTTGCAACTCAAACGTGCATTTCAAAATAATAAATAAATAAGTTATATTTGGGGATACGTTTCCAGAGGCATTTATTTCCATCAGGTAATGTATAGTGTCCACAACATAGCTGTCTCTTTCTGTGTTCCACAAAGAAGATCAATTAATAAGCTGGGTAGGCTTGGGGTGGGTCAGAAGTTGGTCAACTGGGTGGCAGACTGGTTGGCTGGCAGAAAATAGACAGTGGTGGTAAACGGTATACAGTCAAAAGAGATGCAAATCACAAGTGGAGTACCTCAGGGATCAGTCCTGGGGCCAGTCTTCTTCAATATCTTCATCAGTGACATTGCAGACGGACTGGAGGGTAAGGTTTTATTTGTTTGCAGATGACACCAAGAAGCGCAAGATCATGCACATAGGGAAAAGAAACCCTGAAGCCACCTGTAGGTTGGGAGGGGAGTTGCTGGCATACACAAGAGAAGAAAGAGACTTGGGCATCATCATCACAGATGACCTGAAATCATCCAAGCAGACCACAAAAGCAGTAGGTAAGGCTAGAGGGATGTTGGGGTGTATTAGTAGGGGTATCACAAGTCATAATAGGGAGGTAACAATCCCTCTTTACAAGACACTGGTTAGGCCCCATCTGGAGTACTGCATGCAGTACTGGAGGCCACACCTGCACAAGGACATTAACAAAATGGAGGCAGTCCAGAGAAGGGCAACCAAAATGGTGCAGGGACTGCATCACAACACATATGAGGACAGATTAACGGAGCTCAATATGTATACCCTAGAGCAAAGGAGAGAGAGAGGTGATATGATCGAAACATTCATACACCTTAAGGGCATTAGCAAAGTGAAAGAGTCTGACATGTTTCAATGTAAAAAAAAAAAGCAGGACAAGAGGACACAGCATGAGATTAGAGGGAGGCCGATTAAGGTGTAATGTGAGGAAGTTATTTTTTCATAGAAAGGGTGGTGGATGCATGGAATGGCCTACCTCAGGACGTGGTGGCTGTGAATACAGTGCAGGGCTTCAAACAGGCATGGGATGGGCATAAGGGAGCAATACAGATGAGTATGAATAGATAGGCCACTGACAGAGTACAGGCCTATGGCACATTCATAAGGTAGAAAAAATGTGCAGACTGGATGGGCCTTGCGGTCCTTATCTATTGTCAATTTCTGTATTTCAAGATGGATTCTAAACATCTAGAGATTTCTCCCATTAAGGTACAAATACCACATAGTAAGAACCTCCATGGATACCCAGGCTAGGGATTCAAGTAGTTTGGGAGTGATTTAGTGATGCCCCACAGCTCCCTTTGAAACACATTTAAAACTCACTGCAGCTCTTGTGTCAGAGACTCCCATTCTGATGAACAGAAGACATCAGTCAATGCCTGACCACAAAGGAATAAAATAATGAAGTACTGCTGATAAGATGACCTTGAGAAAACAGTTTACCAGAGGTTGGCTAGATATAGACCATACCAGGGCTATGGTCAGGCTGGAATTCCATAAACTAGAACTAGGTGCAGGAGACAAGTGTAATAATGAAGGTAATCCAGGTATGCACCACGATTGTAGACTACAAACATGAATTCCAGACCAGAAACAAAAAGGCATTCATAAAGTGGTCCCCCTGGTACTGACAGTCTTCCTTTAAGAACTTAGAGCATGGAGCAATAATCCACACAGACAGTTACACGGAGTAGTAGAATTTGAGAGAAATGTTGATTAATCCAGTTTGAGCTGTGGTACACAGTAGTACAATGAGCAAGTGAGTTAGGTTTGTTGGCCGATTAGGGCTGGCACTTGGTAGTATGATGAGCAAATCATAGAGAAGGTTGGAGAGGTTGTAGAGCACAGAATCAGAATGCTGTTAATCATATGGACAAGTCCCAGAATTCTGAGTGGCGGGATGCTAATGAAGTAGGGCAATGCTGGTCAAGCTCTGCAAGGAATAAGTCAGGAGACTATGTAGCAGCAGGATGAACTTTGTCTGCTGAAAGACTCGTCCTCTCAATTTGGGAGCCGTACTGGCATGAAGATTGTTGAAGAAAACACTATTGAACAGTCTAAGGTGCTGAACAGGCAAGGTCCATATCAACTGCAGCTAAAATAGTCTTAGAACACTTTAATATTGTCTGAGTAGACTCTGCTGATGGGGCTGTAGAATAAAATATATAAAACTGTAGTAGAGCTGCACCAGCCCGCTAGACCTGGGCTAGGTAGGAATTTATGGTGCAAGCTAAGGCTCGGAGGTTAGGTAGTAGTAGCAGCCAAGGGAAAACAAACAACCAAGTCCATTATGGAGCCAATTAATGGAGACAGAGAAAGTAGGTGGTTAGGTAATGGGAGGCTGGAATTCCAGTGATAGAATCAACAAGAGTTAGTGTAATTGATTGATAATTGTTAACAGATGGTTGCTGTAGTTGCGGCATAGTAGGAAATAGGCATGATTGGCATGATTACTCGAAATGCCATTAGGCAGATGTAAAATAATATAAGGCAATACGTAGCTGCAAGCAGTAATGGCATGAACACATTAAATGTCATCAAGGCAGAGATAGTTTATTGCAAGGCAGTAAGAATTTGCAATGCAGTAATGGCATGATTATGCAGTAATGAATGCATGAATTTTTGAAGGCCACGTAGGCTGTAAGTAAACAGGCATGAATGGATAGCTGAAAGGCCATGTATTTTATTTTTATTTTATTTGAATTTTGGTAACCTGGTAGGCCCACTAAGATCATGCAGTCCCTTTTTTAGTGATGACCCAGGAGGCAATTACAATACAATACAACATGTCAGAATCAGTGAATTACATAGAAACATAGAATTTGATGGCAGATAAGGACCGCTTGGCCCACCCAGTCTGCCCATTTTCCTACCTAACAGATAAGCTGCAGATCCTAGTTAACCAACAGCTTACTTCCTCCTACCCCCCACTAGGAATGCCTCATGCCTGTCCCATGCATTCTTGAATTCCCCCACTGTTCTTGACTCCACGACCTCCTCATGGAGGCTGCTCCATGGATCCACAACCCTCTCTGTGAAAAAATACTTCCTCACATTACCTCTGAGCCGTCCCCCCTCAATCTTCAAATTGTGCCCACTTGTTCTTGCACATCTCTTTTTCTCAAAGATGCTACCCTTTTGGACTTTGTTGATTCCCTTGAGGTACTTGAAAGTTTCCATCATGTCCCCTCTCTCCCTTCTTTCCTCAAGGATATACATATTAAGCTCCTTTAGTCTTTCTTCTTATGTCTTCCGGTGCAGACCCTGCACCATTTTGGGTTGCCCTCCTCTGGACAGCCTCCACTCTGTCTATGTCTTTGCAGAGATGGGGTCTCCAGAACTGCACACAGTACTCCAGATGGGGTCTCACCAACTGTCTGTACAGAGGGATAACAACTTCCTGTTTTCTACTATTGATGCCTCTTCCTATGCATCCCAGTATCCCCCCAGCCTTCCTTACTGCCTTCTCACGTTGCTTGTCCACCTTTAGGTCATCTGATATAATTAGCCCCAGGGTCCCTTTCCATTTTTACTGTTGTCAGTATCTCACCCCCCATTGTGTACGCTTCCCCTGGGTTTTTGTTTCCCATGTGCATTACCTTGCACTTCTTTGCATTGAATCTGAGCTGCCATACATTTGCCCATTCCTCCAACCTTGCCAAGTCCCTTCTCATCCTTTCCACTCCATCTTGTGTATCAACCCTGTTGCAGATCTTTGTGTCGTCTGCAAAGAGACTTACTTTTCCTTCCAGTTCCCTCTGCAATGTCACTTATAAAGGCATTAAAAAGGACCGGTCCCAGTACTAAACCCTGCGGTACCCCGCTAGTAACCCTCCTTTCTTCACTGTGCACTCCATTTACTACTACCCTTTGCGTCCTGTTGTCTAGCCAATTTTTTATCCAGGCTACCACCTTGGGACCCACTCCAAGGCTGGCTATCTTGTGTATTAATCTTTTGTGTGGGACTGTATCAAATGCCTTGCTAAAATCTAGGTAGGCCATGTCCACAGTCCCTCCCTGGTATACTACTTTGGTCACCCAGTCAAAGAAATCTATTAGATTCATCTGACATGACCTTCCCATTGTGAATCCATGCTGCCTTGGGTCCTGTGACCCATTGGTCTCTTGGTACTCAACAATTCTTTCCTTCAGAAGTAATTCCATCATTTTCCCTACCACTGAGGTCAAACTAACTGGTCTGTAGTTTCCTGCCTCTGTTCTGCTCCCACTTTTGTGAAGAGGAATCACATCTGCCCTCCTTCAGTCCCCGGGTACCACCCCATCCTCCCATGATTTGTTAAAGAGAGTAGTCAACGGTGCCACTAGTTCTACCCTTAGTTCTTTTAGAATTCTTGGGTGAATCCCATCAGGCCCCAATTGCTTTGTCCACCTTTAATTTTATTAGTTCTTTCAGAACCCTTTCTTCTGTAAATGGACTGCTATCGACCCCGCTCAGAGTGTTTCTCTGTTTGGTTTAGGTACCTCCCTCTTCTTCCTTTAGAATACTGAGCAGAAATATTGTTCAGTATTCCTGCTTTTCACTGTCACCCTCACCCACATTCCCTCCCCTTTATTAAGCCTCAGTATCCTTCCTTTGGTCTTTTCTTCACCCTAATGTACCTATAAAAGGTCTTATCCCCTTCTTAACAGAATTGGCTGTCCTTTCCTCAGTTTCGCCTTTGCTATTCTGACTGCCTTCCCATCCTCTTCTGCTTTAACTGATAAAGTTCTCTGTCCTGCTCCTTCTGTGTTTCCTTATATTTCCTGAATGCTATCCTTTTTTCTTAACCTTCCTGCCACCTCTTTTGAGAACCATAGCGTTTTTTTCCTTCATTGTGTTTTATTGATTTGCTTTCACAAAGGCCTGTTGCCTCTGTGATGGCTGTTTTAGTTTACTCCCATTGTTCCTCCATCCCTCCTTCTTGCCTGTTTGCTAGTACTTTTCTGAGGCACTCTCTCATTTTCCCAAAGTCAGCCCTCCTAAAGTCCAATACTCTTGTTTTTGTATGGCTTGATTGTATATTGTGTTTATCGTGAACTACACTATTTGGTGGTCGCTTGTTCCCAGATGGCTACCCACTTCTAAATCTGAGATTCTTTCTCTCCCCATTTGAGAGTACCAGGTCTAAGATTGCTCCTCCTGAGTGGGTTCCAATACTAGTTGTCTGAGGCATGCCCCCTGTAGGGCATCAAGAATGACCCTGCTCTTGGATGTGCCTGCAGCAAAGGTGCTCCAGTTAATATCTGGCATATTCAGGTCCCCCATCAACAATATCTCCCCTTTTTCTGCCATTCTAAGAAAACCTTCTATCATTTCCTTGTCCATTCCCTCCCCCTGAGATGGGGGTCTGTATACAACACCCATGTGGATTGTGGTGCCATGTCCTGTCTCTAGGGTGACCCAGAGTGCCTCATCTGCTCCCTGTTTACTCTTTAGTTCTGTTGCTTTGATCCCTTCCTTTACATAGAGAGCTACTCCTCTTCCTCTTTTACCCTCCCTATCCCTCCTGTAGATTGTGTATCCTGGTATGTTGACATCCCAGTCATGGTTCTCTGTGTACCATGTTTCTGTGATTGCCACAATATCCAGGCATCTCTTCCATCAAGGCCACTAGTTCAGGGAGCTTGTTACATGACTAAGGCATTGGTACTCATCACCCTCCACTTTTGATAGCTCCCCTTTTAGGCCCATTCCTGTCCTTACTGCCTTTTGCCTTTTTTACATTTACCTCTGTTCTGCTCCCTAATAACTTCTCAACCTTGTGTTTACCTCATTAATCACTATGTTTTGTGGGGAGGCTGGGATTTCCTTTCTTTTCAGTGCTCTCCCTTGCTAGTTTAAATGCTTGTCAATGAAGCATTTAAACCTCTAATCCTAGGTTCTGGTCCCCCGGACAGATGCAGACCATCGCGCAGTATAGGTCTGCATCCTCCATGTGGCTCCCCAGTCCCCCAATGAAGCTAAACCCTGAGCTCCACACCAGTTTTTCAACCACTCATTGAATTCCTGGTGAGGAGTGCCCTAGCATCTCCCTTGTCATAGACAGGCAGCACGTCTGAGAAGGTTACCATATGCGCTACTTGTCTAAGACCACTCCCTAACTCTACAAACTCCTCTTGCACTGCTCTGATCCCATTCCTAGCCAGGTCATTTGTCCCTAGGTGGACAATGACATCCAGCTCCCTCCTTCATGCAGCTCCTCCCATGATTCTGAGGATTTGCTTCCTGTCCCTCCAAGCCGTGGTGCCAGGAAGACACCTTGCCTCCCTCTCCCCTTCCTCCCCAATTTCTACTCCCCTAATGATTGAGTCCCCCACCAGGAGTTCTTTCCTTCCCCTGTGGGGTCCCATGCCACCCTCCTGTGGGTCTCCTTTGTAGATTCCCAGCATCCTCCTTGGTCTCCACTGCAGGTGCTCCATAGAGGAACCATTTATCCATCAGAACAGCGAATGAAATCGTGATAGTACAGCTGAGGATGCAACTCTGTTCCACTACCTCTCCTTCCTGAGCCCACCCTGGTCCAGCCTCTCCTCTTCTTGGCAACCTCTGAGGTAATGGCATTGGCCCTGGTGGTCCCTGGGTGGGGAGGAGGTTTCACGAATCCCAGCCAGGTCAGCCTGGAGACGGGCAACCTCTCTCTCAGATCAGAGAGGTGCCTGCAAATAGGACAGCATCGCAGCCTCCAGAATGTCTCCCGAACACTGCCTCCCCACAGCCATTGCACTGCACCATTCCTATCATGTCTTATTTTGTGTCCCCTCTACTGTTTCTCTGTATGCTTCCTCTCTCCTCTCCTTACAACTCTCACCCTTCCTGTTCTGGGACAGCAACTTCCTATCTTCTTCAGTAGCCTCCTTCTTCCTTGCTCAATGTCAGACCACCAGCAGCTGGGGAGAGTGAGCTATTTTTTCCTTTAGGGTTGACAAAACCAGTGTTTCTCTATGATCCTTCCTTCCTACTGCCAAACTGGAAGTTCCTGTTGACAGTCAAATCCAGTGGCTATAAAAGTAGAACTGGCTTAGGTGGGTGGGTGGAGGGGTGATGGACAGCAATGAGTAAGAAAAAGGCTAGCAACGGGAAGTTGTAATTTGAGTCACCTGCTTTTATAGTGTCTAAGCCACACCCCCAATTAAGCTCTCTTTCCTCCTACTGGTTTAGCAAAGTCAGCTGATACAGTACCCTTCCCAGCACAGAACACACACTGACTTTCTTTCTTTTCTTTTTTTAACCCTAAATGAGTCCCCTTCTACTTCTAATAAAGTATCTGTCTACTTAATCTCAATACACACTGACTCCTGCTGAGATATAAGTTTTAAATTAATAAGAAAATGTCGCTTCTTTTAGTTAGCTGCTTTCTGCTCTACAAGCAAGGCTAGCAACAGGAAGTTGTAATTTAGTCACCTGCTTTTACAGTGTCTAGGCCACACCCCCAATTAAGCTCTCTTTCCTCCTACTGGTTTAGCAAAGTCAGCTGATACAGTACCCTTGCCAGCACAGAACACACACTGACTTTCTTGCTTTTCTTTTTTTAACCCAAAATGAGACCCCTTCTACTTCTAATAAAGTATCTGCCTACTTAATCTCAACACACACCAACTCCTGTTGAGATATAAGTTTTAAATTAATAAGAAAATGTAGCTTCTTTTAGTTAGCTTTTAGTTAGCTGCTTTCTGCTCTACAAGCAAGGCTAGCAACAGCCTTAGAATACAAAGAATTAACAATGCATATGAGGGATATACAGAAACTTTAATATAGTTAAACAGGCAACCTTACATATTACCTTGAGCATAATCATAGGAGATAGTGATATAAATACAATTTAATACAATAGTATGTACATATTTACAATGCAGATGTTTACAAACACATGCACCACACACTGTTTTAGCATCAGGAAAAATGAGCACAAGCAGTATATGGTAGAGAAGGCATCAGGAGAAGTGTGTGCAAGCAGTGTATGGTAGATAAGATACAGATTAGCTGAAACAGATATGGTGGAGGGGTTTGAGGGGATACGAGGTAAGCTCTTGTTTGAAAAAGGTCAGGGTGGTGCAGCAGAATTTTCCTATGTCGACGCGACAACATTGTGGTCGACATGTGGCATAGAGACATCTCAAATGTTCACAGGTGAAATTTCAGCTGTCAGACATTGATTTGGTTTCTATCAGGGGACTGTACCCCCCGTGCCCCCCTTCTTAAGGATTGTTAACTCCAGCTGGGATTAACGTGAAGAGGGGGGGCAAAAGTCAGCGAAATGGTGAAATTTTCGCCAGCAAGTCCCCCTAAGTGACATTTCCAATTCTTGTCAAAAATATCACTGTGAGGGATTTCGCCGATGTGTTTTCGCTCTTCTGTCAGCATACCATGCAGGAGAGTAACAAAGGAAGATGAGAATTCTAGGCAGAGAAGGCAAATGAATGTTTGCCTGATATACATTTCATTACAGCTAATAATGGTAGAGAAGCTGACCTAAGAGGGTGAACATAGGCTTTGTGATGCATGATTCCCCTAAGACATGGTGGGCAGAATAGATTAACTAGTTTGAACACAAAGCATAGTGTAAGGTATTGTAGTCTAGAGTCAAAGCTGAGCCATTGGGAGAGAATCCAGGGTGTCACAGTGATGCTGCCTGGGATTAACGCCTAGGGGAAAATATCCAATCCTATGGCAGATTTGATGCAACTGAGTAAGGGATGAGGATTGAGCTGAGAAAAGGAGTAGAGCTCCATATAACATATTAGGAAGAAGGGAAGTGGAAGCAATTTTTTGACAGGTGCTAGCTGATAGTATGGGGCAGAGATGGTATAAGAGACCTAGCTTTTGATTTATTGCCTTAGTAAGATGTAATACATGAGGCTCTAGAGAAAAAGAGGCATTGAGGAGCATTCCAAGATATTTAAAAGTTCTAACTACTTCTGTGATGTCGCCAGACAGTGAGCAGATTGGGAGCGGACTGATTATTTTATAGGAGGGATTGTGGAATAACATGGCTTTGATTTTTTTTCATATTCAAGATTAGGTCATTAGCTGTGAACCAATTTTACATATTGCTTTCAGCCATGTACACTAGGTCTGAGGGATGAGCGAGATCCAGACCATTTTACTCCTTGAGATCTACCAATGAGATAGTCCTTGAACCAGGTAAGAGCTAGGCAGTCAAGGCCAAGTTGATGCAATTACCCAAGCAGAAGATGATGGTTAACGAGACTGAAGGCCTTGGTCAGGTCAACAAACACAACACCAATCACCAGGTCCTCATCACTGGCTTTAAGGATATCCGCTAACACTTTGACCAGGCTGTGGTGGTGCTATGTCCCTTTCTAAAGCCATGCTGGCTATCTGTGAGGAGCTGATGCATATCTAGGTAGGACTGTGACTGATTGTACAAAATTCTTTTTTTGAATGTTAGCCAGGGGAGACAAGATTGAGATAGGCCTATAGTTTTCGACGGTGTGTGTACCACCCTTGTGAAAAAGGACCACAACAGTCACTTTCCATATGTTTGGCATGACTCAGGACAGGAAAGACCAATTTAGGAGACTTCTGACAGGTTCTGCCAGTGCTGCTGCCCCAAGTTTGAGGAATTTGGATTCTAGAGTGTCATGGCCACGCGAACTCTCCGCTTTGAGTTTTGATAATAACTTGTAGACTTCACCTGTGACTGTGAATTTTAGGTGGAAGGCAGGGTGAGTGCCAAATGTATCATGGGACTGAGTAGGGATGTAGAACTTGGGGTGGGCACAAGGTGAGCTGTATACCTGTTTAGGTCAGTGAAAAACTGATTGATTCCTTCTGCAACAGAAGGGGGGGTCTTGAAGCAGGTCACCCCGGACAGAACGGAGCTGGGATGTTGGCTTGTTTTGCCTTTGAGCAAGGAATTTATTTGACTTCAGAATTCTTTAGGCTTGCATAGGTTATCAGTTTGCAGGGAGTGGTAATAGGAATGCTTAGCTCCCTGGATCCTATTTTTGCATTGGTTTCTCAGCTGATAATAAGATAGCCAGTCGGAACGAAGTTGGCTGAGTTTAAAGGACTTCCAAGCAGCATCATGTTCCTTCATAAGAGACCTGATTTCTGTAGAAAGCCAGGGGGCCTTGATGCCATTGGATCTGCACTTCATTGGAGGGGGGCATGTTTATTGACTATGGGTCCGATATTAAAAATTGTGCCTGGCAATGGTGCAAGTGGTTGCGCAGCACAACTAAGTTGCGCTGTATTCAAAGGAGATGTCCCATGACACATCTTGTCTGAATATACAACAAAATGCCTGCAGCTCAAATACAATGTGCCGGCACATCCCCCAGACAGGTCTGAATACCAGGAATGGAAAATGCACCAACGCATCAGAGATACGCCATGCGCAAATTCCTGATATTCAGACACCGATATGCAAAAGAGGCCATAATGCATGCAAGGTGCAAATGGGGCCATTTGCATGTCATTATGGCCCCATTTGGCATGAATTGTGCAGGGCTGGCCAGCAAAATGCGCCTGGTGCCCTGCACAGCATGCAGTCTCAGTATCAGGTACCACAGTACTACCCCCTCCCCATCCTGTGCCACCCTCATCATAACAGATAATTACAATCCCTGGTGGTCCAGTGGTTCCTCCCCCTTCCCATCCAGTAACCACGATCACAGAGAAATATATATGTACATTCCCTGGTAGTCTAGTGGTATCCCCCTCCCTGCCCATGTCACCGATCACTGTAACAATAATTATGTTAAGATCCCTGGTGGTCCAGTGGTAGCCCCCTCCCTGCCCATAACCCCAATTCCAGTAAAATAATCTTTCAAAACACCCGCTGGTCCAGTGGTACCCCCTCCCCATCCAGTATCCATGATCACCAGAAACAACATTTTAATTCCTGTAGTCTAATGAAGACTCCTCCCCATCTGTAACCATGATTACCGAGATGTCATCTGACATCACTCCCTGGTAGTCTAGTGGTCCCCGCCTCCCCATCCGCACAGAACCCCGCCCACCCCAGGCAGAAATCCCACCCGATGCCTCCATGAGTTGCCCACTCAATGACAGCTACAGTATTTTGCTGCCTCATTGGTCCACACTGTGGACCAATGGGCTTGCAGTGCATACTTGTGCTAGTCATTCACAACATTGTGAATGAATGCCTCAGTGTGGATCAATGAGCTTGCAGCAGATACTGTAAGCTGTACTTTCATGGTAGCTGCAGAGGCATGTGGGTGGGATTGCTGCCCACCAATGACCACAGGGAGCTGGGTGGGGGGGGTCCTGTGTGGGTGGTGGGGTGGGAGACCACTAGACTACCAGGGAGTGATGTCTGATGATATCTCAGCAATCGGGTTACGGGTAGGGTGGGGTACCACTAGACTACTAGGAAATTTAAATATATATTTCAAGGTGACTGGGAATACTGGATTGGGGGGGTACCACTAAACTACCAGGGATTGTAAATATATATTTCTTGGTGATCGAGGTTACTGGATAGGGGGGGGGCACCACTGGACCACCAGGGTGTTTCATAAGATTATTATACCACAATTGGGGTTACGGCAGGAAGCCGGGAGCCACTGAGCCACCAGGGTGTTTCAAAAGATTATTATACTATGATCGGGGTTACGGGCAGGGAGGGGGCTACCACCGGACCACCAGGGATCTTAGCATAATTTTTGTTACGGTGATCAGTGGCACGGGTGGGGAGTGGGGAACTACTAGACCACCAGAGCGGTATGTGGGTGCTTGTGGATGCTGTTCTGGGGGGGAAGCCACCCATGGCTGGTGGCCGCTGTATTGCACCCTGCACTACAGCAGCCCACCTGTGGGTGGCTAGCAGTTGTGCCATTTTGTATGGGCTCAACTTCGTGCCCAGGTATATGGAACATCTCTGGGATGTGCCAGCAGATGAGCTGCACATCCCGGGCTGAATATCAGAATGTGCCGTATATGCATGAGCACGCCCTCTGGAAATGTGCCACATACATTATCTTTGCACCCCGGCTCATCGGGAATTTTGCCTCAGGGCACATTTCTGGAGTTGTGCTGGCAAACTCAGTTGCACCAGGAGCAACTCCTTTGAATATCTCGGCCTATGCCTTTAAAAGTAGTGACAAAGTAATCCAGAGCCTGGTCTAAGGTGGGGAGGTGAACAATGGGGCTCCAATCAGTAGTACTAACTGTTGTTAAAAAGTCATCCAGGTGAAAATGTGACATGTTTCTAGTTTCACAAATTAACGGAGAGGGGAGACAAAGTTGGTGCGCCACAGACAGTAGACAGTGGAGTGATCAGTTTTGAAGTCCAGCAGCACCCCAGCTACCTTGATCCTGTGGGGGCAATTTGAAACAATCCAATCTTATAGCGTTGAGGTACCTGTCTTGGAGTTACATCATGTGGGCTCAGTGATGTGTTGGGTGAGATTATGGTCAGAGACAATGTGAGTGCTTTGTTTTACAGCCAGTCATTGTTAAAGTCCCCACAGATAACTGTATCGTGTTGGGGGGGAGATCCGACAGGGAGGATATGAGAGGGTGTAGGTCTTTGGTGGCTTCCTTTGGAGGGAGATAAATACAGCCAATTAAGAATTTCTGGACATTGGCAAGTGTCAATAAGATAAAAAGAGATTCAGTGGTGGAGGGCATATCAAACAGTGGGGGACTACAGTAACATGAAACTTTGATTTAACATAGAATAGTATTCCACCACCCTTTTTACCAACACAGTCCTTCCTATAAAATGAGTAACCAGGAAGATCACTCTCATGTTGCTGTATTTGGGGCTTCAGCCATGTTTCAGAAATTCCAAGGATGTCAGGATTATGTTTTGCAGTCCATGCCTGGACCTCAGTGGTTTTTGGATGGAGACTTTGAGAATTTAGATGAACGATTTTGATGCCCTTTATACATGGAGCTATAGGTGGGGTCGAGTGGATCGATGTAAACAGTGGACCCAGTGAACCTGGATTTGGTTCCATGTCACCCACTTGAAGTAGGAGTAGGGACAGATGAAAAAGTGTGAAAAGCTTAAATGAGCATAAGCCAGTAGTAGATAGGTTAAACCTACATAAGGAGAGTATTGCTGACTGAGTGCAGATCCCAAGGAAGTTAGCATCTTTTTTTGCCTTGAAAAGGATGTAAAGAAGGAGGTGGGAATCAGTGCAGATAGAATTAAGATGGGAAGAGTAGGACTGTGGTTCATGGGGATAAGGCACTGATCCAGGAGTTTGTCTAGTAATGTGAAGGATGTAATGAACAGCATCGCAATAGCAATTCCTTGCCTAGCCATGATAAAACTTGAACTGTGAGATGGCCGGGGTCCTAAGAGGAAGGCGAAGGCACGGAGTTCTATGCTTTTAAATTAATTAACCTGCACCTACAACAGTAGGTAGAAGGTAGAATATATACTAGGTACAGTGTAAATGAATAAATTAAATGAATAAATGAATTATCCTATACCTACAACAGTAGGTAGAAGGTTAAATATACACAAAGTATAGGATAATAAAAGTAAAATTTGTTTCCCCGAGTAAGGCTCACAAAAGCAAATGACACCTTTACAAGATCTTAGGGTAAAAATTCAGTGGGATGTTTCATAGAGGAGAATTAACCTAGACTGAGGTATTCAAAGCCTACCACAGTATGTAAGACTCAAACATACACCCTCTGGTGGAGAGGGAAAATAAGTGCAAATGGGAAACCTGGGACTTAGCAATCACATGACTGAAGTCTGGCTATAAAAGAAAGGCCAGCCAAGGGTGGGCATGTAGGCAGGAGCAGCAAGGATCAGATGATTCATATAACTAATTGAAAGCATGCTCCTGCTATCTGGAGCCATGAGGCACCACCGAGACACTGCAGTCCACTGCCGTAGGAATAACAGAGAGCCAGGAGCAAAGCACCATGATATCAGACAGCTATGTAATAACAGGAAGTGTCAGTTTAGCAATGCAGCATATATCCTAGTGGAGCTAGCACTGAGTAAATCATGAGCAGAGCTTTGAGTAGCAGCTAGCTGAGCAGCAGAGCCAGGACCAGGTGCAATCAATTAAAGTGGAGCACAGGAGGCAGCAGACTACAGTGTGAGCTGAAACAATAACAATTGCAGGAACTGATGATTGTCAGGCAAGAAAGCAGCAGACTGAGCTGAAGCATAGAGATAACAATGCAGTGAACTGAGGGCTTGCAATATATGGTGAGCAATTGGAACCTGGGGGCACAGGCATGGGGCAGCTTAAGGCAAGGAAAGACAATATGTAACCTGAATCACAAATAGCAATGTATACACAAGGTGCTAGAAAACTAGAAAGCCCAAAAGAAACAAACAAAGCAAACACAAGGACAGGAGCAGCAAGGAAACAATCACACAAGGAAGCATGGAGCAGCTAGAGGCAAGCAATACAAACCAAAGCAGGAGAACACAGAAACAGAAGTCCAGCACAATCCAAGCAAAGTCCAAGCACACACACCGGGGAGGTTGCGGAAAAGCCCCAGTAGGCCCTAAGGGAGAAGACAGACGTACAGAGCCTCCGCCTGCAAAGAAAAAGTGCTTCAGAAGGAGGCTGGGAGGAATTGCTTATATAGCTCAGAAAGGGGGTGAGGTCGGTTGCTCACCCCATTGAACTACAGGCATAGCCTTTCAATTGTGTATAGGTACTACTCAATAGCAACCACCTAACACCTTATGTCAGATAAGGGCTGCATACACTGGTATAGGGGTTAGGTTGTGAACAAATAACAAGAATGTACAGTAGCTGAGTCCATCCACTGTTCACCCGGTGGCATCAAAAGTTCTGAAGACTCTGGTTCTTGTTTATTGCATGTATAGATTGGGAATGCTGAACCAATAACCTTTGCTGGTGCTGACCCATATTTTCACAAATCCTGTTCATTGTTTTTAAGGAGTAGAAGATAGCTCTGGGGCCAAGCTAGTAGTACAACCCAGTACTGTTAACTGGAAAGCATTATGTTTGTGAGTGGACCTAGGTCTCTAGCAGAAAATCAGCATTTACAGTATGCAGACAAAAGAAGTGCTCTTATTCCCCAGCACTTGAAATGGCAGTGATCATCAAGGCTAAGAAATGCAGCCCCCATGGCTAGATGATCCTGTTTCCTTATACTCTTCATTACATCTTTCAAACTGGATATATTTAAAAAAAATACTGGTAAACCTATTTTTCAAACAGGGATAACCAGGTGTTCTTTTACATTACACATGGCTGTATGCGATGCTCACCTTTAAATCAAACTGAAACTCCTCTAAAAAGCCCTCCCCCCACACACACCAAATCAACATTCCTTCAGTGGTTCAAATCACATAAACCACGTTATATTTAATTAAAAGGCTTTTCTGGTTGATTCTGCCAAGTCTTGTTTCATTACAAGTTCAAACTAAAAACTGAAGCTGCCCTGCACATCTTTTTTTTCATTTATTTAACTCTCTGGACAAAAAAAAATGTGTTGTGTCTCCGCTGCTTAGTTTAAGTTACTAACAATACAAACTGGGCAGGATCAACCAGACACATTTTTTTGATGGAACCTTTTTCAAGGAACAAAAAAGGGGGCTGGGAATCTTGAATAACAAGAAAGTTGGTCAATTGGAAAGGGGGAGCAAAACTTGAACATTTGTTCAAAGCTGAGAAGTGAAGCACTAACATTTTTCATTACAGCCCTGCACTAACAAGTATTAAAATAAAGGCAAGGGGGTTGGTTCAGAACTCAATTTTATTTACAAACCCTTGGTGTGGGATGTTTAGTTAGACCTGCTGAGCTTTGCTCTTGAGGGTTATGTACAGTAATATAACACGTCACAGGTGAGTAAAAAAGTCTCGTATGCACCACCAACCAAAAATTATCCTGTATATAATGGCATGGGGCCATATTATGGGCACAACAAGCAAGATTTCAGGAACAAATTTCTTGCAGGACCGTCCCATTTACTGATAAAGACTGACAGGACCTGACAAAAATAACAAACCACTCATAAAACATCTTTTCCGCTCTTAAGTAGATGTTCAGGGCAAGATTACCTAAGGCAAGCTGTGGAAAACACAACTTTATGGGGCTATGGGCTCCCACTTATGCAGAAGTTTTGTTCACACAGACCAGGCACTGAGGGTTGTCCCTATACCTTTAACCATGTGCCTCAACTTGGCAAGGAGTGGTGGGTCCAGTCCATTGACATCCACTGCCATCTCCCTTCATGCTACCTGGAACCTGCATGTGCTTGTTTGCCAGCCTGACTACTTAACATGTAGCTCTGGTCTCTTTCCTTATCATCATCATCATTTTTTAATTTTAAGGTGCCTCATCCTGAGGGCTCAAGGCTCTGAATGCTTACACAGAAATGCCATATAATGTAAAACCTCTTATACAAGAACAAGACAAACTCCCTCCTATCACTAATATAAAAATAACAATTAAAATGTACCCTCAAAACCTAGGCAGAACAGGTGGTTCTTTATGAACATATGAACATACGAAATTGCCATCAGATACAGGCCTTACAGTCTATCTAGTCTGCTCGAGTGTGCAGCACTTCAACCATTTAGACTGCAGCTGCCCCCCTTCCCTTGCCCCACCCACTCTGCATTTCCTCTTGCTTCTTTCACATCAATCCCCCCGTCCACCCTCAGTTTGGACCCTCCCTTTGATCCTGTCCCACTTCCTCTTAAAGCTGTTCACCAATGATACCACCTTCTCTGGCAGCGTATTCCACTCTGTAACCACCCTTTCCATGAAATATTGTCTCCTCATTTCCCTCCTGAATCTTCCTCCTTCCAGTTTCAGACTGTGTCCCCTGGTTTCCCTCCCACCTTTTAATTTGAACACACTCTCTGTGTTTACTCTGTTAATGCCCTTCAAATATTTGAAGGTCTCAATCATATCCCTTCTCTCCTTGTATCCTCCAGGGACGGGAGTATATATTGAGCTCCCTCAGTCTATCTTCATATGGCTCATCTCCCAATCCCAGGATAATTTTTGTTGCCCTAAGCTGTATCCTGTCCAATAGCTTGATGTCCTTTTTATGGCTGCAGTAGGCATAGCCCTGCAGACATTTTGCTTTGAGAAAAGGACTCCTTGCATAAATTACCTACCAAACAACATGACAGGGTGTTAAAAATAGTGTCCTCCGATGAAGCCTCATTACTACGCTGCCTGTGTGTGTATGGGTGCTTGAGAGCACTATTTTTCCTCTGGCATAAGAAGTTAATTGAGCCCTCTCCAGTACTGCCTTGTTTTTGCAAGTTGAAACCTCCTCCAAAGTGTGTTATGGCCATTTTCTTTGTTTGTTAAGTTTCTGTGCTTAAAGGAGTAGTCCACCCAAAATTTGCAAAAACATGCTGTACAGAGTGTTTTGCTTTGTGTGTGAAGTCCGAGTGTGTCCTTCTTTCTGTCTGCTATTAAGAATTTTTCCTAAATTAGCCTGCTAGCTTTATGGTAGTTTTACGACCCTTGGGGATCTCCATCTGAACTAACTTTATTGCATTCCTTGTTCCCACAATGCATCCAGTCTCATGTGATAGTGATGTAGCAGAGACCCATGATTCAGCGTACACAAGCCAAATGAGCTAAATATCTTGGAAACTTTATGAGCTGCACAAAAATGACCAGCAGCAAAGTTATTCAGGACAGAAAGACCTTTACGATGTGGGTAGTCACTAAGCTGAACTCTCTAGACTTTAAAATATAACCATCTCTACTGTTGTGAACTGATTGTAAAGCAGTGCTTTCTGTTGAATTTATGATCTCTTCTACATCACTGTCACATGAGACAGGATGCATTGTAGGAACAAAGAGTGCAATTAAGTTATCTCAGATGGAAATCCCCAGGGGTCATAAAACTACCATAAAGCTAGCAGGCTAATTTAGGAAAAACTCCTAATAGCAGACAGAGGGAAGGGCACACTAGGACTTCACACACAAATCAAAACACTCTGTACAACATATGTTTTTTCAAATTTAGGGTAGAGTACCATTTTAATGTACTACCTTTTGCAAACTGAGAAACTTCTGCTTCGCTAGTATCCCATCTCCCACTCATTCAGAGGTGAGAATTCCTTTGTTAGCCATTGGATGACCACAGCTGCAAAATGATTACATTTGTCTACAAGCACTGTCTTCTATGCAAGACACAAGCAACTGAATCAATACACGCACACACACACGCACACACACACACACACACAAAATACCCTAAGCAGGACACAGCTGGATAAGGTACCAATATTTAGGAAACTTATTACACTTACCCAAAGGCTAGCAGTGCTACTCCTAGCTGATGTGTTCTCTGCTATGGCTGAGCTATTAAGACCCTGTAACAAGACACTGGCCTCCTGCAGGGGCTATTAGACATCAGAGCAAAGAGCACTCGGGGAAGACTCTCTGGGACAAGATGCAATAAAAGAAACCTGAATGGCAGCCCCAGGGGCCATTAAACAGCCAGGGAAAGTTAGAAAAAACTCCTCTCATAGCCTGAGCAGAAAAATAAAACCCACTGGGATGAAGTAAGAACACAAAAAAGATAATAATACATACATTTTCCCGATTTTAACATGCAGTTTTCCTTTAATAATCCACAACAAGGTGTGGGTTGGGCTGGGATTTACCCATACCTGGCAAGTGACCAACAACGCCAGGTGTGCATAAGTCCCAGTGCACTCCACACTGTGCAGTGGATTACTATGACTGTACAACTGGTAGGAAGTAAAGAATTAAAAAAAGTTATTAAAATACTCAATTTCTAGAGTGGAGCATAGGTGCAAAGGTGATGAGGTATTGGGCATATCCTTAAATGTCAGCTGTCCAGGCATATCCCTGTCTAAAGCAGTCTTATCTTAAATCAAGACAGTAACCATTTCATACAACCATGAGACTGAAACTAATTATTCAATCGATAAAGCTGTGCTGGGCAGCATATAGCTAGCTAAACTCTGGCATCAATTTCTGTCTCAAGGTTTTGTGAAATGTCTTCTGCCTTTTTTTATTGCTTTGTTGCAGAGATGTCAAAACTTATATTGCTGGACAGCTGACAGTTGGGTAGCCCTTCACACACAGAAAATAATTTATAAGACATTACCTACTGACTTATAGGGTTGTTATTCCTTTGGTTTCTTCCAAAATCTTTGCTCCTCATCTTAGCAAATTTGAATCGAATAGACCAGAATCTTAGTCTAATCATATGACATAGGTTTATTACTTAGAAATCCTCAGTGTAGCACTAAATATAGAGAATACTGGATGGGCAACTATGCACAACCAGTGTCTTCTGCCACAAAGGGCTTCTGATTCCCTCTGACCAGGAGAGTGAAGCTTGAGAGGTCCATGGGAATCAAGGACCTGAGACGACAGAACACATTGGTTATGCATAAAGTTGTTCATCCTATATTTTTTATAGTGTATAGTAGTATTATGTGAAATGTGTCAATTGTGTCTTTTTCTCTCTTTCATAATGAAACTGATTTGTGAAGTCTCTAGAGGCTCCACCACCCTCTCTGTGAAGAAATTCTTCCTCGCGGTATCCCTTAGTCTACCCCTTGTCAACCTCTTGTCATGCCCCCTTGTTCCTGGACATCTCCTTTTCTGAAAGATACTACCTATCATCACCCTATGTATGCCTTTTAGATATTTGAAGGTTTCTATCATATCACCCCGTAACTTCTATTCTCCAGGGTATATACAGTACATTAAGGTCTCCCAGTCTCTCCTCATATGACTTTTAGTGCAGACCCTGCACCATCTTTGTTGCCCTTCTTTACTGCCTCCACTCTGTCTACATCCTTACAGAGATGCAGCCTCCAGAACTGGCCTTAACAGTGATCTGCACAGTGGCATCACCACCTCTTTCCTTCCTTCCTTCTACTGATGATACCTCTCCCTACGCACCCCAACATCCCACTACCTCTCCCCAGATCCTTGGTACATTGTTCAGCCACCTTTAAGTCATCCAGTATGATTACCCCCAAATTTCTTTCCTGTTTGGTGACCATCAGTCCCCCCCCCCCAATAATCCTCCCTCGGGTTCCTGTGACCCAAATGCATGATTTTGCACTTTTTTGCATTAAATCTCAGCAGTCACATTTTGGACCATTCCTCCAGTTTACCTAGATGCCACATTTTTTTCCACCCTTCCCAGAGTGTTCACCCTGTTGCAGATCTTAGCATCCCTGGCAAAGAGGTATACTTTCCCCTCCAGTCCCTCCACAGTTTTACTTATGAAGACCTTAAACAGGAATGGGCCCAGGACTGATCCCTGTGACACGCTGCTGGTCACACTTCTTTCCTTAGATTGAGCACCATTTACCATGACTTTCTATCTTCTATAATTTAACCAGTTCCTAACCCTGTTTGCCACCTTGTGACCCACTCTCAGGCTGTCCAGCTTGTTCACAAGTCATATGTAGAATGGTATCGTAGGCGTTACTAAATGCAATTCATGTTTATGTTTGAGCCCATGAAACACCTTTACCAAGTTAATGCATTTGCAGTTGTAGTGGCTCTGCCAGAATTTGTTTAAGTAGGGCACTAGTATTGCATGCATTACTCCAAGTGTGACCTCACCAGGGACCTGTACGTGGGCAGGATGACTTTCCCTCTCCTAGATGTGATTTCTCTTGCAATGCACCCCAGCATTCTATTGGCCTTGGCTGCTGCTCTCCTGCACTGGGCTGAGTGGTTCATTTCCCCTGTTACTAGTACTCTCAGATCCTTCTCCTCCATTGACATGGATAACTGCACTCTCCCCAAGCAGTAATTATTCCCAGGATTCCTGGCCCCCAAGTGCATAACTTTACACTTCTTGACATTGAACCCCAGTTGTTATATGTTTGACTAGCCCTCCAGTCTTGCTAAATCCTCCTGAAGTACTTTACTGCCTTCCCCCCATCCACTTCTGCACAGATCTTAGTGTTGTCTGTGAAGAGGCAGATCTGACTTTTTATCCCACCCGATACATCAGCAATAAAAGTTTTAAACAGCACTGGTCCCAGCACCGAGCCCTGTGGAACCCCACTTGTTACAGCTCTGGGCTTCAATAGTTCACCCCCCCACAACTACCCTCTGATGCCTATCCAGTAACCAGCTCTTGACCTATCTAACCAGTTTCTGCCCTGTTCCCAGGTTGCCCAAATTGCTGGTCAGTTTCCATGAGGTACTGAGTCAAAGGCCTTGCTGAAGTCCAGGTAAAGGACATCCACTGCATGACCCTTATCCAGTGCTCATGTCACCCAATCAAAAAGTCAACCAGGTCTGTCTGGTAGGATCTGCCTAAGACAAACCCATGCTGCTTGCTGTCCAGAAGACCATTATCCTCCAGACATTTCACCAACCTCTCCTTGAGGATAGTCCCCATTAGCTTCCCTACAATGGTGGTAAGGCTCACTGGTTTGCAGTTCCCTGGTTTGTCCCTGGGCCCACTCTTGTGGAGGGGCACCACATGCGCCATCCTCCAGTTGTTGGGTATGCACCCAGTATCCAGGGATGCATTGAATAAGTCTGCCAGTGGTCCTGCCGGGACTTCAACCAGCTCTGTCAGGACTCTAGGGTTAACTCCATCTGGCCCAAGTGCATAATCCACCCTCAGGGACTTAAGGCCCTCCATCACCCTATCCACTGGGATCTACCCATCAATCCTTTTCCCCTTCTCTGATCCCCTGTGGTATCCTCAGTTCTCTCGACACCTTGATTGCACTTACTATTCTACTCACCTCCCTGGATTTCCTCACATATTCCTCCTTGTCGTCCTCATGGCTGAATCTTTTATATTTCCTAAAGGCAGCCTTCTTTTCCCTCACCCTCTCCTCAGCCTCCCTGTTCATCCAGCTCGGCTTCCTGAACCTGATTTTCTTGCTTTGGATCTTTACACTTGCGCTAGTGGCCTCAGCCAGGCCCAGCTTGATGATTGCCAATTTCTGTTCAGCGTCCATGTGTGGGCAGATGTTAGCTATGTGCCCTTCCAGTATACTTCCTATCCTGCCAAATTCTGTCCTTTTGAAGTCCAGGACTTTAGTCTTTGTTGTGGCTACCTTCTTTCCTAGATTGCATGAGACCTACACTGTGCAGTGGTTGCTTTCCACCAGGGGTCCTCCACCCCAACATCTTGGACTTGTTCACTGTTCCACAGCATGAGGTACAAAATGTTCCCCTCCCTAGTTTGCTCTGTTACCTTCTGTGTTAGGAAGCTGCCCTGGAAGGCCTCCAGGAGGATCTGTTCCCTGGCACATGAAGTAGCTGGGATGTTCCAATCTAGCCCTGGCAGGTTAAAGTCCCCAACCACCACAGTGCTACCTTTACCACTAAGCCTCATTTACTGTTCTCCCAGCTCCCTGTCAATCTCCTCCTTTTGAGTCAGAGGCCTATATACAACTCCCAGTCTAACCTTTCTACCTTTAAAGCTGTAGAGATGCCCCATAAGGCTTCCACCATGCATTCCTCCTCCTCCTACTACTACCTGTTACACATTATCCCTTCCTTAACATAGATGGCCACTCCACCTCCCCTTTCCCTGTTTCTCTGTTCATGTGGTATAGTTTGAATCTTGGGATGAGTAGGTCCCAGTCATGGTACTGGGTTGCCCATGTTTCAGTGACGGTGGCTATGTCCACCTATCCTCTCTCCGCCATCATTGCCTACAATTCTACTGTCTTGTTTCCCAGGCTTCTAGCATTCAATGATATCACACTCCAATGTAATCTTATCCCCCAGTGACCTTCCCCTTCCCCATCCCCTCTCCTGTTTGAATTCTGCTCCTTCCTGGGTTTGGAGGAGGCCCAAAGGACCCCTTCTCCTGGTGACTGCACACCCTTTCACCCCCTTCTTAGTTTAAAATGTACTTAGCTTGAATGAATTCCCCAACTTCTGCTTTAGAACCTGCAAGCCTTCTTTGCTCAGGTGAAGCCTATCTAGCCCTTTTTAAACCACCACCAAGGAGATGTGATGCAAACAGATCAGCAACCCCCAATATACTTGAGATCCCAGGGATATGAACCAACCATGGTAAAAGATCTTTCACTTACTCTGCACCTTACTACTTTGGGTTTTCTGGGGTAGAAATCTGTCGCCTACAGCTGGTGCAGAACGCTGCAGCCTGGGTTTTGACAGGGACAAGTAGGTCCTGTCATATTACCCCGGTGCTGCGCGAACTGCACTGGCTTCCTATACGGTGGCGGATCACCTTTAAAGTCATCTTACTGACTTTCAAAGCCCTTCACAATCAGGGTCCGTCCTATCTGAAAGACCTTCTGGTACCTTACTGCCCTGGCCGATCGCTCCGCTCGGCCGACATGGAGTTGTTGGAGATTCCAAGAGTGAGTTTAAAATCTTCAGGCAGCAGAGCATTTTCTCATGCTGCACCCACTCTTTTGGAATTTCTACCATGCCGTTACAGAGTGCACTCTCCGTGGAGATATTCAAGAAAGACTTGAAATCATATTTATGGAAAATGGCCTTCTTGGATAACTAAGTTAATTTTAGTATGATTGGAATTTTATCATAATTTATTATGCTATTATGATGTATTTTTTATATGTTTTGAAGTTTTGTATTTGGAATCTGAATCTTATGATTTTAATTTGTTCAGCGCCTTGACACACTGAAAGGAGCTATATAAATAAAATTATTACTATTATTATTATTATTATTATTACTGGTGTTCTCTTTCTGAAAACCTAATCAACACCACTTTGCTGGAAGTGTTAAAAGCCAGTCTCAAAGTCTGTATGTTGGAACGTTGCCAGTGCAGCTGTTACCACTGAACACAGTAACTTGAGGCTTCACATCACACTCAACTTGATGTACAACAATGCACTATATTATATCTTGGCATATAATCTAGAATAGCTGTGAACCTGCAAAGTTCTTACTCACTAATTTCTTTTTACAAAAGCGCTACACCTGTGGTCATGGTTACTTGTAACCTATTGTTGGTTACTAATTGCTCCTCTGTACCCATACATGATTGACTGTCAGTCATCGATTTCATCTCTTTGTTTAATTATGTATGTGGACTTGGTTACTAAGTAGCCCTTCGATGGTAACTAAATGCTCCTATGTACCTGTATATTATGTTTGTGCTATCGCATATGTTCTGTCTCTGTACGTATGACTTGAAGTACCTGTAAGTATTGTATATAACTAATTCTGGGTCACCCTTGAAAAAGGGACCTCTAGTCTCAGTGGGCTTACCCGGTTACCAAAATGCCATAAATAAACAGATGTGATAGTAACAAGTTCTACAGATGTAGGGTGACCACAAAAAAGGCCATATCCCTTGATGATTTCTATTAAGTGCGTGGAACCACTGATGTAGAAACATAGACATTGACGGCAGATAAGGACCGCTTGGCCCATCTAGTCTGCCCATTTCCCTACCTACAGGATAAGCTGCAGATCCTAGTTAACCAACAGCCTATTTCTTCTTACTCCCCACAAGAATTGCCTTATGTCTGTCCCATGTATTCTTGAATTCTCCCACAGTTTTAGACCCCACAACCTCCTCAGGAAGGCTGTTCCATGCATCCACCACCCTCTCTGTGAAAAAATACTTCCTCACATTGCCCCTGAACCGCCCCCCTTTATCTTTAAATTGTGTCCCCTTGTTCTTGCACATCTTTTTTTCTGAAAGATGCTACCTTCTTGGACTTTGTTGATTCACTGAGTTACTTAAAAGTTTCTATCATGTCCCCTCTCCTCCTTTCCTCAAGGGTATACATATTAAGTTCTTTAGTCTCTCCTCGTATGGCTTCTCTTGCAGACCCTGCACCATTTTAGTTGCCCCCTCTTGGACTGTCTCTATCCTGTCTATGTCCTTACAGAGATGGGGTCTCCAGAACTGGATGCAGCTCAGATGGAGTCTCACCAACTTTCTGTACAGAGGGATAACAACTTCCTGTTTTCTGCTGGTAATGCCTCTCCCTGTACCTCCCAGTATCCCCCAGTCCTCCCTACTGCCTTGTCACATTGCTTGCTAACCTTAAGGTCTTCTGATATGATTACCCCCAGGTCCCTTTCCATTTTTATGTTGATTGCACACATGTGCAAGAAACATATTGTGGCAGCTTGCTCCACAAGCAGGTTGTGGAGGCATGGCACTGCTGTGGTCAATGCCCCCACAGCCTTTTAAGGCTGGGCCTGCTTTCCCCAATGCCGTGGCATGCTGCTGCTCACACTAGTTCAGCCAGCGTGCCACCAACTTCTAAAAAAATAGCCGCTGCAATCAGGGGCCACCTCGTCATTGCAGTGTCAGCCATTCAACACAATGAGGAAGCGACCCGTCATTGCAGGGCAGAACGTTAGTACAGTATTATTGTTTGTGAATATGGCGGTGGCTTGCCGTGTTCACATAAACAATATTCCTGAACCCCAGGGCCGTAAGAGCGCCGCGCCTAACTCTTGGCAAGCATGTACCCCTCAAATGTTTAGGTACAATGGGGCCCCAATCCCCATTGGCTTTAGTGCCCCAATAGAACATTTATTTTGCCGATGGGGAACCCACTCGCCCGGCATCAACCCCAAACACCCAGTATAGTAGTGCCAATGGGGGTGCACCATCCCCTGTCGGCTAGAGCTGCCCCCCTCAAACAAACAGCGTTGGCACGCTGGACCGTGAACACATCTGCACTCTTCAAAGCCGACCGTGAACTGAGGAAATGCCGGTAAGCTGTATAACGGAATAAATAGGGTTTTTTCAACTATGATGCATATCTCAGGCATTTTTTGGACTTTTGACACCAGATTTTCAACATGAGGTTTTTGGGACCCCTCCTCATGAATTCTTTCACTGTCATGGTGTTAATTGGCCCTGAAAGGTGATTTCTAGGTCACTGTGCGGAATCACCTTTTGAGACCAGTTAACGAAATGATAGTGCAAGTGTTCATGAGGTGGGCTCTCAAAAAGCCTATGTTGCAAATTTGGTGGAAAAAAAATCCCCAAAATGACTGTTTTATGAGCGTGCAGTGCGCAGTTGGGATGCACGCTCATAACTTTGTGAATTTGCAATATTGTCAGGCCAAATTTTCAGCATTGGCATTTTTCCACACCTCCTTGTGAACAGTACAGCTGTCATTTTTCACATCCTGGCTGAAATGTGTTTTCACAGTTCCGACGCCGAATAGCATGGTCGCTGTGGGAAATCAGTGTTCAGGACAGATTATGAAAATGACAGTGACACCATTCATGAGCACAGGTCCTAAACTGCCTATGTTGAAAATTTGGTGATGATACTCTATAAAATGACTGTGTTATGGGCATGCGTTGCGTAGTTTGCACACACACTCATAAGTTCACAAATTTATAATATTGTCACTCCAGATTTTCAACATTGCCATTGTTCTACACCTCTTTATGAACAGTATAGCTGTCACTTTTCATATCCTGGCCGAAATGTGTTTTCACAGTTCCGGTGCAGAATAGTACGGTCGCTGTGGAAAATCCATGTTCAAGACACATTATGAAAATGACAGTGACACTGTTCAGTAGCAGAAGTCCTAAAATGTCTATGTTGAAAATTTGGTGATGAAAGTCCATAAAATGAGTGTGTTACAAGCGTGCATTGCCCAGTTTCCACGTATGCTCGTACCTTCTCAACTTTGTAATATTTTCACTCCTTATTTTCAACATTGCCATGTTTCCACGCCTCTTTAGGAACAGTACAGCTGTCATTTTTCACATCCTGGCTGAAATGTGTTTTTGTTCTTCCGGCGCACAATTGTACGGTTGCTGTGAGAAATCAGTGTTCGGGATGCATTGTGAAAATCACATTGACACTGTTCATGAGCAAAGGTCCTAAAATGCCTATGTTGAAAATTTTGTGATGAAGCTCCATAAAATGACTGTATTAGAAGCGTGCATTGTGCAAATTCCACGCATCCTTGTAACTTTGCAAATTAGTAATATTTTCACGACACATTTTCAACACTGGCATTTTTCCACACCTCCTTATGAACAGTACAGATGTCATTTTTCACTTCCTGGCCGAAATGTGTTTTCATGCTTCTGATGCAGAATACCGCAGTCACTGTTGGAAATCAGTGTTTGGGATAGATTTGGATGGAGCGAGTAAGAGAAGAGGGAGTGACAGAGCTCAGCAGAGCTCTCTCGGGACTGCTGCAGATTTCCTTGTGGGCAGAAAAAGGTGCCAACGCAGGCAGGAGCCCAGTAAAAAAGGGCAGCCTGCAGTACTGGGAGACACAGAACAGTGAGTGAGGGAGAGGGAGTGTGTGAGCTCAACGGAGCTCTGTTGGGAGTGCTTGATTTATTTGTGGGCACAAAAGGCAGCAATGATTAGGGCCCAGTACAAATGGGCAGCCTGCAGTGGCGGGAGAAACAGAACGAGCGAGTGAGAAAGGGGGAATGAGCAAGCTCAGTGAAGCGCTATCATGACTGCTGCAGATTTCTTTGTGGGCAGAAAAGGCAGCATTGCAGGCAGGAGCCTCAGACAAAAGGGCAGCCTGCAGCACTCAACAGAAACAGAACAAGTTTAGTGAGAGAGGGGAGTGAGTGAGGTAAACGGAGCTCTGTCGGGACTGCTGCAGATTTCTTTGTGGGCAGAAAAAGGTGCCAACAGAGGCAGAAACCCAGTATAAAATGACAGCCTGCAGTGCCAGGAGTAACACAATGAGCGAGTGAGACAGGGGGAGTGAGCGACCTCAACAGAGCTCTGTCGGGACAGCTGCAGATATGTCGGTGAGCAGAAAAAGGTGCCAATGCAGGCAGGAGCCTAGTACAAAAGGGCAGCCTGCAGTGCCAGGAGAAACACAATGAGCAGGTGAGAGAGGGGGAGTGAGTGAGCTCAACAGAGCTCTATCATGACTGCTGCAGAATTCTTTGTGGACAGAAAAAGGCGGCAACACAGGCAGGCTCTCAGTACAAATGGCCAGCCTGCAGTGCCAGCAGAAATGGAACGAGCGAGTGAGAGAGGGGGACTGAGCGAGCTCAGCAGAGCTGTGTCAAGACTGCTGCAGAATTCTATGTGGGCAGAAAAAGGCAGCGATTCACGCAGGGGCCCAGTATAAAAGGGCAGCCTGCAGCAGCGGGAGAAACAGAATGAGCGAGTGAGAGAGAGGGAGTAAGCAAGCTCAACGGAGCTGTGTCATGAC
This sequence comes from Neoceratodus forsteri, assembly GCA_016271365.2. NCBI lineage: Eukaryota > Metazoa > Chordata > Ceratodontiformes > Ceratodontidae > Neoceratodus > Neoceratodus forsteri. The sequence goes on from CM057449.1 coordinate 1,785,190,274, forward strand.
TGCTACAAATTTCTTTGTGAGCAGAACAAGGTGGCAACTCAGGCAGGAGCCCAGTACAAAAGGGCAGCCTACAGCGCCAGGAGAAACAGAATGAGTGAGTGAGACAGGGGGAGTGAGCGACCTCAATGGAGCCATATCGGTACTGCTGCGGATTTCTTTGTGGGCAGAAAAAGGCGGCAATGCAGGCAGGAGCCCAGTACAAAAGGCCAGCCTGCATCGCCAGCAGAAACTGAATGAGCGAGTGAGAGAGGCAGAGTGAGCAAGGTCAATGGAGCTGTGCTGGGACTGCTGCAGATTTCTTTGTGGGCAGAAAAAGCCGACAACACAGGCAGGAGCCCAGTACAATTGGGCAGCCTGCAGCAGCGGGAGACACAGAATGAGCGAATGAGGAAGGGGGAGTGAGTGAGCTCAATGGACCTCTGTTGGTACTGCTGCAGATTTCCTTGTGGGCAGAAAAAGGCAGCAATGCATGCAGGGGCCCAGTACAAATGTGCAGCCTGCAGTGGTGGGAGAAACAGAACAAGTGAGTGAGAGAGGGGGAGTGAGCGAGCTCAACAGAGCTCTATCATGACTCCTGTAGATTTCTTCGTGGGCAGAAGAAGGCGGCAATGCAGGCAGGAGCTCAGTACAATACGGCAGCCTGCAGTGCCGGCAGAAACGGAATGAGCGAGTGAGAGAGGGGGAGGAAGCGAGCTCAACAGAGCTGTGTCAGGACTGCTGCAGATTTCTTTGTGGGCAGAAAAAGGCACCAACAGAGGCAGGAGCTCAGTCCAAAGGGCAGCCTGCAGTACCAGGAGAAACAGAATGAGCCAGTGAGAAAGGGTGAGTGAGCGACCTCAATGGAGCTCTGTTGGAACAGCTGCAGATTTCTTTGTGGGCAGAAAAAGGTGCCAGTGCAGGTAGGAGGCCAGTACAGAAGTGCAGCATGCAGTGCCGGGAGAAAAACAATGAGCAAGTGAGAGAGGGGGAGTGAACGAGCTCAATGGACCTCTATCATGACTGCTGTGAATTTTGTTTTGGGCAGAAAAAGGCAGCAATGCACGCAGTGGCCCAGTACAAAAGGGCAGCCTGCAACAGTGGGAGAAACTGAATGAGCGAGTGAGAGAGGGGGAGTGAGCAAGCTCAACAGAGCTGTATTGTGACTGCTGCAGATTTCTTTGAGTGCAGAAGAAGGCGGCAACGCAGGCAGAAGCCCAGTGCAAAAGGGCAGCCTGCAGCGCCGGCAGAAACAGAATGAGCGAGTGAGAGAGGGGGAGTGAGCGAGCTCAATGGAGCTCTGTCAGGACTGCTGCAGATTTCTTTCTGGGCAGAAAAAGATGCCAAAGCAGGCAGAAGCCCAGTACAAAAGGGCAGCCTGCAGCAGCGGGAGACAGAAACCAGCAAGCGAAGGAGGGGGAGGAGGTGTTCATCGGAGCTCTGATGGAACTGCGCGGACTTCTTTGTGGGCAGAAAAAGGCGGCAATGCAGGCAGGAGCCCAGTACAAAAGGCAAGCCAGCAGCACCAGCAGAACCGGAATGAGTGAGTGAGAGAGGGGGAGTGAGCGGCCTCAACAGAACTGTGTCTGGACTGCTGCAGATTTCTTTGTGGGCAGAAAAAGGTACCAATGCAGGTAGGAGCCCAGTACAGAAGTGCAGCCTGCAGCGCCGGGAGAAACACAATGAGCAAGTGAAAGAGGGGGAGTGAGCAAGCTCAATGGACTTCTATCGTGACTGCTGTGGATTTCTTTGTGGGCAAAAAGAGGCAGCTACACAGGTAGGAGTCCAGTACAAAAGGCCAGTCTGCAGCGCTGGCAGAAACAGAACGAGCGACTGAGAGAGGGGGAGTAAGCAAGCTCAATGGACCTGTGTCAGGACTGCTGCAGATTTGTTTGTGGGCAGAAAAAGATGCCAAAGCAGGCAGGAGCCCAGTACAAAAGGGCAGCCTGCAGCAGCGGGAGACAGAAAATGAGCAAGCGAGTGAGGGAGGAGGAGTGAGTGAGCTCAACGGAGCTCTGTTGGAACTGTTGAGGATTTCTTTGTGGGCAGGAAAAGGTAGCAATGCATGCAGTGACCCAGTATGAAAGGGCAGCCTACAGCAGTGGGAGAAACTGAACGAGCGAGTGAGAGAGGGGGAGTGAGCGAGCTCAACGGAGCTGTATTGTGACTGCTGCAGATTTCTTTGAGTGCAGAAGAAGGCGGCAACGCAGGTAGGAGTCCAGTACAAAAGGGCAGCCTGCAGCGCTGGCCGGAACAGAATGAGTGAGTGAGAGAGGGGGAGTGAGCAAGCTCAATGGAGCACTATCAGGACTGCTGCAGATTTCTTTGTGGGCAGAAAAAGGCACCAACAGAGGCATGAGCCCAGTACAAAAGGGCAGCCTGCAGCACCAGGAGAAACAGAATGAGCAAGTAAGACAGGGGGAGTGAGCAACCTCAATGGAGCTCTGTCGGGACTGCTGCAGATTTCTTTGTGGGCAGAAAAAGCCGGCAACGCAGGCAGGAGCCCAGTATAAAAGGCCAGCCAGCAGCACCGACAGAACCGGAATGAGCGAGTAAGAGAGGGGGAGTGAGTGACCTCAACAGAGCTGTGTCAGGACTGCTGCAGATTTCTTTGTGGGCAGAAAAAGCCACCAATGCAGGCAGAAGCCCAGTAAAAAAGGGCAGCCTGCAGCAGCAGGAGACACAGAACAAGTGAGTGAGGGAGGGGGAGTGAGGAGTCTAACTGAGCTCTTGGGACTACTGCAGATTATTTTGTGGGCAGAAAAGGCACCAATGCAGGCAGAAGCCCAGCAAAGGGCAGCCTGCAGCAGCAGGAGACACAGAACAAGTGAGTGAGGGAGGGGGAGTGAGTGAGCTCAACTGAGCTCTTTTGGGACTACTGCAGATTTCTTTGTGGGCAGAAAAAGGCAGCAATGTATGCAGGAGCCCAGTACAAAAGTGCAGCCTGCAATGCAGGGAGAAACAGAATCAGTGAGTGAGAGAGGGGGAGTAAGCGAGCTCAACAGAGCTCTATTGTGACTGCTGCAGACTTCTTTGTGGGCAGAAGAAGGCAGCAATGCAGGCAGGAGCCCAGTACAAAAGGGTAGCCTGCAATGCTGGCAGAAACGTAATGAGCAAGTAACATAGGAGGACTGTGCGAGCTCAATGGAGCTCTGTTGGCACTGCTGCAGATTTCTTTGTGGGCAGAGAAAGGCGCCAACAGAGGCAGGAGCCCAGTACAAAAGGGCAGCCTGCAGCGCCTGGAGAAACAGCATGAGTGAGTGAGAGAGGGGGGGGGAGAAAGCCACCTCAACAGAACTCTGTCAGGACAGCTGCAAATTTCTTTGTGGACAGAAAAGGGTGCCAATGCAAGCAGGAGCCCAGTACAAAACAGCAGCCTGCAGCACCGGGAGAAACAGAATGAGCTAGTGACAGAGGGGCAGTGAGCGAGCTCAACGGACCAACGCAATCAACATTCAGCATTGACAAATGCTTGTTGTTGTTGTTACTACGGCCCCCCCAAATTGTGTAATCTTCCCCTGGGTTTTTGTTTCCCAGGTGCATTATTTTGCACTTCTTTGCATTGAATCCAAGCTGCCATACTTCTGACCATTCCTCCAACCTTGCCAAGTCCCTTCTCATCCTTTCCATGCCTCCTTGTGTATCAACCCTGTTGAAGATCTTTGTGTCATCTGCAAAGAGGCAGACTTTTCCTTCTAGTTCCTCTGCAATGCCACTTGTAAAGACATTAAAAAGGACTGGACCCAGTACTGAACCCTGCAGTACCCCCACAGACAGATTCTTCACAGCAGAGTGGAGAGACTGATTTAGAGTATATAGGTGCAAGAGACCTTTCACATAGTCAGGACATGGGTAGCCTGTTGGCCCTAGACAATTCTAGCTCAAACTAACAACCCAAGACTTAGGTTAACTGCAGTCCAGTTTCCCCACGGCAGGTCAAGAAACTGCTTTGGTTCAGTCCAACTCTCAGCTCTCCATTCTCAACTGCCTGATTTGAGCTCAGCCAGCCTCTGCTATAGTCAATTTTGGTCCATTGACCTGTCAACCAACCATGTGCTTAACTTCTAGATATTAACATACAGAAACTTGAATCGACTTGGGTCATCAGGGAGCCAGCATGGGGGGGGGGGAGTGAGAGCAGGATTGAGCGGCTGTAGGGCAGCTCTCCTCTCTTGGGGTGGTTGTCATTCCCCCATTGTTCCGCTGCCACCGGGTGGAGGTCCAGTGGCTAGTGTAGGTGGGAAGGGGCAGCAAGCCATGGAAGGGAGCCTCAAGCCACGGCGTGTACATGCCTCCACATGCGTGTGCCCGGCCAAGAATGGGGATGGGCGAAAACGCGGAGAAAACTACCTAAAAATCTATATACAAAAAAAATGTAATGCATTTACAGGGTTCCATAACATACACACATGCAAAACAATGAACGCAATCAAATTAATGCATATGCACAACTAACTTAATCTCCAGAACTTATAACAAAGATATAAAGCAGCAGTGCAATGAACCAAGTTCTGAAATAAATCACATTCACAATCTTTAGTATCTGTCTTGGTTTTTATTCTAATTGCTGTCACTTGTATTAGTTTTGTTTAAAACATGATGTATATAAAGTTTTTAACTGTAAACTTACAATTTTTTTGCATGAATTAATCAGCCACCCACCATCTTTTTTTACCCAAAGTATCACCCATAACGCACTTGGTGACAATAAGCTTTAGTTATAAGTGCTCATTCCTGTTTCCAGAATGGGAAAGACAAAACAGCATCTTTCATTCTGCTATTCTGTAATAGAAATATCCTGCTGTAAACTGTTAAGGTCGGTCAGTGTGCTTGCAGTAAATCTTTTCTTCATTGTTTTTTTTCCTTGCAGTACTACCACAGAGCAGTACTACAGCAGTCTGTATAATTGTTCAGAACAGTTTCATGCCAGAGGAAGAACATCACTAAATAAGCATTTTTATGAAAAAGGGCATTATTTGAAAGCAATATGTATACCATATGCAAGTTATGGCCTGTTTCATAAAAATGATATATAGGTTACAATAATGTGAGGTGAGCATCTGAATGTCTTTTTGTTTGATTTAGACCTATCCTTTCAATAAGTCTGTTGCGTTTGTGTCCACTTGATTTGTACTGCATGAATTTTGGAGTGCTGTGAGGATAACAATATTACCCCCATTAATAATTGCCAATTGCCTTATCATTCATACTAGTGCCCTTTCCAGTACAGTATATAGTTACTAAATTTGATTATTTTGTACTTGAACTTTATTATGACTTCTGTGTTGCAGCCTCCAGCTGGCGATTGAACTGGTCTCATCAGAAGCTGAAAGTTGAAGAGTCATTGATCTGGTGAGGTGGACACAGATAGAGATCTGAGCCCTCCTCAGAGAGAGCTCTGTGATTTTGTGTGTGTTTTTTTAACTTGCTGTCTTTTTTTACTTGCTTTGTATTATAAGTAATGGTAGTTTTGGTAGATTGTATTTTCATATTTTTTAATTTTGTAGATGGGCAGAGAAGCATGAGTTTGCCATGGCAGATGTCATATTAGTGTACTTAATGCGTTCTGGTCAGAACCGAGTGTCAAATTACAGAGGAGAAAATAAAAGAAATAAAAGGGAAATATTTCGGCCAAAGGATTCTAAAATGGACAGATGCTCCATCAGTCAGAGTCCCCAGTAGTATACAAGTTGCGTTTGAGATATAAATGAAAACTTTGCAGTGCATTGCATATTCTGTACCTCTAAACCTTATGTTACAACCAGCCTGTTGATGTAGCAGTAGAGGTATCACCTGCAATGCCGATATCCCAGGTTCAGAAGCAAGCCTAGGATGTCAGAGGGCTGGCCGGGAGGAGGAGGAGCAAGCATCCGAAGGCCAGCTCTCCTCCACCAGGGGAGGGTGGGAAGCACCCAGCATCTGGGTGACCCCAGTGAAGACTGGGAGTTCAACACCCAGAGCTTGAGAACTTCAGGAAGTGTGCCACACATTTGGTCTTAGCACCACTACATCATTGCACATCATGCCTCCCTATGTAGGGCATACACACAAAAAAAAATCATCGGCCAAGCAGAAGTACATTTACGCTCCATAAGACCCCATGCAACCAACTGAGGCACCCCCCACCCTGAATTACTATCAGTGTCCATTCAAGAAGTATGGGCCACTCCCCAATGGTTCCAACCTGGGGGGTAAGCCAGGGTGCACTCCAGTGGTAGTTGGTAAGTTCCAGAAGAAGGGGGATTGGTGACAGGGACAGACCGAGGTGGCCAACCAATGGCCCCCCTAAAGAAAAAACCTATGTTACAGAAATCAGGGATACATGAATGATGATAAACAGGGTCATATCTCAAACAATTAATAATATCTGCACCAACATCTGCTATTGTGTGGACTGCATTACATGGCAAAACGTAAGAGTGAATTGTGAAAGAGACAGAGACTGTGATGAAAATGGCAGATATTACCTTATGTTGCAAATTCATACACAAGTGACATTAAGTTATACAGGAGAGACAAATGAAATTTGTGAGTTAACATCAGGAACTTTGCTGAAACAAACAGGAACATTTGAGAGGCATGTTACTTCACTGCACATGATACAGAAAATGTTTTCATGACAGGATGAGGTGAACAGCACAAGTGGCAATGCATATCCAAACAACAGTTAAGACACTACACTCCTATTTCCACTGGGAAAAAAACACCTCAGACAATATAAATAAATGTATTCAGTGACAGTGGCCTAACCACCTAAGCAATAATACATGCAATAACATTTCAGTGGTTTGTAACATCTTGTATCAAGAGGCACTGCACAAACAAAAAAATTGGGAGAAAAATAGAGTTCTGTTTCAAACTGTATCTGTCAATAAAAAAACAACTGATCATTCAAATGTGCATCTTTCACATATTTCTACAATCCCCAAATCACAAAGAGTATTATAAAAACACTCATTCTGATTCGGTACTAGAGTTCCTAGAGCGTGTGCAATGATACAGTTCTGTATCCATCTCTGTGATGCACAGGTATTAATTGAACATGAATGCACATAGACAGCAAGTGTAAACAAACAGTTGGATTGGTGGTAAACAGAATCACATCATGGTTAATGTACCATCTCATGATTTGACCATGATGCATTCTGTTTAACAATGGCAATCCTGGCAAGGTGCTAAGCTGAGCGAGAGGTTAGTTTGTAAAATTATAAATGAAAAAAAAAAAACATTTTTACAGCCTGAAGAAACGTGCTTCAGCATTATTTAATCAGTTCTACATGATTTAGTAACTTATTGACAAATGAAGTTCACTGCACTGCTGCTTTAATATTTTTTATTATTTAAAATTTTGAAATCACTAAGCAAATTGAACAAATTTAGAGTTTAGTTCAGGAGATATCCAGTCCAGTTTTCTTAATGTAATTCAATGGTCAGTCTGGGATGGTAACAAAAGTATGAATTTACAAATTTTGTTTTAAAGCAAACTTCCTGATTCTGATTTCAGTAAACTACCTGTTAATTACAATTTCCCCAAAGTTTAACACAGAAAGTACATTCTGCTGAGCAATAGCATGACTTGTATGTGACATCAAGAAATTGTTTAACCTGTATAACTGCCCCGACATAGCGTAAATGTTTCAGATAGTAAAGTTTAAGTGATTTTTAAAACTTAAAATGGAATATAGATGTACGCCCAGGTATTTTATGATAGATACACAATGTAACTCCTGTCTATCAAGGGTAGTGATGCTGCCATGTAATCTAGTTGGTATCCCATACAGCATAACCTTGATATTTTTTTTATTTTATACCAGGTTGCTTGAGAGCATTCAATACTGTATTTTGGCAAAATGAACCCAATATTGTTAGTAACCCTTACAATGCTGCAAGAGTATATATAGATCCATAATCCATACCCAATCAAACATATTCAGGTCTCAATGTTAATAAGGTCTACAGATGCAGAGTTATAATATTAAAACTACATCATCAGTGTATTAGATCAGTTTAGAATTTGTTAAAAAATTTGAGATACAGTCTATAAATAAAGACAACAAAGGGACCAAGAATTGGCCCATGTGGGATGCCATATAATACTGATCTCTCACTAGAAAAATTGCCATCAATTTTAATCATATTTACTCTCCAAGTAAGATAATCAGAAAACCAGTCTAGAGCTTTCTTCCACATACACAGGCCATCTAATTTAATTATTATGGTAGAGTGGTCAATGAGATCAAATACCTTAGCCAGGTCCATGAAGATTGCTCCAGTTAATTTACCTAAATCATAGCATAGCACAAGTCCTCCATGAACCTGACAAAGGCAGTCTCCTTCCCATACCCCATACCCCTTGCAGAAATCATGTTGTTTTTTTTTTACTTAGAATATCATTCTTTTTTTGTCTCCAGTGTTTATATTTTAGTTACTCATGCACATTACTGATTGTTTTGCTGATGTACTCTCATTTCTTATTGAAAAACTAATAAAGTTTAAATAAAAAAAAAGAATATCATACTTTTACAGGAACTCCACAGTCTGCAAGTGAATCAATCTTTCCTACCTTGGCCAAACAGTCTATAATTGACCAGCTGGGATAAAGGACCCTTTATCAATTGGCATGATATAGGCTTTCTTCAAAGCGTAGGGTTTAACCAGAGCAAAAAGAAACATTGAATAACTTGGAGCGTGGTCTCTAAATATAGAAGACTGCATAGAAAATGGGTCTGCAAACCATGCCATTGAGCACAGGAGATTTAAGAGGATATGTGATGCTAACTTATGTGATAGCTGATAAATCAGCACGTGTGGCAAGTAAGCTCAGAGTTATCATGAGTGGCTCCGCTATGCGTGATGTGATTATTATAAAAACACTCACTCATTCTGATTCTGTACTAGAGTCCCTAAGGCTTGTGCAATGATACAGTTCTGTATCCATCTTTGTGATGCACAGGTATCGATTGAAAATGAACGCACTTGCTATGAGTGCTGATATTATCAGCTATCACATAAATTAATATCACATATTTGTTTTATATAATAGGGGTTTGCCTATATCATTGTTTACTATTCATTTGTATTTTTAGGTTATGTGACTGTTATCTTTGTGTATGGTGTTCCTTTTTGCTTCAGTGGTAGCCCGCGGGGGTTGTGAATGGATTTAACTAGTAGTTTTGTATTGGTTACTTGAGTTTTTACAGTGTGCTGTTGGTTGTTTTCTGCTTCCTTGTTCTTGGTGTTAGGTGTTCTTGTTGATTGGTTTATTTTTGGGTTCAGTGTTCTGACTGGCTGCTTGGCAATGTAGGCTGGGATATGCAGTTCTGGGTGTTGGCTTTTCTAAGAGCTTTACGTATCTGTTTGGAATGTTTTCTAATTTTATTTTAATATATTTTTGTTACGCTTTGTTTTGGGTTGTTTTATGGGTAGAAGGGTTTTAAGTTTGAACATGAGTTTGTGTGTGTGCTGCTATTTATTGTGCATACTTTGGAAGTCCAGTTTCAAAGGTACTAATACATAATTCATATTTTTATGCTGAGTATTTTATTTTAAAGTGTTTTCTGTGGTTTTGTTAAACAGTTTTTTTATGAATGTGTTTTGACATCGTTATGTGGTGGCCATTTATGTTTGTGCTTAGTGCAACTATGGAATCTTTAGTCTCCATTTTCTTGTATTCCACTTTAGTATGCACAGTTTGTGCATACTGTTACTTCACTGTTATTAAAACTTTATTTTTCCAACAAATTGTTGTCTTTATTTTGGCATATGTAATGTTTTTCATTACTTTAATTTCACAAATGAATTCTGTAACATAACAAAAAAGTTTCACATATTCCCTTACTATGAAAATTTATTTAAACTGTATACTTTATTGTATTCATTTCATTTTTATATTGCTGTGTCATTTTTTTTTAATGTGACTCTCTTTTTTAGTGCTCTGCTTTGTGTTCCAGTTTTAGTCAGATAAGTGTCTGATACGATTTGCAGTGGTCTTTTCCTTGGGTTTTCCTTGGTATTGGTATATGTGGAAAGAAAAGATATTTTAGTTATGGAGTATTTATTTTGTTTGAATTGCAAATCATGCATTGGTTATGTTCATACCTGGATAAATATTGAAGGTAATATCTTGGCATTTATGGGGGTGTTCTTAAACCATGTGCCAAATGTCTGTTCCCACTGTGGTGCTATAGTTTCACTGCTCTGTGAATCACTTATGAGTTGATATGCAGTGCCAGATGCACTGGGTGTGGGTTCTGTGGGCTCATCTTTTAAATGAGGATTAGTTTCTGAAACTTCATTGTTGCATGTCAAAATACTAGATATTTTTCTTGCTTTTGATATTGCATTTTGAGTATTTGTTTAATGAATCTATTTTTTATGCCTAGAAACTTGTATTATCTCATTTGGAGGAATTCCATGATCAGACAACCTTTGAATTAGGTGTCTTCTTATTGAATGGTTACTTAGTTTTTTCTCTGTTTCTATGCCAGCTAAGTTAAGCATGTTCTTAACCATTTTACTAATGGTGTTCACACCTAAAGGCTGATTTTTAAACCAGTAGCTAGGGTAATGGGCACGACTGGTGTGATAATTGATAGCCAAAAAAAGGGAGCTTCATCCAGCAGGGTGATGGGTGGTCTCTTTTCTTAGTATGTTATGTAGTTTTGTACTGGACATTTTTCAGGATCATTGCATTCGCAAGCTCTTGGTTTTATTTTTCCTATATTTTTAGGGTTGCATCCACTTCTTGTCTTAGTTTGACGTTCAGTCATGTATTCTAAATATTTTTAATTTGTTTCATCACATTTCAATTTAATGTCTCCCCCTTTTATGCTTCATGTTTCTGTCATTCCATGAATACTGAAGTAGAGGGTTACAGTATACCACATTGTATTTAAAAGTGACCGCGGAGAGTGTGGTCCAAGCTCTTTGTGCTGATAAAGCTGTTGAATTATGTTATCTGTTAGTTCCTCTGCAGCATAAGATTTGTTTCCTTTCCAATTTCTTTGAGATTTTTTTGTTTTATCTCAATGACTTGTCTGTTTAAAAACTTTGGGGATGTTGTTAGGCATTTAGGATATAAATTCTCCTTCAAGTATCTGCCTGTACTTATAAATATTGATTTTATTGTCAAGGGCTCATATATGACCCATCTTGTTTTTTAAGCTTTATGAAAAAGTGACAGAGCAATTGATCTAAATACTCTGCTGAGATGTCATGGATTTGTTCATTTAATTGTACCACATCAGTTAGAAAAGACCTGAGTTTCTGTATATCCGTTTCTGTCTTTCTTTTGGTATTTTGGTTTTTTGCCTGTATCGATACATTTATTTATTGCAGTGTAGTCTTGCCACAGAAAAGGTAAAGGCGATGTTGCACTTACAACTCTGTTTTGTACTTTTGATTGTTTGTAGATAAATTAGGATCAGTGAGTGGTTCTGTATCCTCTTTAAGCTCTTTCATGATTTGGAGAATTTCTTTATCTGTGTCTTCTTTTAGGTTGTAGATAGTCTTCTCTTGCATTTTTTGTTTGTCTAATTTGTACATAGTGGTACAGTTTTGGTTAATATGTGTGTTCATTTTTGTTCTGGATTTATGTTCTTCTCAGCTACTCTCTGTTTTTTCTGCTTGTTTTTTAAGGTCTGTATTTGTAATATTTATTTGAGGAGTTCATTCCATTTTCTACTGTGTGGGCACAAGAAGTTTTACTTGGTTTAATTATTTTATGTCACCTGTGAGTTTCTTTTGATTTTAAGTATAGTGAAGGAAAGGGGGGAATATATTCCAGTAAGGTGTGAATTGGTGAACTATTTAATTAAAACTGGGAGGGAAGGGTGCACCTTTAATGTTGTGATGCAGTTTTTAATTTGATTTAAATGAAGTGGAATGGGTGAAAGAGGTCCGCTGGAATGCAGTGCAGTACGGGGAGATCACGTGATGAGCCTGGCATCAGAGAATGTCTTCTGTGCTGCTCCTAGACCCTGCTAATTTAAATAAGCTTTTAAACTTTCTCAGGACCCTTATTTCAGTCCTAAATACCTTATTCCATTTGGTGAAGTGCTTCTGAATAGATTTCCCTGCAGTAACGTTGTGGGTCTGAGCGAGTGAAAGCGGCTATTACTCCTCTGACATAGCACTTTTGGCATCAGCAACAGGCCGAACTGAAGCATTGAAATGGAGACTGAAGCTATGGAGCCCCTGGCAGCATGAACCCTGGCAGTAAAATGACAGAAACCCCTATCACCCATGCCGGATGAACATGTGGACCAATTAGGAACAGAAGGAGGTACTAATAAGACTACGGAGGACATTCTGGAACTAAAAATAAATGTTGCAGGGGTTGGTGGTCAATTTTGCCACTGTCAAACCAGCATTGTACTCACTGGCTCAGAGGATGGGGGACGTGGAAACTGGAGTCTCCTCTCAAGAAAGGAAGGTATCCACTATGGATCAGGAGTTGGCTGCAGTATGCAAACAAGTTAAGAAGCTCAAGGATCAGATGGAAGATCAAGAATCCAGGAGTAGGAGGAATAATCTTATCCTAGCAGGGCTCCCAGAGAGGGCTGAAGGGTCTGACTGTGTTTCTTTTGTACAAGATCTTGTGCTTAAATTGCTTGGCCCTACACCATTTGGAGAGGCTTACAACTTGGAAAGATCACATAGATAATTAAGGGAGATGCCCCCACCAGGAGTGAGACCTTGGGTCCTAATTATGAGGTTCCTGAACTACAAAGAAAAGTCCCATGTGCTTTTCAGTGCTAGGCAAAGTAAAGCTCTGCAGTGGAATGGCGTGTCTATCTGGCTGTTCCAGGATCAAACACCCTTGGTTAGGGAGAAGAAAAAGGAGTATTCAGAGATAAAGAAAAAGCTGTATCTTGCTGGAATTAAATTTTGTTTGCAATATCCTGTGACTTTGATGGCACAACTTCAATCTGGGGAGAAAAGGTGCTTGACTGCACGTGACACCATGGAGGGTGTGAGGATTGAGCTTTCAGCATAGTTTAAATCGCCGACCTGAGTTTCTGAAGAAAAGAAGAGGGCTGGCATGATCTAAAAAGTTGGGACTTGAGAGATGGAAAGGAGATGCAAAACTTGTCTTCCTTTTTCAGGTTCTTTTATAAAAAATTGAAAACACTTGGTTTAAATGTTAAGGCTAATGTTGCTAGGTTACAGAAGGGTTAGTTGGGGCTGAAGGTGAATTGACACCCTCAAGTGGCTGTAGGGTTTGAATTAGGAGCCTGGTAGTTTATTTGGGGGGAGGGCTGGAATGGGTCACGAGGGAGTACAATTTACAGTTATATGTTGAGGGGTAATTGGAAACACTATTCTGGATCCATGTTCGGTGTTCTTGAGACTGAGAAGATGGGGGGAATTTAGATATTACTGGAGGAATGAAGCTTAAGGAGTGGCAAAGACCAGGAGTTGAACCCTCCCCTGCAGGGTTGACTTTGAATGGAGTTTAGGACATATAGGAGTGGATGAACATAAACATAAGGTCAAAGGAAGGGGTGCTAACCTCTTACCCTAATGTGTGATACAGGAGTGGAATAGGGGTGTGATTAGCATTCCATTGTTCGATGAAGCTGACAACTCCTCTCGCAGTATCATAGGAAGCCTCTTGGGTATGAGGGACATTGCATCCCTGAAGTGTATTGATAGGAGTAAGGGAGGGGGGTTGGGAAATGTCCTAGCAAGGAAGGATGGTAGAGGGAATAACTTGGAGCATTTTACCCATCCTGCAAGTTTGGATTCCCTTACAGACTGGATTAAGGGTGTGGGCATTTCTCCACTCAGCTAACCCTCTATCAGTTTTAATAAGCTCGAGGACGAGGGAGCTTATTAGACAAATATAATAAATTTATCTGAATGGGGGCAGAATCTAAACGGGGTGAATTTTGGGGATGAGGGAATCTGAGGAGAACCAATTAGAGTGGGGTACAGGGGAGGAGGTGTAAGGTTGAAATAGATGTCTTACGTTAAGGGCAGGGTCCTGTAAGCTGCTCATTTAATCTGAGGGGCTGGGGGTGCACAGAAAATGGCTCATCCATGAAGCAATGTTTTAATGGAGGACGATCCAGGGATCAGGGAACGGGGGGTTAGGGTGGTTAATGGGATATGGAAGGAGAGAGAGAGAGAGAGAGTCCAATAAAGTGCAAGAGAGAGATGCAGACCTTGCAAGGGCAAAGAATGATGGTTTGAAAAAAAATCTTTTTTATATTTAACAATGTCATATTAAAATTATTTCATGGAATGTAAAAGGTCTCAGGAGTAGATGCAAAAGAATAGTAATTTTGAGGCATATTGGTCAAATGGGGGCTCACATAGCTGTACTACAAGATACCCACTTATTGACAGAACAGCTGAGCTTCCTTAAGCGGATGTGGGTGGGCCAGGTTTATGGGGTAGGTAAGGAAACGGCCTCTGGGGGTGTCACGATCTTAATAGGGAAAACCTGTCCATATACCATACCACAGGTGATTACAAGCGAGGATTGTAGAGAGATTTACCTCTCTGGTAATATTTTGGGTAAAGAGCACTCAGTTGCCTCTATTTATGGTCCAACCCCTTCTAATCTGGATTTCTTTGCTTCACTTGAGCTGGATATGACTATATTTTCTCCACACTCCCTCATTTTGGCAGGGGATTGGAACCTCTGTTTAAATAACTGGGAGGATAAGATACCACTGTTGAGAGGGCCTCTGTCCAGGGCTCAGATGGCCATGAATAGATTACTGGAGGTCACTGCCCTGGTAGATCCACTCCGGACCCATTCTACAAGGGGCAATAACATGACATTCTTTTCAGCAGCCCACAAGAGTCAATCTAGAATTGATTTTTTTCTGGTTAATAGGGAGGCACTTAGTGAGGTTAAGGAGGTGACAACCCGGTGTAGAATTTTATTGGATCATTCCCCAATTCAATTGATTTGGGAGCCAGCAGCTGCTCCTCCTAGGACATATAGGTGGAAGCTGAATGATTCCCTACTGACAGAGATCTCATTCCAGAGCAAATTAGATGAAGCCCTCCTGGAGATAATACAGAAGTAATTGCCTATGCTTCAGAATAAAAATTTAGCTTGGCCAACCTGTAAGGTGTTGTATGCAGGTGTAGCACAGGGATACACAGCATGGAGAAACAGAATGAGACATGCAAAGGAGGAGTTTATATTGGGGGCCATTGAATCGCTGGCTCCTCTGGAAGGATTCTCCATGGAAATAGATACTGAACTTAAAAGTCTAGGAGGGGAAATGGCGGACATCATGTATGGTAAAGTAGAAATCTGGTTAGAAATGATTCAAGCTAAATATATAATGCAAGGAGACATGCCTGGCCACTTCCTAGGAGCTAGAGTTAAGGAATGGGAAGCCACTAGAACAGTCACTTCCATATGGTAAGCTGGGAAAATGTTAACAGATCTTCAGAAAATGGCGGATGCATTTGCATCCTATTATAAACAAATTTACCAAGCAGGACATCTTGCTGGGGAGAAGGAAATCAGGACATTCCGAGATGGAATATCATTACCAGTGCTAGACCCAGCACAGGTCAGAGAGTTAGCAGCTACAATAAGAGAAACTGAGATGATAAAAGTGGTACAATCTCTGCCATCTGGTAAAACTCTGGGGCCAGACAGCCTTACAGCTAAGTTTTATCAGGCACATCTCCATACTACACTTCCCCTATTTAAGGAACTTTTTAGTAATATAATGCAAGAGGAGGTGTGTCATCCTCCGCTATACTAGACATATATCACCCTGATTCTAAAACCAGACAAGCCTAAGGATTTACCTGGTAGTTATAGGCCTATAGCCTTGATGAATCAAGATATTACCATCCTAACGAGGAATATTGCTAATAGAATCCTGAATATTGCTCCAACTTTAATTAGTCACGAACAGGTAGGATTTATGCCGGGTAGGGGGCACATGACACCCTTAGAAAACTCCACTGCATACTCAGTTATGCACCGGATTCCCAGCTACCCTTAGCCTTGATATCTTTAGATGCGGGGAAGGCCTTTGATAGGGTATCCCATCCATTTCTATTTGCTACAATGGAGAAGATGGGTTTCCCTGACGGCCTTCTCAAAGGTATTAAAAATCCATATGCAGCTCCTACGGCCAGAGTATTGTGTAATGGTTGTGTCTCACAGGAGATCCAGTTAGAAAATGGGACCAGACAGGATGACCCCTCTTGCCAATTTTGTTTAATATACAGCTGGAACCCCTGTTAAAAGCAATTAATAAGGAAGCTAACATAAAGGGGATCACAATAGCAGGGAGGGACCTAAAATTTTTGGTCTTTGCAGACGATATACTTCTACACTTAAAAGACCCAGCATCAAGCTTCAAAAGAACAGTTGAAATTATAGGACAATTTTCCAAAGTCTCGAACTATAAATTAAATTTTAACAAAACACAGATTCTCCCTTTGACACCGCATGTATGCAGAGCAGATTTTGTACCACTGAAGTTACACTGGGCGATGGAAAGGATTATACTTGGGTATATGGATCGCAGCTAGTATGGAGGATGGTGCTGCAACAAATATGGACAAGGTCCTTGTGACAACCCACCTCTCCCTCTGGGCTGGAACAGCTTTTAGAGTGGTGTCTGTCCTCAGGTATTCATTGCCACCAGCTGGACTGTCCTCCAGCTCCTCCTTCAAGTCTACAAACTTGAATAGTTAAACGTGCAATTGCACAAGTTGAAGTCTGGTAGTGTGTCTCTCTCGGGTGGCAGATATTAAACAGAGTTTACCTCAGCCAGTGGAAACCAAATATTACCTTAGAAAAATGACATCACATTCACAACTGTTGAGCAAATAAATAGCTTTTTACTTAACAGAAAGTGCACTGAGCATTTACAGGATATATATTTACAACACAAGAGAATAACACTAATATAGGAAAAGTAAATAAATGTTTTTAAATAACAGATGGCTAAAGAAAAAGGCTATTACTGCAATATGCTAGTATTAAACTTACCATTTCCTGTCCTTTCAAGAGACCACTGTGCCCTATGCTAACTGCTGGCTCCCACAGACGTAGCTAGAAGTGTAGACTCTAATCTTAGTTACTCCCTCAAGCTTGCAAAGTAAGAGGAACTCCCTTCTCTGTCTTTCAGAAGGTTATATACTCTCTTGAGAATAGGTAATTTCTATTCTCCCTTTGAATGCACCAACCATCTAACATGTATGTATTTGATTGTCCCAATCAGACTGAACACCTATCAGTGACCAATTATATTCCCTGTTAACCTTAAGTTTATATTTGAGTGAACCAATCCCTTCAAACTGAGCCT
The DNA here is from genome assembly GCA_016271365.2 of Neoceratodus forsteri. NCBI lineage: Eukaryota > Metazoa > Chordata > Ceratodontiformes > Ceratodontidae > Neoceratodus > Neoceratodus forsteri. The sequence goes on from CM057449.1 coordinate 1,785,207,550, forward strand.
GTGTGTGGAGATGTCCACTTGAGATTTATGACCCAGCTCTTGTCTAGCCAGATGCTGCAGATACTGCTGAACAATGGATTTTAGCCTGTGTGTGTTTTTTCAAACTGCTAAAAAAATACCAGCTAAAGAATCCAACCACCAAGCACATAATCCAAACCATTAACTCTTTCCTTCCCATTTCTGTCACAGTCCTGTTAGCAATTAGAGAGGACATACTCAGATGGAATAAGCTCCCTTTGAACTTTGCAGCTAGATTGGGACTAGTTAAAATGAACCTATTGCTTAGGCTATTATATCCAATATACTTAGAGAAAAAAAAAATTGGGATCTGGTGGCATGCTTGAATGAACCACCAATGCAATCTGCAGATAATACAGTAATGGTGTTAACATGACTAGCAGCTGCTCAGTATTTATCTAAATCAGTAAAGTTGTCTTAAAAAGTGTTAGCTATATTAATAGGCTAAGTTAAAGAACCTAAATAACATCTCTCTACTATATAAATAAGACAAAGCTTACACCACTAGATTTACACCAACTATGTGTTAGCTTTATTTTTTTTTTAGTTATTTGCTATTTTTTTACTGTACCTAGTTGTTGGTCTGCTAAATATTGTAGATAACGCAGCACTAATTTCTCTGAGTCTTTCAAATTGTAACCGACTCTCCCTTGCTCACCTCCTGATTCCTGTTTGTGACAACACATTCTGTTGTCATGGTAAGCGTTATGATGCCATAAAGGCTGTGTGAGGTTACCAGGATAGGCAAAGGTTTTTCACACAGACTTTTTAGATAGGCAACCAAGATATGATATAAACCTTGGAAAGAAACACTGGAAATAGAAAAAAAAATGTATTCTCTAATAAACTGTAATAGCTGAAACATTTTGTTTATATAAGTACATGCTGAAGTGCAGAGTTGCCGTTTAAGACAGGAGAAGGGGATAACCCTGTATTACTTTATTTTTGTTGTATTTTTAAATATTTGTTGTTGACAGTCAAACTAAAAGTTTCTTTCCCCAACTGTTACTATGTAAAGCAGGTACATTTTAACCTGGAACACACCCGAGGAACAAATCCAAAAGGTCCTCAATGAATGGTATCCTTTCCCCCACATGGAGCACCAAGGAGAGACCCTTTTACTTTGAGCTTCAGAGGGTGAGGCAAGGGAAACCCCTGTTTTATTCTACTTATTTTGCCTCAAGTGCTGCAGTTCTAAGCAAACTGGATCTAACAAGTTGAGGGGAGCAAAACTGCAGATATTCCATGCATGTAAGGCCCCAGTAGGGTTTACAGGCATAAAGATTACCTACTAATCTACATGTACTTGTTACTGAGCTCGTTACCTTTTATGTGTCTACTGCTTTCTGTCACATTTGTTATTACATTTAATGGATTCTTGTTGGTGGCACTGCTTATCCCTGGTCATTTCTCAAAATAGACACTTTGACGTCCCAGTGTACTTACCTGGTAACCAAAAACTAAAGAAATAAATGCAATTAAATAACACAGTTGCACCCCTTTTTAATTACCTATCATTTAGATTTTCATACTCGGCCACAACTCTGCCCTTCTACCATACATTTAATCATGGGGAGGGGGCAGTGCAGACAGGAACGAAATTCTTACATAAATCATGCAAGATAAGCAGCAATAGGAAAACATAAAGAACATACAGCACTTCAAGGTGATCAGTCCAGAAAAACAACAGCAGACAGAAAGTGCAGAGAAGCCCTGGACAGAAGAAGAAACTGCTGCAGCAGATACAGAAAAAGTGAAAAGGCAAACAAGTGACTTTTCCTTTATGTGGGCTCTTTATATTGATTTACAGCATACTATGATTGCATTTGTAACGGGGGGTGGGGGGATAGAGAGCGTTGTCATGAAGCTGTCATTCACGCTAATGGCTCCCAGGGCCTTCATTTTCCAACTCTTAAAAAGAACTAGTGGGAGAGTGTGATGGTCAGAAGCACCTCATGGTCCTCATTGGGTTCCTTTCTCTTTCAGGCTTTAGCCATTGAGACCATCTGGCCAGTGTCACCATCATTAAAGTCCCTTCATCCAAGTGCTCTGAAATCCTTTTTCTGCCACCTTCCACCTTTTAGGCTCATCATAGTGAGGGTATCTTCTCTGGGTAGACCTGACTCAACTGTCTCAGAGACATTTTGCTATGCACCCCTTTATCCAGCAATGCAGTCACAAACAAGCAAGCAGTTACTACAGTCTTTGGAAAAATAGCTAATGTATTTATTTAGTTAGTTTTTGTTTACTGGGTGAGGTACACTAGATAAATGCCTATTTTCAGGTAGGATCCAGGACAGTAAAACAGGGAACAAGATCACAAAATAATAGATAATACAGGTAACAGCGAGTGATTGTTGATAATGATAAACCATGTAGTCATAAAACAAGCATGGGCTAAACAACAGAGATATATACAACCAAAATAGAACTAGGAAATAAAAAACACACCTAGAGGTAACCATACAATTTTACATGGCAAATAAAACCTGAGATCAGGCAAATAAAACCTGAGATAGGAGTCCTGACCAAAGGATTTGAACAAGGAACAATAACGCCGGGGAGCTATTCAGCACAATGATGGTAAGACTTGCAGAGCACTTTTAAAAAGCCCATGTGTATTTCCACCAGGGAGCTGGACAAGGGCCATGCAGTGACTGTCCTATACCTGGACTTTAGCAAGGCCTTTGATTCCATACCGCATGGAAGGCTAGCAGGGAAGCTGGACGATGCAGTGGTGGGTAATAAGATGGTCAGATGGGTCACAAACTGTCTGAAGGGCAAGCAGCAAATGGTGGTGGTGGAGGGGGAAACTGTCATCACCAAGAGCAGTAACAAGTGGGTGCCACAGTGATCGGTACTGGGGCCAGTGCTGTTTGGGATATTCATAGCAGATATCTTGCATGGGACCCAGAGTAAGATCAGTCTGTTCACAGATGATACCAAGATAGGAGCTGTGGTGGATGACATTGAAGGGTGGAGAGGATTGCAGGGGGACCTGACCAAACTACAGAAGTGGTCAGAAACATGGCAGTTGTGGATCAATGCCAAGAAGTTCAAGGTAATGCACTTCAAGGCTAAGAACCACAGGAAGAGCTATCAGCTGGGGGGGGGGGCTACAGTTGGGGAGTACAGAGGAGGAAAAGGACCTGGGAGTGATTATAATGGTGAATAAGAACAACCCGGCTCAGTGCAGGAAGGTGGCAACATAAGTCAACAAGATGCTGGGCTGTATAGCAAGGGGGGATCTCCTCTAGATGTAATGAGGTGATTCTTCCCTTGTACAGGTCACTGGTCAGACCACACCTGGAATACTGTGTACAGTACTGGCACCCATTTTTAAAGAGGGACATCAGACTGTTGGATGGGGTGCAATGTAGAGTGACAAAGATGATCCAGGGCTTGGAGGGGAATTCATATGAAGAAAGGCTGAACATGCTTAACATGTATTCGCTGGATGAGGAGGAGGGACAGGGGGATATAATTGAGACCTTTAAGTACCTGAAGAGGATAAACAAGGCTAATACAGGTGAAATATACTGGATCAGAAGAGGGAGGGATAATAGAGGGCATCAATTGAGGTTGGAGGGGGGTAAATTCAAGAGGGAAATCAGGAGACATTATTTCATGGAGAGGGTGGTAGGCAAAGTGGAACACTCTAACCGAGGAGGTAGTTTCCTGTAGGATGGTGGGCTGCTTCAAGAGGGGGATGGGGCAGAGTGAGAGGGAGGTCGGTGAGGAGGGGAGGGAAGGTTGGGGTAGCTGCATGCTGAGGGGCTAGCTGCACAATCAAGCAGACTGGATAGACCATGTAGCCTGTTTCTGGTGGCAGTTTGTATGTTCGTATGTTCATATTTATTCATTTATTTATTTATTTTATTTATTGAATTTTGTTGACCAGGTAGGTCTGCTGAGACCAAAGGTCCCTTTTTTCAGGGGCGACCTGCGATTAGTTACATATAATGGAAACACTTGACATTTGCGGTACAATGTACTGAATTCAATAATAACAGACTCGCATAGAACATAAAGGTCTATACAAAGGCAGGAATAACTCATGTAGGCATTTCAGAGTTTGGTCACACAATGTAAGACAGGCCTGTTAGTTAACATCAAAACAGTAGTAGATCAGCAACATTCAAGCACAACAACAGATTGAGAGGAGATTCCAAATTTCAAGGGGATGGAGTTCCAAAACTTCAGTGCAAGGACAGAGATGGCCTGCTTCCCTATCTTTGATGCAAATTTTGAGACATGTAAAAGTCTTACGATCACAGATCTAAGAGAATAAACTTGTCATGGGGCTATAGGAACGGGATTAGATGGGGCTGGAGAGCTAAATAACTTACCAATAAAGCAGTCCAGTGAGTATGATTGGACCCCCAAGGGGAAGAGCCAACCTAGGGAGGCATACAGGGGGCAGTTGTGCATGAGGTATGGGGAAGCCACTGAGAAATGGCAGATTGTATTATAGGACACCTCCCACTTTTTAAGGTCTGATTTGGAGGCATGAGAATTTATTTCCAAACACAGTTTGCCCAAATACAGCAGTAATATTCAAGTGAATATACTGTATTATTTACACGTAGTCAAACAACAGTATACATACAGGATTACAAAAGCAAGCTTGCACTTTTGTGAAGGTAAACAGTTAGCTATAAGTTACCAGTTCTTTGTACTTCACTAACATCACTATTCTGTGTTATCTCAAATCTCCCTGCAGATATACAGTCTGGCTCCTTCCTTGAAATGAACTAACAGAATCCCTAGTGAAAAGAGCTGAGGAGAGTGCGCTCCAAAATGTATGTCCTGTCTCTTCCTCCAACCCCCCCCAACCTATTTCGAGCACTTCTGACATCGCTTCACTGTACCCAAATTCATCCAGTTGGCTAAAGTTGATTTGGACTTAGAATTTGAAGAAAGACTACCTTGTGATATTATCTGTGACACTGGATCTCAGGAAGCAACTTGCTCTTGAAGGTAATTTTGCATATAAAAATACTTTGGCTGGGCTAGGCTAGATTGGATTTCTCTGATCTAGTCATTACTAATGACCACATCCCCTCCAGGAGGTCCTCCACAATGTAAGTTTAATCACATGTCAAGATTCTGCTGGGCTGCTAAAATCTACAGAAATAGGCCAGTTTCTTAACCTGTTGCATAATGCAGCCTCATGGGGTCCCAAATTCAGAGCCGTCCAGATACACGTCCAAATGGATGTGACACACAGAAAAATTGGGCTGGCTGGCTCTGAGGTGATATTCAAACAGAATGCATGACCGGAACAGATTGCACATTCTGTTTAATTATTGGACCGTGGCTGCACAGTGCATAGCAGGTGGCCACCATGTATGGTGCGGTGCATCCAGTGTTTGAGGCTGAAGACCGCCAGTGGGGGAATGCATGGCACATACTTGGATGCACCATGTCCCCCATGAGTGATATTCAGTCCAAACATGCAAATGAGCTCTTTGGGCATGCATGACACAAAGGGGCCTCACGCATGCCCATTATGTGTTCATTAGCATGGCTGCACTGGGCTGTCCACCCCCCCTCCCAGCCCTGAGCACCGTACATGAAAAAGTGTTCTCTTGCCCCTTTTCCACAGTATAGCATCCCCACTCCCTGGCCCCAATCACCATAAAATAAACATTTGTCCCTAGCCACCCCTTTTTTTTTTGTTGATGCTTTTTCTCCCTGGGGTCCTCTGCCGTGTCCCCCCTCCTGCACTGAGTACCTGGTATCATACCCCCTTCCCTTTAACCCTCATGACTTACCCTTCATGGCAGGGGGTGGGGAAACCTCTCGACCCACCAGACTGGATCCAAATTCGGGGAGCATCTTCCAGGGTGGTGCCGCAGGGGGAAAATTGTCACCCTTCTGCAGCAGAGGACTCCCTCATTTTTTTCCCCATTCTTCCCTTCCCTTCCCTCTGGGAATGGAGCATGCAATGATACCAGCAGTGGCAGCGCGCACACTCCCGTGCATGCTCCTCCAGGCATCTGCTCCATTCCCCGACTACATCTTCAGCATCAGATAGCTGCCCCCCAACCTCTGCTAGGGGACAAGTGTTCCCCACCTGCTGGCATCCTCCCTCCCAGGAGAAGGAGATCAGTCCTTGGGATGCTTGATCCTTCTCCGTCCCTGCCGAGCCTCTGCAGCCTGCACTCATTCCTGAACATGGGTCGCCAGTGTGGCGTCCAGTGCCTCAACCCTCAACACCACAGGGCCGGCCTCTCTAGGCCCTTTTCCATAGTGTAGCATCCCCCCTGCCCAGCCCCAATCACTGAGTGAAATAATAATAAAAACAAGTCCACCTTTTCCACAGTGTAGAGACCCCCTCCCCAGCCCCGATCCCTGATAGAAATAATAGTAAAAACAAGATCCCCTTTTCCATAGTGCGGGGACCCCCTCCCTTCCCAATCCCTGATAGAAATAATAGTAAAAACAAGATCCCCTTTTCCATAGTGTAGGGACCCCCCTTCCCAGCCCTGATCCCTGATAGAAATAATAATAAAAACTAGATCCCCTTTTGCATAGTGTAGGGTCATACCTTCCTGCCTCGATCTCTGTAAGAAATACACAAAAAATGATTCCCTGTTTTTCATAATGTAGTGTTCTCCCCACCCCAGTAGGAAGTAACTCACCACCCCGCTCCCCCCATCCCATCCTTACCGGCAACTGGCACAACCTTCTTCACCCTGCCACGGCCAGCCACTGACTGATCAGTACCCAAGTGTGTACAGTACATTGTACATACTCATTGGTTGTCTCGGCATGGGATGGGATGGGGGGTGCTGGATGGTGGGTTACTGCCTACTGTGGTGGGGTGATGGGGGGACACTACACTATGGAAAACAGGGAATAATTTTTTTGTGTATTTCTTACAGTGATCAGGTAAGAGGAGGGTCCCTACACTCTGAAAAAGGGGATCTTGTTTTTATTATTATTTCTATCAGGGATTGGGAGAGAGGGTCCCTTCACTATGGAAAATGGGATCATGTTTTTATTATTATTTCTATCAGGGATTGGGGGAGAGGGTCCTTTCACTATGGAGAAGGGGGTCTTGTTTTTATAATTATTTCTATCAGGAATCGAGGCTGGGGATGGGGTCCCTACACTATGGAAAAGGGGATCTTTTTATTATTATTTCACTCAGTGATCAGGGCTGGGGAAGGGGGATGCTACACTATGGAAAAGGGGCTAAGAACAAAAAATTATTTTATGGTAATTGGGGCTGGGGAGGGGGTGACATCATGTCAGACCAGCGATCGGGACTCAGGGAGAAGGGATCATGTGACCAGCTCTCGATTGTGTGCAGGGCACCACCCTGCCCCACACATAGTTAAGGTAGGGTTTTGGGAACTTATATTTGCACCAGCACAGCTGGTCATGTCTTCATCAGGGGTGTTGAATATTGTGATGCATGGCATATGCATGAGGGACCCCTCATTTAAATTCATACATTGCAATATTCTTTGCAGTGGCACAGCTGGGTTTGCAGGGTGCATCGGAGGCTTCTGAATATTGTGAAACCCCTGACAGCCCTCGCAAGTCCGGAGATACATGGGCAGATCTAGGGATGCACTGCACATCATGTCTGAATATGTGAACCATGATATCAAAATCCTGGTCTCAACCCTTATAAAGAGAGTAAACTAGAAGTTAGCAAAAAATTATTCAGATCATCCTGTGAAAAGTTATTTGGTGCTCAAAGAGGGTGTCACACTTCTACAAGTATGGGTCACTCTGAAGAATGCATTCGGTAAGCCCAAAGATGAGCAATATGCTGCAACACATGTGCTAAACAAATTCTAGTCATTGATTCAGAAGTTATTTTGCTCATTGAGGAATTACATTCCAGGTTTGAGATAGGAATGTGTAGGCAACAAATATTAATTTCAAAATGCCCTTAATAAAGGGATACACAGACAAAATACCACTTAATAGTAGTGCACATGTCCTGAATATTGATTCTCAAATACACCAACTAACAGGATACTCGGGTCCAGATATTCAAAAGGGTTGCACATGGCACATCAGTGTTGCGCCATGCACAACCTACTGATGCACCCCGACGCGATATTCAAAAGGGAAAAGTGTGCCGCACAAATCCCGATGCGCCGGAGCACATCAGTAATGTATGCAGGCACAGGCGGGGGGGTGTGCCCATGCATAACCTGCACAGCCCGATATTCAGCCTGGGATGTGCAGAGTCATGCATGCGCAACCCCTACCTGTGCCTGCACAAAGTTACACCCCCAAAAAAAGGAACAAATGATGGCCACCCACAGGTGAGCTGCCACATTGTAGGGCGCAACACAGCAGCTGCCACCTGTGGGTGGCCACCCGAGTTCCTGCCGCACCTGGTGGCGCCCCCCCATGCCCCATCACGGGAATCACTATAGCCCCCCAGTCCAATATCCCTGGTGGTCCAGTGGACCGCACTGAGCCCGATTGCAGGCATCATTCATTGAACCCCCCAAGTCCAATATCCCTGGTGGTCCAGTGGACCGCACTGAGCCTGATCGGGGCATCATTCATAGAACCCCCCAAGTCCAATATCCCTGGTTGTCTAGTGTACCCCACCCCACCCACCCACTGAGGCCCACTGAGCCCCACTGCCCCACTCTCCCCCGTCAGCGGCAGGGTGGCAGCACCCACCCACCTGCCGCCCACCACCTGCTGACTGACAGCTTAGTAGGGCTGCACGCCCATTGGTTCACAGCATGAGCCAATGGGCATGCAGCCATACCGACTACTCAGTCCAGATATGTGAATGAATTCATTCACATATCTGGACTCAGAGTAGCCGGTATGGACTGCACCCCATTGGCTCATGCTGTGAACCACGGGCATGCAGCCCTACAGAGCTGTCAGTTGGTGGGCGCAGGGTGGCAGGTGGGTGGGTGCTGCCTCCCGCCGCTGAGAGGGGCGGGGTGGTGGGGCTCAGTGGGTGGGTGGGGTGGGGGCACACTAGACCACCAGGGATATTGGACTTGGGGGGTTCTATGAATGATGCCCACGATCAGGCTCAGTGCGGTCCACTCGATCACCAGGGATATTGGACTTGGGGGGGGGGTTCTATGAATGATGCCCGTGATCGGGCTCAGTGCGGTCCACTGGACCACTAGGAATATTGGACTTGGGGGGGCTATAGTGATGCCTGCGATCGGGGCACATAGAGGTCCACTGGACCACCAAGGATATTGGACATTTTTTCATATTACAGGACTGCCCGCGATCGGGCTGCAGGGGGTGTCGGTCCCTGACAGCTGCTGCCTGGCAGGGAGCCAGGCACAAGTCCTTGGTGATTGGCACACCTGCATGCTAATGGCATGTAAATGGGGCCATGATGAGATGCAAATGGCCCCCTGTGCGCCTTGCATATATTATGGCTCCATTTGCATGTCCCCTTTTGAATATCGCAGGTGCTGTGCATGGCGCAATGGCACTTGCGCCAGAGTATCTCCATGCTCCACTCTGGCCACTTGTGCTGGCACAGTGACACTGCGCCATGCACAGTGGGGGTGGCCAGGGTGCGATATTCAAAGCTGCTGTGCCATAGCGCAGCTCTGTTGAATATCGCCCAGGCCACACCCCTGTGAAACAAAGTTGAGCTGCGCCCAGGCTTGCGCCACAGCCTGGCGCAGTTTGAATATCCCGGCCTCATTTCCAAATATCAATTAATAGTAGTGTGTATGTCCCAAATATTAATTCCCAAATACCCCCAAATAATGGGGCATTCGGGATCAAATACTGAGCAACAGTAGTGTGCATGTCCCAAATATTTATTTCCAAATACCCCCAAATAATGGGGCACTTAGGATCACACACCATGTAATAGTAGTGTGCTGAGCATGTCCTGAATATAAATTCCCAAATAATGAGGTACTCAGGAGCAGATATCAATTAATAATAGAGAGCATGTTCCAAATATTAATTCCTGAATACACCAAATAATTTTCATTTCATTTATTTAGAATTGCAAGTGGTACACTGGAATATAAAATTCCATTTTCAGGTATGACCTGCAGTCAAACAGTGTAAACATTCAAAACTTACTATTACAATAAAACATAAAGCAATGTTAATACATCAAATCATTTTTCACAATCACACACATTTATATTTTTAAAATAATTACATACAGCTGTTGAGAAAGTTCTAATAGAACTGGAATGCTTAATACTATTCAGTAGGGAATTCCACATGGTGTCAGCACAATAGCCAAAAGTTCTGTTCTCTGAGTTTGCGCATACCAAGGGTAGGACCAATTGATGATTGTGAGACGAATGTGACTCATATGAAGAATTATAAATAACAAGAAGTTTACATAATGTAGTAGGAATATCTAAGTGCAATATTTAAGGCATGAAACGTGACAGGGCCAATTTATAGTTGTTTTAAACCAAGAGCCAGTCGAGTCTATTTAGAATATTACAATGCTGTGTCCGATGCAGTGCCAAAAGTGCAAACTTCCCAATTTTTTGGAGCAATGTCTCCTTCCTAGAAACAATAGAAGCAGAAAACGCATCAATTGTTATTGAGGCATAATTCAGAATAAGAAGAAGATTCTGATGTGTAATAATTGTACATGATTCCTTTGTCAAAAATTTAGACAGATGGCAGAGGGTTCCAATCCTTGAATGTAACTTGGCTGTGACTTTATTCATGTGGACATTGAATTTTAAAGTTGGATCCATTATTATACCAAGATATTTAAATGAATCTACTAGTATCAATTGGACCTTCTGCAAGCATATGCACTGCAAAGTCACCTGTATGTATTTTCTTATTTTGGTTCCAAACCAAACAACATGGACTTTGTTTTGGTTTTATTTAATACCAAATTATTTTGAGAAAGCCAAATTTGTAATTTACTAAATTCACCACTTAATATAGAGTTGATTTCTGTAACAAATGAGTTTTGAGTAAGTAAAATTGCTTTGTCTGCATATATTATCAAGTCACTATTATTCGTTACTTGTGTAATGGAGTAATTGAAAAGAGAAAAAAGCAAATGGCCAAGTATGGAGCCTTGTGGGACTCCACACTGGACCCTAAAGAAATTTTAGTTAACACCATTTACTTTAACACATTGCATTCTATTAGCAAGATAATCTTCAAACCAAAGTATGGTAGAATCTCCCACCCTCACACTCCTGAGGTGATCCAGCAATAAAGAATGATCTGCTAGGTTGAATGCCTTGGTTAAGTCCAAGAACACTGCCCCAGTAAGACAATCTGTCTCAGTGGCCCTGTGGACAGTGTCCATGAATCTATCCAAGGCAATCTCGGTGCTGTGTCCCCACTAAAGCCATGCTGATTGGGGGAGATCAAATCAGTGGCATATTCAGGATCAAATACCAAGTAATAGTGGTATGCATGTCTCAAATATTTAATTCCCAAATACCCCAAATAATGAGGTACTCAAGACCAAATACCAATTAATAGTAGTGTGCATGTCCCAACTATCAGTTCCCAAATACTGCCAAATAATAGGGTACTCAGGATAAAACACCAAGTAATAGTAAGATGTATGTCCTGAATTTTTATTCCAAAATATCACAAATAATGGGGTACTCAGGACCAGATAACAATTAATAGTAGTATGCATGTCCCAAATATTAATTCCAAAAAATACCCCTAAATAATGGAGTACTCAGGATCAAACACCAAGTAATAACAGTATGCATGTCATGAACATTAATTCCCAAATATCACAAATAATGGTGTACTCAGGACCAGATATCAATTAATAGGAGTATGCATTTTCTGAATATTACTTCCCAAATATCACAAATAATGGGGTACTCAGGACCAAATATCAATTAACATAGTGTGCATGTTGCAAATATTAATTCCTGAATACCTCAAATAATGGGGTACTCATGACCAAATACCAAGTAATAGTAGGCTGCACTAACTTTGTTTTTTTCTCTTTTAGATATTTCCTAAAGAAGACCTAAGGTCAAAACATAGATGTTTAACTCTGTTCTACATTTTCAGCATGCATTTAATATAGCCATTTTGTTTTGCTTTCAGACCACATGCTGACACAGCACCTTGTTTTTGCATGTCTAGAATATCAATTTCTGAATATCCTAAATAATGGGGTACCCAGGACCAAATTCAAAGTAATAGTAGTGTACATGGCCCAAATAGTAATGCCTAAATACCCCCAAATAATGGGGTACATAGGACCAAATACCAAATAATAGTAATGTGCATACCCCAAATATTAATTTCTAAATACCCCAAACAATGAGGTACTCAACACCAAATACCAAGTAACAGCAGAGTGCATGCTCTGAATATTAATCCCCAAATACCCCCAACTAATGGCATACTCAGGATCAAATGCCAATTAATAGTAGTCTGCAAGTACTGAATACTAATTCCTGAATTTTCCAAACAATGAGTTATTTTATTTTTATTTTATTTTAGTCTTTGGTAACCGGGTAAAGCCCACTAGGCACAAGTACCTGTTTTCAGGGGGCAACCTGGGAGCACTGGGCAGTTAAGTGACTTGCTCAGAGTCACACAGTATGCAAGTGGAGGTTGTGAGAATCAAACTCGGGTCTGGTCTGCTGGATGTATCAAGCTCATTCACACCTCATTCCTCTAACCTCTAGGCTGTAATTAGGACTAAATACCAAGTAGTAGTGTGCATGTCCTGAATATCATTTCCTAAATTCCCCAAATAGTGAGGTACTCAGGACCAAAGATTAATTAACAGTAGTGTGCATGCCTTGAAAATGAATTCCCAAATACCCCCAAATAATGGTGTACTCAAGATCAAATACCAATTAATAGTTGTCTGCAAGTTTCGAATACTAATTCCTGAATATCCCAAGCAATGAGTTACTTAGGATTAAATACCAAGTAATAGTAATGTGCATACCCTGAATAATAATTCCCAAATACCCCCAAATAATTGCCGAGCAAATAGAAGAAATCTACATGGAGACGGTGTTCCAATCAGATTAGGCAACTGAGCCAAGAAGATGAAAATCAGCTACAATACTGAAAGTGGTAAGAAAAATGGGGATGTGACTATCAGATATGTACTTTGCTCTCAGCAGTTTGCACTTTGAATCAGTACAGCACTTTGAAATTAAGTATTGTGGCTTTGCACTGTGGAATCTTATTGTTTGGACTGTTTTAGCACTTTACAAATAAATGTCTGGTCAAAAATATTTGATTGAACCCAATCACTTTGTGTGCTGATAGACATTGTCTACTTTATGTTGTAGTTTGTTGAGATAATTCCCCTGCTATCTGGACAATGATAGTTTTCTCCTGCAATCATCCTTTTTGATCTTTGAGCATAATTACTGTAACTTCTCTAAACTTCATTATGAAATGCAGTTGCTTGCTGCATTATGTGGACTTGGATCCACTGATGTTATTATTTTTGTGTGCTGCTCGTTATTTTCATTCAGGTAATCCTGGTCTGCTCTGGCCTGTCCTGAGTTTAACCTGACTAATCTCATATATGTGTCATAGTAAGTAGTCCGACGGGTATCACGCCATGTCCCATGGCTGTGTTCTCATGTTATGCTAGTTTATTTATGTAATTCACAAAAAAAGGCCCCATTGTATAAGTCTGATTGCAAGGAAGTCTGGGTAAAGATACAATATGGTATCCTGGAATGGTACAATTCCCTGTGTTTTGGAGTAGGCAACCCTGTAGCTTCCAAGGTGACCTGTTTCTTTTTTTATTCTAACAATATTGCTTAAATTGTAAAAAGGATTTGGGCCTCCAGAATATTGTGTAAAATGGGAGGGTCATTAAAGGTTAATGGCAGGCCCATTAAATCAAGCCTGGGTTACTGGAAACTATTTGCCTTACAAAAGGCCCTGGGCCCAGAAGCAGCATGAAGATGCCGTGAAGTCTGGAGTTCCATTGTCTTCAGACCTCTGCACCTGGACTGGAGCAACTAAAACTTAATGGCAGCCACTTAAGGTCTAAATGGTTTGCTGGGGGGACAGAAGGTGAACAAAGGACCTTGGACTAGCTAAACCAGCAGCGGGTGAGACTTGCTGACTCCAATCACAGGCCAAGGGGGTACCTGTTTTTTCCAACTCCCCCCAGCTAAGAAATGCTACAATTAAACTTTTAAATTTGAACATGGAGAGCAGGTTAGTCTTTTCTCAGCATGTGATGAGACCAGCCTATCACAGCAAGGAAAATCGGAAACAGGACATAATAATTTTCTCAAAAAAAAGCCTGCAGCGCATTGTTAGGGCATTACTGTCTCAGAAACTCTCCTGGCAGCAACAAGGACTAAGACTTGGACCCCTATCTGAATTTCCACCAAAGAGGTGGGAGAATCAGCTACTCTCTAAGAACACTTTTCATTCCAGCCACCAAGGACTTTTCAAGTAGAACTAGATCCCTAGTTTTATATTTTTTTTTGTATAATTTCTAACTTTCTTTTCATATCCTGTAACCAATATATAAAATATTTATGCTATGTTATGTACAGTACTTATTAACTAATAAGTAAAGTCTTCAGCTTAATTTAAAATAAATCTGCCAGCATCTGTGGTGTGTGTTGGCTTGGGAAGGTTTGTTCAAACAATACTGTGCCTGTCTAATGCTTAAGGGTCAGACACTACCAAGACAGAATCCAAAAATGAACTCTATGAGTGAAAGGAGGGGAGACTACAAAAAGGTCTCTCAAAGGGGTTTGTGGGGTTTGAACCAGTCACTGCATTTTTCTGGGAAAAGACACATATTGGATATATAGGGCATCCCCAAAGGCTTATACACACCTGTGTCTTTTCTGGTTCACTGCACAGTGGCCAAGAAGGCTCTCTCCCAGGAACACAGAATCAAGACTGTATTTTCACTTCTCACACACAGAGAGGAACCGCCGTGACCTCCTGGTGGACATTCAGTAGTGAAACCAGTGAGAGTCCTAGAAGGACAGGAGGGGGAGTATTCCTGATCCAGTCACAGGGGGATTTGCTATAGCCAGGGAATCCTTCCCCCCCAGAGTGGGCCCGTGATAAGTAGACCCTATTCACAAAAGATTTTATTGCCATGGGCACAATGGGAAAGTGTTTTTTGGATAGGGCCAGCTCAGAGTCAGTATACAAATGTTTCATTCAGGTATCATATCTGAAATTAAAGTGAGGAATGTTGACTTTCAGGAATGTCAAACACTCAGCGTGTTTTTTGGTGTTAAACAAGATCTTGCATCAGTAATAATGTTACCAGTTGAACTAAACAATAATTCTGAACAGATGCTAGTCACAGGGCAATTCATATACTTCATTGCAATTTGCACTAAAGCAAGCCACGTGTTTTTGTTTGCTTTCCAATGTTTCAAAAGGTCAGCATTCTAATTAATACTGGGTTCTACCAGGTACATCTCAACAATGGTCTGTGCTGAGGCTTTGTAAGAAAAAAATGGATGAAGATGTCACAATGATATCTTGTAAGTGGCTCCATAAACATGAAGCCCGATGGGGATGGACAGTGCTGATACTTTTGAATGGTGGTAAAGAAGAAGATCCTGATGTAGTGACTGAAGAAGAAGAGGGAAAGAAAGCTGGGATACTAGAGGAAAGGCTGCTAGATGTTGTGCTGTGCTGTGATGAAGACTGTGAATCTGTGCTCTGTTCCATGACTACATGCACTTTTTCAGTTATTTCTTGTTTGTTTACCTCAAAAGAAGTGTCATCATCACTCAATAGTTGCTTTGATTTGTATTATGGGTCCAAGATTGTTGCTTTAATGTAGTGCTCTGACTGAAGCATTTTACTTAGTTTTTCATCTTCATCAATTTTTTGATCATTCTTGTCACAGTTTCTTGTATTCTGGTGGGCAACCTGTCAGCACCACGGGCAGCATGTGTGACGGAACTATTTGTGTTCTCTAAATTTTCTCTAATAAGATTCAATCTGAATTTTACCATTTTTATTAAGGGTATCACCTGGCTCAGAACAGCTGTGTTTGCATGCATCTCTCTGGTGATTTCCACAAACGACTAGAGGAGTACAATTACAAACTCCAGCATGGCCCACTATGGTGGAGTAATGTAGACATCTGCATCACTAATTTTGTTTTTCAAGGAGTACTTTCTGACAGCTTTCTTTTGTTCCAGCAGCCTTTGGAACATTATAAAGGTTGAATTCCAGCTAGTAGACTTATCTTGGATCAGTATGTGCAAAGGTAAACTGTGATCCTCCTGTATTTTTTTAAACAAGTGAGGGGCTTTGCTTGAGTGACTGAAATGAGTACAGATGGTTTTAGCAATGCTAACAACAGCCTTCATTTCCCTGTCCTCATCAATAAAACTATGAACTATTAAATTCAAGCAGTGTGCAAAGCAACAGATTTGAACAAAGCCCTCCAGGCCTTCCTTATGTTGAACCCATGATCTGTAACAATAAAGCCAACTAACAGTCCCTGTGATGTGAGCCATTTCTGTATTGGTTGTTTGAGCTCCTCAATGATATTGTATGAGTTATGTTCAGATGGAAAATAAAACATTCTTAGAACACCAAACTGGGATTCACTGTTCTCACAAGTATTATCAAAATGTGCCCAGTGACAGACATGAAGGGTTCAGGCTGACGGCTTGTCTAAATGTCTGTTGTGAGATGCATTGCCCTCCCAAAAGCACTAGCCAAAACTTGTCTTATTTTTTTACATACAATGTTACAGAGATCTGGAATCCCTGTTGAGGAGAAGTATTTTCTTGATGGTATATCAAGGTACTCAGGCAGCACTCTGCATCCTACATGTTCAACCATGTTATATGGTAGCAAGTCAAGAGCTATCAACTCTGAAATTTTCTTTGTTATTGTAACAGCAACAGGGTGGCTTGAGGGATGTTTGGCTTTATGTTCATATGTGTTTGAGATGGTAGGTTGTTTCCTTGAAGGAGAGAGGGCTTCTGGACACATGGCCCCTACCAGTAACAGTAGGACTCAGAGTTTCTCAACTGGAGGGAAGTGCTGGCCGTGTTTTTGTACTGCTGCAGGGGCTGCCTCTGCTTTCATCTGTCAGAGTTACCACTGACTGTAGTAAGCTATCATCACTGTCACTTTCTCTTCTTTCTCAAAAATAGGTTTCTCATTAATGTTATGACATCTGACTAGGTGCCTTTTCAGTGCTGAAGTTCCAGCACTTTCTTTTTAGCCTTGCTGACTTCCCATTTACAAGTAGCGCATGTTGCCACCAACTCATTAGACGCACTAATGGAGAAGTATGAACAAACAAAAGATGATATCTTTTTTAATTTTTTTGCCAGATAGGCACTGCAGCTCAGTAACCTTAGGTTTTTTTGTGTGTGTTTTGGATTTTTATTGAGCCTCTTTCTATTGTTCTTCATTCCTTTCCTCTAATCCACTGTCCTCCTCTTCAACCATAGAATTAGAAACATTTGCCTCTTCTTGTTTCTCATTTGCAACTTCCGTCCACTGCATTAAACCTGTCCCATCACCACTTCCTTCATCATCTTTATCTTTACCCTTGTGGGGCTCAGCCTCAGAGAAATCAGATGTTGAGGGACTAACAGTAGCACAGTGTGCAAGTGTTCCATACCTGGGAGTGACTCTGTGGGGGGTGCTCACCAACCCTTTTGTTTTAACTAAAGAACCTTTTTTGAAGTGGGGATACTGATCCAGACGTTGCACCTTTATTGGGCTCAAACATTCATTTGGAAGTTGACACTTCAGATTTACCAGAAACACTTTCCGGGATTTGATTTTGTTGGCCCTGTGCAGGATGATTGCTTAACCAGTCTTTTGGTCCTTTTCTTTTGGTTGCTTAAAGCTGCAGTGCCTACGTGACAGAATTTCCCTGAACATTTTCATCCTTTTTTCCTTTTTTGTACTTTTAGACTCCCACGTCTACCGGCCCAGATGATCAGTGCCACTTCCTTCTCAGTGCACTAAGAGTGACTCTGAGTACTACTGTCACAGTCCGTGACTGACTACTGTATATTCAGCAGCACAACAATGTTATGCTACTATAGTCTTGGAATATAAATGGTGATTCAGGTGTCCAGAGCACAACACACTGGTATAGTAGGGAATTGTTATTTGTTATTCATGATAATGAACAAATTGAAAAATAAGGAATATGACTGATGATGACACTTGTATACCATATTTCACCATTTTGAAGCCGCGGCTTCAATTAGAAACTTCGTTTTTAACATGAGGCTTTAATTTGAGGGCAGTTACTATTCAAGGGTGGCTTCTATTACTATGCATATGGTAATGTTTCAATCGCAGGCTTCTATTACTGTAATTTTTGGTACCTTATCAGTTGGAGACCGCGACTGACATGCAATGTAAGTGAGCTGTGTCAGTAGGTCTTTGGCAGTTGTCAGCAGTTGTCAGTACGGTAGTTGTTGTCAGGTAAAAATGGTCAAATGTAAGTGCTATGACTTAGACTTCAAGCTCTCTGTGGTTAATAGGGCTGAGTGAGAGGGTAATCGCCCTGTAGCAGAGGCACTGAAACTGGATGAAAAACAGATCTGCAAGTGGCAGAAAAATAAGGAATGGCTGCAGGCTGTGATCTCCGAGGCTGGCAGTTCAGAATTGAACCGCAAACACCGACGCAAGCCTTCTTATCCTTCAGAGGAAGCAAATCTTGCTACCTGGATCTTGCTGCAGAGAGAACAGCACCTGTGAGTTACTCACAAAGCTATTGTCCTAAAAACCTCTGCATTAATACACAACCCTGAATTTAAGGCGAGCAGGGGATGGGTTGACCCTTTCCTAGTGCGTTGGGGTTTTACCATTAGACAGCGCACCCCAGTGGGTCAGAAACTGCTGAAGGACTACCTGCGTAAGATCACAGAATTTGTTTACTTTTGTGCGAAGCAGATATTGAACTTCAGCATCCACCTGCAGTCCACTGGTAATATGGATGAGACTACAGTGTGGGCTGATATGCTTGGTGAGAAAACTGTTTATGTTATCGCTGCTAAGTCAGTGCCCTTAATGACAACTGGCAATGGAAAACAGTGCATTACTGTATGTTTGGCAGCAATGGCAGAGGGCAGAAAGCTCCCTCCTTTTGTTGTACTAAAAGGTAAACGTATGCCAAAGGAGGTGATTGGTATTCAGGGAGTCATTGTTGCACTTTCTGACAATGGCTGGATGAACGAGGCACTGACTTTAAAATGGTTTGACAGCGTTTTGGAGGGCATTGCTTTTAGCAAGTGTATGCTGGTCTGGGATACGTTTAGGTGCCACATCTCTCCTGATGTAAAAAAACTCCTTAAAAAGAAGAATACCATAATGGCAGCAATCCCAGGATGGTGTACCAAACTTCTGCAACCTGCAGACATGTCTTGGAACTCTCCCTTCAAAGCTCACTACCACGAGTACTACAATATGTGGCTCAAGACCGAGAAAAGGGAAATGACAGCAAGAGGCAACCCAAGAGCTCCTTCCAGGGCTAAAACGCTGTAGTGGGTAAAAGAAGCTTGGGGTGCTGTGACAAAGGACAATATTATCAAGTCCTTTGAGGTCTGTGGGATTACATCTACCGATGTCAAAATGATCCACTGCACTACGCAAGATGGCATGGCATTTGATGCTCGAGAAGACATGACAAACAAGTTGTCCACACTGTACGGTAAGGTTTAAGACCATGAACTGTATTGTACCCTAACACAGATGGTACTAACCAGATGTTTTTTTTTTCAGGTCCTGGTTGTAGCGAAGAATCCAGAGAATCCGACTACTGCGCTGAAGACACTGAACCGACTAGACGCTGAGGCAGATGCTGATCCCAAAAGCGATGACAAACTGGATTGAAGCCCTCAATACAAAGTTTTACTTGCAAAACAAAAGAAAATAAAAACAAATTAATGCCACGAGAGAGTTGTCCAATTCTTTTGGCTTCTTTTTGCTTGGTTGCAGTTGTACAGACGTGTTGCTACCACGTGGTCACAGCAAATCAAAGGACGCTGATACCACGTGGTAGCAACCTGATCCAGTCTCGCTGTATGCTTACATTACTGTATGGAGAAATGGACAAGGAGGAACCTAAGGAGTACCTCATTTGATCCCAGCAATGAAGCGAAACATTTTAGCAGTTACAATTGTAGGCTACTAATCGGGGGCCGCTTTTATTGATAGCTTTCAAAATTACATGCGGCTACTATTTGAGGGTGGATACTATACAGGGGCGGCTTTAAAATGGTAAAATATGGTACTTATATTGAGCAGTGTGCGGTCAGTTGCTGGCTCTCTCATAAAGCAATGAAAGAGAAAAAACACCCTGTATGGATTTTTTATTTATTTCCTCCTTTTGCTGCCAAATCTGTATTTTTTTGTTATAGAACTGCATTTTTTTAATGATTGTTTTGCTTTGCCTTCCCCTGATCTATGCAGCCAATAGCACAGCATCACCTATGACCATGACCTATAGCAACTTGCATGTATTTTAATTACTAATGGATTTGCCTTCCCATGGACTACAGAACCAGCAGCACTGCACCACCCATGCCCATGACCTATGGCAACTTGTATGTATTTTAATTGCTGATGTCTTTGCCTCCACCTGGACTATACAGCCAGTAGCGCTGCACCACCAATGACCATGACCTATGGCAACTTGTATGTATTTTAATTGCTGATGTCTTTGCCTCCACCTGGACTATGCAGCCAGTAGCACTGCACCACCAATGACCATGACCTATGGCAACTTGTATGTATTTTAATTGCTGATGGCTTTGCCTCCACCTGGACTATGCAGCCAGTAGCACAGCACCACCAATGACCATGATCTATGGCAACTTGTATGTATTTTAATTGCTGATGGCTTTGCCTCCACCTGGACTATGCAGCCAGTGGCACTGCACCACCAATGACCATGATCTATGGCAACTTGTATGTATTTTAGTTGCTGATGGCTTTGCCTTCCCCTGGACTGTGCACACAGCCAGCAGCACTGCACCACCCATGACCATGACCTATGGCAACTTGTATTGATGATTGCTTTGCTTTTTCTTCCCCTGGACTACCTACCCAGAAAGCAGTAGTGCACCACCTGGCAATCTGGTCTTGTATTTTTGCTTTGCCTTCCCCTTGCCAGTGGCACCTGTGACCATCATCTATGGCAACCTGTAATTTTTTATTAATTTGGCAACTTATAGTTTTTTTTCTTCAACAGTATTTCTTTTTTTTCCCCTTTTTGCAGCAATTGCTTGCCCATCCCTACTACCCTGGCATGCAGAGCACAATATTATTACAGCCAGCAACACTAGACTGCACTCAACCACTTTTTTGGGCACATGCCACAAAAGTTAATCTTTTTTTGTCACAAATTTCCTCTCACAAGTTTGATTTTTCTTTGTGGGCTCACCTGCCCACCCAGTCTCTCTCTCTCTCTCACGCTCTGTCTTTCTCCTATCCTTGGCTTGGATATCTCCCTCTCTCTCTCTCTCTCTCTCTCTATCACCCCCTTATTCTTAACACTTTTGGCAGCAGCACTGACATTCATTGCTCCACTGTTCATTTTCCTTTTTTTTTTTTTTTTTTTTTGGTTTGGTCTCATCTGCCCACCTGCACCTTTAAGTGCTCAGTTACTCACTGTCACTGTCATAGAGCAGTCTGCTCTCCTCTCAGCTCTTTCTCCTCTGCACAGCATGGTGGACTAATGCTTTTTTATAGCTGACTTCCTGGTGTCACATGACACCAGGATAAACTCCCTTGCTAATTGGAGGCTGTTGGCCACCTGTTCTGAGAGTGGCGTGCCATCAGCATGACGGTGGCTGGGAAGTGGGGTTGATTTAATTACCAAGGACCCAAAACCGGACTTTTTCAGCAATGTCCGTATTGGTCCAAGTCCAAGGGTAAGCTCCAGATTGGGGGGGGTCTTATTTATGGTAGAACAGTCTGTCCAGCCTTACTGTATAGTCTGAGACCCAAAGCTTACCAAAAAATATATTTTTTTCTTTAAAGACTTTTTTTTGTCTGATTGATGTTAGTAAATCAGGCTTGGCTTATTTAATTGTGCATTTTGGTGGGGGTGATCATCTGTTCATGGGTTTGGGTGTGTCAGTATCCTAGAAGTGTTGATGGCTGGCCTCCCTCTCACACTCCACTTACTGCATGCATACATCTCCAGTGTATATGTACCTTTGGTTTTGTTGGGCTGAGGTGAGAAATTGTTTGTTGTTTTGGTGTGTAATTTTTATCTGCCCATGTAGGGACCAAGGAAGGCAGTCACATGTATCAAACGACTTGCTAGTGCAGGTATGATTTTTGTGCTGGTTTTTTTATGCTGCTCCATTTGTGGGTACAGCTATGTGCACAAACTGCTACAGGTCTCACTTCTCAGTGTATCAGGCTTGACTCATTGAGTTATGTACTGTGTATCATGTGGTTCTGTTCTTGGCTCCATGTGCGAATGGGGGGGGGTTAGGCTAACTACTCCCTTCCACAGCTCATTGCACATGACTTGACTTTACATGTGTTTCTTATAGGCTGCTCATTGCGTGTGTGTGGCTGTGTGAATGCTGTTTTTGACATTTCTGCGGTTCTCAATGGAAAAGGTTTGACTCACTGAGTTGTGTATATTGTGTGTCATCTGGTTCAAAGCCCAGATCCATGTGTTACTGAGGATGGAAGTCAGCTGATCCCCCCAGCAGTTTTATTTTTCACCATACTTGTTGTTAATTTAATCTTTCATGGTTTTAACTAAGAAATGTATTGACTCTGTAAGTCATTTTCCCAATAACAGCTCGGTAAAATTCTGTTATTGCTCCATCTATGCCGGCATTTTAGTAACCTCAGTATGTGTTTCTGCTTTACAATCTGGTGGTAAGTGCCATTTTAAAACTGTAAGATGTAGTTTATATCCCTCTCTGCCTCAGTGTTCTAAAGTAGAATATTAATACATTGTGCCAATAACAGAAGAGTAGAACAGGGATATACATTACATCATATGGATCCAAAATGGTTCTTACCAGCAGCATGTAAACCAGCAACAGCCACTAGGATTACTAAAAAGCCGGGATATCTAGATTAATAACAGAATTTGAACAAGGACACTGCTTTTTGGTTTTTACCAGAAAATATGGTACAATTCTGGAATGTTGTCTTTCTATACACAAGTAAAAACAAAACATTTCACAGAATTTGCCATTTTCTTACCAGATCAGTGAATTTTCAGAAATAGTATTTTTCTATAAATTCTTTCCTGCACTATTTTCATTTTGCTTTCTAAATCTGATGTTCACTTAGCCTTCTTTTATTCTGAATATTTATGCACATAACAAAAGGGTACATGGATAGAGCACCAGTAAAAACTGATTTGGGCATTGCAGACACCGGAGACAATACTGGCTTTTCCCTATTTGTAAAATGGAATTTGCTCTTCATCAATCACGGTAAACCAGTGTCCCTGAATTTGAACCATTATTTAAAAACAGCTGCTACTGGGATAAATGACTTAGAGATTCAGTGCAGTTCCCTTTTAAGTGCTGTAAGTCTTATGCAAGCCCTACACACATAGTCAAGTAACCATGTCTGATAAACCCCATAAAAATGCTTGGTCTAGCCCAGCAAATCATCATCTGTACCACTGGCACCAAGTGCAGTTGAGTGAGAGTGTGCTAGGTGGTTTAGGCATATTCCCCATCCAAAAATCTTGTTCCCTCTAACAAAGCTAGTCCTGGTTTAGCAACAGTAGAACTAGTGGTACCAGTACCAGAAGGACTTTTTCAGCTGTATTATTTGGCTTTAGAGCTAGGGGTTCCAGTGTTTTGTTTGCAGCCACCCCTATTATTGTTCCTAAACTACCACCTTGACTGCCACAACCCCAGGCACTGTAACCAATATAACTGAAACAAATAACAATTCTCATTGGTAGAAAGAGCTCACATGACTATGCATTATGATCTGTCTTACTGCACTACTTGTATCTCGAAGGATCTCCTTCTAACTGACCATAAAATATTCATACGCTGCCTCCTCAGCTAGCTTGCCATAACTAATATGGTCATTACTATTTAAAAAAATAGAACCCCTTATCCCCATAAAACAAATATCATCAACATTTCAAGTAAGAATCTTTAAAAAAAAACATCCGCCCAATGCCCAGTCGATAAAAACCCACCCCTAAAATCTGTTTCTTTTTTGCTGTATTATATTCCTCCGTCACCTGCTGAACCCCCATATAGATCTGAGGTCAGTCCAAATACTATATTGTCTAACTGTTCCCCTCCTCCAAAACCTAGTTGATGAGCAGCATTCCCTTCCTATTGCCACTTTATTTGGCAATTAAGATGGCATTCTTCTGTGTTATTATTTACAAAAATCCATTCCTGAGCCTGTCACCACCATTGGCTACCGATAATACACATTGATTTTGTGCACGTAGTGTATTGTCTAGAGTACTCTACCAGAATGAAAATGTTGACTACCCAACTGAGCTACCTATTGCGCAGCCCATGCCTAGTGATCACAGCATCAAGAAAGAGTAGCAAGGAGCATCCTTATGAAATTCCATTATAATCCGCTAAGTTACTTTTCAGATATGGTCAAAAATGGATTGAAAATGCAGTAGCCAGTCAGAAGTCAAGTCAAGTCAAGTCATGTTTATTTATAAAGCGCCTTTTGAAATCAAGGCGCTGTACAAAAATATATAGAACAGCAAAATCCAAGCATTAAAACAACCATGACTAAAAAGAATAAGCCAGGGTAAAAAGATATGTCTTTAAAGCAGTTTTAAAACTGTCAACGGTTGGGCATTCTCTTAACCAGCGAGGTAGAGAATTCCACAGGGTTGGAGCCAAAAAGGCAAAAGCACGAGATCCCGATAACTTCAAACAAACCCTGGGAATCTCTAGCAATCCCTCGGTGGCGGAATGGAGAAGACGGAGGGGGCAATAGAGAACCAGAAGATCTTTCAGGTAACCGGGTCCCTGGTCGTGTAGGGCTTTAAAGGTTAGTAAACCAACCTTAAAGGTGATCCGCCACTGAACAGGCCAGTGCAGTTCGTGGAAGCACAGGTGTAATGTGACTGGTCTCTAAGAGTCCCAGTCAAAGCCTGGTTGCAGCTGTCTGCACCAGCTGAAGGCGGTGGATATTGACCCCTGGTAGCCCTAGGTAGAGGAATTGCAGTAGTCCAGACGGGTAGTGACAAAGCGTGGACCAAAGTTGGAAGGTCCTCCCAGGGAATCAGATGTTTCACCCGGACGATATTCCTCAGATGGTAAAGAGAGTATTTGACAACAGCTGACACCTGAGATTTCAGGGTCAGACCATCATCAAAAATAATGCCCAGATTTTTCACCTGTCGAGAGGTAGAGAGCGGTACGCCACCAAATATTAAACCTGATAGCTGTCCAGCACCCAAACCCACCCCAGGATGACCTGGATCCATGACCAATACCTCAGTCTTATCCGGATTGAGCCTCAACCAGCTCGAACTCATCCAAATTCTGATCTCATCCAGGCAGTTATTAAGTACAAAGAGTGCATTACTCTGATCGGGGAGAAAGGACAGGTACAGCTGAGTATCATCTGCATAGCAGTGAAAACTCAGACTGTATCGCCTAATGATTTCTCCCAATGGCAGCAACATGGGAGCTAAAATGGAGCCCTGTGGTACCCCACACGGCAGGGAGAAAGCGTCAGAGGAATAAATTCCGGTGACAACTCTCTGAGACCTGCCAGTGAGGTAGGAACAAAACCACTTGTGGACTGTACCAGACAGCCCACAAAAGACCCACAGTCGTTCCAATAGCACCCCATGGTCTACAGTGTCAAATGCAGCAGATAGATCAAGAAGGACCAGAATGGTACAGCTTTTGATCTCTGGCCATTAGGAGGTCGCCTACCTCGAACAAGGGCAGTCTCAGTACTGTGCCTTTTCCTGAAGCCAGACTGGAGAGTATCATAGACATTATGAGAAGTAAGATGATCATCCAGTTGCAATGCAACTGCCTTTTCAATAACCTTACCAACAAATGGCAGGTTAGAGATAGGCGGTAGTTAGCTAGACAGTCTGGGTCCAAGGAGTATTTTTTAGAGTGGTCGAACTACTGCCTCTTTAAGGGGGTCAGGAAAAACCCCCCTCTCCAAGGATTTCCAGATAATATCAGCAAGGATTGGGTAGATAACTTCTACACAACCTACTAACAGCGGTGTAGGACCCGGATCCAAACTACAACTAGTTGGATGCATTGTTTGGATGATCTTCACAATGTCCACGAATTCCGGGCGGTGAAAATCTAACCAGACAGACCAAGGATAAGACACCATCAGTCGTCCACCACAATCCCCCGTAGGAGAGGTCGGACCGATGCCGGACCTGATGCTGGCAACCTTATCTGCAAAGAAGCGAGCGAACTCCTGCATCTAATCTGAGAAAAGGCTTCTCTACGCTGAAGACAGACTGGATTGCACAGTCTGTCCACAGTCCGGAAAAGCTGAGCCGGTCGATTCTTTGCAGCAGAAATCTCTCTGGACAGGAATTCTGCCTTCTTACGAGTGACTTCTGATTGGAAGCTATCACAATGGGCCAACAATCTAAGCCTGTCAGCATCAAGGCCTGATTTCCACCAGGCTCTCTCCAGTCTTCGGGCCTACTCGCCTTGATTCCTTCAAGGAGCCATCAAACCATGGACTCCTTGGACGGATGGTGAGAGGCCAAACACGAACAGGAGCAATTTTGTCCAGAGCATCTCCCACAGCCTTATTATAGGCTAATACAAGACCATCTGGACTCATGCATTCACCCGACAGACTCTATAGATCCAGCACCGCCATTAGGTCATTGGGGCCAATACCCCTTAAAGGGCGGTATTGGACTATCTCTGTAGGGGCAGACCTATTAGAAGGGGCCCTGAAACTGAACCTTATGGTGTAATGGTCCGACCAACTGACTGGTTCCACCCCCAAGTCAGTGATCTCCATACCCAAGAGAAAGACCAGATCTAATGAATGACCCCCTATATGGGTAGAGGAGGTAACAACCTGTGTCAGGCCCAGTGTATTCATCAACTGGAGGAGATTTTGACCAAAATGAGATAGTTCATCGTCGACCCAGGCGTTGAAGTCGCCCAGGAGTATTAATCTGGGAAACCTCAACACCAGGTCGACAATGAAGTCTGCAATCTCCTGTAGGAATTCGCCACCGTCACCTGGTGGACGGTAGACAAGGAGAATCCCACAACCTGCACCCTCGCCCAGGATATATTCAAAAGATCTGGTGTTCCCCAATGGCACATCCACAAGGCCCAGTTCAGATTTAAACATAATGGCCACACCTCCGCCCCTACGATCCAGCCTTAGACGGTGTATCACCGAGAACCCGGCTGGAGTTGCCAAGGCCAATATAGGGCCAGGATTTTCATCCAGCCAGGTCTCAGTGATGCAAGCCAGATCAGATGACCCAACAAGATCAGCTATAATAGCTGTCTTGTTTTTTATAGATCTGTCATTGCACAACACCGCCAAGGCAGGATGAGCTGTCGAGGAAGACCTTGGCACCTGTCAGATTTCTTCGGGGCTCTTGGGTATGGGGACAAGATAAGAGTGACCTCTATCCTGACCCCATTTCACCCCAGGATGTCTTCTGGACCCTAAAACCCCATTCCGCCCTCCCCTTTCCTGTCCCCCACAAGGCCCAGCTTTCCACCTTCGTCCTCGCCTCTTCAGAATGCCCAGTGCTCGACACCTAAAATAGGTGTCGGATGACAATGGTGGGCACTCAAAGGGATGTAGTTCCCTGAGCCTAGTGGGGGAATAGTGCCCAACCATCATTAATTAAAACAAAAACAACAAAAAATAAACCTACATATATCAAACCTATAAATAACACACTCTATAAATAACACACTCTCCTCACTCTCTCTCTCACTGATGGAGAGCAAATAAAACAGAATAAACTAACATAACCAAAATAAACCCCAACTCAAAAATAGCCAAAGTAATAAAAATAAAATAAGAATCCAATAATCTTAAAACACAATAAAATATACTACTGGTTATTAAACAAATTTGTGTTTTAAACAATGCAGCACCTCTCACGTGCAACACTGCAAGAGATGTTATATAGTCTCCCAATACCACCTCTCACATGGCAGGGAGTCAATTAAATAAATCAGATTTGTAGTGAAACAAATTAAAATAAATAAATGTACATCACTCTCACCACCCTTAGTCCAGGAGTTGGTAAAAAACCAGGGAAAACGTTCTCCGGCAGTCCAAAAGTGAATAAAATCCAGATAAGGTCAATAAGTTCTCAGCAGGTAAATCAAAATGTTCAAAATGAACAAAGGAGCCCAAAGGTGTCCAACAGATCTTCCAGCTGCTCTTCAAAGACCAACAGTTCAAACAGGTAATTATCCAAAGGCAGCAGAATACTGGAGACAAAATATGTTTCTTCAGGAGCAATACCCCACTCAGTCGGCGACCTAGGCTACAGCTGTCTCACAAGTCAGCCCAAACAGCTGACCCTAAGACAGCTGAAGAGGCCCTAGTCCCCCCAGCTCCCTGGGAAGCACCCACGGTGATTCCTGCCCGGTCGGAGACCAATAAGTGGACAGCACTCCCCACAAGTTCGAAAACAGATCTCCTGTTGTTGCAGTTTATAGGTCACAGGCAACCGTCCTCTGAACCACTCCTTCCATGCCAAAATTCATGCATAGAGTCCCAGAAATCCACTACAGACAGGCACAAAGAGAACTCTATATGCTGGGGGCTGAGTCAAAAATATTCACTGTGACAAAGGAACCACCAACCGGGATCCACATATCAGTAGACCCCCTGGGGAACCAAAGAGGACCCTGAGCCCACCGGCCAACTCCCTGGCCGGTCCACAGCTCAGATCCCCCAAGCCACAGCAAAATTTGACTCCCAACTCCCCAGCACAAATAAGGGAACCCCTGTACCACAGTAGTTTGGGTTATGATTCGGCACAGTTCCTTAACTGCAACTCGATCCTCCAAGATGTTCAGAAATCCCCAAACACAGTTCAGCACTCCAGTTCCAGTTCCCAGTCCAGACTTCCCCTCCAGAAGAGGCAAAAACAACACATCCAGCCAGAAAGAATGACGCAAAATCCTCCCCGCTACTCTCCGACTCCACAGTCTGCCACACTGCGGCCAGGTAAGCGGTCAGGCAGACGCCAAGGCTCCCTGAAGGGGGGGGAGCAGCACCAACCAAGGTAGAGTCCTCTCATGCAACTCAGAGGCACTCCAGCACAGCTACTACTCTGGAACAAACAAAAATCCTCCCCACAACTCCCCGACTCCACAGCCTATCACACTGCAGTTGGAGACACGCCATACACGCTACCGAGAAGCCAAAAAACTCCGTTACTCGATACTCGGCAAACCGCAACTCGGTACTCGGTACTCGGCAAACCGCAAACGTCTCTTACTCTAATCTAACTCACTTCTTCAGCCCTAAACTAGTCTATAAACACACAAAATAAAACGAATAAAAAAATAAACGTAAAATAAACATAAATAAAATTAAACAAACAAACGAAGCTAGTGCTAGTGCTCAGGCTGGCTCAGCTCAGCCGCCATCTTTAGATAGCCAGAACACAAACATAATTAGGTGACCAAGGGCAATGTTCAGCTTCAAAAACTGGTAACAATTAATTACCAATGCAAGTGTGACAACTGGAATAGTTGATTTCAAGACATTACCCAAATTTTCACAACCAGTCATGAGCCAGAATCCATACATAATCATTTTACAGGGATTGTGGTGCTGACAACATTAGTAAATTAATAAATTAATAAATTTGGAGGCAGTATAGCGCAGTGGTTTAAGGCTCTGAGCTGCAAATCTGGTGACATCCAGCAGATCAGACCTGGGTTTGAATCCCCACAGCTTCCTCTTGCGTACTGTGTGACCCTGAGCAAGTCACTTAACTTCTCTGTGCTCCTAGGTTGCTTCTGTAAAAAAACTTTCAGCTTAGTGTGCTACTCCTGGTTAAACAACTAAATAAATAAAAAAAAATTGCAGAAAGGAGCAGGATTAGAACTGAATAAGTTATTTTCAAAATAGATCCTGAAAATGGAGTTGAAAATTTACCAGCCAATCACAAGCCAGGATGCATAAATAATTAGGTCACCATGGCTACAGTGCTTAAAGCATGAAGAAAGAATAGCAAGGAAAATCCTTACCAGTTTTCAATATACTGAATAAGTTAGACTGGCTCTGAGAGGAGACCACTCTGACATACTGCCAACCTGGGTTCACACCCAAAGCCCAAAATGTCAGGAGCTGAGGCTGGCAGGAAGGCTCAGAACCTCAGGCTGGATGCACCTCTCCTGGGGCTGGTGGATGTTCTGTTGTGCCCTTGGAGCAATACCTGGAGGCAGTTGACGTAGCACCTTTGGCGATGTGGGTGACCTAGCTTCACCAGGCATTCCCAGCCCAGGGCCTTCATGAGTGAGTGTGCTCATGGGAGAATGGTAGGAGGGAACAGGGGGGAAAAAAAGCAGAAAACACCTCCTGAACTGGTAACAGCATGACCAAAATAGACTATAGCTGCCCCATTCTCACAGTATATGAGAGGGCTGTCCCCTGCCACCGTGTCAGACCATCCATTGTGATCCAGTTTCACCACCAAGTATGCTGAAGAGCCTGCCCGGTTGCAACAGAGTGACCCTGCTTCAGGATGTAAGCTGACATTGCATGGCTGTGTCTGGGGTCAGTGTCTGTATTGGAGAAAGCACCAGTCTTAGTAGCAGTCTCAAGTGAGAAGCATAAGAAGAACTTGTCTTCAAGAAAGCACAATAAAAAGACTAAATTAAGTAATTAAAAAAATAAATAAGTTATTTTTAAGGTATAGCCCAAAACGGATATTAAAATATGTAGCCATGCCAGTCCAGAAACATAATTAGGCAATCAAGGGGGGCATGCTGTTAGCTTTAGGAATAAGTAGCAAGTTTGATAACATTTTGAAAAGTTAGCCACAAACGCAATTAATAATCACAAGCAGGAATGCATACATTCAGTATATAGGTCATCAAACCTGAAGTGTTAAAATGACCAGAAAGGTGCACTGATATCAGAGTCTGAATATAATCAAATAAGCTGTTTTCAAGATATAGCACAAACCAGTTGAGGATTTAAAAGTGAATCAGAATCACAGGCCAGAACTCGTATAATTAGGTGACCAAGGGCAGCATGTTGACAGCTTCAAAAACTAAAAGCATGGAACCTACATACCAAGTTTGATTATAATTGGATAACTTATTCTGAAAAAGAGAGCTGAAACTTTATCAGAAAGAAAAATATGCTCTTTCTGGCTTCATTAGGTCACTATGGCCAATTACACTGTTAGCCTTAAAAAGCAGTATTAAAACAAGCTATGCATATGCCAAGTTTGAGCAACCTTGGCTAAGTATTTTTCAGATATGTCCAAAACTGTAACAGTTCTGGACAGAACATGTACATAATAGGCTCATTAATGCTGAGTTTCTTATAGCATCATAAAGTACAATTGTTAAAAGAGACCATCAGTATCAAAGGCCACACACACAAGTGTGAGGCTTGTCTTAATGTGCACTTTATTTGCAAAAACATTTTGTGTTACTTACTGTCTACTGTAGTAGGGCAGATTATATCAGACTAATTTTGCTTAGTTGTAGGCTGACATATTTTACTACAATTCCCAGGATCCCTGCAGCTTACATTAGAGCAGTAGGCAGCAGTGAGAGATTCAATAGCCTGCAGTGCATGTTAGAGCTTTTACAGTTTCTGATCAGGTGTTTATCCAGGTCTGTTTTTCTCCAAGGGCTAATTTCTGTCCTTAGTGACTGTACATAGCCCATGGAGGACAGTGGGACTAGCAAACAAAAGATCAGAGTTTATATTAACTGTAATATGCACCGCACACTATTGAATCTTCTCACTTTTGCCTACTGTTCTGATGTCATCTGCAGGGGATTCTGGGATTTGTATTAACAGAAGATGATAGACATCGCCCATACAGCATATATAATTCATATAATTATTTCTGTATGGGTGTGTCAAAGAGGGCCAAATTGTCTTTTTTGGTACCAGTAAAATAGAGACTCATCATCTTCTGTTAGTGGCACATTTTCATCCAGATAATCCTGCACCATTTTGTCTGCTTGCATTACAGGGAACACTGTGTCAGAAAGGGACTAACTACATTTAGTCTGATACAATCTATTATACTACTGTTTCAGCTCACTTAATTCATGTATGGAGCATATACACTGTGACCATGCTCAGCACTCTTTGTGCTGAGTAGGTTCTTGGAAGCATTCACCATACCTCACATTTTGTCACTGAAATGAGGGACATGGACACTCAAAATAATGGACAATGAGGGATTCTAACCCTCACGATGATCAGGACACGTCCTGAAACATGGAGATACAGTACCTCAGAACACAATGGAAACAACTGTATTTACTTGTACTGATATTAGCATCTGAGAATGAATTTCTTCCATAAAGCAGGGGTGCCATTTAGGTAGGGCAGAGGAAGGCAGTTGCCCTCTCCCCACATTTGTACCTAGGTTGTTCTTACGGTGAGACAATAATGGCATTACATTTGGATTTAATCTTTTGCACAGTAAGTGCCCCCCTGGCCTGTGTGCGATCACGTTGCAGGTGCACTCCTGACTTGACTGTATCTGTATTGTGTTGTCCACTCTCTCCATCTACTTGCAGCGGCACCATCACACATGAGGTGGAGGAGCTCCAGCCAAGCAAGAGCACATGAATCATGTGAGTGCAACACTGACTTTCCCACCACAGAGTACACAGGCTGCACACTACAGCTTGAAGGAATCGATGAGCACTGAACTCTTAATAGCAGTGTTGTGGTGGCATATTTTTGTTGGTCTACTCTTAGTGACTGTCCATCTCCTCTGGTGGCTGAAGGGGCAGGGGGTGAGCTAGAAGCTAACTCAAGACTTGGATACCTACTTACTCTACTAGGCTGAACTCGCAAAAAATAAAAACCAGCATGCACCCCCACAGCAGTAAGCTAGGCCTAGCAGCAGCAGTGACAGAGGTGTGGGCGGCCTTCATAGGTCTTGATCAGTGCAGTGTGGTAGCAGCCAAGCAAGAAGCAAGAAACGCAGGTTTGGTGGGCTCAGTTGGTGAGGTAACTTGGTCGTATACCATGTTGGGGACCTGAGATGATTGGGTCTAGCATTCAGCTTCTGGCAGAAGGATGGGGGAGAAGCGGACTAAAAACTGGACATGTGGAAGACTGGGCCAGGCCACAGGTTCTGGCCAGATAAGTAAAAGTAAATATTTTTTTTTTTTTACAGGGGAATTGGGGAAGAAGGAAGAACTGAAATATTGATGTGTTTTTCATGTGTCTGCACCTTTGGGTGACTTCAGGACCCATATGGGATGGGTATTGAATGGAATGAAGTCAAGGAGAGAAATCAATATTTTTTTTCGGGGTGGGGTCAGAATTTCAGCCAGGAAATAAATTGGTTAGTAACTGGGTAGGTTTAAGCCCAAATCTGATGCATTGCTTTGGGGTATAGACAGATGAATCTTATACATTTGAATTTTTCCTGATTTGCATATCACTTTTCAGTCACAACAAATAAGTTTTACCTTTTAGAGATGCTCCAGGGTGGGGAGGTCACGTGATGGCTGCCTGAATGGTTGCAGATTTCCTTGCTCCCGCTCCATGATTTAATTAAAGAAAGTTTAAGACTAAACTCAGGCTAGACTATCAAAAACTGGCTTACTCCATATTTAAGAAGCCACAAGGAGTGTCGCAGCAGCGAGTCCCCTCCAGGACGGACAAAGAAATGTGAGATAATCCATCTTGCCATACGCCACCTACTATACCGACCCGGGATAAAGCAGCTAAGTGCTCCAAGGCAACCCCAGCTGGGGCAGTGGTGGAAGCCAACTCCCAGGCCACACTCACGGAAGGGAAGTTTTGGGAAGGAATAGCTCCCCTGAAAGAATCGCTAGAGTCACTAACAGCCTCAATACAGGGCATTGCCTCCTCTTTGGCTGTATTAATTCAACACACAGCAGACAACGAAGTAAGGATTTCCTCCCTTGATGACTGGAGGGGGAGAATCGAACCAGAAATTTCACAACTGCGTCATCGACTTAAGGCAATAGAAAGTAAAGTAGAAGATTTGGAAGGAAGGTTGAGGAGAAATAACCTTCTGATACTGGGGCTACCCGAAGTTGAGGAGGGCATATCGCCAGTATTATTTGTCCAGAAATTATGTAACAAGCTGACAGGCCCATCTCCTAATGGCCCAGAATATGTGATTGAGCAGGCCCATCGATTGCTAAGGCCGACTTCTCCAGTAGGATCCCCTCCATGTCCTTTAATTTTTAGACTGCTAAACTTCAGGGATAAGCAGCATATCTTGAGCAAAACTTGGGACATTAGTGAACTGCTCTGGGAAAGCAAGAGAATAAGGTTGACCCAAGATCTCCCAAAGTCTGTGAGGCAAAAAAGAAAAGAGTTTCACCCTGTAGTTGTAAAGCTTATTGCTGCTACAATTCGTTTCAAAATGCGATATCCAGCTACGCTGCAAGTTTGTCACATGGAAGAATGGCAGAACTTTGAATTGCATCTTCAGGCGGAGGAAAAGTTGCAGAGACTGTGTCCTGATCTGTTTAAATGAAGCAAGATGTGGAATGCATAGTTGGATACTGAAAACATTAAAAAAAACTGTATGGTGTGAAAACTGATACTAAAATTGGAAAAGATTGTATCAGGAGGGGCATTGCAGTGTATTACTGATTGTATACTTCTGAATAATGCTTTATTAGTACTATATTGGAATGGTTTATGTCAACTTGTAAATTTTAGGAGCTCATCGTGGCTAGCAGATAACTAGAGGGAAAAGTGGTCATATGTTAATAAGTGCAATTGGTTTATTGTGGCCCGAATATTTTTTCTCCAGTAGCTCCTAGTTAGTTAATGTTTTGCTAGAACTGTTGGGGGACAACAGACTGGGATGCCGGTCTTTATATGTTAATTAAGTTGTTGTGTCTTAGGACATCTAGTGTAAGGAATAGTTCTAATGAACATTTTTCTCTTCAGCTGACCTGTTTCATTTCCTTTTTGCTACTGGGGGAATTCTGCAAAATAGATGATCGAGATGTAAATAAGCATCTGTTGGGTACCTGGAGGTACTAAGTAATCAATCTGTTGAATCAATTTAACCTATATATGGGCTGCAAGGCCTACAATATTCATTTAGATTCTGGTAAGGTAGTGGATAATTAATAGATATTTGGAAATTTTCTAGATAGCTGAGATAATGTGGGACGGGGCAGGGGGTCTTAAGGGCACGTTTAAGGGAAGGTTACATCACAACCCAGATTCAAATAGTGTTCTGGTGATGAAATCAGAACAATGAAGGGGAAAAGTTATACTTTTTTGCTAATTTTGGGGATAAGGGGTTTAGATAGGGTGATTTCGGGTTCTGTTATTTTGTTTGGGGGTATAAGGGAGGGTAAGATACCTAATCGAGGGGATAAATGGATAATACTAGTTAGGGTAGCTTGGGGTATGCACTAAAATGGACAAGACAGCATGATATATGTCTTGTGGAATGTTAAGGGACTGCATTCTCCTACTAAGAGACATCAGGTATTAGCCCACTTGCAGGCGTTACAATTCCAGATAGCCTTTCTCCAGGAGACCCAGCCTTTCTCCAGGAGACCCATCTCTTAACATCAGAGAAATGTTTTCTTAGGTGCCTATGGGTTGAACATAGTTATACAGGGGGAAGCTCCACCAGTCAGCGAGGAGTTGCTATTCACCTTCAAAGGGGATTAAGCTTTCAGCTAAACACAATAATTGTGGACCCAGAGGGTCGATACCTATTTTTGCATGGGGTTCTGGACCAGACAGAATTACTTTTAGGGTGTGTGTATGGCCCGAATATCCCATCTCCCAACTTTTTTATAGGACTAGTGAAAGTGATATCCGGATTTATATACCTCCCTCTGATTTTTGCAGGAGATTGGAATGTCACTATAACCTCTAACTTGGATAAATCGAGTAGTTGGGCTAGCAGGCCATCCTCAGCACAGCAAACTCTCCAGGAATTCATAACCATGGGAGGCTTGTGTGATCCCTGGAGAACTTTCCATCCAACTACTCGGAAATATACTTTTTACTCTTCCGTACATAAATCCCTGTCTAGGATAGATTACTTTTTAGTTAGTGCTGAAGCTTTAAGTCACATTTCAGGCACTGGCATAGCTTCTAGAGTATTGTCAGATCACTCACCGGTATGGATGGTATATAATCCAAATCAGAATTTTAAACAGGATAAAATATGGAAATTAAATATACAACTTCTTAGGGACCCATGGGTCTTAGAGAAGCTGCAAACCCTTATTAAAAATTTTTGGCAATCAAACCTTGGGTCTATTTCTAGTGTGGACAAAATATGGGGGTCATTAAAATGTACTCTCCAGGGGGAGTGCATTCAGATTGCCTCGACTCGTAAGAAAAAGTGGGAAGCTTTATTACAATCTCTTTTGGGTCAGATAGAGAGGCTTGAACATACTTCAAACGTGGAGCTCTCTGAACGAGAGCAAGTTGAGTTAACTAAACTGAGGCATCAGTATGCTGACCTGTTGAGGGAAAGGTCCGAGTATGCCCTACTTAAGACTAGGGTAAGGTATATAGATCAGGGAGACAAAGCCGGGCATTTGCTGGCTATGCGACTCAAGGAACAGGAAGCCTCCTGTTGGGTCAAAGCTGTAAGTTCACAATCCGATGGCACTTTTAAATCCTCCCCAAAAGAGATTGCCCAGGAATTTGACAGCTTCTACTCCTGACTATACTCTCCTCCCTTGAATCCTCCTTCAAATAAGGAGGTCCAAGATTATTTAGACAAAATCCCACTCCCACATTTATCCCAGGCCCAACAAGTTTCTTTGACACGGCCTATATCTCAAGCTGAAATTTTAACGGCTATTCAGGCATTGGCATCGGATAAGTCTCCAGGGCCAGATGGCTTTCCTGCTAATTTTTTACAAGGCTTTGGCAACTGACTGTATTGGTTGGACATCCCTTACTACTAGACGCCTGCTCCATGCTGGGCTATGGACTCTTAAACTGCTCCTGCAGAAATTGCCAAGCTATCTCTCTTCCCTTATTAGTATCTCACATAGTGCATACTCGTTAAGAAAATCTGACTTTATTATGCTTGACATACCAAGGACATGGACTTCCTTTGGTAAACGTGCTTCTGCATATGCCCTTCCCTCCATTTGGAACCAATTACAAACCGTACTGAAACTAACTACCACAGTTTCAATAAACTTCTACAAATCGCTAAGTTCAGCCAAAATAAAAGACACCTGTAACTGTCATTAAGTCTCTTCCTTCCCAATGTGTGCCATATTTATCCACTGGTAAGGTATAACTGATTTGTCATATTAACTGCTTTCCCTTCCCCTTCTACTCCTGGCTTTATCTATGCTTACGCTCCACTGCTACTCTATCAAATCACTCCTCCCCCCCCATATCAGTTGTAGTCTGTTGTTTGTTCTAGCTGCCAAAATATATGTATTGCACACACCAGTCATCATGTTTCATTGATCAGTATGCAACTTGTAAGTCGCTTCCCTGTTTCGCTTCCCAATGTTTACCACCTGCAGTCACCCTATGTGGTACCCTTGTATGTATATCCAGCCTGTATCATGTAACGTGCATTTCATGTATATACTGTTATTACCTATCTGTGTTTGTACTTTAAGTGTTTATGTCACAGGACCTCCTTGTGAATGAGCTTGCTCAATGGAGTTTTCCTGCAATAAACTTGAACTTGAACTTGACTTGGCCCCCATCCTTGCTCAGGTCGTCTCATATCTTTGTGATAAGTGTATATCAGATTTTTCACTTTTGCAGGCCCTTATAGTAGTATTACCTAAACCCAATAGACTTCCCGATAAGGTGACCGACTACCGGCCCATATCGTTTATGAACTGCAATATTAAAATCCTAGCAAAAATTTTGGCTACTAGAGTAATGCAAGTCTGGGAGGACTCATAGGGCCTGAACAGGTAGGGTTTATGAGGGGGAGATCCTCTCTGGACCACTTGAGGAAGTTAGAGCATATTTTCTCCATATCCAGGGAGTCTCAGGATCCAATGGTTCTGGTATCCCTGGAGCGGAGAAAGCTTTTGACAGGGTATATTGAGAATTTCTTTTTTTGACGATGGAGAGATTTGGTTTTCCTATTAGGTTTATTGAATGGTGAAAATTTTATATACTAGACCAAGTGCAAAGGTTTATTGTAATGGTGTCCTGTCGCAAGGTTTCTATCTACATTCTGGGACTCATCAGGGTTGCCTGTTATCCTCATATTTGTTTAATATTTACCTTGAACCCCTAATCAGACTCCTGAACTCAGTACCACAAGTGCATGGTATTGTATTAGGCCCTCTGGAGGTCAAAATCTCAGCATATGCTGACAATCTCTTACTCCATATTTCTCATCCAGCTATCTCATTGCCAGCTGCATTGCAAATTATTTCTCAATTCGGATTGGTCTCGCATTACAAGTTAAATCTGGACAAAACTACCTTACTGCCTTTAAATAGTTGGGTAGTCCCAGCAGACTATGCACATTTAGGACTGAAGAAATCAACCAAAATAATAATAATTATATTTGTATAGTGCCTTTCACTATATCAAGGTGCTGAACAAATTAATAAAAACTTCAGCATACAATACAAACATCAAAACCATAAAACATTATAAAATATATCATAAAAACATAATAAATTACAATAAAATTTCACACACTTTACAATACATTTAACCTTCCAAGAAGGCCATTCTCCACAGATGTGTTTTCAATTCCTTCTTGAAAATCTCCACGGAGGAGCATTCCCGTAACCGGCATGGTAGAGAATTCCAAAGAGTGGGTGCAGCATGAGAAAAAGCTCTGCTGCCAGAGGATTTCAAGCTCACTCTTGGAATCTCTAACAACCCCATGTCGTAATGCCAGTGATCGGCAGGGCACTAAGGAACCAGCAGGTCTTTCAGATAGGAGGCGGACCCTGGTCGCGAAGGGCTTTGAAAGTCAATAAAATGACTTTAAAGGTGATCCATACCGTGTTGGAAGCCAGTGCAGCTCGCGCCAGCACAGAGATAATGTTACAGGACCTACTTGTCCCAGTCAAAACCGGGCTGCGTGTTCTACAAGCTATAGGCGGCAGAGTTTCAACCCAAAAGCCCAAAGTAAGGGCATTGCAGTAGTCAGGCGCGAGGACACAAAGAAGCGTGGACCAATGTTGACAGAGGTCAGGCCAGACAAGGTGCTTAACCGGGCAATATTCTAAGATGGTAAAGGAAGTCGCAGCGATGGCTGACACTTGGGATTGAAAGTCAGCCTATCGTCAAAGAATCCTGAGTTGCGCACCCATTCAGAGGCGGTAGTGACACACCACCAAGAAAAATTCCAGGCGGTGTGCCAGCACACGACCTCTCAATCTGACCACCCAGGTCCACAATCAAAACCTCAGTTTTCTCTGAGTTCAACTTTAGCCAACTAGAATCCATCCAGTCTTGGATTTCCCCAGACAGTTATTAAATACCGAGAGCTCCATCCTGGTCGGTGCAAAGACAGGTATAGCTGGGTATCATCTGCATAGCAGTGAAACCTCAGCCCATACCGTCTTATAATGTTTCCGAGGGGCAGCATGTACACTGCAAATAACATGGGCGACAGCACAGAACCCTGAGGCGCTCCAATAAACAAAGAGACTGGGCCAGAGGAAAAAATCCCCGACACAACTCTTTGTGATCTCCCAGTGAGGAATGACTTGAACCATTTAAAAATGGTTCCAGATATTCCGCAGATTTGCCCCTGGTGTGCTAGCAACACCATGTGATCCACAGTGTCAAAAGCTGAAGAGAGATCAAGGAGAACCAAGATAGAACGTCTCCTTTGATCTCTCACCCTCAGAAGATCATTTAGCACCCGAACCAGTGCAGTCTCGGTGCTGTGTCTTTTACGGAAACCAGACTGGAAGGATTCGTAGATATTATGGATGGTTAAATCGTCATCCAATTGAGCAGCTAAGACCTTTTCAATAACCTTCCCAATAAAGGGGAGGTTAGAGATGGGTCTATAGCTGGAAAAACAATCTGGGTTCAAGGAAGCTTTCTTCAAGAGAGGTGTCACCACCGCCTCTTTCAGGGAGCTAGGAAACTCACCCGACTCCAAGGAGCACCAGACAATTTGCGACAGAACTGGACCAATGATGTCTACACAACCCAAAATTAAAGTAGTCAGTCCAGGATCCAAGCCACAGCTTGTAGGGCGCACACTATGGATGATCCTCATAATATCCACAAACTCAGGTCGACAAAAGGAACTCCAGGAGAAGCGAGGTCCTGTGTTCTCGCACACTCCCACCACATCACCCTTAGAGGTTGTCGGACACAAGTCCTCCCTGATGTCAGCCACCTTAGTTGCAAAGTATCGAGCAAGCTTATCGCACTCAATTTGCGAAAAGGCTTTCCGAACTTGTAGACAGGCTGGGCTGCACAGTCTCTCTATAGTTCGGAACAGCTGAGCCGGTCGATTCTGAGCAACTGCAATCTCCCTGAACAGGAATTCTGCCTTCTTATGGGTGATTGCAGATTGATAGCTGGTATAATGTTCAATCAATCTAAGACGGTCGGCATCAAGGGCGGACTTGCGCCAGCAACGCTCTAACCTTTGCCCTTGTCTCCGCATCTCCCTCAGAGTCCCATCAAACCAAGGGGCCCTGGGGTGAAGGGAAAGAGGGCGCTGGTGAACAGGAGCAATAGAATCCAGGGCAACCATTATGGCCTCATTATAGGCCCGCACCAGCGCCTCTGGACTACTGCCCACCAACACAAGGTATATTTAGGTAAAAATAGTATATTTGGGGATAATCCTTTCACAGAGTGCAGTCCTGAGGAAGAAATGGAATCTGGAAAATCTGGTGATAACTATTGCGAGGGATCTTATTAGATGGAGAACGCTCCCGATGTCAATGCAGGCTTGAATTAGTGTGGTTAAAATGAATATTCTCCCCCACAATTTTTATCCCATTCATATGCTTAATTTATTTATTTTTATGGTATGGTTCAAAAAAACTTCATGCACTAATATCCCGTTTCATCTGGCAAGGGAAAAGGCCCCGCTGTTCCTACATAAAACTGGGGGCCCCATAATCTTTGGGGAGTTTTAAATTACCAAACTTTTATTTATACTACTTAGCCAGTCATATTTCTAAGTACTCTCGGTGGATCATAGAACCAGGGGAAGTGACTCCCTTACAATATATGCCTATTTGGTTGCAAGTGGAGAGATATCTGATAGGACAATGGGAATCTCATTAGAATCCATGTTCTTTGTTTCGGTAAATAGATTACCTTTGCAACTAAAGTGTTCAGTCATTGGGACTTCGATCAAGGTGCATACTCAACTTTGTAAGTCTATGAAATATGAGAATATAAAAGATGTTTCTCAACCACTAGGTGGGAACCCCAACTTTAAACTTCAGGGAGCTTTTATCTGTGGTCCAGAAATGTCAGAGAAATATATTTCAGATGTTTTACAAGAGGGAAGGATATCTGAAAGCCCCAGACTACTGATGGAGTTGGGACTTCCAAATTCCAAAATCTTTAAGGTCTGTCAGATCCACCATAAATTGCTGGAATGGTTTGGTAACAGAACCTGGGATATCAATCAAAAGGATTTTCTCTTCCACATACAATGCTTTGCCAGATTGCACCACATTCGATATCAAAGTTGGTAAACTTTATATTCCCCTATATATACCCCACAATTTCTGGGGTATCCCAGTATTAGGATACTACACTTTCTGGGCTATCTAAAGAATGGGATGGCATTTGGGCAGATTTGCATCGATACTCTGCAAATGGTAGGCTATGTCTTACCCAGTTCTATATTCTCTACAGCATATTTTTAACTCCAAGACATATGTTTAAAATAGGAAGACTTCCCTCAGCAACGTGTTCGAGATGTTCCTCTGCAGAAGGCTCTTTATTTCATATCCTATGGGAATGCAATAAAGTAGCCTCATTATGAGAGAGAATTAGGGCTACAATGAATCCCCTATTAGACTTAACAGAGCTATTTTTTTCTGAAATGTGTATTGTAGTGCACTATTCATCGATTCCTATTAGGGAGAGAAGGTTTCATATCTCCTTAATATCCTTAGTGGTTAAGAGGCTGGTGTTACGTCACTGGTTAGAGCAGGAAGAAATTTCTTACTCAGAATGGCTACAAGAAATTCTGTATAATTTAAGGATTGAAAAAACAATTGCTACTCTTAGGGATCGGCCTAATAGATATGTTGAGAGATGGGCCAAACTGGAGACCTTGTTAACAGTGTAATTACTTGTTCTGCCAATAATGTTAAGGGAATGTATAAGGCTATATGGCATGGTGTTAATATGAGTGTTAATATGAAGGTTGTATGATAGTATCTATAAGTTTACTGTATACTCATAAGATAGAACCCCTTCAAATTCTCCCGGCATTGATTTTATTCCTACTCTAGGCTAGGTATCTTAAGGGAGGGAGGGTCATTCGGCGGGAGGGTGGGGGATATATGTTTGCTTGTGCAACTAAATACAAGATACAAGATGTTTGGTTATGTATGTTATGTAAGGTCTATTTTATTGTACAAGTGGATGCAATAAAACTTATTAAATTAAAAAAAAAGAGAGATGCTCCAGACATTCCACAGCTTGCCCTTAGGGGCTAACTAGCACCTGGCCTCCACTGGTTGT
Organism: Neoceratodus forsteri; assembly: GCA_016271365.2. NCBI lineage: Eukaryota > Metazoa > Chordata > Ceratodontiformes > Ceratodontidae > Neoceratodus > Neoceratodus forsteri. The sequence continues at coordinate 1,785,250,324 of CM057449.1, forward strand.
TGGCTCCCCCTGCAGAAATCTGGAATGGCATCCTTGCCACAAAGTCTAAATTTACAGGACATTCTATGTGTAAGCAGCATGTTTTCCATGAGGAATGGGTGCAGGGCAGAGCAGTTTTCAGGTGTGTAATGAGGGCTGTCTCTTGCATTTAGGGATAGTTGAGTGGTGTGGTTTTCACAGACTATTGAAGCCGCAGTATAGTCTGGTGTACCCCCCCCAAAGAAGCTGATCTCCAGATCCTCAGGCTCAGGCACATTATGACATAGGGCAGGGGAGTGTGCAGGGGCGTGCCCCATTGAAATGAATTGGAGCATTTTTTATTACTATTTTATACATTAGAGATGGAGAGTTGGAGATTAATGAAGGCCACCGCTCAATGAACAAGGGCCTTGTTAGTAGAACAATAGCCTTCATTATACTACAGCTCACCATCATAATTTATAAAATAGTAATAAAAAAATAATTCCATTCATTTCAAGGGGGTACACCCCAGCACTTTGACCCATGGGAATCATCTCTTAAAGACTCCTGCCTCTGGCTCCTTAGTACTCAGGTAAGATACTCTCTACTTATATCTGTACTTAGTGGGTTGTCTGTAGCAGTATGACCGCACCCACTACATGTGCATGGGGGGACGGGCCATGTGGATTGGTGTCATGCTACTGCTACTTTTGTGTTTGCTCCTTAAAATCTGTTTGCCTGGAAGCATTCAAAACTATGAAGAGAAAACAGTAGGAGTACAGGCCAGTCAGAAGTAATTAAGTACTTTTGTGGGTAAGTGTGTATACTGGGGGTGGGAAAAACCAAATGTGTTTCCAATCGTATGTGTGCTACAGTTCAGCTGTGCAGCTGAGATGAGAATGGGACAAGAAAACTAAAAAGTATAACAGTGGCTATAAGTGTGCCGCATGCATGCAAATGTATGCAGATTTGTATTGAAGTACAAGCAGCCATATGTGTGTGGGCAGTATAGCTTATTAGTTAAAGACACTGAACTGTAAACCAGAAGACCTGGAGACCTGAAGACCTGGGTCTGAATCTCATCAACCACCACTTGTATTCTGTGTGATCCTGAGCAAGTCACTTAACTTTTATGTGTGCAGTTATCAGTGACCACTTGCTTTTTTCACGCATGCCACATGCATGCAGCCTGTTCCAATTTAACATAAAAAGCATGCTTTCCACACTTGCTTCACGCCTGCCACATGCATGTAATTGGTTCCAGTTTAACATTTAAACCATGCTTGCAGCACGCATATTACTTGGGTAGTTTTATGTGTGCAGTATGAAAATATTTCATATAATTAATTCTGTATGAGTGTGTCAAAGAGGGCCAACTTGTCTTTTTTGGTACCAGTAAAATAGAGGCTCATCATCTTCTGCTAGTGGTACATGTTCATCCAGATAATCCTGCACCATTTTGTCTGCTTGCATTACAGGGAACACTGTGTCAGAAAGTGACTTGCCATGCTTTTTAATCAAGCCACAGTTAGACAGTTGTTTCTATAGTGGTTAGTGATTTATGGCTGTCTTTCTGGGGGTGCAGCAGCAGTAGTATCAGGTTGACTGAGACAAATGTGCCACTCATGTGACATTCTGTAGTGGCAGCGGAAATACTATGGGAGTCCCCTTCCCTCTCCTCCACCTGGCCAGTCAATACGACTGAAACAAGGGGCAATGATGAGTGTTGTCCTGCTCCGCTTGTGTTCCTGGTCTTGTTTTGTGCCAAAAGTACAGAGACCAGTTGGATAAGCCAGGCTTTATAGAGCTGCTGGTCCTTGTTGCATTATAGTGCATCAAAGAATGCCTCAAATGTGTATTTGAACTGAGGATCCAAGAGAGTGGTCATGATGTAGTAGTCATCTGTATGCATTTTTGAAATGTGTGAGTCATTCCAAGAATGTTATCTTATACTTTCTACTGGATTAAGAGCAGTCATTGCCTCCTTTTCCCAAACTGACTTTTCATACGAAGAAGTCACATGTTAAAGAGGGCAATGAGGGGGAGTAGCTGGCTTAACCAACTGCATCAGCACCTCCCACTCTTGTGGCCTCCTCAAATAGCTTAGCACAGTGCAGAGGGTCTCCAGGCACCACTGATTTGGGTTGATATTTATGTCTCCCTTGCCAGTACCATGATCAACAGCATACTGGTGGATAGCCTTCTGTTGTTCTATCAGCCATTCCATCTTGTAATAGGTAGAGGTCCATCTTATTGCCACATCCTGTTTTAGGTGGTGGAGAGAAAGGTGGTTCCACTGCTGAATGTTTCATAATACCTTCCATGCCTTTACTGAATGGATAAAATGATCACACATTTTTTTGGCCAAACCTACCCATGTCTGCACAGCAGTGCCTTCCTCCTCTAGGAATGTATTTATTTATTTAAAAGTTGGTAACTGGGAAAAGCACATTGAGCCAGAGCTCGTTTCCAGGCAGGAATCCCTGAACTACCAGAATTATACTGTGAGCAAAACATGGAACATGTGTATAATCTGCATCGACAACTGCCTTTACAATGTTCTTTGCATTATCTGGTGCTATAAAACCTGATGTTAATGAGTGTGGCGTCAGCCACTCATCAAACTTATGCTGGAAGAAATGTAACACATTTTCTGCATGATGGTCATTGTCAAAGCCAACAATACAGAAAGCTGCCTTCTTGCTGAGGTTGGGGGGGGGCCCAGTGACATGTCACTACAGAACACTACAAAACACAAAAAAAGGGATTTTTGTGCTTTTCTTTACTCACGCCCACAACCCACATGGTTTGTTCATTCAGTCTGAAAACTTCAGGAAAGATGCAGCCTTGGTCACTGTTGTGCCTTTTAAAGATCTGGTGAAAAAATATTCAACTGTTCAAAAGTTATTCAAAAAACAATTTTCCCATTATAGTCAATTGAAAAGTAAAAAATCACAAAACTGTCCCAAATGGCCCTTTTATTGTCACGAGTCGGCAATTTTATTTTCAGTTACTGCACAGAAAAATGTCTGGCATTTAAAACTGGGACCCTCTAGGAACACACTGCTTGTTGTGTTCACCTTGTTGAGTCCTGAGGATGCTAGACATATGTTTTTTGGAGGGGTTTAAACCCCCAGAAATGCATTTTCAAAATTTTCTGAAAAATACTTTAGCAAGATACCTTCACAAATGCAAAAGTTTTGTGATATAGGTTTTGTGAAACGTTTGTGATTTGCGAAAGTATGCTCAAAACAACTGCAAATCTTTGCCACTCTCTTGCAACAAAACAGTTTGGTCTTTTGGGATGAAATTTGCAGGGTGGCAAGCCCTCGTCCCACAGATGTACCTTTTGCTGGTTTGGTGTGAAAACATTACATGGGGCCACAGTTACAGCATTCTGAAGTTCCGCAATTTTCCCATAGGATAACATTGCAGCATCTGTGGTGCCTTTCGGAGCCCGTATCTCGAAAACAGTTCCAGATATGGACTTTTCATCACAAGCATTCTTAACCCCCTTCAGAACTAGGTTGGAAGGTCCTGAAACCCATGAAATTTGATTTTTTTTTCTACCTTGTACAGTTCCTGACATATTTGTGATTTACTGTTCCAATTGCTCATTTTCATGTCAGAGGACCACTATTACGGCCACAGACCGCGTATTCACAGCGCTTTCTGCTGCCCCTATCTCAGACACAATGTGCAATATGGATTCAATCGACTTCCTGTTGTGGGAACTATTCACTCTCATGATTACAGCCACACTTCCATTTTTTTACTATAGTCACAGCCAAAGACATGGCCAGATATTTCCTGAAATTTCTGTGATATTTCTAGAGAAATCTCCTGCTTTCTCCGTTTACACAGTAGTGGCAGCAGGGAGAAACTCTTTAGAAATTTCACAAAATATCTGGAAATAGCTGGCCATGTCTGTGGCTACTACTGTAGCTGCTACGGTTTCCCAGATATGGGCAAATTAATGTTACAAGCCTTTCATGACCAATAGGGCACTTAAAAATGTATCACTCAGAGATGGTTAAAAATTGAAATCCCCACACTGATGGATTGGATAATGTTAGGTAACTCCATCTATAAACTAGAGATTTTGACTTACACTGTTAGAAATCAGGTAGAAAAAGGGCAAAATACTGTAGATGGAATCACTGGCTATTGTATGTTATGGTGAAGGACACTTCTTTTGTGCCATAATTTATATGCACAGCTTCTCCAGTACACCTGCTAGTGAGAGAGTTGGTTGACGGAGGTGGAACTCTCCTTAGTTCCATGGGTGCCCCTCTTTTCCCCAGAGTATCTTTTACTAGGTGCTATCCCCAAGCCAGTAAGTGGGTGTCAAAGCCTATACACTCTCTGTTTGATAGCTGAGGCAGAGCCTACAGTCGTCTTTTTTTGTTTGTTTCATCAGACAAACAGGTGCAATAGTATTTTGTAGTTTCATGTAATTATGTGCTGTTACAGGTATGCCTTCTTGAAACCCAAATAAAGTTTGCTTATTAAAAAACAAAAGGAAATGCTGCACAGCTGCAGCATGTAAATGAGGATGGCAGCAGTGCAATCAGAGCAGAGGGGGCCAATTCAGATGGCAATGCTCCAAGTAGGTTGCATGTAAGTGCACCTTTAGTGTTTTCAGCAGACCAGTTTTCAATTGTGTGCCCCCCAGGAACTCTCATGGCATGACACCCCTCTGTTTGTAAAAGGACCAGTACGGCTGCAAACAATTGCCTGCACCCACTTACACTTCTGTGTGGTGTGCTTTGGAGCTGATGATTTTTAGTGCAGTAAGTCAGTCCCCTTAGTTGGGGTTCTCATACCTCCTAACCTCCTGAAATGCAAATCAGGAAATGGGCTTAAAAAAATCAGGGCCAAATGGCCAAACCCAAAGACAAGTCTTACAAAACTGAATTATCAAGAAGCTTGGTTGACTGTGCTTAGTGGGAAACATATTTCTAAAGGAAAATTAGACTATAACATTAAGGCCTGGCAATATTTGATGCTACAAATCCACATTCTTTAGTGACAGAAATGCCAGTTTTAGAAAGGGACCAACGTTTTGAGATAAAATTGGGGATGGTCCTGAAAATCAGGAACAGTTGACAGGTCTGAGGGCTCCCCCTGCTGGCTCAGTCTTGTTATATAAAGCATTTACTGTAGGGATGCTTCGTGGTGCAAAGTCATAGTTTTTATTGGATGAGGATTCTGCCTTCCCTGCACACTGTTTGGTTGTAGGAATGCATACCCCAGTAAGAAACAGCTTACAAGTTGAATTGAGAGGGGGTGGCATTCTGGTCCCTGGAAATTAATTTTGGTTACTTCTACTGTTTGATATCTACTTGTAATGGTGATATAACATGGATGCTGTGCCCTGTCTGAATTAATAATAATGTGAAATACAAAACACGAAGTACTGCTGTATTTTGTGCTCTTGTTATGCAGTTCCTGAAGTACAATGTGGTGACTACAAAGGGTCTGGGTAACAAATATAGGCACGTCTACAAAGGGGAGGCGCAGCATAGGCACATGGGGAGGGGGACGTTGGGGAACTCAGTTCTGGTAGTAAAGCTAAAAGTCTGGCTCAGTTCCAGGAGCAAAACAGGTGAAGATTGCTTCTGTTTAAAATGTATCCCTGCCCCCCCATCACCAGGCATGAAGCTGGCTAAATAAAGCTAAAAATGCAGCATGCCATGAGGAAACATTCTGCATCTCCAGACCCCCGTCAGGTGTACTCCAGCCTAAACCAAAGGTGGTGACCCCCCAGTGAATGTTTTCTATTTCCAACACTGCCTGCACTAAGTTACACTTCAGATGTAAATTCAGTCTGCATGGTAACAGATCTAACAACTTGGAAGATTTGTGGAGACTGAGAAGTAAATGTTGTGCAACTAAGTGCTTGATAAATGATGCTGATTGAAATAGAGATGTGGTGTGCTTCCTCTTCTGCAGAATCGGTCACTGCAGGTATAGATTCCAATGGCAGCAAAGTTCACTGGGTATAAATGTCTCTGTTTATAGACAGTTGCACAGCAAACATGCTGCAGGGCCAACACAGAAAAATCTGCCGCGGTGCGGTTCACAGACTTAGTTTAGAATTAGGTAGATGTAACAAGACAAGACATTTACTTCTGTACATTGAAAATGGAACTGACAATATAACTGGCACACTGTAGATACTCAGATTCACCACCCTCATTTGATGGCATAAACAAATTGGCTTGTTTGTTCTGTTTCTGTTTGCCTGTGCTTTTTCATTGGTTAATTAATTAATTTATTTATTTTAAAGTTTCACCAGGAAAGGCATACTGACCAGTGAATACCATTTCCAGATGCGTCTGGGGGATGAGGGGATGGGGAAACAGTAAGGATACAAACAGCAAAAAGAAAATACAGTATGACAGATTTATTTATTCATTTATTTATTTACTTATTTATTCGATTCTCAGATTAATGGTAGTTTACTCACCTGGTAAAGGTCATTGTGTTACTGTATATCCATGGCACTTCCAAACCTTACCTTAGGGTTGTGTACACCTGATAGGCTGCCGATGCACATGTGACCTAAGATCAAGTTACGGTCTGTCCTCCAAGCCCCTTCCTGTTTCCTCTTATCTCCAGTTTCGATACTTCCATAGCTGTGAAAGGAATAGTTAGTTGATGTGCACAGACAGAATGACAGTACCCCAGATAATGACATGTCACAATAAGCTGATTTATTTTTATATTTGCTTACACTGAATTCCTTGTTCCTGGGTCATGATAGCGCCCGTTTTATACAAAACTTTTTTTTTGTAGTTCCACCGTCAGCTCCCCAGGGAGGGCCGAGGTGCCATGGATATACAGTAACACAATCACTTTTACCAGGTGAGTAAACTACCATTGTGTTGCCTGTATATCCATGGCACCTCCAAACCTTACCTTAGGGTGATTAATAAGCAGCACCCTCATAAGTAAGAAGGGGGGGAGCTGAGCGTAGGCTCAATAGGTCCATTAACAGTTAGTAATATCTTATGTCCAAAAGTGTTCTTAACCGGGATTGAAGTGTCCAGTCTGTAATGTTTTGTGAAGGTGTGGATAGTGGACCACATTGCTGCCGAGAAAATCTCTTGAGCTGTTGCTGAGTTACGCTGTGCCCATGATGTCAATATCACCTGGGTGGAATGTGCCTTTATTCCCATGGGTGGTACTTTCTGGCACGATGTGTACGAGTCTGTGATTGCTCTTTTGAGCCAGGTGGCTATTGTTCTGCATGCTGCAACAGATCCCTTTTTATGTTTGCTTGCACGCATGTGCAAGAAACATAGTGCCATCATTGGAGATTTCGGAAGTGTGTCACCTCCTCCTCCAATTCAGGCAGTGTGCTGGCAGGCGCGACCCCTGTAAGCCAATGCATTTTGGAGCTGTCTATGACACGCTCCAAAATGCAGTGGCATACAGTTGAAAGGGGGAGCTATGCTTGAGTGAGCAGCGATAAGAAGCTGCTCACGCAGCCCCCAGCCGCAGGCGTGCGTGCCCCCTGCACGCAGTGTATAGCCGACGGGGTGCCCAATCCCCGTCGGCTGAGCTGCATCTGTCTCCTCCCCCTCCCAGTAGTTGATGCCACACTGGGAGCCCACCCCAGCATGGCAATCAGTCATTTTGCCGACGGGGTGCCAAATGCCCGTGCGGCTGAAACGCCCCCCAAGTCCTTGTCCACGCTGGGAGCCCACCCAGCATGGCAAACGGTCCCACAATGTTTTTTATTTTTTTTTACGACGGGGTGCCCAACTCTCACGGCTGAACGGCCCCTAAAGTCCTTGTGCCACGCCAGAGCTCCACCCCAGCGTGGCAAACGGTCCACGATGTCTTTTTTTTTTTTTCCTGTAAGAAAAACAGTCCAGCCGTCGTCCTCCTGACCCCCTCCACATAACCCGCACCCACCCACTGCACATCCAGCCTCCCACACCCCCACCCCATACTTACCTCCGGACTCCAGCGCGGATCTTGGTGGACCTGGAACACGTCTGAACTCTTCAAAGCCGACCGCGAACTGAGGAAATGCTGGTAAGCTGTATAATGGGCTAGATATGGGGTTTAAACTTTATTGCATATCTGAGCCATTTTTGGGAATTTTTGGACCAAATTTTCAACATGGGGTTTTTGGACCCTTCTCATGAATGATGTCACTGTCATGGCGTTATTCGGGCCCGAAGTGACTGCTGGCATTGACAGTGACTGCGAAATCACCCTTCGGGCCTGAATACTGCCATGACAGTGACATCATTCATGAGAAGGGGGCCCAAACCCCATGTTGAAAATTTGGTGCCAAAATTCCAAAAAATGACTGTTTAACGAGCGTGCGTTGCACAGTTCCTATGCAGGCTCGTAAGTTCGTGAAATTTCAATATTTTCACTCCAGATTTTCAACATTGCCATTTCACCACACCTTCTTATGAGTAGTACAGCTGTCATTTTTCACATCTCACCCAAAATGCGTTTCCGCCCATGTAGCGCAGAATGGCGCAGTCAGTGTGCGAAATCAATGTACAGGACAAATTAAGAAAATCACAGTGACACTGTTCATGAGCAGAGGTCTTGAAATGGCAATGTTGAAAATTTGGTGAAAAAATTCCTAAAAATGACTGTTTTACGAGAGTGCGATGTGCAGTTCCTACGCATGCTCATAGGTTTGCGAATTTTCAATATTTCCACTCCAGATTTTCAACATTGCCATTTTTCCACACCTTCTTATGAGTAGTACAGCTGTCATTTTTCACATTTCACCCAAAACGTGTTTCCGCCCATGTAGCGCACAATGGCGCAGTTGTTGTGCGAACTCAGTGTATGGGACACATTAAGAAAATCACAGTGTCACTGTTCATGAGCAGAGATCTTAAAATGGCAATGTTGAAAATTTGGTAACAGAATTCCTAAAAATGACTGTTTTACGAGTGTGCGTTGCACAGTTCCCACTCACGTTCGTAGGTTTGCGAATTTTCAATATTTCCACTCCAGATTTCCAACATTGCCATTTTTCCACACCTCCTTATGAGCAGTACAGCTGTCAATTTTCACATCCTGCCCAAAACATGTTTCCGCCCATGTAGCGCACAATGGTGCTGTTGGTGTGCGAAAGCAATGTTTAGGACAGATTAAGAAAATCACACTTACACTGTTCATGAGCAGAGGTCTTAAAATGGCTATGTTGAAAATTTGGTGACAAAAGTCCATAAAATGACTGTGTTACGAGTGAGCATTGTGCAGTTTCCATGCATCCTCGTTAGTTCATGACTTTGTAATATTTTCAGTCTAGATTTTCACTAGTGGCATTTTTCAACACTTCCTTATGAACAGTACAGCTGGCATTTTTCACAACATGTCCGAAGTGTGTTTTCACACTTTCAGTGCAGAGATGTGTGGTCGCTGTGGGAAATCATTGTTCGGCACAGATAAAGAAAATCACAGTGACACTGTTCATGATCGGGCACCAAAATGCCTGAGTTAACAATCTATATAAAAATCCCAACCCTAATTACATAGCGGTGTGCGTTGCACAGTTTCTATTCATTCCGGACTTCACCATTTTTTAAATATTTTTCTACACATTTGCAAACATAGCCATTTCTACACCTCCCTCATGAAAGAGTACAGCTGTCATTTTTCACATCCTGTTCGAATATTTTTGCACCTGTGGTGCTAAATGCCGTAGTCACTGTGCATAAGCAGCTTTTGGCTACCAAACTGATATTCCCCTGTTCATGAGGTGGGTCACAAAACAAACATGTTGAAAATTTGGAGTTCATATAACGAATGCCTGAGGTATTAGGCTTTCAACTAAATCGCCCAACCCTATGAGAATGACAGGAATCAGGGGTGTGACTTGGGATTCTTGCCTGTGATGCTCATACCATTCCACACCCTGCAGTCACAGAGAGCATCGGGTATGCCTTAGACTCTTCGCCCCAAACTTCACCCCATTCTCTATATCACACCCATCTCACGTATTTCCTAATGAAATGGATGCGCATAAGGGCCAAAGACCCCAAGGAACACGTGACACTTGTCAGTCTCTGCAGAGTGGGGCGTGGTGAAATGGCGTGGCCGTTATGCCTGACGACCCAAACGCACACCCCAATGCCTGTCACTTTCTGCAGGGTGGTGGGGGGGTTGGCTTCAGTTCAATACTTCACTGCCATTCCTATTACGCAGCTCTGTAACTTCTACACTACCACTGCCAATGCCAGCAAGCAAACATTCGGCATTGACAAATACTTGTTATGTCCTGTAGTGATGACAAATAGTCTCAGTACGTCTGAGTGGCATAGTTTGGTCTATGTACATGTGGACCGTTCTCTGGATGTCCAGCATATGTAGGATCCTTTCTGAATCATTGTTGGGATTGTCATAGAATTTGGGTAGTTATATCAGTTGGCTTGTATAGAATTGTGAGCTAATCTTGGGGATGAATGAGGGGACAGTTCGTAGACTGACCCCTTGCTATGTGAACGTTGTGAATGGTTTCTTGTGGGATAATGCTGTTAGCTCTCTGACCCTATGTGCTGAACAGATTGCTTCTAGGAATACTGCCTTTATTCCCAGCCAGTATAGCTCAATGTCTGTTATTGGCTTGAATGGGGGTTCAGTGAGCGCGTTCAGGACCGGTGTGAGGTCCCATGGTGGCACGCTTGCTTGTATTCTGGGGCGGATGCTCACCGCCACTCGGAGAAAGTGCACGGTGTCTGGATGTGACCCTGGGTAGACCCCTTCTATCCTCCCTACTGCTGCGCCTATAGCGGATAGCCATACTCACAGGGTGGATGGGGCGAGACCCTTGTCAAGTCCTTGTTGTAGATAGAGTAGGATCTCAGAGATTGTCAGGGATTCAGGGATAATGTTTTTGGAATGTCACCATGTGGAGAAACTGTTTCATTGTCTCGAATAAGTCATAGTGATTGGGTTTCTTCTTGACTGAAGCATGGTCTTTATGACTGATGTGTGATATTCTGCGCTCAACAGTCTCTCCCTTTCAGGAGCCGGGCCATGAGAGCGAGGTTCTTGGGGTTGGGGTGTGTCACTAGCCCCTGCAATAGTATGTTGTGGTGGGCTGGTAGGGTCAGTCTGTCCATTGCCATTGCCACAGCCACAGTGGTAGCAAACCATGCCCGTCATGGCCAGTAAGGCACGATTAGGATTAGGATTCTCCGTGATTGATGGATTTTTGCCAGTACCTGGTTGCGTAGTGGCAGGGGCGGGAAGATTATGAGTAATCATGGTGCCATGGGATCAACATGGCATCCACTCCCATGGATTGCGGTTCCTTGAATCTGCAATATAACTTTTCCATCTGCTTGTTTTTGTTTGTCGCCATCAGATCTATGGCTATCCTGCCCCATTTCTTCTGAACTTGAGCCATTATGTCTGGGTGGAGTTGCCATTCCCCAGGGTGTAATTGCTCCCGGCTCAGCCAAACTGAAATGGTGTTTAGTTTCCCTGCTAGATGTATGGCTGACAGTTGTGACAGGTGTTGTTGGGCCCAGATCAATATTGCATTCGATTCCCGAATCAATCCTATGCTCCTGTTCCTCCCATTTGGTGATGTATGCTACCGCTGCCCTGTTGTCCGATTGTATCAGGACGGATAACTGTTCTATCTGTGGTTGAAATGATATCGGGGCATTCATTGCGAAGTGCTCGTAATTCCAGCACATTGATTGGTGAAGCCATCTTGCCTGGGCCATTCTGTGTCCCAGTGTTGCCCCCCAGCCCCATAGACTGGCGTCAGTGTCCATGGTGACATCATGTATTATTTCTAGTGGGTTTCCCCTGTTCAAGTGGTGTGTGTTTGTCCACCACTGCAGAGATGACCTGGTCTTGTAGGTCAATTTTACTTTGTGGTGCATGCTTTCCCCAGTAGGTGACCTGTACTGGAGTAGCAGTATCTGTAGTGCGCGCATATGGAACCTTGACCAGGGTATCAGATCGATGTGTGAGGACATGCATGCCAGCAATTGGGATATTTGTGCTATTGTCAGCTCGGTTGTGGTTATGAGTCATTTTGTCAGCTGGATAATGTTTGTGATGCGTGCCTCTGTGGGCCTTACTAGTCCCACCTTGCTGTCGATTAGTGCCCCCAACTGTTCGATGCTTTGAGACAGAGTGAGACAGCTCTTTGTCAGATTGATCACCCACCCGTGATCTCTCAGGGCTTGCAGTGTTTATTTGGTTGCTGCCTCTGATTCCCGATATGACCTGGTTCTGATAAGCCAGTCATGTAGGTAGGGGATGATGTGAATGCCCTCCTCTCTGAGTTTTGCTGCTAGAACGATGGACACCTTGGTGAAGACCCATGGTGTTGATGCTAGGCCGAACAGTAGTGTCCTGTACTGGAACTGCTGTTCCATTATCTGGAATCTGAGGTATTTTCTGTGTGTGAGCCAAATGGGTATGTGGAGATATGCATCCTTTAAATCTATGGAGGTTAGGAAGTTTCCTGGTCTTACAGATTGGAGTGTGGATCTTCTAGTCTCCATTTTGAATTTTCTGGGAGTTATGAACTGGTTTATGAACTTTAAGTCCAGGACTGGACAGTATTCTCCTGTCTTTTTTATGACTAAGAAGAAGATTGAGAAAATTCCTCTGCCCCATTCCTGTTGAGGGACCCTCTGGATGGCATTTGCCCTTAGGAGTGTGTCTAGGATATTCTGAACCTGTCTTGGGGGGCATCTTTTGTTTGATAAGGGTGAAATTATTATTCTTTCTCTGTCTGGTAACTCCCTGAACTCAATGACGAAACCCCGTGTTACCTCCTCGTTCGCCCATCTGTCCATCGTGGTTGAGGCCCAAGTTGCACTGAACAGTTGTAATCATCCCCCTAGTGGGGGGTCAGGGCCTGTCATTGGGATTGATTGGATTTGTAGGCCTGCCGGGTAGTCATTGGGGGAATCTTTTGAAGGGTCTTCCCTTTTGTGAGGGGAATTTTCCCCTTGGAGGGGTTAGCTCTGCCTCTGTATGAGCTTTTTCCCCAGGGTTGGTAGGTAGATCTTCTATGAAAATTGGTCACTTTTCTGTCCCGAAAGGAGTTATTGCTGGCCCTGCGATCCGATCACAAGCGAAATGTGTGATACCAGGCTCTGTGGGATGGCAGATACCCCAAATCTCTGTCACTGTCTGACTCCTTGCCCTGACCTCATCACCTCAGGAATTCATGTAGACCATCCCCAAAGACTGTGTCTCCTTTGAAAGGTAATTTTAGCAGACGTATCTTAGACTCCGTGTCTACTTCCCATAGCTTCAGCCAGAGGGATCTCCTTGCCTTGTTTGTCACCATTGCCAACCTAGCTCCCATCTTAAGCGACTCCATGGTCAGATCCCCTAAGTATTTTGCTGCTTGCGTGGTCTGCTCCAGCAGCTCTGCTTCCTGTGAGTTTGGAGTTAGCTTTTTGGTTATCTCCTTTAGCCACCTGATTTGGGCTCTAGCAGCGTAGGTTGCTGAGGTCGATGTTCTTATGGACTGTCCTGACATTTCATATATCTTTTTGAGGAATTTCTCGATTTTTTTTTTTTTTTTTGTCCCTGGGGTTCTTTTATGCTGCTGTTCCCTCTGCTGGTAGGACAGTTCTTTTGTTAAGTTCTGCTATTTTTGGTGTGGTGCACCAGATTTTTGTGCTGTCCTCCTGTACTGGATATAACCTATCCATAGATTGTTTTTCAGGGATCCTGGCTGAGTCAATGGTCTCCTACTCTTTTGTTTTTATGTCTGCTAACACTGGGCATATCAGGAAGAAGTTTGCTATTTTGGGGAGCTGCTGGAGCATTGGGTCCAGCGTGGTTTCGGGGGGGGGCACCTCGAACCCCAATGTTGCCCTGATCCATTGGATTAAATCATTGATGTTCTTTGGTGAGAATAGTCTGGTGACAATGGATGACACCTCTGGGAAGATAGGGTCCTCCGTATCTGACTCACGCGGTGACTCATTGTGGCTGTCCTGCGGAGATGCAGGCTCTGTATAGTCATTACTACTGTTGTCGTTATTGTTGTTATTGTGTTCCCCTGCATCGACACGGTCACTTAGCGATGTCTAGTTCACTGTGGTGTCCTGTGCCTGCAGGTGTGTAATTTCTGTAGCCACCCCATTATTCCGAGTCTGAGTTATGTTTGATGGGTGAGGCATAGGTGCAGGTTTATTCCTGCCTGCCAATTGGTTGAGTACCTGCAGCATGAAGATTTGTTGGCTTTCTAGCATAGCTGCCTTAGCCTTTTGTAGGGCAATCGTAGCCAGATCCACATACCAATCTCTTCTGGAGTGGCTCGGGCCAGCCATAGTAAAGTCCTGAGTCTCTCCTTGTTGCTCAGGACTATCCAATTCGTACGCTGTGCAGAATGCTCCCTTTTAGTGTGGCAGTAGTGGGACCTCGCAAGCACTGCACTCCCTAGATGGTGACATCTGAAAAGATAGCAAAGGGTCTGTTTTAAGATCAGTGCATAGCGGAGCTTGCCCATTCATATCGTTGTACAGTGCCAAATATCCTCCCCCTCTCATTGTGTATTATCTTGGTCAAAGGAACTGCTTTGGGTATCCCCCTCTCTCCTCCCTATGTCCCCTGAGGCAGATTTAGGTTTTGGAGTTATTGCTTGCTGAGTCGCCAGGTGTTGTGCACTTGTGTGAGGTAATGGGGTCCTCCGCGTGTGTGTCTATGGTAGGGGAAGCCTTCTCACTTTACCAAGATGGTGGGGCACTAATGCGCATGTGCGGGCATTGGGAAGCATTCCCGTGCATGCTCTGTGGTCCTAAGAGGCAGTCTGCCTACCAAGATGGTGACTACGTACTGTGCATGTGTGGCCAGCCTACTGAGCATGCGCAGGTGTTTGAAGTGCATCCGCGTATGCTCTGGAGGTGAGGGGAGCTCCAGGGATGAAGAAGGAGGCGGAGCAGCCGGTGGACACCATTGAAAGTCGTTCCTAGCCTGAGATGCCTAAGGCCCAAGCCAGTAGGGAACAGAACAGTACGCACCAGGTCATGCAGGGGAATTAATTACTTTTTCGCCTGGCCCGTTACCCCTGTTTCACTAGTCTTGTGGGAGGGGTTCTTTGGAGAGAGAGAGAGAGAGAGAGAGAGAGAGATTGAGAGGGCGGTACTGTGCGATTGTCCTGAGCAGTGTGCAACATCCGTCCACTACGTAAGAGGATGGGTGTGCCAAAATAGGAGGATGCAACAATTTTGGATATGCCCCAGACACCGTGCAATCGCTGAGCAGGGATTGTACATGTGTAATGTTGCTGGAAGCCCTCGCTCGGAAAGAAGGCCTCCGTTGCAAGCACAGCACCATTCCTTTTTTTTTTTTTTGAGAGCCTCTCGTACAGCTGTTGTAGTTCATTTACTGCCAGCTTCCCTTTACTCTGACTGATGTTGTCATTTAGAACCAACGTTAATTGGTGCAATAACAAGCTACATGCTGATTCAAACTGCTAGATGCTGATTCAAACTGCTGTACATTCTGTAATATGAGCATATTCTGATTCCACCTTGAGGAAACCTAATTTAAGTTCCTACCTTGTGGAATAATGATGCTTTGTACTGTCTGTGCCAATAATAGATTTAAAAGAGTTAATTACCTTATCCTGTATTGTAGTTACACTGGAGCCTGGAGGAAGTGTTGCAGCCTAAACAGATGCACATTGAAGACTGGAGATAAGAGGAAATAGGAAGGGGCATGGAGGACAGACCATAACTTGATCTTAGGTCACATGTGCATCGGCAGCCTATCAGGCATACATAACCCTAAGGTAAGGTTTGGAGATGCCATGGATATACGGGCAACACAATACCCTGTATCTTTGAGCTATAGGCTCATTTAGAGAGGTTCCACATTGCCATCATACAACACAAATACAGAAAAACAATACAGACAGTGGTTATAAAATTACATTGGATACAGAAATGATGTTCAACTCTTTTGTAACTAAAATCCAAAATTCAATCACATTAAGCAGTAAGGACATTGCGAGGGGTGAACAAAGTGGAAAGGTAGTTTACTATGGAGAGAGAAACTGGTAGCAACAGAGGCTGAGTGCTGAGTAGGTGAGGAAGGTATAAAGGAGAATAGGTGGAGAAAATGGGAGCATCCATAGGGTCTTGTCATTGGTTTGCTGGAAGGGGAAAATTCCATGGGGTTTTGAAGTGGGAGGATATGGTGAGGGGAAGGGGATGCAGATTAGGTAGGGGGAGGTGACAAATGGATGAGGAATGGAATGGAGGATGCAGGCAGAGTAGGACAGTACAGGAGAGGGGAAAATAACAAGGCAGTTGGATGGGGAGATTGTAAGTGCTGTAATGAACAGAAAGAAGACAGGAGTTGGCTTGTGCAAGTTAGACGTTACAATCACACCCATTAAGTCTTGCTATGTGTGTACAAAGTTTAGTTTTGAAGAGGCCAAGTTTAGATTCTGCCAGCAGGTCGTCGTGTAGCGAGTTGAGCCAAGCAGGTGCCCGGTGCTCAAAAGACCACTGACCCTGCTAGGTGCACCAGAAAGGGACTTTTAGTGGCTGGTTATTAATCCCTCTGGTAAATCTAGCCTTCTTGGTGGGGCAGAGGAGACTCTGAACGACAAGTGATGTTAGACCTAGGGTTGACTTTCTAGCCAGCAGGCAGACCTGATATTGAGTTCTATCATGTAGATTTAACCATCCAGACTGGGAATAGAGATTTCAGGTGTGTTTAAGGCATGGCACATCTAGGACAAGCCAACAGGCTTTGTTTAGGGCCAGCTTTATTCTTTTTAGAGCTATGTCAGTTGCTGCACTATAGACTATGAGACCATAGTCAATCATGGATAAGACCAAGCTGCACACAGTGAGTTTTAATGCCTCATTGGTTAGGCAATGTTTATGTCTAAATAGTTGGCCAGTTCTGACATTTTCAGCCTTGGCTACAAGGTCAATGTGCTGTGAAAATGTGAGGGAACAGTCTAGAGTGACCCCAATATATTTAAAACTTTGGACCATTTCTAGTGAGGCATTTTGGTTGTTTACTATTTTTAATAGATGGGATCTCTGCTGGTTGTGAGGAGAGGTGAAAAGCATTGTCTTAGTCTTCTTGTACTTAAGCAAGAGCTTTGAATCAAGAAACCAGACCTCAACTACAAAGAAATTAACTTGCATTCACTTTTTCAGTGCTTCTGAGTCTGTGTGACTGGTGTAGAGTGTCACAAACCCACTCCTGGGAGTCAGGCACACTGAGCTCACAGCGCCCACCCTTAAGTGCAATCCTTGATTGTGGGGAAGAGGAATACCCTCCTCATGCTTTTAGAATGCTCGCCGAGGTCACAACTGCACCTCTACCACAAGGATCCAGGGTGTTCCTCTAGCTCTGGATAAGGGCACAATACCAGTTTTGAGTCTTGTTGCCAAATATGAACCCTTCCTTGGCTATTACACAAAGGAGGAAGACCCAGGCATTGCACTCTCTTTGGGGTAGTAGAGTAAAAACCTGATTTGTCCTTCTCCCTACAGAACATGCAACAGCTTGGTTCAAAATCCCTGCAGACCTGTCTCTGAGACTCTGGTATCCTCTCTATCCTTACAGATTCCTTACAGACCCTTTTTCAATTTGGTTGCTATTGGTGAGACCTCTTTTTGGCAATAACAGTTTTCACAGATTATTAATAAACCTTCTATAGTCACACACATACATACAGAAATCTCACACAGGCAGAATTTCTTTAGAAAAACAAATACTTAAATACAGTTACAACTAAAAAGAGAATGCTCTAATTTGGGTTACAGTATGCAGAAACACAATGGGAAAATTATATACAGAAAAACACACTAAAACCATTAGTTGAAAGTCTACCTTATATTTGCAGTAAATTGAAGTCCAGAAATAGTGGATGAAAGGAAGCAGTATACCACAGTGGTTTAAGGTTCTGAACTGTGAATATGGAGACCTGGGTTTGAATCCCACAGCCCCTACTTGCATACTGTGTGAACTTGAGCAAGTCACTTAACTTCCCTGTGCTCCCAGGTTGCACCTGTAGACAAACTTTCAGCTTAGTTTGTTACTCCTGGTAAAAAACAACTGGAATTGGAATTGAAATGTGTTTAATTTCCTTTAATACTTGGCAGCCACACTGGGTCTCAGCAATTTGGCTTCTGGTGTGTGTCAAGCAGTGTCCAGATGAAAATGTGTCAAAATGCCCTGATTTGGGGCTATGTATACCTCTGGTTCCCCTTGAATGAGTGAGTGAAAATCACACAAAATCTTTAGGCCAGTAGATGGCACTCTTGCTCTTCCCCAAAATCTTATTTTGCTGATAACCTTGGATAGGTCAGATTCTCATAGTCATCCCAGGTTTTACAATCATACCTCCTGAAAGTGGAATTTCACACATGTATGCTAGAAGGTTGTGTTCTTTCCTATTATCTCATAAAATGAAGTATACTATTAACAGTTTCCTGGGATCAAAGCACTCTGTTTTTTCTTGAAGTGAAAGGACTATCTCATGAAATTTTATTGCTTCTGTTTCCCTTGTGTAGTTAACTTAGAGGAAGACTCTTTGATCAGCTAACCACAAATTTTTGACAATAACTTGACATTTTCCTGGCAAGCAAGGCTGGCCTGCAGGTTAAAAAAAGGTCAAACCTTTTTTAAAAAATCCAGTCTATGTCCCTTTGAATTAACACTGGTATTTCTGTGGCATGTGCATATACATAGAATTACATAAAAAAAATTATATATACAACAGAATTATATCTACAAGTAAGGGCTAGCAGCAAGGCAGCTTGCCACCTAGAGTACTGCATTGTCAGCATACAGTAGGGCCTTATCCTGGCATGCTAGAGGGAGGCAGTTTAAGAACAGGTTAATGAGCAAGGGGCCCAAGATTGAACCTTGGGGGACCCCTGTGTTGACATTCAGACTTTCAGGAAGGGTATCAATGATTTTTACTTGTTGTGTTCTCCTGTACAGGTAGCTCTGGAACCACCCCCACTGATTCAGGTGATAATCTAGTGCAGGTTAGTTGGTTCAGCAGCAGTTCATGATTGACCGTGTCTAAGGCCTTAGTGAGGTCTATGTAAGTTTCCCCCACCATAAGCCCCCAATCGAGAGCAGCATGAATGTAGTCTGTGAACTCCACCAGTGCTGTTGTAGTACTATGTTGTTTCCTGAAACCATGCTGTTCTGGGCATTGCAACTGGTATTTGTCTAGCTAGTCGACAAGCTGATCATATACAATATGCTCCAGTGCTTTTGAAAGTGGGGGGATATGGAGATCAGACAGTAGTTGTTGTGACTAGCCCTGTTGCCACTTTTAAAAACAGGGGTGACCACTGCTGCTTTCCATAGCTGTGGGAATTTACCAGTTATAAGTGAGAGATTCATAATTCTGGCAAGGGGTGACAGTAACTCATTAAGTGTGACAGCAATCAGCTTGAAGTCAAATGTGTCACCACTGATTCTAGTTTTTCCTAAAACTTATGAAGGGTAATTTTTTGGCTTTGGCTGGAAAGATAATTTTTAAGTAGAAAGGTGGGGCAGTGCCAGTATGGGTAGTCTGCCTGTCATTTAGATTTGTGCCACTTGGGGGTCTAGGAAATCAGGGGAAGTACACCACTTAAGTCAGTAAATGCCTTATTAACCCATTATACCCATCAGCACCATCCATTGCTTAACCTGACCCAAAATGGTGGCATCAGATAGAATGAGTTAAAAGTGTTTGCTATGATTCTGGGGTCCTGGGTTGTGGTTTCTTCAAGATTTAGCATGGCTGGAGGTGTCTTGCTTGGTTTCCCTGTTAGGGTACTGATATTTTCCCAGAACTTGCAGCTGTTCCCCCAGGAGTTAGCCAGCTCATTTTTGAAGAAACAGATTTTCACTTGACAAATAGCCCAGGTACATCTATATATTTTTGTAACAGCCCCTTTTTCACACACCTGAGCTGCCCTGGAGCCCTTGAGGTATGCAGCATACACCCCCAAGGGGCCGGGCCTGAGCTCTGGCCATGTAGCCAATGGTGACATGGTGCCTTCACCTGGGGCAGTGGCAAAGACTCCTGTGGACAAAGAACAGGTTACCATGCCTCAGGAACAATGTTGTCTCAAAGGCTAGCACCTCAAACACAGTTATACCAATGGCCCCACCCCACAATAATAATGATGATAAATCACAAACATGTAGATTCAATAGCAAACCATAACCCCTCTATTTAAAACACTTCAAGACAGGGAAGGCATGGGTGACCTCCCTGTGCCTTCAGATACTCAGCACACAACCCAGTATGAGATCCCCCCCCGGTGTACCCCGAATAGTCCCTGATGGTGGGTACCTCACTGCTTTCAGTTGCAGGCCTGCAGTCTTTTGATGGGGCCCATGTAATACCTGCACAACAAGTTCTGGGAGCTTAAGTCTGCCATGAGGTGGGGCTCCTCCCTGACCCTCTTAGCTTATGCACTCAATCTCCAGAGCTGCAGCTTGGGGTACTCACAGTTGTCCAGAAGGATGACAAAGCTCTATGATCAAGGAACTGCAGGGGAGGTTTGTGAGGTGCTGTTCTTCACTGTCTGGCCTTTCCAACTTCACCAGTGGGCCTTTATATACAGTGTTCACACAGGCAGGCTCATTCATCCTTCTCTCTTCTTCTCCGTGAAAGCAGGGTGTCTCAGTCCCACTCAGGCAGAACTTGACTATAGCATCCCAGCTTCCAGGGCTCTTCTCTGGCTGAAACCACTTGTCCCTGCACAGAGCAGCCCATGGAACCCAAGGCTCACACTCACTGTCCCTTCCAGTCCAGCCAGTCAGCCCCAGTGCCCTTAGTGGACCCTTCTGCTCCTTTGACACTGCAGAAGCTACAACCTCCCTCCTGCACGTGACTTAGAGGGAAGGGGGTAGCTAGAGAGCCCAGTGTCAAGCAGACAGCCTTAGTAGCTGCACTTTTCAACTTGTTCCAGTTCTTCCAACACTGCCCAGCTCTTGGCTACCCTCCTCTCAGCTCTCTCCTCTTTGTTCTTCTCCTTATTTTCATGCTCCTTTTCCTTTTAAACACCTGGCTGAGCCTCCTCACATTGAATGCAACCCCCCCATGTGACTTTCAAGCTGCCTCTGGGTAATCTTCCAGCAGCCCAAGGTCAGTACCTTTACATGGGGGCTGCCATCTTGTTTGCAGCCACTTCCCCTGAATTTCTGCCCCCTATTCTTCTTTTGTAGCCCCCTGTCAGGGTCACTATAGGCAGTGATCATGACTGGAACTCTTCCGGCTGCTGTTCACACCTTCCTTGGCTACTCTGTTTATCTGGGGGCCGGGAATTGTGGATCTCCTTGTCGGCCATTCAGCTGAGAGGTAATAGGGCATGGCTGCTTTAAATTGCCAGCCCTTGGCGGTACTCGAGCATGTGCATTGTGTGTGGGACCACCATCTTTAACAAAAAATATTTATTTACACTTCAGGCAGTCATCGAGCCCACTCAGGACCGTTACCGGACCACTAAACCCTGCACTAGGCAGCATAAACCATCACTCTGGCACTTGGCCAAGACCCAATTTTGCAGAGACACTCGGAAGAATGGCAGCATGCCGCAATGCAGGGTCGCAAGGCATGGCTTCCACCAGAGTCACTGAGACTAAACAGCACCAGAGGGAAGTACCATGGAGCCCGGAGCTCCACTAAAGGTAAGCCGATTTTGGGGGGCTTACACACTCCTCTGGCTGAAAGGTTGGTGTCCTGACAAGCCATTATAATGAGGACCCACATGGTAGCATGCACTTTTCTACCTAGACACCTGGTTTCTAACTAGCACCAACAAGAATTGCATTTACATACATGTCCAAGCGTCACTGCACCTAAACTTCCCCACTCCATCCCAAGGGCAACACAATGTGGGATAGAGGACAGGGACCACTGACTTGTGGATGACATGGGTGGGTAGGTTTGTGGACTCACCCAGGCTGTCATAAGTGAGCTTTATAGTTGTCTGTGGAGGTCTCCCTGACCTTCTAGGCAGATCGGTGTCTGGGATGGAAACCTCATCCCTGGTTGTGGCCCCCCTCTTTGAACAGGGTCTACAGTCCCATCCGGGGCCTGAGCCTGTACCGCTATACTACCTTGGGGTTGATCAGGAACTGGGGTGGGGTCTTGCCCTGGAGTGGCAACTACCTCACTGACTGGTGGGGGCTCAATTCCTCTCCACTACCCAAAACACTACCCAGATTGGGCCCTGGAATAGGGACAGCAGAACAGGTGTCCAGAGTGAATGGCAGGGCATCAGGGTTCAGTGACAGCATGGGATCTGGAGGGTTGGTACTTGTGGAGGAACTCGAGTTTTGGTAGTTCCACTCCCACTGGGGTGAGGTAGGATCTGAATCTGCCTCCCCTGGATGGCAGGCATAGTCCTCCTCCTCACTCCCATCACTGGAACTGCTATACAGCCCCTCCTGTGGTGGCGCTGGGTCTGCACCGTGACCCCCAGTGTTGTGGTCAAGAGGGAAGAAAGAGGCAGGCCCTCTCTGCCCTTTCTGATTATTATGCCCACATATTACAGGCCATCTTGCAGCCAGCGGGTTGGGAGCCGGGGCAGGGTTTCCCACGATCTCCCCTATGGAGAGTAAGTGGTTCCTGTGCACCATTTCTCAAGGCCATGGCCATGTTCCTGCTTTATCCAATACACACATAAGCTAGGCAGCTTTTCCACTATGAGGTAACTGTCTGGGGCCCAATGATCCTGAATCTTGTGTTTCCCTAGGAGCCCCAGGTTATGCAACAGAACCCTGTCCCCCACCCCCAGCTCTTGACTGCGAACTCTGGTGCATACTTCCTTTTGTTACCCTGATTACTATGAGCTGCTGCTTCGGAGGTGAGCTTGTATGCTGCCCAAAGCTGCTCCCTCAGTTGGCCCATATACTCGAGGTATGACCTATGGGAGGTCCCATCAGGGGGCACCCCGAAGCAAAGATCCACTAGCAGCCGGGCTTTGAGTCCAAACATGAGGTATAAGGGGAAGCGCTGGTTAGCATAATGTGTTGTACAGTTATAAGCGTGCACCAGATAACTGACCCTTTGACTCCAGTTCGCTTTGACAGCAGGATCAAGGGTGTCCAACATGTTCAGCAAGGTCCTGTTGAAACATTCAGGCTGGGGATCCCCTGTGGGTGGTAAGGGGTGGTGTGAGATTTCTGTATGCCATAGGATGACAGAAACTCCCTCACCAATCGGCTCTCAAAATCTTGGGCCTGGTCAGAGTGGATTCTCTTTGGGAGGCTGTAATGCTGGACATACTACTGCAAGACTTTAACCATGGTGCTTGCCTTCTGATCCTTGGTGGGGAAAGCTTGTGCATACTGGGTGTAGTGATCTGTGATGACCAGGATGTTAGTGGTGCTTTTTCTGTCAGTTCCAGGAACAGAAAATCCATGCACACCAACTCCAGGGGCCCACTGGTACTGATGTTGACCAAAGGGGTGGTCAGTCTAGGCAAAGTCTTCCTCTGGATGCACTGCAGAGAGCACTTGCAGTGGCTCTCCACATCAGCTTTCATCCTGGGCCAATAAAACCTGGTCCTACACATATCCAGGGTGCAGTCATAACCCAGGTGCCCCAAATCATCATGTAGGGACTTGAGGACAGCCCCATGGTACACTCTGGGCAATACCAACTGAAACTTAGAATGTCCTGGATGGTCCTTGTCCTGCATGGTACGCAGCAGTAGTCCATCCCACAGGACCAGCCTGTCCCACTCTCTTAGCATGTGGTGGGCATCAGGGTGACTGCTCTGCACCTATCTGTGGGATTGCCCCTTCTTGATGGCCTGAAGAAGGTCTCATATGCCAGGGTCGAATGTCTGCTCCTACTGTAGGTCAGCCTTACTAGGCTGGGGCAAAGACGAGAGATCCAGGCCTGCGAAATTTAGATAGGCAGGCGGGATATCTTTAGTGGGCTCCCAGTACTTCTATGCCCCAGTGATGTGTGTAACTGAATCAGGAGCAGATCTTACCTGCGAATAGAGCACTTGGACCAGGGCAGGCCCGACCTGGACTGGGAGTCGGGAGGGTCACCGTGTGGGTGTCAGGACAAGGAGTCCGCATCCACATAGGCTCGTCCACTCCAATACTTCAGACTGAAATAGTAGATGGGGAGGGCCAAAAGCCATTGGTGCCCCGTGGAGTCCAGCTTTGCTGTGGTAGTGATGTACGTCAGAGGTCTGCTGTCGGTGTGAAAGGTGAAGGGGACCCCATACAGATACTCATGGAACTTCTCCGTCACTGCCCACTTCAGTGCCAGGAATTCCAGTTTATGAACTGAGTAATTCCTTTCAGAGCAGGTCAGGCCATGGCTAGCAAAAGTCACAGGGCAGAACCCCTCAGGATACTCCTGATACAGAATGGCACCCAACCCATTTAAACTGGTATCAGTGTGAAGAACATAGGTTTTTGAGGGAGGTTAGTGAAGGCAAGAACAGGGGCCTTTCTCTGCCTCCGGATTATCTCCCTGAAGGCAGTCTCACACTCTGGAGTCCATCAGTCCCTGAAAGGTTCCCCAATGCACAAGTACCCCTTAGGGGGGTTTGCCCCCTTCTTTTTATTTGTTGGAGGATAGTCTTGCATCAGGTTATTCAGAGGATGTACCACCAATGAGTAATCATTCACATACTGACAATAGTAGCTGAAAAACCCTAAGAAGGACTGCAAGGCTCACAAGTGGGTGGGCCTGGAGCACGAGTGGAGAGCTTCCACTTTAGCTAGGTCAGTCTGCACCACTTCAGCTGAGATGATGTGTCCAACATACTTAACAGCAGGCTGGCAAAATTGACACTTGTCAATGGAGACCTTTAGGCCAAACTCCTCCAGCTGATCCAGGACCTTCATTAACTGGGCCTCGTGTTCTTTCATGGTGCACCCAAAGATAATGAGGTCATTCAGGTAGACTATAACCTCGAGCAGATTCATAGCTCTCATGGCCCTCTCCATCAACTGCTAGAAGGCAGCCAGGGCCCCGGATATACCCTGGGGCATACACTTAGAACCCCCAATGTGCAAATAAAAGCAGTCATCTCTTTATCCTCCTCGCCCATGGGTATTTGATAGTACGCACTCTGGATGTCCAACACTGAGCACTACTTGCTCCCTGACAGGATGTCCAGCGTATCCTCCACTCGGGGCACCATGTACTGATCTGTTATAGTCCTCTCATTTAGCGAGTGGTAGTCAATGCACATCCTCACCACCCCACTCTTCTTCCGGGCCACGACAATTGGGGAAGCATACAGGCTCCGAGACTCGGTGATAATGCTGGCATTGAGTAACTCCAGCAGGTGTTTCCAGACATCTTCCAAGTTGCTGGGGGCTAACCTCCACAACCTTTCTCTGAACAGGCAGTCATCCTTTAGCTGAATCCGGTGCTCCTCCCCTCTGACGCAACCCATGTCCCACTTGTGTAATGAGAAAACCTGCCAGTGCTTGGCCAACTTCTGGCTTAAATTCTCCCTATAACTGTCAGATATAGGAACGCACCTGAAGTCAAACAGGGATGGGTCTATTTCATCCCCTGGGGCTTCCTCAGGGACAGTGGGCATGGCTCCATCACACCAATAAATTGTGGCCAACACACAACCCTTTTTGATGGCTACAGGCCTTTTGGTCTCATTCTGAACCCTCACTGTAACTCGCCTGGCTCTGGAGCTGTCCAGAGGGGGTAGCACTCCTCTCTGGACCAGTAGGCCTTCTGGCAGGCTACCTGGAGGTGGGGCGTTGAGTATGAAAGCGGTCCCCTGGGGGGACTGGTCAAACCCAGCAATGCCCACCACATGGCATTCTACACCAAGTGGTAGTGTTAACTCTCTACCATCCGCCCGGTGGACTACCCTGACCCAGTCTCCCTTGGCATCACCAGGGTCACTTTTCACCTCCAGTCCCACCCTTTTTACAGCATCTTTTACCGAGGGGCTTGCCAGCTCATCTATCTCACCCCTGTCGGTGCACATCTGTGCCAGCCACCAGAACATATTGGCATTGGTCCCAATTAGCACAGGGGTGTCCAACATGCTTTTCAGCTCAGGGTGTACTACAGCTAGGGTCTCTATCATGGGAGGTATCTCCTCCCCCTTTGTCAGGAAAGATATGCTGACCATGCAGTACCCATCGTAAAGGTAATCCATGCTACCTGTTCCCCACAGGGACAACCCTGACAGGGTTAGGAGAGGCAAGTGTTTCAAGTGTCGGTCATAAAAAGGTCGGTGTATAATGATGACCTGTAACCCACTATCCAGAAAGGCGAAACAGGACACTCCTTCCACCATAAGTTCAGTGTCTGCTCAGGGACTGATCAGGCCAAGTGGCATACCATGGTTGGGGGGAACTTGGGGGTCTGTCCAAAGGGTGGAGCAATGCCATTTCAGGGGAGCAGGTCACTCCATTACTGGTCCCCGTTGGAGTTTCACTTATCCCTCCATTTCTCAGCTACCAGCTGAGGATTCTCTTTCCTGATGCAGCCCCTCCATGTATGGCCATCCTGCCCGCACTTGAAGCAGAATCATCCATCTCGGGTTCCCAGGGGCTGGCAGGGCCTGGGCCTAGGGGCAGCATATTTCAGGGGCTGTCACCGGGTGTCAGGTGTAACCTCACTTGAAAAAGGGTGGGACTCTAGCACCAACTGCAAGGCCCTCACACTGTCTCTCACTTCTTGAAACTCCTGCAGCACAGTGCTCAACTCAGGAAAACCCGCCTGTCCCAGCGGGGTCAGATCTTGGGGTTGTAAGGCTGCACTGGTAGCTGTGAGCGCCGGCAGCTGGGCCCCCACCTCCTCTTGGGCTTCTTCTTCCTTTACCTCGTCCAACAACTGTTTGAATGATGGGGGATCATCCTTCCGGTCCTGCAACCTGAGGGAGATCAAAGTCAATCAGGAGTGCACAGCGCCCCTCAGGATCTGGTCTAGCCACATCTGCACCCCCGCTGATGGAGGGTCTTTCCAAGCCTCTGCGATCTTACACACCACAGTCTCTACCCAGGTAATGTACTGGGACAGTTTCTCACCCATACGTTGCATGGTGCCCCACAGCTGGAACAGCATGACCTCCCTTTTTCAACCACCCCAAAAGTGCTTCTCAGGATGTCCAGGTAGTTGCACAGAGTGCAGTTGGGCTGGCTGGCCCGTAAGGACTGGATCACGTCAAATGCCATGCACTGGAGGCTTTCCATAATCCGCTTGCACTTTTCCTCCTCAAAACACCCCCAGACCCGCATCATCTGAGCCGCTTGGCTGATCCAGGAGTGGAAGTCATCCTCCCCCATGGGTGTGAGGATGGCCCCGGAGAAAGTGTGAAGCCGCTTATACTGCTCATGGGCCACCATCACCATATGGGGAGTCTATCCTACCGGAGGCATCATCGGGAACATCCTACCCTCCAGGAGCAGTACCAGGAGATTCTACAGAGACATCCCTTCCTCCGTAAGCCAGGACCCCAATTGGGTTTCAAAACTCTCCGTTTCTTAACTCGGGGGGGGTTGGAGGGGGCTGACTACCCAGAGGGCAAGTCAGCAGCCATCCCCATTTTCACAACGACCCAACTCTCTTGAGACTTATTCGAGGTCACCCGGTGGGAGTCTATGTGATAACGGCAAATGTCTAAAGGCGATCGCCATTATCACTCAGTCAGAGTGCCGAACACACTTTCAGCACTCTGACAACCTGGCACTTACCAGCACAATGGTGCCAGGACATATTTTTACTATTTCCCCCACACACCCCTCACGGGGGCTTGCGCCCATGCCCCCCTAGCAAGATTCTCAGCTCCAGGGGGTGCACGTCGGGGTGAAAGTAATAAAAAAAGTTCGGGCCGGGCGCAATAAAAATTGCACCAGCGCCTGGACCCGAACCCAGTACCTCAGCCACCCCAGCCATTGCCCAATTCTCGATGTCATGCCACAGCTTGACTGATGACTGCAGTGCCACCCCCTATAGCCTCTCCACCTCCCAGCCCTCGCTCGCTGTGCTCGCTCCCACCTCCACCACGTGCATACATATAGCGACATCCTGTCGCCTAGTTCGCCCACCCCCTCATCCGGTCGCCCTACCCGTCGGTCGCCATGAGTGGATTGTGCGAGGAAGGTGTCGCTGTAATGGATGGTGCCCTTCCTCATGCACTCACTTCACGGGTTAGCCCCTAGGGGATACCTCCATGGGGCCCAAGTCCTTTCCTGCTTCCACTATAAGATCTCTACACCCTTTAACCCGGTCCATGGTCACCCTCTGAATCTTTAACTCCCCACAGTCAGGCAGGGCCCCCTCTAAGATCTCTAGAATATCATCCCTCTTTCGTCCCATGGCCACGATGTGTACTAGAAGCATTCTCTAGGGGCTAAAACCCTCAAAAGTGCACCATTCCTCTACATTCTGGAAGGCCATTTGCCAGTCTCCACCCAGGAAGATAACTCAACCAAACCCCCCAAAATGAAAATAAAAAAGAAAGTAGGGAAGAAACAATCCACCGGGGGTATGAAATATTCAACTGTAAGGTTTTGGGGGCAGCTCTAGGGCAACAGAAATATCAGTGGTGCCTCCACCTGAACAGCCCTTTTCATTCACCTGGGCTGTCCTGGACCTCTCGGGGTATGCAGCATACACTCCCGAGGGCTCAAGCCTGAGCTCTGGCCGGGTGGCCAATGGTGACATGGTACAGTGGCAAGGACTCCTGTGGAAAAATAACAGGTTACCACTCCCCCAGGAACAATGGTGTCTCCCCGCAGAGGCTGACCCCTCAAACACGCTCATACCAATGACCACACCCCACAATAACAATGATGACATATCACAAACACATAGATTCAATGGCAAACCATGACCCCTTTATTTAAAACATACTAACATACTAAAATGCCAGCAGAATAGGCCTAACAGTCTTTCGTGTCTGCTCGTTTGGTCAGCCCCCAACCTGGGAGCTGACCTTGCTGCCACCCTGTCCCTCTCTAGTTTCTCCCTTCCCAGTCCCGGATATTCTCGCTGCACTGGTTTTTGCTTCCAGAACCCTTCCCCTGTACCTGTTCCATGCCCTCTTGAACCCCTCCACCAGCCTCTTGGGCAGCGCATTCCATGGGTCCACCACCCTCTCAATGAAGTAGCACCTCCTCCTTTCTCCCCTGAATCTCCTCCCCTCCGGCTTCCACCCATGCCCTCTAGTCCCCCGCCCTTCCTTCGGAGCACCCTGACTGCTCTCGCCTGTTACCCCCTTCCTTGTGCCTGAAGACCTCTATCATGTCCCGCGGTTCCTTCTCTCTTCCAATGTGTACATATTTAGCTCTTCGAGCCTCTCCCCATAGGTCCTATCCCCCAAGCCCCAAATCATTTTGGTTGCCCTCCTCTGGACCCTCTCCAGCAGTTCAATGTCCCTCTTTAAATGCAGCCTCCAAAATTGCACGCAGTACTCAAGGTGCGGCCTCACCAAGCAGTTATACAGTGTGAGTATCACTTCCTTACTTCTGGAGGTGATCCCCCTAGCGATGCATCCAAGCATCCTGTTGGCCTTTGCCGCTGCCCTCCTACAAGTCTCCAAGCTGTTCATCTTGACATCCACCACCACCCCCAGGTCCCTCTCAGCCATCGAGATTTGTAGCATCCCCCCCGGGTGTACACTTGTCCCGGGTTTCTGGCTCCCAGGTGCAGTACCTTGCATATCCCTGCATTGAACCTCCAGCTTCCACTTTCTAGAACACCTTCCAGAGCCTCCAGGTCCCCCTGTAGGGCCACCCTCCACTCCTCCCCATCCACCACCACCCCCAGTTTTGAGTCATCCACAAAGAGACTCATCTCACTCCTGATACCCTTCCTTATGTTAGAGACGTAGGCATTGAACAGGAGGGGCCCAAGAACTGATCTCTGAGGGACTCCACTAATGACCCTCCTTGGGGATGAGACTATCCCACCAACCACCACCCTCTGGGTCCGGTCCTGGAGCCAATAGCCTATCCATCTGATCATCTGGTTCCCCACCTCCATTTCTCCCAGCTTATCCAACAGGCCCCCATGAGGAACAGAGTCAAACGCCTTGCTGAAGTCAAGAAACAGGATGTCCACTGGTCTATCCAGGTCCAAGGCACTCGTCACCCAGTCATAGAACTCCACAAGGTTTGTCTGACACGATTTCCCAGGGATGAATCCATGATGTCTATTGTCCAGGCACCGCAACTTTTCTAGGTCCCCCCCCAGTCTCTCCTTGACAATGTCCTCCATCACCTTGCCCACCACCGATGTCATGGCTGACAGACCTGTAGTTCCCTGCCATCTCCCTTGATCCCCCCCTTAAGGATAGGCACTATATGCGCCACCTTCCAGTCCTGGGGCACCCACCTTGTCCTCAGAGAGATGCTGAAGAGCTCCACCATGGGTTTTGCCAGGACATCCGCCAGTTCCTTCAGCACTCTGGGATGTAATTTATCCAGCCCTGGTGCTTTCTCCATCTTAAGGAACCTGAGGGCTTCGCTCACTCTCTCTGCCGTGATTTCCACCTACACTACCTCATCCCCCTGCTTTGCTTTCCCCCCACCTGCCAGTGATGCCCCCTCCCCGACCCGCCCGATCAGTAAGGGTCCCCTCCTCCTCTGTTTACCATCTCCTCCCATGTATGATGCAGCCTCCCCCATTTCATTGGTGAAAACTGAGGCAAAGCACTCATTTAGTACCTCAGCCTGCTCCCCCCAGGTCTTGTACCCATCCCTCCCTGTTTTAATCCTGCAAATCTGCCCTTCACCTTCATTTTCCCCAATGTATCTAAAGAACCCCTTGTTCCCTCTCTCTTAATTTCCTGGCCAGATTCTCGCTTCCTTTTGCCTTAGCCACCCTCACCACCCTAGTGGCCCTTCTGGCCATCAGCTTGTACTCCCCTTGGTCTCTTTGACTCCTTGAGCACTTGAATTGCCTATAGGCCACCTTCTTTCCCCTCACCACCTCCTGAACCCCCCCGGTCCACCAGCAGAGTTTTTGGGCCCTACCACATTTTCGTTTTACTATTGTGCAGGTGCTAGTAGCATCCTGCACCCTCCTCCTGATGATTTCCGGCCTACTGTCAGCATTCATGTCTGGCCCAATTCCATTCCAAGTGCTCCTTAAGGATCCTTCCCATTTCCTTGAAATCTGCCCCCCTGAAGTCAGTTACCTCCATCTTTGTGCAGACTTCTACCCCATCTAGATTCAGGCAGAACGAGACCATGGCATGGTCGCTCCCCCGCCAATGGGTCCCTTACCTCCAGGCCCCCAATCTGGTCACTGTCTGCCAGGACCACATCCAGTATCCGCTCTTCCCTGGTTGGTTCCCCCACCTGCTGAGTTAGGAATGCGTTCTGAAAGATATCCAACAACCTCTGTTCCCTTGCCGCCAAGGATGTCATAGTCTCCCAGTCTGTTCCTGGCATGTTTAAGTCCCCCAATACCACCATCCTTCCCCTTCCCAATCTGCAGTGTCTCCCAACATCTGCCACCAGACTCTCCTCCATCTCCTCCGCCAGTGCAGGGGGTCTATACACCACTGCTATTTTACTCTCTTGCCCCCTTGTTATCAAGGTGACCCAAATCACCTCCACAGTTCCCTCCACCTCCTCCGCTCCTCCTATGGCAATGCAGTTTTTGACTATTATTGCTCCCCTCCTCTCCTTCCCTCCCCCCTGTCCTTCCTGAACATTGTGTAACCCTCCTGGTTCAGGTCCCATTCGTGCCCAGCGATGGCCCACGTCTCAGTGATCACTGCCACATCCACCTCTCCCTCAGTTAGCATCACCTGGAGCTTAGGCATTTTATTGCCCAAGCTCCTGGCATTTAGCAGGACTACCTTCCACCCTTTCCCTATACTTCCATTTCCCCTGCTCGTCTTCCCGTGGGGATTCTGTCTTCCCCTGGTCCACACCTTACCAGTCGGCCTTTTCCTGCATTCCTCCAGCTCCCAGGGGATGGAGACAGAGTCCCTCCTTTATCAGACCCCCTCGACAGCCTTTTCTCCCATCCCTCCCCCTTCACAAGTTTAAATCCCACCTTTCACCAATGAACCTCTCTATTTTCTACTTAAGTTTCCCTTCCCTCTGAATTGAGATGGAGCCTATCTCTAGCATACAGCCCCTTATCCTCCCAGGTCTTCCCCAATACCCATCAACCCATACCTCTGGCCCCACACCACTCCCTGAGCCACTGGTTTATCACCCTAATCTTCCTCTTGTGTTCCCCCCCCAGCCCGTGGTACCAGCAGGATTTCTGAGAAGGAAATTGTGCATCCTATATCATAACAGACCCTGGCAAGCTCCCTGAACCTTGCCTGTATCTCTAGCTCACTATTTCTCTCAATGTCATTGGTACCCAGGTGGACCAGCATGTCCGGGGAACCTCCACAATCCTTTGCCAGCTGATATACCTCATGCTTGGCCCTGTGCACTGTTAGTCCAGGGAAGCATTTTGTTCTAACCGGGCAGGCTTCTCCCTCCCTATCCCATTTGATCCCCTGATCATAGGATCACCCAATAGGAGCACTCTGACTGCCCCTTTTCCTCCATTTCCCCCTTTCCATGTCCCTCATCCTTTCTACCAGCCCCTTCCCTCAGTCAGCTCCTTGCTCCTCCCCCTATCTGGGTGCAACCTGCCATCCCCTCCTTGTATACCCTGGCCAGCCTCCTCCAATTCTATGCCTCTCATCCTCCTGAGTATCCTTCTGTGCTCACTGCCCACGTTACTACTGCATATCTGCTCCTTCCCCCCATTTGCTAAACTAGCCTGGCTCCTCCTCCCTTCCTTCCCATCTCTGTTCAGCCCCTCCTTGCCAGTCATGCTCCCCTGGCCTAAACCCTCAGCTCCCTTTACTGTATCCTCCTTGTACTTCTGGTCCTTCTCCTTGCCCTTTCCCCTTTCCCCTTTCCTCCAAACTGATCCTTCTCCTTGCACTTTCCTCCCTCTACCCCCCTCCTCCTCCTCCTGCTCTGATCCCCTGCTCCACCCGTTTTACTGCATTCCAAGTTCCCCCCATTCCTCCTGCTATCTGGCCCCTGCCTCCTGCCAACTACTCCCTTTCCATCTCTAACCGCCCCCTATCATGGCTACATCACCCCCCTCA
Organism: Neoceratodus forsteri; assembly: GCA_016271365.2. NCBI lineage: Eukaryota > Metazoa > Chordata > Ceratodontiformes > Ceratodontidae > Neoceratodus > Neoceratodus forsteri. Next base: position 1,785,283,335 of record CM057449.1, read on the forward strand.
TCCTCAAGCAGAAGAAGATAATTGATGTGGTTACTAAGCTTAAGGTCCAGTCCACCTCCCCCCATTGCTTCCTTCTGTCCAGCCCCAGACATCTGCCTACTTCCCTGAGAATGTCCTCCCTTTGGCCCCCATCTGCGAGGGTCCCCAGTTACCTGCCTGCTTCGTTGGTAGTATCCTCCTTTTAGACCCCATCTGCCAGGGTCCCTGTGCAACCCCAGAGTACTCTCCTGCACCCTTTCCCTATGCCCCGCCCCTAGTTCTTGGTGCAACCCATGGGAAAGCCCTGCCTATTCCCCAACCATACCTCCTCTTCCCCAGCTGTCTCCTAATCCCCTCAACCTCCTCCCTAAACTGTGCCAGCTGGTAGCACACTGGGCAACCACCAAACTTCCAAGCCCAGTCCAGTATCATGGCTGCCCCATACCCTGTGCACCCCACCACCCTCCCAAAGATGCTGGCCCTAATGACATGTGGTCCCATCCCCCTCCAAGTAGGTTTCCCTGGGTGAGCCACCAGGTTCCCCACTAGTCCAAGATACACCCCTACCCACTAATCAGGTCACCCACTAATCCTAGATACAGTCCCACAGTAAACAGGTACCCCTGTTCCTAGGTGCAGTACAACACAGTAAACTTATAAGGGAAGTGAAAAACTCCCTAAGCTCCTCTCTCCCAGCCTTTAAACCAAACCCCCAGTGGCTAGAACTACATGAGCTACACCTGAAGCCTTTTCCTACAATTGCAGGGCAGGTGTTCCCCTATAAATGAGCTGAGCTCTGGGGAGAGAAGGGCAGGGGGGCGGGATTAGGGCCTACACCTGTCTCTCTCTCTCGAGTGTATCAGCCCTGTGTCTGCCCCTTCAAGCACTGCAACCAAAGAAACTGCCCCAATTAAATCCCACAAAATAGGTTTTAAATCAGAAGAAATAGGCCTCCACAAATGCAGCCTGCTACACAGTGAAACGTCAAACAAAGGAGCCCACTTATAGCCACCAAAAACAGTTTTCAAACTTTCCACAGCCCCAAAAACAATACCCTGCTAGCCCCTTAGAAGTAGTAAGAAAGAAAAGAAATAACCTACCAAGTAAAATCCACAAGAAACCATGTAAAAACAACAAGAAGGGGCTACTGTACTGGAACAGATCTGCTCCTTCCAGTTACTTCTGAGAAGCCAAAGCAACTGACACCACAAACCTGTTTCATCTTTGCCTCCAGTTAATTAGCTGAGTGAGACCTGGCCAGACCATTAGCACCCTTCCCCCACTATACACTAAACTTTGCAGTTAGTGAAGCCAGCAAAAAGGAATCAAAATTCCACTCAAAGCCCCCCAAAATAAGTTTGTTACCAAAGGAAACAGGTCTCCAATTCAAACAGCTTCACTAACAACACATCAAAATAGGCTTGAAATTAACAGATATAGGTCTCCAATTCAAAGAAACTGCCCCAATTAAATCCCACCAAATAGGTTTTAAATCAGAAGAAATAGGCCTCCACAAACTCAGCCTGCTACACAGTAAAACATCAAACAAATGAGCCTACTTATAGCCACCAAAAACAGTTTTCAAACTTCCAGCAGCCCCAAAAATGATACCCTGCTAGCCCCTTAGAAGTAGTAAGAAAGAAAAGAAATTACCTACCAAGTAAAATCCACAAGAAACCATGTGAAAACAGCAAGAAGGAGCTACTGTACTGGAACAGATCTGCCCCCTTCCCCTACCAGTTACTTCTGAAAGCCAATGCCAAAACACTCCAAGACGGGAAGGTAAGGGTGACCCCGTGCCTTTAGATACTCAACACACAACCCCGTATGAGATTTTCCCTCCACCTTTGGGTGCACCCAGAATAGTCTCTGACTGTGGGTACCTCACCACTCTCAGTTGCATGCCTCGGTCTTTTGGTGAGGCTCATATGAACCTGCACAACACGTTCTGGAAGCTTAAGTCTGTTGTAGGGGTTGGGCTTCTCCCTGACCCTCTTAGCTTATGCAATAAATCCCCAGAGCTGCAGCTCAGGGTACTCACAGTTGTCCAGTAGGGTGATGAAGCTGTATGATCGAGGAACCGCAGGAAAGGTTTGTGAGTTGCTGTTCTTCGCCTGCCTGGCCTTTCTAGCTTCACCCATGGGCCTTTATATACAGTGTTCACACAGACAGGCCCGTTCGTCCTTCTCTCTTCTTCTCCATGGAAGCAGCGATTTCAACCTGGGTAACTAGGGTGTTTCGACCCCCCTCAGCCAGAACTTGACTATAGCAGCCCATCTTCTAGGGCTGTCCTCTGGCTGAAACCACTTGTCCCTGTGTGAAGCAGCCCCTGGGGCCCAAGGCTCACACTCACTGTCCCTTCCAGTCCAGCCAGTCAGCCCCAGTGCCCTTAGTGGACCCTTCTGCTCTTTTGACACTGCAGAAGCTGCAACCTCCCTCCTGCACTTGACTTAGAGGGAAGGGGGTAGCCAGAGAGCCCTCAGTCAAGCAGGCAGCCTTAGTAGCTGCATTTTTCAACTTGTTCCAGTTCTTCCAACACTGGCCAGCTTTCAGCTACCCTCCTCTCAGCTCTCTCCCCTTTGTTCTGCTCCTTATTTTCATGCTTCTTTTCCTTTTAATCCCCTGACTCAGCCTCCTTCACTTTGGACACAACCTCCCATGTGACTTCCAAGCTGCCTCTGGGTAATCTCCCAGCAGCCGAGGTTATACACATTCACATGGGGGTGCCATCTTGTTTGTAGTCACTCCGAATTTCTGCTCCTATTCTTTGTAGCCCCTGCCAGGGTCACTATGGGCAGTGAATGTGACTGGAGCTCTTCTAGCTGCTGTTCATACCTTCCTCTGCCCCTCTGCTTATCTGGGGGTGGGGAAACGTGGATCTCCTTTTTGGCCATCCAGCCAAGAGATAATGGGGCATGGCTCCTCTCAATTGCTGGCCCTTGGTGGTACTCGAGCATGAGCAATGCACACGGGGCCACCATCTTTAACAAAAAATATTTATTTACACTTTGGGCAGTCCTCAAGCCCAATCAGGACCGTTACCGGACCCGGGACCACCAAACCCCACACCAGGCAGCGCAAATCATTACTCCAGCACTCGGCCCAGCCCCAATTTGGCCAAGACCCCTGGGAGAATGGCCGCATGCCACAATGGGGGGGTCACAAGGCACGACTCCCACCAGAGCCATAAGGACTAAATAGCACCAGGGGAAAGGACCATGGAGCTTGGAACTCCACTAAAGGTAAGCTGATTTGGGGGGGGGCTTACATTTTGATAAGGGATACGATCAGTAATACAGGATAATAAAATTAATAGCAGCCATTACAATAGTCCTAAAGTGCTAGGAAGATTATTTTACACAATCAATTGCACAAATAACACAGGATGAGTGCTATCATGTGTAATAGAATGGTGAGGGTAAAAAAAGAGTTGGGGTACAAATTAAACACATCTGCAGAAAGGTGAGGGAGGTGAGGTCATGAGGGGAGGCAGCATGACAAATGGGCAGAGGGAGGGCAGTTCCATATTTTTGGGAAGTCATGGGAAAAAGAAGCCTGGCCTGCTGAGGTGGACCTGGGTGGGATGGTTAGGGTGATGGAAGTGAAGGTTTCTAAGGACATAAGAGGAAGGCTGCTTGATTTAAATAGAAAAAGAGAGATAAGTGGGGGGAGAGAGTGAAACCAGAATTTAGCTAGAAAGTTGGTGCAGTGGACATGGCACCTGTCATCTAGGGAGCAGATAGAGACTGGTATAGTTGGCAGTGATGGGTGCAGGGAGAGCAGCCAAGAGCAAATTGGCAAAAGGAATGGAAGAGTGTGTCCAGCTTGGTTAAGGAAGATTTGGGAGTGCCACTGTAGACTACATACCCATAGTCAAAAATAGGGAGGATCATCTTCTGGACAAGCGCGTAATGGACCGGCAACAGGATACACCCATGATTTCTGTATAGGGCACACAGTTTAAGGTGCAGCTTTTTGTGGATGGCATCTGTGTGTCCAGAGAAGTTGAATTCTGGTCAAGCCAGACCCTGAGATACCTAAAGGAGGTAGTATTCTCAGCAGGGTCCCATCTAGGTGTGGAAAGAGGGGAGGTAAGGGAGACTTTCTGCCTAGTGCCCAAGGTCATGGAGACTGTTGTCTTGGCATTTAAAACAACTGATTTGTGTGAAACCACAGCTGAACCTTATCAAAGTCATGCTGGAGTCTGGATGCTACATAAGCGGAGGAGGGTCCAGATGTATATAGGATGGTATTGTCCACATACATGTGGACAGAGGTGGCAGAACAGGTAGTGAAAAGGTCATTTAGGAAGATGGAGATTAGCAGCAGGCCTAACATAGAACCTTGAGGTACTCCAGTGTTGATGGGAAGGAGAGGAGATACCTTATCACTAATCTGGATGGATTATGTTTTACCCACTAGGTATGAATAGAACCAGCTGGTGGCTGCATTTGAAAGACCCACAGCAGAGAGTTTGGCAAGCAGGAGGAGGTGGCAGACAATGTTGAAGGCCTTGGCAAGGTTGACAAAGATAGCAGAGGTGATGAGTCCCTGGCCCATGTCAAAGTATAGAGTCAGTGAGCCTAAGAAGGAGGAGGAGGTGGAGTGGAACTTCCAGAAACCTAGAATGGCAAGGGGTGATAAAGGAGGAGGAGGAGTTGAGGTAGGAAGAGAGCTGAGATAACACCAAATGCTTCTGTAGCTTGGCAAGAATGGTGAGCAAGGAGACAGGATGGTAGTTTCCGTGGAGGAGGAATCATCACCTTTGCAAGGGGGATAACAGTAGCATGTTTCCAAACAGATGGGAAGGATGCAAGAGAGAAGGAGCGATTTATGAGAGAGGTGAGGTGGTTGGAGATGACAGGATAGGACAGGTATAGGATTTTAAAGTTAAGTCTAGAGGGGCACTTACCCTGACAAGGGTTAAGGGTAAGAATAATTTGAGGGCATCAGCAGGGGATATAGGACAGAAGGAGAAGGAGGATGATGAGGCTCAGCCAACTCCCTTCCTCTACAACTCAGACGTACAAAACCGCATGCTGCATTCAAACATTCCCTGATTACCCACTTCATCTGCCTTGATGCCTATACATGTTAACCTTCTCCATTCCTACTTCCATTACCTGTGGACCTTACTTCCCCTCCAGCACTTAATTAACCTTGATCACGCCTTGGCCAACGCTTGCTACTGGTCCTTCTCCTGACTGAAACTACCTGTTATGTTACTTGCTACTCTTTTTTTGGTTGCTTGCTCCCGACTACTGCACTTATTTCCTTATTCATGTTTTGTTTTATGGATTGGTACTAGCTTAGTGTCATACTTACTACTGTACCTGCACCTGCACCTGCACCATTGTACCTGAAACTCCTTTGTACTTCAGTTTAAAGTCATCCTTGTAGCTAATGATCTGATCTTTGTACTGGTTTTGTTCTCTCTCCCTGGTCATGCCTGAAAATAGGCAGGTCTTGCCTAGTGTACCTACCTGGTTACCAAAAGCAAATAAATAAATAAATTTGAGAAGGCTTAAGAGTGGAAAGTAGTGACAAGGAAGAAGGGAGAGTAGAGAGGAGGAAGGAGGCACAGGAGGTGAAGAAAGTGTTAAACTCTCTGGTCACGGAGAGGGGGATTGGCTAGGGAGACATCAGCCACTTTGATAACTGGTATCGGGGGCTGGGAAGGGGGGAAGGACAGGGCTTGCACCACCTTCCAGAATTTAGATGGGTGTTTTATGTTTGATTGAAAAGTAGCTGAAAAGTATTCAGCCTTGGCCAGTCTTCCAGAGCATAGTCAATAGAGGATGCAAGGGAAATGGGAGACCAATCAGAGTTTGATAGGTCATTAAATAAGGGTGCCAGATCCAAGGATCTGTACATGCAAATCAGTAAGAATTTAGGTGAGGCTTTAGGACAGTGGATTTTGCAAACGGTATAGATCATGCGATGGTCACTTAGTGCATCTGGTAGGATATCGACTGTGATAATGCAATGTGGGTGAGAGGTTACAGCCATGTCAATTATGGAGTGATTTTGTGTTTAGTCAGATGGGTTAGCTAATTAACTGGGTCAGATTTAAGGAGGCTACCTCATTCCGAGTTTTAGAGTGGATGGGGGAGAGCCATTTCACATTAAAATACCTCAGGATAGGAAGTTCACCTGTAGAGGTGTAGGACTGGAGGGTAGTCAGTAGGTCCATGACAGAAGATGATGACAGACTTGGGCAGCAGTATGTGCCAGCTATGAAGATGGGCAGTGAGAAAGGGTGTGAGATCTTTACCAGAAGTAACTCATAGGCCTGTGGGAGGGAAGTTGTGAGTACAGGGGTGAGTTGTATTGAGGAGGCCATATACATGGCAATGCCACCACCTTGGCAGGTACAGTCCTGGCGGATGAGGGAGCAGCCAGGAATCGAGACACTTGCATCAGTAATGTTAGATTTTAGCTATATTTCAGTTATGATCAGTATGTCAGGGCTAAGGTCTAAGGCTAGGGGTTGAAGCAAAGTAATTTTGAGGAGGAGACTCCTGATATTTAGATGGGCTATTTTCAATCCACGAGGTAACTGGGGGAGAGCGAGGGGTAGGGTTATGGTAAGGTCCAATGTCACCTGCTACCAGTAGCATCAAGGTGATTAGTTTGGTGGTGACTTTAATACACTTCTGATGTGAGAAACTGGGGGAGTGGTAGGTGAGTGGGGGAGAGGTGGGTGAGCCTGAATGTGAGCAGACTGGCATGGAATCAAGGGGCAGGATAGACAGTCCTGGATGCCATGAGTTGTGGGTCCAGGTAGGAGGAGCCAGGGAGAGGTAGTGGAGGAAGTGGGTGATGTGGTAAGCTCCAGAAGGGGAGTAGAGAGGATGGTACACAGGGAGGAATGAGGGGAGGAAGCTATGTTGAAGAGGAGGGGAGAATGCAAAGGGTTCCATGGAACATGGCTTGGGCGGACAAGGCAGGATCAGGAACAGCAAATCTAACAATTGTAAATGAGCAAACACAAACATAAAGTGGCTCCAGTAAGTGATAAATACATTGATAATGGAATAATGCAAGGCAGAAGTATCAAAATATAGAATAATATGCCCATGGTCACATTGTTTTTTATTATTATACAAGCACCTCATATATACATATATATTATAGTGACGCAGTAGCACCACTATAGTTTATGGTTGAGTAAGCAGCTTAATATTAACCCCCAAATTTTTCACTTTAATAACTGCAACAGTTCAACGGATTTGCACAGAATTTGGTATGAGTGGTCCCACAGGGTACATCTCTTGGCGTGCCAACTTTTGTTTTGATCAGATGTGTGAGCCTGCCCGGTGGCGGTGATGGGTTGAGGTGCTGGACGCCACATCTCAGACCACGCCAGCGACCCATGTTCAGGAATGAGGGTGGGTCACCAAGGGTCAGCATTGGAGAAGGATTGAGTGTCCCAGGAACTGCGCTCCTTCTTCGGGGAGGGGGGCACCAGATGTCGGTAAACGTCTGGCTCCTAGCAGAAGCTGGAGGGGCAGAATACTGACACTGACAATGTGAACAGGGATGGGGCAGATGCCTGAAAGAGCACGCATGGGAGCGTGCGCATTGCCATCACTGGCATCATTGCATGTCCCACCCCAAGGGGAAAGATCTGGTGAAAAATGTGGTTGTACAGCTTGATGGCCATCCTAGGATGTGCATGGCTCTGAGGTGGTCGCACCCAGAGAAGACTGGATCCGGATATGGCAGTGAGTATGGGGTCTCGCCACCACCCCGCCATGGGGGTATGACTGGAGGTGAGGGTCTTCATGGGAACTGGGTGTGTACTAGGACAGTGGCGGGATGTGTGCCGATGGAGGGAGAAAACAAATGTGTAGATTTTGTGCAGCACATAGTGAAAAAAAGTGTAAAAGTAGCTTTCTACCTTTTTTGCTGATTTTCCCTCATCACACTGGGGCTACATAATTTGGAATTTGGCCTGAAATTTTCAGGGTAGAAGAGATTGTCCCAAAGAACAAGCCAGTGTTGGTGTGGTGAAAATATTAATCCCTTCCAAAGTTATTCAATGTTGAAATTTCGGATTCTGAGCATGCTCAGTTCAGTCTTTGGATAGCTGCACAGCTTTGAACAAGGATTTGGGCTCACAAATAGGGATTTGGACAGCTCATGAACAGGGATTCATTAAATCCCTGTTAGTATGACAAGAAATCCCTGGCTCGCCATCTTGTTTTCAATTTCAGTTAAATAAAAGATTGTAACTTGCCCCATGGATGCCTTATGTAAAGATTGAAGTATGGGTTTTGTTCAGGGTGATGCCCTCTAAAACCCATGGCTTTGATTCCACTAGTTTAGTCAAAAGCAGCCATTTTAAATTTGAAAATCCCTGTTTGTGACTTGCTTCTATCCTTGTTTGTGAGGTGTCAAAATCCCTGTTTGTGAGGGACAACCAGATGGCCCTACCTCATGAACACAGATTTCTCATGAACAAGGATTTTGACAGCTCATGAACAGAGATTCGGCTCGTGAACAGGGATTTTGACACCTCACGAACAGGGATTATAAAGAGGAATCCCTGTTCATGAGCTCTCAAAATCCCTGTTTGTGAGAAATCCTCATTTATGAGGTGTCAAAATCCCTGTTCGTGAGGAGACCACCAGATGGCCCTACCTCGTGAACAGGAATTTCTCACGAACAGAAATTTTGACAGCTCACTAACAGGGATTCAGCTGGCAAACAGGGATTTAGACACCTCATGAACAGGGATTATAAAGAGGAATCCTTGTTCGTAAACTGTCAAAATCCCTGTTCATGAAAATCCTTGTTGGAGGTCAAATCCTACTGTTGAGGGGCGCACCAGATGGCACCTACCTTGCGAACAGGGATTTACCGAACAAGATTTTGACAGCTCATGAACAGGGATTTGGCTGACAAACAGGGATTTTGACACCTCATGAACAGGGATTATAAAAACTAATCCTTGTTAGTCAGCTGCTAAAATCCCTGTTCATGAGAAATCCCTGTTCGTGAGCTGTCAAAATCTCTGTTCGTGAGGGGACAACCAGATAGTCCTACCTTGCAAACAGGGATTTCTCACGAGCAGGTATTTTTTTTTTTTTAGTTTTTGTTGACCAGGTAAGTGCACTAGACATATCCTGCCTATTTTCAGGCACAACCCGGAGGAGGATACAGATACAGATGAATGTCAACTGACCTTGAACCAGATTAAGCTGTTGGTGGTATTTTTAGTGAATGAGGAAATTTGGCCAGGACACGGAAATTCCCTTACTCTTTCGATAAGTGCCATGGGATCTTTAACATCCACCTGAACTACCACAAATCCAGGCAGATGGGACCTCGAACGCGTCTCATCAGAAGAGCGGCACCTCAAGTGCAGCACCCTCTCATGCTGCTACAGTGTCAGTACTGGGATATTAACCCAAGTGCCAGATGTGGGAACTGAACCCACAGCCCTCTGATCTCGGCCTCAGAGGCAAGTGTGCTACCTACTGAGCCACTGACACTGATAATTGACAGCACATGAAAAGGGTCGGCTCGTGAACAGGGATTTTCACAGCTCATGAACAGGGATTTTTAAAGGTTGCTGTTTCTTTGCCAGTTCACTGCAAAGAAACAGTTAGGACTTTAGCTTGAACTTTGCAGGGTACAAAGGGTTGTCCCACAGATGTGACTTATGCTGGTTTGGTGTAAAAATTTGCATCAGATGCATACTTATGGCATTCTGAAGTAGAGAAATTTCCCATAGGATAACATTGTGGTGAATGCGGTACCTTTGGTGCCTATATCTCAAACTGTTCAAGATGCAGACTTTTTGCTAAACACAACTTAGAACACCATTACTAGTCCATGATTACAACTGTAGTGGAAGTTTTCAAAAGTTGCAACTGTTACTGAGATATTGTGCCATTTGCAGCACAAGGCTTACTTGGAATGTGTCTAGGTCTGCACTGTGTCTCTACAACTAAAGGTAGGTGGGGCCCTGTGTTCCTACATATGAATATCATTATGCAGTAATGGGACTGCATGGCCATCCATTATGCAATACTCTTTAGGCCCTGCACTCCCACAGGAGATGACAGTTCATTACAATGTCTGTGTACTTATGCCATGGGAGCACTGGGCCCTTATAAGTAGATGGGAGTGCAGGGCCTGGAGAGTCCTGTGCTCCCACATATGGATACCATTATGCAGTAATGGAACTGCATGGCTATCCATTATGCAATACCGGGAGTGTTGGGCCCAGAGGGCCCTGCGCTCCCACAGGGAGATGACAGTTCATGACAATGTCTGTACACTGATACCATGGCAGCGCAGGGCCCTCCAAAACCATATGAGGGTAAGATTACACTTTCTCAAAAAGTAAGTAAATTCATTGCAAAAAAATGTGTTAATGCATCAGTTAGGGTTGAAGTGACAAAAGTAGGGAAATTAGGTGTTAGGATTGACACCCTAACACCTCCCTACCCTACCACCCCCACCCTTCACACACCAACAGGTGACGGGGTGTACCTTGGGGTCATCGGGCCTAACTCTCATCCCATTCTCTTATACCACACCATGTCAGATTTCTTACACATGGAATGGGGTGAGGAGTTAGAGCTGATGATCCCAAGGCACACCCATCACCTGTTGGTCTGTGGAGGTGGGGGTGGGGTGTTACAGTGGGGGTGTTAGGTTGTCAAGCCTAGCACCTCATTTCATTCCTACTTTTGTTGCTTCCCCTAACTGATGCATTAAAAAGTTTTTGCAGTATTTTATATATATATATATATATATATATATATATATATATATATATATATATATATATATTCATTAAAAATTGCTAATGCATCAGTTTGGGTTAATAGCACAGTTACAAAAGTATGAAATGTGATGTTGGGGTTACCCCCTACCACCAACTCCCCACCCTCCACACACCAACAGGCGGGGTGTGCAAAGGGTGATCAGGCCCAGCTCTCACCCCATTACATGTGTAAGCAAGCTGACATGCTACAGTATAGGAGAATGGGGTGAGAGTTGGGTCTGATGACCCCCATGGCACACCCTGACATCTCTTGGTGGGCAGGAGGTGAGGGTGATGGGGTAACCCTAACATCATATTTCCATACTGTTGTCACCTTGCTATCAACCCTATCTGATGAATTAATGAAGTTTCTTGTAATGAATTTCCCTTCTTTTTGAGAAAGTGTAATATAACTGGTAACTGGCATGTGTTTGTGGGAGCGAAGGCCCTCTGGGCCCTGCGCTTCCTTCGCATTGCCCATTGTTTGTGTAATGGTATGCATCTGTGGGAGTATGGGCCCTCTGAGCCCTGCATTCCCACGTACACATAAGTACAGAGCCATACAGCAGCCCCATAGTACTGAAAACGAACCCTCGACACACTTATTTGGCAATATCTCAGTAACTATGGAAAAAATTCCACTGCAGTTGTAATCATGACTTCGAAACATCGATGCATGCTTAGTCCACTGTGAGTAGCAAAAAATCAGTATCTTGAATCATTTATGAGATACGGGCACCACAGTGTTATCCTAAGGGAAATTTCTCAACTTCAGAATGCTGTAATTATGGGCCCGTTGAATGTTTTGGGACCAGACCACCAAAAGGTACATCTGTGGGACCAGGGCTTCCCACCATGCACATTTCAGCCTAAAAGCACAATCCACCTTGGCACAATAAAGTGACAAATACTATAACACAAGAGACAATGTTTTTGAGCATTGTTTTCATGACAATTTTAGTGTTTTCATGGCACCTCTATTCCTTATAATAGAATCTTTTCATGCACAAAAATATGTTGTTGAGCCACTTTTTGTTTTGTTTGTGGTCATTGTCACGCACACACAAAAATTTTTTGCAAAAACAAAAAGGTAGAAAAAGTTTGAAAAACATATTTCCAGAATACCTGCACAAAAACTGATGCCAGGGGCAAGTTCCTCAAGGCCAAATAGGTAAACACAAGTGTTGGTATTTAGCAAGAGGCACTATTTTTTGATTTACATTTTTGTGTCTACGTACAAAGCAAGATGGCCACAGCATGAAAACAAAAATCCAGAGTGTGAAAACAAAACCATTTTTAAGAAAGTTTTCATGTCGGCCATTTCAATTTTCCATAGGCTAAAATGGGACATGAAAACTTCCACAACTTTAGAAAGGATTAATATTTTTCACCAAATCTTAAAAAGGCACCATCCTGACCCAAACCACATATACAAATGCATATTTGAAGCCAGACACACACACACACACCGTTTTCTCACTGGAGCCTGACAAAGAATTGCGCAAAAGTTGAAGATTTGTCACATTTCTGACACTCTGCAGTTCCGCAACCATATATCTGACCAGAATGAAACTTTCCAGATCCAGAGATCTATGGCTGGACACCAGGCATGCAAAATGTCAGGCAAATTGGGCAAACAGTTGCAAAGTTATTAAATTGCAAACTTTGGGGTTTAACATAGAAGTGGCCTGTCAACCTTAACTATAGCTGCACTATCATGCAGCTATAATACATACACATATATATATATATTTATTTATTTATATAATGGGGTGAGTGATAAATGAGTGAGATGAAACAGTATATCATCCACTGCAGTGTGATATTTCACACTCTGTTCTACTGTGATGATATCAGCCATTTACACTCACAGGTCACACATAGGTCACTGATATCCTCACTCTAGGCAGCTTTCCCCTCAACATGCAAGAAACACCTGTGCTGTTACCATAGACACAAATGCAGAACTACATGAGAGGTCTCACTGCTGCCTGCAGCTAACTCAGTTAGCATTATAAAACACACCTATTCCCCACTCTAATTTATAGCTCATTACTGTGATACTCTCAGCTTGACTGCAGCCAGAATTAAAAAGAGCACAGCTTCACAGAACAGTTTGTTCCTCACTGCTGCCTACAGATAATTCAATTACCACTGAAAAATACCTTAATTTGTTCCTCAAACTCTGACTCAGCCCATTACAGTTACTGTGATACTCTCAGCTTGACTGCAGCCAGAATTCTAAAGAGCACAGCTCCACAGAACACTCTGTTCCTCACTGCTGCCTGCAGCTAAATCAGTTACCACTAGAAACAGTTTCAGCTGTTCTGACACTCTGACTCTCAGCCCATTACAATTACTGTGATACTCTCAGCTTAACTGCAGCCAGACTTCTAAAGAATACAACTTCACAAAATAGTCTGTTTCTCACTCCTACCTAAAACTAACTCATCTAGCATTGCAAAACACACTCATCTGTTTCCCAGAGTGTATAACACTGCCAGCCCATTTAGGAAAAACTCATACACAGAATGAGTAAACACATAAACAGGAACATAACACAAGACAACATAACAATACTTCTGAAACTCCTAGCCCTATTGTATAAATCGAACACATAATGTGCAGATCATGTGCTATGGCAAATATTGTCAGTCCTGCATCGTGCACTCTGGATATCTCACTCTGCAGGAGTGATAATATTTGTCATATCACACTCATGCTCATCATGTATCCCATATATATATATATAGATATATACATATATAAATATATATATATATATATATATATATATATATATATATATATATATTATACACAATAGAGGTGTGTTGTATTCGATTGACAATAAAATCATGTATTATCACCTCAGTGAGACAAATGATTGATGACATAGCTACAGTGAAAATATTTACATTTACACATGCTGTAGCTATGTCATCAATATATTCTCACTCCAGCAGCATGTCCTCAATGTAAGTTAGAACTTATTTTAAATGTGAAACTGAAATGTTTGAGGTACCTAATTAAGCAGCTGGTCTGCATTCTTCATTTTTTGCTTGCAGTTTCACAAACACCAGAAGCCTGCAGCAGTACAGTCCTCACTGTACCAAATGGCACACACCTAAAACAGCACATTTCTGTACTACAAGCTGCTGAATGGTCATGCAGTCTCTCACACTGCATCCAAACTGTAAACCTATTGGGTCCCATTTATGATATCTGCGATAACAAACAAAGAAAATCTGTCTACAGACTCCGACTCTGATTAACATACCAGTGAACTGCACAGCACACATATTTCCACACCAAAGCCTTCAGTTCTTAATTTCATTTCTTCACATGTTTCAGCAACCTAAACATGACCTCTTTAAACTGGTATTACTTACATGATATATACTCTGAAACTGTATAATTCTTGCTGTTGGTCTCAGTAAAAATAAAGCTGAGCATCTCAATGACAACTAAAGCACCTCGCACAATCAAAACTGCTCTCCTACCTGTAGTTCCCATGGAGCTTCTCATAGACATTCCAAAACAAATAACATATAAGCCAACCACAAATTAAAAAGTTATGCACAGCAGCATACAACAAAAATTAAACACTACACATAATACAATATAGGGAAAAAGGAAAATCACACACAGTATCTACAGGAAACCTCCTAGACATGTCCCTCTACCAAAACACATCATCCAACCATGGATCACATGCACACTCATCAACCTATTACCACTCACACACACACGACCAATCACACAATATATACAAACCCCATTCATACCCATTCACTCACAACAGCAACTCACAGCAACAGAACGACATAAGATAAAACAAAGCAAATTAAAGCTTCACACCTATTGTATAAATTGCACACATGATGTGCAGATCGTGGGATACGACAAATATTCTCACTCCTACATCATTAGGCATGGATATCTCACATGTTCTTGGCACTGATGAGATATCTATGACTCGCTCTGCAGGAGGGAGAATATTTTCCATATCACTCCTGCCCATCATGTATCATATATATATATATATATATATTTATGGGTTAGTTGTAGTAATTGAAGTAGCTATCTGTTATTTATGAGAATGGGATCATATCAGTGTCTTTTATACAACTGTTGGTAGTAATCCAGCCTTCTGATTGGATAAGACCCACATATATATCACATAGTAACCACACAGAACACACATACTGTACAGGACAGCAATGGTGCTGTTTTTAACAAATTCTGGTCACAGCCAAAATGGCTGCTCATGCATTCACCTGATAAGGGATATGGAATCATGTGTGACTTGAAATGAAATTTACTTGTATCATTGTGATGTAATAATATCATAAAAAACAAAACCTTAGACACATAGAACTAATGGCAGAAGGGACCCCAAGATCCATCTAATCTGCCCGATATGGGTAAAGATCCCCCCCCAATCCTTTCTGTGAAATGATACCTTTGTGCTTGTCCCAGGTGTTTTTTAACCCATTTACTGTTTTGGCCTCTCCCACTTCCCGGGGCAGGCAATTCCATGGGTCGACCACCCTCTCAGTGAAGAAAAACTACCTAACATTGCTCCTGAATCGCTCACCCTTGAGCCTCATATCGTGTCCTCCAGTTCTGATGCTTTTCTTCTCCTGAAGAGCTCCTGTACCCCTACTTTATTTATACTCTTGATATACTTGAATGTCTCAATCAAGCTCCCCTCTCCCTCCCCTGCTCCAGGGAGTGTATGTTGAGCTCCCTCAACCCGTCTTCATATGCCATTTGATGCAGACCCTGAATTATTTTTGTGGCTCTCCTCTGCACCGTCTCAGTCCTATCAATGTCTTTCCTAAGGTGTGGCCTCCAGAACTGTGTGCAATACTCCAGCTGAGGGGCACATCAAAGCCCTGTAAAGTGGCAGCACCACCTCCCTTCTGCAACTCATGATTCCCCTCCCTATGCAGCCCAGCATACCACTGGCCTTTAGCACAGCCTTTTTGCACTGCTTCCCCACCTTTAAGTCATCTGATATAATGACTCCTAGGACTCGCTCCTGGTTAGTGCATGCTAAGCTGCTCCCCTCCCAGGTAGTATCCCACCTTGGGGTTTCCCTTGTCTAAGTGCAGGACCTTGCACGTTTTGGTGTTGAACGTCACCTGCCAGGCATCTGACCACTGCTCAAGTTTTCTAAGGCCTGATTCTATGCTCTTGACTCCTTCTGGGGTGTCCACTCTGTTGCAGATCTTGGTGTCATCTGCAGACAGCTCAACACCTTAGACATCAAGCTAATACAGAACAGCTGTTGTTCACTGTTGACACAAAGAGACACACACACAGGCATATACACATATACATGCACAAACACCAAGAGCCCTGTACTATAGACACCAGGGATTCACTTGACACAGGATGCAGTGAGGGTGGGTGGGTGCCACTGGATTCCAGGGATTCACATAACTTGGGATGGGGTGAGTGAGGGGGTTACCAATGAATGCCAGAGAATCAGCATACTCAGGATGGGGTGATGGAAGGGGGACCCACTGGACACCAAGGAGGCACTTGGCTTTGGAGATGTCCTCTAGATTGTAGGGATTCACTTGACTCTGGAGGTGTTGCTACTGGATGCCAGGAATTTTCTTAGAGAAGAAGAATCAGCATTTATATAGCACTTTTCATACACACAATGTACCCCAAAGCACTTTTCAAGCAGTGCTAGATTGGTAATATAGTGAGCGAATGTGTGAGGCAGCCATGTGCACACCAGCACTCACACAGCCTGGACAATTGCATGAACTGTTTTTATGGGAAGGAGAATATTGGCCAGGACACTGGGAAAAGTTCCCTACTCTGAGCAGTGGGGGAGCTGCTGGCCATTTTCAGAATGACCACTTGGCAGGAGCTGGTGGATGATATGGACGTCAGTGAGACAGAGGAGAGGGCCTCCTCCTCTGGTCTTGGAACACAAGAGACCTTCATGAAACTGAGCAATGCAAAAGAGATTATGGAAGTTATTTCAAACAAGAAAGATGGGGAAAGCTGGTTTCCTTCCCAAAATGTACTTTTGGAGAATGATGGACTGGTCCCAATGGGAATCGGCAGATAAGTGGAAATTCCTTTTATACTAAAGATTCGCCCTGTTTCTGCATCACAGCAAAGTTTAAAAGTTTTAAAGATGCCTGTTATAACAAAAACTAAGGCTCTGCATGAGAACAAGGCCTCCGTTTTTTGACAGCAATGTCAAAATCATCAAAGAAGAGCACCAGCAGGCTTCAGAGAGTCTTCCCTGGTAAATGCTGAATGAAATTGGCCTTTAGATCAGAAAGGAATAGCGGCAGTAAAATTGCAATGGATAGCAAGTGCCTACAGCTGTTACCTTTCCATATGAAGAGGCTCTGAAGAGGATATGCCCAAAATACTAAAATTTCCACTACCAATAAGCCAAGTTAATTTGTTATGGAATCAGTCACAGCCAATACATCAGTACTAGCGAGGGCAAGGCAAGATGTGAGCAGGCAAGAGAAACTTTTGATTGGCTCTTCATTTTCATCAGGTAAATCCAAGCCAAGGGCTTTGGCTTCCACTAAACAAACACCAGGGGATGGTGTTGTTTTTCAAATGGACCCATTAAACCAGGATCTTGCAACAAACCTTTCCTTTTCTGCCAAGGGGCAGACTGCTAAAAATTCTTCAGATGGATTTAAACTAAAAAGGGCGGCTTTAATGTCTGCAAACCATAATTTGACTTCAAATCCCTTATTAAAGGAGTCTAATTGTCCAAAAGTAATCCCTAGGAAGGAAAATGGCCACTCTACTTCATACCTTTTCCATTCCCTCAGCAATAAATGACCCTTCCAAAATCTGGTCTCCAGATATAGCCCTCTCGGAGTCAGGGTAGAAAAGGGGCCCTTCAGGAATATGGATTCCTGACCCAGACTGGTCATTGACCTCTTTTCTCTTCTCTTCTCTTCTCTCAGCAATCTACAGATTGGTGCCCTACTACTTCGGGCCTTGCCAGTAAGGTTTTACCTTCCCCTTCTGACCAGGATGGGGGCCCAAACAAGAACCTTAAATCAACTGACTCAATTTCTGATAGTGGTATTCAGGGGATTCACAAGTCATCTGGGACTAAGGAACCAGGAGAGAATCCAGAGGGCACCTCACATCCTAGGCCACATCTAGCTGAACTTTTTTCTCAAAAGAAGAAAGAAGCAGCCTCATGGAGGAATGCAGTACGAATACGATACAAGGGGGGGCCTAGATATTAGGCCGGATTGAGTCTATGTATGGAAGCACCTTCTTAAGGAATCCTTGAACTTTTCACCAAAGGACGTTTTTGCCTTTATTAACATTTCTGGGGAGGAAAACTATGATGTAAGTTTTAGATCTCCATTTCTGCTGGACCTTTTCTGCCAGAGATATAACCAGCTTAAATTTTCCCCTCTATGGTCCCCCTTTTTAGTTATTCCCTTAACGCAGCCTTTAATTAAATTCATTACTGTAATGTTTCGAAATGAAGGGGTCCACATAGAGGACATCACTTTCTGACTTTCCCAAAAATGTGAGGTGCTAAGTGCCCCTGAAGCTGTGCTTGACTCAGAGTTTTTTGGACAGGTAGTTGGAAATACAAGGTAAAACTAAGACAGTTAGACAATGATGTTGAACATATCCCAAATTCCTTTACTTTCAGGAGGGACAGGGAGTTTGTTTTACATGGGGCAGCCCGGCGTGTTACAAATGTGGGTCTTGCACCCACCTATCCAACTCAAGTGATACTTCCCGTTGTGAGATTTGTGGGAAGTGGGTCATGGCAGTTTCTAGTGTAATAATATGTTGAAATGTGATTTATGTGAAGAATCAGGGCATGGATATAGGGATTGTCCTTGGGAGGCAAAAATAAAGCCTCAGTCATTAGTCCTGATTTGCTAATTTAAAAAGCCCAGGATGAGGCTTTTGGTAAATCTCAAAAAAACACGAGATCTGACCCCCTCTCCCCTCCTAGGGGCCCGAAAACAAAGAATTCCAGTAAACAAGATAACCCTGCATCTTTTTCACCTCCAAATAAGGAGACAGGAGAAATTCCCCCCAATCTATCAAATGTGATTGACTTCCCCCTGTGTGTTACCAGGAAGGGGGGGCAGCCGAATGTTTTAGCTCCCCACCAGAAACAGGCCATTTCTCAGGATAAAAGGATTACTAGGAGCTCAACTCCCCCAGAGAACCCTCCGACTTTGAAATTGAGAATTCCTATGCTATTCTGGATACCACGGGGGTGACTTTGATATGGAGATAGGAACAGCAGGCCTTTTACAATCTTCCAATAATAAGACATCCCAAGCTGATTATAAAGAAAAAAAGGAAAAAAGGTCCTTAAAGTCCTTGGTCAATACCTCAGGCTAACTTAAGTATTGGTCCTTAAATTGCTGCAGTTTATTAAACAAGCCCAAGAGACTTGTTCTTTTTCAGTCTGTTTATCAAGAAAATTTAGATAGTTGCTTTCTACAAGAGACTTGGATATATACGGTAGACCAGTGCCGTCTCTTTACTGCAGAATGGATTTGGGGGCCTTCTTACTGGTCCTCTGGGCAGGATCGGGCCGATAGGGTTGGAATTCTTTTCTGTTCTTATGATTTTACCCTGGACAAATTGATAGATTTAATTCCAGGTAGACTATTGATAATTAATGGTAGGTGGTGCCAGTTTAATTTTAGGTTCATAAATGTTTACGGCCCATAAACTAAAGCTAGGAGAGTCACTTTATTTAATAGTGTTTTACCTTTTTTGGCAACCTCCAATCATATTATATTGGTGGGAGACTTTAACTGTGAACTCCCTCATCCCAGGGTAAGGATCCCGGGGAAAAAAAACATATTGTGATTCCTTAGCTTTTGGGAGAATTATTAAACTGGCTGATTTAAAAAATGGGAAGAACTTTCAGAAATCAGGGCCACTATATACATGTAGGAAAGGGAAATTAACCTAAATCATAGATTATATATTTTTTTTCTAATAGCTTGCCCTCCCCTACCTATAAAACCCTCCCTAGTGAATTTTCAGATAATTATTTGGTTATTCTGAGTTTTACTTCTTCTCCTAAACAAATGAAAGGAAACAGATGGAAATTAAGCACATCAGCACTAAAGAACCCATGGGTGGTGAAGGAATAACCAACCTCCTATGGGCAAGAACATCTGTGGATCTACATGATGACTTATGGAATGGTGGGGATTCTAAGGAAGATACTAAGAAATGGTTTCAGAAATATGGGAAACAAAGGGTAAAAAAATCATTGTTTTCATTATTTGAAATTAAGAAGTAAATTATAGTATTTATTTTCCAGGGCAAATACCTCTAGGGAGGATTTTCCTCACAAATTGAACAAATAAAAATGGAAATGAGGGCATACCAGTACGACAGGGCTCAGACCATATGTACAGAGCTTTCATTTGGGACACATAAAAACCCGATAGGAAACCCTTTTGAGGCCTTTAAGGGAAGGAATGCTACATCTAGTATGGAGGTTTTACAGGATGAGAATGGGAACCTCATGAATTCCAGTACAGGGATTTATAATATAATTCAGAATCATGTGAAAATGCAAGATATTCAGGACCCCAAAAAGGGATGAGATTGTTGATTTTTACATAAAGTTAAAGTTCCCATCTCCCATATCGAACTTCACAAGCTTGGTAATCCTATTTTGGCTTCTGAAATTAAAAGGTGATCCTCTCACAAAAATTAGGTACTTGTCCAGGTCAAGATGGCTCACCTTATGAGTTATGTAAATGCTTTAGTGACATTTTGGCAATATGTCTTGAAAGGGTTTTTTTGTCCTTTCAGAAAAATCTCTCTATGCCAACAAATTTCTCATCAGGCTTATTGGTTTATCTCTTTAAGGGTGGTACTAGAGTACAATTGGCCAACTGGAGGCCCATTACAATTTTGAACTCAGATTTTAAAATATTATCTCAGGTGTTAAATAATAGATTGAGGGGGGGGTGCCTGAAGATTTGTTATACCACTTGCAGTTTTGTGGTATTCCCAATAGGAAAATTCAAAATGCTTTAATTATACTTAGGGAAGTAATTGAATACTTCAATAGGACCAAAAAACAGGGTTGCATTCTGTCCTTAGATCAAAACAAGGCCTTTGATAGAGTGTTTAGGCCCTTTTTGTTTGCCTTCTTAAAACATTATGGTTTATCCTTAGGTTTTATTTGGTGGCTAGAATTAATGTATGGGTCAGTAGTATATCCAGTTGTCAAGGGAGGCCACCTTTCCTATACTAGTGAAGTCTGGGTGAGGCAGGGGTGCCCATTAAGCCCCTTGTGTGTGTATTTTCTCTTGACCCCTGCTTGGAATTTTAGCCTCATCTAATTTCTTGATGGGCATTTCAGGTAATCAGGGTGGGATTCTGTGGTGGTACAGGCCTATCTGGATGATGTTTGTATATTCTTATCTGATATAATTCAAATTCTTACTGTATTACAATGCCTTTCTAGCTATGGGAAGGTGTCTAACTCTAAATTAAACACTGAGAAATCTAAAGGTATTTTATAGGGCCAGGAACAGGAAACCAGATAAACATTTCAGGAATCATTGTTCCCGGGCCCCTATGAATACTAGGAATTTTTTGGTTCTCAGAACTGCCTGCAGAGAACTGGGATATTGCTCTAAAAGGGCTGAGTTAAAGGTACTGAGGTGGAAAGGGTGGAGACTTTCCAAAATCAAAAGTGTTCATATTATTAAAATATTTCTTATTCCAGGGTTATTATATATTGCTATGGTTTTCCTCCCCTATGTGTTTAGAAACTCATTTATATGCCTGTCTTTTCTCCATGTTATGGGGTAGTGAGCTTAACCCCATAAGCGTTGTTTTACTTATTTACCCATTGCTCAAGGTGGATTGGATATGGTGGACCCTATAGTTTTTTATGCTATATTTTTTCCCAAAACTTGAACTTTGAACCTTCAAACCCTGTGGCCTTACAACATTTATGGGTAATGAACAATTGACATGTTTTCTTTGATTTGTAGAATGTTCTTCTACCCAGATTCCAAATCGCACTTATGTTCCACTGTATTTTAAACCTTGTGCTCAAAGGTTATTCAAATGGGCTATCTCTCATTCTGCGGTGAGAGAAAATGCAGGGGCCAAGTTTTATAAGGTTATTTTAGGGAAGATCCACCCTGTTGAATCAGATTTTGAAAACTGCCCTCCTTCTCTTAAAAAGTTTGTCATCAAACAATTAAATAATGACAGAGTTCCTCAGCATATGTGGGAAGTTTTGTGGCTTTCAGCATATGGAAGATTAAATATTAAGGGGAACACAAAACAGAAGATGATGTGTGAAAGGTATTGTCCATACTTACAGTGTCAAGCTTTAGAGGAAACGATGGGCCATTTTTTTATTTAAATGTTTCTATGTGAAGGGTTTATGGGTTTTGTGAGTCAAAAATGGGATTTTAAATGGTTGCTAAAGTTAGATTATCAAACCCTGTTTTTGTTGTTTTCCACATCTTCTTACCTCTTATGATTATGGCACATTAGTAGTTCTTTTAGCTATTTGAAGTTTTATATTTTGCAGGCCCAATGTCAATGGGTCTTACAACAAAACTTATGTCCCAAGATACTCTTTATATATTAGTTATGGAGGCAATGAGATCTGTTTATTTAAAGGACAAGGCTATCAATACCTCTCAGAAAGTTTTTCAGTGGTGGAAAGGACTAACTATTTTTATTAAATACAAGTAAAACGTAAAACATAATATAAGATAGTTACTTTTGTTTTGTATGATTTAGGTTTCTTGTGTTATAAGTTTACATTTTATTATGTAATGGTCAGATAAGGTATGTGGAACAGCAGTTTATCCTTTTTGATGTATAAAGAAGTATTTAAATGTATTATTAATGTGAATTGTTCAACTTTTTTTGTTTTGATGTGCTTTCAATAAAAACTCCCCTACCGGCTTGTAGGGGAACCCTTGCCAGCCATTGTTTTCAACATGGCGGATGGAGAGGAGGAAGAGTAGAGAGCTAGAAGTCTTGGAGTAGGGTTTCAATACTGACAACTTCAGAGTCTGTTCTTAAACCTTTGGAAAAAAAATCTTAGACCTACTGAAACTGAGAATCTACAACCCATGGATATTCTGCAGGATATACCTGTTATACCCTTTAAGGGCCAGGACACTGAAGGTGCTATGGATACCTCTTTACCTGCATGACAAGCATCTGGCTTCCCAGGAGCTGTAATGGAGCAGGAAGGCATGGTAATGCTTAATCCACAGGAAGAATTGCTTAGAAAAGCCATGGTTATGCATAAGTCCTTCCTAATGAAATTATTGCAAGAGGACACTGAATTATGGCAAGAAAGTGCACCCCTCATGAATGCTGCCACATAATTTTTCAATTCACAATCCTATCTCAGTTCCCAGTTCCACCATGGATAGACACGATCGAGTGTACTCATCGACATGCCTACACCAGTTAAATCCTTGGAGCTGTGACACGGATGATCGCAAGACAGTGATAAAGTACCTTGGAGGCCCTGAAGTGGCTCTCCATGCAGCTGGATGGTTACAAACGAGTGATGGGCATCACTGGACTTCATCAGGTCCAGTCATTGCAAGGGACATCATTTTGGACAGCTTGAATCGGGCACACACTACTGTAGAAATCCTGACACCAATTTTGCCATCACAGACTATGAGGCTGAATCCTGCAGCTCCAGTAGAGTTGGTGACTGAACAGTGGGCAAGCTCACAAGCCCCTCTTACCACAAATAATGCATTATCCCAGCTCAGTCCTCCAGTAAACATTGCTACCATGTAGCATAAGGGTGCTATGCGAGAGGAACCTCACTCTGGTACACAACAAACTTGGTATGAACAGACTTTCAAAGAGGACACAAACAGAACAGAACAGACCCCACTACAAACTATGACAATGGCTGATCTATTTAAAAAATTGGGAGAACCTGTACAGAGGTGGAATGCGGTCTGCCTGAAATATAATGGTAAGGCTGCTAACACACCAGAAGGAAAGGTGGTATTACACCAGATGTTAAAAGAAACAATGGGGATTTTAACTGCTGAATTATTTGCAGTCATATATGTGAAAGGGGAGGTGGTGTATGATGTGAGCATTAAAAATGTAACAACATTAGAAAAATTTTGGCAGAAGTATTCAATGGTAAAAGACTCTCCTTTAAGTTCTTCATTTTTCCCAATACCACTTACAAAACCCACCCTGAAAATTATTACTTTATTGTTTCGGAATGAAGGGGACAGTATAGCGGATGTGCAGTATTGGTTGCGACAGCGCTGTGAGATTATGGATAGGCCAATGCCTGTTTTAGACGAGGAACTAGTTTGGACTGGGGGTTGGAAAGTGAAAGTAAAACTGAGGCAGACTGACACAGGAATAACCCACTTACCAGGGAGCTTTCACATTGGGAGAGATAGAGGGTTGTGTTTTACCCAGGAACTGCCATAAGTTTGGTGCTCGCACACATCTTAGCTCTACCTGTGATAAACCCCATTTTAATCTGTGTTTAGACTATGGACATGTTAGTTGGGGGTGCCCCAATCTCTTCAGGTCCAACTTATGTGGTGAAATAGGAAATTTTTTTAGGCAGTGCCCATGGGCAGATCACAAAAGAATAGATCGAGTTCCCCAGAACCAAGTACAACTAATTGAAGAATCACAAGCTAAGACTCAGGAGGCTAATGCCTCTAACAGTAGGGAGTGGACAGAAGGGTAGGCCCAGACCCCCCCAGAGGCAGAGAATGGGACAGTGCTTATACAAGAAGAACCAGCTCTGTTTTCTTCAGAACAGGCTAGCTCACAAACGATACAGGATATCTTTGAACAAGATGTACCTACTCCTGGGGCCACCCCACAGTCGTCACCTGGAGGATCAATGCCACCCCCCCATCAGAATTCCTGAAAAGTCTCGAGTAAGTCATCTACAGTGGCGTGAAAAAGTATTTGCCCCCTTCCTGATTTTCTCTATTATTGCATATTTGTCACACTGGATGTTTTCAGGTCTTTAGACAAAATATAATATTAGATAAAGGGACCTGGTGGACAAATAACACTTTTTATTTTTACTTATTTCATTTATTTAATGAAAAAGTTAACCAACACCAACTGGCACTGTGTGAAAAGTAATTGCCCCTAGTTAAATCAACCCAATTAAAGGGATAATTAGAGTCAGCTGATTGAACACAGCCAGGCTTGATTACAGCCAGCCCTGCTCAATATAAACCTCACTTATTTTGGCCCTTACCATCAGAGTCACATTGCCAGCACAAAGATTCAACAAGCACATTATGCCATGATCAAAGGAAGTTCCTGAAAAGATCAGAAAAACATTTTGTTGCCCTCTATCAGTCTGGAAAGGGTTACAAAGCTATTTCTAAGGCTCTGGAACTCCATCGAACCACAGTGAGAGCCATAATCTCCAAATGGAGAACACTTGGAACAGTAGTGAACCTTCCCAGGAGTGGGCGGCCTGCCAAAATTACTCCAAGGGCGCAGTGTAAAATCATCCAAGAAGTCTCAAAGGATCCTAAAACAACATCCAAAGAACTGAAGGCTTCTCTTGCCTCAGCTAAGGTCAGAGTTCATGACTCCACAATCAGAAAGAGACTGGGCAAAAATGGGCTTCATGTGAGAGTAGCAAGGCGGAAACCACTGCTAACCAAGAAGAACATAAATGCTCATATCTCATTTGCCAAGAAGCACCTGGATGATCCACAAGCCTTTTGGGAAAATGTTCTATGGACAGATGAGTCCAAAGTGGAACTTTTTGGACAACATGGATCCCATAATGTCTCGCGTAAAGCAAACACAGCATTCCACAGTAAGAACACCATACCAACAGTCAAACATGGTGGTGGTAGTGTGATGGTGGGGATGCTTGCTGCCTAAGGACCTGGATGACTTGCCATAATTAAAGAAACCATGAATTCTGCTCTGTACCAGAAAATTCTTAAGGAGAATGTCCAGTCATCCTTCCGTCAGCTGAAGCTGAAGCGTAGTTGGTCATGCAGCAAGACAATGATCCAAAACACAAAAGCAAGTCCACATCAGAATGGTGAAAAGAAGTAAAATTAAAGTTTTGGAGTGGCCTAGTCAAAGTCCAGACTAAACCCAATAGAGATGCTGTGGCAGGACTCGAAACGAGCAGTTCATGCTAAAACCTACCAAATGTTACTGAATTAAAGCAGTTCTGCGAGGAAGAGTGGGTTAAAATTCCTCCACAGCGATGTGAAAGACTGATATTGAATTATAGGAAGTGTTTGGTTGCAGTCATTGCAGCTAAATGTGGCATAACCAGTATTAAGTGTAAGGGGGCAATTACTTTTTCACACAGTGCCAATTGGTGTTGGTTAACTTTTTTTCATTAAATAAGTGAAATAAAAAAAAAAACAAGTGTTATTTGTTCACTCAGGTTCCCTTTATCTAATATTACATTTTGTCTAAAGACCTGAAAACATCCAGTGTGACAAATATGCAATAATAAAGAAAATCAGGAAGGGGGCAAATACTTTTTCACACCACTGTAGATGCATTTAGGTCCCCACTAGAACTCAAGTAGTCATTAGGAATCACTACCAGATTGTAGCAAAAGGAATCAGTGGGGGACACAGATGAGGAGATACGAGATTCAGACACATCATCAGTGGTCTCCCCTTAAATGGAACTTTCCACTGACTCAGAAACTGAGTCCTCTGTGACTAAACAACCAAAAGGCCATGTTGGGGAAACAAGTAGACAATGGATGAGGAACAACAGAGAACACTAGTGTTTTTTTTTTTCTTAAAGCAGTAAATGCTAGATGTCTCCCACTTTTCTATACTCAGGCTAAATGTTTGTAGTATGAAGTCTTATAAGAAATATATGACTACACTACAAATTGTACATGACCTACCAGGGGAGGTGGTGTTTCTACAAGATACTAAGATAAAAAATATTGTGGAAATGCCACAGATTAAAGCTCAGTGGCACATTGGCACCTCCTATAGGTCACAAGGCATGGATATATGTGATGGGGTGGGAATCTTGTTTAAAGGTTATGAGTTTAAGATGACACGGTTGGTAGAAATATGTTTAGGCAGAGCACTGATGTTAGATGTCACTTATAAATCACAGAAGTTTCAGCTGATAAATATTTATGCTCCCCAAAGTACAGCTGACAGACCAGATCTCTTTTGACAAATCCAGACTTTTTTACATACAAGTAAGCATGAAGTCTTTTGAGGGGATTTCAACTCTGGCTTTACCATCGGGGATCGTGGTGGTGGTGGGGATACAAATTGTTTAAAATCTATAATGACCACAGCAGGTCTTAAAGATAACTATATGGAATTGCATCCCATTGGAGCCAAGACATATATTTGGGGAACCTTGGCCACAAGCATAGATTTTCTATATATTTCCAATAGCTTACTATGAGCTAGTACTATCCCATGTGGAACGTCAGATCATCTGGCGGTAGCCTTAACCTGTAGCACAAGAGATGGGAGTCACAGAAAGCAAATGCATTCTAGATGCAAGGTAAATAATATACTACTGGAGAAGACCCACATCAGGCAGGCAGGAGAGGTACTTCTGAAAGCACGAATCTTGATAATAGAAGCATACTACACCTTAGTGGACTGGTGGTTGGACACAAAAAAGGATTTGGTCTCCTTTTTTAAAGGTTCAGCCAGAAGGCAACACCAGAATACCTATTTCAAATACTTAACCCTTAGGAAAAACTGCTAGATTTAATCTTCGTGACTCATGAGCTGAAATTGGATTTGGAAACACAAATGGAGAAGCTAAACAGAGATGACCGCTTATCAATATAAAAGAGCGGAAACATTAAAGATGGATGCCAAGTATGGAACACAAGAAAAGAAAGCAGCTTTAGACATTTTTAAAAGCTGTACAGAGAGAATCATGCATACAAAATTAGAGATTATTTAGGACCTGGATACCCACATTTTGCAAACAACCCTGGAAATGGTTCTAGAAGTCAGTCAGATATATTTGAAGAGGCTATTTGGCACAACCTCCATGGTGAGGAAAGATGACCAGTACCTCCAACATTTAAATCAACCTACCATTCCCACAGACTTAGCGAATTCCATGACAAGGGAAATTCAACTACAGGAAGTCACCTTTGCCATAAAAAAAAAGTTAAAAATCAATCTTCTCCAGGGCAAGACGGCCTAACGGACGAATTGTACCATACTTACATTGATTATTTCTCTCCTTGTTTGACCTTGGTATTTAATTAAATTTTGCAGACTAAATCACTACCTCCTGCCATGGCACAGGCCATGATGATTTTACATTTTAAAACTTGGAGAACTGGTGCTCAAGTAGTTTAATAAATTGTGATTATAAAATATTTGCAGCTAGTTTGTTAAGACGTTTGTCGAAGGTAGCAGATTTACTTATATCCCCAATACAGTCTTGTGTGATTTCTAATAGGTCGATGTTTCACAATTTGCTTTTTATAAGGAATTTGTTTGCATCCAATGACAAGGAAAACCTGAGTTTGGTTTTAGCCTTGGACCTATCTAAGGCTTTTGACAGAGTAGATCACCAGTACCTGTTTTGAGTATTACAGTCATGCCAGATCCCGGAAACATTTACAG
Source organism: Neoceratodus forsteri (assembly GCA_016271365.2). Lineage (NCBI taxonomy): Eukaryota > Metazoa > Chordata > Ceratodontiformes > Ceratodontidae > Neoceratodus > Neoceratodus forsteri. The sequence goes on from CM057449.1 coordinate 1,785,311,742, forward strand.
TATTTCCTGGATACATGTGTTATATACTCAAGCATAGATAACACCATATTGTAAAGAAACTCTGGGCATAACTTTTTTAGGGCTAAGAGGGGTACGTCAGAGATGTCCCCTAAGCCCCCTTCTGTATGTATTTCAAATAGGCCCATTTCTACGTAAAATTTTTAATAACCCCAGTATACCTAAGATACGTCTCCCTGATCAACAACTATTATCAACAGTATGTGTGTAACCCCCCTGCAAATGGGGGTTCCCAAAAGTCTTCCAGGAGCTTGCCTGAATGCTCCAAGTCTGGGTGGTGTTCAGCGTCTGAGTTGTTTAAATGTGGTTCCAAGTGAGTGCTATTTGAACCTCTACATACTGTCTTTAAGAGCTGTCTGCTTGCAGACTTAATTAGTTATATGGGGGACTGTGTATTTAATGCTTGAATCCCACCTGAGCTGTTTCAACTCGCTCCGTCTCTGCCGTCACTACATGTGCAGAGGGAGCCTTGTTGAAAGATATAACTGTTTGCCAGAAATCATTTAGAGTGACTGAGAAAATGTAGTTTGTCTAACCTGTCTTCATTTCAGCACAAACTGTTTCAGTGTAGCTCTTTCAGTGTGGTCCTGAACTGCTGACTTGAACCAATCAGGATGATAGGGAGACCCTAAAATGGAGCCTGTGGATGAATCGGAACTTGGACTCTCAATTTTGAGCCAGCCACAAGGGGATTGTATGGGCAGTGACTCTGGGAAATGTAATTTTGACCTTGGCGCCTTTTTTCACCAACAGAGGGAGTCTTATTGTGAGTGGCAGCCAAACCAGCCAACAAAATGGTGTGGAACTAAAGGAAATGCACTGCTCTGTTAGCGGAAAGCTCAGATCAGTTGTTTCTGTGAAGAGAGAAGGAGCTCTGTGCTTCTGCGGTGTACAGTTTCACGCAGCAAGCAATGTGAGGCCCTGAGTTTCGGTCTGCAGCCTTTGTAAGTGCCATTTTGGACTGAATCCGAGTTGTGAGGAGAAAGAAGCACCAGAAGTATGGAAACCAGTCTCACTCTGTAGAAGACTAGAGAAATTGCTGAATCGCGCTTGGTCTATCAGGAACTGAAGCTGCTGTGTGTGCTCCCGGGTATTGGGCAGTAAGTGCGATCAGGATCAAGAAGCAGCCTCCCTGGTATAGTACTTTGCTTTTACATATGAATGTGTGTAGTGCTTGTGGGGAATCGCTATTTCCATTCCCCAGTGCTGTGTGTTGAAGCTGGAAGCAAACTCCAGCTTGTCTCAGACTAAATCCGCTTGCTATCAACTGCAGTGGGGTCCCGTCACACGGACTTTGTCTCCATGCCTTGTTGTTCTGGCAATCCAGAATAACATCCACCATCCAGTTCTCAGCTTGGATATTATGAGTACAAGTCAGGGTATTCCCCTGTAGCCTGTTTTCAATCACAAGTGTGTCATCTAATTCTTGTTGTTTCACTGCTTCACGGACTGAGCCATCCGGCTCCAGATTACAATTGGGTGTTGTGCATATATTTTTTTCTACAAGGCCCTATCCATCTGCACCTGTGGGCTAACACCAGGCAACAGACCTGGCTAGCCCCCCCCCCAACCTGGGTACCCAGAGTGTGACTTTTCAGACCCTGTATGTGTGCACAGTACTGTGATTTATTGCCACCAATTAACCTGGTTCCCCCCTCCCGTGTTACAGTCCCCTAAATAAATCAGATTTGTTGTTGTTATACTATATACTGTCTGTGGTGTTGGTGCTTATGGAAACTGTATTGTATTTTGCTGAGCATGTTGTTTAACCTTATTTTACAGGGGGTCCTCAGAGATGTGCAGCAGAATCAGTCTCGAGGGTAAGTGGTACTTTATGAGTGAACAGTGTGTATATGGGGCGTAATGGAGCTGTAACTCCTGTGTACTGAGTGAGCCACAAGAGGGAATAAAAGGGGGTCTCAGTGTCCCAGAGGGCTATGACCCAGCTAGTCTAACCACTACAAACCCTAACCTCTGGGTAGGGGCACCCACCATAGAACCTAGGCCCCTCAACCTGTCAGTAGTCAAGAAGGCAGGTGTAGTAGGCCTTGGGATAGCGCCACCTGGAGGTTACATGTGTATATGCAGATGATTTCTGCATTTGTACAATAGACAAACTACAGAGTGCATCATCGATAAAAGTAATCTCTGACTATGAAGAGATTTCAGGGGCTAAGTTAAATTTTGATCAAAGTAAAGGAATTCAAATACATTCAGGAAATACAACACCAGAAAGTCAATGTATTGTTATATAAATTTAACAGCAGAACCAATAAAAATGTTTAGGTTTATATTTTGGCAGCATGGATGATAGTAGTTTTAATTGGAATAAAGCAGCTGATAAAGCACTCATAGTAATATTGTCTTAGAAATACAAATTCATATTGAAGTGAAAAAGGATGTTCTTAATAAAAATGTTCATTCTTCCTGCTTTTTTACATTTAGCACACATTTCCCCCACCTTTAAAGTAGGAGGCAAAGATAAATAACCTGTTTTTTACAGGGTTCTGGGGCAGACAATTGAACTCGATAAAGAGGCTACATACTTACCATGATCACTGTTATGGGGGAGTATGTATGGTGCAGCTGCTACTTTTTTTTCTTAGTTTATTCATTTATACTGAAGACAAGCCCACTCCCATGGTATAACATTTTATGCTCTAGAATACAACCACTCTGTAATATATGGAATATAGATCCCTTTGAAATTCCTAGGAATTTTAGAACCTTTAATATCCACCATTTCTTATATATAATATTTCTGAAATTTAGACAATGGCATATAATGCCTTTATTTTTGTTAGTAAATTCAAGGAAATCATTTTATAGTACAGTACTTTGGAACATATTTTATGAACCCCCTCAGATTCAGGGTGTTACAAAAGATAATTTAAGTGTAACTTTCTCCCAGTTAACAGATAAAAGAATTCCCTTAAAGTTCTGGAATATCACCAGGCTGTGGTGCTATGGATGACTGGGTGTAAGAAACACATATGAATATAAAAAAAATAGAAGCACGAATGTGCTCACTTGCAACCTGCCCAGAAGTCATAGAAATGATGGAGCATTTTTTTGGTGGGGTTGTCCTTTTGTATTAGAATGTTGGACTCAATTTTTAGATCTTTGGAGAGAGCAATCTATATCTCCAATCACTTATGAAATTCTAGTGTTAGGGTTATATCTGCCATCTTATAGGAAATTCCAACGAAGTACTCTTCGATTAATTTTTGCTATTGGCCGATTTTATTGCTGGCAGGCCTGGCATGCTCTGCTACTGCAAAAACAATACATTTCACCCTGTACAGTTCTGACACAGGTAAAATTTCAGTTAACTGCCATAAATAATAGAGAACAACATAATCTCTCACCGTTAAAGTTTCAGACATAATGGAGAAATTGCAGGTGGTTTCTGTCTGATCAAAGAAAAAGTGTTATTAGGAACTGAAAGAAATAACTAAACATGAGTAGAAGATGAAATGCCTAGCTGGTCTAGAAATATTGATTTACTATATGACTGGTTGGGAACCTATAAATATACATTTACTTTCTTGCTTTTAGTTTTTTTTTCTTTGATTAGTTTTTTTTGTTAGCTTATTTGTAATAATGTCTGAAGGTTGAAAGACTTGTTACTGATATATGATTTAAGTACCTGTTTTTCTTTATTTTCTACGTTCCCTTGTATTATATTGTTTCAATAAAAGATTCCCCTACTGAACTTTAGCGGGAGCTCTAGCCGTTGGATGATGGCTGTCTCAGACTCTGTTCAGGCTGAGGTAGAGCAGACCATGCAGATGGTCGAGGAGACTGTCTCCTCCCTGACCGATGTGCTTACTGAGACTGAAGAATACTACGATACAGCAGGTATCCCAAAGAATATTATGTCAAGGAAGGAGGATTTAATATCTTGGGATGCTGGTGCAGTGAAACCATCAGTAGCAGAAATGGAAGCAAATACTAGACTGAGTACAAACAGAACAGATACAGTAAGTCTACAAAAAATAAATACTTTACAGAAATTGTTGAAAGCAGAGGAGGAAAATTTTATCAAGCAAACACGAGAGCTTTATAACAAATATGCAATGCTGACTGTAAATAATGAAAGTGAGGCCCTCAATAGCAACAGTGTTGCGGTCAGAGCGGGATGCGAGAACTCTAATGAAATTGACACAGCTGTTTTGGTTGGGGAGCTAGAAGACAGGACTGTATATGAGATGGCAGAAGAGGGACAAAGCGCTGCCACAGTTTTTTCTTTTTCTTTTTTTGCAAGAGCCAAGTAAAAGCAGGAAAGAACAGTCAAAAAAACAATCCCTACTAGAAAAACCTGGGCAGACCTAACTGAACCCGAAACTATGCCATGGACAGTAGAATATTCTTTGAAAGCAGCTGGATGGGTGAGAGAACCTGATAAAGGCAGCTGGATATCAGGTTTTACTCTTATACAGATTCCAGGGGTGAATATGACACGACAGCCCTTTTCTACAAATAAAGAAACTGTAACTTTGCAAGTTGAGAATTCTAGAGGCTCTATAAATAATGATAGTACAAAAACAATGCAGGATGAGGAGACATTACAGGAGGAAGGATGGAATTACTGCCCAAACTAACACTCACACAGCACCCTAAGTTAAATATGGTCGAGCAAACATTGAATAGGGGACAAGATTGTCCTACTGTTCAAAGTAATACAGGTGAACAATGCAAGGATTCTCATAGAGACTTATCAGATGTATCAGATATGGCTGATGCAGTACCTGAACAAACAGGGCCCAAAACAACAAATGAGTGCTACAACAATTTTCATGGGACAACTACAGGTCAACAGTCAAGACAGTATGCCTCTCTATTCAAACAACCAGTTTATTCAGCAAGACACCACAATGCTGTTAGGATAGTATATAAAGGAGGCCTAGAACATTTTTCAGATGGGACTTACATAGCAAAGACTTTATTAATAGACGTTTACAATTTAATGTTACAGAATAATATGCTTCAATTCACATATCGGGGAATCCACCTTTGATGTAAGTTTTAAACTAAGCAGTGAGCTAGAAAAATTCTGGGAAAGATATAAAAAAATCAAAAATACACCATTGTGGACACCATTTGAAGTGATACCTTTAACTCAGCCAGCACATACAGTGATAACCATGTTGTTTAGAAATGAAGGGGTGAGTGTGACAGATCTCATTTGCTGGTTAAGACAAAAATGTACTATGGTGGGTTCCCCCGTAGCAATAGTTGATTCCTAAAGCATTTGGACAGGGGGATGGAGGATTACAGTGATCTTAAGGTACTAGGATCAAGTCTTTCAGCATCTACCTATTCTGTCTTCTTAGGAAGAGACAGAGGAGTGCTATTCTACCAGGGCCAGCCCTGGACCTGCTATAAATGTGGGTCCCCAGGACACATAAGTAGCAATTGTGATCATTTGCATTGCACCTTGTATAATGCACTGGGACATACAAGTGGGCAGTGTAGGGAGGTTTCAGTGTGTAACTCATGTGGGGAAGAAAAGGACATTCCTACACAAATTGTCCCAAGGCAGCACATAGTGCCTCTAACTCCACAGGTCATGAACATCTAAGGTTAATGGTAACACTGACACAGAGAACACACAACAATACTGCAGATCCTCAGGGTCTGAGCACCTCAATTTCATCAAACCAAGAGGATCTCACAGTAATAGGACAGCCAGATCCATCCCTTACAGCCAGAAGCCCAGACCTCATCACAGAAGCGCCCCCCTTCTGCTGGTAAAGAGGTAATATCAGAAACTGTAGGAACAGAGGAAGGAGAGAGGATACAGGGGGAAAGGAAGATCATCAAATGAGTAGTGTACAAATGAATGTGGATGCTGCCACTATGCCCCCTCCCAGACCCCTACCACCACAAAACATGGAGTCCAAAAAAATGGCTACAAGAAAGAGACAAGCTGGACTGCAACTGGCTTCTGAAGTACCAAAAATTCCAGTAACCCCAGTTTCTAATAGATATGAAGCATTAACTGAACACGAGGATGGGTCAGATAATGATTCAGATAGCTCCTCCATCGAGTCAGCATTTACAGAAGGATGCTCAGGGTCAGAAAAGAGATAGTCAGAATAAAACAAAAGAACTAAAAAAAATGAACAAACCTGCGCAGGCTAAAAGATGACTAGGAGTGAAAGTAAAAAACAAGAAAGAGAAACCGCCATGTTGGGTAGCAAGTTAAGAGTGTACATGCACTTTATTTTCTTAAATACTACCTGCTTTTAAAATTCTAAATATTAATGTGAATAGCATTAAGAATCATCTAAAACGTAGATGTGTTTATTCACATTTATGGTTAAATAATATGAACCCTATTTTTCTGCAGGACACGAGGTTGCATACTGTACTAGAAACCTCAAAAGCTATAAAAGAATGGTACACTGGCGTGTCTTACTGGTCAATGTGTCCAGAAAGCTGTTCTGGAGTAGGTATTTTATTTTGTAAAACAGAAGTAACAGTAATAAAACTTGTAGATTTAATTCCAGGAAGAACTTTAATTCTAGACATCAATGTTTGTAACACCTATTACAGGTTAATAAATATATATGGTCTGCCACCATGGTCGTGCAGTATTCATCCTCCACTCTCCATGCACTCCATCCCTTCTCCCCTATGCCTTTACAGTTGTCAACCTACCAGCACTGTAGAGCACTGGGAATTGTACAGAGGGGAAGGAGGAGTTTTGGGGGTTGGGGACAGTGGAGGCCGAATGAGCGGTGAGATCGGATTGGGGTAGTAGGGACCAGAAGACGCCCTGGGGCAAAATGGAATCGAGAGCGAGGTCTTCCTTTTCTGGTTTCCATACCCAAGGGCACCTCTACTATTAATGGTACTGGGCAAGTATTCTGTTCCACCTCAGTGACCCATCCAACCCGAGCGGTGTTGTGCAATGCCAGATCCATTAGGAACAAGACTGCAGTCATTGCAGATCTGGTGGAGTCTGTGGATCTGGCTTGCATTACCGAGACCTGGCTGGATGGTAATGCTGGTCCAATTTTGGAGGCAGCAATTCCAGCTGGGTACTCGGTGTTACATCGCTCGAGGTTGGACCCACGGGGGGGGGGGTTGAGGTCTGTTTCAAGACCGTACTGGGACTCACAAGTGTACCAGTTGAGGAGGTGGAGTCCTTTGAGTGTACTGTCATGGCAGGTGTGGGATGTAGAATAGTTCTTATCTACCGTCCACCAGGAGATGAAAACGCTTTCTACAGGAAGTAGCCAACTTCATCATCGACATGGCATTTGATTCTCCCAGGCTGATGGTCCTGGGTGACTTCAATGCCTGGATCGATGATGAATATTCGCAGTTTGGATAACACTTCCTCCGATTAATGACATCTTTGGGTCTCACACAAGTGGTTACTTCTGCCACGCATAAGAGTCTGTGGGCTTCCCAAGCTGCTCCTGTGGCCTTGGCTCTCTCCGAGCAGGCCACAGCTAACAGACCACCTGACTGACCCCCAGACAGATTCAGACAGCCCATCTGTGGGCTTCCCAAGCTGCTCCTGTGGCCTTGGCTCTCTCCGAGCAGGCCACAGCTAACAGACCACCCGACTGACCCCCAGACAGATTCAGACAGCCCATCTGTGGGCTTCCCAAGCTGCTCCTGTGGCCTTGACTCTCTCTGAGTAGGCCACAGCTAACAGACCACCCGACTGACCCCCGGACAGATTCAGACAGCCCATCTGTGGGATTCCCAAGCTGCTCCTGTGGCCTTGGCTCTCTCCGAGCAGGCCACAGCTAACAGACCACCCGACTGACCCCCGGACAGATTCAGGTACGCACCGGACCTTTGAAACTCGTGGTTTTGAATGCCACTGTTTTGACTGGATGCCCAGTGGAGGAACCAGGTACTGACTGGCAGCTGTATTCCTTGGCTGATTTTCCAACGCCTGGTGCTTCCTGGTCTCAGGGAAATCTCTTTCTGTGCTTTGTTCTGGACTGAATTTTTGTTAATGTAATCTACATATGTTATGCATCAATTGGTCTTACTTTACCTGCCAGCTTAGCTAGTCTATTACAAGCCACTAGTCTAGCCTCTCAGTGTTACTTAGTGCTTGACAAACTGTATTGTATAGTAGCCGATGTTTGACTGCTTGACCTAGCTACTGAGCAAGACTGCTGCAGTTTTCCATTTCTGCCCGACTGACGAACTCTGCCCCTTCCCCACACTGGTCACTCTGCCAGTTATTAATTTCTCTGCCCCACTTGTAATGCTGTCTCTCTAAACACCTTACTTTCTTCTCTGCCTTACCTACAAACCCTTTTCTTACACCCTCCCTGCTGCTGCTGCTGTCCTCCTCAGACATCCTGGTGCCAAAGCACAGACGACCCCCGCCCCCATTAACTCCTCTTCTAGCTCCAAATAATTGCCTGCATTTACCACCTCTTTATCTCATGCTTTGTCTTTCCCCATTGCCTGCCCCCCACTGAGCTTGCTATTGTGCTCTAGCTGTATTTAATCCTCTGTGTTTCCCTCCTTGTTCCACAGACAGCCCATCTGTGGGCTTCCCAAGCTGCTCCTGTGGCCTTGGCTCTCTCCGAGCAGGCCACAGCTAACAGACCACCCGACTGACCCCCAGACAGATTCAGGTATGCACCGGACCTTTGAAACTCGTGGTTTTGAATGCCACTGTTTTGACTGGATGCCCAGTGGAGGAACCAGGCACTGACTGGCAGCTGTACTCCTTGGCTGATTTTCCAACGCCTGGTGCTTCCTGGTCTCAGGGAAATCTCTTTCTGTGCTTTGTTCTGGACTGAATTTTTTTGCCCAGCCCCTCCCCCTCCTCCTCACAGTATTAAATAGACCCTTACTCCACCCTTCCTCAGCCTAGCAGCAGATTGGTCACTCCACTGCTGCACATTTTCATGCTATGGCCTCCCTTTCTTCAATACCTGACTTGACCCACTTTCTTACTGCCCCTTTTAAAGCTGTCCCACCCACAGGATCCCACATTTCCTCTCAACCTTTTCTCCAGCCACTCCATCTAACTCCTCTCAATTACTGCTCTACCTGCCCTATTGTTAGGGACCTCACCTAATTCGACTATATACCCTTTCAACTATAAACCAGCTTGCAGTTAAACAGGCCAGCAACCAAACAAACTACCGGGGTGCAACCACCTACTACTACTCATCACTACCTCTTTTGGCATTGCTGGTACCATACACATCCTTTTGTTCTGCAAATTTTGGACTCCCCACTGTTCTGTCTAACCCTTTATGTGGATCCACTTTATTAACCCTCACTCTCCTTCTCTCCCTCAGCCCCGAAACTGCCACCCAGGCTCCCAGCTCCTAAGCATGGGATTCCCGGCATCGCCGGTTGGCGCTCTCTCAGCCGAGATGCTCGAGACCGCAGACAAGGACCCAAGGCTCCTACAAGCACGGCAACTGCCGCACTTTTTCGACCGCCCCTCCCCCACCTCCGCTGATTATTAAATACAGTAGCTCCTGCCAAAATATTAGTCCACGTCCCTGGCGCAGTGCCCCACCAATAGAGACTTAGCTCGTGATCCCCTCTTCTCCTAGCCTCACGGGATCCAACTCTCAGGGCCTCGCCTTACTAAAACGCATAGGCTTTCCTTGGCTGTGCCTTCACCACTAAATATCTTTAATGCTATCAAATTTGGGTCGACCTGGATCAGAAAGCTACTGATAAACTGCATTAATCCAAGCCCCACTGGCCCCTGGGCTAATTGGAGTGGCTCCTTTTGAGGTACCATCATATCGGGCCCTATGGCTCCTTTGACTGCCTCTTCTGCTGATACCAGCTGCCCAGCATTGGACACCTTAACTACCATCATGTTTGGTCTACAACGGCACCCTGTGCTGTATACCACATGGCAACTTATCCTCTAATTGCCTCCGTGATTCCAAGTACCAGTACCTCGAACCCTGCTCTTGGACCACACATACCAGTAGTACTTATAACACTCCCCCACCACAAGGCCCACCTCCCACCACGCAGACTTCTATCTCCTCCCCACCTATTGGTAGGGGTACTAGCTCTTGCTACAACAGATCAGCTCTTCTGTGGTAGCTACTTTCCAGTCCCTAAAAACATCAGATCTACTAGGCGGAGAAAGGCAGGAATTACAAGCTTATAATTAGCGCTCTAGAAAAATCCTACTTATCCTCCTGCTTTGTTCAGGCAACGTAGAACTCAACCCTGCCCCCAGAAGCTATTGCTTTGCCAAGCAGAACTAGCAAATAAAAGGAATAAGCTTCTTGCATATTAGCGTATGTAGCCTCCTTAAAAGATAACCTTAATACAAACCTGGGTAAATCATACCTCTTCTGACATACTTGTGATTTCCGAAACTTGGTTTAGACCCAGCACCACTGATAGAAGTAAACATACCCAACTATGCCTTGTTCAGTGCTGATAGGCATGCCAGAGGAGGAGGGATAGCTATCTACGTTAAAGACAAATTTTATGCCTCCTGCTTATCCTCGGCATCTATCTGTCGCAATTCAATGCCTAATTCTCAAAGTGGAAATTACACAGACTACTGCACTCTGCTATAGGATGCTACAGACCACCGTCTGCTGGCCTACAGCTTGTGTCATATCTAAGTGACAAGCTGGGACAGGGCTGCCAGAAACTATTATTTTAGGAGACCTCAACTTGACTGACTCTCTAACACAGCTGCTTGCCATCCTTCTGCTTGATAACATGGCTTGGCGTAACATTACTGAACCAACACGTCAAGCGTGAAGAACCCCAGTAAAAGTACACTTTTGGATGTGCTAATGGTGAGCAAAACCTCATCTCTTCTCCCATGCTGATGTCTTCTTCTCAGGCGCTAGCGACCATTGTTTTATTGCAGGAGTAAGATCCACCAACAACCCAGCACCCATCAAGCAAGTTCTCTATGAAGAGATCCAGGAGCAACTTCAATGAACATGCCTACCTAAACGAGCTTAAGTACTCCCTGAGTGGCAAGATTTCTACCTGGCCAAAAGCGATTCACGTCAGCTTACAATATCTTCCACAACATTCTATCAAGAGCCCTTAATAAGTATCTCCCCTTATTAAAGTTCAAACTAGGACCAAAACCTGTAAATGGTTCACCCTCAGATCAAGTCCTTGCTTCTAGAAAGAGATAAGCTCTGAAAAAAGCAGAACTGAACACTGCAGAGGACTGGAACCAGTTCAGGAAACTACTGCAAATTTATGTACCAAAACAATCAGAGAATCAAGGCCACCTTCTTCAAATCGAACTCGACTCTGCCACAAGAGCCCAATCAAGCTCTGGAACACAATCAGTGATCTGCTAGGCCACTCCCAGGAAATTCACTCCGACCAAGATTACCTCTGGCAACTTGACTATAACGAAAGATGGATATACTTGGCGCATTCAATAACCACTTTGCTACTGCAGGCATGGCATTTGATAACTCCTGCAAACATACTTAGCTCCCAGACTGCCAGCCAACTGCACCAACTCCGATAGCTTCGCGCCTTTCTCACTTCAACCTGCACACTGAAAGGGTAGAGGACCTCTTGCTTCATTGGGTACTAGAAAAGTGCTGGGGCCGACTCCCTTGACCCTTACTTTCCTAAAATTGCCTACCGCATTAATAGCATACCCGTCACCCACCTTTTAACTTATCCCTGTCTCAGGGCACCTTACCACCTATATGGAAGACAGACATGTCATGCCACTGTTCAAACCAGGTGACCGTGGGATGTATCTCAATAACTACAGGCCAATTCCCTCCTTCCAGTCCTGTCCAAGCTCCTAGAGAAAATTGTAAATGCACAGCTGAGGACTCACCTTGAGTCTAGGAACTGCTAAATCTCTGCATGCAGCCAGTTCAGAGCTAAACATAGCACTATCTCAGCCCTCACCAAAGTTACTAACAACTGGCACGTAATCTTGAGAGCAAAAACTTTATTTGTGCTGTTTTCCTTGATCTAAGCAAGGCTTTCAACACCGTCGACCATAGTCTGCTCTCTCCACCCTTCAAATCATAGATGTGGACCCCTCCTCTCGCGTTGGTTCACTGACTATCTTACAGGCGCCTTCAACAAGTTAAAGCCGAAGGAGGCCTGTCCCCTTAAAACTCTGCAAGAGGGGTACCTCAAGGTTCTATATTAGGGCCCTTACTTTTTGCAATCACATTAATAACATCAACTACTGTAAAAAGCCAACATCCATCTGTTTGCAGATGATACAGTTCTCTACATGAGTCGCCCAACACCTGAAGCTGCCTGCAATGACCTACAGTCAGAATTCAACCTTTTGCAAAGCCAACTCCTCCAAAAATACTCCCTTAATGCCAAAAAAACTAAAGCGATGGTCCCTCTCCTTTATCCGTACAGCTAACCCTGTGTCCGTGGACAGTTCCCAAATTACCACAGTTCTAGGTGAAAACTAGAATTTGTTACAAATTCAAGTATCTGGGAGTCTGGATAAACCAAAGACTCTCCTTCATTGAAACATATCGAGGACTTACTAAACGACTGCAAAGGCTTGGACTGTTTTTAGAATCAGCCAATTTCTCACCAGAGATGCTAAGAAACAACTGGTCCAATCCATTTTCCTATCATTGGTTGATTACGCTGACTTCTCTACAGCCAATGCCTCCAACTTTACATGGCTAAACTGACACAGCTCTACCATCAACACTGAGGTTTATAACAGGACTCCCCTTCGACACACATCACTGCACCCTATATGCGGCAGTGGGATGGACATCACTAAAGTTCAGGCGCCACAGAAACGCCGCTCTCTGGGCCTATAGAGCCATCTCTAATAAGCTGCCTTACTATATCTCCTGCTGTCTTCCCCTGAGTATAGTTGGGAAATACGCATTAAGAAGTTACTCAGCTATTACACTTAAAGTACCCAAAGCAAAATCCCGCTTCGGCAGGGCAGCCATAAGCTTCGTGCTACCTACCTTATGGAACGATCTACAAAAAACCCTCAAATTAAGCACTCTAATCGGTATAAATGCTTTCAAGATGCTTTATTTCCGTACAATCAGAGAAGTATGTAACTGCTTCACCCACTCAGACCCAGTACCGGTGTCTGCACTGGTATATAGCCACGCCTAGACCCAATTTTAAGTACTGACCCCCTCAGCTTGCTCCTTACCAACCTAATTGTTCTCTCTCTTATCCCCCTGTCTTATCAACACTAGGCCCATCCATCCCCTTATTCTTCCTTTCCCAACCTCGGATAGGAGCTCACTACCCTGGGTTGTGACATCCTACCATGCCCGTGCTATAGCATTCAATCCGGGGCTCACACATACTCCTTTTCTCCATCCACCTTCTCTACATCCAGCTTACCAACTCCTTTCTGTGCACCATGCCCTTCTAGCCTTTCTCCCTACTTCCTCCCTCTTCCCCCTACCTTCACCTCTACCTGGTGTATATTTTTATTTTATTTTTCTTCCGTTACTTCCTCCTGCAACCTTAGATAACCTGCTTTATCTTCCTATAGACACTTCTATGTATGTAAATACCGTGTAATCTGTACAATATCTGTATAATTCTATGTACATATGAACTTTTTTTTCTTCCACTCTGTAAAGAGTATTACCTGTATTGCCTTGTAAATACCTGTGTTGACCTGTATATACAATTGTTCGTGCTCCACCCAGGTCCATCTTGCAAATGAGCTTCTGCTCAACGATGAACGCCTGGTTAAATAAAGACTTGATTGATTGATTGATTGATTGACTCCTTGGACTTAGTCTTTCTCCTGGGGTTTAAGGCCACTGACATGGGGGTGGAACCCGTCAGTTGGTCCGATCATTACACTGTGGGCTTCAGTTTTTTCACCCCCCTTTGTAGGCCTACCCCAGGGGAGTGGTTAAGTGCTGCTCTTTACGAGATATTAGCTCTGTGGGCCTAGTAGCGGCACTTGATCTATTGGAGTTATCTGAGGTGAGCAATGATCCTGAGGCTTTGGTTCTGGCCTATAATAGGGCCATTTCCTCAGCTCTGGATCAAATTGCTCCTGTCCATGTTCATCCTATCCCCATTCGACCTCGGTCTCTATGGTTTGATGAGCCCTTGAGGGAGATGCGGGGATAAGGATGAAGATTAGAGCGTTGTTGGTGGAGAACTGCCCTTGATGCTGACCATCTTAGACTGATGGAACATTATCAACTCTATCATTCCACAATCTCTCGTAAGAAGGCAGAGTTCCTTTCCAGAGAGATTGCAGCTGCTCAGAACCAACCAGCTCAGCTTTTATGAACTGTTGACAGGCTGTGCAACCCAACCTGTCTCCAGGGTCGAAAAGCCTTTTCACAATTAGAGTGTGATGAGCTAGCTCGCTTCTTTGCAGATAAGGTGGCCGACATTAGGGCAACACTCCGACCAGCTCCGTCTATTGGAGATGTTTTTGATCGGCGTTTGGTTGCTCCCTCTGGTCTCTCCTGGAGTTCCTTTGACCAACCTGAGTTCATTGATGTCATGAGGATTGTCCAGATTATGCACCCTACATGCTGTAATTTAGACCCGGGCCCGATTTTCCTGATAAAGGATTGTCTTGAGACTATCAGCCCGGTTCTTGCATGGACAGTTTGGTGCTCCTTGGATATGGAAGAGTTTCCTAGCTCCCTGAAGGCGGTGGTGACACCCCTCCTGAAGAAAGCTACCTTGGACCCTCACTGCCATGCTAACTACAGGCCGATCTCTAATCTTCCCTTTGATGGGAAGATTATTGAAAAAGTGGTGGCAGCACAATTGGAGAACTATTTAACCATCCATGACATCTATGAACCCCTCCAATCTGGTTTTTGAAAGAGGCATAGTACCGAGATAGTGCTGGTTCGGGTGCTCAATGATCTCCTGATGGCTAGAGATCAGAAGAAATGTTCCATTCGTGTTCTTCTTGATCTCTCATCAGCTTTTGACACTGTGGACCATGGGGTACTGCTCGCGTGCCTGGAGTTTATCTGTGGTCTGTCAGGGACAGTCCTCAGTTGGTTTAGACCTTTCCTCACTGACAGGACTTAGAGAGTGGTGTCTGGATTAAATTCTTCCAGCCCACTCTCACTGTCATGTGGGGTACCCCAGTGCTCGGTGTTGTCCCCCATGTTGTTCGCAGTGTATGTGCTGCCCCTCGGAGACATTGTAAGAAGGTATGGGCTGAAGTTTCACTATTATGCAGATGATACTCAGTTCTACCTGTCTTTTGCACCCAACCAGGATGGAGCTCTCATGGTTATTAGTAGCTGCCTCACCAAAATCCAAGGCTGGATGAGTTCAAGCTGGCTAAAGTTGAATCCGGAGAAGACAGAGGTATTAGTTGTGGACCCAGGTCATCGGGTAGAGGGGATGAGAGCTGGTCTATCCTCAGGTTTATTTCTGGGAGGTATCCAGCTCCCTACCTCTGAATGGGTGCGTAACCTGGGGGTGACTTTTGACAATGAACTGACACTGCATTTGCAGGTGTTGGCAGTTGTCAAACTTTCCTTTTATCATCTTAGGAACATCGCCAGGATCAAGCACCTTGTTCCGCCTGCTGATCTTCCTACACTGGTCCACACTTTTGTGACCTCACACCTGGATTATTGCAACTCCATTTATCTAGGGCTTCCTGGGGTTGATATCCACCACCTGCAGCTGGTGCAGAATGCTTCAGCTCGATTATTGATGGGTAGTTCTTGTACCTGTCATATCTCACCGGTACTACGCAATCTGCACTGGCTGCCGATTCAGTGGCGATCACCTTTAAAGTTGGTCTTTTGACCTACAAAGCCCTACATGGACAGGGTCCAGACTACTTGAAAGAGCTTTTGGTTCCCTACTGCCCCAGGCAATCTCTTCGCTCGGCGGACGAGGGGTTGCTAGAGATTCTGAGGATTTCTCTGAAGTCATCAGGTACTCGTGCTTTTATGTTTGTTGCTCTGACCCTCTGGAATTCTCTACCACATCCGCTGCATCAGTGTGTGACCATGGAGGAGTTTAAAAAGGCCCTTAAGACCCATTTATGGTCAAAGATCAATTTTTAATTAAATAATTATGAATTGGAGCTCAGATTTATTGTTTTACAAATTATTTATGAATCTGTGTTTATTTATTGCATGTATTTTTTTAATTATTGTAAGGCACTTTGGTTTAAGGAAGGAGCCATATATATATAAAGTTTCATTCATTCATTCATTCATTCATTC
The DNA here is from genome assembly GCA_016271365.2 of Neoceratodus forsteri. Lineage (NCBI taxonomy): Eukaryota > Metazoa > Chordata > Ceratodontiformes > Ceratodontidae > Neoceratodus > Neoceratodus forsteri. Next base: position 1,785,327,932 of record CM057449.1, read on the forward strand.
ATTTATTCATATGCACCCCAAACCAAGGCAGATAGGATAGCTACTTTCACACAGATAAGACCATATTTGCATGCTTCACAAAATTTAGTATGGGGAAGGGAGTTTAACTGTGGCTTAACAAAAAAGGATAGAGGAACAGCAACTACTACACAGAAGATTTTTTGTGACATGACTTACCTGCAAACGACAGTACAAACTGCCTCATTAGTAGATGCTTATTACCAAAAAAACTAATAGGGTAGATCCCACTTTTTAGAGAGAAAATTCAGCCACAAGGATAGACTTCCTATTCATAAATAAAACACTACAGATACAAGAAACCTCAATTCAGCATGTAAAATACTCAGACTATAATTATGTATTAGGGTAGGGCCTGCTAGGCATGCACATGGACCAGGTGTCTGGAAATTCAATTCATCTTTGTTATCACAATAGACCATTAGACAACAGATTTTATACTTTATCATCAGCAAAAAATCTTTATTTGACATGTATGAGAACCCTTCCCTATGGTGGGAAGACATTAAAATGGAACTTAAAACATTACTTATTACTCTTAGTAAGACCAACAGGGATAATGAGTATCTACAATACCAGAAAAATAGAAAACAGTTATGATCCCTAATGAGCTTAGCAAAAAAAAAAAAAACATGATTATACAACCCAAATACAAGTGGTCAAAACAAAACTACAGGAATATCATCATAAACAGACAAATACTTTAATTATGCAGCAGAATTATGGCACCCAAGGCAAAACAGATAATATATATCCCTTTATAAGCTGCAAGGAAAGGGTGAAAAAAAGAACTATTGAAGCCATTTTTAATAGTGAAAATAATCTACACACGACAAACCCAGAAATATTGCAAGTAGTATCCAATTATGCAAGTTCTCTTTTTCATTCAACCACATTTGATAATCAAGAAACAATAGACTTTTTCAATCAAATTGATATACCAAACTGTACGCTAGACTTGGCAAAAGATATAACACCCATAACAGCCATAGAAGTAGAAAAAACAATTTCAGCTTTAAATACCGAGAAAGTTCCAGGGAGAGATGGCTTACAGCTGAACTATACAAGTTCGCAAGCCTTGAATTATACCAGGAATTTTCTGAAGTATTTAACTTTGTACTGAATCAATCAGGGTTGCCCTTCACCATGTCAATGGGGGTATTAACCTTTTTTGCATAATGCAGGTGATAAAAGGGTCATGTCAAACCGGAGACCCATTAGTTTACTAAACATAGATTTTAAGATACTAATTAAAGTCTTGATTAAAAGATTATTAGTGGTAGCCCCTAATTTAATTACAGAAGCACAGTCTTGTTCCATACCAGGATAGTCAATTTCAGATCAATTAATACTATTAAGGGATATTATTCAAATAAATAATACTACAGGTTTGGAAGGGTTTGCTTTGTCTCTGGACCAACAGAGGGCCTTTGACTCAGTATGCCATAGTTTCTTATGATATGCTTTGGGAAGATATGGGATGCCAGAGTTATTCATTTCATGGCTGAATATTATTTACCACAATTCAGTAGTAATCCCACAAGTCAATGGCTTCTGTGGACCTATGGTAGCCATCAAGAAAGGAGTGCAGCAAGTCTGCCCTGTCAGTCCTTTTTCATATGTTTTGACTATAGACTCTCTGTTACTTCTCTTAAACAGACATTTAGGAATATTCCTTATACAAGTACAAAAGCAGATGGTACCCTTTAAAGCTATGACTTCTGCAGAAGATATCTGTTTATTGGTAAAAAATCAATCATCTATGGAAAAGGCAATAAATGTCTGTCAACAGTATGGCAAAGTGTCTAGAACTACATTAAATATGAATAAATGTATATGAAGAGAATTAGGGAAAAAAGAGTTCTGAACAAACATAGCTGGAATTAATTTAGCAAGACAGAATATTAAAATCTTAGGAATAGAATATGGAACTGATCCATTAGACATTATCAATTGGGATAATAAAATACAATTAGGAACCTAGATGGTGAAGAAATGGAATAGCTGGAACATTAGTAAAAGAATATATTTAATTAAAGCATATCTTCTACCACTATTCCTTTTTATTAGCAACATATTCCCCCCACCTAGGGTCAGGGAAACAACTATTTTAAGTATTTTTTCCAGGCTTTTTGGGGTAGTTGCCTCAATCCAATTAAAGGACATATGTTATACTTGCCACTGAGCTGTAGGGGCAAAATATGGTAAACCCTATATTTTTTTTATTTGCAAATTTTACACAGAAATTTTAGACCTTTGTTACTTCTCATGCAACATTTTTGCAAGGAAATTCTTCTATGCACTATAGCATCTTGGTTTCCTGCATGGAAAAAAGGACATTTAAGAATTATTAAACATAATGCTACTGTCCCTGAATGCTTGAGAGATATATGTGTAAAAATTAAAATATGGAACATATTTAGTATACTACTTAGCACTAAAACAAAGAAACAGGTCTATGCACAGGTCATAAATACACACTTTACAGAGTTAGAAACATTTCCTAAATGACCACCAGACTGTATACAGGTCTTACAAACTCTGATTCAAAAAAAACAGACTTCCAAACAAGTTTAGAGATATTCAGTGGTTATGCTGCCATGAACATTTCAATGTGAAAGCTTATCAAAAGCATAACACATTGGAAGAAAGGGTCTGTTCAATGCCAAATTGTATTATTAAATCAGAGACTATGGAATATCTATTCTTTTCATGTTCATATATCGATGGATTTGGGGACTTGATGGCAGACGAATGGAATCAAAGAATGTTTGCAAATACTGACTATAAGAATCTTATTTATGTAAAATATACTTTAAGGTGGGGGGCATGAGAAAAGAGTACCTTAAACATTATTTTTGCAGTCATCAAGTGGTATATATGGAACAGGAGATGTATATTTACTCTACAGCAGAAAATACTTCTTGTACAAAATTGCTGAAGAAAATAACAAATGAAACCAGATTACTTTATTATAATGAACTGAAAAACAAGAAAAAACAATATATGGATTAAATGTGGATAAATCATCCCTGGATTATGGACAGTGATGCTCCAATTACTTAATGATGTATAAATGACTATATTATCTTTTTTTTCCTGGATTATCTGAGCATTGTGAGAAATGTTGTCCAAAATAAGTATTAATTTCTGTAATCATGTACATGTGTGTATGTGTATGATTTTCAATAAAAACAAATTCCCCTACTCTGTCTGCAGGGGTGCTGTCACTTCCTGTGGACAGGATGGAGGAGCCCAGTTTGGAGCCAGACAGAGGAGGAGGAGAAGCTGGAAGCTGTCTGATGGAGGTTCAAGGAAACATAAGGGAATGTCCTGTTCTTCTACAAAATGAATTACTGCACAAGGATTTGGAAGGAATTCAGGTACAAGAGCAAGTTCATTTGAATTCTAATATTCCACTTCAAGTTGTTTGTGTAAAGGATAAAGAGACCATGCAAGCTACAGCACCTGTACAGGAGCCATCTGTTCTGTCTCAAGAAGATCTTTTGAGAACAGCTATAAAGTCCAATAAGGAATTTCTTTTGCAGTTGTTACAAGAAGATTCTGTTGACACTGACCTAAACATCGCTCCAGACATTGCTCCCAGCCAATTTTCAATACCTTTTCGGTTTACTCCAGTTGCTTATTCTGAAATGCCATATTGTTCAAAAAATATTAATACTCCTAAAAAACTGCTTTGTGTAAAGGGCGAAATGAAAAAAGCACGGAAGTTCATTCTGCGTGGTCCCCGGATGCTGCTTTGAAAGCTGCAGGTTGGAATCATGAACCTCTCTCTAATACTTGGATGTCATCTGGCCCAGTTAGCACTGCTCAGATTATGGATGAGGGCTCTCAATCTACAAGGATGCCTGATGCTACAACAGAAAGATCTGGTGATTTTTTTCTGAACTCTGCATCACCAGTCGGCTCTTCCTGGGCGCAACCCCAGGTTGCTAGGGACAGGTTGTAACATACGGGGACAGACTCTCTAACCACAGGAGAACAGGCCTCAGTCCTGGGACAAGAAGAGAAAGGTAATAATTCTGAAAAGGGCAGTACTGATACAGGACTTCCTAAACAGTTTTATATGGCTGGCTTGTTTAAAAACAGAGGGGAACCGGATCAGCGAAGGAACGCAGTCCGTTTAAAGTTCAATGGGGATCCTGCTTCTATACCAGGTAGGAAAACTGTTTTACACAAAATGTTAAATGAACAAATGGGTATAAATCCTTCTGAATTATTTGCTGTAATCCACGTTAAGGGGGAGGTAATTTATGATGCCAGTTTTAAAATGAGTCATTCCTTAAATAGGTTCTTGGCTAAATACCCACAGGTTCAGAACACTACTTATGGAACCCATTTTTTTTCCCATACCACTTACAAAGCCCACTATAAAGGTTGTCACTCTCTTGTTTAGGAATGAGGGAGTCAGTATCACTGATGTTCAATACTGGCTACAGCAGAGGTGTTCCATTCTAGAGGCTCCCACCCCCGTTTTGGATGAGGATCTGATGTGGACTGGGAACTGGAGGGTAAAAGTGCAACTTAAACAACTGGATTCTAGTATAGCTCATCTCCCTGGGAGTTTTTACATCAGCAAGGACAGGCGGAACCTAGAACTTGCCACAAATGTGGTGCACGCACCCACCTTAGTCTTTTGTGTGTGCAACCCAGATGCAACTCATTTTTTAAGTATGGGCATGTTAGTTTAGGTTGCCCTAACCCTTTGAAATATAACCTGTACAATGAGAGTGGGCACTCTTATAGGAATTGTCCATGGGCTGAGAGAAACAGAGTGGACAAAGCCCAACAAGACCCAGTACAGCTTATTGAAAAATGCCAGGTGCAAGCTCTGAAGAAACAGGAAAACCAGGTGGCTCTTCACCCCAGCACTGACTTGCCTCCCCCTCCCCCTTCCCCAGATGAAGAAAATTCTCAGTTGGATTCTGCATGGACCTCCACTAATGATGTTACCAACCAGGGTCCCCCTTCCCCACCACGTCCTCCCCCTATAGTCACTTGTGATGTTGTAGATATGCCCCCTCCCTCTTCAGGTTTATTTTATGGTGGTGGAGATCAAAAAATGAAAGGGAAGAGGAAAGCTGACCAAACACCCCCGCAAAAGAATAGAGTGGTAACCAGAACTAGGTATCAGGCACTGGCAAAGAGGAGGCAGTGGGGAGATACTCAGGATGATGGAGATGATTCTGATTCCTCTACTGTATCTTCTAGATTAGACCCATCATGTGACTCACAGTCAGAAATAGTTAAAAAGAAAGCTGAGCAATCACAACAGAAAGTGTCCTGATGATACTGTTTCATAAGGTAGAAGGAGGGCAGGCCTGCACATTCCTCCCTTAACCCTTAATGTATACAGTATCAAGGCATACAAAAAAATACTAACTACCCTCCAGATTTAAAAAGAGCTATCTAACAATATTTTCCTCCTCCAGGATACCAGATTCATGACCACGCATGAGGTATCACATGCAAAAGATTTATTGTCCTTTTGGTCTCAGGGTCCTGATATGTGTGAAGGGGTAGGTATCCTGATATAAGGTTTTCAGTTCTCTGTAAGGAGATTGGTCGATATATGTCCTGGAAAGGCTCTTCTCATAAATCTGTGCAAGGGAACTGAACATTTTAGGGTTATAAATGTTTATGCCTCACAGAGTATTGCTTCACACTGTACTTTTTTCATTGATTCAGTCCTACTTAAATACCAATTGGCACGTAATAATGGGTGGGGATTTTAACTGCCCATTATCACTGGAGGACAGAGGAGGATGTACCACTAAACTGTTTGGTGATATAAATTGTTTAAATTCAGTTTTAAAACCCCCTGGGTTATTAGATGGATACACTGCAGTACACTCTAACGGAGCAACAACTTTTTTAAGGGCCCTCTGTCATCAAGAATAGATTATCTTTTCATTTCAAAGTCTTTACTTAGTACACGAGTGCAGGTTTTCCCTTGTGAAACCTCAGATCACTTGGCAGTAACTATAACTTGTTCCATAGTGACACCCCACCTTTTTCAAAACATTCTGCTTCTAGATGAATACTAAATAATTCCCTTTTAACTCAACCTGACATGGAGGAGAAACTGTTTGGTTTTCTATCAGCTAGGTTTTCTGCGGTAGATGCTTTTGAGTCACTTACAGACTGGTGAGTAGACACCAAGATAGAGCTGAAATTTTTTTTTTTTTATACAACAGTCTGTGAGAAACTCTGCATCTTCTTATTAACAGTATCTAAAATTACAGGATAAATTACATAAAACAGTATCAAGGGCCTATGAACATAAGTTGGGATTTAAGTAATGAAAGCCAGTAATTGAAGGCTGATGTATAAAAGGGCAGAATCACTGAAATTAGAGGCGCAAATTAGTAAGCAAGGATCCAAGCCCTCCTTGGACATTTACTAAAGCTGTCAGAGAAGAGTTCAGCACTCTCAAATTGATAAAAGTTTTGACCCCTGTACTAATGCATATTTTTAGTTTAGTTTAGTTTATTGTTCTAGGAATTACTACCTTTGAGCCAGAGGCTCTTTTACAAAGGTTCCACGTCAATTAGGTACAGTACAAAAAAGGTTACATAGATAACACAACAATTTGTGCTGTTGTCAAGGCGAGAAAACATATACAAATACATATCAAATCATTTGTGCAAAAGGACATGAGATATCAATAATCACATTATTATTACAAGAAAGAGGTCATGCCAGATTAGGAGAAACAAATAGAAAAAAGTCCAGAACAGAGGGTAAGTGAAAGGTGTGGGAGCAGACAATAGCAGGAGAAAAGGTTTCCCAAACATGTCTTTGTCAAATAACGGAACAGGATGGGTAGTGAGAAAATAGGAGGTTTAATCAGAGGCAGTCACAGGAGCTGGAGGTGGCAGGTGAGAGAACAGCCTTGATTTGAAAATACCTAGCGAGGTGGAGGCAGTCATATGAGTGCTGAGGGCATTTAGCCAGCTGGGGCACGATAGGCAAATGATCTTTTGTCCCTGAGAAGTCCGGCATCGGGGGACTTGGAGAGGCTGGTGTTCTGATCTTCTGGTAAAGCGGGTGCTAGCGCAGGCATAACAGGTCTTGGATACAAGGTGGAGTGAGGCCCAGAGTGGATTTTTTCACCATCAGGCAGGTAAGGTACTTTATCCGGTTTGAGAGTTGCAACCAACCTGAGTCAGCATAGAGTTCACATGTGTGGGTACGTCGATGTGCACCAGTGAGCAGCCGACAGACCTCATTTAGGGATGTTGTAATGCGACTAAGTGCTGTAGTAGTGGCAGATCCGTATATAACTAAGCCATAGTCAATGACTGAGATGATATTATATATTATGCTGATCAAGATAAAATCCAGCAGGTTTTAGAAACGTATTTGAGGGAGATCTTTGGTTCTCCTTCTACTGCCTCAGTGGAATCTAGTTATTTGCAGGATTTGAATATTCCATCTATAGACTCAGATACCCTGGCTTCCCTGACTTCACCAGTCTCTCCAGTAGAGGTGATGGCCATTTTAGGTAGACTAAAGAAAAGCTATGCACCAAGAAAGGACGGACTTAACAGCAAATTATATTTAAAGTATGCAGCCTATTTTGGCCCAATATTAGCAGATGTGTTTTCCTTTATTTTAGCTTTGGAAACATTCCCTGAAGTAATGTCCCAAGCTTTAGTGTTACTGCTTTTAAAAAAGGAGACAGAAGAATTATGTCAAACTGGAGGCCAATCAGCCTCCTAAATGTTGACTACAAAATTCTAGCTTTCCTATTATTAGCCCACCTCTCCACAGTAGCAGAAACTGTAATCAGTAGTAGGCAGTCTTGTGCGATTGAGGGAAGGTCCATTTTCAGACATGTGATATTTTTGAGGGACATAATGTTGTATGTGGCTGATTCTAACTCCAAGCGTTTGATCTTGGCATTAGATCAAGAAAAGCTTTTGATCGGGTCGATCATCAGTATCTATTCCAGGTATTGAACGTTTATCATATTCCAAATAAATTTATTAGGTGGATTGCATTGCTTTGTAAGATGGCATCTATTATACCTTATGTTAATGGAAAACTGGGTAAAGCTTTTGTGGCAAAAAAAAGGGGCACAGCAAGACTGCCTACTTAGCCTTATTATTTGTTTTTCAATTTGACCCTACGATTAAAAGAATTTCTGTTAACACAGGTATTCCTTCCATAACTCTTCCAGATGGATCCCCCACTCCAAAAATTAGTGCATATGCTGATGATCTCTGCATATGTACTACTCCAGATTTAAATGATCAGGAGTTCAGTTTAGAAATTTCTGAATTTGAGAAAGTATCTGACTCCAAACTTAACTACGACAAAAGTCAGGCCCTGGTTCTCCCAACTTCATCATCATCTGGTGATCCATTAGTATCTGTAAATATACAAATGACTCCACATTCCATTAAATGTTTGAGTGTACAGCTAGAGGATCCTGATAAAGCCTTCTTGAACTGGTGTTCCACAATTCAAAGAGCTTGAAGAAACCATCTCCACATGTTAAAATAAAACAGTCTCAAAAAAAAAAGGGTTTCTCTTTTATATACCTTGATCATTCCCATTTTTCTACACATTGCTCAGGTTTTTCCAATATCTCTCTCTTTGGAATCCAGGCTTATGAATGTCTTCTTTCAAGGCTTCTGGGGGAACAGACTTAACCTCATCAAGAGAGGCCACACTTACCATGGCTACAATTTAGGAGGTGTATGGATGGCAAATCCAGTTTTGTTTTTTATAGTCTTTTTTTCTATCAGAACTTTCTTCCTCTCCTTTCAACACCCATCCAGGCAGGGTATAAGTTAATGGAATCTGTACTCTCTAGAGTTTTCCTGGACTGGTTAAGTACTCCATTTACTTACCTCCCTATTTACACTTGGCATGTGTAAAATTAAAACTGTGGCAGGTGACCCCTCAAATCTTAAGTAACTCCAGAAAGTCATTTTATGCTTATATTCTGAACCTTAAGTTTTATGAGATACCACAGGTGTTAAATGATTATGATTCCCAGCTCACTATTATTTTTTCACAACTTATGGATAAAAGGCTGCTTCTAAGAGTATGGGATGTTGTCTGGCTATCATGTTTTGGTAGACTGGGAGTAAGAGGTACCCATAAAGATAAAGCTCTAGAAGAATGTATGTGTCCCAGGTAGAGGGGGACAAAGTGCTCCCACTTCGCTACACAGAGCACTTCACGTATTATCCCCAAATCCATGTAGTGCTCTGCAATATGAAGCAAATTACTCTGCCTATAAATCTGAATGCAAAGTGCATAGTTTCCAATGGACTTTGCGTTACTTTGCCTTGCATTACAGCCTTCCCCTTAATTTTAACGTGACGTGCCATTGATTTTAATGGACTTTGCTTTGCTTCGCCTGTTTTTTGCTATAGAGGCAAATTTTGCAGTGATTCATGGGATGGCAGGTCACATGGGGTCTATACTTTCTTGCACACCCTGTTTAGTGGAAAGCTGGAGACAGTTTGCTTTCAGAGCTCTGAGAGTCAAACCATCGAAACAACTTTAAAAAAATCACTTTTGATCCAATTATTTTATTCCAGATTTAGTACTTCAACTGTAAGAACCCCTCCTGTGTTTAGATTGAGTGTTGATTGCTTTTGTTTGCATTTTGTATGTTAATTTAGAATATTCAGCCTGTGTACTGACAAACACTGTCGAAGCTTGCTTCAGGGGAGGAGCGTAACTGTGGTGGAGTGAGATTTACATGAGAAAGGCAATCTTTCTAATTGTTTTGTTCTAGTAGTGTGTGTTAGTATTTGTGTGTTTATGCACATACAGTAATACTTGAAGTAATTTTTGATTATTTTCTGTTTGTTGTGGTGCAGTGCATATTTTTTTTCTGTTTAAAAGATTTGTTTATATAGTGTACTGCACTGTTACATTTTCTGCACATTATCTGTATTGTGTGAGTGTGTGTGAGTGTCATCAAATCAGACACATTTTATTGTGCCACACAGTAATCACCGCACTCTGAATCAGTTATCCATCTGTGGTATTTTACAGCTTCCTTCTGTCTAGCTAGTGGACCACTACTGCAGCCCCAACCTGCAAAAGTACAATTTATTTTTCAGTTTTGATTTGTGTGACGACTGGTTCAGGTGTTTTTGTGCCTGTGCAGCTGCATCTCTTTACACTGTGCAATCTGTGTCTGTGTGTTTGCATCTGTTTAGTGCCCAGTCTGCATATGTAAGCCACAGTTGCTGTTTTTTGGCTTCCCATCCACCCCCACATTTCAGAAATCTCAATTTGTTGTGAATTTGCTGTGTAATCCCCCAAAATGCCTGCAAAGAGATGTACATGCAAAGATGCTTTTGGCCATGGCACTGCTGTCAGTAGCAACAGTGGCCATAGGTATGGTAGTATGACGCAGATGTGCATAGTTGAAGCCAGTAAAGGGATCAGTAGCTTCAGTCATGGTTGGAGATGCTGCTGTCCCCGTTGGTGGTAGTGAAGTTGCTGATGGCATGAGTATTGCCCTAATTTCAACCCATGGCAACAAGTTAACTGGTTTCCCAAATATTGTGGAGTCTAAAGCTTAATATATATAACCACAAGGAAAGGGGGGGCATGATAGAAATGATCAAGTACCAAAAGGGAATCCGCAATGTACAAGAGAATAGCATCTTTCAGAAAAAGAGATGTGCATGAACAAGGGGGCAAAATTTGAAGATGGGGGGAATAGATCAGGGGCAACATCAGGAACTATTTTTTCATGGAGAGGGTGGTGGGTGCAAGGACAAACAAAACATAAAGATCAATGTTATGGTGTGAGAGCAGCAGTTGAAGCATGCCCATTATTTGGAGTTGGCACACCTCCATGCACTCCAGCTGCTGCTCCACATTGACAGTTCAGTGGTTCACATGGTCCAAGTCACTCCACATCAGGCCCAAATTTGTATATGTTGCAAGTATTCATGCAGGGTTACCACCATCACCTGCAGGTTGTGGAGCTGCATGGCCCACCCCCGCTTGACACCATGTGCAGGTGGAAGCTATGCTGCCACCTGTTGCCCAGCAGGTGCATTCCTACTCTGTTTTGCAAGCTTGGCCTGCCAATCTGCATGGTGGTGGTTGTATAGGTGGATGTGCTGACCACCTGTGCCCAGAGGACTTCCCTTGCGGCCACAGTGCACCACCTCACCACACAGATTTCACTTCACTACTCTGGTGTCAGCAGGCAGTGTAGTGAAGAACTCCCACACTAGTGAACTGCGTGGAGAACTAGGTGCAGGTGGGGGGTCCCAGATATGGTTGCTGGCTGCTGCTGATGTTCAGTTGGGGCTGGGGTTGAGGAAACCTGCTGCTGCAGCTGTGACTGCTGCAGCTCCTCCCTCACTTCCTGCTGAGCTGCTGGTGCAGGGGCCATGGTAAGTGGTGGCAATGTTGGGATGGTGCTAGTAGGTGCCGCTGGAGCTGGTGCTTCCATGGCAACACTACCTCCTGCTTCAGGGAGGGGACCACTAGCCTGGAAGGTGCTTCAGTTCAGAAGCAGGGTTTATATTTTTTGCTATCTCTCTGTCTCCTCTCAAAGCGGGGTTTATATTTTTTGCTATCTGTCTATCTCCTCCCAAACACAGCTCTTTCTCCCACACTAGGTAAAGCAAAAGTTAGTCTTTCACTCTCTTGCATGATTAACTTCCTGCCTGAAGCATGTGACCTGCAGACTGTGAGCCATGTGATCTGTGGCCTGTTACAACGCTCACTCACTACGCCTTTAAAAGAAAATAAAGTGAAGTAACGTGGAGTCATCATAAAGCAAAGTTGTTATGATGCAAAGTGGCGAAGTATTGCATTTCAGTGGGCACTTCATGTAGCTATATGTCGAGGTGGAGTGGGCCACTTTGCCTCTACTATGCTAGAGAAGTTAAACTTCACTGCATCTCTAGTCCCAGGTCCATCTGCCCAGACATAGTTGAAACATGGAACATTTCTATTTAGAATGCCCCTTTTCAAAGAAAGTTTGGTCCTTTCTGCTCAAACTTGGGGCATTGAAAAATCCCTATAACTAACTAACACATGCAATTTTAGTACTAGGTATATATCTTTCATCATTAGGTAAATATCACCCTAGTATGCTCAGATTATTTTTCTCCCTGTGTAAATATTATTTATGGCAGGCAAGGTGTGCCCTCTTATTACAGCAGCAAGATTATGGTCTGCGACAGATTGTGGACCAGATTATTTATAATTTAAGTACTGTTTATGATGCTGAATGCAAGAAAAATATTGTAATAGCTGGGAATTTATAGAAACATTTTGTATAGTTTCTTCATGTTTCTGTATAAGGATAGGACTTAGAGTGCTTTCTTTTTTGTTTTCTCTTAGTTTTCCTTTTGTATTTTTGTTATGATTTTACCATGAAACATGTAGTAACTTGTGTTTGATTTCAATATACTTTTGAATTTGTTTTTTTCAATAAAAAATGTCCCCTTCTCTTGGCAGGGGGTGCTGTTGGCCCACTGTCCAAGATAGCAGACTCTGGTTTGGAGGAGAAGGAGGTGGCTGATTGGCAGGCTGGGGACAGGTTCTCAACCCCAGTCAGTGGTAAGGCAGAGGATAAAGAAATGGATTGCTATGCGGTAAACACGTAGTTGGACCCAGTGATGACTTAAGTCTGCACAGGAAACTTAGAATCAGCAGAGTCCCCAACTATAATGGCTATAAAGACAGATGACACAAGTGCTTCAGCTTCCCAGGATACTGGAGTTAACATGAAGAAAGCACCACAGGCGATACCATCAATGAGTGCAGCAACAGACATCCCATAATTTTAGCACACACATGAAGGATCCACGAAGAGCACCCTCCATGCAGCATCAGGAGCTGTGCCACAGCTCAACAACTGGCCACCAGATGCTGACCTGAACTGCAGCACCAGTGTGACTGAGTGAGGTTAGCGTACACAAAGTGACTCTACTGGTATTGACTCACCCAGTAAGTTTGCTATATGGACCCCTTAAACTGCTTTGTTGAATGCAGGCTGATGTCAAAACGCAGATGGCAAACGGGTCCCGGATTCACAGTGGATTGATTTTTCTCAGCCGAACGCTGCACAAATTATAGATTTCCCCTATGCTAACTGCATGGATTTGGGAGAACAGACCTCTGGGACTGCCTTAGTATCAGAGCAGTCTCATTTGCAGCACACTGAAACTTCAGTTTCCTCAGACACACCTTGCTTGCAAAAAGCTTCAGGACAAAGCACTGAGAGTAAGCAACATATTTCTATGGCGCCATCAAGCTCCAGGGTTCCTTTAGGCACTTCTATGGCAAGTCGTTAGGGACATAATTCTAATCTCTGTCTGTATAGTAAAACACATACACTATATGGTGAAATACATACATCACACTCCACCCTATGGAACCACCTTAAACTTTCTTCGGCTTGTGGCTGCCCCAAATCCCTGTAAACTAATTCATCACAGCATTCCTCTGCCCTTGAGGTCTTCCTGGACAAAAGACCTAACTCCATGAGGTCGCTAAGCTATATATAGTGTCATATCTGAAGTATCTCTAAACTGTACCTCCGGTACTGCTCTTAGTTGCTACAAGGTGTTTATTTTGTTGTGTACATACTGTATAAATCTATGCCTTACTATGTTTTGTATGCTGTTTTGAGCCTGTAATCATACTGTCCTCACATGAACTGTAACATGTCTGATTTGTACAGTGTTGTTTTATGTACTTAAATCTGTTATTCCTGTACTCTCCCGGGTCGTACCTGAAAATAGGCAATTGTCTTGTCTAGTGTACTTACCTTGTTAACAAAAGCTAAATAAATAAATAAATATAGTGAAATATGTACATTATATAGTGAAATACATGCACAATGTAATGAACCACATACAGTGTCCACTGAAATATATACATCATATAGTGAAATACTTATACTGTATACTGAAATACATATATTATATAGTGAAAAACATACGCTATATAGTGAAATGCTTACATTGTATAGTGAAATACATACACTATCTTCTGAAATCCACATAGCGAGTACTGAAAATCCACATACACTATATACTGAAACAAATGTACTATGTACTGAAACATATACACTACCTATTGAGATACATACATTACAGACTGAAACATCCACATAAACTATTTACTGAAACAAATACTCTATAGATTGTAACACATACACTATATATTGAAAAATCTGCATACACAATATACTGAAACAAATACACTATATATTGAAACATCTACACTTTATATTGAAATACATACACTATCTAGTGAAATAAATACACTATGCACTGAAAAATCTGCACACACTATATACTGAAACAAATACACTATATATTGAAATACATACACTATCTATTGAGATGCATACACTACACACTGAAAAGAACATAGAAACACAGAAGTTGATGACATAAGGACACGAGGCCCATCCAGTCTTCCCATTTCTTTTTCTACCTTATAAATGTGCCATCGACTTTTGCTCTGTCAATGGCCTATCTATTAATACTCATCTGTATTGCTTCCTTATGCCTATCCCATGCCTGTTTGAAGCCCTGCACTGTATTCATATCCACCACTTCCTGAGGTAGGCCATTCCATGCATCCACCACCCTTTCTGTGAAAAAGAACTTCCTCACATTACCCCTTAATCAGCCTCCCTCTAATTTCATGCTGTGTCCACTTATCCTGCTATTTTTCTTATACTGAAACATGTTAGACTCTTTCACCTTGTTAATGCCCTTAAGGTGTTTGAATGTTTCAATCCTATCACCTCTCTCTCTCTCTCCTTTACTCTAGGGTATACGTATAGAGCTCCGTTAATCTGTCCTCATATGTTTTCTGATGCAGTCCCTGCACCATTTTGGTTGCCCTTCTCTGGACTGCATCAATTTGGTTAATGTTCTTGTGAAGGTGTGGCCTCCAGTACTGCATGCAGCACTGCAGATGGGGCCTAACCAGTGTCTTGTAAAGAGGGATTATTGCCTCCCTCTTCTGACTTGTGATACTCCTACTAATACACCCTAACATCCCCCTAGCCTTACCTACTGCTTTAGTGGCCTGCTTGGATGATTTCACGTCATTAGTGATGATGATGCCCAAGTCTCTTTCTTCCCCTGTGACTGCCAGCAACTCCCCTCCCAGACTATAGGTGGCTTCAGGGTTTCTCTTCCCTATGTGCATGATCTTGCACTTCTTTGCATTAAACCCCAGTTACCACTCTTCAGACCATTATGCTAGTTTATCCATATCTTTTCTCATTCTGCCCACCCCATCTGGATCATCTATTCTGTTGCAGATCTTGGTGTCATCTGCATACAGACAAACCTTACCCTCCAGTCCATCTGCAATGTCACTGATGAAGATATTGAAGAGGACTGGCCCCAGGACTGATCCCTGAGGTACCCCACTTGTAACTTGCATCTCTTCTGACTGTATACCATTTACCACCACTCTCTGTTTTCTGCCTGTCAACTAGTTTGCCACCCAGTTGACCAATTTCTGACCCACCCTGAGCCTACCCAGCTTATTAATCAATCTTCTATGTGGAACAGTATCAAAAGCTTTGCTGAAGTCAAGGTAGGCAACATCAACTGCTACCCCTTGGTACACCACTCTGGTTACCCCGTCAAAGAAATCTATGAAATTAGTTTAACAGGACCTTCCTTTTGTAAACCCTTGCTGCATGGATCCTGTGCTCCTATGGATTGCAGGTGTTGCACTATCCTTTCCTTAAGGAGTGAATCCATAATTTTGCCCACTACTGAGGTAAGACTGACTGGTCTGTAGTTCCCTGCCTCCTCCCTGGTACCAGTCTTGTGGAGCGGGATCACATGCGCCCTTCTCCAGTCTTCTGGGACCTCTCCTGTGTTCAGAGACTCACTAAACAGTTCTGATAATGGCTCTGCTAGTTCTACCCTTAGCTCCTTTAGTACCCTGGGATGTATGCCATTAGGTCCCATTGTTTTGTCCACCCTGAGCTTATCGAGCTCTTGTAGGACCCTTTCTTTTGTGAAGGGACTAGTGCTTACCTCCCTTCCCCCTGTGTCCATGGTGCTGATCTGTGGGCCCTGCCCTACCTTCTCTTCAGTAAATACTGAGCAGAAGTATCTATTTAGGATAGATGCTTTTACATGGTCCTCCTCCTCACACACCCCCTTATCTCCATTGATCTTAGCAATACCCACTATGGACTTTCTCCTTTCACTAATGTATCTATAGAAAGTCTTGTCACCTTCTTTTATTGTCTGTGCTAGTGTTTCCTCGGTTTGGGCCTTTGCCTGCCTTACTGCCTTCTCTGCTTCCCTTAGGGAAGTTTGGTATGCCTCTCTATCTTCATCCCGCTGCATTCCCTTATATTTCCTGAAGGCCAGCCTTTTGGCTCTGACCTTTTCTGCTACTGTTTTTGAGAACAAAAGTGGTTTCCTTCTTCTTTTGCACTTCCTTTTCTCTCTAGCACAATGGGATGTTGCTTCAAGTATTGCATCCTTAATGCTTGCCCACTTTGCCTGTACCCCCTCACCTGTATTTCTTTTTGCCAGGGCTAGCTTAACTCTGTTGGCCATCTTATCAAAGTCCTCTTCTCTGAAGTCCCATATTTTTGCCTTGGAATGGGATGATTTAGTTGTAGTGGCTAAACTGAACCATACCATGTGATGGTCACTGGCTCCCAGGTGACCTTCTACCTGGAGATCTGTGATCCTTTCCCTGTTAGTCTGTACTAGATCTAGGATAGCCCTGTCTCTTGTGGGTTGTTGTACCAGTTGCTTGAGGCCCTTCCCTGCAGGGAATCCACCATTTGTCTAGTTCTGGCAGATGTTCCTGCTGGTATTGATCAACCTGTATCTGGCATGTTGAAGTCTCCCATTACCAGAACCTCCCCTTTAGCTGTCATGTTTTGTATATCTTCTAACAGTAATGTGTCTTTGTCTTCCCCCTGGTCTGGAGGCCTGTACACAACCCCAGTTCTTATGGCTGTCCCATTTCCTGTTTCCAGGGTGACCCACAGTTCTTCTGGCTCCTTATGTGTATTCTGAATTTCTGTAGCTTTGATATTTTCATTGACATAAAGAGCCACTCCACTCCCCCTTTTTGCACCTCGGTCTCTTCTGAACAGTACATAGCCAGGTACTGAAGTCTCCCAAGTGTGGCTACTGGTAAACCATGTCTCACTAATGGCTACTATGTCCAGTTTAGCCCCTGTCATTATTGCCTGCGGGTCTGGGATCTTGTTTCCCAGACTGCGAGCATTTGTGTACATGATTTACCATTGGCCAGAATTCAGTGTGTTAGTTGTTGGGTGAGGTCTGGCATTTCCCCTGTGCATCGTATGGGGAGTTGGACCTTTTTCCTTAGCTGGTGATGCAAATAAACTGCAAACATGCTGAACTCCTATTTGTCCACTAGCTGAGCGGGGAAGGGTGTTCTTCCCACTCGACGTATGGGGTGCTGCACCTCTCTCCCCATTTGCTAGTTTAAATATTCTGCAAAGATGTCAAACTTCTGCCCCAATGCACTGACTCCCTTCTTAGTCAGATGCAGTCCATCAAATTTAAAGAACTATCACTTCCAGAACTGTTGCCAGTTCCCTACAAACATACACTATATACTAAAACAAATACACTATATATTGAAACATCTACACTTTATATTGAAATACATACACTGTCTATTTAAATAAATACACTATGCACTGAAAAATCTACATACACTATATACTGAAACAAATACACTACATGGTGAAACACATACACTATGTATTGAAACACATACGCTGTAGACTGAAAAATTCACATACTCTATATTCTGAAACAAATAAACTGTATACTGAAATTGACTATGGTCTGAAACTACTCATCTCCCCTGCCCCTCCTCCTTGAATGGCCTGCAGCTGAACTCCTTGCCTGTTGCATTCAGTTAGCTGCTGGCTTGATGAGAGGATGTTTAAAACTGCAGAGCAGGTAAACAAAACAGGGCTATCTCTTATTCTACTTCTTTATGGGGTTTTACATCTTGTTTTACTTGCACACCTCGAATCAAATTTCAGAACATTGTGATGTGACAAGAAACTTTTCGAACTAATTTAAAATGCTATAGTTTATTCTTTTAAGTAAGTGCTGCCTTCATTTACTGTTAGACAACACATTTGTATAGGAAGCTAATACAGGATATTCCTAACATACCTGTATACATAGGGGGCTGCTTGCATTCTTCCAAGTTCAACTGTTAATTGGTTTTATGTGTAATTAATTACTGTGTTAGTCCAGCAACTTATCTGTGCTGAATGCTTGGGAAGCACTTCAGGAGCTGTGGAAGTGTAAGCCAAAAACGTTGCTAGTTTGTACTCTATGGACCATGTTTTGATTAAGTTTTTATTTTAATGTTTTGTTTAATAAACGTTTCTTGGTTAGGAAACAATTTTTGCTGCAATCCCTCAGTATTCAGTTCTCATCAGGAGTTTAGCTGGCATATGCATATAATTTGCATTGTTTTACTAAATAACTTTACTGTGATACCTCGCTGGAGGCATGCACAGTCTGTTTAGGGGTTTGAGCTTCTCAAACTGTGTTTTATTTCTTTTTTTTCCCCATAGAGATTTTTATCTCCTTAGACACCCTGGTACCACTTTGCCCACTGACATCTCCAGCCCAATCACTTACCATCCACAGGACATACTTGTTCTGAGATTCCCCCTCCCCCCACACACACAGACACACATATCCCCTGTGTTGGGGCCAGGAGGGGGAGGACCAGGGCCACTGACAAGGAGATACATATTAAGACAGGAGCCGAGCCTGGTTAGCAGTGCAGAATCTGCATCAGATTGTTGGATCATTCTGCCGTTGGGGGTTTTCTACCTTTGGTTTCATCCCCTGGGCAGCCAAGCATGCAATGATGCAACTGCATATAAAGACACATACTTGCTTTGTGCCTGCCTGAGCCCTCCCACTTATGCAACTTCACTGCCCTGCCAGCCCTCCTCAGCTAGGTGAATGTTGAAGAGCGGGGTGGTCAGACTTCCCTTCGCTGAGAGGAGAGCATTCCCCGAGATGCTCAATCATATCTCTCCCCAGCTAACCCCTGTACAACCCAGGTCCACCCCCAAAACTGGGCCACTGGCATGGGAGGCAGTGCAATCGCTACCAAGCTGCTAGGCCATCCCACCAGACTGTGTTTTTTAAGTAAATAAAGACAGCATATAGGTAAAAGAAGAAAAAAAATGTATTTTAACTAGTCTGTTACGAACATTTTAAGTCACATCACATTGTCTTGAAATCGGATAAAGGCTTTGCAAGCAAAATACGATAAAACAATACATAAGCAGATAGATGAGATAACCCTTTTATGTTTACCTTCTGCATCTTAAGAGGCATTGGCCAGGATTTTTAGCCAATTAGGCCCCATTTTCAGAAGAATAGTGCAGTGCTAAACATTACGCTATGTGGGAACAGCATGGTTGGATCGGTGTCATATTCAGCATCACCTGATGCTATCCTGATCATGAGCATGTGCATTTATACTACTATGGCCATGCAAATGAGTAATCCTCTCCTGCATACAGAGCACAGTGCTGTATAAAAGGTTTCCTTGGTGACCATAAGTACCTCCCCCTACATTTTATACTCAGGCTGTAGGCTTCTAGCCCCTTGATGCTTGATTTTGCACTTTTTGGCTTTGAACTCGAGCTGCCATGTCCCATAGTACTCTTTAAGTTTTCTAAGGTCCCCACTCATTCTCTCCATCTGCACCTATCAACGCTATTACAGATTGTGGTGTCATCTGCAAAAAGGCACACCTTCCCATACAGTTCTTCTGTTATGCCACTTATAAAGACACTGAAGAGGACATATCCCATTACTGAGCCCTCCAGCACCCTACTGGTCACTCCCTCCTCACTGGAGTGAATGCCATTTACCACCACCTTTTGTGGATGTGCGCTATCTCAGGTGCAGCACTTAGGAGTGCACAACACTAATCTGAAAATGGGGGCCCACATACCACTGTAACAGAATTAGAACTGCATTGTGATAAGCATAGCTAGTACTATTTTAACAAGCATTTGTCAATGCCGAATGTTTGCTTGCTGGCATTGGCAGTGGTAGTGTAGAAGTTAAAGAGCTGCGTAATAGGAATGGCAGTGAAGTATTGAACTGAAGCCAAACCCACCACCACCCTGCAGAGAGTGACAGGCATTGGGGTGTGCCTTTGGGTCATCAGGCATAACGGCCATGCCATTTCACCACACCCCATCCTGCAGACACTGACAAGTGTCACGGTGTGCCTTGGGGTCTTTGGCCCTTATGTGCACCCCATTCCATCAGGAAATATGGTGAGATAGGTGCAGAATAGGAGAATGGGGTGAACTTTGGAGCCAAAGAGTCCAAGGCATACCTCGATGCCTCTCACTGGCTGCAGGGTGTGGAATGGTATGAGCATTACAGGCAAGAATCCCAAGTCGCCCCCTGATGCCTGTCATTCTGTACAGGGTTGGGCGTTATGGTTGGAAAGCCTAATACACTCAGGCATTCGTTGGTATTTTCACTCCAAATTTTCAACATGTTTTTTGTGACCCCCTCATGAACAGTGGCAATATCAATTTGTTAGCTGAGAAAGCTGCTTATGCACAGCGACTACTGACATTTAACACCACAGGTGCAAAAACATTCGAACAGGATATAAAAATGACAGCTCTACTGTTCATGGGGAGGTGTAAAAAATGGCAATGTTGCAAATCTGCAGTAAAAATATTTAAAAAACTGGTGAAGTCACGAGGCAGATAGAAACTGATGAGCAGACATCCATAATGTAATTATTTTCAGGGATTTTCCAGCAGATTATCAACAGGCATTTTGGGACCTCCAATCATGAACAGTGTCACGGTGATTTTCTTTATCTGTCCCAAACAATGATTTTCCACAGCGACCACGCATCTCTGCACTGATGTGAAAACACATTTTGGTCATGTTGTGAAAAATGACAGCTGTACTGTATCATAAGGAAGTGTGGAAAAAATGCCACTGGTGAAAATCTGGACTGAAAATATTACAAAGTCCTGAACTTACGAGGGTGCGTGGAAACTGCACGATGCTCACTCGTAACACAGTCATTTATGGAATTTTGTCACCAAATTTCAACATAGGCATTTTAAGACCTCTGCTCATGAACAGAGTAACTGTGATTTTCTTAATCTGTCCCAAGCATTGCTTCCTACATCAGACTGCACCATTAGTGCTACATGTGTCTGAAACACATTTTGGGTGGCGTGAAAAATGACAGCTGTACTGTCCATAAGGAAGTGTAATGAAAGGCAATGTTGAAAATCTGGAAGTAATGAAAATTAGCATTAATACTAACGTGCATAGGAACTGCATGAACTGCGCTTTCGTAAAACAATCATTTTTAGGAATTTTTTCACCAAATTTTCAACATAGCCATTTAAGACCTCTGCTCATGAACAGTATCACTGTGATTTTCTTAATGATGTTCCATACACTGATTTCAAGACCGACCGACGCCCATTATGCGCTATATTATATGTGAAACACTTTTGGACAAGATGTGAAAAATGACAGCTGTACTGCTCATAAGGAGGTGTGGTAAAAATAAATGCTGAAAATATGGGTGAAAATATTGAAAATTCACGAACTTACGGCGATAGTAGGAACTGCATAGCATAGCAGCTAATCAAACAGTCATTTTGAATTTGTTCACCAAAGTACCAACATAGCCATTTTAAGACCTCTGCTCATGAACAGTGTCACTGTGATTTTCTTAATTTGTCCCATACATTGATTTTGTACACCGACTGCGCCATTATGCTACAATGAGCAGAAACACATTTTGGGAGATATGAAAATGACAGTTGTACTACTCATAAGAAGGTATGGTAAAATGGCAATGTTGAAAATCTGGAGTGAAAATATTGAAAATTTGCGAACTTATGAGTGTGCGTAGGAACTCGAGCATAGCGCTCATAAAACAGTCATTTTGAATTTTCCACAAATTTTCAAAACTAGGCTGTGACAGCCCACCTTATGAACACAGTGTCATTTTCATTAATCAGTCCCAAAGGTGATTTCACACAGTGACTCTGGAAATCACCCTTGGCCCGAATAACGCCATGACAGTGAGATCATTCATGAGAAGGGGTCCCAAAAACCCCATGTTGAAAATTTGGTGAAAAAATTCCAAAAAATGTCTGAGATATGCAGCAAAGTTGAAAAAACCCTATCTATCCCATTGTACAGCTTACCGGCATTTCCTCAGTTCGCGGTCTGCTTTGAAGAGTGCAGGCGTGTTAGAGGTCCACGAAGATCATCGCGGCCAGGTACAGAGGTAAGTATAGAATTGAGGGGTGTGGGGAGGCAGGAGTGCGCAGTGGGTGGGTGCTGGTTGTGGGAGGGCAGGGAGAAGCCCGGGGGAAAGATTTTATTTGCAGGTTTTTTTTTAATGACGGATGGATGTTGCCACGCTGGGTGGGCTCCCAGCGTGGCACAAACAGACTGGTTGGAGGCATGGGCCCGATGGGGTTGACACCCCGTCGACCATAGCATCTGTTGCCATGCTGGGGTGGGCTCCCAGCACTGGCACCTGTGCTCAGTGGGAGGACAGTGGAGCCCGACGGGATTGGGCACCCCATCGAGCTATATGATGAGTTGCCAGCTGGGTGGGCACCAGCGTGGCATGTGGAAGGCTTTTGAGGCGCAGCACAGCTGACAGGGATTGGGCACCCGGCTATACAGTGTGTGCGTGGGGGCGGCACGCAGCGTGTATGCGCTGGTGTGAGTGTGTGTGTGGGGAGGCGCGATGAGCAGGCAATATCTTATCGCTGCTCACTGAAGCATAGCTCCCCTTTCAACTGTACTCCACTGCATTTTGAGTATCATAGCTCGAGCAGGCATTGGAGAACTGCAGCCGTCCAAACACACTGCCTGAATTGGAAGAGGCTGCCACACCTCTGAAAACTCGGATGATGGCACTATGTTTCTTGCACATGCGTGCAAGCAAACATAAAAAGCATTCTTCTGTGCAGTGCTAACCTGTTAATGTGGCACTATATTTTTTTTTGCACAGGATTACTAACTGCAACCAGGTGTTCATACAACTGGGGCTTACTCTAATGCATATAAGGTGTACAGGTACATTAAATGCTTTCTTGAAGTGCTAACACACTGCGTGGCTAAAAGTGATGTTAATGATTCTGGGAATCGTGTTTTAACTGCACACACGCAGCCTGCCAGCAACCCCCCACACATACACACACTGTCAGTTCTGGACACAATAAAAAAATAATTCTTGGTAGTCTGGTGGTCCCCCACTCATCTAATCCAGGTAGAGCTAGAACATTTATTCCTCATTCCTGCTGCTGTTATACTACACATATTTCTCAGCTAGTCTGGTGTTGGAGAAAACAAGTTTCAGCGTTAGCGACTGGCTGGAAAATAACTAAAAATGCTAATTTTTTTGTTGGGCCATCAGAGGGAAGAGGATGCTAAAGAGCAGAACTTCAGTGAAGACTCTTGGGGGGGGAATACTGGAGACAGTCTCTGCACCTTTTTCAGCAACCAGTGAGGTGTTGTGGGAACCTCATTCCAGTTAATTTTGGTCGATAGTTGCTCCTGCCAATGGGGAGCTGCCAGAAAGCTCCCAAGGGGGAAGAACTTTGGTTTCAAAGTTCAGTTTGATGGGAGCCCCCTACACAGGGAGGGGGTTTCCAGCCCCTAGGGAGAAGGTGGAGTTGTGGGGCTGTGAAGGGGGCTGCCAGTCATCTGTCCCCCAGAGCTGGTTGTGTCTTTCCCCATCTAGAGAGAAAAGAGAGGATTTTGCTGGCAGCTCTGCAGGGAGGGAGAGCTGCAGTATTTTGTTGCTGCCAGAGAAGTTGCTCCACAGCGGTGAAATTGTTCAGAGTACAGGTTAAATGGATTGAGAAAAAGGAATAAGAAAATGGATTTATGTCAAGAGGAAGGGGAGAAAGCCTCTTCAGTTTTATCTGCACCACATCGGTGAGACATGGATTATCAAAGATTTTTGATGAGAGAAGTAAGAAAACGTGTAAAAGGTTCTGTCTGACCCTGGCAATGATAAGACATCAACAGAAAAAGGGAAAGACAAGGTTAAAGGACTGTTTGTTGGCAGAAAAAAAATGGATTGTAGAAAATGGACATGAAAACTGGATTTGAACCCAGGTTTTAAAATGCCGACGAGAGAGCCACTTCTGTCTGGAATTGACTAGCACCTGCATGGTGAGAAATGCGACTTTCTTGATGTATTTTTGGAAAAGAGTTGCTGAACTTGTGTATGAGCCAAAGCACAAGAGTGGCCACTGTCTTGGAGTTGAAAGACTGTGTGGGCAGGGGGATGAGCAGGTGCTGTCTGGGTGGGTGCTTGCTGAGATGCAGCAAGATGGGAGACTTGTGTTAAATCCCTGGAATTTCAGACTCTGCACAGTGTCCCCAGAGCCTGATATTCAAGAAGGTAGCTGAGACTGCTTGACTACACAGAGTAGTAGGTAACTGAGGAAAAAATGGAAATAATATGAAGAATCAATCCTAAACATGCCAGGTGGGGAGCTCACTGACCCCTATTAAGTGGGGCTGCTGGCGGCAAGGGATTGTGGGTTTGTGCCTGGGTGCTGGGGTGCTCTGACCTGTGGCGGAGCCAGACTGTGGGCACGATCCCATGTCTGGGTCCCTTGTGGCTGGTGGTGTGATGCCCTGTAGTGGGCCTCTGTGGGCCGAGGAGGGGGATAGGGCTGCAAGACCTTGGGTCACACTGAAGATCCAAGCTGCAGCTTCCACACCTTCAAGTGTTAAGCATCAGGCCTGATTCTGCGTCTACTGATCCATCCTCCCCTGGACTTCAGTTATGTGTGCCATCCTAGGACTAATACAGCAGAGCTGTGAGTGAGGGCAGGAATTGCCCTGCACCTGGGGAATATTATATATATATATATATATATATTATATATATATATATATATATATATATATATATATATATATATATATAATCTGTGTTCAAGTCCACTGGCCCTGGAAAGCCAGTTCAAGATTTAAAGACATCAAGAAACATGTTGGGGGGTTGTTTGGTGCAGGTGGGTGTGCCAGTGCCAGTCAACCAGCTGCATCTCAGGCCTGCCGCTTGGCATTTAGGTATTCGGGGACAAAATTCAGGGTGTCTTTTTTGAACTGATATCAGTGGGTTTGGGTTTGGTAATACCTGCAGCAGTTAGATAGTCAGGTAGTTTGGTGGCTGCATTATCAAAAGGTGATTTGGGTTCAAATCAAAAGGGGGAATGCTGATTGGGAACTGCTTTTTCTTATTTTACCAACTCCTTTTCCTCTGATCACTGGAGATGTGTCCTCTCTCAGGCATCATCCCCAGTTCTCTCCCACCCAACCTGCCCCCATGCCCACACTCTGGGTCCCCTCCCAAGGCTCCTCTAATGCCTACCTCTGCCTGGTGAGAGACCTTCCTGGCTTATCCATAGGGCAGGACTGCCACTCCTTCTGGCACCCATGACATCCAGTATCATCCAGGCAGAGGAGGCATGCAGAGGATTAGAACCCAGGTGGGTGGGGTCCAGCAGTGGGCATGAGGCCAAGGTGCACCATCACCAACCACAACTCTTGAGTGTTTCCCTTTTCATTTAACAGAGTTACAATGGTTTTAAAAAGCCCTAAGGCAGAATATTCAAGTTTTTTTGTGGGTGTTAGACAGGTTATCAACTTGCTAATCCCAATTTGCACCTCTAAAGCAGGATAGTACTGCACATGGTCATATGATTGCTTGGTTATCAAGACACTAGCCCATTTGTAAGTAGCCCAAATTCATCCTTGTGCACCTGTGTAAAGCAGCTGACAGCACCTTGTGCACAGGCACATCGGCATGCTGGGAGGTTTGGAGAGGTGTAGCTATCCATTAGTGCAACACTAGTTACTGGTTCCCCAAACCAGGTGTTATGGACTGTGCATTCCTACACTCTCAACACCTGGCCATGTCAGGCTACCACTAGCCCTGGTCCCTCCACTGGTACATGGCATTACTGTCCCTATATCCAGTGCCCCACCCCCCCAAATTTCATGCCTGTAATAAAACATCTGTCCCATGTGTCCAGCAGAGAGCAGACTCCCCACCACTGATCAACTGGGCCCCAATCAGACACTTGATATGATCAGTTATTCCTCGGTACCATTTGCCTGATATCCAGACCAGGGTTCCCCACGTGTCCCAATTAGTAGTCTGGCAAGAGCTGTAATTCTTCCATACCAGATCCTTGGTGTTGAGTGATTCCCCTGCCCCATAAGTGTAATATCTACCCCCCGACCAGCCCACCCAGTACCACTACAACTGCCCCCACTTGCCCCCAACTGGTGTACGGCGACCAGCACAGACCCTCCACTCACATCCAAAGCAGCCACCAACTGAGTGATAGTTCACAATCAGATGCATACTGTAGTAAAAGCTGTTTCTATAGTAGTTGTGTGATCATAAAACATAGAAACACTGAACTTTTCATCAGAAAAGGACCACTTGGCCTACCTAGTCTGTTTAGATGTTTCCTGCCTCATCTTCCTCCTCACATGCTGTCTGATCTCCATTGACCCTTCCACCTCTTCTCTAATATACTGCTATGTCTACGCCACACATGCTTGAAGTCCCTTACTGTTTTAGCCTCCTCCATGTCAGCTGTGTTCCAGGCATCTACCAATATTTTCTCACATCTCTCTCTTGACCCCCCCCCCTCAGCTTCATTGCATTCCCCCTGGTCCTGGTGCTCTTTCACAGTTGAAAGTGACTCCCCGGGCCCTGTTTAACCCTGTAAGATACTTGTAGGCCTGTATTATGTCACTTTTCCCTTTCCTCTCTTCTAGGGTGTACATGCTGAGATCCCTCTGTCTCTTCTCTTAGGACTTCTCATGTAAACCCTGCACCATTTTAGTTGCCCTCCTGTGGAATTCTACAACCCTATCTATGTTCCTTCTGAGGTTTGTTCTCCAAAATCATATCACACTCCAGGTGGGGTCTGGCCACACCACCTCCATCTTCCTGATGGAGATACCCTCCCTGCACACCCCAGCATCCCACTAGCCCTACTCACTGCTTTGCAGCAGTGCCACCTTGAGGTCCTCAGACATAAAAACCCTAAGATCCCTTTCCTGTTTATTAACTGTCAGTAACCCCCAACCCCCACGTCCTGTACTCAGCTCTTGGGTTCCTATGCCATAGGTGCATGATTGTGCACTTTTTGGCATTGAATCCAACTGCCATGCTTTTTACCAAACCTCAAAATTCATAAGATCCCTGATCACCTCGGTAGTGGGGAAGAACATGGAAGCACTACTGAAGGAGAGATTGGTGGAACATCTGGTTGTCGATGGACTTCAGGAACCAAGGCAGCATGGTTTCACCAGGGGGAGGTCATGTCAGACCAACCTCGTTGAATTTTTTGACTGGGTGACTAGGAGGTGGATCAGGGGAGGCAGTGGACATAGCCTATCTGGACTTCAGCAAGACCTTTGACACTGTGCCACATAGAAGACTATTACACAAACTGGGAGAATATGGGTGTGGGCAGGACAGTAGTGTGGTGGGTGGTAACTGGCTGGGCGGGCAGGACACAGAGGGTTATGGTAAATGACTGTCACTCCACAGAGGAAGAGTGACCAGATGGGTACCACAGGGATCAGTGCTGGGACGGTCCTATTCAACACCTTCATCAGCAGTGACATTCGCAGGACCTAGAAGGCAGAATTTCACTGTTAGCTGATGACACAAAGCTCTGTAACAGAGTAGACACACACAGAGGGTGTAGACAGAATGAGAAGGGACCTGCAGAAACTTGAAGAATGGATCAGGGGTTTGGCAGTTGAAATTCAATGCAAAGAAGTGCAAGATAATGCATATGGGGCACAAAAACCTGGCACAATATATCAGTTGGGGGTGAGGATATAGCATGCACCAAGCAGGAAGGGATCTTGGGGTTATCATCTCTGATGACCTCAAGTGAAACTGTGACAAGGCGGCAGGTAAAGCAAATAGGATGTGGATGCATAGGCAGGGTATCACCAGCAGAAAGGAGGTCATAATTCCACTATACAAGACACTAGTGAGCCCCACCTGGAGTACAGTGTAACAGTTCTGGAGACCTTACCTACGAAGGGACATAGACAGGGTAGAGAAGGTTCAGAGGATGGCAATAAAGATGGTGCATGGATTGCATCACAAGTCCTATGAGGACAGGTTGAAGAACTGAACATGAACTCCTGGAGGAAGAGGAGGAGAGAGGGATATAATAGAGACATACAAGTATCTACAGGGAGGAACAGGTGCTGGAATACACTATTTTTAAGCGAAAAGATGCTCCAGGACTAGCGGGCATGGGATGAGTTGGAGGAGGACGATTCAGAGAAGCGTGAGGAAGAATTTCTTCACAGAACGGGTGGTGAACAAGTGGAACACCCTGCCAGATGAAGTGGTGGGGCTGAAACAATCACAGGATTTAAGAATGCATGGGATAGACATAAAGGAATTCTGGAGGTCAGGGGCAAGGGGCAACAGACTTCTAGGAAAACATAAACTGAACTTACAAGCTCAAATGGGCAGACTGGGTGGGCCGTAGGCCCTTATCTGCCAACACAGTCTATGTATCTATGTATTCTCTTTACCACTTCTGGGTGTCCGACCCATTGCAAATGTTGATATCATCTGCAGAATGGCATACCTTCCCTTCAGTTCTTCTGCAGTGTACTGTACGTTCAAACGGATTGGTCCCGTACTGAGCCCTGTGGTACCTCACTGGTCACTCTCCCATCATTAGAGTGAGTGCTGTTAACCACCACCCTCTGTTTCTTATCCATTAACTAGCTACTGTACTAATTGGAAGGCTACAGTCTGTAGTTCAAGGGGGCGGTGCAACAGGACACATTCCCATTCTACCCATTTAAGGACTGCCGTCCTCACTCCACACACAAGTATTTTTTCCTTGCCCCTCCATTCACCCTTCCTCCTTCAGCGGCATGCTTCACTTTCCCATGGGTTTCTTCCTAAGGTACCATTAACCAAGGGAATCACTCCTGCAGCACCTCAAGGGGTGGAACCCTCCTCTAGGGTTCCTTCCCTTCACACCCATACAGGGTGGTATATCCCATGGACAGAGAGGCAAACAGCCAAAGATTATATATGTTACACAAGCACAAAACCAGTTGCACAGGCACACTGAACCCAATTAAACATTTTGGATCCCACCCCAAGGCCATTCAGTTTCTTTATCAGCCTCCTGTGTGGCACAGTGTTGAAGGCCTAGCTAAACTCTGGATCAATCACGTCCACTGCTCTCCCCTTATCTATTTCCCTAGTCATCCAGTCAAATAAATCTACCAGATTCATTTGGCATGACCTTTCCCCTGTGAATCTGTGCTGCCTGTGATCTTGCAGCCCAGTGGATTCAAGATACTCTTAACAGTCTCTCTTTTAGCATGGATTCCATTAATTTCCACATGACTCAAGTAAGACAGACCAGGCTATATTTGCTAGCCTGCTCCCTGCTGATGTTCTTACAAAATGGAACTATGTCTGCTCTCTTCTAGTCCTCTGGAACCACTCCTGTTTCCAGTGAGTTGCTGAATAAGGCCATGAATAGTACAGCAATCACTTCCCTGCCTAATTCCCTTAATACCCTTCGGTGTATCCATCCGGTCCTATGGCCTTGTCCACCCTAAAATTTGAAGTCCCTTCAATAATACTTTCCTTTGAAAATGGACTTGTGTCCACTTCCCCCTACAGTGTTCTTGCAGCTGCTTGGTGAACTGTCCCTGTTTCTCTCCACTGTGAAAACAGTAGAAGTACCTGTTCAGGGTGTATACTTTTTTCTAATCCCCTCTGTGCAGTCTCCCTTTGTCATCCTCCTTATCCTCAGAATCCCTACCCTTGCCACCTTCTCCTTGCTTATGTACCTGAAGAAAGTCTTGTCTTCTTTTGATACCCTTTGGCTATGCTTTCTTCTGTCTGAGCCGTTGATCTCTTCATTACGTTACCTGCTTCCCTCTGTTTTACCTGATACACCTCTCTATCCTCATTCTTCTCTGTTTCTTCATATCTCCTGAATGCCACCCTTTTACAAGCTTCTAAAGAAGGCTATTCAGATGTATCTCCCCTGTCAGTGAAGTCTGCTTTCTTGAAATCCAAAATGTTTGCCCTCGTCAGACTGGACTGGGTCCCGGGTTCCATGCTAAACTACACTATGTGGTGGTTGCCGGATCCCAGTTGCCCCTCCACACAGATATCTGCATTTTGTCCCCATTGGTCAGTATCAGGTCGAGAATGGCCTTTTATCTGGATCAAGCACAAGCTGCCTTAGACCTGCCCCCTGTAGAGAA
The DNA here is from genome assembly GCA_016271365.2 of Neoceratodus forsteri. Lineage (NCBI taxonomy): Eukaryota > Metazoa > Chordata > Ceratodontiformes > Ceratodontidae > Neoceratodus > Neoceratodus forsteri. The sequence goes on from CM057449.1 coordinate 1,785,358,342, forward strand.
TCCAGGATGCTTCTGCTTCTGGCTGAAGCAGCTGCCTGGGTGGACCAATCCACATCTGGCATACTGAAATCCTCCAGCAGCAGGACTTCACCTTTTGTTGCCATATTGTGTATTCCATCTGCAAGCTCCCTGTCCACTTCTTTCCCCTGTGTTGAATGCCTGAAGATCACCTCTGTTCATATTGCTGAGCCTTTGCTAGGTTCAAGGATGACCCACAGTGCCTCAGCCTCCTCCTGTCTACCCTGCACCTCTGTCGCCTTTATAGCCTCTCTGACGTACAGGGCCATGGTCCCTCCTTTTTTACCCCTCCATCCCTCCTGAACAGAGCATAACCTGGTACATCAATGTCCCATGATTAACAGTGTACCATGTCTCAGATATTGCTACTATGTCCAGGTCTGCCTCTATTATCAATGCCTCCAGAACTGGGATTTTATTTCCCAAGCCGTGGACATTTGCTACCATGCCTTCCATGTTTTGTATCCTATCCCCCTCCTCTTGCTGCTGCCCTCCTGTTTCCTTCCCCCTCCCAATCTCTGCTTCATCCCCCCTCCCCAGTTGTCTTTCTTGTGTGGCCTGGAATTCACTGCTTCCCACTATCCTTCTGCTCTCAGTGCCCAGACTTCAACTAATTTTCCTGCATGTGCCCGGGGAAGGTGATACTAAGTTGCCTGACCTTCCTGACTCCCCCCTCACCTGGCCATTTTAAATGCTTGTCACTGAAGCATTCACACTTCTTACTTGGGTCACCTTCCCTGACAGATGCAGGCCATTATCTTTATACAGGCTTGCATTCATCCAGGTGGGGCCCCAGTCCCCCATGAAGACATAACCCTCCCTTCCATGCCATTCCTTCAACCAGGAGTTGAATTACTAGATGTGGAGTGCCCTAGCCTTTCCCCTGCCATGGACAGGTGGCACCTCCGAGAAGGAGATGGAGTGTTTTTTTTTTTTACCAGGAGAGACACACTAAGCTGAAGCTTGTTTACAGGTGTGACCTGGGAGCACAGGGAAGTTAAGTGACTTGCTCAGGGTCACACAGTATGCAAGTGGGGGCTGTGGGATTCAAACACAGGTCTCCAGGTTTGCAGCTCAGAGCCTTAAACCACTGCACTACACTACCTCCTCGAAGTGTTCTACTTGCTTCAAACTCCCCACAACTTCCTGAAATCATTTTGGATTCTAGCTACATCCACTTTGTCTCCTGCCAAGTGATTCATCCCCAGGTGGACGATAACATCCAGTTCCTCCCTCATTGCCATTACCCTCGTGATCCTATTGATCCACTTTTCATCCCACCATTCAGTGCCTTCTGAAATGCACTTTACTTCCCTGTCCTTCCTGCTGGGTTCCCTTAACTTCACTCCTTGGGCAACTGAGTCCCCCACCAAAAGAAGCTTCCTCCTCCTCTGGGGATTTCTTTCCCCCTTTCCTGGTGCTGCATCCCTGAGGATCTGCCCATCCACCTTGGTCTCAGCTGTGGGTGCCATTGTGGGGCTATCCCACTCCTCTAAAACAGTGTAGGAATTGCTTAACCAGACACCTTCATGGCAACTTCTCTATAGCACCATAATGGTCCTTTTTATGTTGTCTTGTGCACACAGCGCAGACAACATATAGTGGTGGCAGGTTTTGGTGGTACGGTTGTGTTGTGGCCAATGGCGCCACTGCTTTTTCAGGCTGGGCTCTGTGGCACAACGAAACAGCATGCTGGTCTATGACAACACTGCAAAAAACGCCACCAACGAAACTATTTCACCGCTGCAATGAGGGTGCTCCCGTCATTGCAGGGCATACTGCTGCCTGGTGTAACATTTCAATTAACATGGTTGCGGCTGTTGCTGTTTGTCTCTCATAATCCCCAGCAAGCTGACTTCGGGGGTGCCCAATCCTCCTGTTGGCATAGTTAACCCCCCAAGATTGTGTGGCACACTGGGAGACTACCCCAGTGTACCTACATGTTCAAAAGTTGATTGCATCAGCATTTTCCTGCCCCTGCCCACCACAGTAGGATTACCACCTGTCCTGATTTTTGCAGGACAATCCTGATTTGGAGAGCTGTGTCCTACAAAAAAACATGAAATATACTACATGTCCTGACTTTATAGTAGAAAAAATATTTTCTAACTTTCCACTAAATATTGCAGAAAACTATAATACCCTAACTAAAATACATTAAAATGATAAGAAACAATAGAAGCAACTAAGAAACTACAATATTTATCCTTAATTCTGATCATATAGAGAAAACAAGTCCATTGCATTGATCGAGGTTACGTACTGTCCTGCAAAAAATCATGCTCTAGTAAGAAATACCCCACTTTGGGCTTCTTAAAAGGGGTCAACCTTATACCGCAGTGTGGCTAACATCATACCACACACTCATGGGATACACTGGGAACACACCCCGGTTGACCAACATTTTCCTTACACCTGCAAAAAAAAAAAAGAAAATGGTCCTTAGTATTCTTTCTTTTATTTTTATTATAACCTGAAACAAAGAAAATGGTCCTTTGCTTTTGGTTCCCCTCCCACAACCTGCACCCAACTTCTGCACAACCCACTTCCCCACCCCTACCCCATACAGTACTTGCCTCCAGAGTCTAGCACTGTGATCTTCGGTGGAGTGGGAACATGTCTGCACTCTTCAAAGCCGACCACGAACTGAAGAAATCCTGGTAAGCTGTATAATGGCATCAATAGCAGGGGGGTCAACTTAGGTGGCTATCTCATCCATTCTTGTGACTTTTGGCTCAGATTTTTCAACATGGGGTTCATGGGACCCCACCTCATGAACTCAATCATTGTCATTTCATTATTCGATCCTGAAAAGTGATTTCACGGTCACTGCGCAGAATCACCTTTTGGGACTGATTAATGAAATGACAGTATCACTCTTCATAAGATGGGTTCCCAAAATGCCTATGTTGAAAATTTGTAGAACAAATTCCACAAAATGACTGTGTTACAAGCGTGCATTATGCAGTTTTCATGCACACTCGTAACTTTGAGAACTTTTAATATTTTCACTCCAGATTTTTCCAGTATTGCCATTTCTTCACACATCCTTATGAACAGTAGAGCTGTCATTTTTCACATTCTACCAAAAATGTGTTTCTGCAAATCTGGTGCAGAATGCCACAGTTGCTATGGGAAATAAGCATTCAGGACATATTAACAAAATCCCAGTGCAACTGTTTATGAGCAGAGGTCCCAAATGCCTTTATGAGGTGGGGGTCACAAAAAGTCCATGTTGAAAATTTGGAGTGCAAATACCAACAAATGCCTGGGGCATTAAGGTTTCTAACCATAATATCCCACCCTGTACAGACTGACTGGTATCAAGGGGGTGACTTTGGATTGTCGGCTGTAGTGGTCACACCATTCCACCCCACCCCCAACCTGCAGCCAGTGACAGGCATCGAGGTGCACCTTGACTTTTCACCCAAAAATTCACCCCATTCTCCTATACTGCACCCATCTCAATGTATTTCCTAATGGAATGGGTGAGCATAAGGTCCGATGGCCCCAAGGCACAACACGACACTTGTCGGAGTCTGCAAGGTAGGATGAGGTAAAATGGTATGAGCGTTATTGTCGACGATCCAAAGGCACACCTCAATGCCTGTCAGTCTCTGCAGGGTGGTGTGGGGTTGGCGTAACTTCCATACCTCACTGCCATTACTCTTATGCATCTCTCTAACTCCTTCACTACAAATGCCAATGCCAGCAGTACAACATTCAGCATTGACAAATTCTTGTTTCCCCCTGCTTTTGCTCACTTCCTTCATGCAGATGCTGGTTGCCTTCCCTATGCCTTTACTTTATTTTCTCCACTGTTCCTCTACCCCTCTCTGACAATCCTCCCCTGCTAGGCTGCTTCTGAAGAAGTCTCTGATTTCTTTAAAATCCAACCTACCAAAGTCCAGGACCATTGTCTTTTTGTGGCTTGCCTCTGCACCCATCATAATATTGAACCACACTGTACAGTCATCACTGGTTCCCATTGGATAGCCCACTATGGCAAGACTAGGCACTATCACAGCCTCCAGTAGGACAGGGATTCAGAGGAACAAAGGGAGAAAGCATGTCCCAAATAGGATAGCACCTTTACCCCATGAGTCATTTTCAACTCTCAGCATGCTAAGTCCATAGGGAAGAAAATGTGCTAGTGGGACATTTGCCGGCCCATATGGGCTAACTAACATTTCTGTACAATGCCTCTGTGCATGACTGCATGGAGGAATTATACAGAGCAGTGCCAGCCCCCACCTCCTCATCACAATTCAGATGCCCCTGATATTATAATAAAATGATCCCTGGCATCTAGAATTTCCCCAACCCCAATCACCATTCAGATGCTCCTGATTAGTATATTAAGAGGATCCCTGGCATCTAGATAACCCTGATTGCAAGTGTGAGCCCCCTACCAATTCCACCCCTCTCACCATGGTGGCTCATAAATTACCCCAGCTGCCAGTCCCTCTCACTGCAACAGTGACAGGTCAGTCCCTCTGCTCACCACCTCAGCTGGCTACTTTCTGAGTGTCATGAAGTGAGCACACTCCTACTATACAAACAGATGTTCTACAGTAGGTGAACACACACTCCCTTTCACTCAGACAGTGATCAGCCAAGGCAATGATTTAAGATGCTGTACCAATCACAGTCACAGAGAAGTGGCTGCAATCTTGGGTAAATGGGGTGCCAATGGGGAAGGGGTGGAGGGACTTGGCTGGATGACTTTGGGAGGGGGGCTCAGACTTGCGACTGGCAGGTGTGGCTACTAGATGCCAGGGATCATGGAAAAGTAGAAACACAGAAACATAGACGATTACAGAAAAAAAATTGTACATCCTGTCTGCCCCTATTTCCCATATTAAACCTCAGAATCTACTGTCCATACAGGGTACTAGCCTTCACTATCCACTCCCTTGTTCCCCTCCCTACTACTATCAGCCTAAGTAACCATTATACCCTTCACTTTGTCACAGCCATGCTTGAAACCATTTATGGTTTTGGTGCCTGCCATCTCAGTTGGTAGACTATTCCACATTTCCACCACCATTTCTGGAAAATAAAACTTTCCAATATCCCTCTCAAACCTCCCTCCCGTCAGTTTCTACTTGTGCCTCCGTGCCCTTGAGCTGTTACTCATGCTAAGTAGTTCTCCATTCACCTTGTTTATTCCTTACAGGAACTTGACTGTCTCTATTCTATCATTCCTCTCTTGTCTGGTCTCCAGTGAAGACATGTTCAGTGCCTTGAGCAGATCCTCATATGATCTATCCTGTCAGCTCTGAATCATCCTGATTACCCTTTGTCCTTATCTTTCCTGAGGTGAGGTCTTCAGAAGTTCAGAACTCTGAACAGTATACCCAGTGCAGCCTCACCAACGATCAATAAAGAGGCAGTAAACCTCTTTTCTTCTACTATCAGAACCCCTTCTGGCACATCCTAGTATCCTATTTGCCTTACTAGATGCATTTTCACTGTACTAGCTTGATTGTTTGAGGAGTCACTAATAGACGACTACAGGTCCCTTTACTCAGCTGTAGTGGTCAGCTCTACCCCTCCTATCCAGTACTCTGTCCTGGGGTTCTTGTCCCCTAAGTGAATCACCTTGCATTTTGGCATTGAATTTCAACTGCCAGACCTTGAAGCCACCTCTCTAATCTTTACATGTCAGTCTGCAGTTTCATACTTCCCCATCACTATCTACCCTCCCATGAGCTTAGTGTCATCTTCAAAGAAATTAACCCAGATTCATTCTCAAACATTGTTAATGTGCATATTGAAGAGCAAGTGCGGGATGGATCCTGTAGTATTCCACTCATGACCTCCTCTCTTTGATTTGACACCATAATCACAACCTCTGCTGCCTCTCATTCAACTAAAGCTCCCTCACCCCCACCAAAACACTGCTTATATTTTCCTTCAACCCTGGACCTCACCCCTTGCACCGTGACCTAAGCAGCTCTGATTGGTCCCTATCTCATTGGCCTGCTCCACTGACTCCATGTTAACATATTTTAAAACAAAATTCCTTGACATATGGGACTGCTATGCCCACCAGAGCGGAACATGAGAAAAGGTACACCACCTCCCCTAGATCATGGCTGAGCTCATAGCTTACTTGCAAGTGCATGATTTGGCCTGGTCAGAAAATAAATGTAACCCATCCCCCATAGCTTCCAGAGGTATCATCACCTTCGCAGCACCTGTACCATGGCAATAAGCTTGCCAAAGGTGAGTATTTTACATCTAACTTCAGTACCAACATTGGTTACCTGTCTAAATTCTGGAAGGCCGTCAAAATCTCTTCTCCTCTCCCACTCCTTTGCCTGACATCAGAGTCAGTGACACCCCTGTCTCTAACCTCTCCTTCATCACCAGAGATGTAATTCCTTTTCATCATCTGCACCTCCTCTCTCCTCCCTCTCACCCCCTGTCAGCCTGCATGATTGTCATCTCCTTCCCCCTATTGTTTTTTTTCTCTCTCCAGTAACTCCATCCTTTATCACTGGCACACTTCCCGCCCCTTAATCTTTCCAAGGGCAGGAGCCCAGATCACCTGGATAGCAAGCTCCTCCATCTAACTGCTTCTGCAATCTCCTCCCCATTGGATGACCTCCCCTAACCTCTCTTTCTGGTGTTCCTCCATCCCTGCTGACTGGAAGACTGCCACTGTTACTACTCCTCCAAAAGGTGGTGACCCATTAGGTACGAACAGCTACCAAATCATTTCTCTCCTCCCTCCAAAATACAGGAGCAAATTCTCTTGTCAAACTCTCTCCTTTTCTGGACTCCTCTTCCTTCTTCACCCAATACAAGTCTGGCTTCTGCAAAAATCACTCCACCGCCATCTCCCTATTCGGGCTCACCAAATCCATCCATAATGGTATGCTTCACAGCCTATTCATCTCTGCTATCTTCATCGATCTAGTAAGTATTCAACCCTGTCTACCACCCCAGTTGCACAAACTCCAGGCTGCAGGCCTCTCTGACTCAGCCATCAGCTGTCCCCTCCTACACGCAGGGGTAGGTCCCAAGCAGTAAAAATTGGTGACCACCCCTATCTCCTCCTGCCTGTATCCACTGGGGTCCCACAAGGATCTGTGTTAGGCCCACTACTTTTCTCCATTTTCCTTAATGATCTCCACACCATATGCATGTCTGCATCCATTCACATGTACACGGATGACACAGTCCTCTTCACAGCAGGCCCACAGACTCCAGCTGGACTTTGATCAAGTTCAGCACTGACCATACACAAATCAGCTTTTTCTCAATGCCAAGAAGGCTGTCTCCATGTCCCTTGGCACAAGATACAGACTCTTTATGCTCCCTCCCCTTCCTACTTTCCATACCCTGGATGGCTCCCCTGTGGAGGATGTTACCACCTTTAGTTATCTTGGTATCTGGCTAGACCAGCACCTAAATGTTTCTGAACAAGTGGATGCTATAGTCCAAAAGCTGCACCTCAATTTGGTGCACTTTACAGGAACTGTGACTGTATCCCACCTCCAGCATACTGTGCTATTATCCATAGAATGATCCTCCAAATCTCTGACTATGGTGATGTGGTCTACAGCATAGCCCCAGTCACTACCCTTGCCAGATTGGGCACACTCTTAAACTATTTCTGCCATTACATTCTCGACTATCCTTCTCGGACTCATCACTGTTCTATATATAAATCTATCTCCTTTACTTGTGAACAGACACCATGCCCACTGTGTCAGCTTTGTGGGCAAATCTGGTTTGTTTCCCTACCCTCCTATCTCTCTGACATCCTCCCACAGCCATACCATCAGAAGCTGAAATAATCGAAGCCTAGCAGTCCCTTCAGTTTCCACAACCATCAGCAAAGCCACATTCAGCCACCGCTTCCCTAAAATCTGGAACTCCCTCACCCCAGCCATTCACCAATCTCCCTCCCATGGATTCTTTCAAACCACTTTAGAGGTCTCACCTCTCCCCTCCCTCTTGCACCTGCTCTAGTTTCCCTCTTGCTTTCCTATGACTTGTTTTCAGTTTAGGTACAGCTATAATTTGGCACTTATGCTTCCACTGTAGGCATTATGCACAAATGTTTATAGCTAGTGTTGATTTAAACTGCTCTGTATTTGATCACCAGCCTATGTTTGTGGCTCCTGACTGTGCTGTATATGCATTGCTGATTGTTTGCTTGTCACTCAAGTTCTCATGTCTTGCATGTATTATTCCCAATGTAATTTGTGGTTGTGTACCCTCTGCTCCATGTATGTTATGTATTTTGAACTTTTGTGCTACCTAAGCCCCACTTGTACAAGTTCCCTTCCCAGGATGCATCTAGAAATGAGCTCCCAGCTTAGTGTGCCTGGGTGGGGCACTATACTGAGGATCATTTACTATAATAACTGGAGCCATTAAAACTGCGATCAGGCATGGAGAACCTTTACATGCCAAGGATCAGTTTGGTATACTACTTGGGAGCAGCATAATGGTGACCAGGGGTAGGGTGACAATATGCACCACTGTGTGCTCAAATGAGGGCCAGATCTTTGGAAGCAGTTAACAGTATTGCAATTTCAGTTGTTAAACACTTTCAAAACCTTTTATATAGCACTGTGCTCTGTATGCAGGAGGGGATCCCTCATTTGCAAGGCTTTAGTAGTACATATGCACATGCACATGATCAGGTTAGCATCACATATATGGTACCTGTTCAACCATGCTGTTCTTGCCACAAGGCACAGTGCTTAGATGTTTAGCATTCTGCTGACCTTCTGAAAATAGGACCCTAATTGACTAAAAATCCCATGCCGATGCCTCTTAAGATACAGAAAGTAAACAAATATGGATTATCTTATTCTACATCTTTATGTATTATTTTGTTATTTTCCTTGGAAAACCTTTATTGAATTTCAAAACATTGTGATGTGTCTTCAATATTTATAACAACTGTAGCTAAAACACAATTTCTTCTTTCATCCGAGTGCTGTTTTTATTTACTCATAAAAATACAGTCTGGTTTAGTGGTTTAATTTAGGCTTAGTGACTTGGTGGTAATTGTACTGCCTCCCATGCCAGTGGCCCGGTTTGGGGGGAGGACCTGGATCAAACAGGGGTTAGCTGACAGGAGAGATGACTGAGCATCTCTGGGATTGCTCTCCTCTCAGGGGGGAGTCTAACCACCCCGCTGTTTAACGGCCACCTAGGTGAGGAATGCTGGCAGGGCTCAGGCAGGCACAAAGCAGTACTTGCCTTTAATTGGACTGGCATCATTGCACACTTGATAATAATCCACCAACCTACCACAGGCTTTGCACTACTAACCAGGCTCTGCTCCTGTCTGAATATGTGGCTCCTTGTGAATGGCCCTCTCCCTCTTGGCCCCACCATGGGGGGGCATGTGAGATCTCAGAGGAGGTAAGTTCTGGTGATTTTGAGTGATGTGGATGGACAGGCCAGTGCACAAGGGGGCCAGTGAGTGACCTAGAAGATAAACATATCATTTGAAAAAGAAATAAAACACAGTTTGGAAATCTCAGACTCAATAACACAGTTATACCATATAAAGGGCGTAATTATGTACTATGAGGCTAGACCAGGGCAGGTTTATTAGTGGAGATCAAGTGCCTGGCAAAACTCTGTTCACCTTGTAGTGCTCCGCAGATATGTAATGGGGAGGTTAGGAGCTGTGATAGCCACCTGTGAGGCATCACAGTGAAGTTATTCAGAACAGAAAGTGCAAATTATGTATATGCCAGCTGAGCTCCTTATGAGAATTGGGCCCTGAGTGATTGCTGCAATATATATGTATATTTTTCTTAACCAAGAACCTTTATTAAACAAAACACTCAAATAAAAACTAAAACTAAATCAAAACTAACTCAGTAGAGTACAAACTACAAAAGCATTTGACTTGTACTTTTACAGCTTCTGCAGTACACTTCCCAAACATTCAGCTCAGATAAGTTGCTTGACCAACACAGTAATTAATTACACATAAATCTAATCACAACTTTAACTTAGAAAAACGTTTGCAGTTCTCTGTGTTTATATGGTATGAGAGTGGTATGTTAGGACTATCCTAAGTATTAGCTTCCTATACAAAAAGTGTCTAACAGTAAATGAAGGCAGCACTTATTTAAAAGAATAAACTAGAGCATTTTAAATTAGTTCTAAAAGTTTCTTGTCATATCACAATGTTCTGAAATTCGATTCAAGGTGTGCAAGCAAAACAAGATGTAAAACCCTATAAAGAAGTAGAATAAGAGATAGCCCTGTTTTGTTTACCTGCTCTGCAGTTTCAAAAACATCCTCTCATCAAGCCAGCAGCTAACTGAATGCAACAGGCAAGGAGTTCAGCTGCAGGCCATTCAAGGGGGAAGGGCAGGGGGATGGTAGTTTCAGAACATAGTCCATTTCAGTATATAGTTTATTTGTTTCATTATATAGTGTATGTGAATTTTTCAGTCTATAGTGTATGTGTTTCAATACATAGTGTATGTGTTTCACCATGTAGTGTATTTGTTTCAGTAAATAGTGTGTGCAGATTTTTCAGTGCATAGTGTATTTATTTAAATAGATAGTGTATGCATTTCAATTTAAAGTGTAGATTTTTCAATATATAGTGTATTTTTTTCAGTATATAGTGTATGTGCTTTTTTCAGTGTGTAGTGTATGCATCTCAATAGATAGTGTATGTATTTCAATATATAGTGTATTTGTTTCAGTATACAGTGTACTGTATGCAGACATTTTCAATATATAGTGTATGTTTTGCAATCTATAGATTATTTGTTTCAGTAGATAGTTTATGTGGATGTTTCAGTCTGTAGTGTATGTATGTCAATAGGTAGTGTATATGTTTCAGTACATAGTACATTTGTTTCGGTATATAGTGTATGTGGATTTTCAGTACTCAGTATGTGGATTTCAGTAGATAGCATATGTATTTCACTATACAATGTAAGCATTTCACTATATAGTGTATGTGTTTCACTATATAATGTATATATTTCAGTATACAGTATATGTATTTCACTATATGATGTATATATTTCAGTAGATACTGCATGTGGTTCACTACGTTGTGTATGTATTTCACTATATAATGTATATATTTCACTATATGATGTATGTATTTCACCATATAGTGTATGTGTTTTACTATACAGCCAGAGATTATGAATTATGTCCTTAACGGCTTGCCATACACTTCGTCACAGGTGCATTTACTGATTCCTATTATATCAACTGAACAACTGGGCATATACCCAGATATTACAGTGCCAGGTTTTGACCCTATTGATATTGTTTCTGCCCCACAGCAGGAAGATGCTCCTGTTGAAGCTACTGTAGCTCAGGGCTTGGTGTAGAATCCTAATTCTACTTCTGATGGTGTGGTACTCACTGCACCAAGTTCAAGGGATGTGACGGATGATGAATCATCCCCCCCCCCAAAAAAAAAATGACCATTGTTGGACTTCTACTATGGTTGGTCCCACATTTCAGAACTGTTTAAAAATAAATTGACTCAGGCACATAGAAAGAATGCAGTGCATTTTCGATATACGTGGGGATTACCTGAGCAACCTGACAGAGTTTCATGGCCAGAAGGCTACTGAAAGATTCAATGCAATTCCAGGCTGCAGAGATATATGCACTAATTCATGTATTCGGAGAAGATACATTTGATATCAGCTTTAAACATAGCCATATCACATCATCACCCCCCACACAGCCTGGATAATTGCATGAACCAGTTTATGGAAGGGAATGTTGGCTATAACACGGGAATGCTCCTGCTCTTTACAAAGAGTACCCTGGGTTCTTTTACTTCCACCTGGACACCCACCAGGATGGGCAGAAGAGACCTCAGTTTAACATCTCATCCAAAGGACAGCACACCCCAGCAGTACAGCACCCCAATACTGCACTCAGATGCCAGTGATTTTTAGGTGTGGGTCCATCCCGTGTGGGACAAGAACCCACAACCTTCTGGTCCACAGGCAGATGTCTACCAACTGAGCCACACTGATACCTTAAGCACAGGCACTACACTGCCAGTAACAGTAAAATAAATACCGTCTCTTTCAACCACTTTTACAGGCACACTATTAGCATTCGGCAGCAATTCAGATATGACAGTTGTAATATACATTAGTCTGGCAATTTGTTTTTCCTGTTTAAATGAAAAAAAATGGTGGAACATGCATCTGGTTTCAGCAACACTGACAGTAAAACCAATAGTATCTAAAAGAGTTTGTGAAATTGTTAATTGAGTTTCTGTAAAGTGGTCGGCACATAAAACACTATGATCAGTTGGTTCCTAGTAGGCACATTTAACACCAAGTGCCCACTGCTTGCACCGATGGTTATCTTTAGGAAAGTGAAAGAAACTGTGTGCATATCTTTTCCCATTCTTATAACCAAGGCACAGCAGTGCTTCATATCAACAAAAATTAAACAGGAAACAACATAAATGAACAAATGTAACCACACAGACAGACATTAAAGTCAGTTAAAATAAAATATACTGTAACAAGTTTTGTTAACAAATTGTTAGCATTATAAAAGCAGGGAAATAATATGATTATATTGGTAAATAGGGCAGTAGAACTCCACTGTTTCTTGCAAAGTCACTGTTAGCAGTACTATTTAAACTGTCAGAAACAATACATTTTGAGAGTAGGTCAAACACTGGCACAGGCCTCTCCAGTGCTCAGATTATAGACAAACACTGCAATGATAGACTGTTAGACACATAAATCTGACAATTTAAAATAAATTACGAAGGACTCAGTATAAGGATAAGAAAAGTATTTTAAACCAAACCAAACTGCCCTGACTGCAGCCCATTACTGACCAGGAAATACTCATTTGGAACAGTATCTCTAATAGATGGCAATGCTCACAGACCACCCACTGATGTTATGATGCTGCAGATGCTGACAGACCCAGCTTAACAGAGCATCTGGAACAAATTACAGCAGTCAGACAAAACAGAGCTATGAACATGAAAGCACAATTACAGTATTTATTAAGCAGAGAGGTAAAAAAACAACTAGGGAAGTGCTTTAAAGGCATTTCTTTATTAACACTACCATGTGCAGTAAAAAATAAAGTGTTGCACATGATCTTGAAACAGAAAGAAGGGATTATTTAATTCAAATGCCGTAGTGTGGTGCATTAATGGAAGGATACACTGAAAAGTCCAAAACGTGTTCCACGATAAGCCATTTTCCAGCTGAGTTTCAGCAAGATGGTTGTAAGCTCCGCCCACAACCATAAAAAAGGGGCAAGGTCAGATCTGGACTACTGTAGGTCAGTCAACCTGACATCAGTGCAGGTCAGTGTCCAGGAATTTATTACCAAGGACATCATAATGGGTCATTTGAGTAAGGGCAAACCACTCATCCCACTCAGCTTTGGCTTTATGAATGGCAGATCATGCCAAACCAACCTGATTGCATTCTTTGTTGGGGTGAACAGGGAGGTGAACAAGGGCAGGGCCATAGACATAGCTGATTACTTTATCTGGACTTCAACAAGGCCTTTGACACTGTGGCACATTAAACTTTTCTTGTCAAAGGACCAGTACACCAGTATGGTATACTTGAAGCCTATATTGTACAAGGTGACTTTCAAACTGGCTTGGGTACAGAAAGCAGAACGTTAGATTGGTAGGCAGTACTCTCAATAGAGAGGGTATGCATCAGGATTTCACAGGAATTTAGTGTTGGGGACATCACATTTCCACATCTGTATACACAATCTGGAAGCTGGAGTCTCCAGCAGGCTACTTACATTTGCTAAAGTCACTAAGCTTGCCAGGGTTGTGGACTCCATTGTGGATGGTAAAATGTCAGTAGGATCAAAACAAGTTGGGTGATTGGTCAGACTCTTGGAGCTTTAGATTCCATGTAGCTAATGCAAGGTGATAGACTTGGGGTGGAGAAACAGAGGTAGGGCACACACACACTATGAGGGCTCCCTTGCTGCAGTGGGGAGGAGGACCTGAGTGGTTATAATAAACAAGGGACTGGGGCTAAAGCATGAGAAGAAGTGAACAGCCACTGTCAAGAGAGGCTTGAATTGTTGGGGTGCACTAAAAGAGTGGTGAGTATCAGAGCAGGAGAAGTAATTTCACCACTCTACAAGGCCCTGATCAGGCCCACCTGGAATACTGGGTTCAGTTCTGGGTTCTCCAGTACAAAGCAAACATTGAGGCAGTAGAGAGGCTGCAATGCAGGGTCACCAAATTGATGGGGGTATGAAGAATACAAGTTATGTGGAGATACGGGAAACCCTTAGTAGGCTCACCCTGGAGAAGAGGAGCTAAGAGGAGATGCAATCTCAGTCTTCTGCATACTGACAGGTATCGACATCAAACAGACATATATGTTTAATCTGGTGTGCTCTCTTGAGGACAAGGTGAAATGCTCTAAAGCTGAAAGGTGATAAATTCCAGGGTAACAGTAGGAGGCGTTTTCTGCTAGAGGGTAGTGAACTTATGGAATAGCCTGACAGTGAAAATAGCAGACACAAAAACTGTACAGGACCTCAAGGTATGTCTGGACAAATGTCTGCTTATTAGGGAATGCAGGTACCCTGGGTAGAAGGATGTATGGGAAATCCTATAAACAGGTGTATGTTTGAAGATACATAGAAACTTAGAGACATAGAAGTTGATGGCAGATAAGGACCACAAGGCCCATCCAGTCTGCCCGTTTCTTTTCTACCTTATGAATGTGTCATCGGCATTTGCTCTGTCAATAGCCTATCTATTCTTATTCATCTGTATTGTTCCCTATATGCCTATCCCATGCTTGTTTGAAGCCCTGCACTGTATTCATTTCCACCACTTCCTGAGGTAGGCCATTCCATGCATCCACCACCATTTTTGTGAAAAAGAACTTCCTCACATTACCCCTTAATTGGCCTCCCTCTAATCTCATGCTGTGTCCTCTTGTCCTGCTATTTTTCTTATATTGAAACATGTTAGACTCTTTCACCTTGTTAATGCCCTTAAGGTGTTTGAATATTTCAATCATATCACCTCTCTCCCTCCTTTGCTATAGGGTATACATACTGAGCTCCATTAATCTGCCCTCATATGTTCTCTGATGTAGTCCCTGTACCATTTTGGTTGCCCTTCTCTGGACTGCCTCAATTTGGTTAATGTCCTTGTGAAGGTGTGGCCTCAGTACAGCATGTAGTACTCCAGATGGGGCCTAACCAGTGTCTTGTAAAGAGGATTATCCTCCCTCTTACAAATTGTGACAACCCTACTAATACACCCCAACATCCCCTAGCCTTAACTACTGCTTTAATGGTCTGCTTGGATGATTTCAAGCCATCTGTGATAATGATGCTCAAGTCTCTTTCTTCTCTTGTGACTGCCAGCAACTCCCCTCCCAGCCTATAGGTGGCTTAAGGGTTTCTCTTCCCTATGTGCATGATCTTGCACTTCTTTGCATTAAACCCCAGTTGCCACTCTTCCAACCATTTTGCCAGTTTATCCAGATCTCTTCTCATTCTGTCCACCCCATCTGTATCATCTGCTCTGTTGCAGATCTTGGTGTCATCTGCAAACAGACAAACCTTACCCTCCAGTCCATCTGCAATGTCACTGATGAAGATATTGAAGAGGACTGGCCCCAGGACTGATCCCTGAGGTACCCCACTTGTGACTTGCATCTCTTCTGACTGCATACCGTTTACCACCACTCTCTGTTTTCTGCCCGTCAACCAGTTTGCCACCCAGTTGACTAACTTCTGACCCACCCTGAGCCTAGCCAGCTTATTAATCAATCTTCTATGTGGAACAGTATCGAAAGCTTTGCTGAAGTCAAGGTAGGTGACATCAACTGCTTCCCCTTGGTCAACCACTCTGGTTATCCAGTCAAAGAAATCTATGAGATTAGTTTGACAGGACCTTCTTTTTGTAAACCCATGCTGTCTTGGATTCTGTGCTCCTGTGGATTCCAGATGTTGCACTATCCTTTCCTTAAGGAGTGCCTCCAAAATCATGCCCACTACTGAGGTAAGACAGACTGGTCTATAATTCACTGCCTCCTCCCTGCTACCAGTCTTGTGGAGCGGGATCACATGAGCCCTTCTTCAGTCTTCTGGGACCTCTCCTGTGTTCAGAGTCTCACTAAACAGTTGTGATAATGACTCTGCTAGTTCCACCCTTAGCTCCTTTAGTACCCTGGGATGTATGCTATCAGGTCCCATTGTCTTGTCCACTCTGAGCTTAGCGAGCTCTTGTAGGACCCTTCCTTTTGTGAAGGGACTAGTGCACACCTCCCTCCCCTTATCCATGGTGCAGAACTGTGGGCCTTGCCTCTACCTTCTCTTCAGTAAATACTGAGCAGAAGTATCTATTTAGGATAGATGCTTTTACATGGTCCTCCTCCTCACATGCCCCCTTATCCCTTTGATCTTAGCAATACCCTCTGGACTTTCTCCTTTCACTAATGTATCTATAGAAAGTCTTGTCACCTTCTTTTACTGTTTGTGCTAGTGTTTCCTCGGTTTGGGCCTTTGCCTGCCTTACTGCCTTCCCTGCTTCCCTTAGGGAAGTGTGGTATGCCTCTCTATCCTCATCCCGCAGCATTCCCTTGTATTTCCTGAAGGTCAGCCTTTTGGCTCTGACCTTTTCTGCTACTGTTTTTGAGAACCAAAGTGGTTTCCTTCTTATTTTGCACTTCCTTTTCTCTCTAATACAATGGGATGTTGCTTCAAGTATCGCATCCTTAATGCTTGCCCACTTTGCCTGTACCTCCTCACCTGTATTTCTTTTTGCCAGGGCTAGCTTAACTTTTTTGGCCATCTTATCAAAGTCAGCTCCTCTGAAGTCCCATATTTTTGCCTTGGAATGGGATGATTTAGTTATAGTGTGGCCAAATTGAACCATACCATGTGATGGTCACTGGCTCCCAGGTGACCTTCTACCTGGAGATCTGTGATCCTTTCCCTGTTAGTCAGTACTAGATCTAGGATAGCCCCATCTCTTATGGGTTGTTGTACCAGTTGTTTGAGGCCCTCCCCCTGCATTGAATCCACTATGTGTCTAGTTCTGGCAGATGTTCCTGCTGGTATTGACCAATCTGTATCTGGCATGTTGAAGTCTCCTATTATCAGAACCTCTCCTTTAACTGTCATGTTTTGTATATCTTCTAACAGTAATGTGTCTATGTACTGCCCCTGGTCTGGAGGCCTGTAGACAACCCCAGTTCATGGCTGTCCCATTTCCTGTTTCCACCGTGACCCAGTTTTTCTTGCTCCTTATGTGTATTCTGAATTTCTGTAGCTTTGATATTTTCATTGATATAAAGAGGCCACTCTAGCCCCCTTTTTGCACCTCGTCTTTTCTGAACAGTTCGTAGTCAAGTACTGAAGTCTCCCAAGTGTGGTTACTGGTAAACCATGTCTCGCTAATGGCTACTATGTCCAGTTTAGCCTCTGTCATTATTGCCTGCAGGTCTGGGATATTGTTTCTCAGACTGCAAACATTTGTGTACATGATTTTCCATTGGCCAGATTTCGGTGTGTTAGTTGTTGGGCAAGGTCTGCCATTTCTTCTGTGCATCGTATGGGGAGCCGGAAACTTTTTTCCTTGCCTGGTGATGCAAATGAGCTACAATAATGCTGAACTCCTGTTTGACACCACGAACTGGGGAGGGGTATTCTTCCCATTCGACGTATCGGGTGCTGCACCCTCTCCCATTTCTAGTTTAAATAATCTGCAAGATGTCAAACTTCTGCCCAGTGCACTGACTCCTCCTTAGTCAGATGCAGTCCATCAAATTTAAAGAACTTTCCTCCCAAAATTTGTTGCAGTTCCTACAAATTTGTCCTTTTTCCTGGCACCAGCCCTTGAGCCACTTGTTCAGCTCCTCTATCTCCCCTTCTCTGACCTTCTGTCCATCTGCCCCCCTCTCCCAGAATGGCAGAATCTCAGAGAAGGAGATGCTGGATGAAATGGACGATAGTTTGTCACCCAGCCTGGTCAGGTGTTCCTTGGTTTCCACAACTGACCAGTTGGCGAGATCATTAGTCTCTATGTGTACCAGGACTTCAATGTTTTCTCCTGCTTCCTGTACAATTTTAGCAATGTGGTCAGTGTCTCTCCACACTGATGTACCTGGGAGACATCTGACCATTACCCCTGGTTGGAGATAGGTATAAACTCCATGAATCATGGAGTTTCTTATAATAAGTTTTTTTGATTTCCTTTCTGCTTTTTTTGTTTTGGTTCCTGTTTTGGGCGAGTTTTGTTGTGCTAGCTCCTGTGCTGCTGTGTTTCGCTCTGCAGTGTCCTCTGTCCCTTTGTTTGATTTCAGAGATAGAGGCAGATACCCATTTGTAGTTTTTATATGGTTTGTGGAGGTGACATGTTGGAGAGCACCGAGTGATGGGGCACCCGATTTGCCCCTCCTAACCACCTGCCAACCTCCCAGATCAACTACCCTCTGCAGTCAAGGTGCTTCTGTTGGATGTTGGGAAAATGGTGGGCAGTTCTTATATTTTCTCCTGAATATGTGATTTGAGGTGTGCAATCTCTGCCCATGCTACCTGGAATTGAGCTCTTAGATGTTCAATGGCCCTGCATGTGGGACAGTGTCCTAAATCCTGCATAACTGCCCTTTTGAAAAGTGTCCTGCATGAGAAGACATCTTGATTTCTGCTTATGAAGTGTGAGGGGTGGGGACTTAATAGCCCTAGAGCCCCTTTTGACCTCAAATTAATATGTCGTTAGGTTTTCTCTGGGCTGCATTTATTACCATTTTTCTTTTCCCTGGACCTCCTTTTTGTTTTCATCTTCCCCTGCCTTCTTCTTCCTTATCTTCACTCTCAACTGAACTGCTGGTACTGTGCTTGCAAAGAATAACTCCGGCACATTTCAGTCTAGATACATTTCTTCCTCAACCGTCTCTTCCTCTTCCTTATCTATAACTTCTTTCTCCTCCTCTCCTCTGCCAGTCTGTACTGTAGCCTACTATACAGACACTGCTATTGCTGGGGTCTATTGCCACCCATCTTTGTGCCTCAGTGACTTATAATTCCCATTTCTTTTACTTTTTGATATGTTTTGTGAATGTAATGAGTGTGGCTTTTGGTTTGACAAACAAGTTTTCTTAACACCTTTCTCCCTAACAGGGAGCTGAGTTGGGCAGGGCTGTTCTCAGACCAGAAGTCTTGTACTGCTCAACAGATGAATGGAGTCTCCATTGCTTGCGTGCATCCACAACCCACAAGTACAGATGCTTTCATGATGCGCTATCCTATATGAACCTGTACAGGGCTGCCCTCAGACCTATAAAATGAGACACAAACTTATAAAATATGGTATATTATCTGTGGTGGCACCCCACCATACATTACCCAGAACATTCCAATTTAAAGCCAGTGCTCTAACCAGTGGACCACACTGTTGCCTCAGAATTATAAACTGTGATTGTTTCCAGATTATGCCTCAATACCACAGGCCACCAGTAAACACCAGAGGATGGCTTCACTGCACTGCCCTCTGAACAGCCCTCAGCAACTGCAATATAATAATGTAAGGTATGCGGGGTGTACTCATGTAAGCCTGCAGGCAGCCTTGAACCTGTGTTTGTGAAGAAGTCCAAAACCCATCTATACCAGATAATAGAATGCAACTAAATTATCTGAGAGATTAGACTGGATTACTGGGTTATTACCTGGAATACTGACTGTTTGATTTAGAAAACCTAAGTCAAAACAAAAATGGCCATTTTTTAAGATATACAGTAGATGCCAAGGTTTACCCAAGAAACTCTTTATATGGGGAAAATACATAGTTTGGAAAACAATAAAGAATTTAAGTACATGTATGAATGGTCGATTTATAACCTTTTCATCCAAATTAAATGCAAAGTACATTTCCTAACACACATGACTAACAGGAAAGGATGTAAATGTAATGACTAATTTTGACTGGAAATCATCACTGCCAGTAACTGCTTTAACTTCTACTCTGGACTATGGTGATGTATTGTAGAGACATGGAAAATGAAACATCTAAGATAAATTGAATTACTACTATATAAACAGATTTATTTGCTGAAACCTCTCATCATGACTTATGTCACTGTTACATTCTGTCAAGACTTAGTTGGCTGTCACTTAGAAGCACATGTTTTCCACACAGAGCAATACTTCTGGTCTTGGTCCAGCTCAGATGAAATGCATTATTTCAGATAAACATTGAATAAAGTTCCCGTTGGCTTATATGCAAAATATATTTTGCCCAGTCTAGAGTTTGCTGCCACTACTGTAACCAAAAACATCTAAATGAGGTCATTACTTATCTCTCTGGTCATGCTCCAGATTGAGCTTCAATATGACACCACACCAGAGTTATATAAAGCATTATGCACCAGTGTTATATACAGCATGATGCCAGCAGCACTGTTTCTGGCATGTAGAATTAAAGTGGAGCCAAATAAAGTGAACTGCCACATGAATGGGAACAGATTAATAGTTATAACCTTTTATTGATAATTTGTTTCAGGAAAAATAACTTTAAAGTACCATTGCTATAGTACAGTTGCAGTGCATATATTATACAACATAAATTTCAGCATCTAAACATACTCTGAGACAGCGAAACATATTACTTTCAGTGTATAAACAGATAGGAAAGGGTCAGGTATGGGCCCATTTGGGGTCAATTTAACAAAGGGGGGAAGATGTATAGAGAGCCCACATGTAATAATAATGATGTAGAGTGCCCTTCGCTATATGAGAAATTCTAGAGAGTATTGCTACTTTTTGGGTTGATTTGAGCCACTCGTGTATCAGACGTACTACTCTGGTTCACCAACACTTGAGAAGCAAGTATTTCACCTCCACCCCAGGCTGAATGGTCAAAAATATTACTGGATCTGAGTAACAGATGTGAGAAGGGGGGTATAAGTATACCCAGCAATAGAAGTTGTGATGCTAGTGGAACAGAATTCCCCACCACTAATTTTCAGGCAGCATGCACCTCTTTCCAATATATTTGAATAGATGGACAACTCCAAAAAATATCAAAAAGGTCACCCGCCAGGGAGTTACAGCACCAGCATAAGTCCTGAGGGAGGAGGCCCATAGCAGAGAGTTTGATTGGTGTACATTACACCCTGTGGATAATCTTATGTTGTAAAAGTAGCTTCTATTATTGGTGCAAGCAGTGAGCAGCCTCCAGGAAATTTCCCAGTCCTGAGGGGAAATGGAGGAACCTATGGCAGATGTCCAGTAACTGAAAGCTTTCTGGGTTTATTCAGGTATATCTTTATGAAACTGGGAGTACAACACACTTGCTTGACTACTAGTTTTAGTCAGCCAGGGATGGATGTCTAATTCAGGTAAGTGAGGTTCCTGTCAGTGGGGAGGTTCGAGAATGTTTGGCAGTGAACTTCTGATTTGCAAGAATCTCTAAAAATCTTGTTTGGGGAGAGAGTATCAGGGACTGTAGATTGGTAATGGTATCAAGTGTTAAGGTGCTTCAGATTAAAAGGGCTTTTTGGTATACTATACCACTGTGTAGCCAGGTAGACCAATGTAAAGTCTGTTGGTTAATACAGGTCATAGGGTTATCCCAAAGAGTAAGTCAGACCTTTGGTGTAAGGGAATAGTTTGTGTGCCTGAACAGTCAATCCGACACCTGTATGGATGCCAAAATAGTGATCCATAGATGTAAAGGGCAGGGGAAGGAGGTATACAGGAAAGTAAGTGGCAGGGAGGGTGAACATAGTAGATTCTCTATATTGAGCCAGATTGATGAGGAGTTGGTGAACCACTGACAGGTTTGTGCTCCTAAGAAAGCTTTATATTACTTTTGAAACCAGGGAAAATCCAACCCCCTTTTCTCCAGTGGGATCGTAGCTTGGCTGTGCTATATCTCGGCTTTGCCCCGCCCCATAAAAAGGGGTCTATTTTTTATTTTATTGGTAACCAGGTAAGGTCCACTAGACACAAATGCCTGTTTTCAGGGGCAACCTGGGAGCACTGAGCAGGCTAAGTAATTTGTTCAGAGTCACACAGTATGCAAGTGTAGGTTATGGGAACCAAACCCAGGTCTGCTGAATGTTCCAGGCTCATTCACAGCTCACTACTCTAACCTCTAGGCTATACTGCCAGCCCAAATGCAGCAATGTTAGCAAACCAGGATGGGAATAGATTAAGAGGCAAATAAGACAGATAAAGGGAGATCTTGTGAACAAGACACCACAGAGGGCAGTGTGACCCTGCCAGTATCTAAGGATAGAAAAAGAAATTCCAGGAGGGATCAAAGCTCCAAAACCTCTATGAAATCTGTGCCACTTTTGGAGACAATATGACCCACTCATCCACCAGATATGTTTTAACATCTTGTGTTTATTTAGACAAGTTATTTATTTATTTTAGTATTTATTTAGACCATCATATATTTTTTGATCAACGTTTTGTTTCAAACATATCCGGTGAGTGGGTCATATTGTCTCCAAAGGTGTGCAGAGATCTTGTGAGCAGCCATCATTTTAACTGCATAGATCTTTCTGGCTAAGGAGAGGCATAGCTTCTGTCAACTGTCAAAATCTTATTTAAGTTTCTGAAGCAAAGGGGTAAGGTTAAGAGTTGCAATTTTAAAAAGATCCACAGATAGGTGAATATCTAGCTATTTAATAGAAAATAAAGATCACTTGAGGCTTACTTGTGTAAGTGGTGTAGGCGTGCATTTAGTGTTCAGAGGGAAGGCCGCTGTTTTCCCTTGGTTCAAGTTGAGGCCTGAAAGTGATGCAAACATGGTAAGAATGGAAAGGAGATGATATATGCCTGAAGGGGCCTCAGATAACAGTACCAGGAGGTTGCCTGTTCTGTGTACAGACCAGTCCGTATATCTGCCCCTGCAAGAGGGATACAATGTAGGAGAGCATGTTCCCAAATGTCAATAGCCAGAGGTTCAATTGCCAGAACAAATAACATCAGGGATAATGGGCAGTCTTGTCAAGTGCCTTTTTTGTAAAGAAAAAGGAGCTAACAACAGAGAATTGGCAAGGACTCTTGCCACAGTGCCTGATATAGGGTTTGGATCCAAGCAGAGAAATTGTGTCTGAATCCCATATACTAAAGGACCTTCAGGAGGAACACCCACTCCATGGAATCAAAAGCTTTTTCAAAGTCGATTGCGATGGCAGCCTAGGGAGTGGGGGTCTGGTTGGTTGCTCTGATGGTAGATATAAGTGATCTAATATGGTCGGAGGCTAATCTTCCTTTTGTAAATTCTGTTTACGCTGGATGTATAAGTGTGGGGAGCATCTGGTCCATGCGCGGAGTGTCAGTGCTTTTGCCAGTATCATTGCATCCGCATTGATCAGTGAAATGGGACAGTAGCTGTCAGGGAGGTGCAGATCTTTATCCTCTTTGGGTAGGGCCGTTATTATGGCTTCTGTAAGGGTCAGGGGTAGAGATCTGGACAAGTGTGAATTAGTGAACATTGTTTGGAGGACTGGACTTAAAATAGTGTCAATATGTGCATATGGATCAATGGGAATGCCATCACCTCCCAGAGATTTATTTTTATTTAAGGCAAGGATGGCCTTCTGGATCTAATAAAGTAAGTGGGGGCTTCAAGGAATTCCCTATGTTGGAGGGAGAGATGAGGGAGGAGTAGTTTGGATAGGAAATTGTCTATGTCGGGGTTCTGTTCTGGCACTAGGAGCTATATAATGTTTTGTAGAATTGGGTCATTATATCATTAATAGCTGCAGGGTTGTGATGGGGGTACCCATATATTGTGAGTTTAGATATGTGAAGAGCAACTTGCTATTTTCTCAAACAGTAGGATAATAGATGCACCATTTTTTCTTGTTTAGGGAGAGAGTATCAGGGACTGTAGATTGTAGTACCTAAGTCTGGTGTTGAGGTAAGCTAGCACTGCTTGGTGAGAGAGCAAGCAATTAAGCTGAAGGTGAATATCTGTAGCTTCTGCTATCATAGGAGTCATAGGATTCATAGGATGTATCAAGCATCATGGACTACAGTCCTTATAGCTTGCCAGTCCCTTGTTTTTAGAACTCAGTAGTTCTGTCCCTACAGAAAAGGTCCAATCTTGATTTGAAAGTATCCATGTTAGGGCTATCTACTACCATAGATGGGAGATCATTCCATGATATTACCCTCTGACTAAACCAAATTTTTCCTAGTGATTAAATTTCATTTGGACAAGAAGAGCTATTTATTATGCCTCCTACCACTACACTGACTGGTCTTGAGTGAAAACTCTAATTTGTCCTCAAATTGGTATCTCCATTGCTTTAAACAGCATACACATATCCACTCTAAACCTCTTGTAATGGAGTGAATACAGGTTCAATGTTTCAACCTTTCTTTGTATGATCTAGTTTTAAGGTTGACTATAGATTTGGTAGCCCTTCTCTGTACCCCCTCCACTCTGAAGATGCTTTCCCTTTTATGTGGGGACCACACTTGGACACAATACTCCAACTGGAGCCTGGGCAACACACTATACAGTGGGATCAGAACCCCCTCCTCCCTGCTGGAACTTCAGCATGTATTGGGGTAGAGGTGGCTTTATATGCTTTGTCTTTTGGGGCTAGGGCTGCCTCTAAGGATTTATGAGTGGCTTTTCTTTCTTGTCTTCATTTGGATGCATAGCCAATGTTGTCACCCAGAAGGGTAGCTTTAAAGGCCTCCCAGAGGGTAGCTGTAGACATTTCCCCTGTATCATTTTCTTGGAAATACCTGTCAGTCTCTTTGGTGACCCATGTACAGAAAGAGTCATCGTGTAGGAGGAGGAATTAAGTCACCATTGGATCTTGGGGTTGCTGGACCCCATATCACCACTGAGGAGACTGGGACATGGTCTGATATGACCAAGACTTCTATGTTACAGGTTAGTACTTTTGAAGAAGGAAGTGAGTCTAGAAGCATGTCCAGTCTGCTGGCTGATCCATAGATGGGGAGATATAAGTGAAGTCTTTGGCTATGGGGTTGAGGATCTCCATACATCTGTAAGTGAAAGTTCCACCCTAATACTCATGAGGCTTTAGCCACCCAGGGATGTGGTTTAGTAGTTTCGTTGATCTGTCAAGTTCTGGACAAATGGTTGTATTAAAATCCTCGTATCAGACATGGCGTGGGAGTGGGAGCAAATTCCTAAAAGACTTGACAGAATGTGAAAAATCTGGGGAATCAGTATTGGGTCCATAAACAGAGCCCAGGATTAGGGGCTGTGAGGGTGGCAAGCTGTATGAGTATCTAGCGCCGTTCATCATCTCATTCTTGCTTCTCTATAGTCCAGTTTCAAAGATTTGTGGATTAGTATTCAAACCCCTTTTTGGTTGTAGGCACACAATTGAGTGCTTCTAAGCCTAACCATTCCTGCAATTTAACAGCTTCCAGTAAAACCAATTTGGTCTCTTATAGGAAAGCTGTATTTGCATGCATTTTCTTAAGATGTGTTAGAACCTGTTTAGGTTTAATAGGGGACTTCAGTCCTCTCACATTCCAGGTTACACATTTCAAGTCAGCCATAGGGATGAAGATAGGGGATTGTGTGAATGTACAGGTGTGTGTAAACAAGTCTGCCCCTTATAAGAAGTATAAAAGTAGAAATGCATGAGACAAGATATTGAGAGAGCTCAAAAGCATTAATATGGTGTAGGGTTCTATGCCATCAACAAATTGTAAAGCAGTGCACTGAGTACATTGTGCAAGATATGACATACTGTATAACTCACAGAAATAGTCAGTCTCTTAGCAAGTAACTTATACATAACAGTAATAGTGCAACATAAGGTGAGAACAAAGATTTTGTAAACAAGTTTATGCTTCTCCTTGAACTGAGAAGCAGGAATGTATTCAGGTACAATAAACCACAGTAGGAACAGAGCCCCACATGGCAGGCAACCACCAGGAAGTCGATAGGCCAGGGATTCAATGAAGGACCTTCAGGAGGTGTGCCTACTCCATGGAATCAAATCAGACATCATGGCCGTATCTGGCTGAGTATAGTAAGTTGAAGACCAGAGGGTAAATACTATCATCAGCATTATGTAGGGGTGGGAGGACCAAAACAAAAAAACATGAAGTAGGGATCTAATAACTGTTCAATGAGGTTAAAATATTGATCCGCTATAGCAAGGGCAGTGAGGTGAGGGAGGAATTGTAGCCCTTTTCTATGTAGGGTGGTTCCTTTCTTGAGAAGGAAGTATTGGGATGAGACAAGTAGGTCTTAAAGGATACAGGGAAAGAAAAGGAGGAAGAGGGAGGAGGAGTAGTCAGCCTTCACTCTATATGAAACAGAATAGGAGACTGCGGGGGGGGGAGGAAAGATGTCTTCAGAAGTATTGGGCTGTAGCCCTGTGATTTTCATGGTTGATGCCCCCCTGGAACACCAAGGTAGGGTAAGTGAGTAGATGGGGGTAGGGGATGAGGTCCCTGCAAAGAGAAAAGACAACCATAGCATATTTAGAGACAATTTAGACATATAAGATTTGCACCCTCTCTAACTGTTCAGTGTGTTATACGATTACGACTCAGTTTAAACTATCTTGAATTGTTTCAAATCATCTATCACATAACTCAAGAACTTGTATTGCAGGAGGGAATGCATTGGTCGATATATTGTCATAAATTTAGTGTCAGCAGTACTACAACCAAATAACAGTATGGACACAGTTCGACTATAAAGGAAAACCTTGAACTTGGGAGATGGGCTCTTTTGCAAATCGGACTTGAGGTTTAAGATCAAGTGTTGATAGTCATATCCAGAGGAGATGGTAGTACTCTGCTGCCATGTCCTACATGAGGATCCTAGAATAATGGGAAGTTGGACCAGTGTCCAGTAGTGTTGCAGGGATGTACCCCCAAAGGCTGAAGGAATATTCAGAAGGGAACAAAGTAGTGACCGGGGAAAACTTCTGAAATAGAGTCATCCCATATATTATACAGTATGCCAGTAGCAAAGTGCAGGCAATCTCCCTCTTTACATGAGAGCTGGAGGAAGTGGAGCGTGAACACAAAGGGGGTGGGAGCCTCTGGGGGGTGTATGGGATCAGGGGTTGGTAACAGGTAATGAACAACATTTTGGGGCACCACCTTCTGATAAGTAATAATCATTAAAGACACTTAAAAGCAGACAGAACCCAAGATGGCAAATCCAGTGTACTATAATCTCAGACAGGGCTAAGTAGAAACAAGCTGCCCATTTAAAATGGGCTTATATGAGGATAAGCAGCAAACATACAACTTAAGCCCTTGGACCTCCAGGACTATAAAGATACCATGAAAACAAAGAGAAATGTTTGATGTAAATCCTGTCCCTCATTGTTTGATCTGCAACAGTCTCTGGTAGTGCAGAAATTTCTCCTGCCATTATAAAAAACTGAGAGTGCAGATTTTTTGCCACAGAGAGGGTTGGGTTCCCTCTAAAGGCACAGTTATACCCCAACAATTAATATTCTGGGAGTTGACCCTTTAAAACAGAGCCCTCCAGCTGCATTATGCATATCAATGTATGGGTCATGTGAGTACATCAGCCTGGTGATTCCTCCTGCTATGGGGATTATAGGCAGGCCAGAAAAAACACACTGCTTCGCAACTTTTCATTTCAGAACTAACAGTTAACTCTGCACAGCAGAAAACAAACTAAACCCCAGGATCACAGGCTGATGCCACTGTAGAGATAGTGGGATGACAGTCAAGCCACAGGAAAATCACTTACCATGGACAGGCGAGTTGGATCAGCAGTTCAGATCCTTCTTTTGGGGAATCTGCCTCTTCAGTGACTGATGATGTAAGTAGAGGAAGTGGGGTAATTGTTGCTCTGTCAGCCCAGTATCAGGCTGTAGGGTTGAGAGTGGATGGATCCTGAGATGTCAGTCGATCTTGAACCCTAGTGGAGATGTGTAGGGCTCCATTGCCAGGGCCATGAAGTGGTTTGGAGCAGAAGGTATCATCTGACTGTTGGAACAATGGAGGTGAACCCAACCTTCTGCTGCCACTGCAGGAATGAGTCAGTTCTCTATGGGTATCCTTCCTGTTGAGCCCATGATTTCTCTGTCTTCCGCTCTGCTTTTTTACAAGTTACCATGGGGGCGGGCCTTTGGGAACCAGACGAGGGACCCTCTGGTGGGCTTGGGGTTCAGGTGTTGAGTGGGTATACATTGGAGCTGGGACGGCAGTTGGGGAAGGGTTATGGTGGACCGAAATTGCTCTACAGCTTCAGGAGTTAAAAAGGAGTGTTTCACCCTATTGTACTGGACATACATTGTAGCTGGATATCTCATACTGTATTGAAAGCCTAGTTTTGCTAGTTTTCGATGGACTGCAGTAAAAGCTTGGTGTCTGTAGGAAGGTTCCGTGATAAGTCCTGAAATAAGCAGATGGTATGGCCCTGCCATACTAGTGGACCCACTCATGGGCCAACCTAAGGATATTGTCTTTCTCCAGGAGTCTCAGGATTTGGGTTATGATTGGGTGGGAGGCTGTACCAGCTTAGGTTTGATGCCAGACTCCTGTGGGCCCATTTGATTTCAGTGGGCGAGCAGTCCAGTGCATTAAGGATTTCGTGAGGTTTGCTGCAGAATCAGTATAGCGCAGTGGTCTAAGGCTCTGAGCTGCAAATCTGGAGACATCCAGCAGACCAGACCTGGGTTTGAATCCCACAGCTTCCACTTGCATACTGAGCAAGTCACTTGTGCTCCCAGGTCGCTCCTGTAAAAAAGCTTTCAGCTTAGTGTGCTATACCTGGTTAAACAACTAAATAAAAAGAAGAATCAAGTCATGTCAGGGCCTTCAGCCCTCTCCAGAAAACCAACTATATGCATGTTATTTCATCTTGCTTTGTTTTCCAGGTCATCCACCTTTTTGAGCAAATGGCGTATAGTGGCTGCTTATTCTCAGCATACCTCTCAACTGCCATGGATGTTCTGTGACTTCCCAAATTTAGATTCCCTGTCACGAAGTCCCGACTTGCTTACTACTGTTATAGTTTTTGAGAATGCCAGTGTAAGACTAGCAGATCTGTTTAACCCTAAAGCTACCAACAGAGTTAGAAAGTATAAGAATTCTGGACTAATACATCAGTCAACAACACAGCAAGGGTTAAACTGGCCCAAGCAGACAAAAGCAGTTTATAGGAGACAGCCCTCCCCCAGCATTCCGTAGGCTTATCTGTTTCTCCAATGAGACAGAGACAGGGAGAGAAAGATAGACACACACACACACACACACAGATATACACACACACGCATGGATTCCATCGTATGCCACAAGACACACACACACACACATATACACACACACTGCATTCCAATGCAGTATATTGTTGTTCAGTTAAGTCTGGAAATTAATGACACTAGACCTTTAAAAGCCTGGAAATTAACTTAACACTGGATCCTAAAGAAAATGATTTCTCCTGCAGAGTCCATGTTACACTTTAGTTTCAAGTAGGTAAATAAACAGAAATGTTAACAGAAAGATGCAAAACATTTCCCAGTGTTTTTTTATTGTGCCATTTGGTAGTATGCAACTGAATTTGACATTTTAAAAAGCATTAACTAAAGGGACTTTATGTATGTTGTAGTATACTACATCATGTGATGTACATGTCATGAGATGGCAGAGCGCCACGCTGAATAAAATATGGTGTCTCTGATTTTGGTAATTTGTACCTGATTTTTGAGGCAAGTGTCCCTGATTTTGGGCCTAGCAGGTTGACAGGTGTAGTTCTTGGAGTTGGGTCTATGTACAATCTGTATGTTTTTCCACTGAGACAAGATGCTGTTCTTCTAAGGAAATTCAGCCCCCTAGTTGGGTATGTTGGTATCTGCTGCTGAGAGCTTTAATTCTGCTGTACCTTTTGGGACCCAAGCAGGCATTTGTGTAATTTGCTGCATATCAGTTGAAGCTGGAGACTGAGCTCATGGTTGCCCTATGAGCGCTGCTGCACAGTTGATAATAGAGTATGTTAGGCCTCTCTGGTAAGATGATGAGCTGTGTTATTGTCCGGTCAGTTTATATTTCAAAATAGGATCGAGCTGATGTCTTGGAACCTGATATAAGTTTTAACATAGATTTCACCCTGCTGATGGATTTTGGAGGATACTGCTGCTCTATAGCAGGAAATTTATTTCAGGTATCCATCTTGCTTGGTGGATTAGCCCTCGAATGGGAAGAGATTATTGCTGCCAAGCCAGGAAGTAACCATAAAGCACTGCCCCACACAGCATAGCCACTCCTTACCACAGCAGTGTCTCCCAACCCTCAAAAAAGTATTCATGCAAGTCTTCCAAGAAGAAATTTCACCCAAAGCATTGAAGACAGAAGAAAGAAAGCTGATGTAAAACACTGGAGATCCATCAACCCATACTGGAACGTTGAGGTTAGTGCCACGCAAAGTCCCTTCTGCTAATGCTAGTGTTTGCTATGCACAAAAGGTTGTAAATTTACTACAAGCAGGGTCTGTTTTGCTTCAGCTCTAACTGCTCACATTCTGACTTTAAAATACAATGTTGAGCTGTATTCTTTTCAGAAAAGATATTAGATTTGATTGAGCTCTCCTGTGTATTCTGTGCAGGTTTGTTGAAATTTCAAGATGATGCCACTGAAAAGGTACTAGGACAATGGGCGTAATGAGAGCAGCAGGCTGCAGCAGGGGACTCAAAGACAAATTAGTGCTGGGTGATGGTGTGACTTTGGCCAATGTGTTTCAGGCAATAAGACCCTTGATAAAGGTCAACATTCTGGCCAAAAGGTTGATGACTTTCAGGCATGTATCCCAGCAGAGATGTGCAGTCTGCAATGGCAATCACAGAAGCTAAGAGTGCAATGGGGTGGTGGAGTGGGTAACAGCGACTACTGCCGGACAAGTAAAAAGAATCAGATGTTTAAGTAACTGCAACAAAATGTTGAAAATAAGGTCCAGTTCTCAAATATCAGACTGTTGGTTCTGCCTGAGAGTATGGAGGGGGACCTGGCTCCTTAAATTCTTAAAGTTTACAGGCTTAGTCCCTGTCACAGAACTGAGTCTCTCGGACTCTTCCTATAATATCTAAATCTACATGGTTAGGGACTAGATTTTGGAGTCGGGTGAGTTTGGTCGGTTGCATTTGAATGGACACAGGATCTCCATGTTTCCAGACCTGACCTATGCCCAGGCCACTGAAAGTCTATTGATCGTCTGAATGTGACTTTCAGGGGCGAGGAAGTTCCCATTCATTCCAGTGTCCAGCTAAATTAAAGATTACGTATAAAGGAATGGTCCATATCTTTGGAGACTGCTGAAGCTGGCAGTCTGGCTACAAGCACTAAGAAGGACTTCAGAACTAAAGAAGCCCCAGAAGGAGAAGATATCAAAGAATGATTGATTATTTTATTTGCACTCAACTTTTACTGCCCATTCATGGTGAGGTAAGGGGTAGGAGGGAGGGACTGAGTGCTAAATGAGAAACAATTACTAAAATGTTTGAAAAAATATGTTGTTCACCATACTTAGGGAGTGATGTAAAGATTGCTAGATGGGCATATCCTGGCTCCTAAAGTGCCTACTGTGAACATACATTCAGTGTCTGCCTCTCTCTCCCTCTAATGTCTTGAAACAGAGTTTGTTCTCCAGTCTACATCTTTTTGTCAAATTTTACAGTCACTTTATGCTGAAATCTTTGATAGACTTATTTTCTAGATGCCTTATTATGTAATTAGAAACACAGAAACATAGAAATGTGATGGCAGAAAAAGACCCCATTGGCCCATCTAGTCTACACCATCCCCATAGGTAACCCGGGACCTACCTTTTTACACCCTCCTGCCCCCCGATGTAGACTCCAGTCCCCTCCTTACCTCCAGGTGTATCCCCTTCCCTATCCTGTTTATTTCCATGAAGTTATTCCACGCCCTCTTAAACTCCCATAAGTATTTGGCCCCCACCACCTCTTCTAGTAGTCTGTTCCAGGGGCCATGACCTCTCTGTAAAGTAGTGACGTGCTCCTGTTACCTCTGAACTTTCCTCCCTGCAGCTTCAAACTGTACCCCTAGTTTTCAGATTTACTTTCCTCTTTCTAACCTTGTTTATCCTTCAAGTATTTAAAAGTTTCAATCATATCTCCCCCCACCCTATTTCCAGGGGACACAGATCAAACTCTTCCATCCTCTTCTCATAAGTCATCTGAGGCATACCATGCACCATTTTGATCGCTCACCTCTGGACTCTCTCTCCACCCTATCTATATCCTTTCTTAAGTGAGGTCTCCAGAACTGGATCCCATGCTGTAGATGGTGTCTCACCATGTCCCTGTATAGGGACATTAACACCTCTCTCCTTATGCTTGTAACCCCCCCCCTCCCAATGCACGCCAGCATTCTGGTTGCTTTTCCTACTGCTTTGTTGCACTGGGTTGCCTCCTTTAGGTTGTCTGAAATGATAACCCCCAGATCCCTCTCCTGCTCCGTTACCAAAAGCGTCCTCACCCCAATGTGTATGTGGCCTTAGGGTTTTGTGCCTACAACCTGTGCATTATTCCTCACTTCTTTGCATTAAATTTTAATTGCCAACTATCTGACCACCCCTCCAGTTTTATCAGGTCCTCCCTCATTGTTTCCACCCTCCTGGGTGTCCACCCTATTGCAAATCTTTGTATCATCCACAAATAAGCACTCTCCCTTCAGTCCTTTCTATATCCCCAATGTAGATGTTAAGAGGATGGGCCACAATACTGATCCCTGGGCCACCCTTTCCTCTCCAGAGTGCACCCTATTTACTACCACCCTCTGGCATCTGTCGCTAAGCCAGTCTTCCACCTATTTAGTTATTTTCAGCCCCCCCCCCAAACTGCCCAACTTGTCCACCAGCCTCCTGTGAGGGATGGTGGCAAAAGCCTTGCTGAAGTCCAGATCTGCCACGTCCACTGACCCTCCCTGAGCAATCACCCTTGCCACCCAGTCAAAAAATTTGATCAGGTTCATCTGGCCTGACCTCCCTTCCATGAACCCGTGCTGCCTGTCATCTTGGAGATCACTGACTGCATGGTAGTTGACAATTCTTTTCTTTAGGAGTGCCTCCATAATCTTACCTACCGCTGAAGTGAAGTTGACTGGATGATAGTTTCCCGCTTCCTCCCTGCCACTGCTCTTGTGCAGTGGCACCACATCTGCCCTTTTCCAGTCCCCTGGAACCCTCCCCATTTCCAGTGATATATTAAACAGTCTGGTCACTGGTGATGCCAGTTCTTCCCTAAGCTCCTGGAGCACCCTTGGATGTATTTTAGGGAATCTGGACCCACTGCCTTATCTACCTTCAACTTACCCATTTCCTCCCATACCTTACCTTCTTCAAATGGGCTAGAGTCCACACCCTGCCCTACGTACCCTTTCCTGGCAACTCTGGTCCCCTAACCTCCATTTCCACCTTGAAAACTGAACAGAAGTACCTTTTTGGCAAGTCTGCCTTCTCAAAGTCCCTCTCTACCAGAATTCCCCACTCCCCTTTAAGTCTCATCATACCCTGTTTGGACTTCATCTTCTCGCTGACATATCTGTAGAACTTTTTATCCCCCTTTTGGCCTCCCTCGCTACCTCTCTACTGAATCTACCTTCACCCTCCTAATTGTCTGCCCAGACACCCTCAGCTTCTCTCTGTATACCTCCCTATCCTCCTTCCCCTGTGTTCTTTTATATGTTCTGAATGCTTTCTTCCTTTCCCTTATTGCGTTTACCACCTCTCTGGTGAACCAAGCTGACCTCCTTCTTCTTTTGTTTTGCCTACCTTCCTAATGCACTGATCCATGGCTCTCAAAATTCCCCCTTTATTACACCCCACAGTTCTTCCACGTCCTCCTGTTTTTCTCTGCCTTCCATAGCTTCCCTGAAGATCTCTCTCTCATTCTAATGAAGTCTGCACACCTGAATTCCAATACCCTTGTGGTGGTTCAACTCATTTTCATCCCCATCCTAATCCTAAACCTAACAGCCCTGTGGTCGCTTGACCCTAGACTGCCTCCCACTGAAACCTCAGCTACACTGTTCCCATTCATCAGTACTAAGTCCAATGTCTGCCCGCCTCTAGTAGGTTCCATGACCAGCTGTTGAAGGAATGCTGCTTGCAGGAATTCCAGCAATTTCCTAATTCTTGCTGATGTTGCTGACAGGATCTCCCAGTTCACATCAGGGAAGTTAAAGACCCCACCAGCAAAAGTTCACCCTTGCATGCCATCCTTTGCACCTCCTGTATTAGTTCCTTGTCCACTTCCTCACCCTGAGTGGGTGGGCTGTAGATCACACCTAGGTTTATTGTCTCCCAGACTGCTTTTCAAGCGTGACCCAAGACCTCTGCCACCCTTGTTTTTCCTGCCCTACTGTAACCCTTACACCGTCCCTTACATAGAGTGCAGCCCCCACCTGTCCTGTCCTTCCTAAAGGGTTATACCCTGGGATAACCAACTCCCAGTCTTGGTGCTCAGTCCACCAGGTCTCTGTTATGGCTACAGATCCAGTCCCTCATCCACCATCATGGCCTCTAAGTCACCCAGTTTATTTCCCATACTCCTGGTGCTGGCAGCCATGCCCCTCCACCAATTTACCATCCCCTTTCATCTGTCTGCTTCTCATTGGCCCTCCTGCAGGGAGTGCTAACTAGGCAAGGCCCACCATTATTGTCCCTTCCTTTCCCCTAGCCTCGTGCACTCCCCACTCCCAGTTTAGATCCCCCAATGCCCTATCTATATACCTTTACAGTTTCCCCTCAACTCCCTGAGCCCCCTCATTAATGTGTAGTCTATCAACTAGCATATAGACCCTCACCTGCTCATGTGTCTCCCACTCCCTATGCAGGTGAAGCCTCCCTTTTGCACAACCCCTGGGCCAAATATTAATTCCACAATTCTCTGCTGCCTAACAATACTGGCACAAGGGACGGCAAGACTTCCAAAAGCCAGCTAGCTTCTTCCTCCACTGCATTCCCTGGCCAGCTCCCTGAACCTATTTTGAATATCCTCTACTTCATTGCCTGCCAGATCATTTTGTCCCTAAATTAATAGGCGAGGGTACAGATTTCCCCCTACTACCCTTATATCCTCTCTTATCTTTTGCTTCTACCTATCCTGTCTCCATACCTAGGTTGTGAAGACTGATCTCCTTCTATAGGCAACCCTTTTTCTAAGCCAGTGTACTCACATTGTGATAGAGTCACCAAAGACCATGACTTGATCCATTTTCTCTGCCCCAGCAAATGCCTCGGTGCCCCAGTCCAGTTCCCCCTTCCGTACACCTCCTGTTCTCCTTGCCTGGTCTCTCCGACCAGTGATACCTACCTGCTCTCCTTTATTGTCACCCTACTCCTGCTGCATCCCCTTCTCACCAATTCCACTCTGATGCTCTTCACTGGCCCCCTCCCTATCACCTCCTGCATGACCCCCATTCCCCCTCTTTTCCACACTCCACCTCCCGATGCCTCCTTGACCTTCCAGTCCCCTTTCACTTGATTCTCTTTTCCCCCCTCCCTCTCAGTTCTTTCTGGGTCCTATTCACAAGCTCTTTTTATCATCCTTCTCCTCATGATCCCCCTGGTCCTGCATGGTTGCCAATGGTGTAAACCTGTTAAATACCCTTGCACTGCCTCTTTGGAAGCTTGTCTGATCCCAGGTGTTGTGTTCCTGACATTTGTTCATGTTCTTGCCCCTTGCAGCTCCCCCCCTCCTCCTCTCCTCCTGCCAGTAGTTTCCCTCCCTACAGTCCAGTCTGTCTCCCAGCCCTCCTAACATCCCCTTTGTTCCGCTGCATCCACTGTCCTTTCCCCAGCCTACAGTGGCGCTGGTGCAGTTTCTCCCATCTCCCCTCCTGCCATGTTCGTCTCTCTACCCCCAAGCTCCACCTCCCTCCTCAACCAATTTATTTCAGCCACAAGCTGGCCCAATTTCAGACATATTAGTCTCCATAGCGTGCCCATAAAAACACTGCCTCACATACATTGTATCCAACTATTCTGCCCTTCTCATGAGGTCCTCCTTTATCCCTTGCCCCCACTGTCCCCTCTTCCCTGCCTCTACCAGTTTCCAGGATACTCCATCCTAGTACTCAATAACCCATCCTTTCTTTGCCCTCCAGTGCTGAGTCCCTGTTCCCTTTAATCTCTTCCTCTCCAGCCTTCACTGTGTTCAGATCTAAGCTACTCAATCTCCAGGGATCAGCCACTCATATGCACATTCAATGAAAATACAAATGTACACACTGCACAAGCATATAACCAAATAAGCAGGTTTATTACAAAAAGTTACAAGCAGGCCAGAATACGCCAAAAACCATCAGCTCAGCAGAACCTCTACTGGTTTCACAATATCTGCGTCATCAGGATGCTAGCTATGCATCAGAAAAGGACCCTTAAATATATACAGAATACACCCAAACTTAAAGTGACAGTGCTTAGTTTTAAATGCAACATCAAATCATTGCGAACCAAATGTAACATTTAAAACATTTTTTAAAAATCATAATGAACAGATCCTTAAGTTCACTACATCTCAGGGTACAGGGCAGTTAAGATATAAATCCTACTTCTCCACAGAAGAATGGAATATGGAAACATGGTCACAAATTCATTAGTTCTCATAATTCAATATAAAGTGCTGAGGTACCACATGATATTCTAATGCACCCTAGAAAAAAAACATAAAGAACACACCATTAAAAGAATGTAAAGAAATGACAGTAAATCAGGATTACAGAAAATTTAAACAGTAAATATATTTGTTTATGCCATTATTTACTCTTTCTCTGTGTACATGCATGAGTTCTATGCGGTCATTCAAAGATGGTGGTTATAATTGCTGTGGCGAGAAAATGAAACCCAGCAATTATATAAACTAAAACATGGGGTGGTGTTAAAACTCAAATTTACACACCCTTGGCGTTGGATGCGAAAGAAACCCTTGAGCTTTACTCTCAGCATTTATGTGCATCCAACACCTCGGGTGTGTGTAAAATTCTCATTACACACCACCCCATACTTTATTCTATTTATATTTACTGGTTAGTGGTTATAAACCACTTCCAGCAAGTCGTAACAGCTCTGTAAACCACTTGTGTGGTTTAGGGAGCTCTGTAAACCATGGGCACAACATACATGAGCATCAACCAGAAAAACTGCTGAACAAGCTGTCCTCATGCTGCCGTTCACTAGCACTATACCATCAGTCAGTCAATGTGAGGCAAGCTTGTTGGAGGTAAGAGAAAACCTCACAAAAGGAAAAAACACACAAAAAGTATTTCATTTATTTAGATAAATATGGTTCAAAGAGGTTATTTCACAGCTTGTAAAATCAGCACTATAATGGAAAAATGGAACTAGCTGTAGCAGACAACACTTGGGGACTTGCCAAAATCATCCAACGTACCACAGATCTGGAGATAGTACTTACTGTGAAATTCTTAAAACCAGTAAATATAAAAAATAAAACATGGGGAAGTGTGGTTTATGGGGATTTTATGCATCCCCTCGGTGTGTGTGATGCCCATATAATATGGGGCATCACACACCTCGAGGATAAAATCCCCAAAAACCACACTTCCCCATGCATTATTCTATATATTATATCTTTTAAATATCTGGCTAGTACCTGTGTTGGGTACTTTTTGGGCTCCAGTTTTAAGAGCTACATATAGTTATTATTTTTAAATAGTTAATGTGGGTTTTTTGCTTAGCCCGATATTTGTCAGTTAGCCAGAAGGATGGGATTGTTTTAGCTTGTGGGGCTGTGGGCTATACACATAACATGCTTGTTTTTTTTCTTTCAATACTACAACTTTATATGCCTAGAAAGGACTTTCCAAACTAAGTTTTGTGAATATGACTACTACTCAAGGCTATGTGATGCTTATGGCATTGCTTGTTCATTTTTATGTGTGCACCTTTCTGTACATTGGGTACACCACTGTACATGTTGTAT
This sequence comes from Neoceratodus forsteri, assembly GCA_016271365.2. NCBI lineage: Eukaryota > Metazoa > Chordata > Ceratodontiformes > Ceratodontidae > Neoceratodus > Neoceratodus forsteri. The sequence continues at coordinate 1,785,396,294 of CM057449.1, forward strand.
CTCGATAGGTCCCTATGTTCCCCGGTCCTTGGAGACACACACACACACACACACACACTCACTTTGGATAAAATGGCCACAGCCATACATTTATTAAATGTTTCACAGTAAGACAGTACATATCTGAATAATACACACAGTTTGGGAGTATTGCAAATTCAACCTCTGACCTCCACAACCCTACTACAAAGAGGCACACCTTTGCAGACCATGGGATCAATGTACCTCCCTGAGTTGGAACCAAAATCTCAGAGAAAGGGTGGTCCTATGGCCAGGTGGAAGGCATCCAACCCATTCTGATGATGCTGCACCTGCATGCAGGCCTAATGAGGGTTGGCTATGATCTTCCTGAGCCAGGCACCTGCTTATCTGACCCCCTGACTCATGCTGACGGGGGATGGACACAGCTGAATGGAAATAGTTCTCTCCATTCTCTCCTTGTACCATCATCTTGTGAGACTCCCAATCCACCACAGACTGAACAACGTCCACCCCCTCACTCTAGATACTCCTCCAAGACATGATGTATAGAATCTAAAAACATCTCCCAGCCATTGTCCAACACGTGCACTCCATCTTTGGTGTAAGGCCCCTGGAACTCCATGCTAGTGTTGTATCACACAACGATCCCCTGAAGAAATCCATGAAGACACATATTTCCATATTAATATGTCACTCTGCTTTGTTCATTGCTTGATTATCTTTTACATAAGATTAATGAGGCCTCTGGATGAGGTGAGGCCAAAGGATTTTTGGTCTCAGGCCACATCCATGAATGAATTGCAGTTCTTCCTTCATCTAGAGCAGCAGATTGATGGCATTTCCAAGTCTCAGGTTGATACCACTTAGATGAATCAAAAGAATCTCTGGTAGGGCTCGGTGAAATGTAAATTCCTCCTGCAAAATTCTCATAAAATGAGAAATTCACTTCCATGCAATTTCACAAAAAAGGATGAAAATGTCAACAAATTTCAACTCAAACTGTGGTGCTTAATTGGGTATGGTGGAATAATGTGGTGAATGATTTTTCCTTTTATTTAGTAAGTAGAAACTGGTGTAACTGGGACCATAACTGGGAAGTGGAGATGCTGGTGTAAGTGGAAGGAGAAACTGGATAACTGTAAGGTGACATTGCTGCAACTGATACTGGTGTCATTGGGAGTAGCCACTGGTGTAACTGGGACGAGACACTGACACAACAAGCTATGGTGAAACATGTGTATGGAATACAGTGGAATGCATTGACATAGCTGGGAGGAGACACTACCAAAATGCAAAATTCCTATACCTTAGATGCCCCAAGGCTGGCATTTTGTCTAAAGATGCCTACAGCTGCTCAGTGCCTGCTCACTGGGGCACGTAAGGCATTAGTTCTACTGTATCTTTAATTGTTTTCTCCTTGCCTCCTCTTTTCCTTTTTATCTCCCATAGCTTACCCCCACCCTGAGAGCCTCTGCTGTCTGCAATGATGCATCAGTGTTGCATGATTACCTTCATGAGACTACTTACAGTACCCTTAGGTGAAGCAGACTAGCCAGGACCAGTAAGGAGCACAAGGTGAAGAGGTCGTCATGTGACTGCAAAGTCTGTGCACTGGGAATCATGCTGATTCAGTCTTGCAGTTGGTGTCACATGACAGAGGTTCTCACTAGGCATCAGATCACAGTCTAGAGTGGAGGCATTGATTGGCTGCTGTTGGTGACTGATCTTTTCCCCTGAAGTGTTGCTGTTGATAGATGTTCAGCCCATCGGAATGTATCAAAGCAGGAGTTTAATCAGTCACTGGAGCAGCAGGCACACAAGGAAAAGTCCTTTTAAGGGCTTAAAATCAGCACTCACAGCAAATCCTTTAAAGGACAAGTGATACAGAGTTTTAAGGACCCTCTCAGTGCAGCATAGTTTATAAAGTTAAAACTGTTTTAAGGGCTTTGAGGGATAAATAATTATAAGGACCTACTATATCAGGGCAGGCAGGCATCTCATTCATTTGGGCTTAGGGCTAGTGAGAGTCCTTTTAAGGACTGTGGACTGCACACAGGCAGGAAAAAAATCGTTAAAAAAACTTCCAACGTAGGGGCTAAAGCCTTATTAAAGAACATAAGCTGGCATTAAAGCCATTCCCATTTTCAAAGTTTGAGGGCTATGGAGTCCTTTTAAGGAATGCAGGCATGCAGGCAGGAGAAAAATCATTATGAGAAATAAAAAAGCCCTTTTCAGGGCTAGGGGGCTAAGACCTTATTAGGTCATGCAGGAAGACATTAAAGCCTTTTTTCAGGGCCTGGTGGCTAGCAAGTCCTTTGAGGTCTGTATGCATGCAGGCAGGCAGGCAGGAGAAAATCAGTTTAAAATAAAAAAACGATTTAAGGGCTTGAGGATAAACAAGTCCTTTTAGTGATTTTTGGTGCATGCAGGCAGGAGACAATTGTTTAAAGAAAACTCTTTCTAAGGCAAATTGTTTTCAAAAGGCCTCATTACAGGACTACCTGTTCTCCACAGAGGCAGGTAGGAGTAAAGGGATTGTGTGTGCCTTGGGTGCTCAGAGGTGGCAATGTGGGAGATAGGAGGAGTATAAAGAGAACATTTTAAAAAAGCAGTGACCTATGAAAACCTCAAAATATCATGCAAACTGTGGCTTCCACTTTCATTGATCAGGTAAACACTCATATTTTAGTCAGCACTTCGCTTCAGTTGTGTTCAACTCTAAAAGTACCCAGCATCTCCTGTGTCCAGCACTAGTGCTAAAAACATAGGGAACCCTAGTGAATTTGTACCCCTCTGAAGCTGGTGAGTAATGATGCCATAAGAGACACAAGCCAGTGTAACAAGCTTTTATTAACAGCTATGCAAAAATTACAGAGAAACACATTACCTTGTCTCCTGTGTGTAGAGGGCAGCCTCGCACCTGCAGTCTGGGCTCTGACTCAGCTGAGACCCCTCATAGACCCTCTGTTTATACAGGTTTCATGACTAGGGCTATTATTTCAATTCCCTTATCTACACACAGAATAAGCACATTCTAAATACAGAATCAGACTTCTGCTTGGTAACTGTTAGACACCACTGTACATAACCTGTGAGCATTCACAGTACTTAGCAGGAAAACAACTGTATTCAGTAAGTACTTATTTTGTCCCTGACAGTCCAGCTATGGAAAACATGTATTTTCCTGTACTCAGTACTTTCTATTCAAGCAGAGCTAGTAAGTTTCTATCAGTAAGCTTCACTAAACTAAACTATAACAGCAAATACATTTCTGTCAGTAATACATATATATATATATATATATATATATATATATATATATATATATTTATATATATATAGCTGTGTGGACAGTATTAGAGACATCGTGTGACATTCATACACTCAAAAAAGTTTTATAATTAGGCATGACTCAACCTTAATTTAATGTGTATATGTGGTAGTTGCATAATACCAACTATAAAGATAGTTCTGTATTTCTAAGTTTGGAAAAATGGCACAGTTATTTATAACATGCAAACTACTTTCGTGGGTAACTCGGTGTCCATTATGCATTATTTCCCATTTCTAGTAATAAATAACATTTTCAAATGCAACGTCTCTGTCTTCTATTTAAGTGTATTAGCTTACAACATTTAATGATTTGATGTTCTTCCATACCTTTGTATCACTATCTATCTTCCAATGTAGACAGCGTTAAAAACACAAACAAGAGGTTACCAAGTTTCATTACTTCATGCTTATACTGTTTATGTCCAGTCTGCATGCCTTTCACACTTAAGCTGGACATTAAATAGAAAGATAAACATGAACAAATAACTTGGTTGTACTTGATTTATTATGTGACCATCTCTGTTGCATTCTACTACTGTGGGTAATCGCGGACACCACAGTAGCAATGCAACATGTAAACTCATGGTACACCTTTTATTAATGGCATATTATCAACCAAACAGCCAATACACATTGATAAGTACCATGCCCATCAGGGGCCATTTTGATATCACTGTAGCTCTACAGAGCTAGACTGAGGAGAGGCCCAATCATAGTTAACAACAAGAAAATACTGCTGAGGCAAGCTGTTTGGTACTGATAACTATAGAGGAGGGTGCCACATGATGCTACCTGGCAACCCCAGGGAAAATGATGCCAAAATATCACACAGGCCACCCTAAGCTCACCACCACGTGCATCACAGGATGCCACTGCAGCAAGGTTCTTGTTCTGCGTGGAATGCCACATCAAACTGCTCTACAAGTCAAAACAATATGCCAAAGTTTCCATGGACAAGCAAAGACAAGGCAAGAGACAGCTGGATGTTACGGTGGGCCTCAGCCACATCAGGGGTCATTTGACATCACTGTACCTCCACAGAGTTAAACTGATGGCAGGCCCAACCACAGTTAACAACCAAAAAGCACTCAGGCAAGCTGGTGTTGATAACTCTAGATGCAGGCACTGAATGGTGTCCCCTGGCAATCCAGTGCCAGCCATTATGGGGAAAATGATGCCAAAATAACACACAAGCCCACCCTGTGCTCACCACCATGTACATCACAGGGACACTGCTGCTGCAGAGTTTTTGTACTGCACATAGAATGCCACATCAAAACTACTTGAGTCAGGCACAGGTGATGTATTTTTTTTATTTTCAAACAGTTCCAAGATATTATACCAACTCTTGACATTTTATTTATAAGCAGTCTCATAAATAAATCTGCTAAATGTTTTTGCCAGATGAATCAAACCACTGATGTTGCCCAGCAGACACTAGTACACCCAGGCACATGGTATCCCTCCATACCCCTGAATACAGTAAGCAATGCCATGAGCAGCCTTTCTGAGGTAAGCCCAAGTGTTGTATTTTTTTTATTTTTAAACAGTTCTAACATATTATGCTATCACTTGACATCTAATTTAGAAACAGTCTAATTATAAACAAATCTCCTATTCTCCTTCTCCTATTGTACAAAATCAAGAATTCTGAGGAGTTAATGCACCACTGTGGCACATTTCTCTCCAGCTGGACTTCCCCGGTATCATAACAACCAGATATTTGTATCTAAAGCTAAAACAACAAAAAGGTTAAACTACTTTACAGTAAGAACCCCCAAACTGTGGAATCTCCTTCCACAATACTTAGTGAACAGTAGCTCTAATACAATCTTCAAAAAGGGGCTGGATTGTTGACTCGAGCCTAACAACTTCAAGGTATAATTATCCCACCAATGTGGTGGGGGACAATCTTGATGGGCAGTAGCCTTCTTTTGTCCTTTGAAACCAAGTAAACCAAGTAAATCAGAAAAATGTTTTTGCCAGATGAATCCAAAACAATGATGTTGCCCTACAGGCACTAGTACACCCAGGCAATGAACTACTTACTACACATGGTACCCCTCCATGCCATGAGCAGTCATTTTGAGGTAGGCCCAAGTGCTGTATTCTTTTATTTTTAAACAGTTCCAACATATTATGCCACCACTTGATGTCTAGTTTAGAAGCAGTCTCATTCCTACACATGGTAACCCCATAACCTCGAATGAACTGACCAATGCCATGAGAAGCATTTTGAGGTAGGATCCATTGCTGTAGTTTTTTTTATTTCAAACAGTTCCAATATATTATGCCACCACCCACACCTGATCCCTAGTTCAGTATGCCAATACAATGATGCTCCTTTATAATCTTACATCAAGAAAGGCAACTTTATCATTTTAAAATAACACCACACACACACACAGACACATAGACACACACACACACACACATGATTGTGCATGCACACACACACACACACACACACACATCCCTACCTTAACCAGGTCAGCATCACCCTTCTTTCCAAAATTTCAAGCATCTCTCACAAATTGCATTTAATTTTATTTAAAACATTTTAAGAGTGCAGCTTTTATATTCATTCCACTTACACGCTTCTAAATAGAGCCATCATCCGTCAACAGGAGCAGCATTCATTCAACAAATACACATTCTCAGAATTTACCAGTAGGAACCCCACAGGTGTAGTTTTTTCCCTATTTAAACATGATTTAGTCATCACCAGGGGAAAGTTAATCAATGATAGCAATAGTGTGAAAAAATCAAATTATACAATGAAAACCCGCTGGATGGATTGTAAACAAAATACTATAAATCTCAAACAAAACTCTATTTGATTAGACTGGTCACCTATATGCACAGCCCTATTTTGAAGAGGGGCCCTTCACAAACAGCTGGCCATGAGAGAACACACAAATTTTACTTTTTGCCCCAAGATAATAGAACACAACTGCTGCACTATAGCCAGATAGTATTTAATATGCCCCATTCAAACATTGCCAGCACCAGTGGAAAGTTCAGCTGATATACTTCTCAAACAAAACTTTAAAATATACTATTTAATGTGCCCCATTTAAACAGTGCCAGAACCAGAGGAAAGTTCAGCTGATATACTTCCCAAACAAAACTTTAAAATATACTGCTTAATATGCCCCATTTAAACACTAACCATACCAGAAGAAAGTTCTGCTGATATACTTCCAAACACAACTTTAAGCTATACTATTTAATATGCCCCATTTACACAGTGCTAGAACCAGAGGAAAGTTCTGCTGATATACTTCCCAAACAAAACTTTAAAATATTCTCATTATGCTGCACAGCCCACTAATCCAATCAGCCTCTATTTTGAAGCGGGCCCTTCACAAACAACAGGACCATGAAGTCTTAAGGTGAATACTTTACTTTTCTGTCATCCAAATGATACAGAATAACTGCTGCACTTTAGCCAGTCACTATTTAATATGCCTCCCAGAATTTTAATTTGTTGTTTAGTAGCAGAATGCTGAAGATCATGTTTTCTAGTGATTGGAGACCTCTGAGATCCTTCAAACTCCTGTGCAGCACACCAGTCTTAAATGGACAACGCTTCATTCTACCTTTTTTTTAAGAACGGTAAATGGGAGAAGCAGTGGGAAGAGAACAGTTTGGCTTAGAGCCAGAGTACCAAAACTGAATGCTTGATGTCACCTTGGTCCCAGCTATTTATACCAATACCAGCAGCATCATCATCCACATGGGTAACATGGACACAACAGCAAGAGCCACAGCTTTTGATGCTGCTGCTCCTAGCAAGCTCTATGTACCACTGCATTAAGATTGCAGATTTGTGTGGAGGAAACACATTAAGCAATGGGAACTGACACTGAAAAAACCCTCAAAGCATGAAGGCAGAATACACAAAAGAAATTATGCAGCTATATATGACACCACAGTAATGCACACAAGTAATAAATTACATGTGGTGTCATGTAAATGTAATTACATCTGCATAAAATCAATAATCACTGGGAGACGGTTACATATCCACTCTGTCTACTAAAAAAGAAAACTTTGGTATTGTGTTTTAAATACAGTAAATTTAATGGTCACCAAGATGTGTAGCACAGCCATGTCACAAAATGGCTGCCTTTTTTAAGGCTATTTTCATTATTAAAATGTTACCACAATAAAATAAAAATACATACACTGTTTTATTTTATGCACACTATCTCTTGACCATATTGGCAACAGTACAGAGCACAAATTTTGTATTTTTAATAAATTATGAGTAAAACACAGACCTTATTTTAAGTGCATACCCAAGTCTTTCGAATACTGTCCACACACATATGTATATTATAGTGGCACGGCCGTGCCACTATAGTTAGGTTGACCTGCCAGTTACATACTAAAGTCAAAAGTTTGGACGTTAATAACTTTGGACCCATTCTATGGATATTCCTGAAATTTGGTACACATTGGTGCACACTAGATCTCCTGACTTCCCAAAATGCATTTCTGTCAGATCTCCAGTCTTTGTGTCACGAAAGCTTGAAAATGCAAAATTATCCATTTTTGGAGGCACCTTTAGGCATTTTTAATGTGGTCCTGCATGGCCATTGTGTGGTGTGCTGCTCTGTGAGATGGCTCATTTGAAAGAGCTTTGGTGGCCGAACATGGCACTTTTTGTTTGGTGAAAAAATATTAAGGCATTCAAAAGTTATGGCACTTTTAAGTTCCCATTATAAGTCAATGGGAAAATTTATATGTATATCTTGCGATCAAAGAATCGGGTTTCTGGCCATCTTGTCCTACCTGGTGGTCAAAGAATTTGCAGCCTGATGGTTCAAGAATCTTTGATCCACAGCAATTTCAAAAATTCATTGACCACGAGGTCCACCATCTTGTTTTCAGTTTTCCGATTGCACAAACACAAATATCGGGCTCAGAGGTCACTTCAAGTAAAACTTCAATGAGTTTTACCCAGGGGACCCCGATCTATCAAGCCATGGCTTTGGTTCCATCCAAGTTGGTCAAAAATAGAGTTTTAGCTTTTAAATGCTTCATTAGTGGCTCACTAACGATCTTTAATGTGAGCGACAAATTCTTTGATCGTGAGAATCTTTGATCACGATCTTGCATTGTGACCTAAAACACAAATATCTCAGCTCAGGGGTGAGCTAGGGACACAAATGAGGTGGGTTTTGCTCAGAATGGTATGTTCTATCGAACCATGGCATTGGTTTGCTTCAAATCAGTCAAAACATCACGTTCACTATTTTTATTCTTTGATTGTAAGCGTGCAATTTCTTTGATTGCGAGCCTGTAAATTCTTTGATTGTGAGATTCTTTGATCGCGATCGTGCATCGCAAGCGAGTGATGAGATGGCCAGATTTACAAATTCATTTTTTCAGCCCAAGGGTTCCCTAGACTGTCAAATAAAGGTGCATTTTGCTTGGGGGCTTCATTGTGCCCCATGTGCATGCCCAAAATAATGTAATAATGATCCCTGGTAGTCTAGTGCCCCCCAAGAAAATATTTACACCCCTGGTAGTCTAGTGCCCCCCAATAAAATATATGAAGAAATTAATGTCTTGGTAGTCTAGTGCCCCACCCCTGTTTTTTAGATCCCTGGTAGTCTAGTGGCCCCACCAAGCTGTATTGTCTTATAACATCTGACTCTTTATATCTCTGGTAGTCTAGCGGCTCCCCCAGCATAATGAAAGAAATTGTGAGTTTATAATATGCCTGGTAGTCTTGGGGCCCCCCCATCCATCCATCCAAGCCTACCCAGCACCCTCTACCCTTCACCAGCCAGCAACTGGCACAGCCCTCCTCTCACCTAAATAGCCAGCAGACTGTTTACATTAAGAGCCGTAATGCAATGGAGCACTCAGAAATATTTTCAGAGTGCCTCTTTGCATTACCATTCATAACTGGAGATCGTGGCTGGCCATGGAAAATGAGGGGAGAACTGTACCAACTCATAACTTGACAAAAAAAGAGGGGTTGCTGGATATGAACTGGATGGATAGGGCGAAACCACTGAACCACAGCTATAAAACTCATAATTTCTTTCATTATGCTTCAGAAACTGAACTACCAGGTTATAAAGAGTCAGATGTTATAAGACATACAGTCGAGGGCCACTAGACTACCAGGATCTAAAAAACAGGGTGGGTGCACTAGACCACCAGGGCATTAATTTCTTCATATATTTTATTGAGGGGACCACTAGATTACCAGGGATGTAAATATTTTATTAGGGGGTACTAAACTACCAAGATCATTATTACATTATTTTGGGCATGCTGATAAGTTATTAATCTAAGTTTCCTACAAAACCCACCTTTATTTGACACTCTAGGGCAATTCCTGGGCTGAGAAAATTAATTTTAAAATCTGTCCATCTCGTCCCATTCTTTATTCATGAGCGAGCAATTTCTTTGATCGCAAGGATGCAAAAACTTTGACCGCGAGATTCTTTGATTGTGATCGTGCATCGCGAGCGAGGGACAAGATGGCCAGATGAAAGAAATCAATTTTCTCAGGTCAGGGTTGTCGTAGGAAGTCAAACAAGGGTGGGTTTTACTCAGGGGGCTTCGTTCTGATGGACCATGGCAATGATTTTCCACAATTATGTACATTTTTAAAATTACAATTGTTTAAATTCTTTGATCGTGACCATGCAAATTCTTTGATCACGAGCCTGCAAATTCTTTGATAGTGAGATTCTTTGATCGCGATCGTACATCGAGAGCGAGGGACAAGATGGCCCAATTAAAAAAACAATTTTTTTCTGCCCAGGGGTGTCGTAGGAAGTCAAATAAGGGTGGGTTTTACTCAGGGGGCTTAGTTCTGTCAAACCATGGTGGTGGTTTACAGCAATTCCTTCAATCTTTCAATTTATAAGATTTTTAAATCTTTGTTCATGAACCTGCAAATTCTTTATTCGTGAGCCTGCAAATTCTTTGATTGAGAGAGTCTTTGATCGCCCGATCGTGAGGGAGGGACAAGATGGCCAGATTTTTTATAATGGAATAGATATGGAAATTGTAGTAAACTTTCATACTCAATATCTTGGGAGCGGTTTAGACTTTTGACTTGAAATTTGGAGGAAAGAAAGGCAATATCCTACAGATGTGGCTTTTGTAGTTTGGTCAAGAAATAGCACAGGCCGGCAAAGTTATGGCACTACAAATTTGACGTTTTTCCCATAGGATAACATTGCAGCATTTGACGCATTACAGGAATTCTTTGCTGCAGTGCTGCAAAATAATGGTTTGGTCTCTTGGGCTGAAATTTGAAGGGAAGAAAGCCAACATCCCACAGATGTGCCTTTTGCTGGTTTGGTGAAATAATTTTACAGGGCGGCAAAGTGAAAGCACTCCGAAGTTGACACTTTTTGCCATAGGATAACATTATGGTGTCCGTTGCGTCTTTCGGGGCCCGTATCTCGGAAACGGTGTGAAATATGGACTTTTTGTCAAAACATTGGGGGCTAAGCATAAAACTAGCCAGAAAAGTGATAATTCATACAATTTTTTTTTCTATGTCACACGGTTTCTGAGATATAAGCAATTTAGTATTCTAAGTCATAATATTCTGCTCCGAAGTCAATTATTATGCATACATTCTTTGTTTTCAATGTGTTTTTTCAATGCAGTTTTTTTGGGAAAGAAGGGTATGCCATTTTGTTACTGTGTCAGTTAGTGTTTTCAGTTGCACTTCTGTTACTGTTCGCATCACCGCTCCCGTCTATGCTACGATGTCTGTTACAGTTTGCGTTTTTTGTTTGCAGTTGTGTTTCTGTTTTGTTTCCGTTATTGTTGCTGTTACCGTTACCATTTGCATTTGCAATTTAGGTACCATGCCCGTGCATATTCGGTTTGTGTTTTTATGCGCGCTTGCATTTCTATTTCTGTTGGTTTATTGTTGCTCTTACTGTTACCATTTACATTTACAATTGCAGTACCATGACCTTGCGTGTAACAGTTTGCGTTTTTCGTATCGCTTGTGTTTCTGTTTCTGTTGGCTTTATTGTTGCTGTTATAGTAACAATTTGCCTACCATTGCCACTAGATTGCTTTGCAGTTCCTGTTACTATGTAACAAGACATCACGTGTTGGGACCACGGTTCCTAAAGCCCCCACACTCCTGCCACTGTTCCATTCACTATTTATCATGCTCATTCTCCAAAAAATTAGGGAAATTAGAGGCAAAATCTCTGTAATGCATCAGTTCAAGGTTCTTCTACAACAAAAAGTGAGGAGGTCGGGGTTAGGGTTGAAAAGTCCCCATTGGACCCCAACCCACCCCAACTAAGCATCATAAGGTGCACGTTAGAATTGTCGGGCTAACTCTCACCCATTCTCCTATACCTCTGCTTCTTTACATGTGATGGGGTGAGTTGGGGCCGGCGACCCTAAGCCCACCCCAATGCCGGTTGGGGTGGGCTGGGGGCCAGGGCTTTCCTTCTAACCCCAAATTTTTCTTGCTTTTTCACTGTAGAACAACCTAACCGATGCATTAAATGGAGTTTTTGCCTCTAATATATATATGTGAAGTTGATAGATTCCAAAACTATATGCTTACAGCCCCCGATACCCCTGAAAGCAGTATCAAAATAAAGGGATCTGACAAGTTATGCAACATTTAGAGCAGCAGAATACTTAAGGCCTCAAATTCACTACACCATCATGTAGTAAAGCATCTCAGGATTGTTGCACTTGCTCTATACTATTATTAATTCTTTTCAAATATTCATCTGTATGATTCAGCAGAAACATCGAGTCTAGGGAGAGAGGAGCAATATGCATGTTAAATGTTGGAATGTATTTTATAACATTGTTTTGGTGACCAGGTTCACTGAGAACATATTGTTCATGATGAAGTGGTACTAGTAATATAACCATCTGACCAATGCCAGGAAGAGCTGTAGGAGAGAAGCACAAATTTGGAGTAGTCAGTAGACATATCAAGTTCCCATAAGTGAATGATTCATGATTAGTGTCTATGCAATACTGACCATCTACATTGTAGGTCATCTTTGCCATGGGAAGACACAATTTTGTGAGCTGTACTGGGCAGGTCACATTTTTGGTGGTATTTTGGATAAGAACCCTATCATGTCCACATACAGGTGCAGCCACATCAAAACATTGCACCGACATGCATACCTATATTCTTTCACTGAGCAACATGCTGAGTGTGGTGCCTTCAGATTGCTGTAGTGGAATAGTAAAACAGCAGGATGGAAAGGCCCCATCCTCTCCTTATAAATCTCTCTATCTAGGTAGCCCACCAACTGGACAATGGCCAGTTTATCAAAACAGCTTCAGATGGGTCAAACATTGGTAGGAAAACAGTGAAAGATATGTACAAAGTATCCTGTATAGAGCAGAACCCACTGGTTTAGCACTTGCCCTGATTAGGTACAAGGTAACATACCCCAGGTTCTTGACTGTCATAAATGAAAACCTTTGATAGGCTTTTGACAGCCTGAATGGATGTCTCCTGCATTAGTAACACATGCTGGGCAATACCATTTGGTCAAGTAGTTATCTAAAAGAGGTCAGGGAAACATCCTGACTCCACATCTCTAAGGAAATTAGTAATCATTGTAAGAACATAATTGCCAAAAGCTGTGCATATTACTTCTCTGCCTATATGCTGTTGCTGGGCCTCTTTATTATTTGCAGTAACAAGATCAGCTCATTGATTTTAGCTTGTGTTTCATTAAACAAATGTGCAATGTCATACATGTAATACTGTATACTTCTCTTCAGTAACTAAGCCCTCAATTTCCTATAGTGCAGGGTGCAAAATGGATTCAGCAAATTGATGCTCAAAATAACTGACGTTCCTTTTGATTGTCTACAGGTCTGCTCAATTCCAGACTGATATGCCAGATCCAAAAATCCTAAGATAGATCCCATCATTCCATCTACACTTTGCAGTCACCTGAAAGGAAAGGACTCATCCCACTGGGCAGTTTTTTCCTGCAATGGGATCCTGGCTTTGCCTAGTGAGTGGCAATCACATCTAAAAGCAAAGAGGCATAGAACATTGGCACATTTGTTCCCACACAAGACCCATATTCCATCATATCCCAGTGTGACAGATTAAATACAATAGGTACTGTATATGCATAAATTGTACTTTATTCAATAAAGTCCCTGGATATAAACAGTGGTAAATTCACTAAGTGGTCTTGGTTCCACCATAGGACACAGTTCATTCTTTCTAACAGTCTGTGGTGCAGATGCTGGCATAATGTTGGGAGCCTGTGATATTAGTCTAAGAACCCTCAACATGATATGTCTCACTACTTGAGGGCTTGACTCTTTGTAGGATGCTTCCTTAATGGTCAGTTTATAAATGCTTGCATCAGATCATTGCACTGGATTAATCAGCAAAGATGCCTTGTTTGTGTAGATACTGTGGTCCTGTCAAAAGTGTTTTCTTTTAACCCATAAATGTCTCCTCTGAAGGGCAAACTTTGTAAATTCTAGCAAAGCATTGCATGAAGAACATAATCATCTCAGCACTGCCAGGCATCTTTTGCCACCATATCAGGTTTGCAGTGGTGGTTGAACTAAATGGAGCAGGTAGCTAAACCAAATACCCTTCATATGCTGACACCACTCACTGGTGTATGGTCACCTGGAGTCCCCGGGCCGCGGGCCACATAATGCTCAGAAGCACCAAAATCAGAAACATTGCTGTCAGTTTCTGAATAGCAAAAGAAACAAAGAGGAAGACTTCAGCCCCTTCCTTCTCTGGTGGGTTAGTTAATCAATAAGGCACAACAGGGTGTAGGTTATTGGGGATTTACTCGCATCTTGTGTGGTGTGTCACAAGGTGCAGCTGAGTGACTTAATCACACAAGAAGTGGGTAAATCAGCCAATAACTCACACCCTGGAGTGCCTTTTGTGATTATACAATGGACCTAAGTGTAAAATAAATTTAAAATGTGTTTAATTATGTTTTTATAAATGCCATTCATCAGCTGTGGGTTATAAAGGATTTACCAACGGTCATGTGACATGTTTTGACCAATGAGGTTATAGGATTTTCACACACCATTGTATAATTCTGATCGTTAAACAGTTTCAACAAATTTACCTGAAACCACTTGTCAATGGTTTTCTTGCCAGGAATCACTCTGACTTTGTACACTGAGGGCTGTGTTTGTCCACTAATAAGTACGGTCCCTTTCATTTATCACATAAGCATGTTCAGGTGTCCCAAATACTAACACCATTATCTTATCTCCTGCCTTCCAGTTTGCAGGGCTTACAGCCTTGTCAAAATGTTTGCTTCATTCTCCTTCTGGATACTCCTAAGTGGGATGCTATCTGTTTACGCAATTTTGTCAGGTTGTCATGCAGTTGTCCTACATACTGCTCTACCTTAAACTTATCCTATAGTGGGGTTTCCATGTCATACCTCAAGTACTCAGGTAGTGTCATTTGTTAACCTGTCATTACCTCAAAAGGAGTGTACTTGGTCAAGTTGGAGGGAGTCACCCTCACTACCATTAGCAAGAGAAGTAGAAGTCAGTCTCAGTCCTTATCATTCAGTGACACAAACTTTCTCAACATGGTTTTAATCTGTCTGTTTGCTCTCTGTACCTGCCATGATCATTGGGGGTGGTAAGGAATGTGGAAGTGTTGCTGGATATCTAACAACTGTAAGGTCTGCATAAGCTTGCCTGTGAAGTGTGTCTCTTGATCTGAATCTATGATCAGAGGAACCCCATTTGATGAAAATGTGATCCACAAAATTTTAGCAGTGGCTTGTGCTGTACTAGTCTTGGTTGGGAGAGCCTCCATCCACTTAGAAAACATATCTGTAAGCACCAAAATGAAGTTATTCCCTTGCCCTGTAGTAGGTAGTGAACTTACAAAATCAATCTATAGTTGTTATGTGCCCCCCCACTCCATTGGGGCTTCAGCATTCCATTTTTCCCTGGTACTGAAAGGACTACTCTGAGCAGATACAGTGAAGTTGTCACAGTATCTGTGTATATTGTTTTGCAGATGTGACCACCATCCAACTGTCTGCATTCTCAAAATAGTTTAGTCTGCCTCCTGATAATCTCCTTTAGGCACATCATGCAACAAGAGATCAATTCCTGTCTAGGTGCTGCGGGATCATCCTGAGCATTTGTGTCCCTGGGCCTGCATAGAGCAGAATCTTTGTCTCTGGTAACAATTACAGTTTCTTTTGCTTTTTGAATGGTGAACCTACAGGAATCAGCTATAAGGTACCAAATTCCTTATCTTGTTTCTGTAAGCTGCTGAAGTCCATGGGCTTGATTTGTTTTTCTGTGAGACTTGCAACAGATTATGGATGTGTAAGAAGATCCAATGCCCCCCACATTCCTTCCTTCACAAGAGGATAAGCTTGGGCATTGCAGTGGACAAAGGAAGCAGTATTAGAGTGTATTTTACCTATTCCAGGGGCAGTAAAGTTGTTATGCTGCCAAACAAGTTTCAGAATATACACACTTCAGTGCCATGGACTGGATTGCAGTCAAGTTGCTTCTGACCTTGATTTTATCTGAGAAGTAACATTTTTCATATTTAACCCTTCCTTAGTTAATTTTAGTTTGAGGCTCTTATTTTGGAAACTTGCCTCCCCAGGAAAAACATCTGTTGCATAGATTGCTGAGTTGCTCTGCCTATAGGAGTCAAATTTGCAAATCTCTACAACTATTTCTGAGCCTCTTAGGCTTAAAAGGCATTATGGGACAAGAAGAAACCTTTGCCTTCCTAAGGTAACACAATAGGCTATGCCATAATTTGACCCCTTTCAAATGAGATGACACAGATGCACCAAGCAATGGAAAAGCTACAAATGATTCAAAATAAGCAAACAATATAACATGAATAACAAGAGAAGGAGAACCAATTTGTCCACAGTTAGGTAACACCCCACTAAGTTCAAACCAGTGAAAGCAGTCAAGTAGCTGCCATGACTCCATGCCCTTAATGGGTGATTTCAGTGTCCCAGATTCTGACTGAGGTATGGGTAGGGGTTCAATCGCATTAGTCCATACCATTGTGCCAATGTAATTTTATTCCTGCATGTCAGCCTGCATTCCCATGATACAGTTCCTAATTATGTTACTCCAATGTCTCCGCCTTTCTTAACTTTGAACTAATCTTTGATTTGTAAATCTTCTCACTACTTTTGCATTTATAGCCTTTCTTGTACATTGTTACATATCTTCATTATTTTCCTGCTTTCCTAGTTCCTTTTCTGTTTGCCAGTTCGTCTAGTTAATACAAGATATTTGTTTTCTCCTCTAAAATTTATATAAGATTAATTCTCCATAAACTTGCATTTTAATTACTGAACCTATATATTTGTGTGTGGGGACCCTGGAAGTGTTCAATACATGGCCTCTCACTGTATTTTCAGAAACTATATATATTTTTTAAACAGGCAATTGAAAATATCATTGAAAGAAACATTTTTTTCCTTTCAGGCTGTGAAAGCCAAATAGTGGAAAAGATGTTCTCCCACCCACCTGTTGCTTCTGAATTCCAAACAGTAGCCTGTCAGTTAAAGACAGATGTATGTACGTGTGTGCATTTCTCTTCTGGTAATTAGCCTGATTCAAGGAACAAATTGGTCCCAGATTCAAACAGAATATGGCCAGAAGTGCTTAACTTCAAAGTGTATGGTACTGAAAGTCAGGGCTAGATCAAATAGTTAGTACCATTACAAACATGTTCATACTGGGTATAGAGCAAACAAAGGCAGGCATTGCCCATAATGCTGCTCCCCTCATCAGTGGGTTCAACTGACCCCCTTTTTCATTAACCATTCATCAATCCTTAGTTTCAATCAATCAATCAATGACTTTATTTAACCAGGCATAAACACCATTGAGCAAGCTCATTTTCAAGGTGGTCCTGGGCATAAATACAATACAGTACACTTCATAAGATTACAATTACAGTGGACAACAGTGCAAAAAAAAAGAAAAAAACATTGTGAAGGTGCTGGTCGATATGGGCCTATACATACCGGTGAACATAATTAACATGCAAAGGTACATAATGATAAGCTTTACTGAAATGAGAAGAGACAACAATCCCATATAGTCTCTGCTGAGTAAGAGCTCAAACCTAAATGATAAAAAATAAGGATGTATTAAGGAATAGGGTAGAAACTGGGGTGAAAGAGTAGGCAGCCAAAAGGGAGGCCAGAATAGGTAAAAGGTAGAGAATAGGTAGGGTCATCTTGGATTAATGGAACTAGGCTTGTAGGTCCTAGGTTTCTGTTGTTAGGATATGGGGTGGATGAGATACTTGGCGTGGGATTTGAAGTGGCACCCGAGGCTTGGGGTCATTGGCATCTGAAACAGTTGCATGATTCCTTCAGATAACCCGTTAATAGAGCTTTGAATGTGAAAATGCTTGGAAGTGAGGATAATTTTAATGAGTCTTGCATAGTGTTCCAAAGTGATGGAAGTGAGAAGTTGATTGCTGCTGAGCCAAGGGTAGTTTTCACTCTAGGAATCTGGAAGCAGATTGAGGAGAAGCATCTCAGGCCATAGGAATCTTTAGCCTTTTGAAGATGTTTGAGATGTATACTAACATACTAAAATGCCAGCAGAATAGGCCTAACGGTCTTTCTTTGTCTGCTTCGCTTGGTCAGCCCCACCCTGGGTGCTGACCTTGCTGCCCCCCGCCTTCTCTGGCTTCTCCCTTCCCAGTTCCAGATATTCTGCTGGCATTGGATTTTGCTTCCAGAACCCTTCCCTGTACCTGTCCACCCCTCTTGAACCCCACCACTGCCTCTGCCTCCACCAGCCCCCTAGGCAGTGCATTCCATGGCTCCACCACCCTCTCAGTGAAGTAGCACCTCCTCCTTTCTCCCCTGAATCTTCCCCCCTCCAGCTTCCACCCATGCCCTCTAGTGGCCCCTCCTCCTTCCTTTGAAGCACCCTGACTGTTCCTCCCCTATTTACCCTCTTCATGTACCTGAAGACCTCTATCATGTCCCCCCGGTCCCTTCTCTCTTCCAATGTGTACATATTTAGCTCTTCGAGCCTCTCCTCATAGGTCCTGTCCCCCAAGCCCCAAATCATTTTGGTTGCCCTCCTCTGGACCCTCTCCAGGAGGGTAATGTCCTTCTTTAAGTGTGGCCTCCAAAACTGCACACAGTACTCAAGGTGTGGTCTCACCAAGCAGTTATACAGAGGGAGTATCACTTCCCTCCTTCTGGAGGTGATCCCCCTAGCGATGCATCCCAGCATCCTGTTGGCCTTGGCTGCTGCCCTCCTACAAGTCTCCGAGTTGTTCATCTTGACATCCACCACTACCCCAGGTCCTCTCAGCCATGAGACTTGTAGCATTCCCCCAGGGTGTACACTTGGCCGGGTTTCTGCCCCCAGGTGGAGTACCTTGCATTTCCCTGCATTGAACCTCAGCTTCCACTTTCTAGACCATCTTTCCAGAGCCTCCAGGTCCCCCGTAGGGCCACCTTCCCCTCTTCCCCATCCACCACCGCCCCCAGTTTTGAGTCATCCGCAAACAGACTCATCTCACTCCTGATTCCTGTCCTTATGTCAGAGACAAGGCGTTGAACAGGAGGGGCCCAAGGACTGATCCCTGTGGGACCCCACTAATGACCCTCCTTGGGGATGAGACTATCCCACCAACTACGACCCTCTGGGTCCGGTTCTGGAACCAATTGCCTATCCATCTGATCATCTGGTTGCCCACCCCCATTTCTTCCAGCTTATCCAACAGGCCCACATGAGGAACAGAGTCAAATGCCTTGCTGAAGTCTAGAAAGAGGACGTCCACTGAGTCTACCCAGGTCCAAGGCACTCGCCACCCAGTCATAGAACTCACACAAGGTTTGTCTGACACGATTTCTGAGATGAATCCATGCTGTCTATCATCTAGGCACCCTGGACTTTTCCAGGTCCCCCCTAGCCTCTCCTTGACAATGCCCTCCATCACCTTGCCCACCACCGATGTCAGGCTGACAGGCCTGTAGTTCCCTACCAACTCCCTTTGATCCCCTTGTGGATAGGCACTATATTCACCACCTTCCAGTCCTGGGACACCCACCCTGTCCTCAGAGAGATGGTGAAAAGCTCCACCAGGGGTTTCACCAGGACATCCGCAAGCTCCTTCAGCACTCTGGGATGTAATTTATCTGGCCCTGGTGCTTTCTCCTTCTTAAAGGAGCTGAGGACTTCCCTCACTCTCTCTGCTGTGATTTCCACTTCTGGTACCTCTTCTCCCTGCTTAGTCCTCCCCCCTCCTGCCAGTGATGCCTCCCTCCCCAGACCCTTGATCAGTAAGGGTCCCCCTCCTCAGTATCTCTGTCTCCTCCCATGTATGATGCAGCACCCCATTTTCCTTGGTGAAAACTGAGGTGAAGTACTCATTTAGTACCTCAGCCTGTTCCCTGGGTCTTGTACCCATCTCTCCCTGATTTAATCCTGCTAATCTGCCCTTCACCCTTCGCTTTTCCCAATGTATCTAAAGAACCCCTTGTTCCCTCTCCTGATTTCCCTGGCCAGGTTCTGCTCCTTCCTTGCCTTAGCTGCCCTCACCACCCTAGTGGCCCTTCTAGCCATCAGCTCATACTCCCCTCGATCCCTTTCACTCCTTATGTATGCAGGGAGGTTATCAGATGATGCTCTAAAAAACAGAGGAGAGCATTCCTTTTTCTTCTAGTTTAGAGTGAGGTCCATCCCGAAACTTGGTATAGACGACAGTGATGTGTACTATGGGGTAGATTTAAAATAAATCTTAAAGCCCGGTGGTAAAGGGTGTCCAGTTTGTTTAGCATCGTTGATGGGCAATGACTGCAAAGGAAGTCAGCGTAGTCCAGTATAGGTAGGAATGTAGTTTGTACTAGTCTCATTCTGGCTTCTAACGTGAGTAGGTGTTTAATGCGATAGAATAAACCTAATCTCTGTCTTAGTTTCCTCAAGGTTTCATTTAAGTGGCACAGAAAGTTGAACTTGTTATCCAGCCAGAACCCTAGGTATTTAAAGGTATCAACTACTTCAAGGGGTTCATCTAAGAGTGTTCGGATCTACTTTAAACTCCTTGAGATAATTACTATTCACAACAGCTGTTGGAAGCATGTTCCACAACCTGCCTGTTCTGTTGATGAACGAGTGATGCTGTTGTTAGTATACAACACATACAAAGAACAGAACACATACAAGGAATGGAGTTAAACTTTCCCTAATTGTGGTTTCTGAATAAAGACAGCATCCCTTTAACAATTAACATCTGAACATTTGTTGATTAAAATAACATTTCTCTTTCTCACTACCTGAGATCACTGTTTTCAAAATATTCTCAGTACATGAAGACCATATCTGGCAGCCTTATAACTCAGAGAAGTAAAATAAAATCTCAGTTCAAGTTCACCTAACATTCTGTGATACGGTATGGCACAATTCGGTTCATATCTAAAGATCAAATGACAACCCATCACACTGCAGTGACCAAAGAAAATACAATTAGTTTACATTTGTAAAGCATCGAAGACATAACGTACAATTCATAGCATTTGTTTATGTAACCTGTATTTGTGTGACCTCTGTCACAAGCCCCACAATTTGCAAATGGTAACTATGGAAAGAACACATCTCCAAAGACAGCAAACTTTTCCTGCAGTGTAAGAGTGTATGCGTGTGTGTGTGTGTGTGTGTGTGTGTGTGTGTGTGTGTGAGATCTTTCTTCATAACAGCCACTTAGTAAAGCAGACCAGCAGTGATAAATGGAAGACAGAGAACCGGCACCACGACTCCAGTGCCACATCAACACCTGTGACTACTTTGTCTGACACACACCAGTGTGCCATCAGCAAAGTGTATGCATGATTTGAATTCATTCTGGTCCATATGTCAGTTCTCTGTGGAACATCCCACTCACAGCTTGTGCCAGCAGCCTCCCAATTGTCTTTTGTGAATCACTGTAATTGCTGAGCACAGTGTTCCATAAAATGTGGTTCATGAATGTATAACAGTGGAAGAGCTGTACAAGGTAAGGTGGTGCACCAGACAGCCACGAGGAATGCACAGTCAAAAAGTCGGGCACTCACCAACTAATGTAAGTCGACACATGGCTCCAAAATTATTTTCAAACAGGCAAAGTTTATTGAAAGAAACTGCATGCTTTTAACGTTTGAACGTTAGCCTTTATCAAAAGTTATTGCAATTACATTGATCAAACAATAAATATTATGCACCATTGTGATGTCAGAGAGACGAATTTTAAAAGAACCAATATAAAAAATTAAAACTGGTCATCTGGTGTGATACTAAAACCACATCCAAATAAACATATAAATAAGATAAAAGGTGATATAAAATACAAATCTGTTAGTACGTGGTGGAGGAAGATGGGGAAGGAAGTGAAGGGATGTGTGAACATAACATAATATAATATATCTAATAACATTAATAAAATTACAGCCTAATCATAAAAATTCAAATAAATTCATTTCTTCTTTTTCAAAAAGGTTTTAAGTCAAACCCTGTGCTTAAACTGGAAATTTCATAGCTCCCAAACTCACAATTCAGAATGCTTCTCTAATGAGCACTAGGTCATTGTAATTTCCTCACCTTAGGTTCAGGTTTACTTTTTCAATTCCAAACACAAAATTTCCACCACCCATCACAAAACAGAACATCAAGAAAAAGTGCAAAAGTTCCTAAAAGCCTCAACAAAACTGGTTGGAGTTAGTGAGCCTCATCTGTTTGTTCCCTGGTCTGTGCACTTGGCACTTTGGAGGTTTTCACCTTTAATTTTGCATTAATAACTGCTTTTTATGTTGGCACGCTTGTGCAGCCAACATCTTGTGGCAGTGGAGATTTGGAGAGTGCGGTCGCTGTTGGGTTAATGCAGAGCATGCACCAGTAGGTGCGTCCCTCATTCTCCAATCAGCCAGCAGGCCAGTGTCACACCATGCATAGTTAATGCAGTGAGCATATCTAATGAAAGGTCCACTGCAATGCAAGCAAAGCTCATCACCGCATGTGGACCTTTCTCGTGCTTCACTGCTACAAACATGGTGGCACAGTGGCAGCTAAACTGCCGACTTGGGGTGCCCAATCCTCAGTTAGCTTACCCTGCTGCCCATCATCTATGTGCCAATAGAGCCCACTCCCATCAGCATGTCTTCTCCTCCCCTCCTTTTTTGCTTGCCATGAGGTGCCCATCCCCTCAGCTCATCGCCCCCACTTTCATTGTTTGCTGATGGGGTGCCAATCCCCATCAGAATCTGTCCCCACTCCTATTTGCTGACAGGGTGTCCAATCCCCGTCAGCTACTGTATTCCCAAAAACACCTGTAACAAAAGAAAACCGCCTGCAATATTTTTTTGTTTTTTACACCTGTAAACAGAAAATGGTCCCTCGTAGTCTCCCGGCCCACCACCCGCACCCACCCACTGTGCACCCTGGCTCCCCACACCCCCCTCACACAAACTTATCTCCGGAGCTTGGCGCAATGATCTTTGGTGGACTGGGAACATGTCTACACTCTTCAAAGCAGACCACGAACTGAGGAAATGCTCGGTAAGCTGTATAATGTAATAAATAGGCTTTTTTCAACTTTGATGCATGTCTTGGGCATTTTTTTGAATTTTTGCACCAAATTTTTAACATGGGGTTTTTGGGACCCCTTCTTATCAATTCAGTCACTGTTATGACGTTAATCGGTCCTGAAAAGTGATATTTTCAGTCACGCGCAGAATCACCTTTCAGGACTGAGTAACACAAGGACAGTGGCAGTGTTCATGGATGGGCTCTCAAAAAGCCTGTGTTGCAAATTGGTGAAAAATCAAAAATAAACATTTTGCTCAATGGCGCGCGTGCGCGGTTACTGCTCATGTTTGGAACTTTAGATTAGCAATATTTTCACACCAGATTTTCAACATTGCCATTTTCTACACCTCCTTGTGAACAGTACAGCTGTCATTTTCACATCCTGGCAAAATGTGTTTCCGACTTCTGGCCACAATAGCACGGTCGCTGTGGGAAATCAGTGTTCGAGGAAGATTATGAAAATGACAGTAACACTGTTCATGAGCAGAGGTGCTAAAATGCCTATGTTGAAAATTTAGTGATGATATACTCCATAAAATGACTGTGTTACGGCGTGCATTGCGCGGTTGCTACGCCGCGCTCGTAACTACAATTCACAATATTTTTCACACCAGATTTCAACATTGTCATTTTCTTCACCTCCTTGTGAGCAGTACAGCTGTCATTTTCACATCCTGGCTGAAATGTGTTTCTGCACTGTCATTGCACAATAAGCGTGTTTGCTATGGGAAATCAGTGTTCAGGGCAGATTACGAAAATGACAGTGACACTGTTCATGAGCAGAGGTCAAAAATGCCTATTTTGAAAATTGGGTGACGATATTCTTTAAATGTCTGTGTTACCTTCGTTGTGCAGCTTGGTGCACGCGTAATGTTGAGCATTTGTAATATTTTTCATTCTGGATTTTCACCATTGGCATTTTTCCACACCTCTTGATGAACAGTACAGCTGTCATTTTACATATCCTGCCGAAATGTGTTTTCTCCAGTCCGGCGCAGAATAAGCCGAGTCACTGTGTGAAATCACTTTTGGAACAGTGTGAGAAATGACAGTAACACTGTACATGAGCAGAGGTGCTAAAATGCCTATGTTGAAAATTTGGTGATGATACTCCATAAAATGACTGTGTTACGAGCGTGCATTGCGCAGTTGCTACGCACGCCCGTAACTTCACAAATTCACAATATTTTCACACCAGATTTTCAACATTGTCATTTTTCTTCACCTCCTTGTGAACAGTACAGCTGTCATTTTTCACATCCTGGCTGAAATGTGTTTCTGCACTGTCATTGCACAATAGCGTGGTTGCTATGGGAAATCAGTGTTCAGGGCAGATTACAAAAATGACAGTGACACTGTTCATGAGCAGAGAGTCCTAAAATGCCTATTTTGAAAATTGGGTGATGATATTCCATAAAATGTCTGTGTTACTCGCGTGCGTTGTGCGGCTTGCATGCACGCTCGTAATGTTGAGCATTTGTAATATTTTCATTCTGGATTTTCACCATTGGCATTTTTCCACACCTCTTGATGAACAGTACAGCTGTCATTTTACATATCCTGCCCGAAATGTGTTTTCTCCAGTCCGGCGCAGAATAGCGCGGTCACTGCGTGAAATCACTTTTTGGGACAGTGTGAGGAAATGACAGTAACACTGTACATGAGCAGAGGTGCTAAAATGCCTATGTTGAAAATTTGGTGATGATACTCCATAAAATGACTGTGTTACGAGCGTGCATTGCGCAGCTGCTACGCATGCTTGTAACTTCACAAATTCGCAATATTTTCACACCAGATTTTCAACATTGTCATTTTTCTTCACCTCCTTGCGAACAGTACAGCTGTCATTTTTCACATCCTGGCCAAAATGTGTTTCTGCACTTTCGTTGCACAATAGCGCGGTTGCTATGGGAAATCAGTGTTCGGGGCAGATTACGAAAATGACAGTGACACTGTTCATGAGCAGAGGTCCTAAAATGCCTATTTTGCAAATTGGGTGATGATACTCCTTAAAATGTCTGTGTTACGTGCATGCGTTGTGCAGCTTGCATGCTTGCTCATAACGTTGTGCATTTGTAATATTTTCACTCTGGATTTTCACCATTGGCATTTTTCCACACCTCCTGATGAACAGTACAGCTGTCATTTTACATATCCTGCACATAAAATGACTGTGTTACAGGTGGTGTGTTGTGCATTTCCCACGCACCCTTGTAACTTTGCAAATCTGCAGTATTTACATGCCACATTTTCAACCCTGCCATTTTGTACACCTCCTTATGAACACTACAGCTGTCATGTTTCACATCCTGCCCAAAATGTGTTTCCGTAATGCAATACCAAAGCCAATGCCAGCACGACAACATTCGGCACTGACCAATGCTCGTTTATATTGCACTTTTGCTTGATGGTCTGTTTTGTAGTAGGTGGTGCTGGAATTTTGTGTTTGGAGCCTTGATTTCATTACACCCTGTTGGAGGGTGACTTTCTTTGATTTGGTTTACTTTATCGATAGCCAGAAAACTAAAAGCATGCGTACTTTGTAATCCTAGAATCAAATAAATAAAATAAAATAAATAAATATGTAATACCATTTTCTAGAATATGGTTTGCTGTTGCATATGTTGGATCTTTTCTCTCAATTGCTGTAGTGTGTTCTCCAACCCTGATCTTGAAACTTCTGGTTGTTTTTCTGACATAAAATGCACCGCACAGACAGGTAGCTAAATAGATGACATCACAAGTTGTCAGTTGTCTGATGTTGCAACTTTTATTTGTATTTGTGCTGCGAAACGTTTTTCCTGTCTGTATGTGTTTGTAGTTTACATAACGTTCATTTTAAAATGCATCACTCTGATGTCACAATGGTGCATACTATTTATTGTCTGATCAATTTGATTGCAACAGCTTTTGATAAAGACTAATGTCTGAAATGTGTAAAGCATACAGTTTCTTTCAATAAACTGCCTGTTTGAAAATAATTTTGAAGCCATGTGTCAGCTTACATTGATTGGTGAGTGCCTGACTTTTTGACTGTGTGGTTCATGAAAGTACAGTACATTATACTTGAATTCAAATGCTGCAGCAGCAGATGAAAAACCTGTGTGTTCAATAATGGAGAATGACGGAAGATCCAATGACATGATTTCACCAATTAAACTGGTGATATGCTGTATTGTCAGATGTGAGGCTTGGTATTTAGTGGGGGGCATGGAAGGCTTTGGATGATGGGTATTGTCACAGCTAAGGTGGATCATTGGGATTTCAGTTTTGACTTTGAGCCCATGTGGAAGGGTGCTGAAGTAATAACTGGCTCACCACTGGAAGACAGAGGCATGCAAGATGAGACTCCTGTATGGAGATGAACTATAAGTGGTGTTGACAGAGTCAGTGAGACCCTATCTGTCTCAGTAACAGAAGGACCACTAATAATTTGTGCATCTACCAGACCAACAACTGTACAAGGAGAGAGGGCAGACAGGCACATCTCAATGAAAGGGAAGAACCACTGTGAATCCCTGCAGCACACAGGGATGCTTTCATATGGAGAGGGTTAATCATTCGAGTCTTTGTGAGGGTAGAAAGATTTTTCCATGGTTTATGGTACAGTGCCACACAAAGCATAGTGTTTTTGTTGCATCTTCCTTCACTATACTAGAGTGCAGACATGCTGCACCCCCCCCACAGACAGTAGATGTGCATGTCCCAATAGAGTGAACATGGCCACGTGTTGCCACATTCCCCTTATCAGACCTATAGGCAGTGGATAATTTGCCTGTCTTTTCTCCACAACAGGTGCAGTTGTAGAACTACTTTGTGTTTCTGGAGCTGGAGGAACTTGGTGAAAGGTCAGGATGGATTGCTTTTTTTTGGGGGGGGGGGTGACCAGCTTTCTTGTCCCTACTACCCCTAGCACTTTTGGCAGTCTTGTGTTCCCCCTTCTCACTAAGATATGCTGCATATTCTGCTTCATCACCATATTCACTTTGGTGGGTGTCACTGTCACTGTCAGATTATGTGTTCTGTAGCTCTTACAGTTCTTGAAAATAGTATGACTTCTCAACATCTAGAAATGATAAAGAGACAAGAGAAATGTACAAGCTGCAGTACATTTGGACAACACTCCTGACATGATTGTGGTCACAGTCTCAGAGGCATTGGGCACTGTAACCTTGCTCTCAGGCACAGTTGGCATGATGGTAACAGTGGCAGCAATAGTACAGGTTAGAACAGTATAACCAAGATTCACAGTGGAGAACATGGCATTAATGGAAGAGCTTGTGGACACAGTGGCTGTAGCAGGACACAAACTACAGTGCAGACTATAGTGGCAGTGGTGGTGGTTACTGTTGATGTACTGATAGTGGCACTAGTAGGCAAAGTATTGGCTGTGGCTGATGAAATCATGGCATTGGTGATGGTGGGGAGGAGCACACTAATAAGCAACATACCCACCATTTTGGCAGTCAAGGAAATAGCCTGCAACTACTGGTGTGGCCTTCTTATTCCATTTCAAGAGATGTCAGTTGTAAAGCCATCTTACCTTTTAGAATGCTGGTGCTGCAAGTGCAATATTAGTACTGACACTGGTACTGGAACTAGCAGTTGTGGTTCTAGTACTAATACTCCCAGTTCCAGTGACATCAGAAACCAAAGGCTTCACAGAGGAGAAAAAGATTTTAGAATGTGAGAGACACCCAGACCTTCTATTACTTTGTTCCTCACCACTTGGAGCTGGCAGCTCATATGGCTTTCAGAGGCTGGACTAAGCACATTTAGGGCATTGCTGAGCCATGGTTGCTCACCACTGTGTGAATGTATGTCTGTAACTTAGTGTGTATTTGTGTTCACTGCTTATGTTGCTGCTGCTTGGAAAGCACAGTAACACCCACAACTGAAAGTAGCAGCTAATAAAGACAGGCTGATACTAGAGGGAGCTGAGTAAGTCAGCACCTGCTCAGACATATATTGAAACAAACTTGGGATGGTACACAACACAACACACACACCTCATTCAGTCAAGTCTGATTCATTGACAAATACTGCAGCAGTTTGGAAAAATACATGTACACAGTCGTGCATGCACAGAAAGTGCATAATCACAAAAATGAAAACAAAAACATGCACACACAAGCTACTCTTGTGCCGTGAACTACAAGGGGAGTCAGTCAGCACCATCCAAGTCATACAGTAAGCCAAACCCAGCATCAGATGACAATTGTCAACAATTCAGTGAGTCACACCTGACCTACAGAAACAAACTGAAATAGTATGTAACACACAAAAGCAAAATGCATGCATACAGTTGTGCCCATGCAGGATGCAGCTTCACAAAATAAAAATACAATGCATGTACAGGCAACAAGTGCACCATGAGCTGCAAGAGGAGGAATGAGACAACACCGTCCTCAGTCATGCAGAGAATTGAGACTGGAGCTCGATGGCAGCAAAGAGCAAACAAAAATAAAATTTGCGTCACAAAAAAAAAAAAATCACACTTGGAGCTGTGTGGAAATGAAAGCAAAGCAGTGGGAAGGGGGTAGTCAGCTAAAAACCTTCAGTATTACTGAGCCCAGCAACAGGTTCCCACTAAAGACAATCAGAAAGTCACGTCTGACTCTGCAAACAAAAAATGTCTGTAGCGTGAAAAGGACATGTGCTTTAACAAAAAAACACATAGTGTAGCTACTGTATGTGAAACTGAAAACAGTTGGGAGGTGTCAGCAGACATACACACACTCTTCAGGTCCCTGTAACTGAGCCCATATATAAGGACAACAAAATTTACAACAAAACTAACTTCTAATGCTGCTCAGTTTTTAATACTGACCAAAAAATCCTGCGGGGCAAACAAAAGTTGTTTTTTGGTAAGTTAAAAGTCTCAAAAGTACTGCAGAGCTAACTCGCTGAAACAGCTGTCTCCTGCCGTCTACCAGCTCAGAGTGAGGAGATCACATGGTGTTCCTGGCTCTGAACTCAAGAATTGACCTCTGCTTGGCATACGAAGCTCTGCAAAACTTCAAAATCTCACCCTACCAAATAGTGCTTTCTGAACTGCGGCCAAATAGTGGACAATTCTGAAGGTCCATGCAATGTTTGGGATGACTACTGTTCTGGGTACTCGGAAATACTATTCAGCACATGTATAGCCCCAGTTCTGACCTTTTAGTTATTATGAGCAAATAATAGAAAAGTAGCAGTTCCACAGAAATTGTTCACCTCTTTGCAAAGTCATGCATATCATATTGAAAGAAATAAAAGAGGAAATTGTCAGGTTTCTGTAAAGCACATAGCAATTCCACATCTATGTAGCAAGCTGGGAAATTCTAATATTTGCTCATGGGAGTAGTTCCAAGTGAAAGCATCAAAATTCCAATTACATTTCACAAAAATCTGTTTTTATTGTGAAATAATTGTACTGCCGGTCTCTTTGTTATTAACTAGCACATATACAAGTGAACTACTGTATGAAGGCATTTGTGCGTGTGTGAATATGTTGGTAGTTGGGAGGAGACTGTTAGAGGAAATGGGAATAGTGGGCTAGAATGTTGCACCACAGGTCATATATGGCTTGCATGAAACAGCTCATCCTGTTTTTAGTGGAGACTAAGGGTTGGCTTTTCAGAGTAACGATGGTGAGTTTGGGCATGATTGCCACATCCTGATGTTTGCAACAAATTAAACCACCTAAAAGGTGGTCTAACTTATATGCACAAGTGTTGTGACTTGTGGTGATTTTGGAATCTCTTACATCAAACCCAAGTCAAAATGGAAGATCATTCTAGAATTATCCTGCAGTCATCTGATGATTTCATCCTGAAACTGTTCTTGCCATAATCATAGAATCATTGTCCTTATATGACTGGGTGATCCTACAGTATGCTTGGGGGCTGAAATATTTAAATTACATGACCCTAGTGATCACTTTAGAAAGAATCCATATAACTATCTAGGATGGCATCAGGATGATTCTAGGATGACATAAGGATCGATCCTCAGTGATGCTGCACAATTTAGACTTTGTTTTGCACACTGAACCATAGATATGCAACCTTCCTTCAGGTAACATCATTACTGACCTGCATTGTTGCCCAGGATAGGGGTGGGCATGGCTCAGAGTACTCCCATCTCTAGGGGTATAGATGTTATGCTTCCGGGGCCCCTTGCACTCAGTATTTATTGGGTCACATCCTCCTGTAGGAGATGTTGGTGTGTGCACATTTCATGGGTGAACAGAACTCATGGGCAAATTGTGCTTCAAGCACTTGACTTTCTTTACTAGGACATTGGTCAGATTTAATGGGTACAATACACAATGCCTTGGCCCAAGGACCACAGTCATTTAGTTTCTATACAGTTTGTTACAGCACTTCCAAAATAATGTTCTGAGCAACACCATCATGGTAGTAATTGTCCCCCAATCTCTGTGACTTGTACTTCAGCATAGTCCTTGGGTTCTCCCCATCCTTTCAACTGGGGGAGGCAGGCATCACAGTACCTGGGGACTCCCGATCCCAACCTTCACTAACCACTGATCTGGAATTTGTGTGCAATTCGCTGATACTCTTTTTGATTTCATTTTCACCATAGGATTTACTACTGGCGTGCTGAGGTGGTGCCCATACTTCAGGGTGTACTTTTACCTCTGAGAGCACTCTCTCCCCATGCCCCATCATCCTACCACTTTGTAAAACATCACTGTGCTGGACCCATCTTATACTGTGCATCCCAAATGCAGCAAGTGCTGTACAACCCTCCCTCCCCGGGAAACATCCAGGAACAAAGGTCACTGGTGCTGCATTTACCCTTCTGCGATTCCCCTTCCCACTTTCTGTATTTCTCCATCTTCTGAGAGAGAGAGAGAGAGATCTGTTTTAATAAATGCCAGCTCCCTCTGGCCTGTTGGTATCTGTTGGTGGTGCACTGCACCTCCATGTTGGAGACCTAGGTTCACGACCCGAGCCCAACTTCCCCACCTCAGGCTGCTGGGGTCTGAGATGCAACGTAGAGGCATTCTGTGCCAACCCCAGAGACAATAGTAGTGAGCATCCTACTCTCAATCAATCAATCAAAATCTTTATTTTGCCAGGCGGAACATCATTGAGACAAGCTCATTTTTAAAATGGACCTGGGGCAAAACAATTGCCAACAGGGTTAATATATCACAGGTTGAGTGAACGTACATAACAATTACATAGTAATAATAACAACATAATAACATATAACCATCGCATGTGACAAGATACTTGCACCAGAACATAGCAATAGGTTCAACAGGAGGTGGTGTCATTTAAATACAATTGCATGGATACAGATATATGGACGTAATGTAATGAGCTAAAGTTTATACAGTAAACATCATTGGAGGAGTCAGAGTGAGCAGGAGTGGCAGTTCCTCTAGCTTCAAAGTGCAAAGAAGATTGAGATGTAAGAGTCCTTTGATAAGTACTGTAGACATGGCCTGGCAAGTGGGGTGGGAAGAGAGGGGTATAGGGATTGGGAGGGAAGGTCAGCTGAGATAGAAGATGGTTGGACATGACGCCTAGGGAGGAAGGACTATTTGAAGGGAGAACTCTCTATTAGCAAATAATCTAGTGGGAAGTGGTGCAGGCTTTGATCCATTGGGATGCCACTCTGTGCTACACAGAATCAGAATAGGACCATCTCAGTATCCACCATCTATGCAGCACAGAAGAGACCGAGGTGCAAAAGGGAGGGAGTGGCCTGTATGTTAAATGAAAATATCAAAGCTACAGAAATTCAGAATACACATAAGAGAGTGCCAGAAGAACTGTGGGTCACCCTGGAAACAGGAAATGGGACAGCCATAAGAACTGGGGTTGTCTCAGGCCCCCAGACCAGAGGAGGGACATAGACACATTACTGTTAGAAGATATACAAAACATGACAGCTAAAGGAGGTTCTGATAATGGAGACTTCAACATACCAGATATAGATTGGTCAATACCAGCAGGAACATCTGCCAGAACTAGACTCATAGTGGATTCCCTGCAGGGAGGGCCTCAAACAACTGGTACAGCAACCCACAAGAGACAGGGCTATCCTAGATCTAGTACTGACTAACAAAGAAGGGATCACAGATCTCCAGGTAGAAGGTCACCTGGGTCCAGTGACCATCACATGGTATGGTTCAATTTGGCTACTACATCTAAATCATCCCATTCAAGGCAAAATATGGGACTTCAGAGGAGCTGACTTTGATAAGATGGCCAACAGAGTTAAGCTAGCCCTGGCAAAAAGAAACACAGGTGAGGAGGGTACAGGCAAAGTGGGCAAGCATTAAGGATACAATACTTGAAGCAACATCCCATTGTGTTAGACAGAAAAGGAAGTGCAAAGAAGAAGAAACCACTTTGGTTCTCAAATACAGTAGCAGAAAGGTCAGAGCCAAAAGGCTGGCCTTCAGAAAATATAAGGGAACACAGCGGGATGAAGATAGGGAGGCATACCAAACTGCCCTAAGGGAAGCAGGGAAGGCAGTAAGGCAGGCAAGAGTCCCAAACTGAGAAACACTAGCAACGAACAGTAAAAGAAGGTGACAAGACTTTCTATAGATACATTAGTGAAAGAGAAAGTCCAGAGGGGTACTTAAGCTTAATGGAGAAAAGGGCATGTGAGGAGGAGGACCTGTAAAGGCATCTATCCTAAATAGATACTTTTGCTCAGTATTTACTAAGAGAGAGAAGGTAGAGGCAGGGCCACAGCTCAGCATCATGGACACAGGGGAGGAGGTGAGCACTACTCCCTTCCAAAGAAAGGGTCCTACAAGGCTTGCTAAGCTCAGGGTGGATAAGGCAATGGGACCTGATGGCATACATCCCAGGGTACTTAAGGAGCTAAAGGAGGAACTAGCAGAGCCATTAGCAGAATTGTTTAGTGAGTCTCTGAGCACAGGAGAGGTCCCAGAAGACTGAGAAGGGGCTCATGTGATCCCGCGTCCACAAGAGTGGTAAGTGGCAGGAGGCGACGGCTACAGACCAGTCAGTCTTACACTCAGTAGTGGGCAAGATTATGGAGGCACTCCTTAAGGAAAGGATAGTGCAACACCTGGAATCCATAGGGGCACAGGATCCAAGACAGCATGGAGTTTACAAAGGGAAAGGTCCTGTCAAACTAATCCCATAGAGTTTCTTTGACTGGGTAACCAGAGTAGTGGACCGAGGGAGCAGTTGATGTAGCCTACCTTGACTTCAATAAAGCTTTTGACACTGTTCCACATAGAAGATTGATAAATAAGCTACAGAGTAGGCTCGGGGTGGGTCAGAAGTTGGTCAACTGGGTGGGCAAACTGGTTGACTGGCAGAAAACAGAGTGGTGGTAAATGGTATACAGTCAGAAGAGATGCAAGTCACATTAGGGGTACCTCAGGGATCAGTCCTGGGGCCAGTCCTATTCAACATCTTCATTAGTGACCTCGCAGATGGACTAGAGAGGTTAAGGCTTGTCTGTTTGCAGATGACACCAAGATCTGCAACAGAGTAGATATGATCCAGATGGGAATGGGCAGAATGAAGAGATCTGGATAAACTAGCAAAATGGTCAGAAGAGTGGCAATCGATTTAATGCAAAGTGCAAAATCATGCACATAGGGAAGAAACCAGAAACCACTTATAGGCTGGGAGGGAGTTGCTAGCAGTCACTAAGGAAGAAAGAGACTTGGGCATCATCATCACTGATGACCTAAAATCATCAAAGCAGACCTCTAAAGCAGTGAGGTAGGCTAGGGGGTGTTGAGGTGTATAATAAGGTATCACAAGTCGTAGAGGAGGTAATAATCCCTCTGTACAAGACGTGGTTAGGCCCCATCTGGAGTACTGCGTGCAGTATTGGAGGCCACACCTTCACAAGGACATTAACCAAATTGAGGCAGTCAGAGAAGAGGCAACCAAAATGGTGCAGGGACTGCATCAGAAGACATATGAGGACAGATTAACAGAGCTCAATATGTATACCCTTGAGCAAAGGAGGGGAGAGTGATATGATCGAACATTAAACACCTTAAGGGCATAAACAAGGTGAAAGGAGTCTAATGTTTAAATATAAGAAAAATTGCAGGACAAGAGGACGGCATGAGATTAGAGGAGGCCGATTAAGGGGGAATGTGGGAAATTCTTTTCACAGAAAGGGTGGTAGATGCATGGAATAGCTTACCACAAAAGTGGTGGCTATAGATACAGTGCAGGGCTGCAAACAGGCATGGGATAGGCATAAGGGGCAATACAAATGACTATGAATAGATAGGTCACTGACAGAGCAAAGGCCGATGGCACATTTATAAGATAGAAAAAGAAATGGGCAGACTGGATGGGCCTTGCGGTCCTTATCTGCCGTCAACTTCTATGTCTATGTTTCTATTGTATTGGCAAGAAACAGCCACCACTGCCATGATCCTCATAAAAAACCTTACTATGTATAGTTAACCTCTGGCCCTAGTTATTTGCTAATTACAATGTCAAAATAAATATTTTGGCTGTCCAATGCACTCTGCAAGTACCTCTTTTTAGTTCCACAAAGAACCTTTCGTAAGGTCAACATTCAAAATTTCTGATATAAAAGAAGCAATTGAGCTCTAAGGTCCAGAACCATGCCTTGCAGTCACAAGAAAGGAGCCAGCATGGTCCCATGGTAAAAGCACAGAACTGTGCCCCAGGAGACCCTAGATTTGAATCCTTACAGTCACTGACTTTTCGTGTTACCTTGAGCAAGTTACCTGACCTCCCTACACTCGAGTCCTTCCAGCTGTAAAACTGGGTTTTTGCAGGGCAACACTGTCAACAACATTGTGCATCTGAGCCTGGGATAAACTGCATAAAGAAACTGTAACATAAACCAAATATTTGTTTTCAATAGAAGCTCTCCAACTAAGCTCCCTGGGAACTACTCCTATGGCCTCCTGGGAGGAGATCCTTTAGTTTTTCAGAAGTACTCTCCTTGTTGCCAGATCTTTTGGACAAGAGAGAAAAAGACAGACAGACACAGATGGAGAGAAGGAAAAACCAGATAACAAGCCTGTCTGCAACATAAATTTACGGATACAGTAAATAAAACAGAAAGTGTGTGCACTACCCAGGAGTCCCAAATCTTTCAGTCTTCAGTCAAACTAAAAAAAGACCGATTTACACCTCCAAGTCAACTAAATTTGAGCATTCCAGATCACATGACTGAATGTAGACCAGACAATGACCTGAAAATGGCAAGAGGGCATCATGCCCAAAACAAAAATAGCACAGCAATGTACTCGCTGTCAGTACAGCAAGCACATTCAGAGCTGCCGATAATGGTGGAAAACAACATCGGCGAACACGGCAGTCAACTCTGTCATCCCCCATTTAAATAATCAACTTGCGGGGGAGGCGCAGTATGTTACAGGGATGGGCAGAAACATGGGTGAGGCAAATAAAGTCACACAAAGTAAAAAAAAATAAAATAAAATAAAATAAAATCAACCAGCACCAGTGATCTGGGACCAGGATTTGATCCCTGGTCCACAGACACACAGCATCCCTCTACTGCCGATCTCTTATCCCTTGGCACCACGGCAGCAGCTCAGTGGGCTACCTCCCCAGCAGAGGTCTTATCTTCTGCATAACTGCCTATCAGTCATGTGCGACAGGGTACAAAACCACCCTTGCAACATTTCTTCCTTCTAGGTGTGTTCAAATCAAAACTTTTAGGACTTTCCCAAGCATGACTGTAGCTTAATTTTCACTTGCCCCTATTCATTATAATGAAATTAGCTCTCTTTTTGGACTTGTCCTTCCATGAAATTTTCTTGCCTCAGACAGGCAGCAATAGGATTCACACACCCCTGCTTCCTTGCGTTGTTTTGTACCCTGTCACTCTATTCCCCGCACTGTGTGGGTGCAGGGATTGAATACTCCATACTGCATACGGAAGATTGACCCAGTACCCTGAAAATCTGCAACATCCCCCAATGACAACAGTCTTTCCACCCCAAGTCATTTAATTAAGACTCCTCTAAAATAAAGTCTCAGATGGATGGAGTCAAGACTTTTGTGGGTGAAGCTGTGTTTCCTGGGGACTTGCTCCTATTTCAACAGGGCTAAGTTTCTCCCTCCAGTACTAAGTAATGATAGTAGAAAGTTCTGCATTTTATGGGGCACTAAGCCTGGATGGCCTCATATATCATTGTGGCACTCAGGTCACCTTACATTCTGATCTTGCTAGCCTTTCCTTGTGAACCCACCCACCTCCTTCACCTGATCATGACCCTCACACGCCAAATCTGTGCCAGTGCAAGATGTCTCAAGGCTACTCATGACATCAGGCCTACCCTTGATCCCACAAAAGAGGCTAACACAGAGGTACAAGAAGCACTCACCTTCTGTATCATTGTTCCCTTTGCAGCTGTTCCCGCACTTTTGGCCCGGAGTATGAGTCAGCACAACAGAGAGAACCCAAGTCTTCCACAGAAATGTGAGTACTTTCCTAGTGCCACTGGGCCGGCGATTTATATTTATTTTATTTATTTAGAAATGTTTCACCAGGAGGCACACTGAGCGAGACTTGTTTCCAGGTGCAACCTGGGTGAGGGGAATACAGCAATAAATATACATACATACATTATATATACAACACATATATATATATATATATATATATATATATATATATATATATATATATATATGTAATAGATAAACCATTCTGAGGTGTGCGGTTGCGCTCTGATATACATACGCCTTGGTGTGCGTTGTTACGCATAAGTCCGCAGGCCGAGTGCGTCATCCCCCCAAGGCGTGCGTATATCAAAGTGACTGCACACCTTAGAGTGGTTTATCTATCTTATAAAATGTAAAAATTGTTTTGGAGGGTAAAAGTGCAGGTTTGCGTTCGCGCTCTGATAGACACAGGGTCATGTGATGCTGTTCAGCTAATGATATTGCTGCAATTTCCCTACCCATTTTCTAAAGCACACACACACATGTAAGTAAAACATATTACATAGCAGTAAACCGGAGGAAAGGAAGTGGGAAAATACAGCAGCAAAATATATATAAACAGAAAGTACAAATACACATTCCAAAATCCAGCGGTAATAGCGGAATAGAGATTCATAAGCAGTATGCAGTGATAGGAATTTGTATAAGTGTAAATATATAAAGGCATTACAATTACAGCAATATAACATCCTTAGCTGAAGATGCGGAATAGTGAATTAGAGAACAGTATACAGTCAACAAGTTGGGACAAGTGTGAAAGGAGAGAAGGATGTGATTAGCTGGTATGAGTAACTTGGAGTAAGGTCACCCCCACAGAGAGGGAGGGAGAACTTAGGGTAGGATTTAGAGGGGAGTTAATCAGATGTGAATTATTTACTTAATTAACTTACTGTTGCTATGCTCACCATTCTGTATTGGAGCTTAGCCGTCAAAGCCCTGCTTCCAAAATCTACATTTTGATGATGCAAAATAGGGCACAGTGCTTTTAATAGCATGCCAGCATAATCCAGAGGAGCATCTGCCTTAATACAAAAGCCTGTGATTTTGCCGGCAAGGGTGCATGTTATGGTGGTAGTATTACATTTCCTACCTCCTAACAAGTACAACTGCCTGCAAAGTTAAAGAATTATATGTTAAGGCAGAGACGCTTTCCTGATCATTGTGGCATTCTTAAAAAGCACCACAGCCCCGTACCCATCTTATGGCATCAAAATGCTAATTTTAAGGTCAGGGCTTTTGCACTCCTCAGTGGCTAAGCTTCAAAATGGAACTGAGATTGTAACAATAGTAAGTTTAATAAAAGATACTTACCTGTAACCACAGACCCCCTTCTCAGGGGGAGGAAATGGACAAGGAAATGATGGAAAGAATACTTAGAATGGCAGAAAAAGGGGAGATATTCCTGATGGGTGATCTGAATATGCCAGAT
This sequence comes from Neoceratodus forsteri, assembly GCA_016271365.2. Lineage (NCBI taxonomy): Eukaryota > Metazoa > Chordata > Ceratodontiformes > Ceratodontidae > Neoceratodus > Neoceratodus forsteri. The sequence goes on from CM057449.1 coordinate 1,785,434,115, forward strand.
GTTAACTGGAGTGCAGTTGCAGCAGCCACTTCAAAGAGTGTGGTTATTCTAGATGCTCTACAAGGGGAATGCCTTAGATGACTAGTATTGGAGCCCACTCGAGAGGGAGCAATCTTAGACCTGGTTCTCTCAAATGGAGATGAAGATAGGATCACAGATGTAGAAGTGGGTAACCATCTGGGAACTAGCGACCATCGAACAGTATGGTTCATAATAAACACAGCAATAGAGTCAAGCCATACAAAGGCAAAAGTACTGGACTTTGGGAGGCTGACTTTGCCAAAATGGGTGAGTGCCTAAGGAATGCACTAGCAAATGGGCAGGAAGGAGGGTGGAAGAACAATGGGGAATTATAAAACTGCCATCACAGAGGTAACAAGCCTTTGTGTGAAGCAAATTAACAAAATGAAACAATGTAAAAACCACTACGGTTCTCAAGGAAGTGGCAGTGAAGGTTCAAGAAAAAAGCATTCAGGAAGTACAAGGAATCACAGAAGGAGCAGGACAGAGAACTGTATAAGTTAAAGCAAAGGAAGCTAGAAAGGCAGTCAGAACAGCAAAGGCCCAAACCGAGGAAAAGATAGCAAACTCAGTTAAGAAGGGGGATAAAACCTTTCATAGGTACATCAGGGAGCGAAGGAAGACCAAGGGAGGGTTAGTGAGGCTTAATAAAGAGGAGGGAGGGTGGGCAGAGGTGACTGTGAAAAGGCAGAGATACTAAACAAATATTTTTGCTCAGTATTTACAAAGGAAGTCGGAGAGGTACCTAAAACAAACAGTAGAAACACTCTGGATACAGAAGTTGATACCGGCCCATTCAGAACAAAGGGCTCTGAAATAACTCTTAAAACTGAAGGTGGACAAAGCAATGGAGCCTGATGGGATTCATCCCAGAATTCTAAAAGAACTAAGGGTAGAACTAGTGACACCACTGACTGCTCTCTTTAACAAATCATGGGGATGGGATGGTACCGAAGACTGGAGAAGGGCAGATGTGATTCCCTTCACAAAAGTGGGAACAAGGCAGAAGCAGAAAACTACAGACCTGTTAGTTTAACTTCAGTGGTAGGGAAAATGATGGAATCACTTCTGAAGGAAAGAATTGTTGAGTACCTAGAGGCCAGAGGGCTCAGGACCCAAGGCAGCATGGATTCACAGCGGAAGGTCATGCCAGACAAATCTGATAGATTTCTTTGACTGGATGACCAAAGTAGTAGATCAGGGAGGGCTGTGGACATGGCCTACCTAGACTTTAGCAAGGCATTTGACACAGTCCCACACAAAGATTAATATACAAGTTAGCCAGCCTTGGTGGGTCCCAAGATGACAGCCTGGGTAAAGAATTGGCTGGAGAATAGGACACAGAGAGTAATAGGACTTATGCGTAATAGTACACTACATTCTGTGGAAAAGGCGATCAAGCCAGTGCCCAGGTGACAGAAGAACAAGGATCTTACTTGAGAGGAAGCTCTTGCAGCAGGTAACACTTGCAGGACTGACGCAACCTGGCGGAAGATCTTGGCAATTCTTTTCTCTAGCAGAGCCGATGTGGGACCGCCCACCTGGCATCTTCTCTGCCCCTGTCACTCCATATAAAGGCAGTAGGTGGTCCCCACATGCTCCAGTTCTTTTCCGCTGCCACAACATGTTAGTCAGCTATCAGCTGTCTACTGGTTCCTCAGCTTTAAGAACAGTTATTATTTTATAATATCTCCGTGAAAGTTCGACACATCTCCTCTACTTCGACTGGGCACCTTAATAAGTGCTCTTGCGGGAAGCAGATCCCTGCCAAGGACAGACACTAGGCCTGCCTTTTTGCCTGGGCCCAGACCACGACACATGCACTGTACCCATTGCCAGGTCTGCAACATCCTAACTAGGATCCACTGGCATATGTCTCTTCAGGCCTTTTAGTGCAAAAATGTTTGGCCCAGATGCAGCAGGAGACGTCCTCCAGGCTGGAATCTAGTTCACCATCCAGTGGAGGACAGCAGCTGCAAAGCGAACAAACTGCTTGGGTGCATAGCGGGGGTGTTTTCATCTAGGCTAAAGAGTTGATCTTTCCATCTACAGATTGCTGACAAGGCCGCGACAGGACTGTGTGCAGTTTTGGAGGCCATACCTAAAGCATGATATCTGGCTACTGGAGGGTGCAGAGGATGGCAACAAAGATGAAATGTGGAATGGAAGGACAGACTATGACAGCAGGCTGAAAGACCAGAATATGTACACCTGGAGGACAGAAGGGACAGGGTGTCATGATAAATACATATAAGTATATGAGGTCAATCAATAAGGATGGTGCAGATGTGGTCTTTAAGTTAAGGAAAAGTGGGTGGTGTTACTAAATGCAGTCATGACATTCGCTAATGTGATGTGCAATATATAAAGGTCACATAAACCGTGATTGTCTGGCATTGAAATTCAGGTAGTGGTCAGGAAGAGAAGGCTGCATACACAACATAATAAATAATGAGAGTGCAAGGCAATATTTACTAAGCAAAGCACGAGGGTGATAGATCTCAGAATGTTTTCATGGGAGGAGTGGATAGGCCAGATGGACATGATTACAGGCTTGACGTAACTCAAGGAAATAAATTAGGCAACCTCGGAGTGGATATTTATGTAACCCCTCCGGTGGCGCTAGCCCAAGGGCTACTTCCCCTGCCTGTGTAACAGCTAACAGGTTGAGGGGCCCAGGTCCAGTGGCAGGTGGCTTCACCCAGAGGTTAGGGTTAAGACAGTCTGGAATGACTTAGTCACAGCCCTCTGGGTCACTGCAAGCCCCACTTCTTCCCACTAGTGGCCTATACACATATTACCCACAGTAGCTTGACAATAAACACTTACCCCATGATTGATCGATAGGCTTTACTTTGGGACCCCAGTAAAATGCGATTCAGTAATGCAGTAGCCACTATACAGTATTTTGCACAAACACGCGAGTTCAGACATTATTCTTTGCTAAACAATCAAATCTGATTTATTCAGGGGGCAATAACAAGGGCAGGGAGAATCTAGTTAATTAGCATAACACTCAGCGGTTTTGGAGCACTGTGCAGTCTAATTTCCTATGAATTACTCTCACTGGGTACACAGGCAATAAAGGGATAGCATAATTCGATGAAGCTGGTTGGGGCCCTGAAGATGAAAACAGCTATACAACACCAACATTTGTAATCAGGGCCAGCAGGCCCAGTTTGTGTAACCAGTGATGAAAACAGACCAAACTTGCACTCAATAGATCCGCTGACAGGGAGTTACCCTCGTTTTACTCATCACTCTTGTAGCAGAATGCCTCTCACAACACCCAGGACACAGGCCTGTGTCAGAACACTTCTCCACACATTTATAAGTACAGCACAGAGGGGTACCATACCAGGCAGCTGCTGTAAATACCAACCGATCTCACCGCTTTACCGGCAAAACACAATGCAGCTTCACTTTTACTGACAGCCAGAGCACAATGAAGCAGATTCTCCAGTCCTCTACAGGGTGAGCATGGTAGGTAACTGCAACATGTACAGCCTCCTCTGCCTGCAAACCACAGTGGATTCTGTCCGACTACGTTAGTGGTACAATTGCCCGACTCTTTTGCATTCCACACCGCATCACGCGAAGACTCTACAGCGCGGTGCCGCAGCTCCTTCCTCTCTCACAACCACAATGACTATGCCTTCTCGGTCGTTAGGAAGAGAATCACAATTTGGGCACCACCGACCCTATTGGAGGCTTGATGTCTCAGTCTCACCGTCGCCTACAGTGGTGCGAAGAGCAGCACACTCCTGGACTTCACTTCCCAGAGTCAATGGCCATACTGTCTATTGGCAGACAGCTCCCAAAGAGTTCCAGTCCTATTTGGCTGCCTAATACACTATGTGAAGTGCCCCTCCTTCCTGATTAGATACAAGAGGCAGTTCTGATCCAAAGGGAGGGAAAAACACAAAGTCCAAGCTTCAAGGAAACAGGTTAGATAACATACATTTTCAATACTATTCAACACGTTACATCAACAGTACAACCCAACAAAGGTGTCTGCTTTGCCTGCTTGTGCCAGCAAGCTCGAGGCACATTATCAGTGTCTCAGTGGTACTCGAGCATAGAACCACAATCTCCCTTTCTTTTAGCAGACTAATGGGGTCTGCAAACTGGAAGATCTTAAAGAGACAGACTAGAGGCATTTTAGTAAAACACCATTTGTAATGGGGAGTTACATTTAGACTAAAGTCTAAAGGAGGAGGTATCAACAGAGGCGGATTTGAAGTTGGAAGGAGGAGGCGGACCACGCTGTCTATATGCTATCAAGTCTGTGGGACTGACTGTAGGATGCCATCTGAGTCTCGCAAGGTTAATTATGGCAAACCCTAAAGGCTTACATTGCACCGAGCCCTATGTGATATGCTACTCCTAATTCAAAGATGCTACTGTTGCCCTTCCTGCACACTATGCCTGTAACCAGTGGTGGCATGGTACCAAGGTGAGTTATGGCAGCACGTGATAACCTGTTCTCTATTCATAAATGGCTGTCATAGAACAAATTTCTGTGATGACAAGACACACGCTGGAGCTGTGGGTTACACCACCATGGAGGAGGTCTAATGTAGAGAGGTATCCAGCATGGCAAAAGATGGATGCACAATATTAAAAGATACATGGAAGACACATAGCTATGCCGCAGGATGACACCAAAGAAAGTTATGCCCACCCACATCCCGGTACATAATGCTACCAGCTTGTCTGCCCTATTATCACTGTTTGCCTGTGGCACCATGCCCCCAATTCCCAGAAGGTGATTGCAGCAATGTTCTGTTGTGTGTGGTTCACGGGTATATGGCAGTTACTTGCAGCTATGTGACTTGCAAAAGGAAGGTTCATTGAGAAATTCTTGTGTACGAACATACAAAATTTGCCAGCAGATAAAGGCCTAGCGGTCAATCAAGTCTGCTGAATGAGCAGCTATCACACCTTATTCTGCATCTGCACCTCACTACCACCGTTCCCCTTCATTGACCCTCCCCCTTGTCCTGTCCCATCCACTTATGAAGAGGTTCACTTTTCTACCGGATACCAATTCTGCTGCTAAAGCATAACACCCAGCCACCACCCTCTCTTAAAAAAAAGTGCCTCCTCAGCTCACTCCTGAACCTTCCTCCATCCAGTCTCATATCATGGACCTTGGTGTCACTCACCTCCCTTAGTTTGAACAGCCCCTCTGCACCTGTCTTTTTATTCCTTTCATGTACTTAAGGTTTCACTCATGTCCCCCTGGCCTCCTCTCCTCAGTGCGTACTTGTTTAACTCCATCAGCCTCCTCTCGTATGATAAGTACCCCAGCCCCTTTATCAACTTTGTTTCCTGTGCTGCACCCTCCAGTAACAATGTCCCTCTTCAGATCGAGCACCAGTACTGCATGCAGTACTCCAGGTCTTGATCGAATAATGACCTATATAGTGGCAGAATCACCTCCTACCTCCTCGAGCATATACCTCTTGCAATACAACCCAGAATTTTCTTGGCCTTTGCAGCTGCCTTCGTTTAGTGTGCTGAGTTGTTCATTGACCTGTAATGAGCACCCACAGATCCTTCTCCTCCTCTGTCTGGGCTAGCTGCACTCACCCCATCTAGTAACTCCTCCTTGGGTTCTACATCCCATAATGCAGAACCAAACACTTTTGGAATTAAATCACAGTTGCCAGGTGTCTGACCAGGTTTGAAGCTTTGCCAGATCATTCTGTAACCCCTGTCATGGCCCTAGGTCACACACACTCTACCTTGGTAACATCAGTAAGCAGACCGATCTTACTCTTGATGTCCAATGATATGTCTGCAATGAATATGCCAAACAACACTGGCCCCAACCCGAGCCCTGTGCAACACAGCTTATCACTACCCTTGGGTTTGAGGCTACCCACCACAACTACCCTCTGTTGCATTCACTGAAGACAGTTCCATAACCATCGGACCAGCTTTGCACCTGCCCCTGCCTAACTCCTTGCTTCACAGCCTTCCATGCGTCACTGAGTCAAAGACTTAGTGAAGTCCAGATACAGCACATGCACTGCATGGCCCTGTCCATTGCCCTGGTTATCAAGGCATAGAACTCCACCAGGTTTACTGGCAGGATCTGCACCATATGAAGCCATGCTTTCAGCTGTCCTGTAGTCCTTTCCTTCAGGATAGTCTACAGTAGCTTACCCACGATGGATGTGAAGCTCAGTGGTCTGTAGTTTCCTGGTTCATCCTTGGGGCCACTCTTGTAGCGGGGCACTACATGAGCCATGCTCCAGTCCTCAAGTACACACCCTGAATGTAGTGAGGCATTAAATAGGTCTGGCAAAGGTCCTGCAAAGACCTCTGCCAACTTCTTCAGTACCCTGTGGTGGATGGCATCTGGGCCTTGTGCCATATCCACCCTCAGTGCATTCAAACCCTCCAAAAACTGCCCTCGATGCTTTGCCCATCTGTCACCCCTTCCCCCCCTGGTTCAGGCATTTCTCCATCCTTTGGTTTCACCCCCCTCTTCTCTTTAGTAAATGCTGAACAGAAGTACTCATTTAGTGCTTTTGCCTCATCGCACTCTGCTTCCAACCAATCCCCCTTCTTCCTAATCCTTACTATGTGGTCCTTCCAGTTCGTTTTCTCCCTGATGTACCTAAACAAGTCCTTCTCCCACTTCTTAATGCCTTGTGCTAGCCTGAGTTGCGTAGATGCCTTGGTTCCCCTTACTGGCCTTGTCACCTCCTTCGATTCCATCAAGTACTCCTCCCTGTTATTCCCTTCTCCTTGTTTTATTGTACTTCCTAAAGGCAGTTCTTTTTTTCCGAACCTTTTCCATGACCTCCTTGCTCAACCAGCTCTGTTTCTTAGTCCTAGCTTTCTTGCTCAGGGCCTTGCAGCAGGTTTTGGTTGCCTCCACTGTCTCCAGCTTTATGAGCTCCCACCTCTGGTTAGCGTCAATACTAGATTGGATTCTTGATAGGTACCCTTTTGCCATTTCACCCATCCTACCAAAATTGGCCCTCTTGAAGTCCACCAATCTTGTGCCAGCTTTCATTCCTTCCTTGCCCATATACAATGTGAGCCATACTGAGCGGTGGTCACTCCCTGACAGCGGTTCCTCCACTGTAAGTTCACTCACAAAGTACCCATTTGCCAGCACAAGGTCAAGGGTATTCCCTAACCTTGTCGGCTCACTGACCATTTGCAGCAGGAAGCTGTGCTGGAAAGCAACCAGCAGTACATGCTCCCTTCTATTCCTGGTTGTTGGGGTACTCCAGTCTACTCCAGGCGTGTTGAAGTCCCCCACAGTCACCATACTACCCTTCTCGCAGGTCCTCCTGCTCTGTCCCGCTAGTTCCCTGTCTAACTCCTCAGTCTGAGATGGCGCCTGTACACCACTCCCATTATAAGAGCAATATTCTTAGAATCCTGGATTTGCATCCAAATTGACTCCGTACCACCCTCCTCCCCTTTCTCCGTTACACACTTCAGTCATTCCTTCACATAAAGTGCCACAGCAACTCCTTTCTCAATCACCCTGTCTGGATGTTCTCTTGGAGAATATACACAAACAACCCCACCACAACCCAGCATAAATCCAGACACACAATTTGCTTTTCAGAGACCTGACATCTTTATTTGGGAACATGCAGCAATCATTAGTGGAAAATGTATTTTTCAAGTGCAATTCATGTTGTGTTCGAGAATGTATTTCAGATGATACTTTTAGTCATCTATGCATCAGTATGCCATCCATCATATATAAGAAAGTTACAACAGGTATTCATTCAGTTCTCTCACATTACGCTGCAGACATGAAAAGCCAGACTGTCTGCTTTCATAACCTTGATGGATGGAGACAGTTTAGTGAAAGACAGTTCATGCTGTCTTCTTTTGGTTTGTCTTTTCTAATTGCTTGCAATTACAAGACATCTGGGAAAGCACCTCATTGTCAGATAATCTGATTACCCAGTGGGTACTCTCATCCTTAGAAAGAGCATTAAGAAGTTTTTGAGGCCACATTATCTATACTCCTTTCTTTGTGAGACTAGGTGTGAAGCACATCATTGTAAAGTAAAGTGATTAGGCATTGACTTGATGCTGTGTACTCTCCATCTGCTGAAATGCATTAACAGTTATTGAGACAACATAATGTATTTTACCTTGTTTGGTGACTTATGTTCTTAGCTGAAAATAAAATCTATAAAACTATAACCCAATGCTTCTCTTACATGGACCATTCAGGGTCCATTATCCACTGCATGTACCCATTCTTCTGACCTATCCATGTATGTGTCTAGTTACTGCAACTTATCAATATCTGATATGTGCATCTGAAATGCTCTTTTGAAGTAGAATACTCTTTCACTGTTGCCATCCTTAAAGTATGCTTATACTGTTATGGTGCTGTGCTTTGCTCTGAATCCTGATGTAACCGTGTTTAATAGGCTTCTGGATTCTAAGTATACCCCTAGCTGGCCACACACTATTTTTTCTATTAATTTAGACAGAAAGGGGAGTAGGGGGATCGGTCTGTAATGATTTTGATGGTTGTGGTCACCTGCTTTTAATAGAGTGATGTCATGGTCTATTTTCCATTGAGGGGGGAGTCTACCCTGGGAGAGTGACATGTTGAATAGGTGGGTGATTGGCACCGCAAGCACATGATAGGCACATTTCAGATAGAACACCATCCTTTACTGACACTGAACATGTCATTATTCAGTAAGACACTAATCAAAGGCTGTATGAATCATTGTAACTGTATTTCTTGTTGACAGGCTAACAGAAACATCAAATCATAGAAACATAGGCTTTGCAGGCAGATACGGAGCATTTGGCCTACCTATTCAGCACTTTTGCTTACCTAGTTGATAAGCTGCAGATCCTATTTCACCAAAAACCTATTTATTCCTACCACCACAATTGCCATATTTCTGTCCCATGCATTATTGTATTCCCCCACAGTTTTCGAACCCCACAGCATCCCCTGTAAGGTTGTTCCATGTGTGCACCATCCTGGCTGTGAAAAATCCTCACATTGCCCATGATCAGTCACCCACTCTTTGTTCAAATTGTCCCCCCTTGTTCTTGCTCATCTTTTTTTCTTAAAGATGCTACCCGCTTTACTTTGTTGATTACAATGAGGAACTTGCAAGTTTCTCTCATGTTCAACCTCTCCCGCTCTCTCCTTTCCTCAAGGGTACATATATTAAGCTCCTTACTCTCTCCTCTATGATTCTCTTGCAGACCTTACCATTTTAGTTGCCCTCCTCTAGACTGCCTTCATCCAGTCTATGTCCTTGCATAGATGGGGTATCCAGAACTGGATGCAGTACTCCTGATGGAGTCGCACCAACTGTTTGTTTATAAGCATAACAAATTCCTGTTTTCAGCTGGTGATGCCTCTTTCAATACATATCAGTTACTCCCTACCCCCACCACTCCCTACTGCCTTTTCACATTGCTTTCTAACGTAACATAGAAGCATAGAAACACAGAGGTTGATGGCAGATAAGGACCGCAAGGCACATCCAGTGTGCCCATTTCTTTTTCTACCTTATAAATGTGCCATTGGCTTTTGCTCTGTCAGTGGCCTATCTATTCATACTCATCTGTATTGCTCACTTATGCCTATCCCATGCCTGTTGAAAGCCCAGCACAGTATTCATAGCCACCAGTTCCAGCTGTAGGCCATTCCATGCATACACGACTCTGTCTGTGAAAAATAATTTCCTCACATCACCACTTAATTGGCCTACCTCTAATCACAAGCTGAGTCCTCTTGTCCTGCTATTTTTAATATATCTAAACATGTTAGACTCTTTCACCTTGTTAATGCCCCGAAAGTGTTTGAATGTTTCGATCATATCACCTCTCTCTCTCTCTCTCTCTCTCTCTCTCTGCCCAAGAGCATACATATTGAGCTCCGTTAATCTGTCCTCATATGTCTTCTGATATAGTCCATGCACCATTTTGGTTGCCCTTCTCTGGACTGCCTCAATTTGCTTAATGTCCTTATGAATGTGTGGCCTCCAGTACAGCACGCAGTACACCAGATGGTGGCTAACTAGTGTCTTGTAAATAGGGATTATTACCTACCTCTTACAACTTGTGATACCCCTACTAATACACCCTAACATCACCCTAGCTTTACCTAGTGGTTTAGAGGTCTGCTTGGATGAGTTCAGGTCGTCAGTGATGATGATGCCCAAGTGCCTTTCTTCCATTGTGACTGTCATTTTGCTAGTGTATCCTGTTCTCTTTTCATTCAGCACTCCACATCAGGATGATCTACTGTTTCACAGATCTTGGTGTAAGCTGCAAGCAGACAAGACTTACCCTCTAGTCTATCTGCTATGTCACTAACAAAAGAAATTGAAGGACTTGCCCCAGGACTGATCCCTGAGGTACCCCAATTGTAGATTGCATCTCTTCTGATTGAATACCATTGCCACCACTCTCTGTTTCTGCTTGTCAACCAGTTTGCCACTCAGTTAACCAACCTCTGACCCACATGAGCCTACCAATGCTTATTTATCAATCTTCTATGTTGAACAGTGTCAAAGCTTTGCTGAAGTCAAAAGTAGCGACATCAACTGCTCCCCTTGTTCCACCACTCTTGTTACCCAGTCAAAGAAATCTATGAAATTAGTTTGCAGGACCTTCCTTTCCTGTGCTCAGAGACTCACTAAACAGTTCTGCAAATGGCTCTGCTAATTCACCATTAGCTCCTTAAGTACCCTGGGATATATGGGATCAGGTCCCATTGCCTTGTCCACCCTGAGCTTGGCGAGCTCTTGTAGGACCATTTAATTTGTGAATGGAGTAGTGCTCACCAACCTCCCCCCAGTGTCCATGGTGCTGAGCTGCGGGCCCTGCCCTACCTTCTCACCAGTAAATACTGAGCAAAAGTATCTATTTAGGATAGATGCTTTTAAAGGGTCCTCCTCTGCACATGCACCCATTTTCTCCCTTGAGATGTGCAATGCCCCCTCTGGACTTTCTCCTTTCACTAATGTATCTATAGAAAGTCTTATCACCTTCTTTTACTGTTCGTGCTAGTGTTTCCTCAGTTTGTGAGTTTGCCTGCCTTACTGCCTTCCCTGCGTCCCTTAGTACATTTTTGTATGCCTCCCTATCTTCATCCTGCTGTGTTCCCTTATATTTACTGAAGGCCAGCCTTTAGGCTCTGATCTTTTCTGCTACCTTGAGGTCATCTGATATGATTACACACAGGTATATTTCCATGGCTCCCACTTTTGTGAAGGGGAATCACATCCGCCTTCCTCCAGTCCTCAGGTACAACACCATCCTCCCATGATTTGTCAAAAAAGGTAGTCAGTGGTGTCCCTAGTTCTCTCCTAATTCTTTTAGAATGCTTGGATAATTCCATCAGGCACCATTGCTAGTTTTATGACTTCTTTCTGCACCCGTTCTTCTGTAAAAGTACCGTGATGCTACTAGCCAAAGTGCAGATGGAAAGTATATTAGGCACCTCAACACATTCTGTTTTTTGTGCAAATACTACAGCGAAGTTTTCTTTCAGTGTCCCTGCTTTTTCACTGTTCATCTCTGCCCACCCACTGCAAATTCTATGCAATTTCACTGTCCCTTACTTTGTCTTTCTACACTCCAAGATAAACCTATAAAAGGTATGATCCCACTTCAGTTTGGGCCTTTGCTATTCTGACTACCCTCACGGCTTTCTTCTGCCTTAACTGGTACAGTTGTCTGGCCGTCTTCTTTGTTGTGTCCTTATACTTCCTAAATGCTATATTTTTTGCCATAAACATCTCGGTTACCTCCTTTGTGAACAATACTGACTGTTTTGTTCATTTTTGATCGGTTAGTTTGCTTCACACAAATCCTTGTTTGCTCTGTGATGGCAAGTTTGATGACTAAAGTACTCCCTCTGAGTGGGTTCAAAAAAAACCAGCTGTCAGGCATGTCCCTACAAAGGTGCAACAGTTAACATCTAGCATATCGGGTCTCCATCAACAGTATTGACCCTTTCACTGCCATTCAAAAGATGCCTTCTATCATATCCTTATCCATTCCTCCACCTGACATGAGGTCTGTATACAACACCTGTGCCGACTGTGAGTGTCAGTTCAGTCTCTAAGGTGGCCCATACAGACTCCTCTCCTCCCTGTTTACATAGATACATAGACAGTGTCGGCAGATAAGGGCCTATGGCCCACCCAGTCTGCCCATTTGTACTTGTAAGTTCAGTTTATGTTTTCCTAGAAGTCTATTTGCCCCTGCCCTTGACCTCCATAATTCCTTTATGTCTATCTCATGCATTCTTAAATACCGTGATTGTTTCAGCCCCACCACTTCCTCTGTCAGGGTGTTCAACTTGTCCCACCCGTTCTGTGAAGAATTCTTCCTCACGTTTCCTCTGAATCATCCTCCTCCAACTTCATCCTACCCTCTAGTCCTGGAGCGTCTTTTTAAGCTTAAAATAGTGTATTCCTGCACCTGTTCCTCCTGTAAGATACTTGTATCTCTATCATAGCCCCTCTCTCCCTCCTCTCCTCCAGGAGTACATGTTCAGTTCCTTCAACCTGTCCTCCATAGGACTTGTGATGCAATCCATGCACCATCTTTGTTGCCCTCCTCTGAACCTTCTCTGTACCCTGTCTATGTCCTTATGTAGGTAGGCCTCCCAGAACTGTACACTGTACTCCAGGTGGGACTTCACTGAGTGTCTTGTATAGTGGAATTATGACCTCCCTTTTCCTGCTGGTGATGCCCCGCCTATGCATCCCAGCATCCCATTTCTTTACCTGCTGCCTTGTCACACTGTTTCCCTACCTTCGAGGTCATCAAGATAATAACCCCAAGATCCGTTCCTACTTAGTGCATCCTATATTCTCACCCCAACAACAGTATATTTTTGCCAGGTGTTTGTACCCCATATGCATTATCTTGCATTTCTTTGCATTGAATTTCAACTGCAAACCCTGAACCATTCTTCAAGTTTCTGAGGTCCTTCTCATTCTGTCTACACCGTCTATTGTGTCTACTCTGTTGCAAGCTTGTGTGTCACCGAACAGTGAAATTCTGCCTTCGAGTCCTGCACAATGTCACTGTGATGAAATTGAATAGGACAGTCCCAGCACTGATCCTGTGGTACACCACTGGTCATCTTCCCTCTGTGGAGTGACCAGTTACCAACACCTTTGTGCCCTGCCACGCCCAGCCAGTTACCCTACCCATCACACTACTGTCCCACGCCACAACCATATTCCCAGTTTGTGCAATAGTCTTCTATGTGGCAGAGTTCAAAGGCCATCACTGAAGTCCAGATAGGCCATGTCCACCGCCCACCTGATCCACCTCCCTAGTCACCCAGTCAAAAATTCAGCAAGGTTGGTCTGACCATGAGCCCCTGGTGAGGCTCATGCTGTCTTAGGCCCTATGGTCCATTGACAGTGTTCCGCAATCTCTCCTTCAGTAGTGCTTGCAGTCTTTCCCACTACAGAGTGAGGCCTGGCCTAGTCTGTAGTTCCTGCTTCCTCTTGTTTCCCACTTTTGTATAAGGGACTACATCTGCTATCCTCAGTCTTTTGATACCTCCTGTTTCCAGTGATCAGCTAAACAGAATAGCCAGAGGTTCAGCTACCACCTATCTTAGTTCTTTAAGGACTCTGGAATGCACCCATCATACATTGCTTTATAAGACTCTTATTACTTTAGTTCCTTCAGGACCCTTTCTTGTGTAAAGGGACTTATGTCCATTTCTGAACTATTCTCACCCTTGTACTCATAGACCATTACCCTCTCTTCTTCAGTAAGACTGAGCAAATACCTATTCAATATGTCAGCCACTGTTGTCATCCTCCATCGACCCCATCCTCACCCTTCACAGTCTCACTATCTCCTTGCCTTTCTTTTTTTCACTTATGTACCTGTAAAATGTGTTGTCCCTACCCACTGAGTTTGCAATATGTGTTCTTCAGTGTGAGCTTTGGCTTCCCTCACTGACCTCCCTGCCTCCATTGCTTCTCCTGGTACTTCTCCCTATCCCCTTCTGCCTGTGTCTTTTCTATTGCCTGAATACAATCTTTTAGCTTTCACTTTCTGTGCTACCTCTTTGGAAAACCATAATAGTCTCCTCTTCTTTTCCTTTTGCTAACCTGCTTAATGCATAATTCTGTTGCTCTTGTAATCCCTTTTAAATACTGTCCACTGTTCCTCAACCCCTGATTCTGCCCATTCCCTTAATACTCTCTACAAGTATCTCCCATTTCACAATGCCTGCCCCCTAAAATCCAGGATCGTGTTTTTGTATGGTTTGGTTCTGCTCTTTCACGATTTCAAACCACAATGACTGGTGGTCACTATTCCCCAGGTGCTCCACTGTTACCTCATCACTGTCCCTGTTTATGACGCACAAGGTCAAGTTGCCTTCTGCTGAGTGGTTCCATGACCAGTTGGCAGGGAAGGCACCTGAAGAGTCAGGATAAATCTGCTCCAGAGTTGATGCAACTGCTGGTATGCTCCAGTCCACATCTGGAATAGTGAAGTCTCCAACCAGTATACCTCACCCTTGTCTGACATCCTTTGGATAAACAACATCAACTCCCTATCTGTTTCTTCCTCCTGGGCTGGTGGTCCTAGACCACTTTTGATGGATGGCTGGTCCATTTTCCTTTCCAGCTTAACCCACAGTATCTCTCCCCAATTTGTTCCTCCGGGATCTCCTGTAGCCCTTATGTCATTTTACAAATTCAGCTATTTTCTCCTCCCCTGCCTGCCCTGTCTCTTCTAGATATAACGCAGCTAGGTATGGCCATCTCCCAGTCATGGTAATCATTATACAGGCTTCTGTGATAGTGTCCAGGTCACAGCTGCAACATGACAAGCCTCAGATCTTCCATCTTGTTTCAAGGCTCCTGGCATTTGCACACATGGCTTTCCATGGTTGACCACCTAGACTGACTCACTGTTCTATTCAGCCCTTCCTTGGTTGTCTTTTATCCCTGGTTCCTCCATACTGACTGCCCTTCTGCTGAATGTTGCCCCTTTTCCACCCTATCAACTCTTGAGTGCTAATCTCCATCTTTTACACTGCTTTGTAGAATAGCCCTCCTCTGGTTCACTGGTTCCCTGCTAGCTGTGGGGGTGAGCAAGTAAGTACCCTCCTTGCATGACCTCCACCCCTTTGCTGATTTAAATGCTTGTCAGTGTAGCATTTAAAGCTTAATAAGTGATCTGGATTCCCTCAGGATGGATGCAGGCTGTCAGAGCTTGAACAAACCTCCAGTCCCTCCAAGTGGGTCCCCACAAAAGCGCAATAGATCAAACCCTTCAACACAGCATCAGTTCTTCAACCATGAGTTAAAGTTCCTGGTGCATGCACTATGCTTTCCTTGCCTCTCACAATGGTACTTCTGAAAGTGACAGAATTAGCTACTTGCTTGAGACCCCTCCACAATTTCTAAACTCTTCCTAAAACTTCCTTTGGCTCCCCATTTGCCAGGTCATTAGTACCCAGGTGAATAATGACATCCAGCTCACCCATCCATCTTGCCTTCCCAGTGATCCCCAGGATCTGACTTCCCATCCCCTCCATGCTGCGGCACCTGGTAGGCATCTCACCTCCCTGTCCTCACCCCCTGTATTTCTAGCTGGATCCCTCTTATGATGGAGCCCCCCACCAGGATTCACTTCCTTCTTCTCTGGGGTCCCACTTTCCCTGCTGAGAGTCCTCCTTGGCTAACCTCCACATCTTTCCTTCCATTTCTCTAGGTGCCTCCAATTGGTTGTCCCTGTTCGCCAGTGTGGCATATGGGTTCTTAGTGGAATAGGATCTGAGATGTGCCTCTGTCTGACCACTCTAACCCTCCCTGAGCCCACTGTCATCCAAGTGCTCCTCGTTCTCGGCATCTTTGAGGCAGTTGCATTGGACTTGGTGGTCTCTGGATGAGGGGTGATGGTACTCTGACAGTTTACTTCTGCTCTGAGTCTGGCTACCTCACACACAGTCAGAGATGCATCCAGATAAGACAGCACCTCAGTGTCAGTGTTTACTCTTTTGTTCAGTTACATTGATCCGCCTTCACATAGAAAGCGTGGCCCCCTATTCTACCCCTTGTTTCTGCTGTGGTTTGTATGCCTCTATCTTAACATCCCAGTCATGGATATCTGTGTACCATGTTTCTACGATTGCTATGATATCCAGGGCATCCATAGCTACAGCACAAAACAAGCTACTATTTTAGTTGCTGTGATAAGAATGGTTTTATTTATTAACCATATCTCATTCCACCATGTCATTGGTGGATGCTCAGGAATATTTCAAATGACATGTACCTCAGTAGCTGTGCATGTCATGTACTACCGTCTATTTCTGTGATGAACAGACATAATAAAATCATGGTACAAACATTGTATGGTCAAACGTGTCATGCAAAGTATACATACATTGAGCATCACAAACGGACACTTGAGCAGTTGAAAGAATACATTTGCAGAGTGCAGAAAGTACAGCTGAACATAGTATAACTGATGCATGCTAAATGCAGCAGAGGACTCAAAAGGGACAGTACATTTTTAAACATGTGTCTACTAAATTAAGCGATCTGGACAGAAACCGGTATACTGTCCAGATGGGTCAGGGTACACATCTCTAATTCTCCACATGCAGCAGATGGGCACTGGAACATGAATGCATTGTCAAGGCGTCCCAGACACCATAATATGTATTGATGGAATCCGAATGCCTCAGAGATCGGTTGGTGTCTGCATAAGAAGGCAAAGAAAAATACTGCCAATAACACTGGTAAAGTTAATACAGCGGGGTCCAATACTAGATGATATATCTCCTGAAAGAAAAATATAAATTACAACAGATGCACATTGAAAGACACAAATATCAGTGGCAGAGCATGACCAATTTTAGTGCAAGGCTTCACATGAACAACTTGTAACAGAACAATCATTACTGCTAAATTAATCTTAAATGCCGTGCTTAAAAAATTGGTTTGAGACTGCACTAGTTCATTGGTCACATAGCGAAATGGAAGAAGTGAGCACAGCATAATGCAGGAATGAACTGTTTGAAAAGGAAGAGATCACAGCAATGCTACACAGGAAAGGCATTACAGGTTTCCATATGCAATCAATGTAATGATGAACACATAACATCTGTAATACTTATATTGAATTATACAATGGTATATGACTATTCTGTAACCGCATTGATCCAACCATGTCACACATGTCCGTGGGTAAATCATACATAACCCGTGGCTGTACAAAATGAACTTATAAAACAACATAATTAAACACATCTAACAGATGGGTCCATTGTATATAATTGGAGTAAGGCACTCAATGTGGAAAGGTTATTGAGGATGTACCCAATTCCTGTCTACGTGAAATCACTCAGCTGCGCATTTGTCACACACACACACGAAATGCACATTGGAATTAAGCGAACATCACCACAGCACATCTTGTGTACTAGACTGGGTTCATTTGTGTACATGCTTGCATGTTTGGCCGTGTCGATCAATAAGTAATAGGTGAAGTCACATCACATTGAGCAGAGCAGTGCATGCAAAGACACAGCTTGCTTATTAGGATAAATATTATAAACAGATAGATGCATGTGGCAACACATTGGTAGCATAACAGTGACAGTACACAGGTTAGACAGGAGCAAGAAGCAGGCACCGGATGCGGTACAACGTACCAGTAATTCTAAAATGCAGTCTCAGGACATAATCCTGCAGACTCTCTCAACTTGCAATGACATTAACTGGCACTTTGGCACACCACTCTGGTGAATCACTGGTTAGCTGAGACTGTGACTGTGATAAATCATGATGTCTTGTGTTCCAGTATGTTGAATGCTAATCCATGGCTGTGAAAGCAATCTCTACAAAAAATCAACAAAGCACCTCCATTGGAGGAAGGCGAGGAGGTAAGGTCCCAACATGGTACAATAGCTTTGGCGTGACAGGAGCAAATATTGAGAGCCCTGGAGCACCATGCATGGTGGAAGGATGTTGATATGGTTGTCCACATATGGGCAAAGTAACTGACGGTGAAAGGATAAGAGCAATGCTGATAGAGTTTGGGGATTTGTCGTAGATCCTTAATCAGGCAGTACGCATGGTATCAGTATGGGAGGTGTGGCATGTCCATGGCATCAAGTGAGGCTAATGTGCTCACAACATGGGATTCAATCAGTGATTGAAAGGTTGAACCACGATACTGTCTTTGGCTTCATTAGGTACTGGTGGTAGACCTGGGTGATTAGAAACTATATTTTCATGATGGTTGGCATCTGTCCAAAGAAACAGGACACTAGGTGATAGGTTGAAGTAGCTATTGGCAAGCATTTGTAGTATATGATTGGAGACACTGACAAGGTGTAGAAGTCCAAGCACCCCCACCCAAGAAATATGGTAATTAGTGACGGTAAATACCAATATAGGAGCGTTTAGCTGGAGAGGATATAGATAAACAGAGAAAATGACACAAGGCAATAAGGACAGGGTTGGGGAAGGGATAAGGACATAAAAAATGGAGGCTAATAAGTAGAATGCATGTAGTCAGGGCAACAGAGGACCTGAACTGGTGGACTTGATGGAAGGAGGATGCAGATCTCGTGGCAGTCACAAACATATTACAGAGAACAAGACTGTAAGGCAACATACAGGCCACACAACACCCAGGAGGACATGCCATGCAGAAGAGAGGGAAGGTAGCTCTATGGTGAAAGGGATGGGATAAAGGCAGTGGAACAAAATAGTAAAAGGGATGAGAGCAGGCACTGTGGGGCACCTTATAGAAAATGAAATCCACCACAGTCCACAAGGTTTTGTATACATAATCCCCTCTCTGACCTTAGTTTGAAATTGGTGATAGGGAAAATTATGAAATCACTTCAGAAGAAAATAAATGTTGAGTACCTATAGGCTAGTGGATGACAGGACATGATGCTGCATGAATTCATAACAGGAGGGTCCTGTCCAGATGAAACAAATGGATTTCTTTTATGGAGTGAGTGAAGTAGTAGAAAGAGGGATGCTCGTTGACATTCCCTTCTAGACTTTCGTAAGCCATTTGACACAGTACCCCCAAAAGAGTAATAAACACTTTAGACATCATTGACATGCCATGCTCCTGTCTGCAGTACAGCAGCCTGCATGGACACCCACCACGTCTACTTGTTGCGGCATATCTTTTGGAGTTGCATCTATGGTATAACTGGCTAAGACTCAGCATGACAAGACTGAGGTGCTAGTGGTGGATCAGAGTGATGCGTGGTGTGGCAGGGGCATATGGGAGAAACTACTGTCTTGTACTGAGGGAATACCAATTCCCGTACAGAACGGATAACGAATATGGGTGTGATACTTGATGATGGCTTGACATTTGATTCTCAGGTGGTGTTAGCATAACCTGCTCACATTTATCTTTCCATGTACATTTTCAATAGTGAATTCTGAAAATGGACTGGTGTCATAAGTACCCTGCAGGTATTGACCATAGCAATGCAAGTTTATCAGCCATGACCCAATTCTTATCATGACTGATATTTGGGGTTCCATGTATGCACCACACACCCAATACATTTAAACATAGCAGCAACCAGGTGACATCGAATGAGACACAGTGACCAACATAGTATACTCATGTACATTAACTTCAGTTTGCTTCTGCAGACCATCCTTAATGACAGGGTGATGCTATTAATGCATCCAAATGGTCAACCTAATGCCAATCAAATGCATAGTTACATTTCACTACCATGTCTCGTAATGGCAGCATGTCCACATCCCCTCTCTGCCATGAATGCCTGAAACTCCAGCAGTATTCCAGAAGGAGGAAGTGATACTCCCTCTGTACAACTGCTTTGTGAGGCCCCACCTCAAGTACTGCTTGCAGTTTGGGAAGCCACACCTAAAGAGGACATTGAACTCCTGGAGAGGTCCAGAGTAGGGACAACCAAAATGATTTAGAAGAGCTAAATATGAACACATTGGAAGACAGAAGGGACAGGGGACCTGATAGAGGTCTTCAGGTACATGAATGGGGTAAATAGGGCAGGAGCAGTTAAGGGTGCTCTGCGAGGAGGGCAACTAGAGGGCATGGCTGGAAGATGGAGGGGAGATTGAGGGAGAAAGGAGGAGGTGCTATTTCACTGAAAGAGTGGTGGAGCTATGGAGGTTGCTGCCCAGGGGGATGGTGGAGGCAGTGAAAGTGGAAGGGTTCAAGAGAGGGTTGGACAGGTACAGGGGAAGGGTTCTGGAAGCAAAGTCCAGTGCATGAGAAAATCCAGGACTGGTAAGGAGAAGCAAGATAGGGCAATGGGGGAAGCAAGATCAGCTACCAGGGTTTTGATGACCAAACGAGCAGACACAAAAGACCATTAGGCCTATTCTGCTACCATTTTAGTATGTTGTTTCCAATGCTAGTAGCTTTTTCTGATACCACTCTCAACCCTGATCTCCTCTCAGCTCCTCCTTACACACCCCTCTATCAACTCCCCAAGTCAATTTTGGCACTGTCCTGGATGTGAGGGTAGGTCATCTGGACCCGTGTCCAGCTTCTTTCAACCTCCATTGCCTATGCAACAGCTAGTTTTAATTATACCTCATGATGATAATTTACATCAGTCTGCTTCAACACCTGTGAACCTTCATTACTGAGATGTAGACTATCAACTGAATATGGATCTGTGTGCTCACATGAGCTAAAATTTAAAATTGTTCCTGCTGTTAATAACCTTTACCTGACTGCACCATTCACCCTCCATGAGGCTGATATCCTACTCTTACCCTGCCACCCATTCACCCATTTGTTTCATTGCCTGCCACATGCTGTAGTGTGTGACTCCTTGGGTTCCACCAACACTAACATGCATCCCTATCTGACCACCACCCCATGACTCCAACTCCTATTCAGACACACAATGTCCTCCATAAGCCAAAACAGACAGAAAGAACATGAAGCTCCCTGCACTACATGCCACTAAGAAAAATACGCAGCTCCACAAACTTGGGGATCACTTACAACACTTACTTGCCACTGAGCATTGGTGGTGACTGAGACCAGCCTCCCAGCCATGGTTGGGTGCTGCACCACTCCCTGTGTCCAGTACCCAACCTTTGACTCTTCCTACATATGCTGCACATGTGGACCACAGGTGCAGGTTACACAATCGACCACTGTTGCTTGCTGCCTGCTGTGTTCCATACTAGCCTCCACAAGACGCATATGTGAGATGCAACACTACTGCATCTGGGCAGTCATGCAAAGGAGTGCATACAAAGAGATAGTGTAAGAACAAAGGGGCACAATGAGACAGAAGTCAAATAACTCCAGGGCCAATGTAATGTGAGCAACTATGTTGTCACTGTGACTGTTGCAGACATGTGGAATGGCATTCCCGATGGGGTGGTGGGGTCAAAATAGGATGGGAATTTACGAATGCATGGGACAGACATAAGGCAATTCGAGAGGATGTAGCAAGAATAAGGCTGTTGATAGAAAAGGATCTGTATCAATAGATAGGGACTTATGCAGACTCCTCATTCATTATTAGGGGTATAGCAAACCATAGGTTGTGCTGTGCATCAGCTGGAGTACTGGGTGCTGTACTGCAGACCACACTGCACAAAGACATTAACCAAATTGAGGCAGTCCAGATATGGGATACCCAAATTGGTACAGGGCTGCATCAGAAAAAAATGAGGACAGCTTAACAGGCTCAATATGTATAACACAGAGCAGAGCAGAGAGGCGGTGATATGATGAAAACAGTAGAAAAGGCCATCACTGGGTCAAAGACTGTAGCATGTTTCAATATAAGCAAAATAGCCAGACAAGTGGACACAGCATGAGATTAGAAGGAAGAATGATTCAGGGGTAATGACAGGAGGTTTGTTTTCACTGACAGAGTTGAGGATGCTTGGAGATGCAAACCACATGTAGTAGTGGATATCTCAGAACTGTGAGTGCTAGCGGACATGGAAGAAGCAAGATAGACAGTCAGAGGGACCAGGATACCCTGGAGTGGTGGTCAAAGAGGTGGCGATTGACTTTTAATGCAGGGAGGTGTAGGATGATGCAATGGGGGGGCCAGAAACCAAGGACATGTATCCACCGTGGGGGTGGTAGTATCAATGAAAGCCACATGAAGCGAGAGGTACATAGGAGTGGTGGTAGATGTCAAAATGAATAATACAGAAAATTGCAGAAGAAAGCGCAAGGGGACAAGAGCTTATTAGCAGTTGCAATGCTGCATGCACAATTTAGAGTCAAAAATTAAACCAGAAAATATGTCACAAAACATGAAGCCAGACAATGAAATGTACAGTGTGCACTAGGCAATACTCATGCTCAGTTAGCTAGAACTAAATGTTACTATTCTTCAAAGGACATTATTGAGTATTGTACCAGGAAATACATATTAGACAGAAGGTGCATGAACAAACAAAATTGAGAGGGAAATTATTTTCAAGTCTGGTGACCGAGTGAATTGCATCCACATGTAGGTGGAATCAGTGGGGTTGTGCGGACAAGTGCACAGCTAGACAGTGAAAGGTGAAATAAACTTCAGGGTCACGTACAAATACGAGGGGACAGTGAAAGACAGGGACTGGGTCTGTGTACTAGCACCCCACACCACACCAGCACATAGCGCTCTAGGTGTAGGCTTTTGTTCCTGGCAAACGAAAAAAATGCAAAATTGGGGCATAGAAGGGAAAACAATGAAACACATGGACTGGTTCGCTATACTAACACCCCCCCCAACATGTAGTGATCTTGGTGTAGGTCAACAAAACAATATATTTTTGTTTGGTTTTGTTTCTAACAAACAAATAAAATGCAAAATTGGGGCACATAAGGGAAAAAAATGAAAGACATGGACTGGGTCACCATACTAGTTCCCCCACCACATAGTGATATTGTCCTAGGTCAACCCAAAATATTATTTCACTTGGTTTTGTTCTGTGCAAATGAAAAGAA
The DNA here is from genome assembly GCA_016271365.2 of Neoceratodus forsteri. Taxonomy (NCBI): domain Eukaryota; kingdom Metazoa; phylum Chordata; order Ceratodontiformes; family Ceratodontidae; genus Neoceratodus; species Neoceratodus forsteri. Next base: position 1,785,457,113 of record CM057449.1, read on the forward strand.
TGCAAAATTGGGCACAGAAGGAAAACAATGAAAGACATGGACAGGGTCACCATACTAGCCCCCACACACACCACATAGTGATCTTGGTCTAGGTCAACAGAAAAATTTTATCCAATTTTTTTTGTTCCTGGCAAATGAAAAAATGCAAAATTGGGACATAGAAGGAAAACAATAAAGACATGGACTGGGTGTATACTAGCTCCCCACACCCACATTGTGATCTTGGTGTAGGTCAACAAAACAATATTTTTTGTTTGGTTTTGTTCTTAAATAAAAAATGCTAAATTGGGCATATAAGGGAAAACAATGAAAGACATGGACTGGGTCACCTTGCTAGCCCCCCCCCACACCACATAATGATCTTGGTCTCGGTCAATAAAACAATATATTTTCGTTTGGTATTGTTCTTGGTAAATGAAAAAAAATGCAGAATTGGGGCATATAAGGGAAAACAATGAAAGACATGGACTGGGTCACCATACTAGCACCCCCACACACACACACCACATAGTGATCTTGGTCTAGGTCAACAAAACAATATTTTTTCATTTGGTTTTGTTCCTAACAAACGAAAAAAATGCAAAACTGGGGCATATAAGGGAAAACAATGAAAGACATGGAATGGGTCACCATACTAGCCCCCACCCTCCACACCACATAGTGGTCTTGTTTTAGGTCAACCCAAAATACTTTTTCATTTGGTTTTGTTCCTGGCAAATGAAAAAAATGCAAAATTGGGGCATAGAAGGGAAAACAATGACAGACATGGACTGGGTCACCATACTAGCCCCCCCCACACACACACACCACATAATGATCTTGGTCTAGGTCAACAGAAAAATATGTCTCAATTTTTTTTTGTTCCTGGCAAACAAAAAAAAATGCTAAATTGGGGCATAGAAAGGAAAATAATAAAAGACATGGATTGGGTCGCTATACCCCCCCCACCACCACGATATAGTAATCTTGATCTAGGTCAACCGAAAAATATTTTTTCTTTTGGTTTTATTGCTGGCAAACAAAAAAAATTCTAAATTGGGGCAGAGAAGGGAACACAATGAAACACATGGACTGGGAAGCTATATTAGCCCCCCACCCCCCACATAGTGATCTTGGTCTAGGTCAACAAAAACATATGTTTTGTTTGGTTTTGTTATGGTAAATGAAAAAAATTCTAATTAGGGCAGAAGGAAAACAATGAAAGACATGGACTGGGAAGCTATACTAGCCCCCCACCCCACCACCATATAGTGATCTTGGTCTAGGTCAACAAAAAAAAAAAATTCCCATTTGATTTTGTTACTGGCAAATGAAAAAAATGCTGAACTGGGGCAGAGAAGGGAAAACAACGAAAGACATGGACTGTGAAGCTATACTAGCCCCCCACCACCACCACATAGTGATCTTGGTGTAGGTCAACAAAAACATAATTTTTTGTTCGGTTTTGTTGCTGGCAAAGAAAAAATGCTGATTTGTGGAAGATAAGGGAAAAAATGAATAACATGCTTTTTTAAAATGAAGAATCAGTTCCCCATCTGAGGAAAGCATACACTACCCACAAATGTCCTACAGGAAAAAAAAAACAGTGATAATATGTTTACATTGAGCTTCATCCAATGGAAATTAACATTTGATAAATTTGAGGAGTGAACACCAGAGCCACATGACTAAATTGGTTGTTTTGCTTCGCGGCTGAGTTATATGTCCTCTATGGCAGCTAGAAAAAAAATGTCAAATCTGTCAGGGAAGGCTGCAACAGCGCTGCTACTGCTGAGGGGTTAGTGTGGTTAGCGAGAGAATTCTGGTACAGAACCAGCCATAATGGTACATTTGGAGGGTGTGGCTACATCTAGTGTATGTCCGTCTCTCTCACTCACTCTAGGCAGATGGATGGCGACCCGCATAGTAAAACAATTCCCTTAGCACCAATCATAAGGCACCATATCTGGTTGATTTGAGGAAGATAGCATGGCCTAATGATTGGAGTACAGGATTTTTAATAACAGAACACTAGTCCCAGCCTCAGCACAGTTACTGACTGACTAGGGAAACATGAGCGAGTCACTTGATCTCCTTGTTCATCAGTTTTCCCGCATGGAACTGAGCAGAAGCAAGACATACACACAAAACTAGAGTATGGGTTATAGCACAGCTGTCATACCCCAGGTAAATCATTGTATCAACAATTCAATCTGCAAGACAGTCATTTCTGTGGAAGTTTTTTTTTTTTTTAATACTGGTTCCTGTTCGCTTCTTTCCCTGCCTTTTAGTAAATGCTAGTCAGCAAAATTGCATGGATCCAGTACTGGACTAGCCAGAACAGCTAATAGTGAAAGTCTGTCACTCTCACTCTCTGTAGCCAGACCGATTGCATGCCAGCTCCAGCCTTTGTACATGTAGGGTTGCTGTTAGGTTAGAGTAGTGCAGCATATATGAACACACTGATGACCGGGCTCAATGGGTCAGATAATGAAGCGTACATGTGAGAAACAGCACAAAATATACCAGATGCAGCACCTCGATAGGAACTTACAAAACAGCAGAAGCAGCAATAGGATGGGAACAGCTGGAGCAAGCAGCATACAGCACCTGTTTCCAAGCCAGCAGGAAAGAATGACTGGAATGCGCGATCACAAGCACACTGATCGCGTGGGTGCATGAGACCTGGGTGGTTACTAACATGCTGTGAGTGGTGGGTGGTCCACCCCAAAGACGGACATTAAGTCGGACCAGAGGGAAGGTCGATTATGGATTATAAAATTAAATATACGCTTTGGCTGCCCACCAGAAAGGTAAACGAATTATTGTAGCCTCATAATGAATGCTAGTCATTACAGAAGTTTGCGTTTTGTGAAACACTGAAATCAACAGGTACCAAGGCTGACAGTGTCCCTTTAAATCCAGAAGCAAATGATTTGATACCTTTTAACGGACCAACACAGATGTAACAACAAGAACAAAGTGCTCTAGCTTTCGCACCAACCAGTCCTTCTTCAGAAGCTCGTGGCAGTTGTTTAGAATATACAATGTCTGCATTATAGACAAGAATTTACCAGTAAAGTTGTCTTAAAGACATCAGTGCATGCTGTGTGATGTGTAAAACCTAGCTGGACCTGTCACCCAGCTGTACTCTCCAGCTAGATATAAGGCCCAAGAAATTTCAAAAACCTCAGGACTCTATAAATGATAATTTAAATATAAATTGATAATATTAGTGTCAAACAAAAAACTTTAGTCAAGGAACCTCAAGAAATTAAGACATTGTAGCCTGTTATGTACTGGTGACAACTACTGGTAAATTCTTGTCTATAATGCAGACATTGAAACTTCATGAGCCTGATAATCTTAGTTTGTCTTTAATCTGGGTGGTGGTTGCCTTTCAGTATTCACATCTTTATACTAACTGTGACACTCATAGCTTGATTTAGGAGTTATCTGCTTCAGCAGTGTTATCCTATGTCAATTAAATTTATATGCTGTAGGATTCTTTGTGTCGTGTTCCACCAAGCACGTTTAACCCAAGGTTGCTTCTGGCTGAAGGCAGTATGGTACTGTTAAACTTCTCTGACATCATCTTCTGTTTTTTTTTTAAATGAGTATTTTAAACCAATGAGGATTTTTTCCTTTTTTCTCTGCATTATCTAGCTGTTATAAGTATTGTATATTCTAAACAACTGCCATGAGCTTCTGAAGAAGGACTGGTTGGTACGAAAGCTAGAGCACTTTGTTCTTGTTGTTACATCTATGTTGGTCCATTAAAAGGTATCAAATCATTTGCTTCTGGATCTTTTCTTGCAAGGACCAATACAGCAACTACTAAATCTAGAGTCCCTTTAAGTAATGCTGTTTCCAGATGTGTAGTGGATCACCCATCCCGTAATGTAGTGCCAAAACACAATGCTTCCCCCCATCATGCGCAAGTGACCAGCACATTCCTTCGCTATCCATCATGGCCTGCCACCAACTGAGTTGTACTACCTGCTGTGACAGTATGCACTTAGTGACAGCTCAGTCAGCACCCTGCAGCACCCTACATCTCTTCTTGTTCAGTTTCTCACCTGTGCTGCCACTCGGTATCCATTCCAGACTACTCACGCTTAAGGCAAGATAGAGCAAGCAGGGGAAGTGGTGTGGCCATGTACATTCCTACCTCCCTCCAATTCTCAACAGTTTACTCCTCCTCTAACTCAGCGACCCGTGATGCTTTAGAAAGTTCATGTGTCTATTCCATTTACTCTCCCTATCTTTGTAGCTGGTATCTGCCTGTCCTACGTCAGCACTCTATTATTCTTGACCTCCTGAGGAACAGGGTGCAGGAAAACACTATTTTAAGCGAAAAAGATGTTCCAGGACTAGAGGGCATGGGATGAAGTTGGAGGGAGGATGATTCAGAGGAAACATGAGAAAGAATTTCTTCACAGAATGGGTGGTGGACAAGTGGAACACCCTGCCATTTGAAGTGGTGGGGGCTGAAACAATCACGGGATTTAAGAATGCATGGGATAGACATAAAGGAATTCTAGAGGTCAGAGGTAAGGGGCAACAGACTTCTAGGAAAACAAACTGAACTTACAAGCTCAAATGGGCAGACTGTGTGGGCCATAGGCCCTTATCTGCCGACACTGTCTATGTATCTATGTATCTATGTATCTATGACCTCCTAACTTCCATCATTTCTTTTCCCCTTCCCAAAGGCAGTGTCCCTTCCTCCTCTGGTAACCACCACCCTATCTATCCTTCATGTGCTACCAAAACTTCAAGAACACATAGTCATCTCACAGCTTACCTCATATCTGGACACCTCCTAATTCTCCCCTTCCCAATCTGGTTTCAGGAACAAATGCTTCACTACCACCTCCTTGCTTCAGCTCAGTGACTATATCCTGACAGGGATGGCCAATGGCCAAATCACCTCATCAGTTTTGGTCATCATGGTTAAGGCCTTCAACACTGACTCCCACTCCCAGACTACCTCTCAACAGCTGGTTTATTTCCCTCAGCCACAAACTTGCTCAAAGCAAACCTCACTGGTAGAACAGGACCGGTCAAGATTTCTGATGCCATTTCCCCTCACACCCAGATTCAAACTGGTGTCTGAGCTCAGTGTTAGGCTCTTATTATTCTACATCTTTATAAATGACCTTCCATCCATCTGCTCACCCTCCACCATACATAGATACATAGATACATAGACAGTGTCGGCAGATAAGGGCCTATGGCCCACCCAGTCTGCCCATTTGAGCTTGTAAGTTCAGTTTGTTTTCCTAGAAGTCTGTTTCCCCTTACCCCTGACCTCTAGAATTCCTTTATGTCTATCCCATGCATTCTTAAATCCCGTGATTGTTTCAGCCCCCACCACTTCCTCTGGCAGGGTGTTCCACTTGTCCACCACCCGTTCTGTGAAGAAATTCTTTCTCATGTTTCCTCTGAATCGTCCTCCTCCAACTTCATCCCATGCCCTCTAGTCCTGGAACATCTTTTACTAAAAATAGTGTTTTCCTGCACCCTGTTCCTCCCTGTAAGATACTTGTATGTCTCTATCATATCCCCTCTCCCTCCTCTCCTCCAGGAGTACATGTTCAGTTCCTTCAACCTGTCTTCATAGGACTTGTTATGCAATCCATGCACCATCTTTGTTGCCCTCCTCTGAACCTTCTCTACCCTGTCTATGTCCTTACGTAGGTATGGTCTCCAGAACTGTACACTGTACTCCAGGTGGGGCCTCACTAGTGTCTTGTATAGCGGAATTATGACCTCCCTTTTCCTGCTGGTGATGCCCCTGCCTATACATCCCAGCATCCTATTTGCTTTACCTGATGCCTTGTCACACTGTTTCCCTACCTTGAGGTCATCAGGGATGACAACCCCAAGATCCTTTCCTGCTTGGTGCATGCTATATCCTCACCCCAACTGATATATTGTGCCAGGGTTTTTGTGACCCATATGCATTATCTTGCACTTCTTTGCATTGAATTTCAACTGCCAAACCCCTGACCATTCTTCAAGTTTCTGCAGGTCCCTTCTCATTCTGTCTACACCCTCTGGTGTGTCTACTCTGTTACAGAGCTTTGTGTCATCAGCGAACAGTGAAACACATGTACGCTGCTGATACAGTTCTTATACAACTGTCTCAACCCTGTCGAGGTTCCATCCAACTTGCAGCATGACTTTGACAACGTTCTTCTCTGGTTTGCTAACCATCCACTGTTTCTTAATGCCAAGAAGACTGTGTCCATGACCTGTGTCACAATGCAGAGACTCTATCAGCTTGCCTCCATGCCCACTTTCCTCAACCTTGATGATAATCTACTTGAGTACACATCCTTCTTCAGGTACTTGGGTGCTGGCTGGACCAACACGAAACTTCTTCGGACATATCAACACCATCCTTAAAAAAGGGTGTCCCAAGCTTGGTGCCCTGTTCAGGAACTATAGTTGCATCCTTCCTCCTATTTTTTTAGAAAATGTTCAAAAGTGTGGAAAAGGTCTGTGAGTGAAATAAGGACACCAGCAGGACCACAGAACCGCTGATAGATTATGTGGTTCATCAGGGAATCGAGGTGTTACATAAATTAAAGTAATGCTATAACACCATGAGCAATGTTACAATCAAAAGGTCCATCATTCTGCCCCCTTGCTGGATCTTACTTCGATGGATGGGGGTGACTTGGCCTGGCAGATGAAAATGAAGGAGCTGGAATTCAGCTTATTTTCATGAAAATGATGATGTGTGGTTCCCCACCACCTTCCGTACACAACTATCAATGTGCTGCTGTACCCTATCTGCTGTCATGTCAGGCATGCACTCTACCCAGACGCTGCTTGTCCTGTCCCCCGTTCACCACTACCATATGATCCCCTTTACTATAGAGTCCTCCAGAATTATGATGGACTCCTTTATGGGCTCTCTCCTTCTCTCTGCCTCTCTCTCTCACTCGCTCTCCCTCTCTCTTTCCCTCTATCTCCCTGTCTCTCCCTCCCTCTCTTTTTCTGCCTGCTCTTTTCACTGCCTCAAAAAAGCTCCCTTTCCCCTAGCCCCCCAGCTATTCACCCCTTCTGCCTCCTCCGGTCTGTGTCCTGACTTCTTCCCCCTTGCCAACAATGGCTGGTGCATCAGCTTCACTTACTAAACCAACACGGATTGACGGTGCAGTGCAAGGTGTGGCGTACAGTGCCTAAACCAACAATGCCACCGGGATGGTGGACCATAGATATATCGACCACTGTGAATAATTTCCCACTGCTCATCCCCAGCAGAATTGTGTGTCATAGTACAAACAAATAGGCCATGAAGGAACACAGATATGTCTGACAGTGTGACTGCCAATCTGATGCCAAAGATACTGTTATGTGCTCAATTCATGGTGTTTTGCAGTGTGGTCAAAATACTACATTTAGCTTGATGACCCAGTTGTCTGTGTGATGGTGCTGTACTCAAACACATAAACTGAAGCACATTACCAAGGGTAAGCAGGTGAGAATAGACCCTGATTGAGACTCAGTGGGAGTCATAATGAGTGCAGTCAACTGCCATCAAGTGATGCATTTATACACAATGGGACTGTTGAACTACCAAATGACCCCCCACACACACACACCCAAAGCAGAAGAAGAGAAAATAAGTATAATTATGTTGTAGCAAGGGAAATACCATGGAGGGAAAAAACAAATATCAGTGTCTGTTTTTTATTTTTTTATTTTGGGTGGACAGTAAAAACACTTGGAGTGGATGCGCACCACAAAGTGTGACACAGGGTACATACATAGCACAAGAGGAAAACTGGAACCAGCACACGGAATGATGACACAAACAAATATAGAAAAATGGATAATCATGGCAGACAGAGACTACTAGGCCATTGCCGTCTGCCAGCAGGCCCTATACAAGTAAGCATCTGCTCACCCTAAGTGATCCATGTCTCATCATAACTCATGTCAGCCCAGTTGGAGTCCTGAATTAGAGGTATACATCCCTGTTGCAATGAAGTAGCTACTCCTGGTTTCCCCCATCACTGTTCATCACCTCCCAGCTTCACTGAAAGTCCTCTGGTGGCCACCGGCTCTCCTGGTGGCTGTTCTGGTGTCCCGGACAGTCAAGGAGTCACCCAAGAGCAGCACTCTCACTGCCTCATTATCCCTGTTACCACTGGCTACCTGTGGGTACCTCCATCCCCTACATTAGCCTGCGTGTCTCCTCTACCCTCCCTCTTGATCGAACCATGTCCATCCCCCAGGCTCAAACCAATATCTCCCTTTGTACTGATCCTCCTTGGATCCATTACATCCTGCTGGATCACTGTGGACAATGTCAGTTTGTACACCTGGAGCAAGGCCACACCACCCATCCCATCTACAGAGCTTTCTCCCACTGAGCTGCCACCCTGAGTCTCCTATCTTTTGCCAGTGATGCTTCTGGGAAACACAGTATCTCCTACTGGAGCATTGCCCCCCCAGCCCCCAGCTCATTTCCCCTCCGTCTTGACCAATGCCACCCCTTTTCTCGCTTTACTTGTGTCTCCTCCAGGTGGCCCCGAAAAAATATTTTCTTTCTTGTTTTGGTGAAATATCAATGCTCCCAAGAGAAGTTCCCCATGTCTCCCAGACTGTGTGCCCGGAACCATCCTCCGAGGGTGTCTCCTTTCCTCCTTGCTGCTCATTCCTCCAATGGTTCCTATCAGTTGCTTCCTTCCCCTGTCAGTGTGACAAGGGGTGCATAACTGTGTTCCGGCTGTACACCCAGGCTTGTCCTTCACATGTTTGTTGTGGCCACATCTGAATGTAGGCACACTATATGCAGCATCTTCCTTCTTTTTCCTGAACCTACTGTCTTCCACCCCTCCTGAGCCGTATGTGCCTCAATGCCGCCCGATCTCCTTGATGTGTCCCTCTGCCGCGTTACTTCACCCTGCATGGTTTGTACCTGCACAGCTGTAATAGTTCCCTGTCTTAGCATCAATGATATGTCATCATCATTTGCATCCTCCCATCCGCAGCTCACCTCTTATAATGATGGGTGTAGCGGGTTTACACAACTGGAGAGACTTAGCACGCCAACCAATGCCCACCCCCTCCCCACCACCCCTCGAGGCTCCCCCTGGACACCTCTGGTCACTTTCCGAGTGCTGTGGCAATGTCTACCTGCCATAGTTGCTCATCTCCTGTTGAATGAAAGTCGTCCCGGTCTCGCACCAACAATTACAACTTGTCCATCATTTCACCTCCCACTGTCTCTCATTGCCCACCCCAACGGCCACGGTTGCATGCTAAGCCAGATTACCTCTCCAATGGTCTGCGAGAATGACTGCACAGTCGGCAACCTTCGTACCAACAATCTCCATTTAGTATTATCACCACCCCACAGCCAGTGTGGCCCTACATTCCATTACAATACGCATGCCCTGTTGGCTGGAGGACACCACAATTGTCCTTCTCCATAAACATTGGGATGTTCCCCCCTTGGCCTGGTGTCCTCCCCCCCAGGGTACCACCCCTCACTCCAAGTCCAAACTGGGTTGGTCCAAGATGAAGACTTTCATCCCCTTTTCAGTTGTAGTAGATAACACACAGCCCTCGTAACCAGTTCCTAATCCAGGTAAAGACTTTAGCAACTAAACACTTCTACGAGGTTATCACAGTTTACCATAGCATTTAGCCAGAAGAAACTGCACCAGCCTTTGTTCTGAGCATAGATTGCATCAGTTTCCGCCCAATTGTGCTCAGCCTTGCCAGTCTGTAGTTCCCAGGCTCGTCCTGGCCCACTGTTGTGGAGAGGTACCACGTGTGGCTACCTCCACTCTCTGGGCACACATCCTGTATTTAGCGCGGTGTTTAACAGATCCACCAGTGGCTATGCCAGTACCCCTGCCAGCTCCCTAAGCATGCTGGGATGTAACCCATCTGGCCAAGGTGCCTTGTGTACCTCCAGGGACCTAAGGCCCCCCAGCAGCCTTTCCACCATGATGACCCCATCTGTGGCTCTCTTCCACCCCCCCCATGCACACCCTTTCCCTGCAGGAATGGCTCAATCCCAATCCCTCTCCCTTGTGAACCATGAAAAGAAGTGCTCCTTAAGTACTTCAGCCTTCCCGGACCCACTCACTGCCTGTCCTGATACTAAGGCCTGTGATCCAAACACTTCTCCACACATTTATATGTAGGAAAGAGGGGTACCATACCAGGCAGCTTCTTTAAACTCCTGAACATTTTGACTACATGAACCGGGTAACGCAATGCAGCTTCACTTTTCCTGACAGACCTAGTACGATTGAAGCAGATTCTCCAGTCATCTACAGGGTGAGCCTGGTAGATAGCTGTCATGTATACAGTCTCCTCTGCTGGCACACCACAGAGGATCTTGTCCAGCACCTTATGGCGATACTGTAGCACGACTATTTGGCCTTCCACACATGCTACCCGTGCAAAGGCTTTACAGCGCAGGAGCCCAGAGCTCCTTTTCTCATCACGGCCACAATGACTCTGCTCCATCAGCCACTAAGCAGGGGTCCTCATTCGGGCATGACCCAATGCTATTGGAGACAGCTCCCACTGCCAATCCCCTCTACCTCCTTCTATTGGTGCAAAAAATTTGCCACCTTCTGGACTTTAGTTCACAGATCAAGGGCCATACCTCCCATTGGCAGCTGGCTCCCAAAAGAGTCCCAGCCATAACTGGCTGCTCAATGCTCCATTTTAAGTGCCCTTGGATCCTCACTGGACCCCACAGACAGTCCAGGTCAAAAATGGAGGGGCAAAATGCACAAAATCCAAGCTGCAAGGGAAAACAGGTTAGACAAACTACATTCCTTAATACTCAGTCAACATATAATACATAAATACTACAGCCCAATAACAGGCCCACTTTGCCTACTTAGCAATGGCAACAATAGAGCACCTACCCCGTGGCTCAGGCGGGACTCAAGCAAGAGAACTCACAGTCCCCTTCCTTCTTAGTAAACTGACTGGGTCAGCAAGCTGGCAGCTCTTAAAGAGACCACTAGAGGCATTCTAGTAAACCCCAATTTATAAGGAGCTACACTTAGGAAAATGAGAATATGCACAAGCAGCAGCAATAGTTTCATTTGTGAATCTCATTCTCACCATGCTGTGTCAGAGGTGGTAGAACTGGTTGAAATGCATTGCCTGTAAACAAAGGAGATAAGTGATGCGACACTATTCAATGCATCTTTACATTGCACAGATAGTTGAATTTAGGTAATGTCATTCACAAACTGGTATGGAAAATCTTCATGTTCCTGTGCCCACCAACACCAACAAAAAAATGTATACAGTAATACAAATTCTAAACACAACAAATTAACGGTGATGTAAGCGCAACCACCCTCACACCACCTCACAACACTTACTACAAAAGAACCCTAAAGGAGGTGCAGGCAGCATATCATCCTCTCACCACCACCACGAGCTGATGACTGACTGTCAGTGAGTGGGAATGTACAGTGCATTAGTCATATAGTGAACTTCAACAGTACACATGCACAGCGCAGTCACCAAACAGAGGTGTTGGTGATAGGTGCAATGTGTCAAGGTGATGGCATGGGGTTTCGTGGAAGGTGGTGGGTACATCATGCATGATAGCAGGTGGTTCAGTCAAGTAGACCACAGAACATGTGCTTTTTTGGGGGGTATATATGGCACATGAACTGGTGGCCTCGGACGTAGGGGAGAGTGATCTCAAAGAAGTACAAGTAAGCATTATGGAAAGGAACATGGATTTATAATAAACATCTGTATCACAAGCATCAGCAAGAAGCAGAACACTATACTGTGGTTGGAGACGCCGACATTGAGGAGAGGGATTGCATATCAATATTAGTAAGCACTAAATCAGGGTGCTGAAATGTGGGATTTATTACATCAAGGAAACAATTAAGACTCTGAGGAGGGAGATAGCATAAATGCAAAAATATTAAGTGCTGCAATAGGAACATGACATAGGAGTGCATTACAAAAGCATAAATGGGCTGTGTTACAAGGCAATGTTACAACAAATGTGTATCTCATCATGAGTGCTCTTGTAGACACCTAAAGCTCATGGGGAGCTCACTGACACACTGATAACTAATCAATACAATGTGTGAAAAGTGCAGCAGGCTACAGTACAACAGAAATGATAGATAAATAAAGCTATACATAATAGGTTTCATTGTGCATTAGATCATTTGTAATTACCAATTATCTAGCCATTCTGTGGTGAAAATGCAGGACTTCGGGGAAGCTTGTAGGCAGGATGACACTAGCTGTCATGCAAAAGGAGAATGGGACAGAAATGGGGAAGTAAATATAGAGGGACTGAAGGAGGAAGGAAGTAGGCTCGAGTTACTGATAGTGGCTGCACACCTCCCCCACCTGCTTTAGACATTGTTAGAAGTGTAGGCAGAGCAAAGGGCAGGTTCTTATCAAACCAAAGGCGGGGTCTCACACAGCAGAGAATGGCAAAGTTATATTTGGATTTCTTACAAAAGTACAAGGAAGAAAAACAAACAAATGGTTGTGTCTTGATGGATGAAATATGGAGCATCACAGAGTCTAAATTCAGAATGGTGAGTGAGATTACAGATTCTTTGAAAAATCTGACAGTGCAAGGTAGAGATTAATGCCCTGAGGTGGTCTGAACTTACTCTCCCTTTTATAGAACCAACCTGTGAAACATGGATTAAGGTGGGTGGACTGTTTTCCAAATAGGCTGCTAATGCTTTATCTAGTACTTATAGTTTCAGCATTTATAAGGGAGATTGGATGATAACTGCAGGGGGGAAAAGATGTTGTCCCTCTTTAGGCAGGATTTTAATAGTTGCCTCAAAAATGGTAGCTGGAAGGATAGATTGGTGGTGAGCTTCCAGCATCACCTCATGAAGGGGAGGGCAAACAGTGTAACTCCACAATTGAGAAAGATCAACAGGGAACATGTCTCCACCAGGAGCTCTATCTATAGACAGAGAGGCAAAGGCTTTTTTGATTTCAAGAAGAGTAAGGTATGCTTCTAGTATAATTTTTTGACCTTTTCATAATTTAGGGAAAGGGAGGGCTGAGATAACGTTTTGAAATGCTGTTTACTCCAAAGAACATTTGGTGGTGTACAGCATCTGGTAAAAGTCTAACCTAAGCTGATTTATTTCCAACAGTCTATTTTTAGGGATATCTGCAGGGTCACGTAGTGCTGCAATGTGTCACTCTCCCTGTTGCATTTTGAGTCTATACAAGTAAGGATTAAGCCACTTGAAAGGATTGGTCTACTGTGGACTCAATCCATGGTTTTTGGGGGGGGTTGGGGCATGAGGCCGAGGGCTGGGTGCCTCTATTGATCCAACCATGGATGAATTCCACAGTAGACCCATCCTTTCGAGTGGATTCATCCTCTTGTAAGATGATGATGATTATATGACTAATATTCTCTGAATAAATGAGAACATAGAGATGGATTTAGTTTTGGAATGCTTTATGCTAAGCTGATACAAATGGTGCACTCACAGTACGAAACAATTGGAACACACCTATCAGAAATATCGTGGCTGCTATTTAACTTTTGCAAAAATAATTTTCATTACAAGTTTTAAGCTTTCTAACATCGAAACATATTTTAAAACTTTTCAGAAACTTGCAGTTAACTTTCTATTCTAGGTTCTTCGATTTTCATCCGTGTGTATTACAAGATATGGGTTGCACTGCTTGATGGGACCATGCTAGGGTACATCCTCATGTGTTGTTCCTGCAGTTCCCTTGGCAGGCCTAAGGATGGCTGTGAAACAATGCTAGCAGCACAGCACTGTTTTATAGCCATTTTTAGATCAATTTCCAAGTGTACTGAATTGAGCAAATCTGAAAAAACTTTCATAGACCGAGTATTATTTTTTGTGAGTATTAACTTCCCTTTTTTCCTCTCTAACTTATCTAGCTCAGCAGGAAATAGAACAACATGATGTTTACTGCTCTCACTTTTCAAATACTTGTTTTGACTAGTGTTGTTAGTCTCTTTCTTTGATTTCCTTTTGTTTTTCTCACTTTATTTTACTTTTCACCCATAGAAGCTGCCTCTTTCTTTGATCTTGCTTTGTTTATCTCACTGTCTTTGTTATTTTTGCTCTCTGTCATAGAAGGTGCAGACTCACCTTTACCACAGTGTGTATTTATCAAGGTAGTTATGCCCACTACTCCACACACAAAAGTTTACATTAAAACTATGCATTGCTCTCCTTATGTGCTTCACTTTTGAATGGTGATCCATTGGGTGGGAAAATGAGGGAATTCTGCTGCTTTACGATAGCTGTGAAATGATACTACTGTAGCAGCACAGCACTGTTTGACAGCCTTCTATTGGGCTGCCATGGGAACTGCACTTAAGCAAAGAATTGCTGAAGCAAGCACGGATTATTAGAGAACTCTGCTATGTATTTTATTGTGCTTCATACTGGTATTACACAAGCAACCATGGTTCTACTGTGGAATTAATCCATGGTTGCTCAATGGTCACCTGTTGCTGTTTATCCAATCCGTGTTAGTTATTTTAGTCTCTTGTTTAGAGTCTTGTTACAACAGCAATTTACTCAATGTCTCACCACTGTTCCAGTATCCATTTTTCATTTTCTTAATAGATAACTCAGCTTCCCTGGTGAGTAGAGAGTTGGGCTGCACTCAGAGCTTTGTTGTCTCCATAAGGAGAGACCTGCCATTTAATTTTGCAGGGTCAGACTTGTATGTGTCTTCTTTTTCTTTAAATCTAGCTTCTAATTTTTTGCAGTCAGCTTGCATAAGTCACCTCCTCTGTGCATCATTCCCCATTATCTGCCCTCTGAGTGTGGCTTTGACCACCTCCTACATCATTGCTGCAGAAGTATCCCAGGGTGGATTGTTGCTTTTAAGATATGCTATTGCTTGTTCTTTAACCCATTTTTGAAAGTTGCTGTCCTGAAGAAGCAGAGGGTCAAGTCTCCAGGAGACTGACCTGGGCAACTCAGGACCTCATAGTAGTGCCAGCATGACAGATGCATGATCTGAGATAAGGCAGGGTAATACCAACTGATGTGGCTGATTGGGTAAGTATAGGGAGGACAGGCAGAAGTCCAGTCAGCTCGCAATCGCATGAGTGGCTGAGAAGCATGAAAAGTCTTTAACAGTCGGGTGTAATAACCACCAAATGTCAGGGTGTGCATAATATAATATTAAGGATTTAAGCACTGTCAGAGACCTGACATACAGTTCTAGTAGCCAGTTGGATCTGTTGAGGCAGGCCTCTAAGGTTAAACTGAAGTTGCCCCCTATCAAAATACGAACACACAAAAATGACAGCAGAAGCAGGCCTTACTGTCTATTGAGTCTGCTCGATTGTGCAGCTAGCACCTCAGCTTGCAGCTGCTCCACCCTCCCCATCCTTCTTCATCACAACTCCCCCACCCTGTCCCAATCCCTCTTAAAGCCACCCACCTTTCTACAGGATACCACCTCCTCAGGCAGAACATTCCACCTATCCATCACTCATTCAATGAAAAAATGTCTCCTGGTTTCCCCTTGAATCGACCCCGCTCCAATCTCAGCTGATGCCCTCTCATTTCTCTCCATCTTCTAACCTGGAAAATCCCTTTTCTATTAGCCTTATTTATCCCCTTAGGTATTTAAAGGTTTCAATCATATCCCCTCATCCCTCCTCTCCTCCAGGGAGTACATGTTCAGCTCACCCAATCTATCACCGTAGGACTTTCCCTCCAATCCCTGGATCATTTTGGTCGCCCTACATTGCACCCCCTCCAACAATTTGATGTCCTTCTTCAGGAATGGGGGCCAGTACTGCACACAGTACTCCAGGTGTGACCTGACCAGAGATCTATACTGTACAAGGGAAGGATCGTCTCCCTATTTCTGGAGGAGATTCCCCTTGCTACACACACTAGCATCCTGTTGGCTTTTGCTGCTGCCTTTCTGCACTGATCTGAGTTGTTTATGATACCTGTTATAAGCACCCTCAAATCATTTTCCTCCTAGGTGCTTTTCAGCTGCACCCCTCCCAACTGAAAGCTCCTCCACTGGTTTCTGGCTCTGAAATGCAGTACCTTGCACTCCTTGGCGTTGAACTCCAGCTCTCATGTTTCTGACCACTCCTGTAGTTTGATCAGGTCCTCCTGCAACCCCTTGCACCCTTCAATGTCATCTACCACAGCTCCCGTCTTCATATCCTCAGCAAACAGGCTGCTCCTACTCTAGATTCCATGCGAGATATCAGCTATGTATATGCCAAACAGCACTGGTCCAAAAATATCAATCTCTGTGACACCCAGCTTAACACTTCCCTTGGTGATGAGAGTCCCCCCATCATCACCCTCTGCTGCCTTCAATTCAGCCAATTGATGATCCATCTGACCATCTTCATTCTCACCCCTATGTATTCCAGCCTCCCATGTGGCATGGAATCAAAAGCCTTGCTGAAGTCCAAATACAGTCCCAAACTGCAGAGTTTATTTACTTATTAGCTTCTGATGACTGGGTAAATACATTAGGTAACAACCGGTTTACCTATCACGAGTCAACATGTACTGTGCTGACATCCCCAACAGTGACAGACATAATGCTGACTGTCAGCATTGTATTGTCAGGGAGGTCACCCCCCACACCCCCTGTCTCTAAATATACAACTCCGAGTCGGAGTTGTCCCGGGGAGGGGGCAAAACACCAGGAGATGAACCGCTGGTATCAGCTTGGACCATCACAGTGACCCGATGCTTTCGGGTGAATTCTGTCACTGTGATGGTCTTCGCTGTGGCTGTGTCAATGTGCGGTTGGCATACCGGCAACAACCCTACCTATTTTCAGGCATTACCTGGGATAGTACAAATTACAATCTTCCAAACAGTCACATGTAGCATACAATCAGAACATGACAACTTCCAACAGGTATCCATGCAGGGATGGTTGGAAATTATACATACAAGCAAAAACCATCCACACAGGGATAAGAAAGTCAAATGTGGGAAAGCGCAGTGATACACTTGGAGTATTGAGAAGCAGTAGTCCAGGCAAGAAAAAAGCAAGAGCAGAAGGTCAAGTGAGGTTAGTTACAGTTACAAATATCAAGTGCATAGCGGTAAGAAAAAAGTGCAGTTTCAAAGGAGGAGTGGGATAAGGAGCACTTTAAGTGGGGAGGCAGGGAATTCCAGTATTTGGGAGCAAAATGAGAGAAAGCTTGTTCCCTCACTTTAGTTGAGCAGCACGGTACAGAAAGTAGCTGAGCATCAGAGGACCTCAGAAGGGGGAGTGATACACAGGGGACAGCATAGCCCCTAGAGAGTCAGGACAGGGGATATCTAGTCAAGGAGTCAATGAAACATCCCAATGAGTAGGAGAAATGGGAACTGGATGACACTCAGCACAAGGTGGAGTAGAACAAACAGTGGTGCATAAGGCAAGGGGCCAATTAGGCAAATCTGCAAATGTTGTTGTAAGCGGTGTTCCACTTTCAAAGAACACTGACATCAGCCTAGGAAAGGATATGGAGAGCATATAGTAGCCTGGGGAGCAGGATCCCCCTAGCAACAGAGATCCTGGCAGCAGGGGTCAAGGAGTGAAGCACGTGATAGAAGGCACCAATCTTGACATTAATAGATTTGCATACCTTGTTTATGTGTGAGGAGAAGTCAAGTATGGAATCAAGCATCACCCCTAGGCATTTAAAGGAGTCAGTGGTTGAGACTGCTCACCCATCATTAAAAAGCACTCAAAACTTGGGGGACACGGCATGGACTTTCTTAGAGGACACAAAGAGCATGGCCTGGGTCTTAGGTAAACTGAGTATTAGAGAGTTGGAGGAGAACCAGGATTGGAGTTGTAAGAATGCCGATGACAGATGAGCATTGAGGTCATTGATGGAACTAGAGGCAGCACAGAGTACCAAGTTATCTGCCTACATAATGAAGTGACAGTGGGGGATGAAGGTGGGGATATCATTAACCAATATGGAGAAGAGCAAGGGCCGAAGAATGGAGCTTTGAGGGATGCCACAGAAGAATGGGGCAGGTGATGAGAGAACCTTGCAGAAGGAAACAGTTTGTGACCTGTTGTCAAGGTAGCTGTGGATCCAGGGAAGGGTGGCTCTAGAGGCACAAAGGATGTGCAATTTATTCAAGATCAGGGGGTGATTCACCAAGTCAAAAGCTTTGGTGAGGTCAATGAACACAGCACCTGTAAGAAGGCCTTTGTCCATGTTGGATTTCACCTTGCTGATAAAATGGGTGAGAGCAGTGGTGGTGCTATGTCCAGCCCTGAAACCATGCTGAACGGGTGACTGAAGCTTGAAATGGAGTAAGTGAGCTGATATCTGGAGGAGGATTAGTGTCTCAAAAATCTTGCTGAGCATAGGCAGAAGTGCAATGGGTCAATAATTAGACAGGATTTTGGGGTCACCTTTCTTGAAAACCAGAATTGTTCTAGCAGATTTCCATGGAAAAGGCGCCTTGGAGGTGCTGATGGATAGGTTAAGAAGCCGAGTTACCAAAGTAGCTAGTAGAGGGGCAGCAAGTCTCAGGATCCTGAGTTCTAACCTTTCCGGCCCGGGTACTGCCATGAGTGGGAATGGATTTCAGCAGCTTTAGGACCTCAAAACACGTGATGGGGGAGAGCATCAAGGCAGGAGGTGCATCAAGAGGAGCATGAGGAGGAGGTTGTCAGCTGCAGGATGTGAAAGGGGAAACATTAGGAACCTCGGTAAAGAGGGAGTTGAAGGCATTGGCAGTGGTGCAGGGATTATAGAAGTGAATGTTATTGGTTAGCATGTCATTGGGAGTCTGCGACTTGGTATTACCCAGGATCTCATTCATTCAGGTCCAGTATCTCTTAGGGTCAGAGGCAGATGATTTAAGGAGTCTATGGTAGTAGTTGCTCTTGGTAATGTGAACCTCCTTCTTGCAGGTGTTGTGCAAGGAGCGATACACATCGAAGTCAACCTGTAGAGAGGAGGATTTCTATTTTGACCAAAGTTTGTTACGGTACTTGAGCAGTTTCAGGAGAGGCAGCTCAATCACTTGGTCACTTTCCCTCTGACTCTACGTGTTGAGATCAGGATGTGCCTGTTCTGCAAGGCTAGTAGAGTCAAGTTGAAATAGTCTGTGGCATGGCTGATGTCTGTGGTAGTAAAAAGGGGAGACCAGTTTATGTGCTGAAGATCACAGAGGAACTTAACCAGGTCGAATTTGGAGAAGTCAGCAAAGGATAGAACTTTGGGCAGATATGAAGAGGGGGAGTGCCCCTCACCCAATAGACTGAGCAGTGATCACTAATAGAGTTTGGTAAAACACCTGCAGAGGAGTAACAGTCCTTCTGATTTGTGAGGATCCAGTCTATAAGAGCATGGCTCGAGCCGTTCTGAGAGATCCTAGTTGGGGACACAATAAGTTGAAAAAGGTTGACCTTGCTGATAGTAGAAGTAAGGAGAGAGGAGTCAGGACTCTGCCAGTTGAGGTTAAAATCCCACAAGCAGATCACCTAGTTTTTCTTTGACACTGCAGGAATCAGCTCACTAATCTCCTCTAGACTGAGCTTGCTGTTCCTAGGTGGAATATTATATGCAGAAGATGTGCAGTTTCTTGGCCTTACCAAGGAGTAGGAATGAGTGAAGTTCCTTACAGTTATTCAGAGGGTGGGTGGGTGGGTAATAAAGAGATGTTAAGGTGCAACTTATAGTATAGTGCCAGTCCGACAGCCCTCCAGCCTGCCACCCCTTTTTGAGGAGGGACGGTTGACCTAGAGCAAGTTATAGCCTGGAAGAGAGCAGTTTAGATCAGTGACAGAGGGTTTCAACCATGTCTCAGATAGGGCAAGGATGTCAGGGTTGTTGACCTGCACCCATGCCTCCAGCTCAGAGAGATTGGCTATGAGACTACGGATGTTTAGATGGGCCAAGGTGAAGCCCTGGGACTGTGACAGGAGATGGGCAGAACAAGAATAAGGTTGTTTAGGATTAGAGATAGGGTCAGGTTGGATTCAATGTCACTGGCAAGGGAAAGGGATAACATTATGACCCAAGTTGTAGCAAGCACATTGGCACATGAGATGTTCCCGGGGAGGTAAGTTTCCTGTGTAAAATGTATCTTAGGAGTAGCCCAGTAAATTAGTAGCTAAGGAGCACTGGAGGAATTGGCGTGGAGGAATCCTCAGCCAGCATAATGGAGTAGTTAAAGTTCCCAGAAAGAGCCTCAGACTGGAATGTGGACATCATGGTGAAAAGAGATACCAAGTCCAGGACAAGTAGGGCAAGGAGTGCACAAGAAAGGTAGCACATAGCCAGACTTGACATCCTAGCATAGGAGGGACTGTGATAGGATGGAGAAAAATAATGGAAACTAGTGCAGGGGAAAGGACCAGACTGGCTTTAAATAAGCGAGTCAGAAGAGAATGGATTAAATTGGGGCAGAGACTTGACACAGGAATGTGTAAATGTTCTCTAGATCAGGTTAGGATGGGCAACCAGCATGTGTAGAATGGCAGGAAACACTCGGATAGAAAAGAAACGCCACAGGGAATTGAAGCTGCCAACTGACAGAATGTGTAGCAAGCAGAGTAATGAAACGGCAACATCCAATGGAGGAGAAGAATTACCTACAGGTGGGAAACAGAGCTGATAGAAAAAACTGTCAGAGCACCACCTACCAACATGTGACAATCTTTCATATATAAATAAGGCCAGCTAAGGGTGGGAGGGTATTGGTGGGTGGGTGGGGAAAAGTCTAGTGGCAATTAGAGCAGTGGCAGGCAGAGATATGTCCCCGCACCACAGTCACCTTGAACACAACAGCTAAAAGACAGTCCCATTGAATATGCCAGCTAAAAGAAATGTGCACTGCTGTTCCTGATTTTAAGCAAAAACTGCTTGCACTTTGAAATTAATGCAAGCAACAAAGCACAAGAGAAATGTGCACTAATTTTAAATAAAAACTGCCCTGGCTAATGAATCCAATACACAGCTCCTGTGGAGGCTACTAAACTGCACTTAGAAATTAATTAAAGCACAAGTGCAAAGGAATGTGCCTTGCATTTTAAAAGGAAACTGTTAATTATGTGTACCTATTGGAAAAATCTTAATAAAATATACTAAGTTCCAAAAAAATAAATTAAAGGAAACTGTTAAATAAATCAGCCCCAAAAGCTCCCTAAGCAGAATTACGCTGCTCTGGTGCACATTGCTAAAATGCAAATGGCAGCAGTCAGTAGAAGAAAGCTAGCACAGATCACAGTAGGACAGCAGTCAAAACGGCGTCCAGAAAAGGCACCACGTTTGAATTTAGGCTAGATGCTGGATGTTTTCTGACTGTCCTTTGTTCCATACCTTGATTGTGGGGTTAGCTGGATTGGTGATGCAGCAGTAGTGCTATTGCTTGTGATGTCAACAAACTAAATTTGTTTTGAGCCTGGGTATTTGGAAGTCTGGCTGGAGGAGGATGGCTGACTGTCCCATGAATCCTAAAGGTGTGGAAGAGAGCATGCTCTCCGCTGTAACACCACCACCTGGGTGATTATGGGAGGTAGTGCAGCTGAAGCCATGAAGGGAGGGTGATGTTGGCTGCATGACGCAATGCATAAGCAAGGCCTTTGTGAAGTCAGGTGGTGGACAAAAAAAAGGAAAAACACCTTGACTGATGCATCATGCCATCCACCATCCATTGCATGACTCACACCACTGACTGAGTTTCTCTTCTCTCAAATTGATGTTTTAGCACTGTCTCTGGGAGTAAGGGCCTGCCCCCCCATGGCTCATCTAATGGGGGGTTATCGATGGGGGACCAGCGATACAGATTTAAGTCCCAGGGATGGCAGGTGATGGGGCTGAGCGAAGTGGCTGGATTGATTCTGGCTGGTCGGGGCCACAGGGGGATAAACTACAGTCAATAATAAAAATAAGAATTGCAGGCTTATCACATGCCATATCTGAGATTCCTTTTAATATATCATCAAAAAACTCGGTGGTGTCAATATTCAGTGTATACACGTTAATCAGGAGAAGTTGACTACTTGTGGTTGAGAATCTGGCAAGTAGCCAATCTCTTTGATTTATCGGCTTTCATTTGATGGTTTTATGAAGTAGTATGGACCCCCCATATTTAGAGAATGGAGCATAGCTATGCACGTCTCACCCAGTCCATTCTCTTTTAATTTCCCAGCCTCATCCTTTGTGAGTTTAGTCTCTTGCAAGAAATGTGTGTGTGTGTGTGTGTGTGTGTGTGTGTAAACTTTCTTTAGTTGGACTAGTACCTGCTTCCTCTTGTTTGGGGAGCTCAGGCCCCATACATTAAATGTTGTAAAACTGAGACTGTGCATGGTTAGTTACAATGGAGCAACACTGAGTGTAAGATGGAATGTGGATAATTTAGTGTTTGTAGTGCCAGGTTCAAAAGGTGCCTTTTTGTACCACTGTCAGATCTCCAAGAACAACCCAGTAGCACTATAGTATATATAGACCTAAGATTTGCCATGTGTAGAGTGAGCTGTAATTAAGATAACTCAGGGAGTATAATCTAAACATTGTAAACTGCAAATTCTGTTAGGCGGAACAAGAGGGTGGAGATACTTTATGAAAGTGAGTGATGTAAAGCTCCATTTTCAAAGCAGAAGCTGTAATGTTCCTCTTGTCTGGGGGTGGGGGGGGTTGATGTGGACTGGTTATCATGGTCCAGCAAGTAAGCACTTGCCAAGGACCACAACTGATCCAATATGGGGTTGAACATGAATAATAGCATTGCATAAAACAGCAAAAAGTTTGAACTGTTATACAACATTGTGTAAAATATTCAACTCTCTAGTTATACAATCCATAACTCAGGGATGGGATAAGAACACCTTGGACACTGTTAAACTCTACAAAAAACTAACACATACTCGGACACTGGCAATTCACCTTGATGATGGAGACATGATGGGCAGCCTGTTAGAGTGCCTGCAGGTTGGGGGGGGGGCATCAAGGAGCAGACACCTGCATAGAGCTGAGCCCTGCACCTTAGTAACACCTGAAGGGAGGTACCCTGTGGCATATAGCCAGTCAAGTGTGCCATACATACTGCTTTAATGTATTTAAACATAGTACTCGGATAGTTCTGGGTTCGCATCTTAGGCTACTCCACTACTGAGGTGGGGTCCCAGAGGGAGGAAACATAGAAACAGAGAATTTGACGGCAGATAACGACCACTTGGCCCACCTAGTCTGCCCATTTTCCTACCTAACAGACAAGCTGCAGATCCTAGTTAACCAACAGCTAACTAACAGAAAGGGGGGGACTATCTGAGCCTTTAAAGATATCAAACGTTAGGTCTAGCCCATTAATACAGTGGTCCATCCTGAGCTCTGCTGTGGGCACAGAGGTAGATAGCGTACAAGATTCAAATGGTGAGTAACTCATAGTGTGCCCTTACCGTATATGTGTGTGGGCCTTTAAAAGAGGTACCTGCTCAGTCTGTGATTGCATATAGAGATGCAGCAAATTTAAATTCTGCTGGCAAAGTGAACGCAAAGTGGGCACTTCGCGTAGCGGAGTGGACAATGCAAAGTGCTCACTTCGCCTTGTCATTACCACTGCACGTTAAGGCGGAATGGCAATGCGAATTAAGGCGAAGTCATTGTTTTTAATGGACTTCGCATTCCTCATTATGATTCTAAGTGATCCACTTGGTGTTTCAGATTTGGCAGTCCCCCCGCACATCACATGGCTTACAGTACTGTAAGTCACATGCTCTTTAGCTAGGCAGGAAGAAAGTGAGTCACACAAGCAGACACTTTTACTTTCTCCTGTGCAGACGGAGAGAGAGTAGTGTGTTTTGTGACTGCTGATAGTTTGAGATCAGAGCAAGGAGGAGATTTAAACTTTGATTTAAACCCAACAGCTTTTTTAAAAGCTACATTTTTTTGTCTTTTCTGTACTCTTTTTGTTACATAATTTGTTCTTTCTGTAAATTTTATTTTTCTTACCTTTATAAGTAGTTAGTTGTTTGTCTGTGTCTGTGTAACTGTGCGTGTGTCGGGACTGTGTTGTACAGTACGGTCTGCATGCCCATTGGCCCACATTGTGGACCAATGGGCGTACAGCTGTACTGTATGCTGTGAGTTGGCGGGTGGCTGGGAAGCTAGCTGGTGGGGAGCTGCCACCTGCCGCTCACCCTGGGGGAATGAGGTGGCAAGTCTGCGTGAGCGGGTGAGGAGGGGGGTACGACTGGACCACCAAGGAAGTTTCTTTGACAATGCCCACGATCAGACTGGATTCAGTCCACTGGACCACCAGGAATACTTTTAAATTTACAATGCCCGTGATCAGGCTGGATTCGGTCCACTACACCACCAGGGATACTTTTAGATTTACAATACCCATGATCGGGCTGGGGAGCAGCTCCACTGGACCACCAGGGATAAGTTTAATCATACATAGCCCATGATCGAGCTGGGGAGCACACCCACTGGACCACCAGGGAATGATTCCATGTCATTATGGCCGTGATCAGGTGAGGGGGTAGGGTCCACTGGACCACCAGGGATATATTACATTTATAATGCCCACGATCAGGCTGGATTCGGTCCACTACACCACCAGGGATACTTTTAGATTTACAATGCCCGCGATTGGGCTGGGGAGCAGGTCCACTGGACCACCAGGGATATGTTTAATCATACATAGCCCACGATTGGGCTGGGGAGCACTCCCACTGGACCACCAGGGAATGATTCCATGTCATTACGCCCGCGATCGGGTGAGGAGGTAGGGTCCACTGGACCACCAAGGATATATTGCATTTACAATGCCCGCTATCAGGCGTGGGGGGTGCCACCCGGCCTGTGTCTTGGGAGGTGGGTGGCCACCCACAGCAGGTGGCTGCCATGTTGCACCCTGCAAAATGGCAGTTCACCTGTGGATAGCCAGTCCTTGCTCCGGTTTCCTTTAGGCGGATCCTTGTGCCCCTCTGTGTGGCACAAGGTGGGTGTGTGCCTGCATATGCGTCGCACATTCCGGGCTGAATTTTTTGGGATGTGCAGAATATGTATGGGCACGCCCCCGCATTGCGCAGCATACATTTGCTGGTGAGCCCGGTGCAGCCAGGATTTGCATGATGCAACATCACTTGCGAATATCGGCGGTACATTAGTGTGTTGCATATGGCACAACACTGTTGCGCCATGTGCAACCCCTTTGAATATCCCACCCCAAGTATATATCAGGCAAATACTTCGGGAATCATTTTCATTAATTCTTTTGTTGCTTCTTCCACCGAATTAAAGATATGTCTTTCATTATTTACAATCACTTTCAATTTAGCCGTCATCATCATTGAGGCCTGAACACCTTTTATCCACAATTTAGGTCTCATACCCTCACATTTTTTCCTCTGCAGCAAAATGTCCTGTGGGAGATCATGATAAATGGCTATCTGAGCTACAGCCATTTGTATTCTCTTCTTTTAATATACAGTGAATATTAAGCAGCCTTTATCAGATGAACCCATAAATTTTAAGATAATAGGTCTAGGGGGTGCAGAATTTTCAGGGTGTTGTCTTAGGCCTCTATATATGCGATCAATCTCCATGTTGATATTATCTGGAGAAGTGTCTAAATAGGAAGCAGCTATAACATTAAAAGACTCCTTCAGTGATCTCAAATTCTCCCAGACCTGCGGTATACCAATTAGTCTAACATTCTTCCTCCGCGAATGCATTTCAAAATCCAAAACCTTTTCCTGAAGCTCAAGTTTTTTTTTTGTAAAATATTGATTTTACCTGGAGCTATGGCCATTTCTTCTTTTATGGCAATAACAGAGTGCTTAACTTCTGATAGTTCTTGTTTAAATGCAACATTCTCTTTGGTTAGCGATTGAGTCATGGCAAAGTAATGTTCAAGTTTATCCTGAGTAGCTAACATACGCTCCATATTTTCCAAAATGACATTTGCTTTAGGAATGAGTGATAAGGCCCACAGTGGAGGTTCATCAACATCAGACCCCATTTTATCAGGTTCCCTCAGATCGGATTCAGAGTCATTTTTTTGGGCTTGAAATTACTTGTGCTTCATTTTCTATATTTCTTTTCAAATTTGTTTGTTCTTGAGGCTTAGTTAGATTTCATGTTGCAATATTAAGGGTTACAGGGACCCATGTGAAACTGCTGGCCTTCTCAGATGGGGGGGGGGGCATTTTTACCTTAAGTTTATTTAGAGCAGTTTTAACAAAATTGGATTCTTGTAATTGCACATTCTGGAAGGTTTCATCATTTAATGTTGAACTGGCATTAATTGACTTGCTTAGCCCCTCTCCACTGCTGTCTATAGGTTCATTTTCACTTTGTTCAGGTTGTGATTTTTCTTCCTTCCCCACAGACTCTTGTTTGTGCTGGTCAGTTATAGAGGACTGGGCCATGTTTTTGTGAAGCTGGTCCTGTGCTTTTTCTTTCTCAGGCATATTCGAACTGTCTCCACTTTCCGACTGTGGTATACCAGCACGCTGTTCCTGTGTTGTAAACTGGACCCCTTCAGATGAACAGTTAAGGGAATTTTTTATCTCAGCGGTCTCCACCTGCACCACATTTTGGTCAGTTGAATGAAACACAGTGGAAAGACGCACTGCCGCCACCGGACCTTCTTTTTGTACCAGTAGCAGTTCTGGCATCTGCGGTTGATCTGGTTTGGTTTTTGCATCTCCCAACAGCGCTTTGCAAATGTTAGCAAATATATTTTTTATTGATTTTAATATGCCTCACTGAGATTATTGAGCATTTCAGCTCTTGAGACATCGACATTATCCTGAACGCCAATACCGGTAAATCTTTGATGATTTTCTTCTGAGGCAAATTTTCATAGACATGCAGCATAGAAATTTTACCTGAACAAAAGGGACATTTATCGCTACTTCACTGAAGCGAGTGTGAGTATTCCCAAGGGGGTGTTGTGCTCAGTGTTCAGCACTCTTGGCATTTCAAGTTTAGCACCATGATGCTCTTCTCCCTCCTACTGGGCGGAGCTTCCTGTACAATACATCCACCTGCCAGTTTGTAAGTGTGACACGTCTGAAACTCGGCTACCCGTTCTGCTTTCAAAGAAAGATGTCCATAAGCATTGATCCATAAGGTTAAAAGGTAAACTTTATTCTATTACCTCCAACAAACATGGTTACGGGTACAGACACCCCTCCCCACAGCCGAACATTTTCATGCAAGACTTGCGCTTTCTCAAGGCATAGGTGAGATCTATTATTACACCCTTATAAAGGGAAAATACTTAAAGTGACAGATGCAATTTAATTTTTTAGTATCACAATATAAATACTTCACTGTAAAGTGCATATAATACAATATGTATGCAAATACTATTATAAAAAGATATATAACTAATATTTAATACCCTAATGTTTAGAATTGGCACATTGTGGGGTTTGGGGATTGCATCCGCAGAGTTCTTTTGTCATGTCTTTGCTTTCTATTAATATTCATGTTCCTTCTGGATGTAATTTTGTTTTGAAAATCTTCAATAAAAGTTGAATTGCAAAAAAAAAAAAAAAAAAGAATTGGCACATTGTGAACAGGACTCAGTGCAAATAAAATAAAGAACCTATAGATCAAAACAAAAGCAAACCTAGCTGTGAAACATACCTATCTAAAGATTTCTATGTATATAAAACATAAAATTGCTTTTAACCCATGGAACATGATGCTTAGCCATGGGTAGTTACCACCAAATAAATATTTTGGATTATAAACACTATGGCATGCGATTATTATAAACATTGACATAAATGGTGAATCCTCTAAAAATGCAGCCAGCACCAAAACATGTTTCAATTCAAAATGAATAGAAAGTGAATATATGTATACTCAGTAGCAAAAGAAGGGAAAAGAAGGGAGGGAAGGGTGGAGGGGAAGAAGGAAAAAGAAAGCTTCAATTAAATCCATGGATTTCAATGCTTAGCCATAGGCAAATTTCTTTTGGAAGATAATTATTCTTTCCCTTAAGCTACAATACTTTGTAAAGATTCACAAATATACACGCAACAATAAAGTGGATTAATCGAAAAACCAAATCTTATTTACAGTCAGAGAGCACATTTTGAAGATCTTATGAAGCAGCAACCTATAAGTATGGGGTCAATTGAAAAGAGTCATTTATGGAACAAAAAAATTCCTTTTTGGAAAAAATAGACCTATACCGATGATACATAGACAACTTGTTCTTTATATGGAAGGGCAACCTGAGAGAACTGCAATCGCTTGTCAAATATCTTGAATCAGCAAACTCAAACTTAAAATTTGAATACAAAAGTGATCTTAAAGAAATTAATTTTTTGGACATCACCATCTTTAAAAGTATGGATGGGAACATTGAGACAAAACTATTTAGAAAAAAGACAAACAAAAATTCTATTTTACAATCCCAAAGCTGTCATCCAGGACATGTAACTAAAAATATTCCATTGAGCCAATTTATGAGAATAAATCGAAATAGCAGTAAAAATGAAGACTATGAAAATGAGGCAAAAATGATAAGTGAAAGATTCAAAGCAAGGGGGTATAGTAACAAAGTCATACTACATGCAAAAAGAAAAGTGGACACCATGGAAAAATACACTTTATTAAAGAAAAATCAGGTGAACACTACCCGACAACTACCTAATGAAAGGGAACAGGATGTACCAGAAACCAAAAATCTAGAATGAGACAAAAACTGTAATAACAATGAGGAAAGTCACATATTTGATTGGCAGAATCAGCCCAAACCTAGGTGGTCAATTCTAAAAAGAAATCATGCTGCCATTAATAATAGCGCATAACGGTAATACATTCCTGATGTTTCTAGAAGTGGCTCTGAATCCAAGGGGCCATTTTTAGAAAACAGTCAGGAGGAGGATATTCCTCCCAGTCAAGAAGCATACAGGGCACAACAACAGCAGGGACAAAGGACTCAGTTAGCTACAACTACTCCTTTGACATAAACACACATTTTTAAGCCCCCCTCAGCCCCAATAGTGGATCTCCTTACCCAACCGTTAACATCACAAATGACATCCCCCACCCCAATCAACCATTGATGCAACCACTGCCCCCCCACCCACAGGGTCCGACATATACTTATCCAGCCCCATTACCCGAACGCCCTTTGAGATGCAGCCCATGCATTGCTTGTTTCAGGAAAGAAGATCATGATGGGGAACAAGGGGGAAAGGGAGACAGCAGAAGGGGTACATGGAAAAGGTGATGGCAAGGGGGGGAGACAGAACAGATGGGGGAGGGGCAAGTTTTTTATCACAATCAACAAAATTATTGAATGAAGTAGGGGAATGCACAAATCACATTATGTACAATATTTCCAGCTATACATTTAATAATATGGAATATGGGGTGTTACAAAAAAGGCCTTTCTTTTGTTCCCACATATGGCTTCAATAAGTTTGAAGTCACTGTAGATTTTCACAAATTTACAAGGAAGCTCAATTTAAAAGCATTTTTTCTAAACAAGATGATATTCAAAGATCTGAAGATGAATATGTACATAATAACACTGAGAAGCATATGGATCTTTTTTTTTTTTTTTTTCCCTCCCGAGCTGCCTTGCCGCTGTATTTTCAGCCCGGTCACGGGCCACCTGCCTCTGCTCCCCAGATCGGCCGCTGTCCCCTGATACCCCATGGCTTTCCCCCCATGGTGGGGCCTGCGGCATACCCCCGTATATGCCGCAGGCACTGGGATTAGGTCTGGGGCCCGGCCTGAGGAGCACATCGAGGCCGTGGTGGCGGGCTTCACTCTCGGCGGCGGGCAGGCTCCATCCATTTTCCGCTTTTTCAGGGAGGCGGGGTCGTGCCATGATGTCACCATCCACCCCGCCTCCAATGGGATTGACAACCCGCGGTCTGTGTGGGAACTCCGGCCTCCACGGGGTCCCCATGCCACCCGCTATCCACACCCCGGAGAAGGAGAGCTGTCCGCGGACGCCGATCCTACTCCCCCGACCTTCTCCGACGACCTGAGTCCATTCCCGAACCCGGTCGCCGGCGTCGCAAGCGGAAATCCAACCGCTCTGCCGGAGGGCCGGCCCCAAGCATATGGATCTTGAGTTGCTAAAAAATTTGCCCTTTAGGAACAAATCTAAATTTATTCTACCCCAGAATCAAGCTGTGAGCACTTTTTGGAAAAATGTATTTACAAGAACTGGAGAATTTAGAAATACCAAAAGCTCGCTATTGCAACTGCTCTAAAGGAGAAAAAGAAGCATTGGAAAATTTAAAGAATCAAGATCAACTTATAATGAAACCAGCGGACAAGGGTGGGTCTAGTGTCCTTATGGACAGAGAAGATTACCAAAAAGAAATGATGAAGCTACTGAATGATAAAAACTTCTATACCCCTTTATTGTATGATCCAACAAGTAAGTATTAAAGGGAAATAGACACAATGTTGCAAGATGCATATCTGGAGGGCCTCATCAATAAGGAAACTTTAGATTTTATGATAGTGAAACATCCCATTAGGGCAGTACTTTATGGCCCTCTGAAGATCCATAAATCTCTCGAAAATCCTCCCATGAGGCTGATAGTAACTAGTATTGGTTCTTTGACAGACCCTATAGCACAGTATGTTGATTACTACATCAAATCAGCTGCCCACAATTCACAATCTTATTTAAGGGACAGCACTCATCTTATCAACATACTGAGAGATATAGAAATTGAAGAAGACTCTCTCTTTGTTACATTGGATATTAGGTCACTCAACACAAATATTCCAAATGAGGAGGGCCTAGAATATTTGAGAGAAACTCTATATTCAAAAACATCCTACTCACACCCACTGTAGAGTTCATACTTACTCTCACTGAACAAGTATTAATGAAGAATTACTTTCTATTTGGGGGAGAAATGTATTTACAGTGCAAGGGTACAGTGATGTGGGCATCTATGGCCCCCAACTATGCTATTATCTATTTATCTAGATGGGAGGAACAATACATTTATGGAACAAAAAATACCTTTTTTTTTTAAAAAATAGACCTATACCAATAATACATAGATGACTTGTTCTTTATATGGAAGGGCAACTTTAGAGAACTACAGTCATTTGTCGAATATCTTGAATTAAACTCAAATTTAAAATTTGAATGCAAAAGTGATCTTAAAGAAATACATTTTTTGGACATCGCCCTCTTTAAAAATATGGATTGGAACACTGAGGCAAAACTATTTAGGAAAAAGACAAAATAAAAATTCTATGTTGCATTCCCAAACCTGTCATCCAGGGCATGTCACTAAAAATATTCCATTGAGTCAATTTATGAGAATAAAACAAAATAGCAGTACAAACGAGGACTATGAGAAAGATGCAAAAATGTTATGTGAAAGATTCAAAGCAAGGGGGTATAGTAACAAAGTCATACTACATGCAAAAAAAAGTGGACACTATGGAAAAATACACTTTATTAAAGGAATAATTAGGTGAACACTATCCAACAATTATCTAATGAAAGGGAACAGGATGTACCAGAGATTGAAAATCCAGAATGAGATAAAAATTCCAATAACAACAATATTATGAAATATATCAAACTGCAAAATTCATCATTACCTTTAGCCCTCAAATATATTTTTTCAATAACATCATCAAAAAGAATTGGCAGATTTTATCAACAGATAAAAAGTTAAAGGCACAGGGAATCTGCCCCATATTGTTCATAAACGAGGAACTAATCTAATGGATATGTTAGTCTATAGTACTTTTTCGGATGTCCCTGACAATATCTTTAAGAAACCTCTACCCCAAAGTACTTTTAAATGCCAAAACTGTATTTTTTGTAAATACATTAAGACTGGCAACATTTTTTGCAACCCCATTTCAGGAGAAACTTTCAACATTCTGGATTTTTGCAGCTGCAACACACAGAATATTGTTTGTATAGCAAGTTGTAGTTTTTGTCCTGGATTTTATATTGGAAAGACATCTCAAAAATTTAAGAACCGGACTGGACAGCACATATGGAGCATCACCAAGTTGGATGATATTAGTGCACTTGCTCAACATATTTGGAGGCATGGAATGAATCATTTGTTCCAGTTCCAGATGATGGAAAAAGTTTCGGTCCCTATTAGGGGTGGTGACTTGGACAATAAACTGCGACAGAGAGAAACTTTTTGGCAATACCACATAAAATCTTATATACCACCAGGTTTAAATGACTCATTTCAATTGATCCTGTACTTATAGGTTGCTGTATCATATACACGAACTTCAAAATGTACTCTCTGACTGTCAATAGGATTTGATTTTTTGATGAATCCACTTTATTGTCGCGTGTGTATTTGTGAATTTTTAATTCGATAAACTTTATTGATTTAAAGAGCAGAATACATACTGGACAAAATGTGACATGATGTAGTGGCCATGTTGCTGCATTAAGAAAAAAAGACACAAATATAAAAAGAGCAACACACCAAATAAGTACAATATCACAAGACACCAATAACAACATTAAACACCCCAACCCTCCCTCCTCCCCTCCCCTATCTCTGCACACAAAAATAAAAAATTGGGAAAAAGGAATGCAAAAGAATACAGTCCCAGGAAGGACAGGCCATTGGACTATGGTTGCCAAAGGGAAAGCAATGTCCAGAGAGATTCCCAAGTGTGCTGGAATGCTTGGAGTCTATGGCTCATAAATTATATATGCTTCTCCAGCTGAATGGCAAGTAGCACCTCTTGGTACCACTCCAGAACTGAAGGAAGGTTATCCTCCTTCCTATATTGGAGCATTGTGAGTTTTGCTACTGAGGCTAGTAATGTAAGATAAGCTTTCTTTATATGGGGTGTACCATGGGGGAATAAGGAAAGCAAGCAGCATTCTCGGGTAAATAAAGATTCCAGCCCTAAGTGGGGGTCTAGGACACTTTTGATTGCATTCCAAAAATCTTGAGTATGGGAACAAGTCCAAAGCAGATAGAAGAGAGTGCCTGGGCTCTGCCTGCAATGGGAGCAAAAGGGAGGAAGCCAGATGACAAATTTTGTGCAGTCTGACTGGGGTGTTGTAGAGGTTGTGCATGATGTTAAATTGAACCAAACATGGTTTGTCTTGTTTAATAAATTTGTAAATCCCTCTCCAAATCTTCCCCCAGAGCTCAACCTCCATAGGAAAAGAAAGAGTATATGTGCCCAATAAAAGTAGACCCCTGTCAGGAGATATGGGTCCAGGGCCTGTAGTTGTTTGTACATGCTGGAGACCACTTGTGGCTGGCCAGCAACATCTAGCACAATGGCAAGGTCTTCTGATGCATGTAAATTCCATAGTCTGGGACCCAGGAAGGCAAATATGGCATTCTTAATCTGGAGGAATTTAAATATGTCCCTCTGCTGGAAGTGAAATCTATCTTGGAGAACAGGAGTATTTGTGAATTTTTATAAATTATTGTAGCTTAAGGGAAAGAATTATTATCTTCCAATAGAAATTTACCTATGGCTAAGCATTGAGTTCCATGGGTTTAATTGGAGCATTCTTTTTTCTCCTTCCCCTTCCCCTCTTCTCTCCCCTCTTCCTTTGCTACTGAGTATACATATATTCACTTTATTTTCATTTTGAATTGAAACATGTTTTGGTGCTTACTGCATATTTAGAGGATTCACCATTTATGTCAATGTTTATAGTAATTGTGAGTCATAGTGTTTATAATCCAAAATATTGTTTGGTGGTAACTAACCATGGCTAAGCATAGTGCTTCATGGGTTAAAAGCGATTTTGTGTTTTATATACTTAGAAATCTTTAGATAGGTATGTTTCACAGCTAGGTTTGCTTTTGTTTTGATCTATAGGTTCTTTATTTTATTTACTCTTACTGAGTCCTGTTCACAAGGTGACAATTCTAAACATTAGGTTATTAAATATTGGGGCCCAGATATTCAGACTGTGCCAGGCTGTGGCACAAGCCTGGGTGCAGCGCAACTTGGCTGCACAGGGGCGTTGACAGGGTGATATTCAACGGAGCTGCACCATGGCACAGCAGCATTGAATATTGCACCTTGGCCACCCGCAGTGCACATGATGCAGTGGCACTGTGCCAGCGCAAGTGGCCAGAGAGGAGCAGTGGGATCGGCTAGCACAAGTTCCGTTGCACTAGGTGCAACAACCGCGATATTCTGAAGTGCACATGCAAATGGGGCCATAATGCATGCAAGGCACAAATGGGGCCATTTGCATGTCATTATGGCCCCATTTGCATGCAGGTGCTCTGATCCCTGGTGACTTGCACCTGGAAGCCTGCCAGGCTGCAGCAGTCGGGGACTGACGTCCCCTGCACAGCAATGTGCCCCACTGCCTGACTGTGGGCATAAGTAAAAATAAAAGCATTTCTATATCCCTGGTGGTCCAGTGGACCACTCACAGCCCGATCATGGGCATAAGTAAAAATAAAAGCATTCCTATATCCCTGGTGGTCCAGTGGACTGCTTGCAGCCTGATCATGGGTGTATGTAGAAATAAAAGCATTCCTATATCCCTGGTGGTCCAGTGGACCACATGCAGCCTGATTGCTGGTGTCAGTACAACATAATGCCACACCACACCAACCCTGGTGGTCTAGCAGTACCCCCTCCTCACCCACCCACTGAGCCCCACTGCCCGCTCTCCCCCCGGTCAGCGGCAGGAAGCAGCTCCCCACCCACTTGTCACCCTGCCGCCCGCTGACTGACACTGTAGGTAGGGCTGTATGCCCATTGGTCCACAGCACAAGCCAATAGGCGTGCAGCCGTGCTATCTACACAATCAGATATGTAAATGGATCCATTTCACATATCTGGAACTTAATATAATCCGGTATAGATTGCTGCCCATTGGCTCATGCTGTGGACCAATCGGCGACAGCCCTACACACAGTGTTAGTCGGCGGGTGGCAGGGCGGCAAGGGGGTGGGGAGCTGACGTCCACTGCTGACCGGGGGAGCAGGGTGGTGGGGCTTAGTGGGCGGGTGAAGAGGTGAGTACTACTAGACCACTAGGGTTAGTGTGGTGTGGCATTATGTTGTACTGATGCCCGTGATCGGGCTGCGAGCAGTCCACTGGACCACCAGGGATATTGGACGTCTTTATTTCTACATATGCCTGCGATTGGGCTGCAAGCAGTCCACTGGACCACCAGGGATATTGAACATTTTCATTTCTACATATGCCCGCAATCAGGCTGCTAGTGGTCCACTGGACCACCAGGGATATTGGACATTTTTATTTCTACATATGCCTGCGATTGGGCTGCAAGTGGTCCACTGGACCACCAGGAATATGGAAATGCTTCTATTTTTACTTATGCCCGCGATCGGGCTGCGAGCAGTCCACCAGACCACCAGGGATAATAGACGGTAATTTTATTACTTAAGCCCATGATCGGGCATGGGGGGGCACCGCCACGAAGGTGCAGCAGGAGCTCAGGTGGCCACCCACAGGTGGCAGCTGCTGTGCTGCACCCTGCTACACGGCAGCTCACCTGTGGGTGGCCAACTGTTGTTCCCTTTTTTTTGGCTCACCTGTGTGAAGCAAAAGCAAGGGTTGTGCATGCATGGGCTCAGCACATCCTGGGCTGAATGTCGGGATGTGCAGAGTATGCATGGGCACGACCCCCCACTTGCACTGTATATATTACTGATGCACTGTGGCGCATCAGGATTTGTGCCAGGCTTAATCCCTGTTTGAATATCTTGCTGGGACACATCAGTGGGTTGCGCATGGTGCAACAGTGTTGCGCCATGCGCAACCCTTCTGAATATCCGGGCCTTGGTATATATCTTTTTTATAATAGTATTTGCATACATATTATATCATATGCACCTTACATTGAAGTATTTATGTTGTGATACTAAAAAATTAAATTGCATCTGTCACTCTTAGTATTTAGCCATATAAGGGTGTAATAACAGACGTCGCCTATGCCTTGAGAAAGTGCAAGTCGCACGCAAAAATTGTTCAGCTGTGGGGAAGGGTGTCTGTACCTGTAACCATGTTTGTTGGAGGTAATGGAATAAAGTTTACCTTTTAACCTTATGCATCGATGGTTATGGACATCTTTCCTTGGAGCAGAATGGGTAGCTGAGTTTCAGACTTGTCGCATGTGAGTACACTTCATTGGCTCCGTTTTTTTACTTTGAGCTGCCTCTTCTGTAAAATTCTGCTAGTTTGTAAGTGTGATCATTTTGTTCTTATTTTCACTTAGGCTAAAGAGTTGAACAGGTCTGCCACTGGCTGTGCCAGTGTTCAACCTAATTTCTTCAGCACACTGGGATACAGCCTGTCCAGGTGACTGATATTTTGCAAAGAAGAATATGGTCTGAGTAGATCAGTACAGTGGAGTGTACTTTAATGAAAGTGCACAAACCTGTTACTCCAACTTTACATAGTCTTTTAAAGACCCATGAATCAACTGACAGTCCACCTGGATATCACATTGTTTATAGCATTGGATCTTTGGCAGAAAATCTCTCCAGGTACAGTGACCATTTTTTGAAAGACATTGTTTGTATTCCTTCATTCCTTTGAGGTAGCATAGATACTTTAAATTTAGTGACATTTGCTGGCTCCACATTATGTATGGGTTACTATATACTGTTCTGTATGTGGTTTCATAGTACATATTACTGCATGAAGCAGGACTCAGTGCAATACCCTTCTACTTCCACTACCTGTGCATCAATGGAGCAATGCCATCTGATTTGATCTTGGAAGAATTGGAATTTATTTTGACCTACAGTTATTTTACTTTTGATTCTTCTATTTACAACTAGTTCCAACAGCTCAGAGATACTGCAGTGCAGGCTGCTATGGCCCCCCTCATACACAAATCTGTCCTCAGGCTGGTGGGAAGGGATGTTCATTTAAAATTTTGAATCAAAAACCTTCCTCCTAATACTTGTTAGACGCCATCTCTTCATTGATGACATAATGTGATTGGCTGGGTAGAAAGGACAAACTTGAATCCTTTATCTGCTGGATCAATAAAAATTATTTGAACCTTACTTTTACATATACATCTAGTGAGTGTTCAATTGAATCATTTGATCTCAGATTTGAAGTTAATGACTCCTTTGAAATGGATACTGTAACATACTGAAAGCCTATTTTTGTCAGTTCCCACCTCCAAGCTGATTCTTGCCACCCATTACATTTAATTCAAAACATCCCATATGGTCAGTTTGTAAGGGCTTGAAGCAACTGTTTAAACAGTATCTTATGTGAGGAACAGGCAAACAACCGTTCTGACAGGTTTAGACAAAGGGGTTATGCAGAATCAGTAATCAGAACTGCATATTGATGGAGCAAAAATTGTGGATAGAAAATGTTACTCTTATTCCTAGTCAAAAAAAAAAACATCAATGGAATGGAAGAAACTGGGTTCATCAATTTTGTCAGAAGATATGCACTGATACTGTATCTGTCAAAATCTGTGATGTGATTTAGGACAAATGGAATCTGAAGTGAGCTCACTGTGTCCGACACTTTTGGAGCCTGCCCAAGAACTAGCTTTAGGTGGGGTTGAAACCCCTCTGGCCTCCTTGTTACAAGCCATTTTATGCAGCCACCAAAAATGGAAAGGTGGCACAGAAAACCATCAGATTTTTTCGATTCTACAGTTGTTATACCTGTAAACTAATAATGTGTGGCTAATAATATGCAAATACCAAATCAAACATTAATAAACCAGTTATCCTTAGATGTTTTGTCAAATGCAACAGCATGTGTTTCATATACATAACATGGTATAGTTGTCCTAAGGTATATGTAGGTAGGATGAGTAGAAAAGTTAAAATTAGAGTGCAGAAACACATACTGATGATCAGAGTGGGTCCTTAGACAGTGCACTGGGAAAGCATTTTAATTTTTGCTCAGTCAAACTGTGAAGGTGATTTAGATATTTGCTTTTGTGTTGTGTAACACATTCCAGAGAAACATAAATTAGGGGATTGCCTAATTCCATTGTCACAAACCAAGTCTAGATGGATTTTTAAACTACAGGCAACGAAACCCGAAGGTTTTAATGAAGTGATGAATTTAGTACCATTTCTATGAAGTGCTGAAGTATAGTTGAAATGAAGACTGGTGAACAATTTGGGTGGGCCACAAGGTGATAAACTGGGTTAATAACTGGTTAGTGGACAGGAAGCAGAGGGTGGTGGTAAATGGGATCCAATCCAAGGAGAGGGGGTAATCAGTGGAGTAACTCACAGATCAGTCCTGGGGCCACTTATGTTTAATGTCTTCATTAGTGACATCGCCGTAGAGCTGAAAGAGAAGGTTTGCCAATTTGCAGATGACACAAAGATCTGCAACAGGGTGGATACTCCAGAAGGGGTCGAGAAAATGAGGAGGGACCTAGGAAGGCTGGAAAAATGGTCCAAAGAGTGGCAACTGGGGTTCAATGTGAAGACGTGCAAAATCATGCACCTGGGATGCAGAAACCCAGGAGAGAGTTACAGGATGGAGGAGGGAGTTGCTTTAGGTCATCAGGGAAGAAAGGGATATGGGGGTTATCATCTCAGATGACCTAAAGGTGGCCAAGCAGAGTACAAAGGCTGTAGGGAGGGCCAGTGGCATGTTGGAGTGCTTAGGAAGGGGTATCACTAGCAGAAGAAGCGCGGTGGTGATGCAGCTGTATAAAACACTGGTGAGGCCTCATCTGGAATACTGTGTACAGTTCTAGAGACCGCATCTTTGGAAGGACATAGACAGGGTGGAGGCTGTTCAGAGAAGGGCAACAAAGATGGTACAGGGCTTGCAGCAGAAGACATATGAAGAGAGACTGAAAGACCACAATATGCATACACTAAAAGAGAGGAGGAAATGGGGAAACATGTTTGAAACCTTAAAGTATCTTCAGGACATAAACAAGGTGCAAGTGGGTAACATCTTTCGGTATAGGCGAAGTACTAGAATGAGGGGGCATGATATGAGATTGGAAGGGGGCAGGATAAGGGGAAATGTGAGGATGTTTTTCTTCACAGAAAGGGTGGTAGATGCATGGAATAGCCTGCCCCAGGAGATGGTGGGAGCAACCACAGTGCGAGGATTTAAACATGCATGGGATAGGCACAAAGGAACCCTAGAGGTGGGAAGGAGAAGCTAAAGCCAATGACAAGGTAGGGTCAGCGACCACTAATAAAGGTAGAATATATGGGCAGACTGAATGGGCCTAGTGGTTCTTATCTACCGTCAATTACTATGTTACTATGTAAACTATTTCTTTAATTACCGTCTTGTGATCTAATGATGATTAACATTACAGAAAGTAAATTTTTTCCCCATTTTTTGTCCTCATTTTATGTATTGTTCCACACATATATACAGTATATAGCCGTGTTAAAGTATGAAAGCCTGGAACATGAGAACATGATGTATATTGTACTTCTCAAGCCCAGAGCAACATACGGTATACACCCTGGAAGAGAAGAGAGCGAGATGTGACATAATGGAGACCTACAAGCACTTCACAGGGGTGAGTGGAGTGCATTAGCAGAATCTCTTTCAAGTGAGTAAGAGCTCCGGGACCAGGAGGCTTGCAGTGAAACTGGGTGGGGGGCAGGAGAGTCAATGAGAGATGTGAGGAAATACTTCTTCACTGAAAGGGTGGCAGATACCTGGAACAGCTTGCCAGTGGAAGTGGTGGAGGCAAAAACAATGGGGGCTTCAAGCACACGTGGGATAAACATAGGGGTGTATTAGAAAATAGGATGAGAGGAGGCAGAGTTGCTGGAGACCAGATGGGGTCTGCAAAGATAGATTAGGCAGACAAAATCTGGACAGACTGGATGGGCCAAGTGGTCCTTTTCTGCTGAAAAATTCTATGTTTCTATGGAAAAGCAATTTTATGATACATTGGCTTGTCTTATGAACTAATCTATAAGGTTGCTTAGTTAAGTCTGGGGCATATTCAAAATACAATTTTTTGATTAAAGCAGCAGTATTTGTTTGTAACCATACAGTTTTACAATAATAAGGTTTGTTTAGCAAAAATATAAAGATACCCATTTTTATGTTGCTTGCACGCATGTGCAAGAAACATAGTGCCATCATCCGAGTTTTCGGAGGTGTGTCAGCCCATCTTCCAATGCAGTCAGTGTGTTTGCAGGTGCAGCCCCAGTTCCCCAATCACTGCTGCAGCTGTCTATGACAAGTTGAAAATGCAGTGGCATACAGTTGAAAGGGAGAGCTCCGCTAGAGTGAGCAGAGCTCTCCCCCCCACATACACACGCGCACACACGCACACACACTGCTGCTCATGCACCTTCCCTCACTGCACGGGCCGAGGGGGGTGCCCAACTTCGCCGGCTCCACTGTCTCTCCCCATGCTGCTGTCACCACGGGGTACCCAATCCCGCCGGCTCCACTGCCCCCAGTACAGGGTGCCACGCTGGGAGCCCACCCCAGCATGGCAACAGATGCCATAGCCAACAGGGTGCCCAATCACCCGTCGGCTCCATGCCCCTCAGCCATACTTCTGCCACCTGGGGCCCACCCCAGCGTGGCAAGCGACCCACGTCATCATTAAAAAAAAAACCTGTAAAGAAAACGGTCCCACGCAGTCTCCTGCCCCCCACAACCCGCACCCACCCACTGCGCACCCCCGGCCCCACCCCCTTACCCCATACTTACCTCCGGAATCTGGCGCCACGATCTTCGGTGGACTGGGAACACGTCTGCACTCTTCAAAGCCGACCACGAACTGTGGAGATGCCGGTAAGCTGTATATTGAGATAGATAGGGTTTTTTCAGCTTTGTTGCATATCTCAGGCATTTTTTGGAATTTTTGCACCAAATTTTCAACATGGGGTTTCTGGGACCTCTCCTCATGAATTCTTGCACTGTCATGGCATTACGTGGGCCTGAAGGGTGATTTCGCAGCCACTGCGCAAAATCACCTTTCCGGAATGACTAATGAAATGACACTGCCAGTGTTCATAAGGTGGGCTCTCAAAAAGCCTATTTTGTAAATGTGGTGGAAAAATTCCTATAAATGACTGTTTTACGAGCGTGCATTGCGCAGTTCCTACGCACGCTCGTAAGTTCATGAATTTTCAATATTTTCATTCCAGATTTTCAACATTGCCATTTTACCACACCTTCTTATGAGAAGTACAGCTGTCATTTTTCACATCTCACCCAAAATGTGTTTCTGCCCATGTAGCGCACAATGGCGCAGTCGGTGTGCGAAATCAATGTACGGGACACATTAAGAAAATCACAGTGACACTGTTCATGAGCAGAGGTCTTAAAATAGCTATGTAGAAAATTTGGTGAAAAAATTCCTAAAAATGACTGTTTTACGAGCGTGCATTGCGCAGTTCCTACGTGCGCTCGTAAGTTCGTGAATTTTCAATATTTGCACTCCAATGACTTCCAAATTCCTAAACAGCACATAGAAGCAAGCAACATTCGGCATTGACAAATGCTTGTTCTTTTCATCTTCTTTTATTCCTGAACCAAGATATGGGCTTTTGAGGTTTTAAAGTTCCCACTTCCGTGCCTAACTTGGTACAGTGTTTCTATGTTTACCATCAGAAACATTTGGTAGCACCATCTTAATACACCAACAGTATGAGTCTAGCATTTACATTCAACAGGTAACCTCACTGGAGGAGATTTTTTAAAATAGCAAGTGGCAGCCATCTTTAATGATGTGAGTCACTCATTACAAAATTAAATGTAAAATCTATTTTAGCAATATCTGAGAAAACTAAAAATATACTAAGCATGACTTTTTCATTGTCAGAAATACATTTTTGCCACAAAAAAGCTACACGATGAATTTTTGGGGGGGGGACCAACAAATACTACTACTTTAAATGAATAGAGTGAATAATTAGAAACAAAACAAATTACGTATGTCAAGTTCTTAAGATTATTACACTTCCCCTTATGCTTACAGCATTGCCATTAGCAGTGACTGTAAATGCTTTTGCTATGTTCTCTCTTGTTACGGCTGCAGTGGGTGGAGCCTACAGATGTTTTGCATGTACAAAAGTAGGGATGTCATGTTTTCTGCCTGTGCAACTGACTGAAGGTGTAAATAGTCTCTTCCACCTTTCCCTCCTCCAAGCAATGTTTCCACCTTCAAATAAATACACTTTCATGTTAGTCAATGGTGTCAGGGTACTATTTTCTTTCCTAAATGGGTGGTACACAAACTGGAACCTGAACAGTGAGAGGCAGCATTAGGTTTTTTTGGGGAGTAAGATCCATTCCCTTCTCCACTCGAGAAGCTCCTAAAGATCCACCCCAAACTTTTTTCTGATTTATGTGGGAGGGGCATGAGAACGCTCTATCATGCTGTAACAAGTCAAGATACATTAGTTTGGGACCTGTATCAACCAACAGAACAAGCCTGTGCAGTGGAGAACACAAGATAATTAATGTCTTTATTAAGGACTAGGAGAACAGAAGACATTTAATGCCTTCAAATTTACTTAAAAATCCTTTGGAACAAATGATTATCAGAGCCACCTGGGGCCTCAGAAGGAGACCTAGACACACATTCTAATTTACAGTAAGAGCCACATGTTTTTCTTAAACATTTTATATATGTATAGTTGATATATAATTTGTCTAGTAGTTTCAACACTTTGAAAGCATTGGTGTTAGTAATGCGTTTAGAAATACATTTTTTAATTGTCTTTACAGTTACACATGCAGTTTCATGTCAGGGCACATTTTTAGGGGGAAGGGGTCAAATTATCTCAATCATGGGCTCAGTACTTGGTGAACACAGATTTTGATGATAAAGTGTGTTTTTTTCTTTTAAGTTTGAGATGTATTAGAAAACACTGAACAAGAAAACAATAGGTGATTTTAAAAGCTATTCTAATCAGAGCTGACATGAAAAAAATCTTAACTATTGTTCATTTTATTTTATCATGAACACTGTAAACAGGATATCAGCATTTGCTCCATGAAAACTGTTTTTCAGGTTTTTTTATTGCATTTTGCCCAAGGCAATCTTCCCAGAATGCAGTTTATCAGAACACATATTTGGGGGAAGGGGGATAAATTGTTTTAATCATGAAGCATTGGTGTTAGTAATGCATTTAGAAATACATTTTTTAATTGTCTTTACTGTTAAACATGCAGTTTCATGTCAGGGCACATTTTTGGGTGGAGGGGTTCAAATTATTTTAATCATGGGCACAGTATTTGGTAAACACAGACTTTAATGATAAAGTGTATTTTTTTCTTTCAAGTTTGAGAAGTATGTATTATATACAAGTGTAATCGTGTTGTGAATGGGACTGGGGAATGAATTATGGTTAAGTAGGCAGGTAAGTTAAGGATGCAGTATTACACAGTGGTTTAAGGCTCTGAGATACAAACTTAGAGATCTGGGTTTTACTCCCACAGCCCCTACTTGCATACTGTGTGACCCTACGCAAATCACTTAACTTCCTTGTGCTCCCAGGTCGCACCAGTAAACAAGCTTTCAGCTTAGTGTGTCTCTCCTGATAAAAAAAAAAAAAAAATGCCTAGAATTATTTTTTTTTAATATAGTTGAGTTTATATGTGGTAAGTAGGTAGGGTAACATGTTTTGAATGTGGCAGTAGGATTTGCATGTGCACTGCTTTAAAATCATTTCACAACAGCAGAGCTGTGTAACTGTTCTCATCCAGTGAGCATAAATGGCAACAGTCACCCAATAATTTCAGCTACACATTTGATTCCATATTACAATTGTTCACTGCACTACACATTTAGTGTATCGCACTTTTTCAAACAATGAAACAAATATTCTCCAAACTAAA
Organism: Neoceratodus forsteri; assembly: GCA_016271365.2. Classification (NCBI taxonomy): domain Eukaryota; kingdom Metazoa; phylum Chordata; order Ceratodontiformes; family Ceratodontidae; genus Neoceratodus; species Neoceratodus forsteri. Next base: position 1,785,500,869 of record CM057449.1, read on the forward strand.
TAACTCACACATACATATTTTATACTTTATTAAAAAGATACTTCACATTTGTGTGTGGGCTGTGGGATCCAAACTTAAATCTCCAGATTTGCAGTGAAGAGCCTTAAACCACTGTGCTGTACTGCCTCCCTAGTTATGGCAGTCATCTGTTTTATGGTTCATGATGTTGGTGTAGTAAGCATACGAACATACTAACATACAAAAATGCCAGCAGAATAGGCCTAGCAGGCTTTCATGTCTGCTCCTTTGGTCAGTCCCCACCCTGGGAGCTGACCTTGCTGCCCCCGCCCTCTCGGGCTTCTCCCTTCCCAGTCCAGGGGAAGAGTTAGCTAACTGGGGTTTCTGTAAGACAACAGCTACTAAGTAGCTCTAATTCACTATTTTTGTTATCTATGTGTGTCAGGTCTAGCTTGCAGGAGTGTTTCAATTTTAAAACTTTTAATTTTATCAAACTATACACAACCATAAAAGTACAGATACTGCCCAGATCATCAATGCTATAATTAATACAAACTCTAGCTGTTTTCTTACAGAAACCCCACTCAGTTAGAGTTCAAGTATTTGCTAAGCTGTAAATGTAGGTATCATCATTCTATGAGCACTTAGTGCTGATTAGCTCTGTAAGAAAATGAGCATTTTTTTTTGGGGGGGGGGGGCTATGGGATTCAAACCCAGATCTCCAGATTTGCAATTAAGAGCCTTAAACCACTGTACTATACTGCCTCCCTAGTTATGGCAGTCATCTGTTTTATGGTTCATGATGTTGGTGTAGTAAGCATACCAACATACTAACATACAAAAATGCCAGCAGAATAGGCCTAGTGGGCTTTCGTGTCTGCTCCTTTGGTCAGTCCCCACCCTGGGAGCTGACCTTGCTGCCCCCCACCCTCTCGGGCTTCTCCATTCCCAGCCCTGGGTATTCCCACATCATCGAACTTTGCTTCCACAACCCTTCCCCTGTACCTGTCCCACCCCCTCTTGAACCCCTACAAGGTCTCTGCTTCACCAGTCCCCTGGGCAATGCACTCCATGGTTTTACCACCCTCTCACTGAAGTAGCACCTCTTCCTTTCTCCCCTGAGTATCCCCCTCCAGCTTCCACCCCATGCACTCTAGTTGCCCTCTCCTTCCTTTGGAGCACCATGACTTCGCCACCCCTGTTTACCCCCTTCATGTACTTGAAGACCTCTATCATGTTCCCCCTGTCCTTTCTGTCTTCCAGCGTGTATATATTCAGGTCTTCGAGCCTCTCCCCTTAGGTCCTCTCCCCAAGCTCCAGATAATTTTGGTTGCCTTTCTCTGGACCCTTTCCAGGAGTTCAATGTCCTTCTTTAAGTGTGGCTTCCAAAACTGCATGCAGTACTCAAGGTGTGGCCTCACCAAGCAGTTACACCGAGGGAGTATCACTTCCCTCCTTCTGGAGTGATCGCCCTAGCGATGCATCCCAGCATCGTGGCCTTAGCTGCTGCCCTCCTACAAGTCTCTGAGTTGTTCATCTTGACATCCACCACCACCCCCAGGTCCCTGTCAGCCATACAGCCATAGCAGCAGTACATTGCATAGCAGATATAAAATGTCAATAAGCAGGTCATGCAACAGATGTGCTGAGCAGCTACTGAAGCAAGAAATGTATAGCTGTCATTTTTTACATCCTGATCAACATATGTTTTTGCACCTGTGGTGCCAACTGGTACAGTCACTGTGCAAAATCTCCTTTTAGCTAATGAACTGATAGTGTCACTGTTCATGTGGTGGGATCACAAAAAGTCCATGCTGAAAACTTGGAGTGAAAATACCAAGAAACGTCCTGGGCATTAGGGTTTCTGACCATAACTCCCTGCCCTGTAGGGACTGTCAGGCATCAGGGTGTGACTTGGGATTGTCAACAGTAATGCTTATGCCTTTTCACCCCCTCACCCTGCAGCCGGTGAGAGGTATTGAGGTGGGCCTTCTTCTCTTCAGCTCCAAAGTTAACTCCATTCTCTTGTACTGTACCCATTTCAGCATATTTCTGCATGGAATGGAGTGAGTGTCAAGTCTGAAAACCCCAAGGCACACCTCGACTCTTGTCTGTGTCTGCAGGGTGGGGTGAGGTGAAACGGCATGAGTGTTATGGCCAATGACCCAAAGGCACACCCCAATGCCTGTCCATGTCTGCGGGGTGGGGGTAGGATTGGTGTCACTTCAATACCTCGCTGCCATTTCTATTCTGCCTGTCTGTGTCTCTCTCTCTCTCTCTGTCTATATGTCTATGTAATTATCTATCTTTCTATTAATTGTATGTATTGCTATTTTTACCTATTTCTAAAACAAATCTGCATATTACATTTGCCTGCACTCTGAGCACATACTTATGAAACAGTGCAGATTTTTACTCCACTTCTGCATAGACCTCATACTTTCCTAATATTCCCATTATCACACGCATAACTACCTTGCCCTTGTCAAAAGTGCCCCCCTCTGAAAGTTAATATCACATTTTCTCTAACAGTCCATCATCATTACACCTGACTTCCTGACAGCAACACAATGTTTAAATATAACTTACATCACCTCATGGACAGAAACCCTGTTTCTCTTAAAAAAAATAAAAACAAATGTGTAAATAATCCCAAGGCTGAATATATGACAGCCATTACTTTTTCATGTACTGCCACCTTCTGTACCATCATGGGGATTTGCATATGTTTCCCTTGATGCAATGCATTATTGGGATATGTGCAATTGTGTTTTCTTTAAAATGTGACTGTCTGGCCAATATCATCTGGGATAATACATACATCAGTAGCATTTGCTCTGGGGTTCTTTTGTGAGCTTCCGATTCCTTATATTAAAATGTACACCTCCATATATTTTCCTAATAATGTGTATGCTTTCCTTAGAACAGAAACTAAAACAAATCTTACTACTCTACTTACAAATCATTGTTTTGTTTCTCCATACCTCCTTAACAATTTTGCACAAATTCACTAACTTCATTATGCAGCCGTGGTGCATCTGACCAGATTTTGTTTTTAATTGGGCACTGGCTATTCACTAGGTGTGGCTAATACTGTGAAATTAGTATGCACATGTTATCACTTTGATGAACTAAGTACCACCATGTTTTTTCATGGACTTGGTCATTAATTACCCATTAATGTTAATTGAACTGGGTATCCCCCTGTCGTAGCCTCAGCCAATGCAAAACATAGGGATGGTCAGGTCTCAGCATCCTGAGGTCCCACTTGCTGTGAACGCTATTATAAGTCTTCTGCTCAGTTTTTTTATGCACGTATTAATCTTGTGGTTTGAGTTAGTTATGTATGTGGGATTGCATCCATTTTAATTTATTTTATTTATTTATTATTTATAGCATTTTATCAAATACATGACATGCATCATTACTGAGCAGATTCACTAGAAAAATATCATCATACAGAATACACTAGAAAAGGGTTGATGAGTATCTGTTCATTTGGTACAGCACTGGAGCGAAACTTATTTAAGTAAAGCACATATTACTAGTCAGTTTTAAGCCATTCTTAAATCAGTGCCCAATGTTACCTTTCATCATTTGGTTACTGTAATATCTAACTGACCTTTCTATAGCAGGTCCTTTATCAAGAATACAGGATATCATAAAATGAGATTTTAAATCTTTCAGAGCCCCTGAGGCTCCCACTGTGTCATTCAAGATAATACATCTTCTGTGCCAGTACATGCTTAAACACATTTATTGCCATTTTAGTCATAAGGCTTAGCTGAGTTCTGAGAAGCCCTCATGGTGCTTGCTACATGCGGTCCCTACCTCATGGCAGTACCCCTTCTACTGGGCTGTGAGTCACCACAGTCTACCCTACGGCTCCTGCAGCTTTCACAACCCCAAGGAAAATAGTGCCAGATATAATAAACTCATAGAATCATAGAACTTGATGGCAGAAAAGGACCCAATGGTCCATCCCATCTGCCCTTATTCCCCTGTTAGACTATCTGCCTCCCCCTAGAGAGCCCACCCCACCCCTCCATAACCCTTTATGCCTGTCCCAAGCTCTCTTGAACCCAGACACTTCTTCCACCCTCACCACCTCTTCTGGCAGTCTGTTCCAGGCATCTACTACCCTCTCCATAAAAAAATGACCCCTCACGTTACACCCGAAGTGTCCCCATTGCAGTCTCAGACCATGCCCCCTAGAAGTGGTGTCATTCTTCCTTTGGAATAAGCACCATGGGCCTCCTTTGATTATCCCCTTTGCCTATTTGAAGGTTTCTATCATGTCTCCTGTCTCCCTTCTGGTCTCCAGTGTGCAAACCCCAGCTCACTGCATCTCTGTTTATATGGTTTGCACTTCGTCCCTTGCACCATTTTGGTCACTCTTCACTGAACCATTTCAATCAGGTCAATGTCCTTATGCAAGTAAGGCCTCCAGAACTGGATTCCATACACTAGGTGCAATCTTACCATAGCTTGGAAGGTTTACCTATGCCGATGTGACAACATTGTTGCTGACGTGTGGCACAGAGACGTTCCCGATGTTGACAGGTGAGATTTCACTTGTCAGACACTGGTCTGTATTCTGTCATGGGCTGCACCCCTGAACCCCCCCATATACCCCCAAAAGGGTGAAATTTTGCTGGTGGGTCCCCCACAGCGAAATTTTCAAATCTTGTCGAAAATGTCACTGTGGGGGATTTTGCCAATGGGGTTTCACCATTCCATTGGCATACCAGCTTGGAACAAGGGCACCAGGACTTCTGTCCTCCTGCTGGTGAATCCTCTGCCTATATTAGCCAGCATCCCATATGCTTTCCCCACCACCCTTGCACACTGTTTCCCCACCTTGAGGTCACTGGATACCACTATACCCAGATCCTTCTACTCCACAGCCCTGATTCCCTCCCCTCTCATTTTGTACCTTGCCCTTGGGTTACTGTGCCCCAGGTGCATAACCACACACTTCTTGATGTTGAATTTTAGTTTTCATGTCTCTGTCAACTCCCCCAGTGCCCTTGGGTCCTGCCTCATGTCTTCCACCCCTCCTTCAGTGTCCACTCTATTGCAGACTTTCATGTCATCCACAAAAAATGCCACACGTTCCTTCAGTCCATCCGTTATGTCATATATATATATATATATATATATATACACACACACACTGAAGAGGAGTGGTCACAACACCAACCCCTGGGGCACCCCGCTCATCATTAGCCCCTTCCTAGAGTGCTCCCTATTCACTACCACCCTCTGGGTCCCATCTGCCAGCCAGTTTTACACCCATCTTGTTATTTTGACCTCACCCCCATACTTCCCAGTTTGTTGACCAACCTCTGGTTGGGTACGGTGTCGAAGGCCTTGCTGAAGTCCAGGTAAGTCACGTCCACCTCTCCTCCCTCCCTCCCTTGCTCTATTACCTTCATCACTCAGTCAAAGAATTCAATGCAATTGGACTGGCATGATTTACCAGCCTCAAATGTATATACAGTACCAGTCTGATGCCCATTAACTGTCAGAGACAGGAGAAAGAGCAACCCTTCAAAAAGTTCCCATTACTCCAGTCATTTAGTCCCAATACCTGGGGAACGTTAATCTACCCCCTCACCCTTCATGCTCATTAGGACTGCACTGCACAAAAATTGAGGAAGAAGGTGGGCTCCGCCATTTTCCACCATCTTCCATGAATATTGCATTGTACTGAAACACATTAATTAATGTCTTCTGAATTGCTGGAAGTTCTGCAAATAAGCGTAACAGTTTTATCACTGGAACCTTTGTGACAGTGAACATTTAAATGGAACATCAGTTTAAGAGTTAGCAGTTAAACCTTTACTGTAGTAGTGTCATTTAGCAGTCTGTTTTAGACTGTCTCTGTTTCTCGGCTGGATGGCTGAAATAGTTCAATCCCAGCACCCCGAACTCAAGTGCCTCTGGCTGTAAGCAATAACAATGGCTTGAATTTCAAAGTCCTTATGCCCTGAGGAATGCAAAGATGTAGTCATATTTCAGTTTTTTAGGTTAGTTTGGTGGTATTTGGGAGAACATTATGTGATAATCAAAGTACCCTACTGAAAAACTTAATTGTGCCCATCCTGGTCAGAGGTAATCTCCTCACCTGCCTCTGCTCTTTGTTTCTTTATCAGTTTGCCCACACATTTACCCATGCTCTTAGGGTCAAAAACTGGCATTATCTCCATTTGATTTTGAAGTGCAGGTGGGCAGGATAGGCTAGGAATTAGGGGAATCTTGAGTTCCTGAAGCTTGCACTTCACACTATCAAAGGCGTTACGACAGATCTGAGTCATGTAGGACAAGTCCAGGTAAAAAAGTACTTTACTCTCCTGAGATCTTTATTTATTTACTTATTTATTGAAATGTTTCACCAGGAAGGCACACTGAACAACAAGTTGCTCATCTCCACGGTGCGACTGGGGGGGGGTTACAATTGGATAAAGAATTAGACATACAGGGCCAGATATTCAAAGCCTTGTGCCCAGTGCAAATCCATAAAGCTGGAATAGTGCTGAATTTGTGCAGCCCTTTCAGCACTGGTGCTGTGTGATAGTGCTGATGCGTTGGCCTAACTTTCACCCTATTCTCCTGTACCACACCACCTCAGCTTGTTTACAGGTGAGAGTTAGACCGTCAACCACAATGCACACCCAGACACCTGTTGGTGTGTGGAGGGTGGAGTGGTGGGGGTGGAGTGGAAGGGGTGGAAACCCTGGTGGTGGGGCATTAGGGTTGGAAACCCTAACACCTCATTTCCCTGCTTTTGTCATTATATTATTCACTTTAACTGATGCATTAACAGATTTTTGTGCAATGAATATATATATATATATATATATATATACTGTATATACTGTATGTATATATATATATATATATATATATATATATATATATATGTGTGTGTATGTATATATACAAGCACACAGTTATACAATGCTTTACAGTGTCCCTCAGTACAGGGGACATCCCTCTGTGTTCCTCTCTCTATAGCCCTGATCTGCATTCATCCCTCCTGGGAACAGTGGTGCACACACAGAGACTGTACTGTGCATCCAGACTTTCAAGCAGGGAGTTATATTATTCTATGGGTCTACATAACTCTTACCCTGTGTACATACAATGGTAATGGTTTCCATTGTGTCCTGAGTGTCTATCTCCATGATTGAAGATGTACCTCTCATTATAGGGATCAGTGTCCCTCTTTGTTCCACATTCCGAGTGTCTGTGTCCCTCATTCCAGTGCTGACTGGGTGGAAGGTATGCACTACGTATGACTGCCGGACACCCATGGCCTGCAGCTAACAAACTCTTTCTCAAGGTTGGCATACAGGTGAAACTATGTGCACACCCTGACCTGTGGCTTTTAGCCTGAATGTCCAGTCTGACCTACAGGTGGAGCTATGGGCACCATCCAGCCTGTGGTTTTTGACCTGTAGTTCCAGGCTGACCTACAGGTGGAGCTGTGTGCACCATGGAATAGCACTGGGCAATCTTCATGCTACTGTATACTAAGCTGGCCTTAATGAAATGCTAAAGTGACTGTTTGCCCACAGATTACCTAAGTAGGCTTATTTGCATGGAAGCTTTGAATATAGCAAACATTTGCCCTGGGCTAACCTGTTTGCACCAGGCTAAATGTGTTAGCACTGTGCAATCGAGTTAGCCCCAGGCAAACCTCTCATCAGCATAGCACAGTTGTTGTTCGCAGTTGATGTGAAATGCCTCTTTGCAATCACACACAATGTCCTCCACCTGCAACTCTGGCTTGCTCCACCTCTATCCACTGAGCTGCTGCTGCATTTTGCACTTCCCTGTTACTATATTCAGAGCTGTCTTATTCCTGGGCTTTTTTAGCACTGCTTTACCAGCCCAGTTTTCCAAGCTTCTTTAGCATGCTATATTCAGCAGGTTTACCACTAGGGCTATCCCTATGAATAAAGTGGGCTATTGCTTCCGGACTAATTTAGCACACTGGGCAGTGTTAATTTAACACGGCGACAACGTTTTGAACATCTGGCCCCTGGTTTACCATTTAACATATCCGAGAAATTGAACATTCAATTTCATTTGTAACAAGACATACAGTTAAAAAATAGCAGAAACAATCATACAATCACATTTGTGACCTAACATACAGTTAAATATAACATACCTGTGGAATATGCATTTAATTACAAGTGGTAATCTGAGGATGATAGTACAGAAATTTAATTAGCCTTGGAGCCAACTCCTTGCAGAAATGGATCACAGTTAAGAGACAGATAATTTAGCAATTATTTTATTTATTTATTTATTTAGTTTTTGTTAACCGGGTGAGTGCACTAGCCAAAAAATGACTATTTTCAGGCACGACCCAGGAGAGTACAAACAGAGTGGTAAGATAAATACATTACATCAGAGCAGGGTGCTTTAGCCTGGGTGACGACGAGGCATATCTACAGACATTATTGTAAGTAACATCCCATTTGTGCAAGGTAGTTTTATTAGCTGCAGCAAAGATTGGAGCACCGTATGTTAGGGCTGGGAGGAGGAGGATACCCCTAGCAATGGTCAGCTTTGCCAAGGGGTTTAGCAAGTAGCTTGTTTTGTAAGTGATTCCCAACTTTGAGTTTATGGGCTTGCAGACAGATTGAATATGGAGATTTAAATCCAAGGATTGATCGAGGAGGACTCCAAGATACTTAAAGGAGGCTACACATTCAATTAATGAGCCGCCTAAGTCACATATCATCAGGGTCATAAGGCAGATCCAGAGTTTAGGAGCAGAGCCAAACAGCATGGCTTGAGTTTTCTTTGCATTTAGTATGAGTTTATGAGCTGCCAGCCAGTGTTGAACATTATTGAAGTCTGAGGAGAGAGAGGCGCTCATTTTGGAAACATTTTTGGAGCTGGAACAGAGGACTAGATTGACTGCATAGGGTAAGGCAGAGCATGAGTAAAAGACGTCAGCGATATTGTTAATGAAGAGTGAGAATAGTAGGGGACTCAGAATGGAGCCCTGGGGAACATCAATGTTTATTATGGCTCTGTTGGATAGCAAAGAGTTAAACTTAACTGTTTGAGACCTATTTGACAGGTAACTGCTGTACCATTTAATGACTGGAGGAGAAAAGTTCATATTTTTGAGAGCGGAGAGGGGGAGAGGGTGATCAACAAGATCAAAGGCCTTGGTTAGGTCTATGAAAACTGCCCCAGTGAGTAGGCCAGTATCCATTTTTGAAAGCACATCTGTTGTAAATTTAAGGAGAGCCGTCGAGGTACAATGTCCTTTTCTAAAGCCATACTGAGTGTTGGATAGAAGGTTATACTTTATGAGGTAGTCTATGGTTTGGTTGGCGACAAGTTTCTCGAAAATCTTACTAAGGACCGAGAGGATGGCTATGGGCTTGTAGTTGGTCATCTCTGTAGGATCTGCTTTTCTAAAGACAGGTGTGATGTGAGCAATCTTCCAGGGGTCAGGGACCATACTAAAGGAGAGTGACATTGTGAAAATGTTTGCCAGTGGAGAGTCAATAATAGGTGCAGCTAGCTTTAGGAGCCTAGGTTCAAGGCAATCCAAGCCTGAGCTGGTATTGTCTGAGATGGACTGAAGTAGTTTCAAGACCTCAGTCCTTGATATTTTCCTGAAATGGAATGGAGGTGTGGAATGCTGCTTGAAGAGAGGAGGATCGGGGTAGGCAAAACAGGCATATGGGAGGCCTGTGAGCCAGCGGGAGGTGACAGGAAGGAAGAAGCGTATGAAGATAGATTACAGAATATGCGATTGAAGGAGTTAGCAATGGTATTAGAGTCATTACAGTGAACTCTATTTAGTATCATGTCTCCAGGGGTAGATTTTTGAGAGGCCCCAAGGAAAGTCTTTACATGGGTCCAAAATTTCCTGGATCCCCTGCAGAACTTTGTAGTAGGTTCTTGCAATAGATACTCTTAGCTGTGTGAACTTGCTTTTTTGCAGGAATTCCTCTGTTCCCTGTAAGTATTGTAGTCTGTTTGGAGCCCAGACAGTTTGAACTGTTTCCAGCATTTGTCACGTTCCCGTAGCTTTGTTAGGAGTTCCTTGCAAAGCCATCTGCATTGTTTACCCCACAACATCTGGGTTACCTTAGGGGCATGTTTACCTTGAATGGCCTGGAAATAGTCAAGGAAGGTGTCGAGTGCGGCCTCGACTTCACAGGAGTGATAAATGCCAGACCAGTTTATGCTTGAGACATCATGTTGGAATGCATCTGTGTCCAGGTTAGCAAAGTTTGCAAAGGTTGCATGGCGAAGTGGAGGGGAAGGTGGGGCTATATGGCTCCAGATGCAGAAAATGGGGTTATGATTTGTGAGTACATCAGCCAACGTACCCACTAAGAGAACATGATCCAGATGGTTAGTCAGTACCCAATCAATGAGGGAGGAGGAATTCAGGGTAGGAATAGTTCTTGTAGGCTCAGTTATGAGCTAGTGCAAATTATAACTGCATCAGAGATAAGAGTGAGCTTTGAGCCGGCACTAGCCAGTTCAGGTTTTTATCTCCCAGTATGAGGACCTCATGTGCTTTGAGCTAGTGGAGATTTGGCTTAGTAGTTCCTGAAAGCCTGCAGTGCCCCCAGAAGGTGGGTTACAGGCACCAATGATGTGCAGTTTGTTTGCACCAAGGGCGAGGATTACGTGCAGTGATTCACATTGAATGAATGAGGTGCAGTGAGGGGACATCAAGGAGGGTAGAGGGGTAAATGGGGGAAACTAGCTGGGGGAAGGAGAGGATAAAGATGGGGGGGACATTACCAGAGCAAAAAATGAGTTGTGAGGGGCGAGTTAAAACAGGGCTAGTGCAATATGGGAGCACCTCAAACAGAACAAAAAGTGTAAGTTATTAGCTCAAGTGAACTAATTCCTTTGTTTAAGTGCAGGGGGTAGATAGGGGACAAGAGGGAGGTGAGGGTAAGGGAGAGGGTAGGGAAGGATGAGTCATACCTAGAACTGGCCCCTTCAGAGTGTGGAGTTCGCTGCCAGTGGTGTAATGAGGTGAGGACTTAGAATAAGGAGCAGGAGTAGGCAAGGACAAGTTGAGTAGAGATAGTAGAGGGGCTGGTAAAGGGAAGGAGAAGGAGGAGGGGTGTGAGAAACTTGCCTAAGACTAGGCCTCTTCAAGATGCTAAAAACCCTGCCAGAGAACAGAGTCAGGTGAGGATGAGTTAGGTAGAAAGGATGGAGGAGAAGGGGGAGGGATGGAAGAGTCTTTTCACAGTGCTGGACCCCTCCAGTATGCTGAGAACCCTGCCAGGGGGCAGAACTAGGTGAGGACATGTTGGGAACAGAGAAAAGAAAGGATGAAGGGAAAGGAGGGAAGAGGAGGGAAAGAAGAAGCTTGCCTAAGACTAGGCCACTCCAGTATGCTGAGAACACTGCCAGAGCGCAGAATCAGGTGAGAACTAGTTATGTAGTGAGGATAGAGGGGGAAGGAGAGTGAAGGAAGAGTAATTGCCCAATGCTGGGCCCCTCCAGAATGCAGAGAACCCTGCCAGGGGGTAGAATTAGGCAAGGACAAGTTGGGTAGAGGGAAAGGGGGGATGGAAGAAGAAAGGAAAAAAAGGATGGAGGGAAGAAACTTACCTGAGAATAGACATCAGCAGGGTGCTAAGAATCCTGACAGAGAGCAGATTCAGGTGAGGACAAGTTGGGTAGAAAGGAAAGGGGGAGGCCAGGGGAAGGAGGAGGCTTGCCCAGTGCTAGACCCCTCCAGGATGCTGAGAACCCTCTCAGAGGTCAAAACTAAGCAGGGGCAAGCTGGTAAAGGAAGAGGGTTATGAGTAGGAGTGAGGGGGTAAGTGGTGAGGGGAGAGGACAGCGTGCTGAGAAGCAGGCTTGGGGGATGGAAGATTTAATAGGGGATGTGAGTCACGGAGAGGAGCACAGGTATAGGAGGACAATTAAGGAGGGTTAAAGCAGGAGCAGTTAGATGAGAGAAAGTTGTGTATTGCAGAGGCAAGGGAGGCAAGGGATTAGTAGTAGGAGGAGTGCCATATTTGGGTGGGGGGAGTTCCAGATTTGCAGAAAATGATGGGTAAAACCTGACTGACCAATAAGAGTGGTTCAATGGAGGACCAACAAAGTACAAGTGTCAGAGGATCTGAGGGAGTGGGAGGGGGAAGCGAGGAAGAGAGTGAAACATAGAAACATAGAAACATAGAAGCTGATGGCAGATAAGGACCGCAAGGCCAGTTCCCTTAGTACCCTTGAATGTACTCTGTTGGGACCTGGTGATTTGTCCACCTTTAATGCTATTAGCCGATCCCACACTCTATCCTCCTCTATCACCACATCTATGTTCCCTTCTCCCCCCTGCTCTTCTTCTCCTTCCTGAAAGCACTGGTCCATCCTTCTCCCTGGTGAAGATGGAACAGAAGTATTTATTTAGTATCTCTGCTTTTCCCCCATTATCCTCCACCCACTCCTCCCAATTCTTAAGCCTAACAATCCCTTCCTTTTTGTCCCTTTTCTCACTTACATAGTGAAAGAAAGCCTTCCCCCTTCCTTCTTAATTCCTTCAGCTATCTGCAGCTCCTTCTGTGCTTTAGCTTACAGGACTTCCCTACTTGCCTCACTAGCCAACCTTAGGCAATTTTCCCTATCCACCTCCGTCTTGGTCTTCTTGAATTTTCTATAGGCTAGCCTCTTTTACGTTACTGCCCGGGTAGCCCCAGAACTGAATCGGCTGGGAGCTTTGGCCCTTGTGTTTTATCCCTGAGCCTAACACACTCCTCTGTGGCAATCAGTATTCCTTCCTTACTGATGAACCACCTGTGGTCCACTCCTATACCTCTTCTGATGCCTGCTAGGAGGCTTCTTAGTACTTCACCCATATTCCTTAGTCAGGATGCTTTCCCTTCCCATATCTAACTGCAACTACATTGTGCAATGGTCACTCCCACTCAATGGCTCCCTGACTGTTATTTTCTGTACATGCTCCCTATTTGTGAGCAGAAGATTAAGAATTGCCTCTGCTTTCTTGGTTCTGTGACACCCTGTGTCAGGAACCCCCTCTGCAGTCCTTTCTGGATCACCTGACTCCTAGCACATGTTGTTTATGGTATTCTCCAGTCCACCTTGAGCAGATTAAAATCTCCCACAATTACCACCTCTCCTTCCCCCTAGCTTCCAATATTTGTGAACTCAGTTCTCTGTCCCTCTCTTCATCCTGGCTGGGTGGTCTGTACACCACCATCACCCTCACCTTCCTCCCTCTATTGGAACCTTAATTGAACCAAAAATGCCTCCACCTCCCCTTCCTCTGATTCCTCCCTCATGCAAGTTGTTCTCTCTCTGATATAACCTGCCACCCCCACCCTTCCTGACTACCCTGTCCCATTTGTATAGTTTATATCCCGGGATTGCAAGGTCTCGGTCATGGTGCAGTGATGCCCAAGTCTCGGTTACTGGCACTATGTCCACCCATTATCCTCCACCCACTCCTCCCCTTTCTTATGCCTAACAATCCCTTCCTTCTTGTCCCTTTTCTCACTTATATAGTGAAAGTCTTCTCCCCCTTTTTAATTCCTTCAGCTATCTACAGCTTCTTCTGTGCTTTAGCTTGCTGGACTTCCTTACTTGCCTCACTTGCCAACCTTAGGTAATTTTCCCTAGTCACCTCTGTCTCTCTCTCTCTCTCGGTCTTCCTGAATTTTCTATAAGCCAGCCTCTTTTCCTTTACTACCAGGGAAACCACAGAACTGAACCAGCTGGGTGCTTTGGTCGTTGTGTTCTTCCCCTGAGCCTAACACACTACTCTGTGGCAACCAGTATTCCTTCCTTCCTTCTTTGGTCTACCTCCATATCTGGTCTGATGCATCCTAAGTGTCTATTTAGTACTTCACCCATTTTCCTGAATTCTGCCCTTCTAAAATCCATGATTTGGGTCTTAGGATGCTTTCCCTGCCCATATCTAACTGGAACCACACTGTGCAGTGGTCACTCCCACCCAATGGCTCCCTGACCATTATTTCCTGTAACTACTCCCCATTTGTGAGCACAAGTGCACTTTGATAGGCATAATCCACACACAGAATACTTGATGGTAGGAGTTAGACTGCCTACTTCCATAGAGGATAGAGATATGTGGGCCATAGTCAGTGACTCCCTGCAGCAAACAAGTCAGTGAAATAAAGCATACAAAAAGGCACTGGAGATGATGGGTTTTATAGGGAATGGTTTTCACAGTAGGCAAAGCAAGGTGATTCTGTCACTGCACCGATCCCTAGTGAGGCTTCGCCTGAAGTGCTATGACCAGTTCTGGAGACTTCACCTGGGGAAAGACCTAAACATACTGTGGCTCTAAACATCTATTCACTGAAATCCAGAAGCGAGTGTGGGTACATGATTTAAACATACAGGTTTCTCTGTGATATAAAGAAGGTAAACTGTTATGTTAAGCAGGCACTAAAAACATTTTTGTGGAACAAGGCTTTTCCTGATTTATTACGATTTTGATACTGTATTTTAATTAATTGTTTTTAAAATTCTGTGCAGCACCTTGATAATTTGAAAGAAGCTCAACAAATAAAGATATTATTATTATTATGTCCTATTTGTACAAAATAGGGATGCAGTCACTAGTAGCATGAGTGGAGGTTGAAAGGATGCAAATCCCCTTCAAGTGTCTAAATGGGACTGGGACAGAGCAAGAGGATCATATTCCCCAAGACAGGCAGTAAGGGTTCGAGGTGTGGTAGCGGGGGGATACAGTACATCAGCGTAGTAGGCCAGTGGAGTGAGTTAGTATAGCAAGGGCAGAGTAGACAGATATTCAGTCTCCCTTTAGTCAAGTTCTGTGTTTCTATATTTCCTTTCAGCCATGCACAATAACACACCATTACCAAAAACCCTTATATAGATGCATATCAATGTCCTTCAACAAATCCCTATACGTTGCAGTGTTTTGCACACATACACAGAGTTATACCAGAGTTATACCATGGCCTTTCACTCATGCATAGTCATGAAGCAGTAACCCACAGTCATACAAAGATATGCAACTGTGTTCTGCACTACAGTAACCAGATATAAGTGTGATGTGCTCATACACACATTAGTAACATTGCCTTCTGCCCATAGACACACATAACAGTATCCTGCATCAAGATAAAGATATGCAACCATGACCTGAACTAAAATAACAGTACATAAGTGTTCTGCACACATATGGACATTTGTACCATTGCTCTGCACCTAAACACACCCCTATAATAGTAATGTGTATCCATGCAGACATTCACAAGAATGCTGGGCACAAAAATCAGTGCAGATAACAGTGTCCTGCAACTTTACACACATTAGTACTATCGCCCTTCACCCATATGCTCCTCCATAATAGAATACTTCATCCATTAAGATATATTACTGAGCAGTGCGCTATAAATCAGGCATAACTCTCATGCACCCATATCACCATAACATTCACCCATACACAGCAACATAAGAGTAGTGAGCCACTGACTTTGAAAAGTGATTTAAAAGTACCCTGCAACAACACAGACACATGTAAGAGCACCAGTGACAGAAATCCATGCACATAATAATTTACTGCAGACATACACACCTACATGATATTAACCAGCAAAAGCAGACAGCAATGCACACATTTGTAACACTATCATGAACCCATAAACACAGACACTACACTGCCAGTAACAGTAAAATAAATACCTGTCTCTTTCAGCCACTTTTACAGACACACTGTTAGATTTCGACAGCAATTCAGATATGACAGTTGTAATAAACATTAGTCTGGCAATTAGTTTTTTCCTGTTTAAATGAAAAAAATGGTCGGACATGCATCTGGTTTCAGCAACACTGACAGAGTAAAACCAATAGTATCTAAAAGAGTTTGTGAAATTGTTAATTGAGTTTCTGTAAAGTGGTCAGCACATAAAACACTATGATCAGTTGGTTCCTAGCAGGCACATTTAACACCAAGTGCCTACTGCTTGCACCGATGGTTATCTTTAGGAAAGTGATAGAAACTGTGTGCATACCTTTTCCCATTCTTATAACCAAGGGCACAGCAGTGCTTCATATCAGCAAAAAATTAAACAGGAAACAACATAAATGAACAAAATGTAACCACACAGACAGACATTAAAGTCAGTTAAAAATAAAATATACTGTAACAAGTTTTGTTAACAAATTGTTAGCATTATAAAAGCAGGGAAATAATATGATTATATTGGTAAATAGGGCAGTAGAACTCACACTGTTTGTTGCAAAGTCACTGTTAGCAGTACTATTTAAACTGTCAGGAAATACATTTTGAGAGTAGGTCAAACACTGGCACAGGCCACTCCAGTACTCAGATTATAGACAAACATTGCAATGATAAACTGTTAGACATATAAATCTGACAATTTAAAAGAAATTACTAAGGACTCAGTATAAAGATAACAAGAGTCAGTTAAACCAAATCAAAATGCCCTGACTGCAGCCCATTGCTGACCAGGAAATACTCATTTGGAACAGTATCTCTAACAGATGGCAATGCTCACAGACCACCCACTGATGTTATGATGCTGCAGATGCTGGCAACCCAGCTTAACAGAGCATCTGGAACAAATTACAGCAGTCAGAGGAAAACAGAGCTATGAACATGAAAGCCAAATTACAGTATTTATTAAACAGAGAGGTAAAAAAACAACTAGGGCACTGCTTTAAAGGCATTGTTTATTAACACTGCCATTTGCAGTAAAAAATAAAGTGTTGCAGATGATCTTTAAACATGAAGAAGGGATTATTTAATTCAAATGCCATAGTGATTTGCATTAGTGGAAGGATACACTGAAAAGTCCAAAACATGTGTTCCACAATAAGCCATTTTCCAGCTGAGCTTCAGCAAGATGGTTGTAGGCTCCACCCACAGCCATAAAAGAGAGGCAAGGTCAGATCTGGGCAAATATAGGTCAGTCAACCTGACATCGGTGCAGGGCAGTGTCCAGGAATCTATTACCAAGGACATCATAATAGATAATTTGAGTAAGGCCAAACCGCTCATCCCACTCAGTTTGGCTTTATGAACGGCAGATCATGCCAAACCAACCTGATTGCATTCTTTGTTGGGGTGAACAGGAAGGGGAACAAGGGCAGGGCCATAGACATAGCTGATTACTTTATCTGGACTTCAACAAGGCCTTTGACACTGTGGCACATTAAACATTTCTTGTCAAAGGACAGTACACCAGTATGGTATACTTGAAGCCTATATTGTACAAGGTGACTTTCAAACTGGCTTGGGTACAGAAAGCAGAACGTTAGATTGGTAGGCAGTACTCTCAATAGAGAGGGGTATTCAGCAGCATTTCACAGGAATTTAGTGTTGGGGATATCACATTTCCATATGTGTATACACAATCTGGAAGCTGGAGTCTCCAGCAGGCTACTTACATTTGCTAATGTCACTGAGCTTCCCAGGGTTGTGAACTCCAGTGAGGACGAGGAAAATGTCAGGAGGACCAAAACAAGTTGGGTGATTGGTCAGACTCCTGGAGCCTTAGATTTATGTAGCTAATGCAAGGTGATTGACTTGGGGTGGAGAAACGGAGGTAGGACACACACACTATGAGGGGCTCCCCTTGCTGCAGTGGGGAAGAGGACCTGGTGGTTATAATAAACAAGGGACTGGGGCTAAAGCATGAGAAGAAGTGAACAGCCACTGTCAAGAAGGCTTGAAGATTGCTGGGGTGCACTAAAAGGGTGGTAAGTAGAGCAGGAGAAGTAATTTCACCACTCTACAAGGCCCTGATCTGGCCCACCTGGAATACTGGGTTCAGTTCTGGGTTCCCCAGTACAAAGGAAACACTGAGGCAGTGGAGAGGCTGCAATGCAGGGTCACCAAATTTATGGTGTGGTATGAAGAATACAAGTTATGAGGAGATACTGAAAAACCCTTAGTAGGCTCACCCTGGAGAAGAGGAGCTAAGAGGAGACACAATCTCAATCTTCTGCATACTGACAGGTATCAACAACGTCAAACAGAAATATATATTAAATCTGGTGTTCTCTCGCAGGACAAGGTGAAATGCCCTAATGCTGAAAGGTGATAAATTCAAGGATAACAGTAGGAGGCACATTTTCTACTAGAGGGTAGTGAATCTATGGAATAGCCTAACAGTGAAAATAGCAGACACAGAAACAGTACAGGACTTCAAGGTATGTCTGGACAAATGTCTGCTTATTAGGGAATCTCAGGTATCTTGGGTAGAAGGGTGTATGTGGAAATCCCTATAAACTGGTGTATGTTTGAAGAAACATAGAAGTTGATGGCAGATAAGGACCGCAAGGCCCATCCAGTCTGCCCATTTCTTTTTCTACCTTATGAATGTGTGATCGGCCTTTGCTCTGTCAATGTCCTAAGTATTCATACTCAGCTGTATTGCTCCCTTATGCCTATTCCATGCTTGTTTGGAGCCCTGCACTGTATTCATATCCACCACTTCCTGAGGTAGGCCATTCCATGCATCCACCACCCTTTCTGTGAAAAAGAACTTCCTCACATTACCCCTTAATCAGCCTCCCTCTAATCTCATGCTGTGTCCTCTTGTCCTGCTATTTTCTTATATTGAAACATGTTAGACTCTTTCACCTTGTTAATGCCCTTAAGATGTTTGAATGTTTTGATCATATCATCTCTCTCCCTCCTTTGCTCTAGGGTATACATATTGAGCTCCATTAATCTGTCCTCATATGTTTTCTGATGCAGTCCCTGCACCATTTTGGTTGCCCTTCTCTGGACTGCCTCAATTTGGTTAATGTCCTTGTGAAGGTGTGGCCTCCAGTACTGCACACAGTACTCCACATGGGGCCTAACCAGTGTCTCGTAAAGAGGGATTATTACCTCCCTCTTACGACTTGTGATACCCCTACTAATACACCCCAACATCCCCCTAGCCTTATCTACTGCTTTAGTGGTCTGCTTGGATGATTTTAGGTCATCTGTGATGATGATGCTCAAGTCTCTTTCTTCCCTTGTGACTGCCAGCAACTCCCCTCCCAGCCTATAGGTGGCTTAAGGGTTTCTCTTCCCTATGTGCATGATCTCTCACTTCTCTGCGTTAAACCCCAGTTGCCACTCTTCTGACCATTTTGCCAGTTTATCCAGAGCTCTTCTCATTCAGACCACCCCATCTGGATCATCTACTCTGTTGCAGATCTTGGTGTCATCTGCAAACAGACAAACCTTACCCTCCAGTCCATCTGCAAAGTCACTGATGAAGATATTGAAGAGGGTTGGCCCCAGGACTGATCCCTGAGGAACCCCACTTGTGACTTGCATTTCTTCTGATTGCATACCATTTATCACCACTCTCTGTTTTCTGCCCATCAACCAGTTTGCCACCCAGTTGACCAACTTCTGACCCACCCTGAGCCTACCCAGCTTATTAATCAATCTTCTATGTGGAACAGTATCGCAAGCTTTGCTAAAGTCAAGGTAGGTGACATCAACTGCTCCCCCATGGTCCACCGCTCTGGTTACCCAGTCAAAGAAATCTGAGATTAGTTTGACAAGACCTTCCTTTTGTAAACCCATGCTGTCTTGGATTCTGTGCTCCTATGGATTGCAGGTGTTGCACTATCCTTTCCTTAAGGAGTGCCTCCATAATCTTGCCCACTACTGAGGTAAGACTGACTGATCTGTAGTTCCCTGTCTCCTCCCTGCTACCACTCTTGTGGAGCGGGATCACATGAGCCATTATCCAGTCTTCTGGGACCTCTCCTGTGCTCAGAGACTCACTAAACATTTCTGATAATGGCTCTGTTAGTTCCACCCTTAGCTCCTTTAGTACCCTGGGATGTATGCCATCAGGTCCCATTGTCTTGTCCACCCTGAGCTTATTGAACTCTTGTAGGACCCTTTCTTTTGTGAAGGGACTTGTGCACACCTCCCTGCCCCTGTGTCCATGATGCTGAGCTGTGGGCCCTGCTCTACCTTCTCTTCAGTAAATACTGAGCAGAAGTATCTATTTAGGATAGATGCTTTTACATGGTCCTCCTCTCACACACCCCTTATCCCCTTTGATCTTAGCAATACCCCTCTGGACTTCCTCCTTTCACTAATGTATCTATAGAAAGTCTTGTCACCTTCTTTTACTGTTTGTGCTAGTGTTTCCTCAGTTTGGGTCTTTGCCTGCCTTACTGTCTTCCCTGCTTCCCTTAGGGAAGTTTGGTTTGCATCCCAATCTTCATCCCGCTGTGTTCCCTTATATTTCCTGAAGGCCAGCCTTTTGGTTCTGACCTTTTTTGCTACTGTTTTTGAGAACCAAAGTGGTTTCCTTCTTCTTTTGCACTTCCTTTTCTCTCTAACCCAATGGAATGTTGCTTCAAGTATTGCATCCTTAATGCTTACCCACTTTGCCTGTACCACCTCACCCATAATTCTTTTTTTCCAGGGCTAGCTTAACTCTGTTGGCCATCTTATCAAGGTCAGCTCCTCTGAAGTCCCATATTTTTGCCTTAGAATGAGATGATTTAGTCCTAGTGGTCAAATTGAACCATACCAGGTGATGGTCACTGGCCCCAGGTGACTTTCTACCTGGAGATCTGTGATTCTTTCCCCATTAGTCAGTACTAGAGGTAGGAGGGAAGTTCTCCCTAACCAATATTTAGAAATGAATTTGGCACAATTAGTGAGGCTCCTGTTGGCAAGCGGAGGAAGGGACAGGGCATGGCAGCATTCACAGTGATGTGTGCGTGATGGAGCATCAAGGGCAAAATGACAGAAGGAGTTAAAGAGAGTGTCCAGTCTGGTTAGGGAGGATTTGGGAGCTGCACCATAGACTGCTGGTACATCACAGTAGTTGAAAATGAGGAGATTCATCTTCTGGACTAGTTCATGCCACGGTGTAAGAGGGATGCAATTATGGTTCCTGAATAAGGCACCAATCTTGGGGCGCAGTTTTTTTCAGGATGGTGTCAATGTGGCCAGAAAAGTTGAGGTTTTGGTCCAACTAAACCACAAGGTATCTGAATGAGGAGGTGTCCTCTAGGATAGTCCCATCAAGGGTATGGAAAGATAGTAAAGGGTGGAGCCTAGATAGTCTCTGCCTAGTGACAAAGGTCATACAGACAGTCTTTTTGGCATTTAGGAATGGCTGATGAGGAGCCAAACCATAGATGAACCTGGTGGAAGTCATAATGAAGGGTGGTTGCTACATCAGCGGGGCATTTGCCAGAGGAGAACAGGACGGTGTTGTTCGCATACATATGGATAGAGTAGGAGGGGGAGTATACTGAGGGCAAGTCATTTAGGAAGGCGGAGAAGAGAATGGGTCCAAGTGCCAAGCCCTGTGGGACTCCTGTGGAAATAGGGAGGTGGGAGAGAGATTGTATCCTGGATCTTGACTGACTGTGTTCTGCCTTAGAGGTAAGGTCTAAACCAGTTTTGGGCAGAAGTAGACAACCCAGCAGCCATAAGGGAGTCAAGAAGTAGGGCACTGGAGACTGTGTCGAAAGCCTTGGTGAGGTCAACAAAGATGGCAGAGGTAATGAGGCCATTATCCATCCCAGTGAGGATGGAATCCTTGAGCCTGAGTTGGGAGGTGGCAGTGGAGTGATTTTTCCAAAAGCCAGATTGGAATGGGGTGAAAAAGGAAGAGTCATCGAGGAAGGAGGCTAGTTAAGAGAGGACCAGGTATTCTTGGAGCTTAGCAAGGGCAGGGAGGAGGGAGATTGGGTGAAAATTTGCAGGGAGGAGGGGTCACCACCCTTTGGGAGATAGAGGACCACCACATGGTTCCAGAATGAAGGACAGATGAGTATGAGAAGGAGAGATTTATGATTAAGGAGGCGATAGGCTATAGCAGAAGCTGAAAGGTGAGGAGTTTAGAGTCAAGAGCATCCAGTGATAAGCCTTTAGAAGGATTAAGAGAGAGAAGGGCCATTAGTGTTTCCTCTGGGGAGACAGCAGAAAAGGAGAAGGAAGGTGGGCGCTGAGGGTTGAGTGCTGGGTGTGGGAGGATGAGGATGGGGGAAGGATAGAGGGGAGGGACTTTAGAAGTGCTATGGCACAGGAGGTGTAATAGGAGTTAAACTCTTGAGCCACTGTGCATGGGTTGGGGACCAATGAGTTATTTATTTTAAGCACTGGGGGAGGCAGATGTGAAGGGGGGAGAATAGGGCATGGATCACTTTCCAGAATTTGGAAGGGGAATTGATGTTTTTGGAAAAAGATGATTTGAAATATTCAGATTTGGCAAGTCTGGTAGCTTTTTTGCAGGCATTTCTTAACATGTGATACCTGGCATAGTCTGGGGGAAGCTAGGGCCTTATGTTTTCTTCAAGCTTTGTCTAGCTCCCTGAGACAAGTCAGTAACTCAGGGGAGACCCAGGAATGATGCTTGCCACAAACTCTAGTGCATTTGAATGGAGCATAGGAGTTCCATGTAGTTAGAAATTTATCTATAAAATAAGCAAGAACTTGGTCAGTGGAAGGGGCAAAGGCAATAGGGGACCAATTGGAGCTGGCCAGTTCATTAAGAAGGGGACTAAAGTTTAAAGAAGCCAAAGGAGCAGAGTTGCAGAATTTTGTGTGGTGGTTTTGGTCTATGGACTTTCCTGACTATGAAGATTGGGTGATGATCACTCAGGGCATCTGGGAGGATGCCTGACTTAATGACTCAGTGGGGGTGAGAGCTGAGAGCCCAGTCTATCAGGGAGTGGTTAAGGGTTTTATGATTTAGGCGGGTGGGTTCCAGGATGAGTTGAGAGAGATTGAGGGCCATGAAGTCATTACGTGTCTTGGCAGTTGTTGGTGATAGCCAGTTTAGGTTTGCATCACCTAGGATGTATAGCTCACCTTTATGTGAGAGGGAGGTTACGGAGGTAATGAGAGTCAAAGTATTGGATGCCTTAGAACCAGGTCGACAGTAGATGTCGGCTATGAAGATAGGGGAGGAAAAAAAGCAAGGTAATGTTTACTACAAGTGCTTCATAGGTGGAGGGTAATGAGGGTGGTAGAATGGTTGTGAACTCAAGTGAGGACAGGATATACATGGTTATTCCGCCACCCCTGCCAGTTCTATCCTGCCTGATTATGGAATAACTTGGGATATCAATGGCGAGATCAGGTATTTTAGCATTTAACCAAGTTCCCATTAAAATGAGAATATCAGGTGTGAGGGAGATTGCCATAGGATGTAAAAGGTCAATTTTTGAGACAAGACTGCAGATGTTGGTGGAGTATTTTCAGGCCCTTGGGGAGGGCAGAAGGGGTGCGGGAAGTTGGTTCATTAGTGGAAGGATTGCAACTGGCAGAAGTGGGTGTAGTGGGGCCAGGATTGGGATGAACATTTCCTGATGCAAGTAAGAGAAGTGCTATTATGAGGGAGTGGAGTTTAGGGCATTTGTGATGGGCCAGGGATTTGGGAAGTACTTTTTTGGGGGGCTAGATGAAATGAAGATAAGGAGGTGAAGGAAAGCTAGGAGGCTAGGTGATGAGAAAAGTGTAGTGGAGGGGAGGTGAGGGAAGTGAGACCAGAGTATCTGAGGGGGTGTAGGAGTTATGGCAAGGATAAAGGTAGGGGCTAGGAGAGTGGAGGGGAAAGGTGAGAAAGGTTTATTAGACTGAGGAGAGTGCAAAGCTGAGGTATATGCAATTGATAGAAGAATTAGAAGGAGGGGAAGTGGTGAAGGAAGGGTGGGCATATTTTATGGATCGGGGGAGCAAGAATAGATTGGGGTATACTAATCAGCAGCAGGGAGTAGATCAGAGGCACTGGTAGAAATAAAGTGACTGTGAGTAGTGGTGGGAAGTAACACTTGCCAGCAGCAGCAAGTTACTTGAGTTGATTGCCCTCTAGTGTCTTTGCAGTATAATTTGCAAATGGGAAAAAAGTAGACAAAAAAAAAAGTATACAGAGCAGTAAATACAACCCAGTGATATAAAAGTTTATGCAAACTAAGCAGCTTAGGGAAATGAAAACAGCAGCGAATAAGAGGGCAGGAGAAAGTTGAAGAGTCCAATCAAGGCTGTGGAACTGAGATACAGAACCAAATCAGCCAATGGAGACAGAAAGCACCAAGATTCAAGCCTGGTAGCTCCAAAGGCTAGGTTGCATCTCTGTGTCCATAACTGTGGGTATCTGGGCTGGCTGGCAGTCAGGCAGGTACCTGTGGAAGAGCAGCCAGAGAAGGCGCAACTCCCATGGGAGAGGTTGGAGGCAGACGCCCGTTCAGGACAACTGACCTGTGGGTCTCTGGGCTGGCTGGCTGGTAGTCAGGTCCCCGTGAAAGCGCCACCAGAGAAGGTGCAGCTCCCACAGGAGGTTGGAGGTGGATACCCATTCAGGGCAAGATTTGCTGGATCTCTTCTCCTCACAGCACCCAGTAGCAAAAGTCCTTTCTGCGGAGGTTGCTAACACCATTAGGAGGGTTACAGTAGTAGCACAGGAATTAGTCAAGGGATTTTTAAAGATTTTTAAAAATCCCTATTGAGAATAGTGAAACCTTTGTTAGGTATTTTTTTCTTTGTTAACGTGTTCTCTGCTACCTGAGTGGGTGCTTCCATCTGCTAGTCCAGTTGAAAATCTACCAGATGGCACTTGAGTACTATAATATGAACTGGCCCCTTTGTGTAGGTATAACAAAAATAATTTTAGAGGATTTCTTTCCTAGGATAAATAGGGAATCTCACAAAATTGCTTGACAATTGGCCTTGCTGTACAAGGATTCTTCTGTGCTGTTCTCGCTTGACAGAGAGTAATTCTGTATGACCTTACTATTTTGAAGGTGGTACAGTCAGTTGCCTCAGGAATCCAGTCCTGTAAAGATTTAATCAGGCATCCCCTGACCCTTCAGGAGATCCGAAAGTCTAACATTCACAGAGCAGACTGTATTTTCTAATTTTTCGATTCTGCTTTTCAGGGCTGACTGCTCCTCGACTGTCGTGGCTGCTGCATCTAATGCTTTCCGGCTATTGCTTCTAACTCCTTCACTATCTCACCCAACACTTCAGTTTTCATTTTGGCAGAAGTCATTCTTTGGGTAAAGGCATCTCATTTTTATCAGTTTTCTACACTGTTTTGGTAAGTGTGTTGACTGCAATTTGCAGTGATTCAAGTGAGGGCATTGATGGTCCTGCTGGAGCCAAGTTAGAGTTGGGTGGCTCACGATGCTTGCACCTTTACCACGTGACAGAAAAGTCTTACTGAGAGTTGCTTTTCCAATGCCCCATTTTCCCAAAATTGATATGAATCAACAGTTTAAGTCCCATTGAACTAGCCAGATGAAAAGCTTACTACTAATCTCCAATTTGCAATTCTGAGGCTTTTGGGAACTGTCAGAAGGGCTAAAGAAATGAACTGTTTTGGCTGATTTCCAGCTCAATACCTGCCTTTGATAAAGATTTTGCATTTTGTGTACCACTTTATTTCTTTGTAACCATTGCTTCCAAGAAGAAGCTGCCATGTTAAAAAACAAACCGTTGACCAAAATGAGATCATATTTTAAATGTGTTTATGGGTTACTCGGGAAGTGTTGGAAATGGAAACCAATGCAGGTTTCAAGATGGTGTGGGACATACACAAGTGGCTGGTGAAAAAATCAAGGGGTTCAAGGGCCTGAACTGCTACTTAGGGGCACAGTAGAATCCACTCAGCATTAGTCTTGTGTGAGATTAGGTAGGAACTGTGCAGAATAGATGAACCATGACCTTCTTCTGGACGTAACATTTTTTTCTGTTTCAGCCTGCTAGAGCCAAAATACTCACTGTGTGACCTTGGGTGATCCACTTGACCTCCCAGTGCAAAAAAGTGAAAAGGGATTCAGTGCTCACTTCCAGACTTGAAGAACAACATGATCATATCGGTGCATCCATTCCTGCAGGGATAATTTGAGCTACAGCAGGTCAGCAGTGGAGTTGTCATGAAATTTAAATGATGTGCATTCAAAGTATATTTATTTAGTTTGCAGTCTTGGCTACTGCTGTTTCAAATGTTGTTATATGGATTAAAGAGATTTTGAGCTTAAGAAACATCTCAAAGGATTGCTGGTTCCACATCTAGCTCCATGAGTCAGCCTGTCATAGCTCAGCCTCCCAAGTCCACCCAGCTGTAGAAATGGACAGAAGCAGTATCTCACAGGTAATGAGATGTCATCAGCTGGGCTATCCTGGGTAAAACTGTAAGTAATAAAGATTAGATGAGAATGCCTTCTACTCCTAAATTAAACTTACCATAGCAATACATTAACTTTCATGCTCACACCTTGTTGGCCCATTCTAAACAGTCTTGCTTCCTCATTAGACACATATTACTCACTTTCTTTAGGATTATTCACAAACTCTTATTTGTGTGTCTTTCTGCAACGTTACTGGCAGCTACCACATGGCCTGCCATGTGGTCTTCTATTACATGTGTGCATGCATACCAAAGGGGCTGGGTGAGCTATTTCTCCTTATCTAAGGTATGGTAGATCATTTAAGAACGGAAGCCTACATGCTTTGGTGTGCATATTCATTTATTTGATTTTACTTTGAAAGTATGTATGTTTTATAGCCATAGTTATTTAATATGTATAAATTCCTTGCCAAACGGCAGGAGGAGCCCTGTTAAAACATGCATTTCTTTTTTCTGCCAGTGTCCTTTAGGTAGACTAGCAAGTAATAAGTCTGAACCTACAAGTCCAGTTGGAGATATTATTGAAACACCACAAACTTTGAATGTTTAACCTCCCTCAGGACAAATTAAACTTTGTGGAGAAAATGAAAACTAGAGACTGAACAGTAACAATAACATCCCTATGCGAAACAAAGTCACTCACTCCCTGGCACCCAATCCCCACCCCATCCCTGTATTTTTATGATTGTCAGGGATGGCATCCTGAACTCATAAATCCTGCTGTTTCCCTTTTTGCTGCCTGCCTTAATGGGGGTCAATGTTGCATGCACTGGAAAGCCTTTAAAGGCCCCACCATTTGTAGTCTCTGCAGCTGCCTGCCCCTGCAGACATTTGATATTTTTGAACGTTTTTCCCCACCCCACCCCGATTGCCCCACATGTCTCCCCCTGCCTTCCAGCTGCCACATACATGCTGCTGCTCATTAACTCTTCCCAGACCACCATCCCCCACAGAGGCAACCTGGCACCTCCTTGTGGTGGGACTGGGATCTGACGACATACTAGAGTCATCACTATGGGGCAAAGATAGTTGAGGCAGTGCTTGCTGCCTGTGATGCAGGAGCAGGGGCTAGCCATCATTGATTTTTAACCCTCTTTAAGCCCTACTAACCTTGCCTATACAATGCAACTTGGTTTCCCACTGACCCGTAGGGGAAGGAGCCAGTGTCTCATGTTCAGGCCACCCATTACATCAATGCCTCCTCACTGTCCACAGAAAGTACACAAGACTTTTTTGGGTGAGACATTACACTGAGGTCTGTTCTACATGTTCTGGTGATCGTTCAGTTGGATGTTAAAAATTCCTTGGCACTTCTTAAAAAAAGGAGAATTCCCCCAGTACTCTGGCCAAATTTTCCCCATTCACTAAAAATAACCAGCAGATTAATGTGGATAAATATCACTTAATACTTCCTGTACCACCCAACGAGGTTGAAAACAGGAACATTTTTCAAAGCCTTCATTTCTGGGTCAACAAAAACAAACAAAAAAGTAAATGAGTAGCATGTAGACTTCTTCCTCCCGTTTGGATCCTAAATACACTGCCTCTGCAGAGCACCATAGAAGCATACCCTAGACTCCTCCAGTTCAGAGCAGGGGAGTCAGTATCATGGTGGGAACCATGTCCTCATATGTATGCCAACTGAAGAGCGAAACCTACAAAGCGAAATCCCTCACAGTGACAATCTGGACAGGTTTCGAGATTGTCGCTGTGAGGGACCTGAGGGTGAAATTTCGCTGACTTTCACCCCCCCCCCGAGACAACTCCAACTCAGAGTTAGTTATTGTAAGAAGGAAGAGTGCAGCCTCCCACACGAGGGGTTCGACGGCACTGCCCCCCGACAGAAAACACACCAATGTCTGACAGGCAAACTTTTGCCTGTCAACATTGGGGATCTCACTATGCCGAACATCGACAACAGTGTTGTCAATTTGGCATAGGTAAACCGTCCTCATATAGCAGCACAAAACACTACTTCTGGTGCCATCGGGTCAAGCAGGCATCAGATCTTTAACAGAGGTATGGGTCCTCCCAATGGTTTCCAAGTGCTACCTAACCTGCCATTTTCTACTCGGGTAGGTCAGTTCCAGTTCATATACTGTAAGCAAAAGGCACACTATAACAAGAGCTGGTACTTGCTTATGTTTTTTTTTTTCAAAAATAAAGTGCATCAGATAAGGTGATGGATAAACCCCAACAGTTCAAGGTACCCTTACTCTTCGACTAGGGAGCATGGTTCCAGTAGTGCTGTTTCCACCCTTGAAGAGAGTGCCCCCTTCTATATGCATGCATTCATTCTTTAGAGAGCTACTCTGTGGTTCCTTTTTTTTTTTTAGTAGCAGTAGTTTTTCTCCTCTCTAATCTACCTGATGACACCCCCAAGCCCTTTCACTGACCTTCTCATGGACTTGTCAGTTATCTACCACTTGCTTAGAACCATGATGGGTGGATTGCCCACCATGTCAATTGTGGGAGAACCTGCAGGGGCTGCTGGCTATGTGAAGCCCAGCATCTTTTTCCTCCATTTTCTCCCTTTTGATGAAATATTGGGACACGTGCACCAAGCACATTACACTACAACCCTGCCCCTTGTGCATGCCCACTGTGCTGCCACACAGCTTCTGCCAGGTGGTAGTCTCTGCAGCAAGACCTGGTATCCCCCCCAAGGAAGGAGAGCTACCAACAGGCACTCAATATTCCTTCACCTAGCCAGCCCACCAAGCAACAATTGTGCATTCCATACATGGTCAGCAGCAGGGGGCATAAAGCGCAACCACTCCTCCACTTGGCCAGCCCTGCTCTGCACTTCTGCAGGTACTTTCATGAAGTTTCAGCTATAACCATTTACTAGGTAATAATATTTTTTTTATTTTGAGATAGCATTTCCAGGGTTTACAAATATATTTTGATATCTATCAGAAAGGTTGTAGAAAGCATTGGCTTGTAACCTGTTGACCCTATAGTGCCTTTGTTTATGACATACTGCTCACCATGACAACAAACTGTGTTGTCACAAACAGCAGTTGTGAGGTCAGCTGTAAACAGTCAGATGCATTTTGACTCAGTGGGATTTGTACAACATTATCTGAAATATTCAGTAGACCAAGATCAAAAGGAAGTAAAAGAACACTAGAAAACACTAATGTTAAACACAAATGCTGGAAACGCAGTAGTTTAATCTTTTTATTTTATTACAGTGAGCTAATCTTTAAAGGGACACTGATGACCCTCCTTTAACCTCAAACTGTGCCTAGTTTAAACAAACTCTGGCCACAGCTGATATGGCTGCTGCCGAGCTCACTGAACTCAAGGCAGAACACGACATAGTCCACCATGTCCAAATTGTCTGCCGGAGCTCAGTGCGCATGTGCAAGTCATCGCACATGCCCGATGCATGGAACTCCAGTGCACATCATGGGCATGGTGGACTGTGATGTGTTTCACTGTGAGTTCAGTGAGCTTGGCTGGCAATAGCAGAAAAAGTAGTGCATTGCCGGGGGGAATGAGCACACAGATTTGGAATTGCAGAAGGAAGAACTACAACTCCAAATGCAAATGATGTGCTTCAGGGTGCGCTGATGGAAGAGCAAAACCCTGACCACAAAATCCCTCACAGCAACAATCTCTACAGCTTTTGAGATTGTTGCTGTGAGGGACCCAAGAGCGAAATTTTGCCCTTTCACCAACTTTAGACCCCCTCCCAGACAACTCTGATTTGGAGTTAGTTATTTTAAGAAGAGGGGGTATGGGGGCGCAGACCCCTGATAGAAAGCACACCGATGTCTGACAGTCGAAATTTCACCTGTTGACATCGGGGATCTCGCTATGCCAAACAGCGACAAAAGTGTTGTCGATTCGGCATAGGTAAACCGTGCTTCAGTATCCCCTTTTTCGAGCTACCACAAGATGGCTGCAGGTTCCACCTACTGCAGCCATACAAACACATTTTATGATTGTTCAAATTCTGTAGAATGTGCTGATGTAGCTGGTGGCTTGATTCTGATTCCTTTTTAGGTGCCAAATGAATTTTGGTGTCTATTATCATGATGACCCAGGCTTTACATCAGCTTGAGTGTGGTTGAGGGTTCCACCAAGACTGTTCATCAGGAATATCACTGACAGCTTTTAGAGTGACAACATAGCCATGACAGCCTGTACAGTGACACCCCATGAAGTGAGACACCGGCACAGCAAAAACTACTGCAAAAATAAGGGAAAACACATGAACAGGACACTGGAACTGTAAATGCGGGGGCAGAGTCCCAAACACCACCCAAATAAACTCCACAGCACACACACCACAGAGGACAAGGCATACAGCTCCCCTCATTGTGGAACCACCCCTCCTAACAGTAGACATTGAGACAATAATCCATGACCCCCGGCTGACAGACGTAATACATCTGTTGGTGGGACACCGGTCAACCTCAGAAACCTGTTGACAGCAAAACCACCTCACTGCAAGTGTAGTCACCCACACTGTGTCGCTGTAATTGAGTCGCCGTTATAGCATGGCTGTAACAGCGGCATACCGTGGATGAGACCATTTGCCACTGAGTTGCATAAAAGCTGTCTGGCTGAGTTAGCTAGTACTCAGTTTTGTGGAGTGATATTTCTAGTGTTTACTGTAGTTGCGGTACTGTTTGATTTTTCACAGTGTTTGCTCCCAGTGCTCTACACTATGAATAAGGAGGTGAGAGACACAAGCCTGGGTGCAGACACTGAACCAAAACCAAAACCAAAACAAATAACAGAACTAATAGCAGGGCTGCTGAGATGTCTCCAAGGCAGGGAAGCTAATAGGATTAGAGTCAGTAAGGTTTTCTATCTGTTTTCAGTTTTGAACAACATGGCACAAGGATGATGAATCATCATTTATCTAAAAAAACACTCAGACAACTAAAAGTCGGACTCAAACAAAGCTTTGCAGCCTTTCCCCAGATCATGGCAGCAGTCAGCTGTCAGGGATAAGGCAGGTAAGGGGTTTATCATGCTTGTTATTGTCACTGTGCTTTAAATCAATTAATCCAAGATGAATTATTTGGTTTAAAGTAGCATACATGATAAATATCACACTACAAACATCAGATTCAACCCTCATCCATCCTAAGAAGGCCATGACCTGCACACACAGCATTAACAGAAGTGATTGATTCAATTCCAGTTTCTATGGATATTTAAACAAGAATTTGTCAGTGCCGAATGTTGCTTGCTTCTATGTGCTGTTTAGGAATTTGGAAGTCACTGGAGTGCAAATATTGAAAATTCACGAACTTACTTAGCGTATGAGGAACTGCGCATGTACGCCAGAAAACAGTCATTTTAGAATTTTTCACCAAATTTTCAACATAGCCATTTTAAGACCTCTGCTCATGAACAGTGTCACTGTGATTTTCTTAATATGTCCCATACATTGAGTTGGCACACCCGATTGTGCCATGTATGCGCTACATGAGGCGGAAACACGTTTTGGGCAGGATGGAAAATTACAGCTGTACTGCTCATAAGGAGGTGTGGTAAAATGGCAATGTTGAAAATCTGGAGTGAAAATATTGAACATTCGTGAACTTACGAGTGTGCGTAGGAACTGCGCAACGCACGCTCGTAAAACAGTCATTTTTTAGAATTCTTCCACCAAATTTTCAAAATAGGCTTTTTGAGAGCCCACCTTATGAACACTGGCAGTGTCGTTTCATTAATCGTTCCGGAAAGGTGATTTTATGCAGTGGCTGCGAAATCACCCTTGGGGCCCAAGTAACGCCATGACAGTGACAGCATTCATGAGAAGGGGTCCCAAAAACCCCATGTTAAAAATTTGGTGCAAAAATTCCAAAAAATGCCTGAGATATGCAATAAAGTTGAAAAATCCGTATCTATTCCATTATACAGCTTACCGGCATTTCCTCAGTTCACAGTCGGCTTTGAAGAGTGCAGACGTATCCTGTCTGTCAAGATCGTCGGCCGAGCTCTGGAGGTAAGTATCGGGTGGGGGGATGTGGGGTGGCAGGGTGCAGTGGGTGGGTGCGGGTTGTGGGAGGGGGCAGGAGAAGCACCGAGGGACAGATTTTCTATTACAGGTGTTTTTTTATTTAGAGGAGCGAGGATGTTTGCCACGCTGGGGTGGGCTCCCAAGCGTAGCAGCTGAAAGCTGACCGGGGCTGGGCCGGCGGGGATTGGGCACCCCGTCGGCTATAACACATTTTGATATGCTGGGGTGGGCTACGCGCCTTCTGGATGCTTGTGGGGAGAGATAGCGGAGCCGGCTGGGATTGGGCACCCCCTTCGGTGACAGCATGGGGGAGAGACAGTGGAGCCGATGGGGGATTGGGCACCCCGTGGTATAATATCATTTTGCCACGCTGGGGTGGGCTCCCAGCATGGCACCTGGATGCTTTGGGGGTGGGAGCTGATAGGGGATTGGGCACCCCTGCTGGCTGCATAGTGTGGAGGGGAAGGCGATGAGCACACAGTGTGCGTAGCAAGCACGTGTGTGTGTGGGCTAGGGTTGTAGCCAAACAATGTACAAATGTACACCAGGACCATGTTTATTGTGTCATTTGTCACAATAAATACAACTTTCGTATCTCAAGACAATGGTTGTTGCCATGCATGTAAATCAAATGCCATACATTGCTCCCTAAGACACCTAATGCATCAGCCCAGATCCTGTAAAGTGGTATTGTCCTTGGGATGCAAAGACAGTGTTAGTGACCAGTCCTCCTAGTTTTGACTTCTATTAATAAAATTACAGAAATTTTCAACATTTTCTTTGTTAGCTTTCATGGAAAAAGGAAGCAGTTCAGAGCCTATTTGCTACCCTCCTTAAATTAAATTGCACACCTTGGAGTGCTTGGAGTATGCCTGGCTACACCCAAGTGTGGGGGGGGGAGAGCTCTGCTCACTCAAGCGGAGCTCTCCCTTTCAACTGTATGCCACTGCATCTTCAGCTTGTCATAGACAGCTGCAGCAGCGATTGGAGAACTGGGGCCATGCCTGCAAACACACTGACTGCATTGGAGGATGGGCTGACACACCTCTGAAAACTCGGATGATGGCACTATGTTTCTTGCACATGCGTGCAAGTAACATAAAAAGGACAAAGAAAGAAAGGAGCTAGTCTAGTATTGATCTGAACACACTGCTGCTCTTCTGTTCTGCTGTTACTGGCTACTAATGGAGAGATATTTTCTTTTCACAGTTTACTTCTGGGATGGAGGTCATGGCCCTGGACTGGAGAACAGCTTTTTTTTAGAGGGGGGAGCATAGCGACCATGCAGACAGGGTTGATTATGGGGCAAGGGTCAGCTCATCCTTCATTGTGCTGCAGTTCAGCGCCTTTCCTACCCAACTCTATTGGAAGAGGAGGCCATTTTTCCCCACTCTTCAGCATGGTGGCTATCATGTGAAAAAGAAATCCTTGGGGGCTTATCGGACTATTAGGGTAGCTTCAGCACGCAAACCAAATCTCAATTTAACAACACAAAAGGAGTGTATGTGCAAGCTGTCCATAAGTACGAAAGACACTCCAAAGCTGGGGTAGTGTTCCAGTGTTGTGCTATTTAATCAGTCACCCTGAGGAAAAGTCAGTGAGATTCGAAGTGCTGGGGACTTTTTTGCAAGGCTACACCTGTAGTTCAATGGGCAGAGCAATAAACCGCTCCCCCATTAGGCCTTAAAAGGCCACTCCTCCTGGCTAGTCCAGGTTCATTTCTTTCATTGAGGCCAGAGTCACCACTATTCCTCGCTTCCTGCTTTTGCTGTGTTCCTGCGGTTGCCTCCGGCCACTGGCTTGCTCCGTCCCTCATCAGTTATGCTGCATTTTCTGCTGCTTGTTCTATGCATCTACCCTGCCATTTGCCCTCCCTTTCCTCCTCCTCCATTTACATTTCTCATTTTTGTGTCTGCCTACCTCTTGTTCTGGCTCCCTCATCCTGTTTTGTCCTTTTCTTCTCTTCAGCCATATTCCTTGTGAATCTGTTGCTCTGTTCCTCACTGACATTCAGGGTATAAAGTCATTCCCCGGATGCCTGCTCCATGTTTGCTCCTCTCAGCTGACAGACTCTTCATGCCTATCTCTGGTGTTTCACCCACCTACACCCTGCACTTGTCCTTCATGTTTTCATACTCACCACATGCAACTAATCATCTGCAGTATGCACATCTGGGTCATTCTTTTGGTCCCTCAGCATCTGATGAAATGTTTGTCCACATGTGTCTTTGACTTCACCAGCTCTGTGTTTCAGCAGTAAGTTTTCACTCTTAACATCTTGGCTGCTTGTAACCAAACTTTCTAAGCCAAATGACAAATTTCGTAGTCCAGTCTTGCACAATCTTATTGGCTTGGATCTGCTGCCTGCGGACCTGTAGTAGCATTTTGGCTCTTTGAAGTATGTTATTCATTGCTATTTACTGTACTGCCTGGTAAATCTCTGTTGCACTTTCACATGGTACCTACACTGTGTGTGGGCTGTAGTTGGCATTTCTTGCACATGGGATCCAATGCATTTCCCAGGGCTGGCCATGGTCTGCATTTACCTCTAGCTATAGCTGACTGTCCAAACATGCCCTCTCCTATCATGTTCTTGGGTTTGCTCTGTGTCTGCCATTTCTGTTGGGGCCCCTATGCAGAAATTATGACTACCCGGCATCATACTGCACTCATGGCCAAGCTCCACCCTCAGGTATTTCCTTCCTCCATTCATTTTCCTAGTTTCATTCAACCACTCTACATTCTCTTCCTGATTCTCCTGGCTATCTGTCATCCCGATGCCTATTGGTGGCTTCTCTGTTTGTCCCACAGTGGGGGACTGCTTTACCCCAGCTGGCACCATGGCTCCAGGCAGCTGTGGCATCTCATTCTTTCATATATTTACCCACTGGCACACCTGTCTTCTCTGCTGTTCTGTCCAACTTCGCATCTTTTTTTTCATCCTTATTCTGTTGCCCCTACTCGATTGCTCCATGCTTTCTTTTGGGAGCTTTCTTGTCCTACCATGACCTTACCTCATCACATATTTTCTCCTAATCCTACTTCTCTGTCAGTTCACCTCATATCCCCCTTCACTCCTTGTCAGACTACATCCGTCTTGAACCTCATCCCTCCTATACCAACTTTGCTGTTCTTCCTACCTGTCATTGTACCTAATTTACTCCTGGTACTTGTAATTCCACTGTCGGCTGCGGGCTGTGCCCGCCATTCTCATCTTACTCTTGAGCACTCAATCCACTCTAATTTGGCTCATCAATGGACCCGGTTGACATGCACGCCTGTGGTTGCTACTTGCAATCTCCTTCTCTGAACCCACATCAGGGTCTACTTCTCTTCTTCTGACCTCTCTGTAGGTCTACTTGTTCACATCACCTATTCAAGCATGCCCCCCATGGGGGTCTCATGCTACCTCGACTTGACCTGATCTTCACCCAGAAATGCGCCTTCCGTGCCCATTGCTCCATGGCTTGGGGCTAGCCTGTAACTGATGATCTTGCTCTGGATCCCTATGAAGTCCACATCTAGATTATGTGAAGACTGGAGCAGGGTCCTTCTCCCTGGCACATTGCAAGAATGTCTTCGTTCCTGGTGGACCTTCAGTCGTCCCTCATTTTGGTGACACCTCTGGATGTAGAATTTATGACTTCAAGCTGCGAGGGGTGGGGCTTTCATCAGCAGGGCCTCTTTGCTGCCAGAGCGGGTTTGGAGGCACCCATTACACTATTCTCCATCTGACCACCTCTGGTTCATATGGGCTGTTTTGTAGGCTCATGTAGACCATCGCAGTGCCTCAGCAGTCATCTGTCTCCTCCTTTGCTCTTGGGTGTCCAGTTGCAGAGATGTCACTTGCAACCCTCAAGAGCAATCCTGTTAGAAGAACAGAGCGAGAGCTTCTTCCAAATTGGAAATTTTTCCTCTTCCCTCGATCTCTACTCTAAATTACAGTAGCTGAGCCATCACTAATCAAAACCATCCTTTAGCCTGGAGGGAAGGTGACCTAGGCCTTGGATCCCCAGAAATTTCCTCCTCATGGGACTGGAAATCTGAGTTTGAGAACCAGACAGTAGCTCAAATGTGGGTAAAATTAACAGATGCTATAAGTGGCTTAATCACAAGACATGTACCAATCAGGAACAAATATAAGGAGGCTACAAGTCCATCTGCGCCTTGGATAACCCAACCTCTAAAGGGCTTAATTAAAAATAAAAATAAAGCATACCATCTAGCAAGATATAATAATACGGAAGAAGGCTGGGAATTTTGTAGGAATAATCTTAAAATAGCAAAAAAGGCTATAGCCAAGGCCAAAAGAGAATATGAGTTTACAATAGCAGCAAAGGTCCAGGATAATTATAAAACATGTTATGCATATATAAACAACAAAAAAGGGAAGAATAAAACCATAGGACCCCTAAAAATGCAGTATGGGAATATTATAACAGAAAATAAGGCACTTGGGGAAGAATACAATGTATATTTTTCATCGGTCTTTGGCAAAGGTCCCCAAACTTTTTGGGACAATGGGATAACTAGACATAGAGGACGCAGCCCAAGGATAGACCCAACTGAAGTCCTTACTAGATTACAGAAGGTTAATCAAAATAAAGCACAGGGGCCAGATGGGATTCATTCAAGGGTGATTAAAGAAATGGCAATATTACTAGTTGGGCCAGTAACTTACCTTTTTCAGGAAAGCATTGATATTGGCGAGGTTCCTGAGGCTTGGAGGCAAGCTGTGATTGTACCCATATATTAAAAAGGATGTAGGCAGGAGGTCTCGAATTACAGACCCATTAGTCTAACCTCCGTGCTTGGAAAGATTTTGGAGGGTATAATAAAGGACTTCATCATGAAATATATCGAAAGAACAGGTAGGATAGACATGACCCAGCACAGATTCACCAAGGGAAGATTGTGCCAAACCAACTTATTGGAATCTTATAATAAGGTTGGCAAAGCCCTGGATATGGGTAAGCCAGTAGATGTGGTCTTCCTGGACTTTGCCAAGGCTTTTGATAAAGTCCCCCATGGGGAGCTTGTTAAATCACTTTATGATTTAGATATACCAATTTGGATACAAACATGGGTGAAGGCTTGGATCACTGACAGAGGCCAGAAAGTATGTGTAAAAGGTGAATACTCTGGTCATGTTGGAGTGACTAGTGGTGTCCCCCAGGGCTCAGTCTTGGGACCATGTTTGTTTAATCTGTATATTTCATCTATGCAGGTGCATTCAGCTGTCTGGTTGTCTAAATTTGCAGACAACATTAGGGTTGGGTGTCCCGTAAATAACTGGGAGGAGCATCTAGTCCTATAAACACCATTGGATAGTTTAGACACATGGGCCTCCCAGAAACAATCTATTTTTAACATTGATAAGTGCAATGTTATGCACCTTTGCAAGAAAAATAACAAATTTCAGTATAACTTAGGTGGATCTGTACTAAAAGTAGTGGGTGAAGAGAAGGATTTGGGGGTTATGATTGATAATAATCTTGGTTTTAGCTTGCACTATAATACAGCTATTAAAAAGGCTGGTTGCATAACACAATGTATATTGAAACACATTAAAAGTAGAGATAGGCAGGTTGTGATGCCCCTATATAATGCATTGGTGCATCCCTATGTGGAGTATTGTGTTCAGTTTTGGGCCCCATATAAGAGGAAGGATGTTGCACTGGTGGAGAGGGTGCAGAGGAGAGTTACGAAGAGGATCAGGGGATTGGACGGATTGAACTATGAACAGAGACTGCAAGATTTAGAGCTGTATTCCCTGGAATATCGTAGAATGAGAGGTGACGTGTTTGATTTATAGGGCATTGACCAATACTAATTTGTGGGACTTGTTGGGCCTGGTTAAAAAGGATCAAACATATGATACTAGAGCCCATTGTTATCAACTGGTAAAAGATAGATATAATACAAATAGAAGGAAATATTGGTTAAGTAATAGAGTGACAGAAATTTGGAATATGTTACCAGGGGAGGTAGTGGAAAGCATTACAATGCAGGAATTTAAAACATAGTTAGATACATTTTTAGTAAGAAAAAATATAAAAGGGTAAAAGTAGGTATTACTTGCAAGCTCACGGACAAATGTCTTTATGCTCAGTATTGTCTATGTAATCTATGTAATATGTAAGGAGGATTTTTCCCCTCCTCCATGCCGATGGTCATAATATTTAGATAGGGTTAGTGCTTTCCTAGGTTTTGTTGTTGGGTTCCACTGTTGGATGGAGTTGGATGGTGACCCTGGATATTCCCTCTCCTTAGAAAGTCCCACCTCCTGCCTTGTGTCAGTTTCCAATCCACTACTTCTTCCGAGTCATCTTCCATTCCTCTCCCATCCTACTAACCTACTCCTGTCAACCTCCATTCTCATCCTCAATATCATTCTGACTCCTCGCATCCTTTGATGCTCCACAACCCTTTTGGGTACTCTTTTTGGTCTTCCTCTTAAGTTATCTTTAGCCAATGGAATCATTCCCATAGCACCTATAGGGGTGGAACCCTCCTCTAGGGTTCCTCACCATCATACCCCTTACTGGGTGGTATAGCCCATGGATAGAGAGGCAAACAGCCACGATGTGTCTAAGTCACATAAGCATACATCATACCAACTTGTGTAAGCACATTAAATTGCAAGGCTACGCTTGTAGTTCAATGGGCGGAGCAACAAACCACTCCCTTATTAGACCTTAAAAGGTTGTTCCTCGTGGCTAGCCCAGGTTTGTTTCTTTCATTGCTCCACCATCCTCCGCTCATCCTCCAGTGGCTTGTCTCTCTTTCCCATGGGCGTCTTCCTAAGCTATATATCCCGTGGATTGAGAGGCAAACAGCCACAATGTATCTAAGTCGCATAAGCATGCATCATACCAAGTTGCATAAGCACATTGAAGTTGATAGTGGTTGTAATTTGCTTTGGCTCCCACTGTGATTAAACAGCACAGCATTTGAACACTACCCCAGTTTTGGAGTGTTTTTCTTACTTATAGATGTTTTGGTCACTGGCTGCTATCATGCCTGCCCCCCTTGGGACAGCAAGACATCCTTCACTGAGATGCAAAGAAGTGTAACTGAATAACAGTTTAGCATAGGAGCGCAAACCACCATGGAAACTAGTGTCTTTATTTATTTGAAATGGAGGCTTAATCGTACTTCAGCCTAACAGAATATTATCAATGTCTGCATTGTAGTCCATGGTGTTCTGTTGAAGATCACACACATTCTTTCTGTAACACAGTGCCACCTGTCTCCATATTGTACCTGTTTGTTGCTCCTGGGAGGGAAAGGGTTGGATATTTCAATGGAGGCCTATCTTCTTTGTATCTGCTGGGCTGCATACCCTTTATCCAAAGGGCTGGTCTGACTGCCGTCTAGTATTTTCATGTCTCTTTTTGTAAAGAGTATTGGCAGGCCATTCACTGAACTATTAGCTTAGAATAACAAACATTTATTTTGAGGGGGTATTGGCTATGTCCTGCTGGGAGACTTGAAGACATAACAATTCAAAGCATGTTACTGAATAACATCTGAGCATAGATCCACTATGTATGTTTGACCTTGTAAAACAGATAAATACAGTACCATGAGTATATACACATATTATACAAAGGGTTCAAAACATAATGAAGTCAGAAGATTACCTGTAGATATGTAATGGGTCAGGTGTTGCCTGTAGAGACTGAGCAAACATAATGAGTGGATTAGGGAGGGGGGAAGAAGAATAGCCAAGTAATTCATGGGCCGGGGGAAGTGAAGGAGGGGGTCAGGACTAGGGGTAGGGTAAATAAGAGGAGGATATATGGGGTAAGAACTGGGGCTACAGCAAAGAAGAAAAGGACATGGAGTGGGAGAATCAATGGAAACAGGTGTGCATTTAGCAGAGGAAGTGAGGAAGGCAAATAAGGTGGTTTGGGACATGTGTGGAGAGGTACAGGACAGGATGGGAGAAGGCAGGGAGTTCCAGTCAGATACTGCCATGAAGAAGAAGGACTTACATGCAACTACAAGCCTCAGATTAGGCCATTCAAGGAGGGGCAGTGTGGCAGATCGGATGGCCCGTGTAGTTTATCTAAGGCGAATAATGTCACTGAGGCAGGGTGGGGTAAACTTGTGAACAAGCTTACGCACAAAACTTAAGGTCAAGTACCTTAGTTTAGATTCACAAAGGAGCCAACCCAGCAAAGAGAGGATGTCACAGTGGTGATGGCAGTAATTGACCGCTAGGGTGAACCTTCTCACCCTATGGTAGGCCTGGGCAAGAAGTGCCATGTTAGATGCATTGGTAGATAGTAGTAATGGCACACCATAAGTAAGAAGCAGGAGGAGAGATGAGGAAGTGATCTTGACACAAGAGGCAGAAGTGAGAAAAGGGGCAGATACAGTAAAGGAGACCCAGCTTTTGGTTCAGTGTTTTGACCAGGGTGGAGACATGGACACTGAACGATAATGTGGTGTCCAAGGTAATGCCTAGATTCTTAAAGATAAGGACAGACTCAAGAGTATCACCATTAAGGGAGGTGATACAGACATGGGAAAGGGGCTTAGAGGAGGGAGGACAGTGATAAAAGAGCATACATTTAGTTTTTTTGTATTGAGGACTAGCTGGTTACACTGAAACCAATCTTCAAGGTCCGCAAAGTGAGCAGCAAGTTCCCTATTGATCGTGGCGAAATCAGGAGAAGAGCGGTAGATAATAGCATCATCCACATAAAGGTGCACAGAGGTCCCTCCGCAATGTCTTAGTAGGTCATTTATAAATAGTGAGAACATTACGGGACCCAAGATGGAGCCCTGCAGGATACCATGGGTTATGTGATTGAAACCTGAGAGAGCACCAGCCCATTTGACTCTTTGGGAATGGCAAAAGAGATAGCTTCAGGCCCAGAGTAGGGCACTGGTATTCAAACCAATAACTTGCAACTGTTGCAGCAAGAGATCATGATTCACAAGGTTGAAACACTTTTGTTAGGTCGATGAAGATGGCACCGGTGGCATATCCTTGGTCCATGGCTTGGTAAATATCAGACGTTACTTTCAACAAGGCCATGAGGGTGCAGTGGCTCTTTCTGAATCCATGCTGGTGAGGGGACAACATTTGTGGTGCTTTAAGTAAACCTGGAGGTGATTGTAGACATCACCTCCAGGTTTGTTTAGAGCCAGTACTCTTTACCTCAGTAAAGGTAAATATTGGGCAAGACACTGCAGCGGTCCAAGACAACTGTCAACCCCACTAAAAAAAGGGTGTGCAGTCCTTAGAAAATAATTGAATTCATTCACAGCAAGTACCTTTCACTTTGAAAACCTATGGGTGCAATAGCAGATCACCAGGGAATGGCTATCAAACACAGACCCTGTTTAATTGAACATCTGATACTAAAACTGTAGCAGACCATATCAGATCCCCCAACATCATCTTCAAGAATGATAAACTGCTCCACGTCTGACAGTAATCAAGTATTAGAAACAATCAATAGCAATGAAATTAAAGTAAAAAGTGATCATATCATGTGACAGAGAGGTAGGTTAATTTATAAAAGACAAGTTTAGCAACCATCTCTATGTAGTTTCTTCCCAGTGAGATTTTCAGCAGCTGATTCTTAATCATGTTTCCCTTAATGAATTATAGTTTGGCATCTTTCAGCACTTTTGGTACTCTGATTTCTTATTAAAAGTGAACAAATAGACTGCCACCATACTGGTAATACAACACCAAAATGTGTTTGTTTACATTAGACAGATGTACCAGCCTAATCTTTCGATTTACGATGCAGAAGTTGCTGCCTCTGCAGATTCCTGTGTAGATAGACCTCACCTTTCAGAATTTGCTTGTTACCCCCAAGGTAATTTGTGGATGGCCCCTCGGGGGGCCTATTTCTGATTTTGGATGTTGTGGGCCCTCCAGGCCCCATAGCTTAGCCTAGGAATGCCCGATTTACAATTCCAAGGTGTCATTTTCTACATTTATTGCAATGCCAAGTTGGATGGAACAACTTAGAAAATCCAAAATGGCCACCATATTGCTAGTAAATAAGCCATATCACATCATCACCCCCCACACAGCCTGGATAATTGCATGAACCAGTTTATGGAAGGGAATGTTGGCTATAACACGGGAATGCTCCTGCTCTTTACAAAGAGTACCCTGGGTTCTTTTACTTCCACCTGGACACCCACCAGGATGGGCAGAAGAGACCTCAGTTTAACATCTCATCCAAAGGACAGCACACCCCAGCAGTACAGCACCCCAATACTGCACTCAGATGCCAGTGATTTTTAGGTGTGGGTCCATCCCGTGTGGGACAAGAACCCACAACCTTCTGGTCCACAGGCAGATGTCTACCAACTGAGCCACACTGATACCTTAAGCACAGGCACTACACTGCCAGTAACAGTAAAATAAATACCGTCTCTTTCAACCACTTTTACAGGCACACTATTAGCATTCGGCAGCAATTCAGATATGACAGTTGTAATATACATTAGTCTGGCAATTTGTTTTTCCTGTTTAAATGAAAAAAAATGGTGGAACATGCATCTGGTTTCAGCAACACTGACAGTAAAACCAATAGTATCTAAAAGAGTTTGTGAAATTGTTAATTGAGTTTCTGTAAAGTGGTCGGCACATAAAACACTATGATCAGTTGGTTCCTAGTAGGCACATTTAACACCAAGTGCCCACTGCTTGCACCGATGGTTATCTTTAGGAAAGTGAAAGAAACTGTGTGCATATCTTTTCCCATTCTTATAACCAAGGCACAGCAGTGCTTCATATCAACAAAAATTAAACAGGAAACAACATAAATGAACAAATGTAACCACACAGACAGACATTAAAGTCAGTTAAAATAAAATATACTGTAACAAGTTTTGTTAACAAATTGTTAGCATTATAAAAGCAGGGAAATAATATGATTATATTGGTAAATAGGGCAGTAGAACTCCACTGTTTCTTGCAAAGTCACTGTTAGCAGTACTATTTAAACTGTCAGAAACAATACATTTTGAGAGTAGGTCAAACACTGGCACAGGCCTCTCCAGTGCTCAGATTATAGACAAACACTGCAATGATAGACTGTTAGACACATAAATCTGACAATTTAAAATAAATTACGAAGGACTCAGTATAAGGATAAGAAGAGTATTTTTAAACCAAACCAAACTGCCCTGACTGCAGCCCATTACTGACCAGGAAATACTCATTTGGAACAGTATCTCTAATAGATGGCAATGCTCACAGACCACCCACTGATGTTATGATGCTGCAGATGCTGACAGCCCAGCTTAGCAGAGCATCTGGAACAAATTACAGCAGTCAGACAAAAACAGAGCTATGAACATGAAAGCACAATTACAGTATTTATTAAGCAGAGAGGTAAAAAAACAACTAGGGAAGTGCTTTAAAGGCATTTCTTTATTAACACTACCATGTGCAGTAAAAAATAAAGTGTTGCACATGATCTTGAAACAGAAAGAAGGGATTATTTAATTCAAATGCCGTAGTGTGGTGCATTAATGGAAGGATACACTGAAAAGTCAAAACGTGTTCCACGATAAGCCATTTTCCAGCTGAGTTTCAGCAAGATGGTTGTAAGCTCAGCCACAACCACCAAAAAGGGCAAGGTCAGATCTGGACTACTGTAGGTCAGTCAACCTGACATCAGTGCAGGTCAGTGTCCAGGAATTTATTACCAAGGACATCATAATGGGTCATTTGAGTAAGGGCAAACCACTCATCCCACTCAGCTTTGGCTTTATGAATGGCAGATCATGCCAAACCAACCTGATTGCATTCTTTGTTGGGGTGAACAGGGAGGTGAACAAGGGCAGGGCCATAGACATAGCCGATTACTTTATCTGGACTTCAACAAGGCCTTTGACACTGTGGCACATTAAACTTTTCTTGTCAAGGACAGTACACCAGTATGGTATACGTGAGGCCTGTACTGTACAAGGTGACTTCAAACTGGCTTGGGTACAGAAAGCAGAACGTTAGATTGGTAGGCAGTACTCTCAATAGAGAGGGTATTCAGCAGCATTTCACAGGAATTTAGTGTTGGGGACATCACATTTCCACATCTGTATACACAATCTGGAAGCTGGAGTCTCCAGCAGGCTACTTACATTTGCTAAAGTCACTAAGCTTGCCAGGGTTGTGGACTCCATTGTGGATGGGTAAAATGTCAGTAGGATCAAAACAAGTTGGGTGATTGGTCAGACTCTTGGAGCTTTAGATTCCATGTAGCTAATGCAAGGTGATAGACTTGGGGTGGAGAAACAGAGGTAGGGCACACACACTATGAGGGGCTCCCCTTGCTGCAGTGGGGAGGAGGACCTAGTGGTTATAATAAACAAGGGACTGGGGCTAAAGCATGAGAATCAGTGAACAGCCACTGTCAAGGAGGCTTGAAGATTGTTGGGGTGCACTAAAAGAGTGGTGAGTATCAGAGCAGGAGAAGTAATTTCACCACTCTACAAGGCCCTGATCAGGCCCACCTGGAATACTGGGTTCAGTT
Source organism: Neoceratodus forsteri (assembly GCA_016271365.2). Lineage (NCBI taxonomy): Eukaryota > Metazoa > Chordata > Ceratodontiformes > Ceratodontidae > Neoceratodus > Neoceratodus forsteri. Next base: position 1,785,545,505 of record CM057449.1, read on the forward strand.
CTGGGTTCCCAGTACAAAGCAAACACTGAGGCAGTAGAGAGGCTGCAATGCAGGGTCACCAAATTGATGGGGGTATGAAGAATACAAGTTATGTGGAGATACGGGAAACCCTTAGTAGGCTCACCCTGGAGAAGAGGAGCTAAGAGGAGATGCAATCTCAGTCTTCTGCATACTGACAGGTATCGACATCAAACAGACATATATGTTTAATCTGGTGTGCTCTCAGGACAAGGTGAAATGCTCTAAAGCTGAAAGGTGATAAATTCCAGGGTAACAGTAGGAGGCCGTTTTCTGCTAGAGGTAGTGAACTTATGGAATAGCCTGACAGTGAAAATAGCAGACACAAAAACTGTACAGGACCTCAAGGTATGTCTGGACAAATGTCTGCTTATTAGGGAATGCAGGTACCCTGGGTAGAAGGATGTATGGGGGAAATCCCTATAAACAGGTGTATGTTTGAAGATACATAGAAACTTAGAGACATAGAAGTTGATGGCAGATAAGGACCACAAGGCCCATCCAGTCTGCCCGTTTCTTTTTCTACCTTATGAATGTGTCATCGGCATTTGCTCTGTCAATAGCCTATCTATTCTTATTCATCTGTATTGTTCCCTTATGCCTATCCCATGCTTGTTTGAAGCCCTGCACTGTATTCATTTCCACCACTTCCTGAGGTAGGCCATTCCATGCATCCACCACCATTTTTGTGAAAAAGAACTTCCTCACATTACCCCTTAATTGGCCTCCCTCTAATCTCATGCTGTGTCCTCTTGTCCTGCTATTTTTCTTATATTGAAACATGTTAGACTCTTTCACCTTGTTAATGCCCTTAAGGTGTTTGAATATTTCAATCATATCACCTCTCTCCCTCCTTTGCTATAGGGTATACATACTGAGCTCCATTAATCTGCCCTCATATGTTCTCTGATGTAGTCCCTGTACCATTTTGGTTGCCCTTCTCTGGACTGCCTCAATTTGGTTAATGTCCTTGTGAAGGTGTGGCCTCCAGTACAGCATGTAGTACTCCAGATGGGGCCTAACCAGTGTCTTGTAAGAGGATTATTACCTCCCTCTTACAAATTGTGACAACCCTACTAATACACCCAACATCCCCTAGCCTTAACTACTGCTTTAATGGTCTGCTTGGATGATTTCAAGCCATCTGTGATAATGATGCTCAAGTCTCTTTCTTCTCTTGTGACTGCCAGCAACTCCCCTCCCAGCCTATAGGTGGCTTAAGGGTTTCTCTTCCCTATGTGCATGATCTTGCACTTCTTTGCATTAAACCCCAGTTGCCACTCTTCCAACCATTTTGCCAGTTTATCCAGATCTCTTCTCATTCTGTCCACCCCATCTGTATCATCTGCTCTGTTGCAGATCTTGGTGTCATCTGCAAACAGACAAACCTTACCCTCCAGTCCATCTGCAATGTCACTGATGAAGATATTGAAGAGGACTGGCCCCAGGACTGATCCCTGAGGTACCCCACTTGTGACTTGCATCTCTTCTGACTGTATACCGTTTACCACCACTCTCTGTTTTCTGCCCATCAACCAGTTTGCCACCCAGTTGACCAACTTCTGACCCACCCTGAGCCTACCCAGCTTATTAATCAATCTTCTATGTGGAACAGTATCGAAAGCTTTGCTAAAGTCAAGGTAGGTGACATCAACTGCTCCCCATGGTCCACCACTCTGGTTATCCAGTCAAAGAAATCTATGAGATTAGTTTGACAGGACCTTCTTTTTGTAAACCCATGCTGTCTTGGATTCTGTGCTCCTGTGGATTCCAGATGTTGCACTATCCTTTCCTTAAGGAGTGCCTCCAAAATCATGCCCACTACTGAGGTAAGACAGACTGGTCTATAATTCACTGCCTCCTCCCTGCTACCAGTCTTGTGGAGCGGGATCACATGAGCCCTTCTTCAGTCTTCTGGGACCTCTCCTGTGTTCAGAGTCTCACTAAACAGTTGTGATAATGACTCTGCTAGTTCCACCCTTAGCTCCTTTAGTACCCTGGGATGTATGCTATCAGGTCCCATTGTCTTGTCCACTCTGAGCTTAGCGAGCTCTTGTAGGACCCTTCCTTTTGTGAAGGGACTAGTGCACACCTCCCCTCCCCCGTATCCATGGTGCAGAACTGTAGGCCTTGCCCTACCTTCTCTTCAGTAAATACTGAGCAGAAGTATCTATTTAGGATAAATGCTTTTACATGGTCCTCCTCCTCACATGCCCCCTTATCCCCTTTGATCTTAGCAATACCCCTCTGGACTTTCCCCTTTCACTAATGTATCTATAGAAAGTCTTGTCACCTTCTTTTACTGTTTGTGCTAGTGTTTCCTTGGTTTGGGCCTTTGCCTGCCTTACTGCCTTCCCTGCTTCCCTTAGGGAAGTGTGGTATGCCTCTCTATCCTCATCCCGCAGCATTCCCTTGTATTTCCTGAAGGTCAGCCTTTTGGCTCTGACCTTTTCTGCTACTGTTTTTGAGAACCAAAGTGGTTTCCTTCTTATTTTGCACTTCCTTTTCTCTCTAATACAATGGGATGTTGCTTCAAGTATCGCATCCTTAATGCTTGCCCTTTCCTGTACCTCCTCACCTGTATTTCTTTTTGCCAGGGCTAGCTTAACTTTTGGCCATCTTATCAAAGTCAGCTCCTCTGAAGTCCCATATTTTGCCTTGGAATGGGATGATTTGGTTATAGTGTGTGCAAATTGAACCATACCATGTGATGGTCACTGGCTCCCAGGTGACCTTCTACCTGGAGATCTGTGATCCTTTCCCTGTTAGTCAGTACTAGATCTAGGATAGCCCCATCTCTTATGGGTTGTTGTACCAGTTGTTTGAGGCCCTCCCCCTGCATTGAATCCACTATGTGTCTAGTTCTGGCAGATGTTCCTGCTGGTATTGACCAATCTGTATCTGGCATGTTGAAGTCTCCTATTATCAGAACCTCTCCTTTAACTGTCATGTTTTGTATATCTTCTAACAGTAATGTGTCTATGTACTGCCCCTGGTCTGGAGGCCTGTAGACAACCCCAGTTCGCATGGCTGTCCCATTTCCTGTTTCCACCGTGACCCAGTTTTTCTTGCTCCTTATGTGTATTCTGAATTTCTGTAGCTTTGATATTTTCATTGATATAAAGGGCCACTCTAGCCCCCCTTTTTGCACCTCGTCTTTTCTGAACAGTTCGTAGTCAAGTACTGAAGTCTCCCAAGTGTGGTTACTGGTAAACCATGTCTCGCTAATGGCTACTATGTCCAGTTTAGCCTCTGTCATTATTGCCTGCAGGTCTGGGATATTGTTTCTCAGACTGCAAACATTTGTGTACATGATTTTCCATTGGCCAGATTTCGGTGTGTTAGTTGTTGGGCAAGGTCTGCCATTTCTTCTGTGCATCGTATGGGGAGCCGGAACCTTTTTTCCTTGCCTGGTGATGCAAATGAGCTACAATAATGCTGAACTCCTGTTTGACCACGAACTGGGGGGGAGGGGTATTCTTCCCATTCGACGTATCGGGTGCTGCACCCCTCTCCCCATTTTCTAGTTTAAATAATCTGCAAAGATGTCAAACTTCTGCCCCAGTGCACTGACTCCCTCCTTAGTCAGATGCAGTCCATCAAATTTAAAGAACTTTCACTCCCAAAATTTGTTGCCAGTTCCCTACAAATTTGTGTCCTTTTTCCTGGCACCAGCCCTTGAGCCACTTGTTCAGCTCCTCTATCTCCCCTTCTCTGACCTTCTGTCCATCTGCCCCCCTCTCCCAGAATGGCAGAATCTCAGAGAAGGAGATGCTGGATGAAATGGACGATAGTTTGTCACCCAGCCTGGTCAGGTGTTCCTTGGTTTCCACAACTGACCAGTTGGCGAGATCATTAGTCTCTATGTGTACCAGGACTTCAATGTTTTCTCTGCTTCCTGTACAATTTAGCAATGTGGTCAGTGTCTCTCACACTGATGTACCTGGGAGACATCTGACCATTACCCTGGTTGGAGATAGGTATAAACTCCATGAATCATGGAGTTTCTTATAATAAGTTTTTGATTTCCTTTCTGCTTTTTGTTTTGGTTCCTGTTTTGGCGAGGTTTTGTTGTGCTAGCTCCTGTGCTGCTGTGTTTAAGCTCTGCAGTGTCCTCTGTCCCTTTGTTTGATTTCAGAGATAGAGGCAGATACCCATTTGTAGTTTTTATATGGTTTGTGGAGGTGACATGTTGGAGAGCACCGAGTGATGGGGCACCCGATTTGCCCCTCCTAACCACCTGCCAACCTCCCAGATCAACTACCCTCTGCAGTCAAGGTGCTTCTGTTGGATGTTGGGAAAATGGTGGGCAGTTCTTATATTTTCTCCTGAATATGTGATTTGAGGTGTGCAATCTCTGCCCATGCTACCTGGAATTGAGCTCTTAGATGTTCAATGGCCCTGCATGTGGGACAGTGTCCTAAATCCTGCATAACTGCCCTTTTGAAAAGTGTCCTGCATGAGAAGACATCTTGATTTCTGCTTATGAAGTGTGAGGGTTGGGGACTTAATAGCCCTAGAGCCCCTTTTGACCTCAAATTAATATGTCGTTAGGTTTTCTCTGGGCTGCATTTATTACCATTTTTCTTTTCCCTGGACCTCCTTTTTGTTTTCATCTTCCCCTGCCTTCTTCTTCCTTATCTTCACTCTCAACTGAACTGCTGGTACTGTGCTTGCAAAGAATAACTCCGGCACATTTCAGTCTAGATACATTTCTTCCTCAACCGTCTCTTCCTCTTCCTTATCTATAACTTCTTTCTACTCCTCCTCTCCTCTGCCAGTCTGTACTGTAGCCTACTATACAGACACTGCTATTGCTGGGGTCTATTGCCACCCATCTTTGTGCCTCAGTGACTTATAATTCCCATTTCTTTTACTTTTTGATATGTTTTTGTGAATGTAATGACGTGTGGCTTTTGGTTTGACAAACAAGTTTTCTTAACACCTTTCTCCTAACAGGGAGCTGAGTTGGGCAGGAGCTGTTCTCAGACCAGAAGTCTTGTACTGCTCAACAGATGAATGGAGTCTCCATTGCTTGCGTGCATCCACAACCCACAAGTACAGATGCTTTCATGGTGCGCTATCCTATATGAACCTGTACAGGGCTGCCCTCAGACCTATAAAAATGAGACACAAACTTATAAAAATATGGTATGTTATCTGTGGTGGCACCCCCACCATGCATTACCCACAGAACATTCCCAATTTAAAGCCAGTGCTCTAACCAGTGGACCACACTGTTGCCTCAGAATTATAAACTGTGATTGTTTCCAGATTATGCCTCAATACCACAGGCCACCAGTAAACACCAGAGGATGGCTTCACTGCACTGCCCTCTGAACAGCCCTCAGCAACTGCAATATAATAATGTAAGGTATGCGGGGTGTACTCATGTAAGCCTGCAGGCAGCCTTGAACCTGTGTTTGTGAAGAAGTCCAAAACCCATCTATACCAGATAATAGAATGCAACTAAATTATCTGAGAGATTAGACTGGATTACTGGGTTATTACCTGGAATACTGACTGTTTGATTTAGAAAACCTAAGTCAAACCAAAAATGGCCATTTTTTAAGATATACAGTAGATGCCAAGGTTTACCCAAGAAACTCTTTATATGGGGAAAATACATAGTTTGGAAAACAATAAAGAATTTAAGTACATGTATGAATGGTCGATTTATAACCCTTTTTCATCCAAATTAAATGCAAAGTACATTTCCTAACACACACATGACTAACAGGAAAGGATGTAAATGTAATGACTAATTTTGACTGGAAATCATCACTGGCTCAGTAACTGCTTTAACTTCTACTCTGGACTATGGTGATGTATTGTAGAGACATGGAAAATGAAACATCTAAGATAAATTGAATTACTACTATATAAACAGATTTATTTGCTGAAACCTCTCATCATGACTTATGTCACTGTTACATTCTGTCAAGACTTAGTTGGCTGTCACTTAGAAGCACATGTTTTCCACACAGAGCACTTAACTTCTGGTCTTGGTCCAGCTCAGATGAAATGCATTATTTCAGATAAACATTGAATAAAGTTTCCCGTTGGCTTATATGCAAAATATATTTTGCCCAGTCTAGAGTTTGCTGCCACTACTGTAACCAAAAACATCTAAATGAGGTCATTACTTATCTCTCTGGTCATGCTCCAGATTGAGCTTCAATATGACACCACACCAGAGTTATATAAAGCATTATGCACCAGTGTTATATACAGCATGATGCCAGCAGCACTGTTTCTGGCATGTAGAATTAAAGTGGAGCCAAATAAAGTGAACTGCCACATGAATGGGAACAGATTAATAGTTATAACCTTTTATTGATAATTTGTTTCAGGAAAAATAACTTTAAAGTACCATTGCTATAGTACAGTTGCAGTGCATATATTATACAACATAAATTTCAGCATCTAAACATACTCTGAGACAATGAAACATATTACTTTCAGTGTATAAACAGATAGGAAAGGGTCAGGTATGGGCCCATTTGAGTCAATTTAACAAAGGGGAAGATGTATAGAGAGCCCACATGTAATAATAATGATGTAGAGTGCCCTTCGCATATGAGAAATTCTAGAGAGTATTGCTACTTTTTGGGTTGATTTGAGCCACTCGTGTATCAGACGTACTACTCTGGTTCACCAACACTTGAGAAGCAAGTATTTCACCTCCACCCCAGGCTGAATGGTCAAAAATATTACTGGATCTGAGTAACAGATGTGAGAAGGGGGGTATAAGTATACCCAGCAATAGAAGTTGTGATGCTAGTGGAACAGAATTCCCCACCACTAATTTTCAGGCAGCATGCACCTCTTTCCAATATATTTGAATAGATGGACAACTCCAAAAAATATCAAAAAGGTCACCCGCCAGGGAGTTACAGCACCAGCATAAGTCCTGAGGGAGGAGGCCCATAGCAGAGAGTTTGATTGGTGTACATTACACCCTGTGGATAATCTTATGTTGTAAAAGTAGCTTCTATTATTGGTGCAAGCAGTGTGCGCAGCCCTCCAGGAAATTTCCCAGTCCTGAGGGGAAATGGAGGAACCTATGGCAGATGTCCAGTAACTGAAAGCTTTCTGGGTTTATTCAGGTATATCTTTATGAAACTGGGAGTACAACACACTTGCTTGACTACTAGTTTTAGTCAGCCAGGGATGGATGTCTAATTCAGGTAAGTGAGGTTCCTGTCAGTGGGGAGGTTCGAGAATGTTTGGCAGTGAACTTCTGATTTGCAAGAATCTCTAAAAATCTTGTTTGGGAGAGAGTATCAGGGACTGTAGATTGGTAATGGTATCAAGTGTTAAGGTGCTTCAGATTAAAAGGGCTTTTGGTATACTATACCACTGTGTAGCCAGTAGACCAATGTAAAGTCTGTTGGTTAATACAGGTCATAGGGTTATCCCAAAAGTAAGTCAGACCTTTGGTGTAAGGGAATAGTTTGTGTGCCTGAACAGTCAATCCGACACCTGTATGGATGCCAAAATAGTGATCCATAGATGTAAAGGGCAGGGGAAGGAGGTATACAGGAAAGTAAGTGGCAGGAGGGTGAACATAGTAGATTCTCTATATTGAGCCAGATTGATGAGGAGTTGGTGAACCACTGACAGGTTTGTGCTCCTAAGAAAGCTTTATATTACTTTTGAAACCAGGGAAAATCCAACCCCTTTTCTCCCAGTGGGATCGTAGCTTGGCTGTGCTATATCTCAGTTTTGCCCGCCTACAAAAAAGGGGTCTATTTTATTTTATTGGTAACCAGGTAAGGTCCACTAGACACAAATGCCTGTTTTCAGGGGCAACCTGGGAGCACTGAGCAGGCTAAGTAATTTGTTCAGAGTCACACAGTATGCAAGTGTAGGTTATGGGAACCAAACCCAGGTCTGCTGAATGTTCCAGGCTCATTCACAGCTCACTACTCTAACCTCTAGGCTATACTGCCAGCCCAAATGCAGCAATGTTAGCAAACCAGGATGGGAATAGATTAAGAGGCAAATAAGACAGATAAAGGGAGATCTTGTGAACAAGACACCACAGAGGGGCAGTGTGACCCTGCCAGTATCTAAGGATAGAAAAAGAAATTCCAGGAGGGATCAAAGCTCCAAAAACCTCTATGAAATCTGTGCACACTTTTGGAGACAATATGACCCACTCATCCACCAGATATGTTTTAACATCTTGTGTTTATTTAGACAAGTTATTTATTTATTTTAGTATTTATTTAGACCATCATATATTTTTTGATCAACGTTTTGTTTCAAACATATCCGGTGAGTGGGTCATATTGTCTCCAAGGTGTGCAGAGATCTTGTGAGCAGCCATCATTTTAACTGCATAGATCTTTCTGGCTAAGGAGGCATAGCTTCTGTCAACTGTCAAAATCTTATTTAAGTTTCTGAAGCAAAGGGGTAAGGTTAAGAGTTGCAATTTTAAAAGATCCACAGATAGGTGAATATCTAGCTATTTAATAGAAATAAAGATCACTTGAGGCTTACTTGTGTAAGTGGTGTAGGCGTGCATTTAGTGTTCAGAGGAAGGCGCTGTTTTCCCTTGGTTCAAGTTGAGGCCTGAAAGTGATGCAAACATGGTAAGAATGGAAAGGAGATGATATATGCCTGAAGGGGCCTCAGATAACAGTACCAGGAGGTTGCCTGTTCTGTGTACAGACCAGTCCGTATATCTGCCCCTGCAAGAGGGATACAATGTAGGAGAGCATGTTCCCAAATGTCAATAGCCAGAGGTTCAATTGCCAGAACAAATAACATCAGGGATAATGGGCAGTCTTGTCAAGTGCCTTTTTGTAAAGAAAAGGAGCTAACAACAGAGAATTAGCAAGGACTCTTGCCACAGTGCCTGATATAGGGTTTGGATCCAAGCAGAGAAATTGTCTGAATCCCATATACTAAAGGACCTTCAGGAGGAACACCCACTCCATGGAATCAAAAGCTTTTCAAAGTCGATTGCGATGGCAGCCTAGGAGTGGGGTCTGGTTGGTTGCTCTGATGGTAGATATAAGTGATCTAATATGGTCGGAGGCTAATCTTCCTTTTGTAAATTCTGTTTACGCTGGATGTATAAGTGTGGGCATCTGGTCCATGCGGAGTGTCAGTGCTTTTGCCAGTATCATTGCATCCGCATTGATCAGTGAAATGGGACAGTAGCTGTCAGGGAGGTGCAGATCTTTATCCTCTTTGGGTAGGGGCGTTATTATGGCTTCTGTAAGGGTCAGGGGTAGAGATCTGGACAAGTGTGAATTAGTGAACATTGTTTGGAGACTGGACTTAAAATAGTGTCAATATGTGCATATGGATCAATGGGAATGCCATCACCTCCCAGAATTTATTTTATTTAAGGCAAGGATGGCCTTCTGGATCTAATAAAGTAAGTGGGGGCTTCAAGGAATTCCCTATGTTGGAGGGAGAGATGAGGGAGGAGTAGTTTGGATAGGAAATTGTCTATGTCGGGGTTCTGTTCTGGCACTAGGAGCTATATAATGTTTTGTAGAATTGGGTCATTATATCATTAATAGCTGCAGGGTTGTGATGGGGGGTACCCATATTATTGTGGAGTTTAGATATGTGAAGAGCAACTTGCTATTTTCTCAAACAGTAGGATAATAGATGCACCATTTTTTCTTGTTTAGGGAGAGAGTATCAGGGACTGTAGATTGTAGTACCTAAGTCTGGTGTTGAGGTAAGCTAGCACTGCTTGGTGAGAGAGCAAGCAATTAAGCTGAAGGTGAATATCTGTAGCTTCTGCTATCATAGGAGTCATAGGATTCATAGGATGTATCAAGCATCATGGACTACAGTCCTTATAGCTTGCCAGTCCTTGTTTTAGAACTCAGTAGTTCTGTCCCTACAGAAAGGTCCAATCTTGATTTGAAAGTATCCATGTTAGGGCTATCTACTACCATAGATGGGAGATCATTCCATGATATTACCCTCTGACTAAACCAAATTTTTCCTAGTGATTAAATTTCATTTGGACAAGAAGAGCTATTTATTATGCCTCCTACCACTACACTGACTGGTCTTGAGTGAAAACTCTAATTTGTCCCTCAAATTGGTATCTCCCATTGCTTTAAACAGCATACACATATCCACTCTAAACCTCTTGTAATGGAGTGAATACAGGTTCAATGTTTCCAACCTTTCTTTGTATGATCTAGTTTTAAGGTTGACTATAGATTTGGTAGCCCTTCTCTGTACCCCCTCCACTCTGAAGATGCTTTCCCTTTTATGTGGGGACCACACTTGGACACAATACTCCAACTGGAGCCTGGGCAACACACTATACAGTGGGATCAGAACCCCCTCCTCCCTGCTGGAACTTCAGCATGTATTGGGGTAGAGGTGGCTTTATATGCTTTGTCTTTTGGGGCTAGGGCTGCCTCTAAGGATTTATGAGTGGCTTTTCTTTCTTGTCTTCATTTGGATGCATAGCCAATGTTGTCACCCAGAAGGGTAGCTTTAAAGGCCTCCCAGAGGGTAGCTGTAGACATTTCCCCTGTATCATTTTCTTGGAAATACCTGTCAGTCTCTTTGGTGACCCATGTACAGAAAGAGTCATCGTGTAGGAGGAGGGAATTAAGTCACCATTGGATCTTGGGGTTGCTGGACCCCATATCACCACTGAGGAGACTGGGACATGGTCTGATATGACCAAGACTTCTATGTTACAGGTTAGTACTTTTTGAAGAAGGGGAAGTGAGTCTAGAAGCATGTCCAGTCTGCTGGCTGATCCATAGATGGGGGAGATATAAGTGAAGTCTTTGGCTATGGGGTTGAGGGATCTCCATACATCTGTAAGTGAAAGTTCCACCCTAATACTTCGCAAGGCTTTAGCCACCCAGGGATGTGGTTTAGTAGTTTGCGTTGATCTGTCAAGTTCTGGACAAATGGTTGTATTAAAATCCCCTCGTATCAGACATGGCGTGGGAGTGGGAGCAAATTCCTAAAAGACTTGACAGAATGTGTGAAAAATCTGGGGAATCAGTATTGGGTCCATAAACAGAGCCCAGGATTAGGGGGCTGTGAGGGGTGGCAAGCTGTATGAGTATCTAGCGCCGTTCATCATCTCATTCTTGCTTCTCTATAGTCCAGTTTCAAAGATTTGTGGATTAGTATTCAAACCCCTTTTTTGGTTGTAGGCACACAATTGAGTGCTTCTAGGCCTAACCATTCCCTGCAATTTAACAGCTTCCAGTAAAACCAATTTGGTCTCTTATAGGAAAGCTGTATTTGCATGCATTTTCTTAAGATGTGTTAGAACCTGTTTAGGTTTAATAGGGGACTTCAGTCCTCTCACATTCCAGGTTACACATTTCAAGTCAGCCATAGGGATGAAGATAGGGGATTGTGTGAATGTACAGGTGTGTGTAAACAAGTCTGCCCCTTATAAGAAGTATAAAAGTAGAAATGCATGAGACAAGATATTGAGAGAGCTCAAAAGCATTAATATGGTGTAGGGTTCTATGCCATCAACAAATTGTAAAGCAGTGCACTGAGTACATTGTGCAAGATATGACATACTGTATAACTCACAGAAATAGTCAGTCTCTTAGCAAGTAACTTATACATAACAGTAATAGTGCAACATAAGGTGAGAACAAAGATTTTGTAAACAAGTTTATGCTTCTCCTTGAACTGAGAAGCAGGAATGTATTCAGGTACAATAAACCACAGTAGGAACAGAGCCCCACATGGCAGGCAACCACCAGGAAGTCGATAGGCCAGGGATTCAATGAAGGACCTTCAGGAGGTGTGCCCACTCCATGGAATCAAATCAGACATCATGGCCGTATCTGAGCTGAGTATAGTAAGTTGAAGACCAGAGGGGTAAATACTATCATCAGCATTATGTAGGGGTGGGAGGACCAAAACAAAAAAAACATGAAGTAGGGATCTAATAACTGTTCAATGAGGTTAGACAATATTGATCCGCTATAGCAAGGGCATGAGGTGAGGGGGAGGAATTGTAGCCCTTTTTCTATGTAGGGTGGTTCCTTTCTTGGAGAAGGAAGTATTGGGGATGAGACAAGTAGGTCTTAAAGGATACAGGGGAAAAGAAAAGGAGGAAGAGGGAAGGGAGGAGTAGTCAACCTTCACTCTATATGAAACAGAATAGGAGACTGCGGGGGGGGGAGGAAAGATGTCTTCAGAAGTATTGGGCTGTAGCCCTGTGATTTTCATGGTTGATGCCCCCCTGGAACACCAAGGTAGGGTAAGTGAGTAGATGGGGGTAGGGGATGAGGTCCCTGCAAAGAGAAAAGACAACCATAGCATATTTAGAGACAATTTAGACATATAAGATTTGCACCCTCTCTAACTGTTCAGTGTGTTATACGATTACGACTCAGTTTAAACTATCTTGAATTGTTTCAAATCATCTATCACATAACTCAAGAACTTGTATTGCAGGAGGGAATGCATTGGTCGATATATTGTCATAAATTTAGTGTCAGCAGTACTACAACCAAATAACAGTATGGACACAGTTCGACTATAAAGGAAAACCTTGAACTTGGGAGATGGGCTCTTTTTGCAAATCGGACTTGAGGTTTAAGATCAAGTGTTGATAGTCATATCCAGAGGAGATGGTAGTACTCTGCTGCCATGTCCTACTTATGAGGATCCTAGAATAATGGGAAGTTGGACCAGTGTCCAGTAGTGTTGCAGGGATGTACCCCCAAAGGCTGAAGGAATATTCAGAAGGGAACAAAGTAGTGACCGGGGAAAACTTCTGAAATAGAGTCATCCCATATATTATACAGTATGCCAGTAGCAAAGTGCAGGCAATCTCCCTCTTTACATGAGAGCTGGAGGAAGTGGAGCGTGAACACAAAGGGGGTGGGAGCCTCTGGGGGGTGTATGGGATCAGGGGTTGGTAACAGGTAATGAACAACATTTTGGGGCACCACCTTCTGATAAGTAATAATCATTAAAGACACTTAAAAGCAGACAGAACCCAAGATGGCAAATCCAGTGTACTATAATCTCAGACAGGGCTAAGTAGAAACAAGCTGCCCCATTTAAAATGGGCTTATATGAGGGGATAAGCAGCAAACATACAACTTAAGCCCTTGGACCTCCAGGACTATAAAGATACCATGAAAACAAAGAGAAATGTTTGATGTAAATCCTGTCCCCTCATTGTTTGATCTGCAACAGTCTCTGGTAGTGCAGAAATTTCTCCTGCCATTATAAAAAACTGAGAGTGCAGATTTTTTGCCACAGAGAGGGTTGGGTTCCCTCTAAAGGCACAGTTATACCCCAACAATTAATATTCTGGGAGTTGACCCTTTAAAACAGAGCCCTCCAGCTGCATTATGCATATCAATGTATGGGTCATGTGAGTACATCAGCCTGGTGATTCCTCCTGCTATGGGGATTATAGGCAGGCCAGAAAAAACACACTGCTTCGCAACTTTTCATTTCAGAACTAACAGTTAACTCTGCACAGCAGAAAACAAACTGAAGCCCCAGGATCCACAGGCTGATGCCACTGTAGAGATAGTGGGATGACAGTCAAGCCACAGGAAAATCACTTACCATGGACAGGCGAGTTGGATCAGCAGTTCAGATCCTTCTTTTGGGGGGAATCTGCCTCTTCAGTGACTGATGATGTAAGTAGAGGAAGTGGGGTAATTGTTGCTCTGTCAGCCCAGTATCAGGCTGTAGGGTTGAGAGTGGATGGATCCTGAGATGTCAGTCGATCTTGAACCCCTAGTGGAGATGTGTAGGGCTCCATTGCCAGGGCCATGAAGTGGTTTGGAGCAGAAGGTATCATCTGACTGTTGGAACAATGGAGGTGAACCCAACCTTCTGCTGCCACTGCAGGAATGAGTCAGTTCTCTATGGGTATCCTTCCTGTTGAGCCCATGATTTCTCTGTCTTCCGCTCTGCTTTTTTACAAGTTACCATGGGGGCGGGCCTTTGGGAACCAGACGAGGGACCCTCTGGTGGGCTTGGGGTTCAGGTGTTGAGTGGGTATACATTGGAGCTGGAACGGCAGTTGGGGAAGGGTTATGGTGGACCGAAATTGCTCTACAGCTTCAGGAGTTAAAAAGGAGTGTTTCACCCTATTGTACTGGACATACATTGTAGCTGGATATCTCATACTGTATTGAAAGCCTAGTTTTGCTAGTTTTCGATGGACTGCAGTAAAAGCTTGGTGTCTGTAAGAAGGTTCCGCTGATAAGTCCTGAAATAAGCAGATGGTATGGCCCTGCCATACTAGTGGACCCCACTCATGGGCCAACCTAAGGATATTGTCTTTCACCAGGAGTCTCAGGATTTGGGTTATGATTGGGTGGGGAGGCTGTACCAGCTTAGGTTTCGATGCCAGACTCCTGTGGGCCCATTTGATTTCAGTGGGCGAGCAGTCCAGTGCATTAAGGATTTACGGTAAGGTTTGCTGCAAGAATCAGTATAGCGCAGTGGTCTAAGGCTCTGAGCTGCAAATCTGGAGACATCCAGCAGACCAGACCTGGGTTTGAATCCCACAGCTTCCACTTGCATACTGAGCAAGTCACTTGTGCTCCCAGGTCGCTCCTGTAAAAAAGCTTTCAGCTTAGTGTGCTATACCTGGTTAAACAACTAAATAAAAAGAAGAATCAAGTCATGTCAGGGCCTTCAGCCCTCTCCAGAAAACCAACTATATGCATGTTATTTCATCTTGCTTTGTTTTCCAGGTCATCCACCTTTTTGAGCAAATGGCGTATAGTGGCTGCTTATTCTCAGCATACCTCTCAACTGCCATGGATGTTCTGTGACTTCCCAAATTTAGATTCCCTGTCACGAAGTCCCGACTTGCTTACTACTGTTATAGTTTTGAGAATGCCAGTGTAAGACTAGCAGATCTGTTTAACCCTAAAGCTACCAACAGAGTTAGAAAGTATAAGAATTCTGGACTAATACATCAGTCAACAACACAGCAAAGGGTTAAACTGGCCCAAGCAGACAAAAAGCAGTTTATAGGAGACAGCCCTCCCAGCAGCATTCCGTGAGCTTATCTGTTTCTCCAATGAGACAGAGACAGGAGAGAAAGATAGACACACACACACACACACAGATATACACACACACGCATGGATTCCATCGTATGCCACAAGACACACACACACACACATATACACACACACTGCATTCCAATGCAGTATATTGTTGTTCAGTTAAGTCTGAAATTAATGACACTAGACCTTTAAAAGCCTGGAAATTAACTTAACACTGGATCCTAAAAAATGATTTCTCCTGCAGAGTCCATGTTACACTTTAGTTTCAAGTAGGTAAATAAACAGAAATGTTAACAGAAAGATGCAAAACATTTCCCAGTGTTTTTTATTGTGCCATTTGGTAGTATGCAACTGAATTTGACATTTAAAAAGCATTAACTAAAGGGACTTTATGTATGTTGTAGTATACTACATCATGTGATGTACATGTCATGAGATGGCGGCATACGCTGAATAAAATATGGTGTCTCTGATTTTGGTAATTTGTACCTGATTTTTGAGGCAAGTGTCCCTGATTTTGGGCCTAGCAGGTTGACAGGTGTAGTTCTTGGAGTTGGGTCTATGTACAATCTGTATGTTTTTCCACTGAGACAAGATGCTGTTCTTCTAAGGAAATTCAGCCCCCTAGTTGGGTATGTTGGTATCTGCTGCTGAGAGCTTTAATTCTGCTGTACCTTTTGGGACCCAAGCAGGCATTTGTGTAATTTGCTGCATATCAGTTGAAGCTGGAGACTGAGAGCTCATGGTTGCCCTATGAGGCGCTGCTGCACAGTTGATAATAGAGTATGTTAGGCCTCTCTGGTAAGATGATGAGCTGTGTTATTGTCCGGTCAGTTTTATATTTCAAAATAGGATCGAGCTGATGTCTTGGAACCTGATATAAGTTTTAACATAGATTTCACCCTGCTGATGGATTTTGGAGGATACTGCTGCTCTATAGCAGGAAATTTATTTCAGGTATCCATCTTGCTTGGTGGTTAGCCCCTCGAATGGGAAGAGATTATTTGCTGCCAAGCCAGGAAGTAACCATAAAGCACTGCCCCCACACAGCATAGCCACTCCCTTACCACAGCAGTGTCTCCCAACCCTCAAAAAGAAGTATTCATGCAAGTCTTCCAAGAAGAAATTTCACCCAAAGCATTGAAGACAGAAGAAAGAAAGCTGATGTAAAACACTGGAGATCCATCAACCCATACTGGAACGTTGAGGTTAGTGCCACGCAAAGTCCCTTCTGCTAATGCTAGTGTTTGCTATGCACAAAAGGTTGTAAATTTACTACAAGCAGGGTCTGTTTTGCTTCAGCTCTAACTGCTCACATTCTGACTTTAAAATACAATGTTGAGCTGTATTCTTTTCAGAAAAGATATTAGATTTGATTGAGCTCTCCTGTGTATTCTGTGCAGGTTTGTTGAAATTTCAAGATGATGCCACTGAAAAGGAGTACTAGGACAATGGAGCGTAATGAGAGCAGCAGGCTGCAGCAGGGGACTCCAAAGACAAATTAGTGCTGGGTGATGGTGTGACTTTGGCCAATGTGTTTCAGGCAATAAAGACCCTTGATAAAAGGTCAACATTCTGGCCAAAAAGGTTGATGACTTTCAGGCATGTATCCCAGCAGAGATGTGCAGTCTGCAATGGCAATCACAGAAGCTAAGAGTGCAATGGGGTGGTGGAGTGGGTAACAGCGACTACTGCCGGACAAGTAAAAAGAATCAGATGTTTAAGTAACTGCAACAAAATGTTGAAAATAAGGTCCAGTTCTCAAATATCAGACTGTTGGTTCTGCCTGAGAGTATGGAGGGGGACCTGGCTCCTTAAATTCTTAAAGTTTACAGGCTTAGTCCCTGTCACAGAACTGAGTCTCTCGGACTCTTCCTATAATATCTAAATCTACATGGTTAGGGACTAGATTTTGGAGTCGGGTGAGTTTGGTCGAGTTTGCATTTGAATGGACACAGGATCTCCATGTTTCCAGACCTGACCTATGCTGCCCAGGACCACTGAAAGTCTATTGATCGTCTGAATGTGACTTTCAGGGAGCGAGGAGTTTCCCATTCATTCCAGTGTCCAGCTAAATTAAAGATTACGTATAAAGGAATGGTCCATATCTTTGGAGACTGCTGAAGCTGGCAGTCTGGCTACAAGCACTAAGAAGGACTTCAGAACTAAAGAAGCCCCAGAAGGAGAAGATATCAAAGAATGATTGATTATTTTATTTGCACTCAACTTTTACTGCCCATTCATGGTGAGGTAAGGGGTAGGAGGGAGGGACTGAGTGCTAAATGAGAAACAGTGCTTAAAATGTTTGAAAAAATATGTTGTTCACCCATACTTAGGGAGTGATGTAAAGATTGCTAGATGGGCATATCCTGGCTCCTAAAGTGCCTACTGTGAACATACATTCAGTGTCTGGCCTCTCTCTCCCCTCTAATGTCTTGAAACAGAAGTTTGTTCTCAGTCTACATCTTTTTGTCAAATTTTACAGTCACTTTATGCTGAAATCTTTGATAGACTTATTTTCTAGATGCCTTATTATGTAATTAGAAACACAGAAACATAGAAATGTGATGGCAGAAAAAGACCCCATTGGCCCATCTAGTCTACACCATCCCCATAGGTAACCCGGGACCTACCTTTTTACACCCTCCTGCCCCCCGATGTAGACTCCAGTCCCCTCCTTACCTCCAGGTGTATCCCCTTCCCTATCCTGTTTATTTCCATGAAGTTATTCCACGCCCTCTTAAACTCCCATAAGTATTTGGCCCCCACCACCTCTTCTAGTAGTCTGTTCCAGGGGCCCATGACCCTCTCTGTAAAGTAGTACGTGCTCCTGTTACCTCTGAACTTTCCTCCCTGCAGCTTCAAACTGTGCCCCCTAGTTTTCAGATTTACTTTCCTCTTTCCTAACCTTGTTTATCCCCTTCAAGTATTTAAAAGTTTCAATCATATCTCCCCCCACCCTATTTCCAGGGGACACAGATCAAACTCTTCCATCCTCTTCTCATAAGTCATCTGAGGCATACCATGCACCATTTTGATCGCTCACCTCTGGACTCTCTCTCCACCCTATCTATATCCTTTCTTAAGTGAGGTCTCCAGAACTGGATCCCATGCTGTAGATGGTGTCTCACCATGTCCCTGTATGGGACATTAACACCTCTCCTTTGCTTGTAACCCTCCCAATGCACGCCAGCATTCTGGTTGCTTTTCCTACTGCTTTGTTGCACTGGGTTTGCCTCCTTTAGGTTGTCTGAAATGATAACCCCCAGATCCCTCTCCTGCTCCGTTACCAAAAGCGTCCTCACCCCAATGTGTATGTGGCCTTAGGGTTTTTGTGCCCTACAATATGTGCATTATTCCTCACTTCTTTGCATTAAATTTTAATTGCCAACTATCTGACCACCCCTCCAGTTTTATCAGGTCCTCCCTCATTGTTTCCACCCCTCCCTGGAGTGTCCACCCTATTGCAAATCTTTGTATCATCCACAAATAGGCACACCTTCCCCTTCAGTCCCTTTGCTATATCCCCAATGTAGATGTTAAAGAGGATGGGCCACAATACTGATCCCTGGGCCACCCTTTCCTCTCCAGAGTGCACCCTATTTACTACCACCCTCTGGCATCTGTCGCTAAGCCAGTCTTCCACCTATTTAGTTATTTTCAGCCCCCAAACTGCCCAACTTGTCCACCAGCCTCCTGTGAGGGATGGTGGCAAAAGCCTGCTGAAGTCCAGATCTGCCACGTCCACTGACCTCCCTGAGCAATCACCCTTGCCACCCAGTCAAAAATTTGATCAGGTTCATCTGGCTGACCTCCTTCCATGAACCGTGCTGCCTGTCATCTGGAGATCACTGACTGCATGGTAGTTGACAATTCTTTTCTTTAGGAGTGCCTCCATAATCTTACCTACGCTGAAGTGAAGTTGACTGGATGATAGTTTCCCTTCCTCCCTGCCACTGCTCTTGTGCAGTGGCACCACATCTGCCCTTTTCCAGTCCCCTGGAACCTTCCCCATTTCCAGTGATATATTAAACAGTCTGGTCACTGGTGATGCCAGTTCTTCCCTAAGCTCCTGGAGCACCCTTGGATGTATTTTAGGGAATCTGGACCCACTGCCTTATCTACCTTCAACTTACCCATTTCCTCCCATACCTTACCTTCTTCAAATGGGCTAGAGTCCACACCCTGCCCTACGTACCCTTTCCTGGCAACTCTGGTCCCCTAACCTCCATTTCCACCTTGAAAACTGAACAGAAGTACCTTTTTGGCAAGTCTGCCTTCTCAAAGTCCCTCTCTACCAGAATTCCCATCCCTTTAAGTCTCATCATACCCTGTTTGGACTTCATCTTCTCGCTGACATATCTGTAGAACTTTTTATCCCCCTTTTGGCCTCCCTAGCTACCTCTCTACTGAATCTACCTTCACCCTCCTAATTGTCTGCCCTGACACCCTCAGCTTCTCTCTGTATACCTCCCTATCCTCCTTCCCCTGTGTTCTTTTATATGTTCTGAATGCTTTCTTCCTTTCCCTTATTGCGTTTACCACCTCTCTGGTGAACCAGAGCGGCCTCCTTCTTCTTTTGTTTTTGCCTACCTTCCTAATGCACTGATCCATGGCTCTCAAAATTCCCCCCTTTATTACACCCCACAGTTCTTCCACGTCCTCCTGTTTTTCTCTGCCTTCCATAGCTTCCCTGAAGATCTCTCTCTCATTCTAATGAAGTCTGCACACCTGAATTCCAATACCCTTGTGGTGGTTCAACTCATTTTCATCCCCATCCTAATCCTAAACCTAACAGCCCTGTGGTCGCTTGACCCTAGACTGCCTCCCACTGAAACCTCAGCTACACTGTTCCCATTCATCAGTACTAAGTCCAATGTCTGCCCGCCTCTAGTAGGTTCCATGACCAGCTGTTGAAGGAATGCTGCTTGCAGGAATTCCAGCAATTTCCTAATTCTTGCTGATGTTGCTGACAGGATCTCCCAGTTCACATCAGGGAAGTTAAAGACCCCCACCAGCAAAAGTTCACCCTTGCATGCCATCCTTTGCACCTCCTGTATTAGTTCCTTGTCCACTTCCTCACCCTGAGTAGGTGGGCTGTAGATCACACCTAGGTTTATTGTCTCTCCAGACTGCTTTTTCAGCGTGACCCACAAGACCTCTGCCACCCCTTGTTTTTCCTGCCCTACTGTAACCCTTACACCGTCCCTTACATAGAGTGCAGCCCCCCACCTGTCCTGTCCTTCCTAAAAGGGTTATACCTTGGGATAACCAACTCCCAGTCTTGGTGCTCAGTCCACCAGGTCTCTGTTATGGCTACCAGATCCAGTCCCTCATCCACCATCATGGCCTCTAAGTCACCCAGTTTATTTCCCATACTCCTGGTGCTGGCAGCCATACCCCTCCACCAATTTTACCCATCCCCCTTTCATCCACTGTCTACTTCTCATGGCCCTCCTGCAAGGGGATGCTAACTAGGCAAGGCCCACCATTATTGTCCCCTTCCTTTCCCTAGCCTCGTACTCCCCCACTCCCAGTTTAGATCCCCCCAATGCCCTATCTATATACCTTTACAGTTTTCCCCTCAGCTCCTTAGAGCCCCCCTCATTAATGTGTAGTCTATCCTCTGCATGGAGAACCCTCACCTGCCATGTGTCCCTCCCACTCTCTGCAGGTGAAGCCCTCCCTTTTGCACCAACCCCTGAGCCAAATATTGAATTCCACAATTCTCTGCTGCCTAACAATACTGGCACAAGGGACCGGCAAGACTTCCAAGAAAGCCAGCTAGCTTACTTCCTCCCTGCATTCCCTGGCCAGCTCCCTGAACCTATTTTGAATATCCTCTACTTCATTGCCTGCCAGATCATTTGTCCCTAAGTGTAAGACGAGGTACAGATTTCCCCCCTACTACCCTTATATCCTCTCTTATCTTTTGCTTCACCTATCCTGTCTCCATACCTAGGTTGTAGAAGACTGATCTCCTTCTATAGGCAACCCTTTTTCTAAGCCAGTGTACTCACATTGTGATAGAGTCACCAAAGACCATGACTTGATCCATTTTCTCTGCCCCAGCAAATGCCTCGGTGCCCCAGTCCAGTTCCCCCTTCCGTACACCTCCTGTTCTCCTTGCCTGGTCTCTCCGACCAGTGATACCTACCTGCTCTCCTTTATTGTCACCCTACTCCTGCTGCATCCCCTTCTCACCAATTCCACTCTGATGCTCTTCACTGGCCCCCTCCCTATCACCTCCTGCATGACCCCCATTCCCCCTCTTTTCCACACTCCACCTCCCGATGCCTCCTTGACCTTCCAGTCCCCTTTCACTTGATTCTCTTTTCCCCCTCCCTCTCAGTTCTTTCTGGGTCCTATTCACAGCTCTTTTATCATCCTTCTCCTCATAGTCCCCTGGTCCTGCATGGTTGCCAATGGTGTAAACCTGTTAAATACCCTTGCACTGCCTCTTTGGAGCTTGTCTGATCCCAGGTGTTGTGTTCTGACATTTGTTCATGTTCTTGCCCTTGCAGCTCCCCCTCCTCCTCTCCTCCTGCCAGTAGTTTCCCTCCCTACAGTCCAGTCTGTCTCCCAGCCCTCCTAACATCCCCTTTGTTCCGCTGCATCCACTGTCCTTTCCCCAGCCTACAGTGGCGCTGGTGCAGTTTCTCCCATCTCCCCTCCTGCCATGTTCCGTCTCTCTACCCCCCAACTCCACCTCCCTCCTCAACCAATTTATTTCAGCCACAAGCTGGCCCAATTTCAGACATATTAGTCTCCATAGCGTGCCCATAAAAAACACTGCCTCACATACATTGTATCCAACTATTCTGCCCTTCTCATAGGTCCTCCTTTATCCCCTTGCCCCCACTGTCCCCCTTCCCCTGCCTCTACCAGTTTCCAGGATACTCCATCCTAGTACTCAATAACCCATCCTTTCTTTGCCCTCCAGTGCTGAGTCCCTGTTCCCTTTAATCTCTTCCTCTCCAGCCTTCACTGTGTTCAGATCTAAGCTACTCAATCTCCAGGGATCAGCCACTCATATGCACATTCAATGAAAATACAAATGTACACACTGCACAAGCATATAACCAAATAAGCAGGTTTATTACAAAAAGTTACAAGCAGGCCAGAATACGCCAAAAACCATCAGCTCAGCAGAACCTCTACTGGTTTCACAATATCTGCGTCATCAGGATGCTAGCTATGCATCAGAAAAGGACCCTTAAATATATACAGAATACACCCAAACTTAAAGTGACAGTGCTTAGTTTTAAATGCAACATCAAATCATTGCGAACCAAATGTAACATTTAAAACATTTTTTAAAAATCATAATGAACAGATCCTTAAGTTCACTACATCTCAGGGTACAGGGCAGTTAAGATATAAATCCTACTTCTCCACAGAAGAATGGAATATGGAAACATGGTCACAAATTCATTAGTTCTCATAATTCAATATAAAGTGCTGAGGTACCACATGATATTCTAATGCACCCTAGAAAAAAAACATAAAGAACACACCATTAAAAGAATGTAAAGAAATGACAGTAAATCAGGATTACAGAAAATTTAAACAGTAAATATATTTGTTTATGCCATTATTTACTCTTTCTCTGTGTACATGCATGAGTTCTATGCGGTCATTCAAAGATGGTGGTTATAATTGCTGTGGCGAGAAAATGAAACCCAGCAATTATATAAACTAAAACATGGGGTGGTGTGTAAAACTCAAATTTTACACACACCCTTGGCGTTGGATGCCGAAAGAAACCCCTTGAGCTTTACTCTCAGCATTTATGTGGCATCCAACACCTCGGGTGTGTGTAAAATTCTCATTACACACACCACCCCATACTTTATTCTATTTATATTTACTGGTTAGTGGTTATAAACCACTTCCAGCAAGTGTCCAACAGCTCTGTAAACCACTTATGTGGTTTAGGGAGCTCTGTAAACCATGGGCACAACAGTACCGCAGCATCAACCAGAAAAACTGCTGAACAAGCTGTCCTCATGCTGCACGTTCACTAGCACTATACCATCAGTCAGTCAATGTGAGGCGCAAGCTTGTTGGAGGTAAGAGAAAACCTCACAAAAAGGAAAAAACACACAAAAAAGTATTTCATTTATTTAGATAAATATGGTTCAAAGAGGTTATTTCACAAGCTTGATAAAATCAGCACTATAATGGCAAAAATGGAACTAGCTGTAGCAGACAACACTTGGGGACTTGCCAAAATCATCCAACGTACCACAGATCTGGAGATAGTACTTACTGTGAAATTCTTAAAAACCAGTAAATATAAAAAATAAAACATGGGGAAGTGTGGTTTATGGGGATTTTATGCATCCCCTCGGTGTGTGTGATGCCCATATAATATGGGGCATCACACACTCGGTATAAAATCCCCAAAACCACACTCCCATGCATTATTCTATATATTATATCTTTTAAATATCTGGCTAGTACCTGTGTTGGGTACTTTTGGGCTCCAGTTTTAAGAGCTACATATAGTTATTATTTTTAAATAGTTAATGTGGGTTTTTTGCTTAGCCCGATATTTGTCAGTTAGCCAGAAGGATGGGATTGTTTTAGCTTGTGGGGCTGTGGGCTATACACATAACATGCTTGTTTTTTTTCTTTCAATACTACAACTTTATATGCCTAGAAAAGGACTTTCCAAACTAAGTTTTGTGAATATGACTACTACTCAAGGCTATGTGATGCTTATGGCATTGCTTGTTCATTTTTATGTGTGCACCTTTCTGTACATTGGGTACACCACTGTACATGTTGTATCTCGATAGGTCCCTATGTTCCCCGGTCCTTGGAGACACACACACACACACACACACACACTCACTTTGGATAAAATGGCCACAGCCATACATTTATTAAATGTTTCACAGTAAGACAGTACATATCTGAATAATACACACAGTTTGGGAGTATTGCAAATTCAACCTCTGACCTCCACAACCCTACTACAAAGAGGCACACCCTTTTGCAGACCATGGGATCAATGTACCTCCCTGAGTTGGAACCAAAATCTCAGAGAAAAGGGTGGTCCTATGGCCAGGTGGAAGGCATCCAACCCATTCTGATGATGCTGCACCTGCATGCAGGCCTAATGAGGTTGGCTATGATCTTCCTGAGCCAGGCACCTGCTTATCTGACCCCCTGACTCATGCTGACGGGGGATGGACACAGCTGAATGGAAATAGTTCTCTCCATTCTCTCCTTGTACCATCATCTTGTGAGACTCCCAATCCACCACAGACTGAACAACGTCCACCCCCTCACTCTAGATACTCCTCCAAGACATGATGTATAGAATCTAAAAACATCTCCCAGCCATTGTCCAACACGTGCACTCCATCTTTGGTGTAAGGCCCCTGGAACTCCATGCTAGTGTTGTATCACACAACGATCCCCTGAAGAAATCCATGAAGACACATATTTCCATATTAATATGTCACTCTGCTTTGTTCATTGCTTGATTATCTTTTACATAAGATTAATGAGGCCTCTGGATGAGGTGAGGCCAAAGGATTTTTGGTCTCAGGCCACATCCCATGAATGAATTGCAGTTCTTCCTTCATCTAGAGCAGCAGATTGATGGCATTTCCAAGTCTCAGGTTGATACCACTTAGATGAATCAAAAGAATCTCTGGTAGGGCTCGGTGAAATGTAAATTCCTCCTGCAAAATTCTCATAAAATGAGAAATTCACTTCCATGCAATTTCACAAAAAAGGATGAAAATGTCAACAAATTTCAACTCAAACTGTGGTGCTTAATTGGGTATGGTGGAATAATGTGGTGAATGATTTTTCCTTTTATTTAGTAAGTAGAAACTGGTGTAACTGGGACCATAACTGGGAAGTGGAGATGCTGGTGTAAGTGGAAGGAGAAACTGGATAACTGTAAGGTGACATTGCTGCAACTGATACTGGTGTCATTGGGAGTAGCCACTGGTGTAACTGGGACGAGACACTGACACAACAAGCTATGGTGAAACATGTGTATGGAATACAGTGGAATGCATTGACATAGCTGGGAGGAGACACTACCAAAATGCAAAATTCCTATACCTTAGATGCCCCAAGGCTGGCATTTTGTCTAAAGATGCCTACAGCTGCTCAGTGCCTGCTCACTGGGGCACGTAAGGCATTAGTTCTACTGTATCTTTAATTGTTTTCTCCTTGCCTCCTCTTTTCCTTTTTTATCTCCCATAGCTTACCCCCACCCTGAGAGCCTCTGCTGTCTGCAATGATGCATCAGTGTTGCATGATTACCTTCATGAGACTACTTACAGTACCCTTAGGTGAAGCAGACTAGCCAGGACCAGTAAGGAGCACAAGGTGAAGAGGTCGTCATGTGACTGCAAAGTCTGTGCACTGGGAATCATGCTGATTCAGTCTTGCAGTTGGTGTCACATGACAGAGGTTCTCACTAGGCATCAGATCACAGTCTAGAGTGGAGGCATTGATTGGCTGCTGTTGGTGACTGATCTTTTCCCCTGAAGTGTTGCTGTTGATAGATGTTCAGCCCATCGGAATGTATCAAAGCAGGGAGTTTAATCAGTCACTGGAGCAGCAGGCAGCACACAAGGAAAAGTCCTTTTAAGGGCTTAAAATCAGCACTCACAGCAAATCCTTTAAAGGACAAGTGATACAGAGTTTTAAGGACCCTCTCCAGTGCAGCATAGTTTATAAAGTTAAAAACTGTTTTAAGGGCTTTGAGGGGATAAATAATTATAAGGACCTACTATATCAGGGCAGGCAGGCATCTCATTCATTTGGGCTTAGGGCTAGTGAGAGTCCTTTTAAGGACTGTGGACTGCACACAGGCAGGAAAAAAATCGTTAAAAAAACTTCCAGCGAGGGGCTAAAGCCTTATTAAAGAACATAAGCTGGCATTAAAGCCATTCCCATTTTCAAAGTTTGAGGGCTATGGAGTCCTTTTAGGAATGCAGGCATGCAGGCAGGAGAAAAATCATTATGAGAAATAAAAAAGCCCTTTTCAGGGCTAGGGGCTAAGACCTTATTAGGTCATGCAGGAAGACATTAAAGCCTTTTTTCAGGGCCTGGTGGCTAGCAAGTCCTTTGAGGTCTGTATGCATGCAGGCAGGCAGGCAGGAGAAAATCAGTTTAAAATAAAAAAACGATTTAAGGGCTTGAGGATAAACAAGTCCTTTTAGTGATTTTTGGTGCATGCAGGCAGGAGACAATTGTTTAAAGAAAACTCTTTCTAAGGCAAATTGTTTTCAAAAGGCCTCATTACAGGACTACCTGTTCTCCACAGAGGCAGGTAGGAGTAAAAGGGATTGTGTGTGCCTTGGGTGCTCCAGAGAGTGGCAAGTGTGGGAGATAGGAGGGGAGTATAAAGAGAACATTTTTAAAAAAGCAGTGACCTATGAAAACCTCAAAATATCATGCAAACTGTGGCTTCCACTTTCATTGATCAGGTAAACACTCATATTTTAGTCAGCACTTCTGCTTCAGTTGTGTTCAACTCTAAAAGTACCCAGCATCTCCTGTGTCCAGCACTAGTGCTAAAAACATAGGGAACCCTAGTGAATTTGTACCCCTCTGAAGCTGGTGAGGTAATGATGCCATAAGAGACACAAGCCAGTGTAACAAGCTTTTATTAACAGCTATGCAAAAATTACAGAGAGCACATTACCTTGTCTCCTGTTGTAGAGGGCAGCCTCGCACCTGCAGTCTGGGCTCTGACTCAGCTGAGACCCCTCATAGACCCTCTGTTTATACAGGTTTCATGACTAGGGCTATTATTTCAATTCCCTTATCTACACACAGAATAAGCACATTCTAAATACAGAATCAGCAACTTCTGCTTGGTAACTGTTAGACACCACTGTACATAACCTTGAGCATTCACAGTACTTAGCAGGAAAAACAACTGTATTCAGTAAGTACTTATTTTGTCCCTGACAGTCCAGCTATGGAAAACATGTATTTTCCTGTACTCAGTACTTTCTATTCAAGCAGAGCTAGTAAGTTTCTATCAGTAAGCTTCACTAAACTAAACTATAACAGCAAATACATTTCTGTCAGTAATACATATATATATATATATATATATATATATATATATATATATATATATTTATATATATATAGCTGTGTGGACAGTATTCGAGAGACATCGTGTGACATTCATACACTCAAAAAAGTTTTATAATTAGGCATGACTCAACCTTAATTTAATGTGTATATGTGGTAGTTGCATAATACCAACTATAAAGATAGTTCTGTATTTCTAAGTTTGGAAAAATGGCACAGTTATTTATAACATGCAAACTACTTTGTGGGTAACTCGTGTCCATTATGCATTATTTCCATTTCTAGTAATAAATAACATTTTCAAATGCAACGCCTCTGTCTTCTATTTAAGTGTATTAGCTTACAACATTTAATGATTTGATGTTCTTCCATACCTTTGTATCACTATCTATCTTCCAATGTAGACAGCGTTAAAAACACAAACAAGAGGTTACCAAGTTTCATTACTTCATGCTTATACTGTTTATGTCCAGTCTGCATGCCTTTCACACTTAAGCTGGACATTAAATAGAAAGATAAACATGAACAAATAACTTGGTTGTACTTGATTTATTATGTGACCATCTCTGTTGCATTCTACTACTGTGGGTACTGCGGACACCACAGTAGCAATGCAACATGTAAACTACATGGTACACCTTTTTATTAATGGCATATTATCAACCAAACAGCCAATACACATTGATAAGTACCATGCCACATCAGGGGCCATTTTGATATCACTGTAGCTCTACAGAGCTAGACTGAGGAGAGGCCCAATCATAGTTAACAACAAGAAAATACTGAGGCAAGCTGTTTGGTACTGATAACTATAGAGGAGGGTGCCACATGATGCTACCTGGCAACCCCAGGGGAAAATGATGCCAAAATATCACACAGGCCCACCCTAAGCTCACCACCACGTGCATCACAGGGATGCCACTGCAGCAAGGTTCTTGTTCTGCACGTGGAATGCCACATCCAAACTGCTCTACAAGTCAAAACAATATGCCAAAGTTTCCCATGGACAAGCAAAGACAAGGCAAGAGACAGCTGGATGTTACACGGTGGGCCTCAGCCACATCAGGGGTCATTTTGACATCACTGTACCTCCACAGAGTTAAACTGATGGCAGGCCCAACCACAGTTAACAACCAAAAAGCACTCAGGCAAGCTGGTGTTGATAACTCTAGATGCAGGCACTGAATGGTGTCCCCTGGCAATCCAGTGCCAGCCATTATGGGGAAAATGATGCCAAAATAACACACAAGCCCACCCTGTGCTCACCACCATGTACATCACAGGGACACTGCTGCTGCAGAGTTTTGTACTGCACATAGAATGCCACATCAAAACTACTTGAGTCAGGCACAGGTGATGTATTTTTTTTATTTTCAAACAGTTCCAAGATATTATACCAACTCTTGACATTTTATTTATAAGCAGTCTCATAAATAAATCTGCTAAATGTTTTTGCCAGATGAATCCAAACCACTGATGTTGCCCAGCAGACACTAGTACACCCAGGCACATGGTATCCCTCCCATACCCCTGAATACAGTAAGCAATGCCATGAGCAGCCTTTCTGAGGTAAGCCCAAGTGTTGTATTTTTTTTTTATTTTTAAACAGTTCTAACATATTATGCTATCACTTGACATCTAATTTAGAAACAGTCTAATTATAAACAAATCTCCTATTCTCCTTCTCCTATTGTACAAAATCAAGAATTCTGAGGAGTTAATGCACCACTGTGGCTTACATTTCTCTTCCAGCTGGACTTCCCCACGGTATCATAACAACCAGATATTTGTATCTAAAGCTAAAACAACAAAAAGGTTAAACTACTTTACAGTAAGAACCCCCAAACTGTGGAATCTCCTTCCACAATACTTAGTGAACAGTAGCTCTAATACAATCTTCAAAAAGGGGCTGGATTGTTGACTCGAGCCTAACAACTTCAGGTATAATTATCCCACCAATGTGGTGGGGACAATCTTGATGGGCAGTAGCCTTCTTTGTCCTTTGAAACCAAGTAAACCAAGTAAATCAGAAAAATGTTTTTGCCAGATGAATCCAAAACAATGATGTTGCCCTACAGGCACTAGTACACCCAGGCAATGAACTACTTACTACACATGGTACCCCTCCATGCCATGAGCAGTCATTTTGAGGTAGGCCCAAGTGCTGTATTCTTTTATTTTTAAACAGTTCCAACATATTATGCCACCACTTGATGTCTAGTTTAGAAGCAGTCTCATTCCTACACATGGTAACCCCCCATAACCTCGAATGAACTGACCAATGCCATGAGAAGCATTTTTGAGGTAGGATCCATTGCTGTAGTTTTTTTTTTTATTTCAAACAGTTCCAATATATTATGCCACCACCCACACCTGATCCCCTAGTTCAGTATGCCAATACAATGATGCTCCTTTATAATCTTACATCAAGAAAGGCAACTTTATCATTTTAAAATAACACCACACACACACACACAGACACATAGACACACACACACACACACACATGATTGTGCATGCACACACACACACACACACACACACACATCCCTACCTTAACCAGAGTCAGCATCACCCCTTCTTTCCAAAAATTTCAAGCATCTCTCACAAATTGCATTTAATTTTATTTAAAACATTTTAAGAGTGCAGCTTTTATATTCATTCCACTTACACGCTTCTAAAATAGAGCCATCATCACGTCAACAGGAGCAGCATTCATTCAACAAATACACATTCTCAGAATTTACCAGTAGGAACCCCACAGGTGTAGTTTTTTCCCTATTTAAACATGATTTAGTCATCACCAGGGGAAAGTTAATCAATGATAGCAATAGTGTGAAAAAATCAAATTATACAATGAAAACCCGCTGGATGGATTGTAAACAAAATACTATAAATCTCAAACAAAACTCTATTTGATTAGACTGGTCACCTATATGCACAGCCCTATTTTGAAGAGGGGCCCTTCACAAACAGCTGGGCCATGAGAGAACACACAAATTTTACTTTTTTTGCCCCCGAAGATAATAGAACACAACTGCTGCACTATAGCCAGATAGTATTTAATA
This sequence comes from Neoceratodus forsteri, assembly GCA_016271365.2. Taxonomy (NCBI): domain Eukaryota; kingdom Metazoa; phylum Chordata; order Ceratodontiformes; family Ceratodontidae; genus Neoceratodus; species Neoceratodus forsteri. Next base: position 1,785,575,704 of record CM057449.1, read on the forward strand.
TGCCCCATTCAAACATTGCCAGCACCAGTGGAAAGTTCAGCTGATATACTTCTCAAACAAAACTTTAAAATATACTATTTAATGTGCCCCATTTAAACAGTGCCAGAACCAGAGGAAAGTTCAGCTGATATACTTCCCAAACAAAACTTTAAAATATACTGCTTAATATGCCCCATTTAAACACTAACCATACCAGAAGAAAGTTCTGCTGATATACTTCCAAACACAACTTTAAGCTATACTATTTAATATGCCCCATTTACACAGTGCTAGAACCAGAGGAAAGTTCTGCTGATATACTTCCCAAACAAAACTTTAAAATATTCTCATTATGCTGCACAGCCCACTAATCCAATCAGCCTCTATTTTGAAGCGGGGCCCTTCACAAACAGCAGGACCATGAAGTCTTAAGGTGAATACTTTACTTTTTCTGTCATCCAAATGATACAGAATAACTGCTGCACTTTAGCCAGTCACTATTTAATATGCCTCCCAGAATTTTAATTTGTTGTTTAGTAGCAGAATGCTGAAGATCATGTTTTCTAGTGATTGGAGACCTCTGAGATCCTTCCAAACTCCTGTGCAGCACACCAGTCTTAAAATGGACAACGCTTCATTCTACCTTTTTTTTTAAGAACGGTAAATGGGAGAAGCAGTGGGAAGAGAACAGTTTGGCTTAGAGCCAGAGTACCAAAACTGAATGCTTGATGTCACCTTCGGGTCCCAGCTATTTATACCAATACCAGCAGCATCATCATCCACATGGGTAACATGGACACAACAGCAAGAGCCACAGCTTTTGATGCTGCTGCTCCTAGCAAGCTCTATGTACCACTGCATTAAGATTGCAGATTTGTGTGGAGGAAACACATTAAGCAATGGGAACTGACACTGAAAAAACCCTCAAAGCATGAAGGCAGAATACACAAAAGAAATTATGCAGCTATATATGACACCACAGTAATGCACACAAGTAATAAATTACATGTGGTGTCATGTAAATGTAATTACATCTGCATAAAATCAATAATCACTGGGAGACGGTTACATATCCACTCTGTCTACTAAAAAAGAAAACTTTGGTATTGTGTTTTAAATACAGTAAATTTAATGGTCACCAAGATGTGTAGCACAGCCATGTCACAAAATGGCTGCCTTTTTTAAGGCTATTTTCATTATTAAAATGTTACCACAATAAAATAAAAATACATACACTGTTTTATTTTATGCACACTATCTCTTGACCATATTGGCAACAGTACAGAGCACAAATTTTGTATTTTTAATAAATTATGAGTAAAACACAGACCTTATTTTAAGTGCATACCCAAGTCTTTCGAATACTGTCCACACACATATGTATATTATAGTGGCACGGTCGTGCCACTATAGTTAGGGTTGAGCGGCCAGTTACATACTAAAGTCAAAAGTTTGGACGTTAATAACTTTGGACCCATTCTATGGATATTCCTGAAATTTGGTACACACATTGGTGCACACTAGATCTCCTGACTTCCCAAAATGCATTTCTGTCAGATCTCCAGTCTTTGTGTACGAAAGCGCTGAAAAATGCAAAATTATCCATTTTTGGAGGCACCTTTAGGCATTTTTAATGTGGTCCTGCATGGCCATTGTGTGGTGTGCTGCTCTGTGAGATGGCTCATTTGAAAGAGCTTTGGTGGCCGAACATGGCACTTTTTGTTTGGTGAAAAATATTAAGGCATTCAAAAGTTATGGCACTTTTAAGTTCCCATTATAAGTCAATGGGAAAATTTATATGATATCTTGCGATCAAAGAATCGGTTTCTGGCCATCTTGTCCTACCTGGTGGTCAAAGAATTTGCAGCCTGATGGTTCAAGAATCTTTGATCCACAGCAATTTCAAAAATTCATTGACCACGAGGTCCACCATCTTGTTTTCAGTTTTCCGATTGCACAAACACAAATATCGGGGCTCAGAGGTCACTTCTGAAGTAAAACTTCAATGAGTTTTACTCAGGGGACCCCGATCTATCAAGCCATGGCTTTGGTTCCATCCAAGTTGGTCCAAAAATAGAGTTTTTAGCTTTTAAATGCTTCATTCGTGGCTCACTAACGATCTTTAATCGCGAGTCGACAAATTCTTTGATCGTGAGAATCTTTGATCACGATCTTGCATTGTGACCTAAAAACACAAATATCTCAGCTCAGGGGTGGGCTAGGGACACAAATGAGGGTGGGTTTTGCTCAGAATGGTATGTTCTATCGAACCATGGCATTGGTTTGCTTCAAATCAGTCAAAACATCACGTTTCACTATTTTTTATTCTTTGATTGTAAGCGTGCAATTTCTTTGATTGCGAGCCTGTAAATTCTTTGATTGTGAGATTCTTTGATCGCGATCGTGCATCGCAAGCGAGTGATGAGATGGCCAGATTTACAAATTCATTTTTTCAGCCCAAGGGTTCCCTAGACTGTCAAATAAAGGTGCATTTTGCTTGGGGGCTTCATTGTGCCCCATGTGCATGCCCAAAATAATGTAATAATGATCCCTGGTAGTCTAGTGCCCCCCAAGAAAATATTTACACCCTGGTGATCTAGTGCCCCCAATAAAATATGAAGAAATTAATGTCTTGTTGATCTAGTGCCCCACCCCTGTTTTTTAGATCCCTGGTAGTCTAGTGGCCCCAAGCTGTATTGTCTTATAACATCTGACTCTTTATATCTCTGGTAGTCTAGCGGCTCCCCCAGCATAATGAAAGAAATTGTGAGTTTATAATATGCCTGGTAGTCTTGGGGCCCCCCCATCCATCCATCCAAGCCTACCCAGCACCCCTCTACCCTTCACCAGCCAGCAACTGGCACAGCCCTCCTCTCACCTAAATAGCCAGCAGCCGACTGTTTGCATTAAGAGCCGTAATGCAATGGAGCACTCAGAAATATTTTCAGAGTGCCTCTTTGCATTACCATTCATAACACAGACAGTCGGCGGCTGGCCATGGAGGTGAGGGGAGGGCTGTGCCAGTCGCTGGCTGACAAAGGTAAGGGGGTTGCTGGATGGGCTTGGATGGATGGGCGGGGGGCCACTAGACTACCAGCTGTATAATAAACTCATAATTTCTTTCATTATGCTGGGGGGCACTAGACTACCAGGGTTATAAAGAGTCAGATGTTATAAGACAATACAGCTCGGAGGCCACTAGACTACCAGGGATCTAAAAAAAAAACAGGGGTGGGGTGCACTAGACCACCAGGGCATTAATTTCTTCATATATTTTATTGAGGGGACCACTAGATTACCAGGGATGTAAATATTTTATTAGGGGGTCACTAAACTACCAAGATCATTATTACATTATTTTGGGCATGCTGATAAGTATAATTTAAGTTTCCTAAGCAAAACCCACCTTTATTTGACACTCTAGGGCAAGTTCCTGGGCTGAGAAAATTAATTTTAAATCTGTCCATCTCTGCCCCATTCTTTATTCATGAGCGAGCAATTTCTTTGATCGCAAGGATGCAAAAACTTTGACCATGTAGATTCTTTGATTGTGATCGTGCATCGCGAGCGAGGGACAAGATGGCCAGATGAAAGAAATCAATTTTCTCAGGTCAGGGTTGTCGTAGGAAGTCAAACAAGGGTGGGTTTTACTCAGGGGGCTTCGTTCTGATGGACCATGGCAATGATTTTCCACAATTATGTACATTTTAAAATTACAATTGTTTAAATTCTTTGATCGTGACCATGCAAATTCTTTGATCACGAGCCTGCAAATTCTTTGATAGTGAGATTCTTTGATCGCGATCGACATCGAGAGCGAGGACAAGATGGCCCAATTAAAAACAATTTTTTCTGCCCAGGGGTGTCGTAGGAAGTCAAATAAGGGTGGGTTTTACTCAGGGGGCTTAGTTCTGTCAAACCATGGTGGTGGTTTACAGCAATTCCTTCAATCTTTCAATTTATAAGATTTTTAAATCTTTGTTCATGAACCTGCAAATTCTTTATTCGTGAGCCTGCAAATTCTTTGATTGAGAGAGTCTTTGATCGCCCGATCGTGAGGGAGGGACAAGATGGCCAGATTTTTTATAATGGAATAGATATGGAAATTGTAGTAAACTTTCATACTCAATATCTTGGGAACGGTTTAGACTTTTGACTTGAAATTTGGAGGAAAGAAAGGCAATATCCTACAGATGTGGCTTTTGGTAGTTTGGTCAAGAAATAGCACAGGCCGGCAAAGTTATGGCACTACAAATTTGACGTTTTTTCCCATAGGATAACATTGCAGCATTTGACGCATTACAGGAATTCTTTGCTGCAGTGCTGCAAAATAATGGTTTGGTCTCTTGGGCTGAAATTTGGAGGGAAGAAAGCCAACATCCCACAGATGTGCCTTTTGCTGGTTTGGTGAAATAATTTTACAGGGCGGCAAAGTGAAAGCACTCCGAAGTTGACATTTTTGCCATAGGATAACATTATGGTGTCCGCTATGTCTGGGGCCCGATCTCGAAACGTGTGAATATGGACTTTTGTCAAAACATTGGGGCTAAGCATAAACTAGCCAGAAAAGTGATAATTCATACAATTTTTTTTTCTACGTCACACGGTTTCTGAGATATAAGCAATTTAGTATTCTAAGTCATAATATTCTGCTCCGAAGTCAATTATTATGCATACATTCTTTGTTTTCAATGTGTTTTTTCAATGCAGTTTTTTTGGGAAAGAAGGGTATGCCATTTTGTTACTGTGTCAGTTAGTGTTTTCAGTTGCACTTCTGTTACTGTTCGCATCACCGCTCCCGTCTATGCTACCGTGTCTGTTACAGTTTGCGTTTTTTGTTTGCAGTTGTGTTTCTGTTTTGTTTCACGTTATTGTTGCTGTTACCGTTACCATTTGCATTTGCAATTGCGGTACCATGCCCGTGCATGTTACGGTTTGTGTTTTTGTACGCACTTGCATTTCTATTTCTGTTGGTTTTATTGTTGCTCTTACTGTTACCATTTACATTTACAATTGCAGTACCATGACCTTGCGTGTAACAGTTTGCGTTTCCGTATGCGCTTGTGTTTCTGTTTCTGTTGGCTTTATTGTTGCTGTTATCGTAACAATTTGCCTACCATTGCCACTTGCGATTGCTTTGCAGTTCCTGTTACTATGTAACAAGACATCACGTGGCGGGACCACGGTTCCCAAAGGCCCCCACACTCCTGCCACTGCATTCCATTCACTATTTATCATGCTCATTCTCAAAAATTAGGAAATTAGAGGCAAAATCTCTGTAATGCATCAGTTGAGGTTCTTCTACAACCAAAAAAAGTGAGGAAATTCGGGGTTAGGGTTGAAAGTCCCCATTGGACCCCAGCCCACCCCCAACCAGGCATCAAGGACAAGAAATGCCGGGCCCAACTCCTCACCCCATCTCCTATACCTCTGCTTCTTTACATGTGATGGGGTGAGAGTTAGGGTCGACGATCCTCAAAGCCCACCCCAATGCCGGTTGGGGTGGCTGGGGCCAAGGGGGGCTTTCAACCCTAACCCCAAATTTTCTTGCTTTTTTCACTGTAGAACAACCCTAACCGATGCATTAAATGGAGTTTTTTGCCTCTAATATATATATGTGAAGTTGACAGATTCCAAAACTATATGCTTACAGCCCCCCCGATACCCTGAAAGCAGTATCAAAATAAAGGGATCTGACAAGTTATGCAACATTTAGAGCAGCAGAATACTTCAAGGCCCTAAATTCACTACACCATCATGTAGTAAAGCATCTCAGGATTGTTGCACTTGCTCTATACTATTATTAATTCTTTTCAAATATTCATCTGTATGATTCAGCAGAAACATCGAGTCTAGGGAGAGAGGAGCAATATGCATGTTAAATGTTGGAATGTATTTTATAACATTGTTTTGGTGACCAGGTTCACTGAGAACATATTGTTCATGATGAAGTGGTACTAGTAATATAACCATCTGACCAATGCCAGGAAGAGCTGTAGGAGAGAAGCACAAATTTGGAGTAGTCAGTAGACATATCAAGTTCCCATAAGTGAATGATTCATGATTAGTGTCTATGCAATACTGACCATCTACATTGTAGGTCATCTTTGCCATGGGAAGACACAATTTTGTGAGCTGTACTGGGCAGGTCACATTTTTGGTGGTATTTTGGATAAGAACCCTATCATGTCCACATACAGGTGCAGCCACATCAAAAACATTGCACCGACATGCATACCTATATTCTTTCACTGAGCAACATGCTGAGTGTGGTGCCTTCCAGATTGCTGTAGTGGAATAGTAAAACAGCAGGATGGTGCGTCCATCCTCTCCTTATAAATCTCTCTATCTAGGTAGCCCACCAACTGGACAATGGCCAGTTTATCAAAAACAGCTTCAGATGGGTCAAACATTGGTAGGAAAACAGTGAAAGATATGTACAAAGTATCCTGTATAGAGCAGAACCCACTGGTTTAGCACTTGCCCTGATTAGGGTACAAGGTAACATACCCCAGGTTCTTGACTGTCATAAATGAAAACCTTTGATAGGCTTTTTGACAGCCTGAATGGATGTCTCCTGCATTAGTAACACATGCTGGGCAATACCATTTGGTCAAGTAGTTATCTAAAAAGAGGTCAGGGAAACATCCTGACTCCACATCTCTAAGGAAATTAGTAATCATTGTAAGAACATAATTGCCAAAAGCTGTGCATATTACTTCTCTGCCTATATGCTGTTGCTGGGCCTCTTTATTATTTGCAGTAACAAGATCAGCTCATTGATTTTAGCTTGTGTTTCATTAAACAAATGTGCAATGTCATACATGTAATACTGTATACTTCTCTTCAGTAACTAAGCCCTCAATTTCCTATAGTGCAGGGTGCAAAATGGATTCAGCAAATTGATGCTCAAAATAACTGACGTTCCTTTTGATTGTCTACAGGTCTGCTCAATTCCAGACTGATATGCCAGATCCAAACAATCCTAAGACAGATCCCATCATTCCATCTACACTTTGCAGTCACCTGAAATGAAAGGACTCATCCCACTGGGCAGTTTTTTGCCTGCAATGGGATCCTGGGCTTTTGCCTAGTGAGTGGCAATCACATCTAAAAGCAAAGAGGCATAGAACATTGGCACATTTGTTCCCACACAAGACCCATATTCCATCATATCCCAGTGTGACAGATTAAATACAATAGGTACTGTATATGCATAAATTGTACTTTATTCAATAAAGTCCCTGGATATAAACAGTGGTAAATTCACTAAGTGGTCTTGGTTCCACCATAGGACACAGTTCATTCTTTCTAACAGTCTGTGGTGCAGATGCTGGCATAATGTTGGGAGCCTGTGATATTAGTCTAAGAACCCTCAACATGATATGTCTCACTACTTGAGGGCTTGACTCTTTGTAGGATGCTTCCTTAATGGTCAGTTTATAAATGCTTGCATCAGATCATTGCACTGGATTAATCAGCAAAGATGCCTTGTTTGTGTAGATACTGTGGTCCTGTCAAAAAAGTGTTTTCTTTTAACCCATAAATGTCTCCCTCTGAAGGGCAAACTTTGTAAATTCTAGCAAAGCATTGCATGAAGAACATAATCATCTCAGCACTGCCAGGCATCTTTTGCCACCATATCAGGTTTGCAGTGGTGGTTGAACTAAATGGAGCAGGTAGCTAAACCAAATACCCTTCATATGCTGACACCACTCACTGGTGTATGGTCACCTGAGTCCCATCACAGGCCACATAATGCTCAGAAGCACCAAAATCAGAAACATTGCTGTCAGTTTCTGAATAGCAAAGAAACAAAGAGGAAGACTTCAGCCCCTTCCTTCTCTGGTGGGTTAGTTGTTAATAGTAGACAACAGGGTGTGGGTTATTGGGGATTTACTCGCATCTTGTGTGGTGTGTCACAAGGTGCAGCTGAGTGACTTAATCACACAAGAAGTGGGTAAATCAGCCAATAACTCACACCCTGGAGTGCCTTTTGTGATTATACAATGGACCTATGTGTAAAATAAATTTAAAATGTGTTTAATTATGTTTTTATAAATGCCATTCATCAGCTGTGGGTTATAAAGGATTTACCAACGGTCATGTGACATGTTTTGACCAATGAGGTTATAGGATTTTCACACACCATTGTATAATTCTGATCGTTAAACAGTTTCAACAAATTTACCTGAAACCACTTGTCAATGGTTTTCTTGCCAGGAATCACTCTGACTTTGTACACTGAGGGGCTGTGTTTGTCCACTAATAAGTACGGTCCCTTTCATTTATCACATAAGCATGTTCAGGTGTCCCAAATACTAACACCATTATCTTATCTCCTGCCTTCCAGTTTGCAGGGCTTACAGCCTTGTCAAAATGTTTGCTTCATTCTCCTTCTGGATACTCCTAAGTGGGATGCTATCTGTTTACGCAATTTTGTCAGGTTGTCATGCAGTTGTCCTACATACTGCTCTACCTTAAACTTATCCTATAGTGGGTTTCCATGTCATACCTCAAGTACTCAGGTAGTGTCATTTGTTAACCTGTCATTACCTCAAAAGGAGGTACTTGGTCAAGTTGAGGAGTCACCTCACTACCATTAGCAAGAGAAGTAGAAGTCAGTCTCAGTCCTTATCATTCAGTGACACAAACTTTCTCAACATGGTTTTAATCTGTCTGTTTGCTCTCTGTACCTGCCATGATCATTGGGGGTGGTAAGGAATGTGGAAGTGTTGCTGGATATCTAACAACTGTAAGGTCTGCATAAGCTTGCCTGTGAAGTGTGTCTCTTGATCTGAATCTATGATCAGAGGGAACCCCCATTTGATGAAAATGTGATCCACCAAAATTTTAGCAGTGGCTTGTGCTGTACTAGTCTTGGTTGGGAGAGCCTCCATCCACTTAGAAAACATATCTGTAAGCACCAAAATGAAGTTATTCCCTTGCCCTGTAGTAGGTAGTGAACTTACAAAATCAATCTATAGTTGTTATGTGCCCCCCCACTCCATTGGGGCTTCAGCATTCCATTTTTCCCTGGTACTGAAAGGACTACTCTGAGCAGATACAGTGAAGTTGTCACAGTATCTGTGTATATTGTTTTGCAGATGTGACCACCATCCAACTGTCTGCATTCTCAAAATAGTTTAGTCTGCCTCCTGATAATCTCCTTTAGGCACATCATGCACCGAAGAGATCAATTCCTGTCTAAGGTGCTGCGGGATCATCCTGAGCATTTGTGTCCCTGGGCCTGCATAGAGCAGAATCTTTGTCTCTGGTAACAATTACAGTTTCTTTTTTGCTTTTTGAATGGTGAACCTACAGGAATCAGCTATAAGGTACCAAATTCCTTATCTTGTTTCTGTAAGCTGCTGAAGTCCATGGGCTTGATTTGTTTTTCTGTGAGACTTGCAACAGATTGCGGATGTGTAAAGAAGATCCAATGCCCCCCCCCACATTCCTTCCTTCACAAGAGGATAAGCTTGGGCATTGCAGTGGACAAAGGAAGCAGTATTAGAGTGTATTTTACCTATTCCAGGGGCAGTAAAGTTGTTATGCTGCCAAACAAGTTTCAGAATATACACACTTCAGTGCCATGGACTGGATTGCAGTCAAGTTGCTTCTGACCTTGATTTTATCTGAGAAGTAACATTTTTCATATTTAACCCTTCCTTAGTTAATTTTAGTTTGAGGCTCTTATTTTGGAAACTTGCCTCCCCAGGAAAAACATCTGTTGCATAGATTGCTGAGTTGCTCTGCCTATAGGAGTCAAAATTTGCAAATCTCTACAACTATTTCTGAGCCTCTTAGGCTTAAAAGGCATTATGGGACAAGAAGAAAAACCTTTGCCTTCCTAAGGTAACACAATAGGGCTATGCCATAATTTGAACCCCCTTTCAAATGAGATGACACAGATGCACCAAGCAATGGAAAAGCTACAAATGATTCAAAATAAGCAAACAATATAACATGAATAACAAGAGAAGGAGAACCAATTTGTCCACAGTTAGGTAACACCCCCCCCCCACTAAGTTCAAACCAGTGAAAGCAGTCAAGTAGCTGCCATGACTCCATGCCCCTTAATGGGTGATTTCAGTGTCCCAGATTCTGACTGAGGTATAGGGTAGGGGTTCAATCGCATTAGTCCATACCATTGTGCCAATGTAATTTTATTCCTGCATGTCAGCCTGCATTCCCATGATACAGTTCCTAATTATGTTACTCCAATGTCTCAGCCTCTTTCTTAACTTTTGAACTAACTTTGGATTCTGCCTTCATAAAGTGTAAATCCTCCTCACTCACTTTCTGCACTTACACAGACCCTCACTCTTATACACTGCTTACAATTTTGCCATCCTCCAATATTTTCACTGCTTCCCCACTCCTGAGACCATTTCCTGCCTGACAGTTGCGTCCAGTCTAACACAAGATATTTGCCTTCCCGATCATCTAAAAAATCCTTTACATATAAGACTAATGTCTCCTCCATAAACTTGCATTTTAATTACTGAACCTATATTTGTGTGTGGGGACCCTGGCAAAGTGTTCAATACATGGCCTCTCACCACTGTATTTCCCAGAAACTATATATATTTTTTTAAACAGGCAATTGAAAAATATCATTGAAAGAAACATTTTTTTTCCTTTCAGGCTGTGAAAGCCAAATAGTGGAAAAGATGTTCTCCCACCCACCTGTTGCTTCTGAATTCCAAACAGTAGCCTGTCAGTTAAAGACAGATGTATGTACGTGTGTGCATTTCTCTTCTGGTAATTAGCCTGATTCAAGGAACAAATTGGTCCCAGATTCAAACAGAATATGGCCAGAAGTGCTTAACTTCAAAGTGTATGGTACTGAAAGTCAGGGCTAGATCAAATAGTTAGTACCATTACAAACATGTTCATACTGGGTATAGAGCAAACAAAGGCAGGCATTGCCCATAATGCTGCTCCCCTCATCAGTGGGTTCAACTGACCCCCTTTTTCATTAACCATTCATCAATCCTTAGTTTCAATCAATCAATCAATGACTTTATTTAACCAGGCATAAACACCATTGAGCAAGCTCATTTTCAAGGTGGTCCTGGGCATAAATACAATACAGTACACTTCATAAGATTACAATTACAGTGGACAACAGTGCAAAAAAAAGGAAAAAAACATTGTGAAGGTGCTGGTCGATATGGGCCTATACATACCGGTGAACATAATTAACATGCAAAGGTACATAATGATAAGCTTTACTGAAATGAGAAGAGACAACAATCCCATATAGTCTCTGCTGAGTAAGAGCTCAAACCTAAATGATAAAAAATAAGGATGTATTAAGGAATAGGGTAGAAACTGGGGTGAAAGAGTAGGCAGCCAAAAGGGAGGCCAGAATAGGTAAAAGGTAGAGAATAGGTAGGGTCATCTTGGATTAATGGAACTAGGCTTGTAGGTCCTAGGTTTCTGTTGTTAGGAATGTGGGGTGGATGAGATACTTAGGCGTAGGATTTGAGAGTGGCACCCGAGGCTTAGGGGTCATTGGCATCTGAAACAGTTGCATGATTCCTTCAGATAACCCGTTAATAGAGCTTTGAATGTGAAAATGCTTGGAAGTGAGGATAATTTTAATGAGTCTTGCATAGTGTTCCAAAGTGATGGAAGTGAGAAGTTGATTGCTGCTGAGCCAAGGGTAGTTTTCACTCTAGGAATCTGGAAGCAGATTAAGGAGAAGCATCTCAGGCCATAGGAATCTTTAGCCTTTTTGAAGATGTTTGAGATGTATACTAACATACTAAAATGCCAGCAGAATAGGCCTAACGGTCTTTCTTGTCTGCTCGTTTGGTCAGCCCCCACCCTGGGTGCTGACCTTGCTGCCCCCCTCGCCTTCTCTGGCTTCTCCCTTCCCAGTTCCAGATATTCTTGCTGCATTGGATTTTGCTTCCAGAACCCTTCCCCTGTACCTGTCCCACCCCTCTGAACCCCACCACCGCCTCTGCCTCCACCAGCCCCCTAGGCAGTGCATTCCATGTCTCCACCACCTCTCAGTGAAGTAGCACCTCCTCCTTTCTCTCCTGAATCTTCCCTCCAGCTTCCACCCATGCCCCTCTAGTTGCCCCTCCTCCTTCCTTTGAAGCACCCTGACTGTTCCTCCCTATTTACCCTCTTCATGTACCAAGACCTCTATCATGTCCCCCCGTCCCTCTCTCTTCCAATGTGTACATATTTAGCTCTTGAGCCTCCTCATAGGTCCTGTCCCAAGCCCCAAATCATTTTGGTTGCCCTCCTCTGACCCTCTCCGGAGGGTAATGTCCTTCTTTAAGTGTGGCCTCCAAAACTGACACAGTACTCAAGGTGTGGTCTCACCAAGCAGTTATACAGAGGGAGTATCACTTCCTCCTTCTGGAGGTGATCCCTAGCGATGCATCCCAGCATCCTGTTGGCCTTGGCTGCTGCCCTCCTACAAGTCTCCGAGTTGTTCATCTTGACATCCACCACTACCCCCAGGTCCCTCTCAGCCATGGAGACTTGTAGCATTCCCCCAGGGTGTACACTTGGCCCGGGTTTCTGGCCCCCAGGTGGAGTACCTTGCATTTCCCTGCATTGAACCTCAGCTTCCACTTTCTAGACCATCTTTTCAGAGCCTCCAGGTCCCCCGTAGGGCCACCCTCCCCTCTTCCCCATCCACCACCGCCCCCAGTTTTGAGTCATCCGCAAACAGACTCATCTCACTCCTGATTCCTGTCCTTATGTCAGAGACAAGGCGTTGAACAGGAGGGGCCCAGGACTGATCCCTGTGGGACCCCACTGGACCCTCCTTGGGGATGAGACTATCCCACAACTACGACCCTCTGGGTCCGGTTCTGGAACCAATTGCCTATCCATCTGATCATCTGGTTGCCCACCCCCATTTCTTCCAGCTTATCCAACAGGCCCACATGAGGAACAGAGTCAAATGCCTTGCTGAAGTCTAGAAAGAGGACGTCCACTGGTCTACCCAGGTCCAAGGCACTCGTCACCCAGTCATAGAACTCCACAAGGTTTGTCTGACACGATTTCCCTGAGATGAATCCATGCTGTCTATCATCTAGGCACCCTGACTTTTCCAGGTCCCCCCCTAGCCTCTCCTTGACAATGCCCTCCATCACCTTGCCCACCACCGATGTCAGGCTGACAGGCCTGTAGTTCCCTGCCAACTCCTTTGATCCCCCCTTGTGGATAGGCACTATATTCACCACCTTCCAGTCCTGGGACACCCACCCTGTCCTCAGAGAGATGGTGAAAAGCTCCACCAGGGGTTTCACCAGGACATCCGCAAGCTCCTTCAGCACTCTGGGATGTAATTTATCTGGCCCTGGTGCTTTCTCCTTCTTAAAGGAGCTGAGGACTTCCCTCACTCTCTCTGCTGTGATTTCCACTTCTGGTACCTCTTCTCCTGCTTAGTCCTCCCCTCCTGCCAGTGATGCCTCCCTCCCCAGACCGCGACAGTAAGGTCCCTCCTCAGTATCTCTGTCTCCTCCCATGTATGATGCAGCACCCCATTTTCCTTGGTGAAAACTGAGGTGAAGTACTCATTTAGTACCTCAGCCTGTTCCTGGGTCTTGTACCCATCTCCCTGATTTAATCCTGCTAATCTGCCCCTTCACCCTTCGTTTTCCCCAATGTATCTAAAGAACCCCTTGTTCCCTCTCCTGATTTCCCTGGCCAGGTTCTGCTCCTTCCTTGCCTTAGCTGCCCTCACCACCCTAGTGGCCCTTCTAGCCATCAGCTCATACTCCCTTCGATCCCTTTCACTCCTTATGTATGCAGGGAGGTTATCAGATGATGCTCTAAAAAACAGAGGAGAGCATTCCTTTTTCTTCTAGTTTAGAGTGAGGTCCATCCCGAAACTTGGTATAGACGACAGTGATGTGTACTATGGGGTAGATTTAAAATAAATCTTAAAGCCCGGTGGTAAAGGGTGTCCAGTTTGTTTAGCATCGTTGATGGGCAATGACTGCAAAGGAAGTCAGCGAGTCCAGTATAGGTAGGAATGTAGTTTGTACTAGTCTCATTCTGGCTTCTAACGTGAGTAGGTGTTTAATGCGATAGAATAAACCTAATCTCTGTCTTAGTTTCCTCAAGGTTTCATTTAAGTGGCACAGAAAGTTGAACTTGTTATCCAGCCAGAACCCTAGGTATTTAAAGGTATCAACTACTTCAAGGGGTTCATCTAAGAGTGTTCGGATCTACTTTAAACTCCTTGAGATAATTACTATTCACAACAGCTGTTGGAAGCATGTTCCACAACCTGCCTGTTCTGTTGATGAACGAGTGATGCTGTTGTTAGTATACAACACATACAAAGAACAGAACACATACAAGGAATGGAGTTAAACTTTCCCTAATTGTGGTTTCTGAATAAAGACAGCATCCCTTTAACAATTAACATCTGAACATTTGTTGATTAAAATAACATTACTCTTTCTCACTACCTGAGATCACTGTTTTCAAAATATTCTCAGTACATGAAGACCATATCTGGCAGCCTTATAACTCAGAGAAGTAAAATAAAATCTCAGTTCAAGTTCACCTAACATTCTGTGATACGGTATGGCACAATTCGGTTCATATCTAAAGATCAAATGACAACCCATCACACTGCAGTGACCAAAAGAAAATACAATTAGTTTACATTTGTAAAGCATACGAAGACATAACGTACAATTCATAGCATTTGTTTATGTAACCTGTATTTGTGTGACCTCTGTCACAAGCCCCACAATTTGCAAATGGTAACTATCGGAAAAGAACACATCTCCAAAGACAGCAAACTTTTCCTGCAGTGTAAGAGTGTGTGCGTGTGTGTGTGTGTGTGTGTGTGTGTGTGTGTGTGTGTGTGTGAGATCTTTCTTCATAACAGCCACTTAGTAAAGCAGACCAGCAGTGATAAATGGAAGACAGAGAACCGGCACCCACGACTCCAGTGCCACATCAACACCTGTGACTACTTTGTCTGACACACACCAGTGTGCCATCAGCAAAGTGTATGCATGATTTGAATTCATTCTGGTCCATATGTCAGTTCTCTGTGGAACATCCCACTCACAGCTTGTGCCAGCAGCCTCCCAATTGTCTTTTGTGAATCACTGTAATTGCTGAGCACAGTGTTCCATAAAATGTGGTTCATGAATGTATAACAGTGGAAAGGCTGTACAAGGTAAGGTGGTGCACCAGACAGCCACGAGGAATGCACAGTCAAAAAGTCGGGCACTCACCAACTAATGTAAGTCGACACATGGCTCCAAAATTATTTTCAAACAGGCAAAGTTTATTGAAAGAAACTGCATGCTTTACACGTTTTGAACGTTAGCCCCTTTATCAAAAGTTATTGCAATTACATTGATCAAACAATAAATATTATGCACCATTGTGATGTCAGAGAGACGAATTTTAAAAAGAACCAATATAAAAAATTAAAACTGGTCATCTGGTGTGATACTAAAACCACATCCAAATAAACATATAAATAAGATAAAAGGTGATATAAAATACAAATCTGTTAGTACGTGGTGGAGGGAAGATGGGGGAAGGGAAGTCGAAGGGATGTGTGAACATAACATAATATAATATATCTAATAACATTAATAAAATTACAGCCTAATCATAAAAAATTCAAATAAATTCATTTCTTCTTTTTCAAAAAAGGTTTTAAGTCAAACCCTGTGCTTAAACTGGGAAATTTCATAGCTCCCAAACTCACAATTCAGAATGCTTCTCTAATGAGCACTAGGTCATTGTAATTTCCTCACCTTAGGTTCAGGTTTACTTTTTCAATTCCAAACACAAAATTTCCACACCACCCATCACAAAACAGAACATCAAGAAAAAGTGCAAAAGTTCCTAAAGAAGCCTCAGCAAAACTGGTTGGAGTTAGTGAGCCTCATCTGTTTGTTCCCTGGTCTGTGCACTTGGCACTTTGGAGGTTTTCACCTTTAATTTTGCATTAATAACTGCTTTTTATGTTGGCACGCTTGTGCAGCCAACATCTTGTGGCAGTGGAGATTTGGAGGTGCGGTCGCTGTTGGGTTAATGCAGAGCATGCACCAGTAGGTGCGTCCCTCATTCTCCAATCAGCCAGCAGGCCAGTGTCACACCATGCATAGTTAATGCAGTGAGCATATCTAATGAAAGGTCCACTGCAATGCAAGCAAAGCTCATCACACGCAGTGGACCTTTCTACGTGCTTCACTGCTACAAACATGGTGGCACAGTGGCCGCTAAACTGCCGACTTCGGGAGTGCCCAATCCTCCAGTTGGCTTACCCTGCTGCCCATCATCTATGTGCCAATGGGGGAGCCCACTCCCCATCAGCATAATGTCTTCTCCTCCCCCTCCTTTTTTGCTTGCCGACGGGGTGCCCATCCCCCTCAGCTCATGCGCCCCCCACTTTCATTGTTTGCTGATGGGGGTGCCCAATCCCCATCAGAATCTGTCCCCCACTCCCTATTTGCTGACAGGGGTGTCCAATCCCCCGTCAGCTACTGTATTCCCCCAAAAAAAACACCTGTAACAAAAGAAAACCGTCTGCAATATTTTTTTTGTTTTTACACCTGTAAACAGAAAATGGTCCCTCGTAGTCTCCCGGCCCACCACCCGCACCCACCCACTGTGCACCCTGGCTCCCCACACCCCCTCACACAAACTTATCTCCGGAGCTTGCGACTGATCTTTAGTGGACTGGGAACATGTCTACACTCTTCAAAGCAGACCACGAACTGAGGAAATGCTCGGTAAGCTGTATAATGTAATAAATAGGCTTTTTTCAACTTTGATGCATGTCTTGGGCATTTTTTTGAATTTTTGCACCAAATTTTTAACATGGGGTTTTTGGGACCCCTTCTTATCAATTCAGTCACTGTTATGACGTTAATCGGTCCTGAAAAGTGATATTTTCAGTCACGCGCAGAATCACCTTTCAGGACTGAGTAACACAAGGACAGTGGCAGTGTTCATGAGGTGGGCTCTCAAAAAGCCTGTGTTGCAAATTTGGTGGAAAAAATCCAAAAAATGGCTGTTTTATGAGCGCGCATTGCGCAGTTGCTATACATGTTTGGAACTTTACGAATTCGCAATATTTTCACACCAGATTTTCAACATTGCCATTTTTCTACACCTCCTTGTGAACAGTACAGCTGTCATTTTTCACATCCTGGCCAAAATGTGTTTCCGCACTTCTGGCGCACAATAGCACGGTCGCTGTGGGAAATCAGTGTTCGAGGAAGATTATGAAAATGACAGTAACACTGTTCATGAGCAGAGGTGCTAAAATGCCTATGTTGAAAATTTGGTGATGATATACTCCATAAAATGACTGTGTTACGAGCGTGCATTGCGCAGTTGCTACGCACGCTCGTAACTTCACAAATTCACAATATTTTCACACCAGATTTTCAACATTGTCATTTTTCTTCACCTCCTTGTGAGCAGTACAGCTGTCATTTTTCACATCCTGGCTGAAATGTGTTTCTGCACTGTCATTGCACAATAGCGTGGTTGCTATGGGAAATCAGTGTTCAGGGCAGATTACGAAAATGACAGTGACACTGTTCATGAGCAGAGGTCATAAAATGCCTATTTTGAAAATTGGGTGACGATATTCCTTAAAATGTCTGTGTTACTCTCGTGCGTTGTGCAGCTTGCATGCACGCTCGTAATGTTGAGCATTTGTAATATTTTCATTCTGGATTTTCACCATTGGCATTTTTCCACACCTCTTGATGAACAGTACAGCTGTCATTTTACATATCCTGCCCGAAATGTGTTTTCTCCAGTCCGGCGCAGAATAGCGCGGTCACTGTGTGAAATCACTTTTTGGGACAGTGTGAGGAAATGACAGTAACACTGTACATGAGCAGAGGTGCTAAAATGCCTATGTTGAAAATTTGGGATGATACTCCATAAAATGACTGTGTTACGAGCGTGCATTGCGCAGTTGCTACGCACGCTCGTAACTTCACAAATTCACAATATTTTCACACCAGATTTTCAACATTGTCATTTTTCTTCACCTCCTTGTGAACAGTACAGCTGTCATTTTTCACATCCTGGCTGAAATGTGTTTCTGCACTGTCATTGCACAATAGCGTGGTTGCTATGGGAAATCAGTGTTCAGGGCAGATTACAAAAATGACAGTGACACTGTTCATGAGCAGAGGTCCTAAAATGCCTATTTTGAAAATTGGGTGATGATATTCTTAAAATGTCTGTGTTACTCAAGGTATGCTAGCGGCTTGCATGCACGCCGTAATGTTGAGCATTTGTAATATTTTCATTCTGGATTTTCACCATTGGCATTTTCCACACCTCTTGATGAACAGTACAGCTGTCATTTTACATATCCTGCCCGAAATGTGTTTTCTCCAGTCCGGCGCAGAATAGCGCGAGTCACTCGCGTGAAATCACTTTTGGGACAGTGTGAGGAAATGACAGTAACACTGTACATGAGCAGAGGTGCTAAATGCCTATGTTGAAAATTTGGTGATGATACTCCATAAAATGACTGTGTTACGAAGGCAGTATCATGCAGTTGCTACGCATGCTTGTAACTTCACAAATTCGCAATATTTTCACACCAGATTTTCAACATTGTCATTTTTCTTCACCTCCTTACGTAACAGTACAGCTGTCATTTTTCACATCCTGGCCAAAATGTGTTTCTGCACTTCGTTGTACAATACGCGTTGCTATGGGAAATCAGTGTTTGGGCAGATTACGAAAATGACAGTGACACTGTTCATGAGCAGAGGTCCTAAAATGCCTATTTTGCAAATTGGGTGATGATACTCCTTAAAATGTCTGTGTTACGAGCATGCGTTGTGCAGCTTGCATGCTTGCTCATAACGTTGTGCATTTGTAATATTTTCACTCTGGATTTTCACCATTGGCATTTTTCCACACCTCCTGATGAACAGTACAGCTGTCATTTTACATATCCTGCACATAAAATGACTGTGTTACAGGTGGTGTGTTGTGCATTTCACGCACCTTTGTAACTTTGCAAATCTGCAGTATTTACATGCCACATTTTCAACCCCTGCCATTTTGTACACCTCCTTATGAACACTACAGCTGTCATGTTTCACATCCTGCCCAAAATGTGTTTCCGTAATGCAATACCAAAGCCAATGCCAGCACGACAACATTCGGCACTGACCAATGCTCGTTTATATTGCACTTTTGCTTGATGGTCTGTTTTGTAGTAGGTGGTGCTGGAATTTTGTGTTTGGAGCCTTGCTATTTCATATGCACACCCTGTTGGAGGGTGACTTTCTTTTGGATTTGGTTTACTTTATCGATAGCCAGAAAACTAAAAGCATGCGTACTTGTAATCCTAGAATCAAATAAATAAATAAAATAAATAAATGTGTAATACCATTTTCTAGAATATGGTTTGCTGTTGCATATGTTGGATCTTTTCTCTCAATTGCTGTAGTGTGTTCTCCAACCCTGATCTTGAAACTTCTGGTTGTTTTTCTGACATAAAATGCACCGCACAGACAGGTAGCTAAATAGATGACATCACAAGTTGTCAGTTGTCTGATGTTGCAACTTTTATTTGTATTTGTGCTGCGAAACGTTTTTCCTGTCTGTATGTGTTTGTAGTTTACATAACGTTCATTTTAAAATGCATCACTCTGATGTCACAATGGTGCATACTATTTATTGTCTGATCAATTTGATTGCAACAGCTTTTGATAAAAGACTAATGTCTGAAATGTGTAAAGCATACAGTTTCTTTCAATAAACTTTGCCTGTTTGAAAATAATTTTGAAGCCATGTGTCAGCTTACATTGATTGGTGAGTGCCTGACTTTTTGACTGTGTGGTTCATGAAAGTACAGTACATTATACTTGGAATTCAAATGCTGCAGCAGCAGATGAAAACCTGTGTGTTCAATAATGGAGAATGACGGAAGATCCAATGACATGATTTCACCAATTAAACTGGTGATATGCTGTATTGTCAGATGTGAGGCTTGGTATTTAGTGGGGGCATGGAAGGCTTTGGATGATGGGTATTGTCACAGCTAAGGTGGATCATTGGGATTTCAGTTTTGACTTTGAGCCCATGTGGAAGGGTGCTGAAGTAATAACTGGCTCACCACTGGAAGACAGAGGCATGCAAGATGAGACTCCTGTATGGAGATGAACTATAAGTGGTGTTGACAGAGTCAGTGAGACCCTATCTGTCTCAGTAACAGAAGGACCACTAATAATTTGTGCATCTACCAGACCAACAACTGTACAAGGAGAGAGGGCAGACAGGCACATCTCAATGAAAGGGAAGAACCACTGTGAATCCCTGCAGCACACAGGGATGCTTTCATATGGAGAGGGTTAATCATTCGAGTCTTTGTGAGGGTAGAAAGATTTTTCCATGGTTTATGGTACAGTGCCACACAAAGCATAGTGTTTTTGTTGCATCTTCCTTCACTATACTAGAGTGCAGACATGCTGCACCCCCACAGACAGTAGATGTGCATGTCCCAATAGAGTGAACATGGCCACGTGTTGCCACATTCCCTTATCAGACCTATAGGCAGTGGATAATTTGCCTGTCTTTTCTCCACAACAGGTGCAGTTGTAGAACTACTTTGTGTTTCTGGAGCTGGAGGAACTTGGTGAAAGGTCAGGATGGATTGCTTTTTTTGGGGTGACCAGCTTTCTTGTCCCTACTACCCTAGCACTTTTGGCAGTCTTGTGTTCCTCTTCTCACTAAGATATGCTGCATATTCTGCTTCATCACCATATTCACTTTGGTGGTGTCACTGTCACTGTCAGATTATGTGTTCTGTAGCTCTTACAGTTCTTGAAAATAGTATGACTTCTCAACATCTAGAAATGATAAAGAGACAAGAGAAATGTACAAGCTGCAGTACATTTGGACAACACTCCTGACATGATTGTGGTCACAGTCTCAGAGGCATTGGGCACTGTAACCTTGCTCTCAGGCACAGTTGGCATGATGGTAACAGTGGCAGCAATAGTACAGGTTAGAACAGTATAACCAAGATTCACAGTGGAGAACATGGCATTAATGGAAGAGCTTGTGGACACAGTGGCTGTAAGGCGGACACAAACTACAGTGCAGACTATAGTGGCAGTGGTGGTGGTTACTGTTGATGTACTGATAGTGGCACTAGTAGGCAAAGTATTGGCTGTGGCTGATGAAATCATGGCATTGGTGATGGTGGGGAGGAGCACACTAATAAGCAACATACCCACCATTTTGGCAGTCAAGGAAATAGCCTGCAACTACTGGTGTGGCCTTCTTATTCCATTTCAAGAGATGTCAGTTGTAAAGCCATCTTACCTTTTTAGAATGCTGGTGCTGCAAGTGCAATATTAGTACTGACACTGGTACTGGAACTAGCAGTTGTGGTTCTAGTACTAATACTCCCAGTTCCAGTGACATCAGAAACCAAAGGCTTCACAGAGGAGAAAAAGATTTTAGAATGTGAGAGACACCCAGACCTTCTATTACTTTGTTCCTCACCACTTGGAGCTGGCAGCTCATATGGCTTTCAGAGGCTGGACTAAGCACATTTAGGGCATTGCTGAGCCATGGTTGCTCACCACTGTGTGAATGTATGTCTGTAACTTAGTGTGTATTTGTGTTCACTGCTTATGTTGCTGCTGCTTGGAAAGCACAGTAACACCCACAACACGAAAGTAGCAGCTAATAAAGACAGGCTGATACTAGAGGGAGCTGGAGTAAGTCAGCACCTGCTCAGACATATATTGAAACAAACTTGGGATGGTACACAACACAACACACACACCTCATTCAGTCAAGTCTGATTCATTGACAAATACTGCAGCAGTTTGGAAAAAATACATGTACACAGTCGTGCATGCACAGAAAGTGCATAATCACAAAAATGAAAAACAAAAAAACATGCACACACAAGCTACTCTTGTGCCGTGAACTACAAGGGGGGAGTCAGTCAGCACCATCCGAAGTCATACAGTAAGCCAAACCCAGCATCAGATGACAATTGTCAACAATTCAGTGAGTCACACCTGACCTACAGAAACAAACTGAAATAGTATGTAACACACAAAAGCAAAATGCATGCATACAGTTGTGCCCATGCAGGATGCAGCTTCACAAAAATAAAAATACAATGCATGTACAGGCAACAAGTGCACCATGAGCTGCAAGAGGAGGGGAATGAGACAACACCGTCCTCAGTCATGCAGAGAATTGAGACTGGAGCTCGATGGCAGCAAAAGAGCAAACAAAAAATAAAAATTTGCGTCACAAAAAAAAAAAAATCACACTGGAGCTGTGTGGAAATGAAAGCAAAGCAGTGGGGAGGGGGTAGTCAGCTAAAAACCTTCAGTATTACTGAGCCCAGCAACAGGTTCCCACTAAAGACAATCAGAAAGTCACGCCTGACTCTGCAAACAAAAAATGTCTAGTAAGCGTGAAAAGGACATGTGCTTTAACAAAAAACACATAGTGTAGCTACTGTATGTGAAACTGAAAACAGTTGGGAGGTGTCAGCAGACATACACACACCTTCAGGTCCCTGTAACTGAGCCCATATATAAGGACAACAAAATTTACAACAAAACTAACTTCTAATGCTGTCAGCTTTAATACTGACCAAAAATCTCATGGGCAAACAAAAAGTTGTTTTTGTAAGTTAAAAGTCTCAAAAGTACTGCAGAGCTAACTGCTGAAACAGCTGTCTCCTGCCGTCTACCAGCTCAGAGTGAGGAGATCACATGGTGTTCCTGGCTCTGAACTCAAGAATTGACCTCTGCTTGGCATACGAAGCTCTGCAAAACTTCAAAATCTCACCCTACCAAATAGTGCTTTCTGAACTGCGGCCAAATAGTGGACAATTCTGAAGGTCCATGCAATGTTTGGGATGACTACTGTTCTGGGTACTCGGAAATACTATTCAGCACATGTATAGCCCCAGTTCTGACCTTTTAGTTATTATGAGCAAATAATAGAAAAGTAGCAGTTCCACAGAAATTGTTCACCTCTTGCAAAGTCATGCATATCATATTGAAAGAAATAAAAGAGGAAATTGTCAGGTTTCTGTAAAGCACATAGCAATTCCACATCTATGTAGCAAGCTGGGAAATTCTAATATTTGCTCATGGGAGTAGTTCCAAGTGAAAGCATCAAAATTCCAATTACATTTCACAAAAATCTGTTTTTATTGTGAAATAATTGTACTGCCGGTCTCTTTGTTATTAACTAGCACATATACAAGTGAACTACTGTATGAAGGCATTTATGCGTGTGTGAATATGTTGGTAGTTGGGAGGAGACTGTTAGAGGAAATGGGAATAGTGGGCTAGAATGTTGCACCACAGGTCATATATGGCTTGCATGAAACAGCTCATCCTGTTTTTAGTGGAGACTAAGGGTTGGCTTTTCAGAGTAACGATGGTGAGTTTGGGCATGATTGTGCCACATCCCTGATGTTTGCAACAAATTAAACCACCTAAAAGGTGGTCTAACTTATGTGCACAAGTGTTGTGACTTGTGGTGATTTTGGAATCTCTTACATCAAAACCCAAGTCAAAATGGAAGATCATTCTAGAATTATCCTGCAGTCATCTGATGATTTCATCCTGAAACTGTTCTTGCCATAATCATAGAATCATTGTCCTTATATGACTGGAGTGATCCTACAGTATGCTTGGGGGCTGAAATATTTAAATTACATGACCCTAGTGATCACTTTAGAAAGAATCCATATAACTATTCTAGGATGGCATCAGGATGATTCTAGGATGACATAAGGATCGATCCTCAGTGATGCTGCACAATTTAGACTTTGTTTTGCACACTGAACCATAGATATGCAACCTTCCTTCAGGTAACATCATTACTGACCTGCATTGTTGCCCAGGATAGGGGTGGGCATGGCTCAGAGTACTCCCATCTCTAGGGGTATAGATGTTATGCTTCCCGGGAGCCCCTTGCACTCAGTATTTATTGGGTCACATCCTCCTGTAGGAGATGTTGGGTGTGTGCACATTTCATGGGTGAACAGAACTCATGGGCAAATTGTGCTTCAAGCACTTGACTTTCTTTACTAGGACATTGGTCAGATTTAATGGGTACAATACACAATGCCTTGGCCCAAGGACCACAGTCATTTAGTTTCTATACAGTTTGTTACAGCACTTCCAAAATAATGTTCTGAGCAACACCATCATGGTAGTAATTGTCCCCCAATCTCTGTGACTTGTACTTCAGCATAGTCCTTGGGTTCTCCCATCCTTTCAACTGGGGAGGCAGGCATCACAGTACCTGGGGACCTCATCCCAACCTTCACTAACCACTGATCTGGAATTTGTGTGCATCCGCTGATACTCTTTTGATTTCATTTTCACCATAGGATTTACTACTGGCGGCTGAGGTGGTGCCCATACTTCAGGGTGTACTTTTACCTCTGAGAGCACTCTCTCCCCATGCCCCATCATCCTACCACTTTGTAAAACATCACTGTGCTGGACCCATCTTATACTGTGCATCCCAAATGCAGCAAGTGCTGTACAACCCTCCCTCCCCGGGAAACATCCAGGAACAAAGGTCACTGGTGCTGCATTTACCCTTCTGCGATTCCCCTTCCCACTTTCTGTATTTCTCCATCTTCTGAGAGAGAGAGAGAGAGATCTGTTTTAATAAATGCCAGCTCCCTCTGGCCTGTTGGTATCTGTTGGTGGTGCACTGCACTCCATGTTGGAGACCTAGGTTCACACCGAGCCCAACTTCCCCACCTCAGGCTGCTGGGGTCTGAGATGCAACGAGAGGCATTCTGTGCCAACCCCAGAGACAATAGTAGTGAGCATCCTACTCTCAATCAATCAAAATCTTTATTTTGCCAGGCGGAACATCATTGAGACAAGCTCATTTTAAAATGGACCTGGGGCAAAACAATTGCCAACAGGGTTAATATATCACAGGTTGAGTGAACGTACATAACAATTACATAGTAATAATAACAACATAATAACATATAACCATCGCATGTGACAAGATACTTGCACCAGAACATAGCAATAGGTTCAACAGGAGGTGGTGTCATTTAAATACAATTGCATGGATACAGATATATGGACGTAATGTAATGAGCTAAAGTTTATACAGTAAACATCATTGGAGGAGTCAGAGTGAGCAGGAGTGGCAGTTCCTCTAGCTTCAAAGTGCAAAGAAGATTGAGATGTAAGAGTCCTTTGATAAGTACTGTAGACATGGCCTGGCAAGTGGGGTGGGAAGAGAGGGGGGTATAGGGATTGGGGAGGGAAGGTCAGCTGAGATAGAAGATGGTTGGACATGACGGCCTAGGGAGGAAGGACTATTTGAAGGGAGAACTCTCTATTAGCAAATAATCTAGTGGGAAGTGGTGCAGGCTTTGATCCATTGGGATACCACTCTGTGTCACTGCTACAAAGAATCAGAATGAGACCCCATCTCAGTATCCACCATCTTTCATTCTTTGTGACAGGCCACTTCAATGTTTTGCTTGCATAACTGGTTAATCATGCATGGTCCTCACGTTCCATTAAAACTGATACAAACATTTTCTTTGCTCTTTAAGCCAGTTCTTGAGTTTCTAAAGGTTGTCATAAAATACTGCCTGGCCCCTGGTGTTGTGCCTCATGCTATGCACGTGATATTATGTCTCTTTGGTGAGTGACATAACGTCATGAGCATAACCCGAGGCATGATATGGAGGGCTGAGTAGTATTTTAAGACTCCAGCCAGAAACAAGAACTGGCTTAAAGATTAAAGAAATGTGTGTATCCATTTTAAGGGAACATGAGGACCATGCATGATTAAGTTGTTATACCAGAGAAATGCTAGGGTGGCCTATCACAAGGAATAAAAGATGGTGGATTCTGAGATGGGGTCTCATTCTTATTCTTTGTAGCAGTTATATGAGTCACAGGACTTATATAGCACACAGCCGCTGTAGCGGTAACTGTCACACTCTATAAAATGGCTTACCACATTCAAGGGAATAATGTCATCATTTCTTTATTGCCAAAGTACAGCAGCAGTGTTGAAAATCCAAGCTTGAGTGACAAAGTCCATTGCTAGCACGGTCCACAGTGCGGCAATGTGGAGCCATAAACTTTAAACTGCAAACTTTCACCCACCTACTGTTGCACTCCTGAGCTGACACCATAAACCCCCATGACTGATGTTTCAATGTCACTATGATGTCTTCCTCAGAGAGGCTCTGTTCTATATAAGTTGATAATTTCCTTTGTATGTGAACCCTATGGTGCTTGTGTCTTCACTAGACATTCAAGAGCCACTGCTTTTGTGTTTTTTTATGAGTCCCAGGACTGACACACTCTCTGATTAAAACTATAGAGCAGTGTTTTTCCAGGGAGCAACGGGGCAAGTCTGGAATTAAAAGGGCAAACCTGGAATTAACTAGCGACTTTAGACCACTCTGTGTCTCCCTACACCCACCAGATGAATGTTGCTGCTGGGTGCCATTGGCTGAGGTGAGGAGAGGAGTGTGAGCCAGAAAACTAGTAATGAAAGCACTAACTGTATAGGTGATGATGCAGGAGAGCCCACCCCCAAAATTCCATGGAATGCCACTGAGGCCTCCTTGCCTGCAGAGACCGTGACTGCTCCTTGGCATCTGGCAGCATGTGATGTGAGGGTTACGGCCCCAGTGGGGAGGGGGCAATCCCTGGGATAATGGATGCAGGGACTGGGAGTGCCTTTGAGGATAAGCAGGTGTGCTTAGAGATGAGTGGGGCCTCTGGTTGATACACAAAACTAAGAGAACAAATGAATAAACTTAAAACAATGCCAGCTCCTGGCACTCTGTCAGAGGCCAAATTTGTCATTTGTAATGACATTATTTTAATTATGGATCCCCTCACCACCCCAATCCATGACTGGGTGGGAGTGCCAAAAGTAAGAAAACCGGTCTTGCCCAATCAGTTCCCCCATGCTGTGTGCCATCCTTTCAGTCGCTATCCATCACAGTGCAAGACTGCACAGAATAAGCATGGAGTAGTGGGGTGGTGTGCATTACTGATAATGAAATCAGCTTTCCCCCCTTCCAGTCTGCATGTACTCTTGTGCTAATATCCATGACTGCTACAGACTGAAAGGAATGGCATGCTTGGGAGACAACTGGCAAACTGGAATTTCTCACCATTAGCCCTACATATTATGGACTAGAGGACAGGAGGGGGCATAAAAAGATAGCATTTTGTAGAGTTCGTGGATTGGGCTAAGTAGTGGGAAGGCTTTCAAGGAAAATTATCCCCAACCCGAATGTGCTATTAGATTGAGTTTCAGGCTCTGTTATACTGTTAAACAGTGCATTAAATCATTAAAGTGCTGAACTTCTGATGTACCTCATGGTGTCCTTCATCTCAGGGTGTGGTGTCCCTCATTGTCCCTCATTTCAAGGGTTGGTGTCCCTCCTTTCAGAGTCCTGAGGTTGAGAGGTATGCTCACACACTCCTAGGTGCTAGTTCTCATGCCTTTCTCCCTTCCCCTACTCTCTTCCCCCTTTTCCCTAGCCTTCACACTCCCCTTGCAGGGTGCTCAGCATCCTGAAGTGGTCCTATAGTGCCTAGGCTTGCTGCCTTTTCTTCCCCATCTACCTATCCTTGGCATCCCAGGTCCCCTTACAGGGTTCCCAGCATCCTGGAAGATTCCTTGGATCAGGCCTCATCCCCTCCCAGGTGTTATTTCTCATTCCTTCCCTCTCACCATCCCTCTCTAATTACAATGCCTAACTGCAGGAGGGTTTACAATCATCTGAACTTCCCTGCCCCCTTCCAGGGTTCATCACATCCTGAAGGGTTCTCTTTTTGGGTCAGGCCTTATTTCCCCTCCTAGGTGTTAATCACACTTACTTCCTCCCTCTCTCTCTCTCTGTCTCTTCCTCTCTCCCTCTCTAATCCCTACTCCAGTCCCCTGTCTTATTATAGGGTTCCCCGCATCCTGAAGGAGTCTCTCCAGGACATGACTCTGCACTATCTGTCATCTCATCCTCTATCTCCCCTTCACCCCTTATTTCACAATAGCACTTGTTCACTTATTACCATTGCATTTATTAATTGTTCTCACAAATTACATATGTATACAACACTGTTTGTAACAACTGCCTTAATTAATTGTATGCTATGTTGACCTTTGTAATTTGAATGTACAATGTCTCATCCCTATTGTACCCCTTCCCCCCTAGTCGCACTGGGAAACGAACAACCTGTTGCTCAGTGTGCCACCTGGTGAAACATTTCAATAAATAAATAGAATAAATAAATATATTGGAAAGTATTTTTCAGATTATCCACATACCCCTATTAATGTTAGTATTTGGGTAATAAAACTCATTACTGCAGAGCCTTACTATCTAAGTTACCTACAAATAAAAGAATAAAACCAGCCCTAGTCAATGAGTCCAGATTAACAAGAACACAGGCCACTAGTGAGGGGAAATATAACATTCAAGAGGATGCTCTACTTCCTGAGAAACGTGAGGTATTTGCAGCCATATATCAGAAGAACGAGTGCCTGAGAAGATCCACGGATTCCACTGACATTCCATTTTAATGCTGCAGGACTAATCAAAGCCCAAAACCAATTCTGATAACATTTACCAGGGCTGATGCCATTTTTCAGCCCTACTTCATTACCTGGTGAATGCTGCAGGTGGTGGCATGGTGGTGTTACCTTGAATGAAGTGAGTGACCATGTGTCAGTTTCTGACACTACTAGGGGACACACACACACACACACACACACACATACTATTATGGGTGGTAGGCTTGGCAGGGACCAGAACTGGGAAAAATGGCCATTTACTTTAATTCTGGATGATGGCCCTGCCCCAATGCCACCATTCCCCTTGGTGTACCACTGTAATGTTCAACCTACCAAAGTGCTTCCTTCTCTGATTACAGCAAGACAATCCCCACCCTCTACTGATTGGTTACTTCAAAGCTGGACATTGTTAGAGGAACCAGGAACCTGACAGCCTGGAGATCAGGAATAGCAAGTGGGAAGTGGGTTCTGCATTAGCAGAGTTGTACCCAAAAGAGTGGGATGTCTGGGTAAGGAAGAGGTCCAAGGAAGTACCAAAAAAATGCTACTTGCCTGGCCAGTAATGTATGTATCAATCAATTAAAGCAGATCATGAGCAAATCCTCAATGACATTTTTTTTTGGGGGGGGGGGTGCTCGAGCATGTTGCCTGCTGTGCTGCCTAGTGCACTGGTACCATGCCACCAGCAGAAGTTACCATCAGATCAGTTTACCAATTACCTCTGAACAGGATAGGAGCCTCCTAATGGAAGCTCTTGTGATGCTCTTGTTAGCCTCTACTTCTGCTGTCTCAAGCTTAGGGTACAAACCCAAGTTGCTACTGTGCAAAAGCAGTCACTTACTGCTTGGGGCTATTAAGATTGGCCTGCACTTTATTTTTTATGTGTGTGTTTTGTTTTTAGATATACTATTCATGCTACCTACCTTGGTGCTGGCTAGTACCTGCCAACTTTCTCAGGCCACATTTGCCATCGCATTTTAATTTATTTATTCATTTGAAAACTGGTAGCTAGGAAAGGCACACTGAGCCAAGACTTGTTTCCAGGTGTGACATGGGGGAAGGGTGACACAGGTAGACAGTGTAGCACAATAAATGACATGATGAAAAATTATAGGCATTTTGATAAAAATAAAGTAATGGTGCAAACAGGCAACTGGAATAAAGTGCTTAGTAACAACGAGATGTATAAAATCTTGCGTGACTTGAGGTTGTCAACACACAAAATATGTCAGTCAAAACAGGTGCAGTTCACCTAAAAAAGAAGTTTTCACTGATGTTTGAGGCACCCCATAAAGACTGAGTGATGAGTGACATGAGGAAGCTGGTCCCGGAGAACTGACAAGCAATATGAGAAGGCAGATTTCCAGGAGAGAAATGAGGGTGAGCAGTGGAGACATGCACAGGTCCTCCTTTCACCATGCAACATTCAAACCCAGACCCTGATAGCTGAGGATGTCCTGAAACTTGCTCCCTTTAGAGGTGCTCAGACTTGGGGTCAGGATCACCTGAGGAGGTAATTATGCCATGCAAGCAGTGGAGGTTGTGCAGGGCAGTACCAGTAATGAAGGGATGGGGGCTGGCCATCAATAAGACCAATGGCAGAGCTTTCCACCCATTAGGTCCTCCCTCTGCCCCATTACTAAACATATCTGCTGCCACGCCTGTGCATGTCTGTGGTGGAGGGACTGACCACATATAGTCACCCAGTTCCTCACAGTATAGAGGAGGCACTGTAGGGTGATCAGCACAAACCAACCCATCCAATGGCTTGTGTATGCTGCCTCTGCAGCATGTTCAGACAACTGTTACCTTGAAGCATGTGAGTTAGGATTAAGACTATCCTGAGTCTCTCCATGTATTTGTGCAGCACACTATCAGCTAGTACAACCGTGCTAGCCTTGACCAGAATTATTCTTTTTTCTATTTATGTTTGCTTGTGCGCATGTGCAAGAAACATTATGTGGCAACTTAGAAGAGAAGCGGGTTATGGAAATGCGGCACTGTGGCTTCCAATGCCGGCACTGCATTTGTGGGCTTGGCAGTGTTCAATCAATGCATGCCCACTGTCCTGATGACACTGGTTCTGCAGAAGTGCCACCAACTTGAAACAATTTGGCTGACTGCAATCACGGGCTGCCTCATTATTGCAGCATCGACCTTTCCGCTGCAATGAGTGAGCAACCCGTCATTGCAGGACGGTACCTTGCCTGGTATAACAGTTTCATGAACATGGCAGCAGCTATTGCCATCCACTTCAGAGCCCCATGAAAGCCAATGGGGGTGCCCAATCCCCCTGTTGGCATGCCCCCGACCCAGTTCATTTGCCGTTGGGGGAGCCTACTCCCCGTTGGCATAATTCCCCCCATTTGTTGTGTGCCAAGGGGGTGCCCAATCCTCCTCAGCATCATGCCCCCCCAAACAGTCTTTCTTTGCTGACAGGGGGCCCAATCCCCATCTGCTCCAGTCCCTCCTCCCTCAAAACACAGGTGGCACACTGGGACCCCACCCCAGTGTGATCAAAGCAAGCCTGAAAAACAAAAACCTTCCTGCGACATCTTTTTTTGTTGTTGTTCTCCCTGGAACCAAGAAAATGGTCCCTCGCAGTGTCTTGTGCCCCCTCCCCCAACTCGCATCCACCCTCTGCGCACCCCTGTCTCCCCACTGCCTCCTACCCCATACTTACCTCCAGAGCCCAGTGCGATGATCTTCGTTGGACCAAGAACACGTCTGCACTCTTCAAAGCCGACCACGAACTGCAGAAATGCTGGTAAGCTGTATAATGGCATAAATAGGGTTTTTTTTTCAACCTATGTGGATATCTCCACCATTTGTTTGACTTTTGGAACCAAATTTTCAATATGGGGTTATTGCGACCCCTCCTCATGAATTCAGTCATGGCATTATTCAGTCCCAAATGGTGATTTCACAGTCACTGTGCAGAATCACCTTTTCAGACCGATTAACAAAACGACGGTGCCACTGTTCATGAGGTGAGCTCTCAAAAAGCCTATATTACAAATTTGGTGAAAAAATCAAAAAAATGACTGTTTTACGAGAGTGCATTGTGCAGTTTCCATGCACACTCGTAACTTCGCAAATTTGTAATATTTGCACTCCAGATTTTCAGCACTGCCATTTTTTCACACCTCCTTATGAACAGTACAACTGTCATTTTTCACATCCTGGCTGAAATGTGTTTTCACACTTCCGGCACAGAATAGCGCGGTTGCTGTGGGAAATCAGTGTTTGGGACAGATTAAGAAAATCACAGTGACTCTCTTCATGAGTAGAGGTCCTAAAATGCCCATGTTGAAAATTTGGTGGCAAACATCCATACAATGACTGTGTTATGAGCCTACGTTGCGCAGTTTCCATGCACCCTTGTAATTTCACGTATATGTAATATTTTCACACCAGATTTCAACACTGGCATTTTTTCACACCTCCTCGTGAACAGTACAGCTGTCATTTTTTATATCCTGCCAAAATATGCGTTTACACATATGGCACAGAATAGCACAGTCGCTGTGGGAAATCAATGTTCGGGACAGATTAAGAAAACCATAGCAACAGTGTTCATGAGCAAAGGTTACAAAATGCCTATGTTGAAAATTTGGTGAAATAATTCCATTAAATGACTGTTATGCGCATGTGCTGTGCAGTTTCCATGTACACTCAGAAGTTCAAGCATTTTTAATATTTTCACTACAGATTTTCAACATTACCATCTCTTCACACCTCCCTATGAATGGTACAGCTGTCATTCTTCACATCCTGCCAAATCTGTGTTTTCGTACATCTGGCGCACAATGGCACGGTCACTGTGGGAACTCAAAGTTTGGGACACATTAACAAAATCACAGTGCCACTGTTCATGAGAAGAGGTCCCAAATGCTTTCTTGAGGTGGGGGTCACAAAAAGGCAATGTTGGAAATTTGTAGTGCAAATACCAACAAATGCCTGGGGCATTAGGGTTTCTAACCATAACATCCCACCCTGTGCAGACTGGCAGGCATCGGGGGGTGTGCCTTTGGATTGCTGACTGTAATGCTCATGCCATTCCACCCCCACCCTGCAGCCAGTGACAGCCATTGAGGTGTGCCTTGGACTCTTCAGCCCCAGAGTTCACCCCATTCTCCTATGCTGCACCCATTTCAGAGTATGTCCTTATGGAATGGGGTGACTGTAAAGCCGAACACCCCAATGCACACCTCAACATTTGTCGGTGTCTGCAGGATAGGGTGAGGTGAAATGGCATGAATGTTATGGGCGACGACCCAAATGCATACCCCAATGCCTGTCCATCTCTGCAGGGTGGAGGTGGGGTTGGCGTGATGTTCAATATTTCACTGCCATTCCTATTCAGCATCTGACTAACTCCTGCATTTCCAATGCTAATATCAGTAAGCAAACATTCGGCATTGACAAATGCTTGTTTTTTGTTACTCCTGGCACCCAGTTTGCCCTCATCAGTTGCTACCACCCAAAGTATCATTACCTGCCTTCTCCTGGACTTACTTCTTCCCGCTTGTTCCTCCTTGGCTTAACCTCCTGGTGGGGTCAACTAGATGGATCATGTCCCATGGAAGGGCCTAATCAACCCTTAGGTAGAAGCCTAGATTGGCTCTGCATGGCCTGCAGAGTGGGGTCTGGCATCATTGTGCCTCAGCTGTTTGTTTTTTTTCCTTTTTGCATTACCCCTCCCCTTGGGACACCTCTTGGTCAGAGCTGTTGGAGCATGCTCACACAAGTGTGCATCAGGCTCCGTCATTATCCCCCCCCCCGACTATGAGGTCTACTTGCAGCACTATCTGTGGTCACGCAGGTGGCAGTACTGCAGCAATGTTAGGGAACCTTCCCTCCTGAAGAAGGACAGTGCCTCTGGAATGCTTGATCCTCCTCCCCTGGCGGGCGCTCCGACGACTCAGGCTCAATCTCGAACCTGGGTTGCCAGTGTTATGAGTGATAACGCTAGTGCTCTGAGGTTGGCTGGCTATGACCCGCTCTATTCACAACTTTTATTTTATTGTGTGTAATTACAAAAATAACTAAATAAAGTAAATAGAGCAAATAGTCACAATATATGACCCTTCTTCCTTCACCCAGCTGTTACACCATCAGGGTAAACCTGAAGAAATAAAAATACTGAAAGCAATTGTGAGCACTGGCAAATAAAGATATAAAGAAAGATTTCCAAAAACATTTAAAAAAGTCTCATATGGCATAGAAATATGGCATATAGTAGGTAACATAAAATATCAATAATGTCATACATATTTTACAAAAATGCAGCTAACATGAACTGGAAAACATAAACAACTAAACCAGAAAACTGCAGGCAGGCAGGCAGGCATTTTCTTTCTCTGCTCAACAGTTAGGAGACAGACATAATCTGAACCACGCAGCCATATTGCTCATGATATATCACTAAGATGATTTCAGCCAATCAGTGCACAAACCCACCATTCCTCTTGTTCTGAGTACAATGTGCTCTCATGCAGGAGCACTAGGAGGGAGCGCTCCAGTTTGGTGCCATGGCAGATGATGGCACAATAAAAAAAAAAAAAAAATACTCTGAACTTATTATAAATCATTGCAGTGAAACTCAGGTGATTCATAATACGATAATAGGGCCTCCAAAGGATGTACCTTATGATATACTCCTCTAGTGAGGTGTGGGCAGAGAAAAACACTCATCTTCACTTTATGATCCCCTCAGCCATGCCTCACTCTCTGAGTCTCTTATGCCAATAAGAGACATCCCTCGGAGGCCCTATTAACTTACAACAGAAATGGTACCAAAACAGAGCTCTACATCTACATTTAAAATGCCCTTTTGTATATACTGGTGTTCCTTGCTCAAAATTTTAATTATGAGTGTGCGAGTACCAAATACTAAAATCCAAATACCATGAATAATACGATATTTGATATTTGGATCCAAATGACTACTAGCATCACTATTCGTCCGGTATTCAGGTCTGCTTATGTGGTGGGATTTTAAGATCTCATGTGACTTGTTTGGCCTGTTAGTGAGCATTTGCCACAGCTCACTGAAACCAGATCATGTGACTGCTTCACTTGCAGCAGAGAGACAGATGTGGAGAGAGAGCTATTTAGTGTGTAAACTGAGAAATTCTTCTCATCATCCAATTATTATGCATTTTTGCATTAAAAAAGTTTACTTTTGTCAACTTGTGCACTATACTAGCGCCTAAACCACTGGGAAGTTTTTGTTTTTTTTAAGGCAAATTTTCTGATCTACTGATTTTATTATGTTTGCTTGTGCACACAGGGCACAAGAACCATATTGAGGTAGTAGATTGTTGCAGAGGTGTGGCAGTGTTGTGTCCAATCCAGCGAATGCTTTAATGGGCTCATCCACCAGCCACCAATTAATGCTGAAGCTGCAGATGACGGCAGTTTCAGAGAGAGTGCCACACTAGAAAAAAAATCTGCTGCTGTAATCAGGGGCACTTTCATGATTGCAGTGGCAGTCCCCCCTCCATCTCAAACAGTCACACAGCAGGACAACAAATTAGTTCCTTCCCCCTGCTGCTACCCACCCCACACCCTCTGTGAAATCTGGTGCTGCAATCAGGGGTAGTTTTGTCATTACAGTGGCACTCCCCCTCCCTCCCAACCAGTCACACAGCAGGACAACAAATTAACTCCCTCCCACTGCTGCTGCCCACCCCGCACCTTCCATTCTTCATCCCCTGTTGACATCAGGGTGCTCAAGCCCCATCTCAGCATGTATCCCCCCTCCCCCCATTAATGTGGCACACTGGAAGCCCACCCTAGTGAGCCATAAAAACCTTCTTTGATGTTTCTGACACTGGGATGCCCAGTCCCACTGTCGGATGCATGCCCCCCATGCCCTATTGTTGTCAGCCGACCTCGGGGTGCCCAATCCCCGGGTTGAGATTGATCACCCCTCCAGCACTCTGGCACAGTGGGAGCCCACCCCAGTGTGCTGAAATCCATTTTAAAATATTTCACCTGTAAAAAAGAAAACAGTCCCGCGACGTATTTTTTTTTTTAAACCTGAAAAAAAAGAAAACGGTCCCTTGTCATTCCCGCTGGCCCCCTTCCCCAACTTGCACCATCCTTCTGTGCACCCCACCTCCCCACAGCCCCATCACCCTTACTTACCTCTGGAGGTCAGAAGCAGCGATCTTCTGTGGACCAGGAACACGTCTGCACTCTTCAAAGACCAACCTGGAACTGAAGAAATGACAGTAAGCCCTATAATGGCAGTCAATGGGGGGGTGAGGATGCGTCAATTTAGGTTGATATCTCAGACAATTTTTGGAGTTTTGGTCCCAAATTTTCAACATGGGATTCTTGGGACCCCATCTCATGAACACTGTCACTGTCATTTCTTTCTTTGTCCTGAAAGGTGATTTCATGGTCGCTGCATGGAATCCCCTTTCGTGACCAGTTGATGAAATGACAGTGCTACTGTTCATGAGGTGGGGTCCCAAAAAGTTGTTGTTGCAAATCTGGTGAAAACACTCCCAAAAAATGACTGTGTTATGGGCATCTGTTGTGCAGTTTCTACGCATGCTCGTAACTTCATCAGTTTTTAATATTTTCTCTCCAAATTTCCAACATTGCCATTTTTCTATACCCCCTTATGAACAGTATAGCTGTCATCTTTTGCATCCTTCCTAAAATGTGTTTTTGCACCTGTGGAGCAGTATGGCATGGTCACTGTGTGAAATCAACTTTCAGGACAGAGTAGCAAAATCCCAGTGCCACTATTCATTAGGGGAGGTCCCAAAAAGGCCATGTTAAACATTTGGTGAAAACATTCCAAAAAATGACTGTGTTATGAGCGTGCATTGTGCAATTTCTTCACATGCTCGTAACTTCTCCACTTTTTCATATTTTCATTCCAGATTTTCAACATTACCATTTCTTCACACCTCATCATGAGCAGTACAGTGTCATTTTTCACATCCTGCCCAAAATGTGTTTTTGCACCTGTGGTGCAGAATGGCACACACGCTGTGTGAAACCACCTTTTGGGATTGAGTAACGAAATGATACTGCCACTGTTCATGAGATGGGGTCTCAAAAATCCCATGCTGAAAATTTGGAGCAAAAATACCAACAAACACCTGGGGCATTAGGGTTTCCAATCATAATGCCCACCCTGTACAGACTGACAAGTGTCAGGGGTGTGACTTGGGGTCATCAGCTGTAATGTTCCACCCATTCCACCCCATTTCACCCCACCCCACCCTGCAGCCAGACAGGCATCAAGATTTGCCTTGGGGTCTTCTGCCCAAACATTCACCCCATTCTTCTATAATGTACCCATCTCAGCTTATTTCTTCATGAAATAGGGTAAGCATAAGGGTCAAAGACCTCAAAGCATACTGCGACACCTGTAGGGTTGCCACCTGTCAGGTTTTTTACCAGGTGATCAGGTTTTCAGGGTCCCTATCAGGATATCTGTTTTTGCTCTGTGCTGGTCAGGTTTTTGAGCCATTTTGAGTGCTCACATACTTTTGAAACATTTTTTTTGTCATATCACTGATTGTTTCAGCTACATGTCCAGGTTGCAAACACATTCTGTTATCAGTGTAGCCTTTTGTTTGTGAATACAGTCACCCTGGGAGGTGTAAAGCATGGCCATTAACACCATTAGCACTTACTTAACCTAATCTTTCCACTGCATTTTAAAGTGGCATAGCAGCAAAGCTGACCCCACCTTTTGTAACAGTAACAGAGCCAGTTGTCCTCCACTTTCGTTTGCTGGTAAACATTTTCCTCTCTAACAGAATTTAGGCATTTTTAAATGTTTTCAAGTTTTTTCCCCCACAAGAAAAATGTATGGTCACTTATTTGGCTTTGAAATAGTACTGTGGACAAGAGCAGGAAATAGAGGCAGAAAAACATATAACGTATGCATAATGTTGTATACTATTCCTTTTATCTCTGTATGTTTATCTGGCTAACCAATGTCAATAAATAAATAAATACTTAGGAAGACCCTAGGAAGGTAACTTTAACAGGCACAGTATAGTATCTTAACAT
The DNA here is from genome assembly GCA_016271365.2 of Neoceratodus forsteri. Classification (NCBI taxonomy): domain Eukaryota; kingdom Metazoa; phylum Chordata; order Ceratodontiformes; family Ceratodontidae; genus Neoceratodus; species Neoceratodus forsteri. The sequence goes on from CM057449.1 coordinate 1,785,613,318, forward strand.
TTTTATTTCACTGCTGCTTTAAGTGTTGTCTTTTATTGGAGGAACAGTGCATGATGAGTCAAAAAAAGGGGTGGGGCTAGGGGCGGAGCTTAGGATTTGGTTTTTGTTGCATCCAAAGGTGGCAACTCTAGACACCTGTCATTGTCTGCAGGGTGCGGTGAGGTAGAATGGCATAAGTGTTATAGCCGACGACCCAAAGGCACACCCCCAATGCCTGTCAGTCTCTGCAGGGTGATGGGTTGGTGTTACTTCAATACTTCACTGCCATTCCTGTTATGCATCTCTCTAGCTCCTGCACTACCAATGCCAATACCAGCAAGCAAACATTCGGCATTGATAAATGCTTGTTGAATTAGCAGCAGCTAGTGTAGCTGCTGCTGCATCGCAGTAGTTTCACATCCCGTTTTTACTGCTTGACTGACTGTTAAAAGAAAGTGAAACTAGTGAAACTATCTTTTTCTGGAAAAATCCAGGAAGGATTTTTTTCAGACAAATCCTCTGAACCTGTGATCTTACTGATTTAGCAGCAGCCAGTGTAGCTGCCTGCTGCTGTATTGCACTCAGTAGTTTCACAGGCCTTTTTACTGTGTGGAGGAGTCTGTGTGACTGACTACGAGAAGAAAGTGAAACTATATTTTCATAGAAAAATCCTGGCTCAGGTTTCCCTTTGCCAACATGGTGAGGGCCCAATTTAGCTGACTCCCATTCCCGCCAACCACAGTTTATTGGTTGCTGATGTCATGCGTAGCATGCCAACACCACCTGCCCTTGTGCCACTTGCATGCATTTTTTGGTGCTAAAATAAATTAGTACTGCAGTAAATTAAAGTATTACAGAGAAGGCTGGCTTGACTGCTGTAGTTAAAAATCTGTCTTTAATATTAGTGGTGTAATTGAGACTATGGTTTCACCACACCAGCAGTGATCTCGGAGGGCAGTTGGCTGACCCCTCTCCCACTGCTTGCAGTTTAGGTCTAGGTAATGACGCCGTGCTGTTGCACACTTTGTGCCTATGTATCACTTGCAAGAATTTTTGGGTGCTAAAATAAATTAGTACTTCAGTAAATTAAAGTATTATAGTAGTTCTGGCTTGACTACCAGAGTCCAAAATATGTACTGTATAACCACAAAGTCCCCTGGGGTAACTAGAATCCCATCAGTGTTAGACTAGGAAGGTAGTGGGCAGCTGATAGAGGATTTTTTTAGAAGCTCTCTACAGACCTCTCATTGTTTACTTAGTTATGTTGAGTGAAAAATGAGTGAGATCATTAAGAACTCTCACAGAAGCCTGAACCACAGTGGAATCAGCTCCTAGGGGAACAGTTTAGAATGTTAGGCTCAGTTGTAGTCAGTGCAGTCAGAGTGTGGGAGTAGTGGAGAGAGGAGCTCCCATTTTGGAGGGGCCTGCCAGCCTGCACTGAGGCTAGGAGAAGGACTGCTGGTCATTTTTCTCACCCCAGTGTGTGAGACAACAGCAGTACCACAGAAAGTGGTGGAGACCTGTAATTTCTGAGACCCTAACAGTTCACTTTTGTGAGAAGTGAATGGGACCATGAAATCCAGTGAGTCCAAGGAGCAATCCCCTGAGAGACCAGAAGATTGTCCAGCTGCCCAGATCAGAGATGGAGAGAGAGTCTCAGTGAAATCTACCAGAAAAGGGGAGAAGTGTGTTTCTTCCAAGGACCATGTCTGTAACAAAGGGACAACCAAACCGTGAGTACAGCTACATGGGAATGTTTCAGAGCATACCTCTCAACCTTTTGTCCCCCAAATGTGGAACACTGCCTCTCAAAATGTGGAACGAATGAGCCAAATGTGGAACACTTAATCAAATCTTTACCAAGGAAGCTCAGAACACTGTTAAAATGTTTGCATTTATGCTCAGAAAGTCTGTTATTACTTGAATAATGTAGTTTTTGCATCATTTACTATAGATTTTTGCTTTAAAATGTTAATACTAAATGTGAGACAAGTCCTCACAATGTAGAACAGGGAGCTTTTGTGAAGTAAAATGAGGAACATTCCTCGTAATGTGGTACAGTTGAGAGCGATGTTTCAGAGGTTGTTGGCTAGTGGTGTATCTAGAAACAAGGCTAGAATACACCACTCAGGACATCAGTTTTCACTACAAAAATGTGCTGAATGTAGAAGTAATTGTGTGAATGTCTTTAGCAATCAGAGGGGGTTTAAGGATCTGGTTTGTGTAACCCAGAAGGAATGGCAGAGGCTGGCTGGGGCCAGGATGGGCAGAATCTCATCTAAAACTCCAGTCAGGGCTAACTGGTTACTGAAAGTGCACAAAGTTATCCTGCAGATGTTATCCAAGCCCATCGTGTCAGGAGGAATATAATGTTTTAAGTGTGTGGCAACCCCCATGTAGTAGACACTTAGAAAAAAGGACTGTTTGAATTTAAAGTGTGTGGCAACCCCAAAGTAATAGACACTTTGAAAGAAAAAAGGAATATTTGAATTTAAAGCACGTGGCAACCCCCAAGTAATAGACACTTAGAGAAAAAGAGTAAAGAAAGAAAGTCTAGAGGTCCCTAGAAAAGAGGGATGGACGGTTCATAGTTCTATAGAAGAGAAAAATGTGAGAAAGCCCAAACTGTTTCTTCTGAAGAAGGGAAAATTCTTGTGCCATGTATGTTCTGTAATGTACAGTGCCAACCTCAGGGAATCACCCCTTTCTGCTTTCCATGTGTCAGAATAAAGCCATACTATACAATCCCATTTCTAGTATTGGACATTCCATCTGTGCTTCCCAGTGTGAACTGGGTTATGGGCCCCCTCAGATAGGAGACATAGCATAGCCCTAGCTCCTTTCTCCCAGAACTCGGTGTAAATATAAATGTTATTTTGCATTCTAACCCCCCTCCCTCTTAGATACCAAGCCATGTATTTGCCACAGTGCCAGGGGTGATACCTATTTTTATGCCAACTTGTAGTTTGTTGCCCTGTGTACAAGTTAGGGGGGGTCCTGGTTGCAAGATGCCACTTTTGGCCAGGGTAAAGGTTGCATCTGTCTTTAATATTTGTGATGTAATTGGGGCTCAGGTTTCACCAGAGCCGGTAGCAGTGACCTCGGAGAGAAGTCGGCTGACTACACTCCCACCACCCATTGCTTATTGCTAGGTAGTCATATCATGCAGTTGTGCACCTTTTGCATGTATGTTACCTGCAAGAAGTTTTGGTACTAAAATAAATAAGTACTAATGGCTACCGTAGTTCACAGTATTTAGAAATTGTTGCCATATTATAATAAAAAATAGCTGCCTTCTTGTAATACAGTGCTAGACGGAGGTGGCCAAAAAGGCACTTGGTCCAGCCTCAGCAAATCTACAGTTGATGAACAGGTTGGTAAACCTAAATGTGAGTGACATCAGGCCATATTCAACAGGCAAAATTAATGTTTACCCCTTCAAAACCTGCTTTTTCCAGCACTAGTACTAGTACTACTGTGGCTGGCACAGGGAAATAGTATAAGCAGAAGGATACTGTTCTTGACTCCCACATAGAATGTAGAATTTGCCAGCAGATAAGGGCCGCTTGCCCTACTTAGTCTTCCCAATTTTCCCTGCCTATAGCATCACCACAGATTCTCCTTGATCTCCAGCCCATTTCCCCCCCCCTTCTCTAAGATTCCCTTATGTCTACCCCATACATTCTTGAGCCCCACCACTGTTCTCGCACCCACCACCACCACTGGAAAAATGTTACAGGAATCCACCACTTTTTCTGTGAAGAAGTACTTCCTCACACCTTTCCTGAATCTACCCCACTCCAGCTTCTTATCATGACCCCTTGTCCTTGAGCACCTTTTTTTTCTGAAAAATGCATCCCTCTTGTACCTTGTTTACCGCCATGAGGTATATAGAGGTCTCTATCATATCCCACCTCTCTTCTCTCTTCCAGGGTGTACTTGTACATATTTGGGTCCTTTAATCTCTCCTTGTATGGCTTCTGATGCAGACCCTGCACCATTTTAGTTGTCTGCTCTGCACTGCTTCCACTGTGTCTATGTCCTTTCTGAGATGTGGTCTTCAGAACTAGGTGAGATCTTACCAGCAGTCTATACAGAGGCAACACTACCTCCCTCTTTCTGCTGGTGATACCTCTCCCTCTGCACCCCAGCATCACACTTGCCCTCCCAACTGCCTTGTCACACTGCCTGACCTCCTTTAGGTCATCTGATATGATCACCCCCAGGTCACACCCTTGTTAGTACCACTCCCCCATTTTGTACTCTGCCCCAGGTTTCTATTCCCAAGTGCATTATTTTGTACTTTTTCACATTGAAACCCAGCTGTCATACCCTTTACCTCTCCTCGAGTATTCTAGGTCGCTGCTCATCCTCCCCCTTCACTGAGTGTTCACCCTATTACAGAGTTTGGTGTCATCTGCAAAGAGGCAGATCTTCCCTTCCAGCTCCTCTGCAATGTCACTTATAAAGACATTAAAGAGGACCAGGCCCAGCACTGATTCCTGAGGCACCCCGCTGGTCACCCTCCCTTCCTTGGAGTGAACTCCATTTAACACCACCCTCTGCTGCCTATCCCTTAACCAGTGTTTTACCCAGTTTACCCCCTTTGGACTAACTCCTTAGCTACCTAGCTTGCTTACTAGTCTCCTATTTGGAATGAAATTGAATACCTTGATGAAATTTAGGTAGGATACATCCACCACTCCACCCTGATCTAGTTCATTGGTCACCCAGTCAAACAGCTCTATCAGATTTATTTGACATGATCTCCCTCCCATTAACCCATGCTGTTTCAGGTTTTATAACCAATTGGCTTCAAGATATACCGCAATCCTTTCTTTCGGCAGTGATTCCATTAACTTTCCCACCACTGAAGTCAGGCTGACTGTCCTATAATTGTTAGCCTCTTCCCTGCTACCGCTTTTGTGAAGTGGGACTACATCTGCCCTCCTCCAATCTTCTGGGACCACTGCTGTTTCCAAACAGCTGTTAAGTAGGGTTGTCAGAGGTGCAGCCAGTACCCTGCTGAGCTCCCTCAATACCACTGGGTTGACCACTACCACCACTGTGTCCCATCTCTCACCAATACCACTATCACTTCACATCTGTCACCACCACCACCACTGGGACCCTGCCTTCCACAACAACTGGCAGCATGAGTACTCCAGCCACTGCTTACACTATGAACATTGCCACTACTGCCACTGTAACACAATGGCCACAATCTGCTTTCCCTGCCACACTGAATATTACCAGTATGACCACTGAAGTTGATTCAGTTATAACTCCTGTTTCTCAGCTCTTCATTCTTCCTGAAGGGGTGGCAGAGGGGGAGCACTCATCAGATTCTGAGTATTGCCCAGTGACACATCATCTTCATCAGAGCCAAATGTGTGTGTGACTCTGAGCATAAGGCAGAGTATGGCATGTACCTTGAGGACACATGGCAAAACAAGTAGCTGGCAAAGGAGTCTCTAGCAGTAGCACCAGTCGTCCAGTTGATAACATTTGTGGTAATAAGTATAAGGGTCCTCCTCCCCCTAAGAAAACCAAACAAGCAACACTGATGTTTGTTCATCAGGCTCTATCGCAGCCTGATGGACAGCCGAGTGATGGCAGCACTGGCGTGGTACATTCAGGACCAGTGGTCACAGGATAACAACTTCAGGACAAGGCAGACACATCTGCTGCAAAAAAGAACTGGGGCATGTAGTACTGCAAAAATCACTGGTAACCGTAGTGGTAAGAGTGCAGTGTGACTGCATTTCAGGGAACATTGTTTTACCAGGAGTGGCACACTAAGCCGAAGCTTGTTTACAGATGCGACCTGGGAGCACAAGGAAGTTAAGTGAGTTGCTCAGGATCACACAGTATGCACCTAGGCAGCTGTGTACTTTGCATAAACATTTTACTGTGTTAAAAGAGGACATGAAGATGGCAGTCTGTTCTTTTTGCAGCAGTGCTCTCTGACTTAACCACAACATCATTACAGAATCACTTGAAGCTTGAGCACTCTCAGTGGTATTGAAGCTTATCTGGATTGGCACCCTTGGTTTCACCAAGGCCAAACCCCTTCCTGTGGACAGAGGGCAGACCTTCATCAACACAGTTTTACACATCACCACTGAAGCGGTCCTCATCAATGTCTCCCAAGTCATTTATTTATCTATTTATTATTTTATTTATTAAATTTTGTTAACTGGGTAAGCCCACTGGGACCCGAAGGTTCCTTTTTCAGGGGCAACCCTGGGTTTGTTACATATGGTAAGAACATACAGACAGGTATCACAGTGTCAGACATATCGTACAGGGTTACTAGGACAGCATACAATTTTCCAGTTTTTGTGTAAGAGGGCACGAGGGACATGATATTAGTTGGTGCAGTAGTAGTAGTATAGTGCAGTGCATCTGATACAGTAGTGCATCTAATACAGTGATACAGAACAGTACATGTAATGCTGGAGGTATATTACACTGGTGAGTACAGTATGGCAGAGTAATACAAATAATACGGGGTTATGAGTACATCATACAGTTTCCATAGAGGAGGGCAGCAAATATGTTATAGTATAAAGTACAGCAGTGACGACAGAAGGGGTAAGGTGATAAGTGCTTTGAGTGAATAATGGATGATCTGCATGCATGAAGTATCATGTTTCACATCCAACAGTACAGCATATCACACAGCTGACTGCTGAGATGATGGCATTGGATCTGCAACCTATCTCAGTTGTGGAAGATACTGGCTTCTAACGGCTTCTCCACTATTTGCACCCACAGTATTATATACCACCCTGTAGCACATTGTTGAGGAGTGTACTGCCATAAATATATGATGGTTTGTGATCTGTGGTTGCTGCTCTAATTTCAGAGGCTGTCAGTGGTGTTTTTCACTGCACATCAGATATCTGGACTAGTGATAACCCCCTACATGCCTATCTCTTCTTAACTGCACAGTGGTGTGGGCAGCAACCTGCTGCTGTTGTCAAAGCAATACATTGTGGCTCACCCTTGGCCTCCCATAATCTGACAGTTAAATTAGATCAGCTTTGCTGAATGTTGGACTGATAGAGGATAACCACAGAGTGCATAACATTCTCGCATTACTGCAAGATATGTTGTGGTTACATAAACAAACTTAAAAGCTGTTGTTTTTTTTTGTTACCAACATTGGCAAAAACATGGTTAAAGCCATCAGTGATGGACATTTTGTGAGTATGTGTTGCTTTGCACACACATTAAATGTAGGGGTGACTTGTGCACAGTGTCACAGTACTGAGACCAGTAACATATTATCCACAGCCCGGTCCATCAGCAGCCATTTCCATCGCTATATAAAAGTCACCAGCAAACTAAGAGAAATTCAGGAATGCCTTGATCTGCCCAACACTGTGTAATACAAGATGTTATTATTCAGTGGAATTCTTCATACCTGATGTTCTCAAGACTTCTGGAATAAAAGCAGGCACTACACAAAACGTCTGTGGAGACAGATGTTGGGGGGTCCTAGGACACCGTAATTGGCTAGTTCTTGAGGGCATGGTGAAGGTTTTTGAACCATTTTAGAAGCATACACAAGACCTAAGTGCTACCACAGCCTTACTTACTCAGGTTATCCCAGCTGTCCACATTCTCAAAAGATCATTACAACAGTTTTTGGCTAACAATACAACGATTACACAAGAGCTCACTGTGCTTGTAATTTGTCTTGATACAGACCGTGATGTAAGGTTCGCCACAGTCATGGATAACAACAACCACATATTTGCTGCCATGATGGACCCTAGGTTTAATTGCGAGATCCTTTATATAGCCGTAGACAGCCACAGGGTGACTCATTGTAGGCAACAGCTATGTGCAGAGCTATATAGTGCAATGCAGGCAGTAGAACTCCCAGAAGCGGAGGAATATGTTTTAGTTGATGTTCCTAAGGAGGAGGAGGAGGAGGAGAAGGAGGAACAGCCATGTGGTGGTTTGGGTGGAGCTGATGGGGATGGGGAAAGACAGAATAGTGGCAGTGCAGAGGACAAAGACTGGACAGTACTCAACACATCACTGCATCAAGAGCAACACAAATGCTCATAGTCTCAGTCTTTCTCTGCAGAGAATTTTCTTAATGGCTACTTTGCAGACTCAGTTAAGCCATTTCAAGTTGATCCACTGGGCTACTGAACTCAGAAAATGCACTCCTCCCAACACTTGGTACAACTTGCTTTAAAATACATAACTTGCTCCCCTGCGAGCGTGCCATCCAAGAGGATGTTTAGCACTGCTGGTGATGTTGTTGAGCCTCACCATTCCAGGCTGGACCCTCAACATACTGAACAGCTAGTGCTCATTCAGATAAACTTACCAGTAGCTAGCTATAAGTATGATCTGCCCACATAAAACCGGTGGTACAGTAGTAATTTCAATCTCCCTAATGTTATGAGTGTTATGTTATATTTTTTTGGCATACTATTTCATTTCTCTGTCACATTAAATATTTAATTTAAAGGGTAACTTTCCACTCCATTGCATACATGCTGCAGGACCACATGGTCTCTATTAAGCCAAACACAATTAAATACTGTATGATGTTTTAGAAAATGAAAACGAAAAGCATCCTGACTGACTGAAAGCTGAGGTCAGGCATGTATTTATTTTTCAGTAGAGCCCAGTGAAAAACAAGTTCCTATTCAGGGAGGCCCCATTACTTAGGGTATTCTTGGGCACCCTGAATTTTCAAACTGGCCAGCCACCATTTTTTTTTTGTCTCACTTAACGAGATTCACCTCGGCAGCCCCACTTTGTACCCACACTCATAATTCTGCAGGAAAACCTCACACCGCAATAGTACTTTGATGTAAAGTTTTTAAAAAAAAACTTCCTTTTCTGCCATCACTGCTACTGTCTTTTTTAACTCAGTTCCACTGTCCATAGTTGGGTCTCACCCTTAGTCATTCTGCCAATAACTCTTTTCCTTGTTAGCAAAAGACAAAAACAAAAACAAAAAACCCTTTTTCTCAAACTTAAATGTTTTGCTGACAGCTCACCCAACCTCCCTCCATAAGTAACTCCCAACTCTTGAAATTTTAGCCTGTGTCTGGCTGACAGCAAATCTACCAACCGTCCTACAGTAAAACTTAAAAGTACGTAAAAAAAGAAATTTAAAGAGTTTAAAAAAAAATGCAATCCAGTTCTTATCAGCAGTCTGGGGAGAGAGAGAGAGAGAGAGAGAGAGAGAGAGAGAGAGAGAGAGAGAGAGAGACTATAGGGTCTTTCTCCCAGCCATGCTCAAGTCTGGGGGTGAAAGTTAGCCATGACAACAAGCTCAAAAGTTAAAAGTACAGAGGCTGCACTAGAACAAGAGTCCCTAGTTAAAAAAAAAAAACAACAACATTCAAATACAGGTGGAGGAACTATTCTATTATAAAATAAAGGAAACATGTAGGAGTTTAAACATCTAAGCATAAAACTATTTTTTTTAAACATATAAAATACAGTGCCCATTTTCTAAACATAATATTACCCTCCAGAGTGGGCAATCTTGGGCAATATTGGACCTTTCAGTGGATATAAGGTCCTCCACCTGCGGCATCAGGCCTCATTACACCCCTCGGCGGTCCAGTATTGCCCAATACCACCCATCCTGTGGGGTGTTATTGCTTACTTAGTGCACTCACTATTGTATATGTAACCCCTAGGTGGCACTATCCTATGGGCTGCTACCCCTGCCTGCGTGACTAAGTACAGGTTGAGGGACCTGAGCTCACTGAATGGTTGCCTCCACCCGGAGGAATGGTTTTGGGGTAGCACAACTGCTGTGGGTATAGCCCTCCAGGATACTATAACCCCTCATCAACCCTTTCAGTGGATTAAACAGATCAGCAGATAAACAATCACATATACCATATGATAGCAATACTGAACTCACACTCTGTGCACTTACCACCAGGGCTGGATCAGCTGCAAAGGCCCTGGAGACCCCCTGTAAAATAAAAGCTGTAATACAACAGTTCAATGGCAGTACAAATATCCCCTCCAAAAAGGTACACACTAGCCAGGTTAAATACAGAAAGAACAAAATCTGATTTATTCAGGGGGATTCGAACAAGGGTAGGGCAGAAATCTAGCAGATGATTATTAGATCTAATTTACTCAGGCTGGACATGCATGCACAAGGAGTCCCTTTGTTACAGTCACACACCCTGGGTACCCAGCTGTTAAACAGGCTAGCCTGAAGTGTTGCCCAGGGTAGGCCGTCGTTGCAGCCATTGTTGGGGCCCCTATGAAAGAAAACCATTAGCATGTACAGCAATCTAGAATTTGTAATCCAGATCTGGATGGCTCAGTTCGTTGTAATAAACCCAAACAAATAAATCAGATGACACACAACGATTGCAGCTTTGTTGCAGGGAGCTACCCTGTTTAGTATTCATGCTATCCAGACTAGGAGGCAGGATTGACGAGATGGAGACCTCTGGATCTTGTACTGGAGTGCCAGGGGAAGCAGGGCCCACACGACTCACTGTGGTGGTCTCTACCTGTTCGATGGTGTTGAGCAGGGAGCCGAATTCCAGAGTGAGTCTTTCATTGGAACAGTCTCTGCAGTGGGAGCGGCAGTCTAGGCTGAGATGGCAGGGCCCAGACAGAGCAAGCAGTTCAGATCTAGTCCATAGCAAGTGCTGGAGCAGCTTCCAGCTAGCATAACACAAACAATATTGGGGAACCAAATCGCAACCCACACTACACATTCAGCACACTTATAAGCAGCACAGCTATCAGCCACAGACTGGCTAATGTCACTTTGCAATTTAGCAGGGTTTCTGCGCAAACCTTTCACTCTGAGACTCACTTCAGTACCTGACAGGTCGATCACTTCTGGAGCAAGTCTTCAGTCCAAAAGCAAGCAACAATCACTCACTTTCTCTTCAGGTTTCAGGTCTCAATCAAGGTTATCAGAATTAAGTCCAATTATATGCTCATAGACTCCTTCACACTAGAAAATGATGGCAGACAGGCCAGACACAGCCTTCCCGCCTATTCCCCATGCTACCATGCAGGAGTAGCTGCTCGAATCACTCGAGCTTTTTACTCTCCAAACTCCAACGCTTGACTGACTCACTGTTGCAGGCAGCTCTGGGCTTTCCCAGTGATCCAAAAGTTTCTGTTGGCTGATTGAACTGTCTGTCACAGAAAGGGCTCCCCCTCCAGGTCCATTTAGACACCAAACCTTGAAAACTACAATTCCTACAGAAATTTAATCCCACAAGACCTCTGGGGACAGTCTCCATTTTAAGTCCCCCGAGTTTCCGAATGGTCCATGCTGCAATGGAGGGCAAGTTAGACAAACTCCTATATTATTATTATTAAAACAGACAGCCAGCAAACAATCACAGATCCTAAGAGGAAACAGAATGGAGCAGAAATACCACTCACCAGGTGGGTCGAGAGCCTTAAACCACTAAGTCCCAACTCAGACTAGTTATCCCACACAAAATAGATAGCTCTTTAAGAGACAGGTACAGAGGCAAAATAGAACACTGTCATGCAAACAATCACAACTACTGCAGACACAGGACACCATCCTGGCAGTGGGCATTAGGCAAGCCCAGGAAGACATTATAGGAACCTCATTTTGTGGGGGGGGGGTACATATACTTTAAGTTATTAATTATCTGGTTGATCCTGTGAGCCCCCCTGCCATGCCCATAAACTTTATCTCCCAGTGTCCCACATGGTAAACTCTTAGATCACACAAATGATAGGTGAAGCCATGGGGGTCTGGGGATGTATATGTGCCTGCAATCTTGTTTACTGCAAAATAGTTTAATAGAGCACATGGCCATGCTTAATGATTGTACCCATATTTATCCCACCTTGGGGCAGTGTGATTGGTCCCAGTAGGATAAGCACAATCATTCACTCTGGGGCTGGCAGTATAGCCTAGAGGTTAGAGGAAGGAGGTGTGAATGAGCTTGATACATCCAGCAGACCTGACCTGAGTTTGATTCTCACAACCTCCACTTGCATACTGTGTGACTCTGAGCAAGTCACTTAACCACCCAGTGCTCCCAGGTCGCCCCTGAAAACAGGCACTTGTGCCTAGTGGGCCTTACCCAGTTACCAAAGACTACAATGAAATAATAAAAAAAAAAAAAAAAACATTAAATGTGATTGCAGGCAAATAGACATCACCAGCAGCTTAGCACTTTCTTTGCATCATCAGGGTGCTGGCAATGGGAGACACTGGGAACTTGAGTTAACAAACATGTCTGGGGATGGGGGCACAGGATCAACCAGAAAAAAACTAAACTACACATACATAATTGCACTAAACAATTATATTTAATTGCATTCTAATTAGGACCTCACAGTCCTGCAGCATTTCTGAAGGGGAGCTAATGAGTTCTTCTTTTCTTCTGTCCTGTAGCACACCTGTGCTGTTCACATATTTGTTTTTCTGTATAATTGTTAATGTTTTTAATATAGTTAACATAATTTGCATAATTGTTATAACTGGTAATGGTAATGGAATTAGGCCATTGTGAGTCCATTTTATGCAGTGCACTAAAAATTGTAAAGCTTTCAGATTAGTTCTTTTAATAAAGAATTAACTTTCTGTTTGATTTCACAATGCTCTGTTTTGAGTGCAGCAGAGGTCGTTGTGATGCCAACAGGCATTGTTCAAGCTGCTCTCCCATTGGTTAAGAGCTCCTTTGTGACTAGCCTCAAGGGTTGATAAATGGTGAAGACCCACCTCTAGTGATGATTTAAGCAATAAACCACGAGAGGGTGTGGGTTATCAGAGGATTTACCATGGCTGGTGTGGTAGGGCCACGAGGCGCATCCAAGTGGTCAAATCCTTGCCAGCCATCGTAAATCACCCCAGAACTCACACCCTAGAGTGGGTCATTGCGATTATACCATGAGTGCAGTATATCAATGTACTGTACTTATAAAATGTATAGTTTTTTTTGTGTCTCTGAAAAAATACTTTTTTTAAGTATATTTACACTGAAGAAAATAGTCCCAGAGAGCAAGGAGTGTGGCTTGAAAGCAGGCCTCTGAGACAGCTACGAGTCTGGGATTTTCAGGCTTTTTTGGGCTGTTTTTGTTCCCTGTGTATAGTGTATCAGGTTTTAACATTCCCTCTCTCACCTTTTATGAGTGTGTAGAAGAGAGATGGAAGATGCTTGTGGCAGGAACAAGTTGGCTGGAAACGGGAAAGTGCATCTACTTTTTTCCCTGATCTCAATATGTGTCCTCTGTGCCACGGTTTTCCAGAGTGAGAGCTACTGAAAATGTGATTTACGTCAAAAAAACAAAACAAAGGGCAGGTGATGCAATGGACTGTTGTTTTTTTTCTTGATGCCCCGGGAAACAGATAGAGTGAGTGGGTGACACCCAAAAGAAAGACTGGAGTGGATTGGAGGGCAACTGAGATGAGGTGGGTACAAGCTGGGAGCAGTTGTGTTAAAATGCAAAATAAAAATGATAGCCTACTGTGGGTTCAGGGTTGTTGCTGCAAGTGAAGATGCTTTGGCAGATTTTTGTTTTAAAATTATGGTGTGTGTACTTTCACATTGGATGGTGGTGGCTAATGGATATTTAAATGGAGAAAGGTGGTTTTGTGGGGGAAAAGAAGATGGTGGTTGCACTTTTCTGTTTTTAGGGGTTGGGTCAATTTTTCTTTATGGTGTGACTGTCACCTTTGCTGTGGGTATATCATAGGATTTACCATGGCAGAAAGGTGCCAGCCAGCCAATCAGAGCACAGGATTTTGCTTTCATTTTATGTCCATGGATACTCATAATATATGTTAGTAGTATATCATGGTATATCATGACGCTCGGGTGGTTGGGCACGAGACCACAGGCCGAGTGCATCCAACCATCCAAGAAATGATGATATCCCATGATATACCACACCCTGGAGTACCTTATTACTATTATGAACTGGATCCCACATATATGTGAATAAAACATAAAAAAAAAGTTTTAAATTGTTTTAGTATTACATTTTCTAATGTGTAGGGATACATTGATAAAATATAGTTAATTTAATTTTTGCTGTGGGCAGCAGGTGTCCTCCTTGTAATGCTTTGGTAGTTAAATGAGTTTTTCTTTCATTTGTTTTGTGTAAAGTTGTAGTTGCTTTTTTTTGAGAGTGAAAAGGTTTTGCGTCCCAAGTAAGAAGTGGCAGCGTAACCCAGCGTGGTCGTGTATGCTGCAAAATAACTTATTTTAATGGCTGCTATCCGAGCATAAAAATCTGTTGCTAAGTTCACGTTGATGTTGAAAAACTAGTTTATTGTGTGAAGCAAGGCTTATTTTGGCTGGAAACTGCTTGTGAAAACTACAGCCATGATTGTGAGCATGTGCATTAGCGTCTGTCACAGATGTGGGTGCTCGTCGTTGCGGCTTTAGTTTTTGAATAGCAGTTTCCAGATTAAAAAATGCCTTGTTTCAAGTAATAAACTACATTTTCAACATCAACGTGAACATAGAAACTGATTTTTATGTTTGCGTTATGGCCGTTAAAAAAAGTGATTTCACTGTCAGAGGCGAACAGGAGCGGCTGAGCACAGGGAAATGTTTGGACCAAACTGAGGTAAAAAAAAAAACGAGCAGCTGAGTGAGACAGTTGTGATGGGTTGGGACTTATCCTAACTGAATTTTGTTTAGATTCTAACTGATTTTGGGTTAGGTTACATGGATGCTGGCAGGGAAATGAAAAGAGTGGATTTTTTTTAAGACGTGCTCACTCGTTATTTCTGTCAGCAGCTTTCGTTCTGCTGCCTTCTGTTGTGGGCACAGCTGAAGAGAACAGTGCGCAGAGAGTGAGAAGGCCGGTGGCCAGAGCTTTATTAAAGCCATGACGATGTAGCCCGATATCATCACGGCTTTAAAGAGCTGTCGGCCAATCAGATTGCTGCATTTACAATCCCCAGTTCATAATAAGCAATATACCATGACAAAGTGTGGGTTATGCTGGGATTTACCCATGCCTGGTGTGGTTTGGTCCTGAGACCAGCATAACCCTCACCCTGGAGTGATATATTGCGATTATACAATGGCCACCTTCAGTTTCTGTGACAAACAGTACAAGAAAAATATTGTTTTTTTCCATATAAATGTTTTTTATTCAATTTATTTTTGCACCGCAACAATACAGTTCCCTGTTGCTAAGTAGAATCCCCCACATATGTTTTTTTCTGAAGAAATGGCTTGAGGCTTCAGTTTTTTTTAAATTCTCCTCTCCCATGCCCCAGAACTCATTTGGTGCTATGTTGTGTATACAAAGTGAAATCATGCCAGTCCTCAGTCTGTGTTTATTTTGTGTTTTAAAACTAACAGATTGAGAGCACTCCAGCCGCTAAGGATTGTAATTCCGATATCTTTCAATAAATAAATAAATAAAGTGGTGAAACGCTAGGAGGCTTGTGCACATCTCCCACCACCCTCATTCAGCGAAATATATATATATTTTAAGAGGTTGAGGAGTGCTGTTGTGGGTAAAGTGTTTGTAAAGTAAAAATGAGGGTGACAGTTACAGAAATCAGGGCTGAAAAGTGGAGTCGTGATACTGGGCATTCTCCTATGCATATGCACATCCACTGGGATTTGCATATGCGTATGCCCAGTATCACGGCTCAGCGTTTCGGCCATTATTTTGCTAACTTTTAGCCCTTGTTTTTTCTTGACAAAGACATTCCCCAATACAGCACTCCTCAAACTCTTCAGATATATATGTAGTTGAACGGGGATGGTGGGAGGCGTGAATAAGCCTTCTCTTGGTTTAACACTGTTTGGTACTGTGACCACGCTGTGGCATCCAGTGGTGTACTGTTCTGACAGTCCTACCAGTTCTTGTCTTCAGCACTACACTATATGAGGCCCAAGCACACTAGAAGGTTGATCCAGCAGTCACCTGGAGCAGCTGTGTGTCACCAGGAGGCAGAGAACAGAAAGCTGTGGTCTCAGTTTGGCCTGCATTATGTTTCGGAGGTGCATGATATTTCTGCATATGAATAATTGTAGGAGGTGTATTTATATTAAAATAAAAAGGTTTTGTGATTTCCTATAGAGGGTTTGGCAACTGGTGAGGTGTTTGTGTTTCGAATTTCGCTGTTTGCTGTTACCAGTACGATCAATATGGCAGATGTTTGCTTTGATTTTCTGCTATCAGAGTGATCTGTGGGGGTTGATGACTGGCTGGGACTTTTTCCTGTTGGTAATGCCCCAATTTACAACCTGTAAGTTGTGTCAGCCAGCCAATCACAGACGAGTATTTTTTAAGCCATTGTATAATATTTAATTTATCCACACATTTTTGCCTCATCCCTATTGTATAAAAAGAATATGAAGGTGGAAAAATTAGCAAGAGTTTATGTATTACTTAGACCTAATCAAATTTAGAATGAGCATGATTTGAAAACAAGGAAAATATAAAGTGATTGTTACATTATCCTTATAGCCCAAGAGGAAAACCAACTAAAGAGAAGAGACAAATAAATCAAATCAAAAAGTCAATTTCTGATGTAATGCAGGGTGTGACCATGTCACTGATATCCTGGAAAGCAAGAAACCATAATATTAGAGGTAATAACAAAAGACAATGAAATTACCAATTACTACATTTTTTATTATTACAAGAAATGGACAAAATCAATCTCCTCATTTAATCCCACTGGTTGAATTGATTCTAAAGAATAATTCCATTGTGACTCCTCTGTGGGAGCATTTGTGAGTGATCACCCCCACCCCCTTGGGGATTTTGCATGTTCCAAGACAACACATTTGATTTCACTAAAGTCATATCCTTAACCTTCAGTGAAGTGACTGTCAAGTGCAGAATTAGTTTTAAGATTCTTAAACTGTCTTAGGTGTTTCTGTGTATGAATTAGAGCTGTCCGATGATGCAACAAACATTGATTTTTCTTTTTTATAGGAACAAATAATCATGCAGATATCTCTCATGTAGCATGATATGTATTCTTGAATTTCCAGTTTTTGATCAGTTGCAGAATGTGCCAAAGTTTTGCCTTTAAGGCAAACTCAGATGGAGCAATTTTGGCAAGGTAAGAAAGCTTTATAGTGAACTGATTGCTAGCAGCTAGAGGGCTGTCAATCGGGTGGCTATCAACCTACAGGTCTTGAAGGTTTCAAGCTCTGGAAAATGTGATTCAAGGCATAACCTGAAAAGGATCTGGATTGTTACAGTGTTGTAGAACTTCCCAATGTGTTTTGGCAATTCTTCAATTTGGTTGAAAACACCATTATGTTTCAGAACCAAAATGATGGAATGATTACTTAGTAGTAGTACTACAATTGTATTTATTGTTACATAAAACATGTACAAGAACACGGTTATTCTCCATTGAGCTACAAGCTCATTTTCAATGGGTATCATGTACATGCTATACCCGGTTACAATAAAAAAGAGACTATATAAAAATACATTCAAGTTTCATATCTGTGAATTCACTTAATTATATAATCACTTATACTACAATGCAATCATTCATTCATTCATTCATTAGATGTTAAAACATGTCCTGATATTCTGCAGATGACAGAAAAAATGCTGTTTGGTACACACACCGCACTTGTAGCGATACTAATTGTCTCTATTCCTTAAAATGCAATTAAGCTAGTCATATTCATAATTATGACAGCAGGGCAAACTTTGACCAGCTTGTTTCGTTAACAAGCTATGTATTTGTCCAAAATGTAGGGATTGTGTCATTGATCTTAACAGTATGGGAATAATATTCCAAAAAAAGGGCCATTATACAAGACAGATGATCATCCTACATTCATAGTCCTAATTGGTATCTGAAATTCAAAGTCCTCTGATGATCTCAGATTTAACTGAATAGGTTTATAATCACATTTTCCAGCATGTAATTCAGAAGGGATTTATTATAAACTTTATACATAAAATTAAGCTTATGGAGCTTCCTTCAATCATCCAATCTCAGTCAATTTAGTTCTGTGTACAGAAGACAATGTTGCTTCCTTCTCAGAGTGCCAAGTATATAGTGAGCAAAACCATTACGCAATACATTAATTTTGCTCAGTTCCTTACCCGACGTACCACATTTCCATAATCAATTATTGGGATAATCATTGCTTCTACAATTTTTTTATCTGTCCTCTTTTGGGATATTAGTACAAATTCTGTATAACATTCCCAACTTTTGATTCAAGCTTTTTATCATTTTATCAATATGTATATTCCATTTATAGAATTTATCAAGGAGAACCCAAGATATCTATAGGCTTCAATTTGCTCCTCTTTTTTATTGTCAAATGTTTTGATTTCCAGATCTTCATTCTCGATAACTCCTCTATTCGAGAGCTGAAACACCATGACACTTGACTTCATTGCATTCAGTACTAACTTGTGTTCATAAAAAAAGACATGAAGGGAATCACTTTGTATTTGGGTATATGTCTTATTTATCGTGTACTGTATATGCTAGTATCATCCACATATAATTGGAACCTAATATGGTGGTTAGAATACATAGTAAGGATTAACCCATGACAAAGCATGGGTTACTTGAGAATTAATCCATGCCTGGGGTGGGGGGTTGAGAAGCATAAGACAGCAAGCCAAGTGCCTTCAACCACCTAGGCATGGATTAATTCTCAACATGACCCGTGCTTTGGAGTGGGTTAATTCACTTATAACATGGCCTGCACTGTTTTTCACCAGCAGGTCATGACCTGGTACATGCCGTTAACAAGTCTCACTGCCTCTGACAGGCTCTGTCCCTGCTCCAGTGACCAGCAACCATTTCCACACACTGAGTTTTTCTCTCCCCACTGTACTCCTGATAGCCCTGATGCATTCTGCAGTTGCTCTGGAGCAGAAGTGGAGTGTCACACTCTGTGACTTGCAGACTCATCCTGCCATGGTGGCTCTCACCCACTGATGCTACACCCAGCTTCACCCAGAATCCTGATCCTAGCCATGTCAGTCAGCTGGATCCAATCCTTACCCATTCAGTGCTGCCTGGATTATACTGCTCTGTCAGAGGGATATCATGGAGAAAACATTACTATTTGTGTGACATCATCACTCGACTGATCTCCACTGCCATCCTTGCTGACTTTCTTTTTGTAGCTGCTGTCCCTCACTCCACATTTGAAATGTAGCTCCTTGTCGGTAATGTTCTCTCCCCTCATTCCAGCTGTAAGCATGCTCCTGATAGCAAGCATGGATTAATTGCCACACAGGGATGCATATGCACTAGCTTTGGAGAAAAACTGTGGATTACTTGGAAATTAATCCACGGTCAGGTGATCTATTTTAACGAAGGAGAAGTTAGGCCTTTGCATAGCCATGTTATAACATGAATTGATGTATATATATTAAAAAGAAGAGGACCTAAGATTGATCTCTGTGGAACTCCAGATATTGTAGCTAGAAAGTTTGAACAATGTGAACTTAAACTGACTTGTTGTGATCTACCTGCCAAATATTTTTCAAACCATTTTAAGATAGATGCTGACAACCTCAAGTCTTTTAGCTTCCCCACCAGAATGCTATGGTTAAGGGTATCAAAGGCTTTTGACAGGCCTATAAAAACTGCACCAACTATTATTTTTTATCTAGTGAGGCCTGAATGTCACTTACCACTTTAAATGATGCTCTAATGGTGCTATGTTGAGCTCTGGACCCTGACTGAAAAGGGTTCAAAACTTGATTGAATTGTAAATAGGTTTTCAATTGTATAATCACCAGCCTTTCAAATATCTTCGAGACAATGGGGAGCAAAGAAATGGGTCTTTAGTTTTGTATCTCCATTTTTGCTCCAGATTTAAATATTGGGATAACTTTGGCTCTTTTTCAATCAGCAGGAAATTCACTTGTGTTTAATGACATGTTGTAAATGGTAGCCAGTGGTTTGGCCAACACCGGTGATGCTTAATTAAAGAGCCCCTGACAACATATGGAAAACTTTGAATAAAGGAAGATTTATATTCAACTCCATCCCATTTGCTTTATTACTTCATATATTTTCAGTAATTACTTCCCCGTTTTCTTTATTACTGAAAACAGTTGTATGAAAACAAGATCCCTGTCCCCTTGACTATATCTATGCTGGCTGCTTCTCTACACATGACATCACAGTCCTGTTTATGACATCATACTCATTTCCACAGCAACATATTCTGATGTCATAAACATAATTATGATGTCGGGTGTAGGTAGGCAGTCAGAGATAAAAGGGCAGAGATACTGTATTCATGAAAATACCCTTAGTAATACGGAAATAAAATGAGAAGAATTACAGAATAAAATACAAAATATAAGCTGCATTTGTGCCTGAATATTAAGGGCCAGATATTCAAAAGGGTTGCGCCATGCGCCATAGGGTTGCGCCTGCACAAGTCCAAACTTGCTCCATTCTGCGATATTCAGCAGCAGGTAGTTGCACCACAGAAAACATGCTGAGCAACAGCGCAATGCAAATGAATGCATGCTGAACTGGAGGGGGAGGAACCATGCATAAACTGCACAGACCGATATTCAGCCGGGTTGTAGAGTTGCAGGCGCAACCCCAACCTGCACCTGCACAACTTTGAGCCAAAAAAGGGATCGAAGTTGAGGGCCACCACAGTGACGCTTACTGCAGGGTGCAACACAGCAGCTGCCACCTGTGGCTGGCCCTCAACCCACTCTCTCATACCTTCTCAACCTTTGTCCCCAAATGTGGAACATTGCCTCCCAAATGTGGAAAGAATGGGCAAAATGTGGAACACTTAATCAAATCTTTACATTAGAAGCTCACAACACTGTGAAAATGTTTGCATTTATGTTCAGAAAGTCTGCTATTAATTAAAATTATATATTTTGCATCATTTACTATGGAGTTTTGCTTTAAAATGTTAACACTGAGTGTGGGACAAGTCCTCACAATGTGGAACAGGGAGCTTTTGTGAAGTAAAATGAGGAACGTTCCTCGTAATGTGGTACAGTTGAGAGGTATGCTCTTTCTGTGCCCCCACCAGCCCAATCGCAGGCAGCAATGTGTCCCCCAACACATCCCTGGTGGTCCAGTGGACTGATAAGCCCAATTGCGGGCTGACGTAATGAAACAGCCCCACCTCCCGAATATAGCCCGATCGCGGGCTGAAGTAATTAAACACCCCCACCTCCCAAATATATCCTGGTGGTCAGTGGACCGATAAGCCCGATCATGGGCTGGAGTATTCAAACACACCCCCACCTCCCGATCATATCCCTGGTGGTCCAGTGGACTGAAAAATCCCGATCGCTGGATGGTTGGCAACCCCCAATCACATCCCTGGTGACCTAGTGTCCCTCACCCCACCCACTCATCGAGTTTCACCACCACCTCCGCAGCCCGATGGGTGCAGCATCACCCGACGTTTGCTCAGCGGACTCGGTTGCTCGCATGGTGAGAGCAAGAGTTACGGATGCAGCCCATACCGCATCAGATAGTTCAGTTTTGTGAATGACATTCATTCACAAAACTTGACTGTCTGGTACGGTATGGCTGCACGCCCAATGGCTCTTTCTCTGCACCATCGGGTGGCAGCCCTACCAGGCAGTCAGTCGGGCGGTGGTGGCAGGCGGTGGATGCTGCTGCCCACCGCTGTGGGGGGCGGGTGGGTGGGTGGGGACACTAGGTCACCAGGGAGTGTTTGGGGGTTCAACTCACATCCCGCTGATCGGGATTTTCGTCCAATGGACCACCAGGGATATGATCGGGAGGTGGGGTGTGTTTAATTACTCAGCCCATGGGCTTATCGGTCCACTGACCACCAGGATATATTCGGGAGGTAGGGTGTTTGACTACTTCAGCCCGCGATCGGGCTTATCGGTCCACTGACCACCAGGGCTGTGTTGGGGTTAGATACATTGCTGCCCGCAATCGGGCTGGTGAGGGGGGTATTTACGCCCGCGATCGGGCCAGTGGGGGGGTGGTGGTGGGGTTTTTACACTCTTTTGCCCGTGATTGGGCTGCAGGGGACGTCCTTCCCCGAGGGCTGCTGCCTGGCAGGGCGCCAGGCACAAGTCCTCGGGGATTGGCACACCTGCATGCTAATGGCATGCAAATGGGGCCATAATCAGATGCAAATGGCCCCCCCGTGCCTTGCATGAATTATAGCCCCATTTGCATGTCACCTTTTGAAAATCGGGATTTTGCGCATGGCGCAATGGTACTTGCGCCAAAGCAAGTTGAATGCTCCACTTTGTCAACTTGCAGTGGCGCAAGTTCCACTGCGCCATGCACAGTGGCTGTGGCTGGGGGTGATATTCAAAGGAGCTGCTCAATAGCGCAACTCCTTTGAATATCGCCCTGGACATACCCCTGCGCAACTATTTTGCGCAGCGCAAGGGCTTGCGCCTATGAATGGCGCAGTTTGAATATCCAGCCCTAAATGTTTTCAAAGTTGTCTCAGCTGTGTCAGGAACTCTTTAATTACATTTGATGGCACTCCATCAAGACCATCTGATTTAAAAGGGTCTATTTTCAATAATTCCATCAGAACAACCTCTGTATCAATTTCCTGAAACTTAAATTCAGTCTGTACTGTACATTAGACAGGGATTCCAAATGTTTATTAATCATTTTAAGTGGGGTCACTAATGAATACAATAGTTCAGTCCCCATTTTTGATGAAACAGTTATTAAAACTATCAGCTACATCAGCCTCCGTATAACCGACTGACCATCTATCACAATGGCATTTGGAAGCTCCAGATTACCTACCAATTGTAAGTTATGAACAAGTTTCCAGAAATCTTTGGGTTTTGATCTACAGTCTGGAAATCATGATTTATAGACATTTTGTTTTGCTTTTCTAATTTCTTTAAGGTAGATAATCCTAGCTTGCAGATATGCTGCCTAGTCCCTCTGTATGTTTGTTTTCTTTGCAACCTTCCAACACTTATCGTGCTTCCAGTTATATTTGTGTAATTCATTATTATACCACGTGGCATTCCTTGATTTACCCAATTTTCTTTTTACTGGTATATAATGATCACAGATTGGTCTGAATTATTCCTGGAAAAATAACCATGCTTTGTTTACTGTGGGAATCAATGAAATGCTATCCCACCTAACATTTTCAAGTTCTAGCATAAATGCTATGTAATCAAAATCATTCCATGATCTATATGTAACGTACTTTGTGTTAATCATTTTTTTTTATCTTTAGACCTGATGCATATAATCCATTGATTGTCACTACAAGATTCAGAAACCACTGCCAAGATTTTATAATAATCTGGCTTAGAAGTAAAGCTCAAATCTAATACTGCAGATGCTGAAGGATCTCTAAGGTTTATTCTTGTAAAATCACTAAGCAATTGGGTTCATCCTAAACTAATACTTCAATCATAAAGTTCATTATATTGGTCAACTGTAACCCAATCAACGTTGAAATCACCAATTAATAATAACTCATGACTTTGTTTGTACTTCTTTAAGAGATCCTGTAATTTACCAAATACCAAGCAAGGGCTCTTAGGATGTCTGTAGACCCCAACCAAAAGGATCATTTGTGAAAAGGGTAACTTCACTGCTAGGGATATTAGCTCTAATGTAGTGTTTCTACAGTTAGATCTAATTCCTTTATTTGAAATTTTAATGCACTATAATGTAACACCACTCACCCTTTTTTAGTCCTATCTTGGTATCCTGGTATATTTATCAGTAAAGCCGAAGTTTTGTTATTTAGCCACGTTTCCGTAATTAACAATAAATCTGGCTTACAGTCAATTGCCTATTCTCTAATATAATCAGTTTTAGGTAATATACTCCTAGCATTAAAATGTGTGATGCCAATTTCTGGACCATTTAGTAATCTTTCATTAAAATATCCAACACTAGGAGAGCTGGGGTTGGGGTGCACATCTCCATACAGCATCACTATTAAACATAATAAAATCTTAACAAGATTTTGGTTTCCAATGTAGTAGTTTCTGAAATATACCACAGTGAACATTATAAGGATACATTCTACCTGAACCCTCATTTGGTCCCAGCCAAGACTGTCTAGGTGAGCAAACAGTTACTAATTTTGTCAGACCATTTAAAAATACCTCAGTCAGCACATCCAGAGATATCCAGAAACTAGATCCATATGTTCCCCAACACATATCACATGAAAGTGTTCCAAATCTATTATGTCCTATTCTCCATAAAAAAATATATACAGTATATACAGCGTGTGTGTGTGTGTATATATATATATACATATATATATATATATGTATATCTTGCAGGACAGTGTTTCCTATTAAGAGCAGGAAACCCACCCACACAATGCTAGGAAACTTCATTTCTAAGTATGTACTAATTTTATGAAAATAATTGATGCATTTAATAATTTTAAGAGTTGTTTATAGTAATTAACTGAATTATACCTAGTGTTACACTTTCAGGGCTTCTTCATAAATAATATGGCTAAATATTGCATGAATAATGAGCTAAACCTGAACAGAGTTCAAATAAACTTATTTCTAGAGTGTATGTGTTGTTAGGTGGTACAGACCTCTGTAATGGATAAAAGTGTCTTAAGTATACACACCTGGCTCTTTAGAAAGCCCCCAGACTTAATTTAATTGTAACAACTAGTGGGTCAAGCCCCAAGCTAGACCCAGAGTGTGTGTACTGTTAGGTAGTGCAAACCTCTATAGCAAATGAGAGTTTCTAAACATGTATTCCTGATTCCTTGTAAAGCCCCCTGGCTGCAATACACAGATAATTTTAACAACTGGTGAGTCAAATCCCAGGGTAAACCCAGTGCATATACAGTACCTGTATACTGATTAAACAGTACGTATCTCTAAATTAATAAGAATACTTCTAAGTATATGCCCTTAGTTCTTTAGAAAACCCCCACGCTGCATTAGACAGCTAAGTTTTAACAATTGGAGAAATTTATGACTTTGTGAATGAAAGTATTAATTCACAAAGTCATGAATGGCTAGTATAGTACACACTGCAAGCCCATTGGTCATCAGTGTGGACCACTGAGCTTGCAGCATGTACTGTAAGCTCATTCAGCAGGCAGCCATGGAGGTGTGTAGGTGGGTCTGCTGCCCAACGATGACCTGGGGGGAGCAGGGTGGGATGGGGTCCTGTGTGGTTGGGGGGCAGGGGGGACCACTAGACTATCATGGATGTGGGGATGCATTTTACTGGTGATTGGAGGTACGGGATGGGTAGGGGGATACCAGTGGACCACCAGGGCATTAAATAAAGCTATATTTCGGGTGATTGGGGTTACGGGCAGGGAGAGGGGCACCACTGGACCACCAGGGAATTAAACAAGCTATATTTCAGGCAATCAGGGTTATGGGCGGGGAGGGGGGTACCACTAGACTACCAGGGAATAATGTGGGTGCTTGTGTAAGGTGTTCTGAGGGGTAGCCACCCACAGCTGGTGGCTGCTGTGTTGCACCTTGCGATACAGCAGCTCACCTGTGGGTGGCTACTACTTGAGTGTGATTTAAACATGCTCAACTTTGTGCCCATGTTTGCAGTACATCTCCGGGATGTGCCTGCAGATGCGTCACACATCTCGGCTGAATATCGAGATGTACCACATATACATGGGCACGCCCCCCTGGAGATGCACTGCATACATTATCTTTGCTGCAAGGCACATAGGGGATTGTGCTGCACAATTCCCCCTTTTGAATATTGCCCTGGGGCACATCTCTGGGGTTGCATCGGTGCAACTCCTTTGTATAGCTAGCCCAGAGTGTGTATACTATTAGGCAGTACAAATCTCTGTAACAAATGATAGTTTCTAAGTATGTATTTCTAATACCTTGTAAAACCCCCAGGCTGCAATACGCAGCTAAGTTTTACAACAACTGGTGAGTAAAATTCTAGGCTAAACCCAGTATATATATACTGATTAAACAGTATGGACTTCTACATAAACAAAAATGCTTCTAAGTATATACCCTTAGTTCATTATAAAACCCCTATGCTGCAGTACCCAGCTGTTTTTAACAAGTGGTGAAATCAATCACCGGGCTGAACCCAGAGCATACATGCTGTTAGACAATTCAAGCCTCTCTAATGAATTAATTCATCTAAGTATATATGCTTGGTTCTTTTATAACACAAACCCCCCCACACTGCAGTACTCAACTAATTTTAACAATTTATGAATTACAGGTTCTGTATACCTTTATACATTTATTTAAATCTGTTTTCTCACTTGTAATTAGTAAGCTATCCCTTGTTAGAGTACTCATTTTCTGTAATGCAGAATTGATGAGTTCTTTTCCAGTCTCCCTAGAAAGAAATCTGTGTCAATCCACCCACTTGTATGTCAAAGTCAGCACCTTTAGAACAATTGCTCCAGAGATAGAGTAGTTGGCTATAAGAGATACTGGAGATTAGTCTAGGTGATTGTGAACTAGTGGCATGTAAAAGTGAGTTACTGGCAGTTTGTTTTCTAAGGCCTTTACTATCTATTTTCTTATTGCTTGTAACAAATACTTGTAAGTAAAAAAATAATTCTTAGTGCTGTGATGTTTATCTACAAATTTTGAATGAAAAGCAATGTTATGAAATCAATCCATGAACTCAACTCAACTCAACTCAGGCCTTATTTGTAAAAAGGCGCCTTTCCAGCGATGAAGGCGCCTGTACATGAAATCCATTAACATCAACAATTAAATACAATTATTAAAACTTTACTCAAATACTCTCATCTTTGCCATTCCAAATAACCTGTATGCCATCAGTGTACCTATACCAGTGCACAGTATTGTCAGCAAGATGTTGCTATTCTTCTAGAATATGTTACGTTTCTCCCACAGACCTAAAACAAAATAGCTTATTATGGTACCATAGCAGTATCCATTGCTGTACCACAACACTGTAAAATAACTTGGATATTAAAGGAGTACTACAGCTACAATTTGCAGAAACATATGTTGTGAAGTGTATTTTGATTTGTGTATGTGGCCCTAGTGTGCCCTTGCCTTGGTTTGCTATTAGGAGTTTTTTTTCTAAATTTTCAGCTAGTTTTATGGCCCTTGGGGATCTCCATGCTTGAACATTTTATTGCCCTTCTGTTTCTTACAATGCCTCCTGTCCCATATAACAATGATGCATCTGTGATTACAAATTCAGCAAGTACTGGTTTAGTGACAATTTTATAGCAGTACAGCTGTGATTTTAAGTAACTTTTCTTATCCAGAGAGCACTAAAGGCTACATTTACAGATTAATAAACACTTGAGGGATAAGTGAGGGGGCAAGTTTGTAAGGAAACAGCTAGTATCTAAACTAATTATAGCATTAATAACCAGGGGTGATTAGTGTGCTGTTTATGGCTGTGTGTAGTTTGACGAATCAAAAAGCTTTAAAAACAAAACTTTTACTCCTGCTAGCTAGACCTAGACATGTACCTGGAAAACAAAAAGATTGAACTAGGAAGAATTATTTAGTTGAGGCCAGAATGTCAGCCTCCTAATGGCAGATTGTTGCTGCAGCTGTTTTCACTCACTTAATCAGTGCTCCTGGATGCCTCACAGTCATTGTGAGAGAAAGAAGAGCAATACAAACATCAAACATGGAGCTCTCCCAGGGCTATAATACTAGTTGGCAAATTTAGGGGGAAAAAAATCCTAATAGCAAACAAAGGGAAGGACACACTCAGGCTACACACACAAATCAAAATACTATGCACAACATATGTTTTTGCAAATTTTGACTGTAGTAGTACTACTTCCACATAAAATAGTTGTGGGTGAGGATGTATCCAACTGTCCATAGGGGAAAGTGGTGGAAGGTGTACAGGTGCAGGTACTGTGTTCAAGAAAGTATAATAATACTTGAAGCCC
Organism: Neoceratodus forsteri; assembly: GCA_016271365.2. NCBI lineage: Eukaryota > Metazoa > Chordata > Ceratodontiformes > Ceratodontidae > Neoceratodus > Neoceratodus forsteri. Next base: position 1,785,641,142 of record CM057449.1, read on the forward strand.
CAAATTGTGTGGTACAGTATACTAGTATACAGGGATTGTAAATGAATATTTACCTACTGAGAATCATTATTCCATTCAATATCTTGGAACTGATTAAAGAGCACCTTTTCTCTCTACTGTCACACTTCAATTTTAACAAACAGGAGGCTCCCTTACCTGACTGAGAGTTCCTCTATTCAAGTAACAAGAGCCTTGCTACTTGAATACTGGCTTCGATTTGTACCAAAAGTTTGAATAAAATTGTGAAAATAGCTTTTAAAATGACATTTCATAGACTTGCATGGAGCTCGTCCCCACACTGGTCCTACGGTGACATCACAAAATGTCGGAGCACGGGGACAGATAGGCAAGTCAGAAAGTGGATGGAATTGAGCGGCTAGCCCCCTCATGGACAAAATGTGATCCCTTCCCTTCCTTAGGGGCAAATCATAACATTTTAAAACTGGTATGGAATAAACTCCCATTCTAGTAAGCAAGCCCCCTGCTTGTTTTGTAATGCACCAAGAAAAGCGCTCTTTAAGGACATGTACAGTATAGAGTCTTTAATCAGTGTAGATACATTGTTAATTGTCTCATACCAGAAACTGTAAGCCTCTCTGGTGGATTTATACTGCTGTTGTAAATTTTAGGCAAGCAATAAAATGAATAGGGTTAGAGGGTGTAAAACATTCAGAAAGTCTGCCTCTGAATCAAAAATTTACCCACAAAGAATGGCATTATCTATTAAATCAAAAACTGCACTTGAAAAGTAGCATCTGGATTTGATTGTAATAATTCATATGTGGAAAGATGTTCAAGATTCCGCATTACTTCATTGATGTAATCTTTTTTGTGCAAGATAACAGCTTCTCTTATTATTGCATTGTCCAGACTTTGTAATTAATCCAATGCTTGTTTGTCCATTATAAAGAGATTGTTGGGACCAGTAAGCAATTTACTCTGTAAAAGTTTATCCACATCTTGAATCACTGATTTTGGAAAGATGGTATTAGCTGTTATCTGCCCATACCCATCCAAAATTTAAATAGTTGTTCATATTTTTCAAGAAAATTGATGTCCCATAGTGGAATAATGTATGGAAAATCATACACAACAGAGCTGTATTTCCATTGTGGAGTTGAGGTGATAGCATATGACTCTTGAGAGAGAACCCTGAAAGGTCCATGCTGTCATCTCAACCCTGAAATGGAAATACATGCCAAGTTGTGTATATTGTCCATATTTCATTTTAAATAGTATATGTTTTTTTTGTTTCTTTGTTTACACAGGAGTTATAGTAGTGTCCCCCAGTAAAAAACTTGCCATCTCTTTATGAAAGCAACCTCACCCCACACCAAGCTACTGACTACCTGCCCAGTTCCTAGAGTCACACGTTTTAACTTGTAGAAGTTTGTAAATTAAATTTCTATTATAGAAGTTTAGTGTTAGGTAAAAGTCCTGTGCTATTAATTGCTTCCATTTCAATAACACTGATTGAGATGTATGCACCTGATATGGCAGGATCATCAATCAATGTGGACTGCTGTGTGATCAAAATAACATTTACAGACTTTTACAAGTGAGTTAAAGGATACAATTTTAGGCACTGGGTGGTTAGTAAGCATCTGAGTGTAGTGAGGGGTGAGCAACTAATTTCCAGTGGAATGACCTTTAAACTCTGTAGGACAACTGCTTGGAATGCACACAACCATACTTTATAATTCACACAGCAGTTTGGAATGCACATAACAGGGACTGTATGCATACTGCTTTTCATACAGAACAATGGCGTACCATGTACTGTATTGTCATTATCGATATTCATTTCAATAGTAGTGCCAGTTTTTGACTGAATGTGAGGACATTCGTGGATCATTGTTCATAGCATAGTCATTCCCAAATTGAGATCCTCTTGTAGATGGTTAAGACTATTAATGTCCTCAATCAGAAAGGAGGTGAGGAATATGAGTTGTGCATTCCCCTGAGTGATACAATAGAGGTACAAGAGAGGACAACACAAAAAAAAGGAATAAACTCTAGGAGTGACTGCAGACTGCAGATAGTAAACTGCAGTCACAAATACAGTATACTGGTGCAACTGAGAAAAAAAATGCAATGATGGAATGCTTTGGTCTGTACAAAGCACTAATCTGACTTCATCTGGAATATTGCATTCATTTCTAATCACCGCAGTACAGGTTTCAGTGTGGCTCAGTTGGTAGCATATCTGCCTCTTGACCAGAAGGTCATGGGTTCTCATCCCACACCGGGACTAGACTTGCACCTAAAATGCTGGCATCTGAGTGCAGTATTAGGGGGGTGCTGTACTGTTGGGATGTACCGTCCTTTGGATGAGATGTTAAACCGAGGTCCCTTCTACCCATCCTGGTGGGTGTTCAGTTAGAAATAAAAGAACTCAGGGCACTCTTTGCAAAGAGTAGGGGACAATCCTGGTGTCCTGGCCAATATTTCTGTTCCCATAAACTAGTTCATTCAATTGTCCAGGCTGTGTGTGGGTGGTGATTTGCGATATGGCGCCACTACACATTTAGTCACTTCACTACCAGTCTAGCATTGTAAAGCGCTTTGGGATACACCATGTATGAAAAGTGCTTTATAAATGCTGATTCTTCTGGATTCTTCTTCTACAGTACAGAAAGGACATTGAAGAGATTGAGAGGAATCAGTACAGAGCCACAAGGCTGAGTAATTTTTTAGCACACAAGACCTATGAAAGACTGGACATACTCACATTTTTTTTTTTAAACTTTAGTTTAGTTTTATTGATTTTTTTTTCTCATGGGTATCCATACAGCAGTATAAGTGAAACACAGTTGGTGTAATACAGAGTTAATCATACAGGTGGACAATAGGTATAAAAAAGGCAGCTCTGGTACACTCTGGATTTTAAAAGTCCATACATAAAAACACATAATATGGCACAAGTACCATGTTAGGGTATACATTAGAAGGTGAAAGGTGTCCAGTCTTGAGCTAAGCATGTAGACCTCTCAAGGTGGTGTACACCTGCTTGGTAAGTCCTCTGGGTCCTCCCCACAAAAGACTTTATTCTTATCTCTACACATCATGGCATAAAGAGAGGATCTTGCTGAGTGGTATACATGACCCATTGTCTCCATCTAATTTCAAATGAAGTTTCTGGTTTTGTTCCCCTGGAATTGTGTTTCTCCAGTACATAAAGGTGTCCCATAATTTTAAGCCAATCACTAAGTAATGGCGGGGCACTACTACCCCAGAGGCGTGTAATCATCTTTTGGCAGCCAGGATGTATGTCACCAGAAGAGATCCCCTTTAGAGACGAAGTCCGTCGGGAGGGCATCAAAAGGACCAACTCAGGGGTTAGCACTGCATCTTCTCCCACCAAATCAGCTAGGGCGGAAGTTATATCCCACCAAAACCTCCTAATACCAGAGCAAGACCAAAAGACATGGCATTGGAGGACATACTCAAACTCTTTTGTGAAATAAAGAGAAGGCTGAGAGGGGACATTGCAGTTTTCTTAGTTCTAAATGGGATAGGCAGGGAGGAGTATACTTAGATGGTTGATCTAGTAAAAGCAAGCTGAACTAAAGGGTGTGCCTCATTTATGGGGGGGCAGGGAGAAGAATAAGGGGGGATTTTAGAAACCATTACTCTATACAGAGGGTGGTTAAAGTGTAATAGCTGAACATGTGAGATTGTTAAAGCTAACATTGTTCAGGCTTTTGAAGCAGGACTAGACAGCTTACTGAGGGAGAATGGTCTTGAGGGCTACATAGCATGAGCTGGGATATAAGCCATGAGTAGCAATTAGCCTTGCAGAGGGGCTGACATACAAAACTGCTCTAAAGATGATATATGTTCTAGTGAAGACCTGTCAGCCTGCCATGTACAGTGATTTACATACCCATGCTGTCTTGCATTGGGACCGAGCGTTTACAGTACGTATGTGGTTTAGAAAGATGCACAAAAACTAGGAGTGTTTGGATTCAGTGGAATTGTTTCCTTTTGAATACATCAGATCATCAAAACATGTGATTCCAACTCTCATCCCATTCTGATGTCAGTTAAGGTATCAAAATCAAAGTTGGAATTGCAATTTCCAATACAGCATCTGACTACTCTAAAAAACTTTCCCCACCTGGTACAGAAGGGAATACAAATGCAGAATCAGCACCCACTGCACGGCAAATATATCACCCTTCCCCACCCTTAATTTTTGCCTCCCAATATATTAAGAGCATGACTGGAGACATGATTAGAGGATCCAATTCCATATTCAGAATAAGGTGTATATCCAAGAATAGGGTCCACACCAGGGCAAGGATAGGTTTCATTGGGCTGGCAGCATAGCCTAGAGGTTAGAGTAACGAGCTGTGAATGAGTTTGGTACATCCAACAGGCCAGACCTTGGTTTGATTCTCACAACCTCCACTTGCATACTGTGTGACTCTGAGCAAGTCACTTAACCACCCAATGCTCCCAGGTCGCCCCTGAAAACAGGCACTTGTGCCTAGTGGGCCTAACCCGGTTACCAAAGACTAAAAAAAAAAAAAAAAATGTCAGAGCCTTCAATAATTGCCAGCCACAGAACTTCAAGACTTGACTCCCTTCCCCAACAATGTACCAGGCAAGGACTGTCACCTACTCATCAACCACAACACCCCACTGCAGCTGCCCCTACACCACCAGTACAGTCCACTCTTCATGAGTCCCTCCCCAACCTGATTTTGTTCTTCAACATCAGCCTGCTCCAATAATCCAGTATGTGACTGCAAGTTCAAGTTCAGTGATCTAATGACCAAATCAAACAATCCCTGGCCAGGACATTTTTTTTTTTTTATTTTTATTTTTATTTTTTTGCCAATAATTCCGCTTTATTGGAAACACATGACAAGCATATGCACTGACACAAAGACAACTGATAGTTTCCATTTCAAACCTAAAACAAACTACCTCTTAAAAAAAACCCTACTTAAGACATAAAAGGAAAATAAGAAAATATAATCCCTCCCTCCCTCCCTCCCGCGGCTATCCGTATGGACAGCGAACATTGGATGTTAATATAACTATTGCTGAGAGCTCAAAATGTGTTTAACTTGACAGGGAAGAAGAAAACAAATGATCAAAGACATACCATTATATGGCTACTTCATTTCTCAACCCACAAGGGATAGCCGAAAAGGGATATATAACAAAGCTGCGCCAAAGCCTGTTAAAACCCATATTTACCCTTCAATTGTAATAAAAACTATTCCAGCACTTATCAAATTTGTGGAGGAATCGTAGACACATATACCACTTTCTCAGCATACAATGTATCCACGAACTCCTCACCCTCCTTAAAAGCGGAGTCCATACTTCACACCAGTGGCCGAGTATCACTAACCAGTAACCATTGCAATTAATGCCATTTGAATCTTCGTAGCCTGGCATGGAATAGCATTATAGTTCCCCACAATACACACTTCTGGTGTGAAGTATTTTGCTAAATCACAAAGGGGTCTCACTCCCTGTTTAACCAACTCCCTCAGCGATTTACTTTTAGGGCAAGTCCAAAGTTTGTGAAATGTAGTAGCCATTAAGTCATTACAGTTCAAACAAGCTGCAGAAAATTGGTTGTTACATCGATGCAATTTTACTGGTGACATATACATATTATGTAATATTCTAAATTGAATATCTCATAACCTATCCTGTTTTAAAAAGGAGTAAATATTAGACCAGGTATCCTTCCAAATATTCTCGTGCCAGTCCAAGGATAGATTGGTCTTCCAATAATAGGGCACGGGGGATATATTAACTCCTAGAATCTTATTAATGTAGTGGTAACTCTTAGAGATAAATCTGCCTGAAAGACATTGTCTAGCAAGAGTATCCCAGAAAACACCCACCTGGTCTGAACGGTAGCCTTTTTCAAACCATGATTGAATACAATTTCTTATTTGTACCAATCTAAATAGTGATTTTGTATTAACCTTAAATTTTTCTGCCAAACTAGAAGAAGACAATAAAGAATTACCGTTATAAAATTCCGACACTCTCACTTTGGATGGACCAAATGCGAAGAAACTAGTTATTGGCCTGTTCCCAAGTAAGAGGTTGGGGTTCCTCAATAAAGGTTGAGTAATATCCCATCATGGGTTTACTTTTAATAATACATAAAGTTGCTGAATAGCTCTAATGTCCCACCCCAATGGAGAGACTCTTATTTTACCCGGAACTCTAGCCCAAGGGGTAAATAACAAAGTTTCCAGATCAATCTTATATTCTTTAATAAAAGATCTGTCCAGGTTTAGGCCTAATGAGGACTTATCAATTTTGTCTGTCCAGCAAACAGCCCTGGCTATATGAATAGCTAAATAATATCTAAAAAATTCCGGTAGTTGTCTGCCTCCTACATTCCATTGCCTACAAAGTTTAGAATAGGCTCTACGAGGGGGTTTGTTATCCCAAATAAACTTAGAACATATCCCAGTCAACTCCTTGAAAAACAATTTAGGGAGATATATATTCAAGGTTGATAAGGGATAAAAGATTTTAGGTAGCCCACCATTTTAATAATACTACATCTTGCCGAAAAAGATAAAGGAAGTTTTGTCCATCTTTCTAAATCTACTTTGATAGATTTAATAGTAGGCTTTAAGTTAAGCCGAGCCAGATCCTCCATATTTTTAGAGATTTGGATGCCTAGATAGCTTAGAGAATTAAGCTGCCACTGCAGGCCCAATTCTGTACACCACCCTTTAGTTAGCTGCATTGATAGTGGGTAGAAGCTTTGATTTGATCAAATTTAATTTGAATCAGAAAAGTCTCCATTAGGATGCAATGAGATCTAGGGCTCTAGGAATTGACACTGTAGCATCCCATATATGTAACATAAGGTCATCTGCAAAGGCCGATAATTTGTGTTCCTGATCACCAATCCAGAGACCTCGAATACTAATATCGGCCTTAATCGCTCTAATTAGGGTTCCAAATATAAATTAAAAGATAAGGAGATAGGGGCAACCTTGCGGGTGCCCTAGACAAGGAAAGATTCGAAATCAAATTGTTACTTTGAATTCTGGCTGATGGACGAAATAGAGAATTTGGATTAGAGAATAAACTCACTTGGAAGGTCAAATCTGGCTAAGACTTCAAACATGAGCGTCAATCCACCCTATCGAAAGCCTTCTCTGCATCTAATGATAACAGGAGGCTTCCGAATCCGGGTCTGTAGTCGTAGAAATCAAATAAAATAGTTTCCTAAAGTGGTCGGCTGCTGAGCGGCCTTCTACGAAGCCAGCCTGTTCTGGGCTAATCAACTTTCTCCACCTTCCTTAATCTAATGGCTAGGATTTTTGCAAAATTTTTACATCGATATTTAACATGAAATGGGTCTATAATTACCCACCTGATCAGTTGATTTTGTCTGGTTTGGGCAACACAATTATCTTGGCTTCAAAGGGAGTTCTCTTTGACTCCATGACAAGACCAATAACTGAACAGTTGGGTTAACAGAGGTGTTATCTCCTGTTTAAATAGTTTATAAAATAGGGGTGTGTATCCATCGGGGCCTGGTGCTTTATCTAACTTTAAGGAGTCAATGGCTGTTAAAACCTCCTTATGGGAAATAGGTATTTGTAAATGAAGTCTAGACTCCTGAGACAACTGTGGTAATGGTATTCCATCCAGGAATGCCTTCATTTTAGAGGCACCATGACTAGAATAGGGCTAACTAGTATACAGCTCCTTTTAAAAATCTGTAAAGATCTGGAGGATTTTAGCTGGGTCTGTAACTAACTCATGAGTAACATTATGTCTCAGACTTGGTACCCACCTTGCTTCTGCCTTTTGCTTTAGCTGCCAAGCCAGTAGCTTCCTGGCTTTACTCCCTAAACCAGTATAGGCAGCTTTAATTTTCCCCATAGTATGTAATGTCTTCTCTTTTAAAGTGCCTGCATACCAGGCCCCTAAAGTAGAGAGTTCCTGTGTCTGGGCTCCCGACCTTTTCTCCTCCTGAATTCCCTCCAGTAACTTAATTCTGTCCAAACATTGTGAAAGTTCCTGATTTTGTTTCGCCTTCTTTTTAGAAGCAATCCTAATTAACTCCCCTCTCCAAACCACCTTAAGAGCGGCCCATGATTGGTCAATGTTGCAATAGATGACCAATTAATTTCAATCATAGTGCCATAAAAGTGGTGAAAGCAGGAAACTGTTTGGGTGTCCTTAAATATTTTGTTATTTAAAGACCACGAATATGATCTTCTGGCTATAAGAGATGGGCTCCAACTTATTTGGACTGGGGAATGACCGAGATTACTCTAGGCAACAATATTACTTCCGTAAGCTCTGCAATACACTGTTGGCTCACCATGAAGTAAGTCACTCCAGGAGTAGGTTTATGAACCTGTGAATAAATAGTATACTCCCTATTTAAAGGGATTACGTAGCTCGCCCACAGGTCCTTTAAGCCTAGAAAAGATGTACATTAGGCTAGCAGCTTGCTGAGCTGGAGAGAAGTGCATTCTCCTATTTATAGATCTATCAAACTGTCTAATTGGGCTGGGTTCCAGTCTCCACCCAGAATAATTGTCCTATCCTTGAAGGAGATAAAATTACTGCCAAATTAGCAAAAAGAGGGTGTTTCGTGTTAGGTCCATAATAGATCCCAATACGACATTCGCTCCTCCCAGAACTCCTCGACTAATATATATCTCCCGTTTGGTCAGAAATTACTTCTGAGTGTGAGAAAGGAACCCCCCGGGGGATCAATATTTCCACACCACGGCTGGCTGAAGAATAACCAGCACCATATACCTGGCCAACCCATTTCTTCCTAAAACAAGTAAGAAGATTCGATGGTACATGAGTTTCCTGAATAAAAACCACGGCTGGATTATATCGAGCAAGATGATTCAAGACTAAGTGTTTTTTGCAATTATCTTTCCCCCCTTTAATATTCCATGTTATAAATTTAAGAATCAAGGATATCTTACAAATAACTCAGCTGATTCATAAAACGGATAGCTGCCCCACACCTCACAAGATCCCCCAACATACAGAGTATAGGCTAACCCCCCTTCCCTCTGAAACAACCCCCCCAAACTACAGACTAAAAATACATCCACACTGGCCCGAAGCCACCACCAAACTCTATGGTTCATAGTGCGCCATAGAGGTGGGGCCCACCGTCCCTGTATAACAATAGATGAACCCAAGCCTCTCTTAACTTATTAAGAGGCTACATCGTGTCTCCCCTCGCCTGAACCATTAAAAAAAAAAAAACAGGAATCTGGGTTATGTCACTATTATTTAAGCGAAAAAGGAGAATATAGGGAAAGAAAAAGAAGAAAAACTGGTATTGATAATAGTCCTTTTGGTGCATAGTCACAGTTGTCCATCTTAATGGCAACATAAAATAAAGTATTGGTGCTTTGGATAAAGGCACTCCGACCACTGGGCTGTAGTACAAGTAATGAGCCTTATAGATCAGGCTATCCAAATGTCGCTCCTGGATAAACAATCGAGCAGAGAAGAACCATCCAGGAACCAGGAAATGAATGGTTTAATCACTCAGCCCTTTGAGAACAGGTTGGGCTTGTCGACTTGTAGAACTCTTAAAACCTCTTGCGGCATTATCAAAGCCTCGTCCTTCTTTGGTACTAACTTCCAGCCTTGCGAAGTACAGGATCACGGTGACGGATGCCTGCTGCCCATAATTTGCCGTGATGGGTCGGAAGGAGGCTCTAGCTTGTCGCGACTTCAATGATAAATCCGGTACCAGTCTTAGCTTCTTGCCCTCCCACTCCAGTACGAAACCTTTCTTGTTTCTTTTATTATATGCTCTCTGTCAAGGAAGTTAAAAGTTTAAATATGATAGGCCTTGGCGGGGCGATGATTCAGGTCTGGCTCTCAGAGCTGGTTGCCCCCTCGATCACATATTCAGATCCATTGGGTGAAAGGCCCTGCTATCTTTACCAGCAGCTTTTGTAAAATGTAAGCATATTAGGCCCTTCTTCACCTTGGGCATTCCAAACAACACCTAAGTTGTTCCTCCGGCTCCTATTTTCCAAGTCGCCAGCCGGTCTTTACAATCTAGTTAGTGATTTTTTTAACCTCGGCTATTGCAGGCCCGTTTTCCTGCGCTCTCTCAGGGAAACAATCCGAGCTTCTGTATCGGCAGCCCGCGCGTTATAGCTGAATCAACGCCGGCTTAAACTCCACAACATCTTCCACTAATTTAAAGAGAGCTTCTTTAATTACTGCCAGATCATTGGAGATTTTTGTTGGTTGAAATCTCTTTCCTCGGCCGCCTGGAGAGAACTCGTCCTTGACCGCTCGATTCCATTTCTTGCTTCGCTGTGCTGCATTTCATGCCTGGAAGCTTCAGGTCGTTGTTAAATGCACTGTAGATCAATATTTAGGTGGTGCATACAAGGTGGATACAGTAAACTAGATTTTGTGCACCTTTTATTTCCGACGGGAACAGGAGCCCTCAGCCGATGCTGCTACTCCTCCATTAGCGTCACGTGATCCCCTTTTTTTTTTTCAATTTTAGTCTTTGGTAACCGGGTAAGGCCCACTAGGCACAAGTGCCTGTTTTCAGGGGTAACCTGGGAGCACTGGGCTCAGAGTCACACAGTATGCAAGTGGGGGTTGTGAGAATCAAACCAAGGTCTGGTCTGCTGGATGTACCAAGCTCATTCACAGCTTGTTACTCTAACCTCTAGGCTATACTGCCAGCCCAATACCGGTCCTCCCTATGTACCTGGGAAACAGCTGAGGTGGCAGACCAGAAAAATATCCTGTTTAAAGTCACTATGCTAGATGCTGTACTGAAGGTGTCTGGTGGCTGTAACCCAAGGTGCTGATCTGGAAAGAGGGGTGAGGACTAGGCATGGGCTACCCGGTGGGTAGCTGGGTTGGGTACTGCAGGTATCACCTATTTTTGGTTGGATGGGGTAGTTCAGGTAATGTACTACCCTACCCAACATAACAGTGTAATTCTCAGATCGAGTAGTTTGAGACGGGTAACAGGTAACTGGTAATTAATAGTATTCTTCATCTCTCCCTCAGCTGGTAAAGAGTTAACAGTTTTTAGTCGGGGAAAACCTAAATACTGCAGTGCTTGATGTTTACCGCAGGTCGCTCATTGTAAGTTGCAAGGAAGTGAAGGAGCAGGGTGTTCTGAAACTTACGAATGTGAATGTTTACGGGGAGCTCAGTGCTGCAAGTTGGAACCTTGAGCTCATTGCAAAGTTTGCAAACAGTAAAAAACAACCATTGCAACATTTATTTTTTCAGCCTTTTCTGATTGAAAACTATGAACACTTCACCAGGTGGAGCAGGGATGAGGAACACTATTAATCATTATTTTTAAACTTAGATTTTATTACATTTTCAATATATAACAATACATCAACAACAAGCATATACATCATGGGCAGGATTCACAAAAGAGATGCGCACTGGCATGATTCACACAGGGCAGGGATGCCCCAGTACATCCTGAATGCGCAGTGCCACCAAGGATGCGCCAGAGACAAAAAATAATGATATATGGTGCATCTGGAGGGGGCGTGTAGCCGCATGCACAGCACATCCCCATTCACAAAGCAAAATGAATGCACAAACACAGCGCATCCACCCATATGTGCACTAAGGAAAGAAGTATAAAAGAAGTAGACAAGTGCAAGGCTGCAAGCCCCCAGCAGGCAGCCTGCAGGATAGCAGCAGCAGCAGTAGAATCACTAGCAGAAGCACCAGACAGGCCACCCAAATGGATGGTGCACCATTCCTGATGTTGGGCATGTTAATGGGGATGACAAGATGGGCAAACCAACAACGTGGTGGTGGAAGGCACTGTAGGCAGCCTGCCCCATGGTGGTATTGTGCCAGAGTAACATTTGGAGAACTTATAGAGATAGAAACAGTTAGCCGATACCACCTGAACAGGACAATTCAGAGGCAGCTCTGTGAGCTGTGCCATGATGAAATGCAGGCACCCACTGGAAGGGGTCATGCCATATCTGTGGAGACCAAGGTGACAACAACAATGTGCCTGTTTGCCACGACCACCTTCCAGAGGCCAGCTGGAGACACCACTGCCATATCCCTGCTGTACACATCCCGGATCCTCATGCAATTCCTCACCGTACTGCTTCCACAAGCTTCAGACTTCATTTGACTCCCAAGCACACAGGCAGAGTGGACAGAAGCTATGTAGCAGTTCCACAGGGTGGTACATATGCCAGGCGTGATGGGGCCATTGACTGCACCCATGTGGCAATCCGTGCACCACCTGGTGATGAGGCAATGCTGTACATGAACCACAAGGGGTTCTACTCCATAAGCTGCCAGGTGGTGTGCAATGCCACTGGGTGCATCAGCAATGTCTGCACCACACACCCTGGGAGTACACACCATACCTTCATATGGCACCAATCAGCCCTGTGCCACCATTTTGAGACTGGGGATATCCCCAGCAGCCACCTAGTGGGTGAGTGGGGCATGAATACCTGCCCACAAACAGCAAATAGATGCACAACATATGTCAGGAGGTAGTGCATGGGTGTGGGGGCCATAACAGGGACTGTGCAAGGACACACACCCAGGCGGGACAGTGGAGGTGGGCACACCGATCGGACAGTGCACACAAAAAGGAGGACAGTGCAGTAGCACAATGCAGCATGGGAGGTGAGGTGATGCAGAACAGCAGGCACGTGTGGCAGGGCGGAATGTGCCACATGCACTCAGGCACAGGCAACCACTAGGCAATGGAGGGCTAACAATGTTGGACTGGACAGGAGTGATCAGCCCTTGATGCGGGCATGGTCAGATGCAGGGTAGGTGAGGGCAGCCAGGGCACTGCAGTCATTGGAGAAAGCACGAATGTGCCACCCCACTGTGGGGGTAAAGTGTTGCACTGGGAGGTGGACCACAGGTACAGAGGTGGACAGGCAGTGGCTGCACCAGTGTGCAGTGATTGGGGGGGCTGTAATACACAATGCACATGCATTCAGGGTACTAACAGACTGCTTTGTCCCCCCACAGGTGATGCAGCTCATCCCCTCCGACTCTGGCTCCTCACCCCCTACCGTCGTCCTGGCACAGAGGTGGAGAAGCTGTACAGTGAGGCACACATCGCTACATGCACCATAACTAAGCAATTCTTTGGCATGCTGAAGATGTGCTTCAGGTGCTTGGATAGGTCTGGTGGTGCCCTACAATAGAGCCCAGAGAAGGCATGTGGCATATTCCTGGCCTGGTATATGCTGCACAACATGGCCATTGACCATGGAATAGTTGTCCAGGCTGAGAAGAGCAACAGTTCCAGGAAGTTGGAGGGGAGGAGAAGGAGGAGAAAGAGGATGATGTGGAGCAGGAGCACCATGGAGGAGGTGGGCAGCTGCCCCTGGGTTGCAGGGCCCCATGTCTGATCAGCAGGTACTGGCAGCACAGGGACACCATAGTGGAGGAGCATTTTGGGGGCCAAAGGTGAGTATTACAGGTGGGCAACACTCAGAAGCCCCCCCCCACACACACAGCCACACACACCACAGGTGGGGATGAGGAATGACACACACATGCACAAACGACTACCACACAGTGGGCGCAGAGCACACCTGTGAGGGGTGACAGCAATGCACAGACACACACACACACATAGCAGGCCACACATGGACGGGGGGGACACAGTGTCTGTGTTAGGTATGGCATGGATCGGTGCACATCTGCCAGTACACATGCACAGCAGACACAGGGCCACATTCGTCATGCCTATGCCACACAGCACAACACCGGTGGCCCCAGCCATGCACAGGGACACCATAGTGGAGGAGCATTTTGGGGGCCAAAGGTGAGTATTACAGGTGGGCAACACTCAGAAGCCCCCCCTCCACACACACAGCCACACACACCACAGGTGGGGATGAGGAATGACACACACATGCACAAACGACTACCACACAGTGGGCGCAGAGCACACCTGTGAGTGGTGACAGCAATGCACAGACACACACACACACACACATAGCAGGCCACACATGGACGGGGGGGGACACAGTGTCTGTGTTAGGTATGGCATGGATCGGTGCACATCTGCCAGTACACATGCACAGCAGACACAGGGCCACATTCATCATGCCCATGCCACACAACACAACACCGGTGGCCCCAGCCATGCACAGTGCACCACACAGGTGTTGTACCAGGGAAGGCATGTGCCACATCATGCTGCCCCAGGCACTGTCAGCCTGGTGTGTGTGCCTCAACGGGTGCAGGTTACAGGGGCCATGGAAGCAGTCTACCCAGGTATCAGTGGGAGCCACCATGGCCATCATGGACATGTGGGTGGCCATGCCCTTTCCTGGTGGTCAATGAATCAGCACCACTGACTGCAGGGGGGTGTCCACCACCCCTGGTGTGGTACTGAAGTGAGACTGTGAACGCGTGCTCGCCGGTTTGTCACCCCCGAGACCCAGAGGTGTCAGGGATAGCTAGGAATGGTGACAGCATCAGCAGCAATGGGTTCACCTGACACTGTGACCTAGGGGTGCGAGACACTCCTGGGGGTGTGGCTGGTACCCCGTCATGGTGCACTGTTGGCACTCACCACCTTGACAGCGAGTGCAATCTGCTCCAGTGCAGCAGTCATGCCCACCCACAGTAGGCAAGCCTCTGTCAGCATCTGGGTGCACCACACAGCTGACGACTCATGCTCCATGACCAGCTGCGTCCGAATGCCCCTCAGCTCCACCCTGAGGGATGCCTTCCCCTCCACGGTGTACCACAGCAGGCATGCATAGCCCGCAGCCTCATTGGCAGGGGATGCAACATGGGGTGGCGCCGATGAGCATGTGGGATTCTGACCTGCTGCATCGCATCCACTGTAGGTGGACACCACACAGCAGGCTGCAATATGGATGGGGACTGGACATGGGCAACCTCTGTGACCCCAGGGATGCCCGCATCATGGTCACCTGCCACCTGTTGTTGCTCCACAGCACCCTGCTGAACAATGTCGGCAGTCTCTGGCTCCACAGCAGCACCGGACACATGGCCCCCAACAACCGACCAAGCCATTGATCACTTAGGGTAAGGGACTGCATGCAGATTTAGGGCTTATGGCAGACTAGATGGGCCTAGCAGTCCGTATCTGCTGACAGTTTCTATGTATCTATGTAACTGCCACTGTGGGCAGTTGTGAAGGCCCTGTGGGTGTGCATGGGGCTGCAGGATCGTCAACACCACATGGTGCCACTTATGCATGCACATGTGCCTTAGCTGGGCCAATGTTGTCCATGTCCCCACAAATGTGTGTGTCAACAACATCACTATCATCATAACGCCCCCTCTGTTCTGGATGCCAGCACCAGCAGGTCATCTGCAATGTCGACCCTGTCCACAGGGTCCTCATTAGCAAGACCCAGTAGGTTGAGTAGCCATGTGCTACCATGGCCAGCTGTAGCACTGGCTGCGGAGGGGTTTGATGGCCCTGCATCATCCACTGCCACATCCGGGGCTGCGGTGGTGTTGAACGGACCTGGCATGGCATCCACCACAGCCCCGGCTACGGAGCAATGTGACTCCAGGTCGTCGGGGAGTCCACTGGACCCTGCAGCACCCATGAGGTGGGATAAAGCTGAAAGAGAAAAGGGAAACATGGTTACTGACATGTGTGTAAATGGTGTGTACAGACAGGTATGAACAGGGAGTCATGCACTTGTGCCATATGTGCACCTGACATGCCACACAGGTGAGTGCCACCCATGGTGACATTGCCACGACCATGCACCAGCATAGACAGACATGCACTGTGGCCAGTACAGGTGCTCAGGGACATGTGTGGGACAGTACATCACTGAGTGGTGGCCCCCCTGCCCACCGCCCGACTGGTACAACATCCCATGCAACCACCACTCACCCTCCCCACGGCAGACCCCCCCCCAAGGTGCTGCATGGGGGGGCATGACATTTGTCAGCAGCACACTGTGGTTGGTTGGGGATGAATGGCACCATGTGCAGTGTCCACCAACACATGGGCACGTAGCGGTCCATGGTGGGGCATGTCAGAGCAACCATGGCACTTACACACAGACCTGCACAGTTATTGGAACATGAATACACACAGTGCTGTGATGGACTTCCACCAGTCTAGAAGCCGCCACCCATAATAACCATCACCATGGTCCAGCACATGCTGGCTACCAGCATCTCCTCATTTGGGGTGAGGCGCACTGCTGTCTGCAGCCCACCCCCTGTCACCCCCAGAGAAGCCCTGATAGTGGCCATCTTCTCCTTGACCCTCTGCTTTTCATCATGAAAGTTCTTGCAGCACTACTTTGGGGTCCAGTTGTAAATGTCATGGGCATTGACATGCCAGGCAACCTCCTCCCAGGCACTGTCCCAGTGCTTGCGGCTACCAGCCCTGCCAGACAGGATACTCTGCCTAGGGAAGTAGGCCTCCAGCAGTGCCCTGTCCTCATCCGATGTAAAGTTAGGATGTCTCCATCATGCAGCGTCGTCCTGATCAGACATTGCGGTTCCTGTGGGTGGAAATATGCAGGCACAGGTCAGGCAATTGTGGATGTGTGCCAGCAATGTGGTGGGAAGCAACACAGTCACAGCCCCCTGGAAGCCTTCAAATCCCCACTGTCAGATGTTGCTGACAAGCTATACATGGTAGAATGTACACAAACCTACCTTTAAGATTGCAATATCTGTTGGTCACCTGTGGAATGGGGGGGGAACATTCAGGAGCATTTATGGCACAGCGCATGCAAATGAGGTTAGGAGCAACTGTAATGAGATGCAAAGCAGGTAAAATGCCCCTGAATTTGGCAGTAATCTGATTTGAGAACATTGTAGGTGAATTGCATAATTGCACCCAGCTCTTCTCAATCAGCATTGCACAACTGGGGCGTTAGGCGCATCCCCGTACGGCGCATTCCCGTGCATGTGCAGTCACATTGGGGGTATTTTCTGAATTCAGCACAAGTCACACAGTGCATCCCAGCACATGCACAATGTGTTGTCAGTAGCATGCCATACATAGCACATCCTGTTCGATGTTGGTGGTAGCACGATTGCTCAGTACACATGTTAGTCGACATGTGTTATTGGATCTGTGCTGCATGATTTGTGTTGTGCGCGTATGGTGCATCAGTGTGACATTACATTAATGCACCCCTGCAGATCACAGAGCATGTATGGTAGTATGCACCATTCTCAGTGCACTGTGAGTGGCAAAGTGTGCCATTCACAACATGGCGGTTCCACGCAAGCCATGCATGCACGACCCAGGCATGACCCCGATCCTAGTCTCCCACCCATACTGTGAGCACTGCAGATGCACAGTGACATGCAATCAGCTGCAACTGTGCATTGTCACACCGCAATGCTGTGATGCGCTGATCATTGCTCGATGGCCTGTCGCGCATGTGGCACGAATAGGCCATAGTACTCCTGCAGCTTGTAGTGTGCACACCTGCCACCACAGCACTGCATAGAACAACTGCACATGCCCAGTCAGCTGGACCCAGAGCCATGAACTGGGGTTAGAAGGAGCTTGCCAACCTGGTGGCACTTGTCATGCCACTGGAGAGGCAGTTTTTCAGGACACAGGACCTCCATGAGCCACACTCTGCTGTGTGGGCAAAAGTGGCAGAGCGTCTGGTGCACAGGACAGGTGTGTCATGCATGGAGGAGCAGTGCAGTCACTGCTATAGTGACCAGCAGCAGAGGGACCCGACCGGCTTCATAGCCTTCAGGACCAGGCATGCAGGGGTGCGGTGAAACACACAGGTAAGTCACAACAACTTAAATCCATTCTAGCAGGCAGATGATCGGTTCAAGGGGCGGTTGCAGTGTGTGCTGGTGCACAACACACACACACACACACACACACACACACACACACACGTGGCATGCCCTGCTAGTGATGCTTGTGTAGTGCAGTCATACACACTATGCTTCGATGTGGGCACCATGATGCACAACACGGGGGTTGCATTGGCACTGTGGCAGGTGCATTGAGGTGTCGACAGTGGCATGGCACACATCCATCTGCACACTGACATGGTGGACACAGTCTGGGGAGGTGTCTGGTACTACCGACTGCCCAGGGTGCTGTTACATTGGGTTACTGCGGGGGTCCATCACTGCATGCTGGCACCAGTGATGTTGCTGCGGATCACTGGTTGGGGGGGTGGTATTTGTACATATCCACCGTCACCTCATAGTGCTCTTTGCTTGTGTTTCCATCACAGGACCAGCAGGCAGGCAGAGGGCTGTGGCACTGGTGGAGGCCAGGGACACTAGTGCCAGTGGAGGAGGACGAGGGTCTGGCCATATGGGTGCAGGTGAGTGTACTGCATGTGCTTCCTCTCTGTGTTCATCGGGAGGGGCATGTCCACAGCAGGCCATTGCCTGCCATATGTGAATGTCTGTGTGTGGTACATTGAACACACACATGGGGTGTTGCCTTGGTGGCATGTGCTAGGGCCACAGTGTATATGGCTCCTGTGTGTCCATCCACCATGTCCCCATCTGCTCAGGGCCATGTGCACACTGTGGTGCTCCATTGGTGGTTGGACGGGACCTGCACAGTTGTGCAGCCTGTTGGCATCTGCACATGCTATGTGGGACATGGCTGCGTGCCCATCTGCACATCACTCTGCATGCACATGCGGGCCTTGTGCTGTCTCAGTACCATTGCACAGTCACTGGGTGGCTCTGTGTGCCAGCCTTTCACTGATGTGCAGTGTGCATGGCAAGCTGTCAGCCATTGTCATGGGGGCTGCCTCTGTCACACTCACATGGTGGTTGGGGGGGACACGGTGTTGACCATGGTACTGAGTTCCTGTTGTCTGTTTCCCCACTGTAGGTCCATGGAGAGTGCATCCTGATGTGTTGGGGAGGAGGAGATGGTGGATTTTTGTCAGGCTGACTGTGATTCAGCTGTGGAGGGTGATCGGGAGGACCATGGTGCCACTCTACATGAGGCAGGGGCAGTTACTTCAGGCAATTACCCTGCTTGTGAAGGTACTTTGGGCAGGGGCAGACCACATGGATGCGGGGCTGCGCCCCATCATGGACAGTAGGTCACTGAGCCCTTTGTACATAGCCCCTTTGTTCACTGTCCCCTACCCTCCATGTCCATCCCCTTTCCTACCATTCTTCCCCAGTTACCCCCCCTCCACAAACCGTCACTCTCAGGAGTTCTCTGTTTATTGTTCCCTTGTTCAGTCCCACACCACCCTATCCCTGTTATTGGTTATTTCTACTGTTGTACACATTGCTGTTCCTTTTCTTTTACCTGCATTAGTAAATATTTTTATATTGTTTATGATGTCTGTTGTCATTCATTTTACCTTGTACTGGTGCCCTGTTGTGCTTGTTAGTTTCCACAGTACCTTTGCTCCCATTCGCACATATGTCCCTGTAGTACTGTGCATCCATGCGCCATGTACCGAGACATAGTACTGAGACAGCACTTGTTCGGGTACTAAATGACCTCCTAATAGTGAGAGATCGAAGGACCTGTTCCATCTTGGTCCTTCTTGATCTCTCTCTACAGTGTTTGACACTGTGGACCATGGTGTGCTACTGGAGCATTTGCAGTCTATCTGTGGACTGTCTGATACAGTCCTCAGGTGGTTTCGATCTTACCTCGAGGGTAGGACTCAGAGGGTGGTGTCTGGAATTTTTTCTTTGGCATCAGTCTCCCTATCCTGCGGGGTACTGCAGGGTTCCATCTTGGCACCCATGTTGTTTGCAGTGTATATGCTGCCGTTAGGAGTGATTATTAGGCGATACGGTCTGGGTTTTCATTGCTATGCAGATGATACCCAGCTGTATATGTCTTTTGTGCCTGGCCAAGATGCTGCCATTGCGGTATTTAACAACTGTCTTGCCGAGATCCAAGACTGGATGAATGTGAGTTGGCTGTGGTTGAACCCTGAAAAAACTGAGGTGTTGGTTGTGGACCAGGGTCGCTGAGAGGCGGGTTAGTTAGCTGGATCGCCCTCGGGCTTATGGCTTGGGGGTGTCCAGCTGACGACCTCAGACCGGGTGCAGAACCTTGGCATTGTATTTGACGACTGTCTGACTTTTAAATCTCAGGTGTCAGTGGTTGTCAAAACCTCTTTTTACCATCTGAGGAACATCACCCGGGTGAAGCACCTGGTTCCTCCAGAGAATCTTCCAACGTTGGTCCATGCCTTCGTTACCTCCCGCCTTGACTACTGCAATGACCTTTACCTGGGGCTATCGGGGGTTGAACTTTGCTGTCTGCAGCTAGTGCAGAAGGCGGCAGCCAGGCTGTTGACTGGATCTTCTAGGTCTAGTCACATAACGCCTGTGCTCCGCGGACTGCACTGGTTGCCACTTTGCTGGCGAATCACCTTCAAGGTCGGTTTGCTGACCTATAAAGCCCTACACGATCAGGGACCTGTTTACCTGAAAGAGCTCCTTTGTCCCATCTTTTGGGCTGACCGGCTGAGCAAACGGGGAGGAGGGTGTGCCATCTACACCAAAACAGCACTGCGAGCGCTCCAGGTCCTCCTTCCCCCACCGATGCATGGTGCCCAAGCCACTGCCATTAACGTCACACTTGGCAATCATGGAAAAACACTATATGTTATGGCAGTTTACATCCCCCCACTAACCAAAAGCCAGCCTTTGACTCTATACTGTCCAGTATCACTCATCTCCCTCCCAAGAGCGAATTAATTATCATTGGGAACTTCAACGTGAACTGGCTATCCACCATATCTGCCACCTACAAAGACACTATTCTAGCCTACAACCTCACTCAGGTGGACCAACCCCTTACCAGACTCGACCCCTGAACTGGGTCCTCCACACTTATAGACCTCATCCTCACCAACCATCCCAATCACCTCTCCCTGGCTAAAGTGCTTCCTGATGCGCTAAATGACCACTCCCCGGTTACCTGCTGGTGGTCAAACAAACTCCCTCCTAGCCCACCTAAAGTTACAGTCCAAAGGTGCCTCAAAAAAGGCTCCCTTTCCCACATCTAATCATACCTTGCTTCCTGTGATTGGTCACCCATCTACAAAGCTCAGACTGTTGATGCAGCCCTCCTGTCCTTTATCACCACCTTTAATGGTGCCTGTGACATCTTTGCCCTTTCACAAAGCATATCATAAAAAACAAGGATAACCCATGGATCTCACAGTCCCTGCTTGACCTGATGCATCATAGAGACAACCTCTGGCACACAGGCCTGGACTCACAGCTACCCCAGGACAGACAACTCTACAGAGAGGCCAGGAACAAATGCACCTGGGCCATCTGACTAGCTAAGGCCTCTTACTATAAGCATGCCCTCACCACCACTTGGGGATCTGGGAAAAAATTCTGGAGCAATATAAAGGAGCTGTGTGGGAAAACTGTCTCCTCTGCCCCCTTACGGATTCTAGTAGACAGGGCCCTCACCCAGGACCCCACCACCATCTCCAATGCCCTTAATTCCACCTTCTCAGACCTCAGCCACATCCTCCCACATAACTTCTTCGATCCAATTCCAAATTACCCAGAGGTCACCTCAGCTACCACAGTCCCCCCACCCTTCCAGCTGAGAATCATCTCATCCACTGAGGCAAAGCTCTACATCACCAAAGCCTTGACGAATGTACGCTATAGCAGTGACACTATTGATCTCAAAATTCTCAGACTAACACTGGATGTGACTCTGCCACATCTCACCAAAATACTAAACTGGTCACTACGCCTCAGCCAGATTACCACTCTATGGAAAAGTGGCATCATAACCCCCATCCTCAAGAGCAGTGACCCCACTTCCACCAGTAATTACCGACCTATCTAGATCCTCCCTCCCCCCCAAAGGCACTCGAAAAAATAGTGTCGGACCAGCTTACTGACTACTTGACCAAACATTCGCTGCTTTGCCACGAACAACACGGTTTCTGGAGGGGCACAGCACCACCACAGCCCTCCTGGAAATTACCTCATATATCCATGAGGCCCTCGACCAGGGGGTCCTTAGCAGGAGTCATCTACGTTGACTTGACTAAAGCCTTCGATACCATCAGTCATGCACTTCTGCTGCACTCCCTTCCATCCCAACATTTCTTTCCTGAAGCACCCTCCTGGTTCAAAGACTATCTCTCTGGCAGGACACAACAGGTCAAAATTAACACTACCCTTTCCTCCAAAAGGCCAGTCCAATCGGGTGTATCACAAGGGTCCATGCTCAGCCCATTGCTCTTCACTCTTTATCTAAACTCCCTCCCTCAATTGTGCAACAGGAAACTCCTGCTGTATGCGGATGATGCCATAGTGCTCTGGAAACACCCCCATCCTAACTTCCTCCAATCTGCCCTACAAGGCTTTTTCAGAGAAAGTAGAAACCTGGTTCTTTGAGCATCACCTAGTACTCAACTACAACAAGACAAAATCGATTATCTTTGCCCACTGCCAAAGCCCACACAGTAGTGCCCCGCTTCTCATCACTAATTCACAGGGTCTCAGTCTTGAGCAGGTCACTAGCTTCAAATACCTGGGTGTTACCATGGACACCTTTCTCGCATACTGCACACACATCCAACACCTGTCCTCCACTGTAAATACCAGATTGGGGATCTTATATTAACATAAACATTGCCTACCCTCTCAGGCCCTACATCTCGCTGTAACTTCCTCTGTCCTATCTCTGGTGGACTACAGCATTGTGATCTATGGATCTGCAGACCAAACGCCCCTATGCAGTATCAGCATAGCACTCAATAAAGCCTGCAGACTGGTCACTAGATGCGATAGAGACACCCACACGTGTGAGCTTTACAAACTTGCGGATCGGCTCACATTAGAAGGGAGGCTTAACTATCACACCTCCCTCCAAGCCAAAAAAATACTACTCAATCTAGCACCCAAAGGCCTCCACCACCTCATCCAGACTGTCCCACACAGGATGGCCCCTAGACGCACAACCGGCACCTTTCTCCTAGTCCCCCACTGTAGAACCTCCCTAGGGCAAAGGTCTTTCCGTTACCGGGCTCTCCTCTGGCTAAACAACCTACCAGCCTCTATCTCCCTAGCCCCTAGTATTGGCCAATTTAAAACTGGTCTTAAAAAACTCCTTGAAGCATCTACCTGTGACTGCAACAGTCTATTGCCAAAGCGTAGGGAAATAATCCACAAATGTAGGGCTAAATTCCTAACCTTAATCCATGACTGCATCCTCAAGTCCAACAATCATGCTGTATATAAACTCTGACTCAGAGTTCAGTTAGAGCCCTCCAAAACTGTATTCTACCTTGTGGCACAGCTTAGACCAAAGGACTACCTAGGATACTTGATGCAATGTTTATACACTGTACTATGTGACCTTTGTATAAATACTAGCAAATGTTATGTTTGTTCTATCTGTATTGACATGGAGCCTTTGCAAAGGAGTCTATGACTCAAAGGATTGTAATTCCGATTCTCTTCAATAAATAAAGAAATAAAATTATGTCCCCTTGCTCTCATGCATCTTTCCTTTGAAAAATACTCCCCTCCTGTACCTTATTTACCCCCATGAGGTATTTATAAGTCTCTATCATATTCCCCCTCTCTCTTCTCTCTTCCAGGGTGTACATATTGTAGTCCCTCATCCTTCCTTATAGAGTTTCTGATGCAGCTCCTTTAGTTGCCCTCTGGGCAGCCTCCACCCTGTCTATGTCCTTCCTGAGATGCGGTCTCCAGAAACGGACACAATACTCTAGGTGGGGTCTCACCAGTGGTCTATGCAGTGGCAACACCACTTCACTCCTTCTGTTCGTGATACCCTTCCCTATGCACCCAAACATCCCACTGGAACTACCCACTGCCTTGTCGCACTGCCTTGCTACCTTAAGATCATCAGATGTGATTACTTCCAGTTCATTTTTCTCTTTGGTGATAGTCAATACCTCTTCTCTCATATTGTACTCTGGCTCTGGGGTTCTGTGCCCTAAGTGCATAATTTTGCACTTTTTCGTGGTGAAGCTGCTATGTGCCTGTAAAATATGTGACCTTCCATATACTGTGTTGTACCATTCTGGGCTGTGATGTATTATTATACTCTCTACAACTAATCACTTGTGAAAACAGACTTTATATCCCATCTTGCTCTGCAGTCTAATAAATAAATGAAATAAAATGAAACCCAGCTGCCATGCACATGACTCCTTCTCGAGTTTTCTCAGTTCTCTGCACATTCTTTCCACCTTCTCTGGAGTGTCCACCCAACTGCAGATTTTGGTGTCATCCACAAAGAGGCAGACCTTTCCTTCCAGCTCATCCGCAATGTCAATAAAGATATTAAAAGAGGACCAGTCCCAGTACTGAGCCATGCGGCACCCCACTGGTCAACCTCCCTTTCCCGGAGGAAACTTAGTTGACCTCCACCATTTGTAGCCTATCCCTTAACCAATTTGTTACCCAGTTTACCACTTTTGGACCCACCCTAAGTTGCCCAGTTTCCTCATAAGCCTCCTATAAGAAATGGTGTCAAAAGCCTTACTGAAATCTAAGTAGGCTATGTCCACCTCCCCATCCTGATCTAGTTCCCTGGTAACCCAGTCAAATAAATCTATCACATTTGTCTGACATGACCCCACCCCCATGAATCTGTGTTGCCTCAGGTCTTGTAACTCACTGGGCTTAAGATACTCCACCATCCTTTCCTTTATAAGTGACTCCATTAACTTCTCCACTGCCAATGTCAAGTTGACTGGCCTATAGTTGCCAGCTACTTTCCTGCTACCACTTTTGTGAAGCAGGACTATATTTGCCCTTCATCAATCTGCTGGAACCACTCCTATTTACAGTGAGTTGTTAAAAAGGATTGTCTTTGATAGCATGTCCAGGACTTTCTTAGGGACACTCTGTTGGCCTTCCAGTTCCCAGACATTTTTTTGAAATAGCTAAGAAATGTCTACGATGGACCAAAGGCATAGATTTGAGTCAATGGCTCTCTGTCATCCCCAAAAGACCTAGACTGAGACACGAGACAGGGGTGTTCTCTCTCTCCTCTTCTCTTGCTTTGTACATGGAGCCACTTGCTTCAGCCTTGAGGAGAGCTGAGGGAATTGAGGGGATCCCACTCAGACAAAGTGAATATAAAGTCTCTTTATTTGCAGATGATGTATTTTATCAGTTTTATCACCTGAGACATCTGTGCCAGCAATTTAGAATGTCCTACAAGAATTTGAGCGGGTGGTGGATTTTCAGTTGAATGTATCTAAAACTGAGGTCTTAACATTTAATTTCATGCCCTTGGATGCTTTGAAACTCTGGTTCCCTTTGCATTGGTTACAAACTAAAATATCTAGGTACCCAAATCACTAAAGACGATAACAATGTAGATGTAGTAAATTATGAGCCCCTGACAGTGTCAGTCAAGGAGGTGAGGTGGGGAAAACTGACACATTCCTTTTTTTAAAAAGTAGAAATCATTAGGATGAACATTTCACCATGCCTGCTTTACCTCTTTCAAACTGTCCCAATCCCACAGCTCTTACTAAGGTTCATACTAAGGTACATTAAAGAGCAAGTCGGCTAATGCCCATGATGCTGTTATGCTAAGACAAGGAATAATAAGAAAGATGATACCCAGAATTAGTTTATCAAGTCGATGTGTTAAAAATGCTTTTTGTTTCACTTATGACTACTTCCAGAGGTAGTCTATTCCAAGGAACAATAGTACTCAGGGTGAAAAAATATTTTCTGCATGTGCAATTAAATGATTTCGCTACAAGTTGTAAAGGGTGGCCTCTTGTGTTAGGAATATTAGTTTTGAATTCAAGCACTAGTTCTGACATAAGGTAAGGGTCCTGGATCGATTCATAAAGAAACATAAGGTCACCCCTAAGGCGACGAGTGGCAAGCAACATCAGACTAACAGTCTCAAGTCTGGTTTCATAGTGTTCCAGCTGGAGACCAGAAATGTGTTTTGTAAACTTCCTTTGCACTTTCTCAAGTAAATTGCTGTCAGTTTTTTTGTAAGGGCATTAGAGCTATGATGCATACTCCAGGTGCAGCCTAGCGTATTCCCTGAAAAGAGGCATCATCACCCTGGGATCCCTTGATTTAACATTGCGTAAAATAGACCAAACTACCCTATTTGTTTTGTTGATCGCCTCTTGTATATGTTTTGTTTGAGACAAATCATGTGAAATTACAATTCCTAGGTCCTTCTCATTGGAGGTAGTGTTAAGTATAGAGCCTGCCAATGTGTAGGAATAATTGGGATTCTTGGGTCCAAGATGCATAACTTTGCATTTTGAAGTATTCAGCTTCATCCCTCATGTGTTTACTCAGGCGGAGATAATGTCTAAGTCATGTTGTATAACTGAAGCTTGATAATGAGTAGTACATAGTTTTGATATCATCAGTATATTTGGTAGTAGAGGAAAAGCAGTCCTTATTCATGTCTGCAATAAAGGCCTGAAAAAGGCAAGGACCCTGAACAGAGCTCTGATGCACCCTGCTAGTAACTTTTCTCAAATTGGACAAAAAAACATTAATTACTACTCTTGTGTCCTGTCCTGAAGCCAATTACTAATCCAGTTTATTAAGTTATTATTAATTTTAAGATTATGAAGTTTTGGAATAAGTGCCCAATGTGGCCTGACATCGAATGCTTTACTAAAATCAATGAATATGATGTCACATGATGTTCTACTATCAAAAAGAGAGATGATGTGTTCATAGAAACACAACAGATTCGTAAGACAACTTCTACCACTTTTGAACCCATGTTACTCGTGGTCGTAATTGTCAAGGGTAGGAGTAATAATGTTTTTGATGAGTCTTTCGAGAATCTTACATACAGATGACATCAGACTTATAGGTCTGTAGCTTTCTCAATTATTTTTGGGGTCCTTTTTATGTTGTCTTGTGCAGGCGCAAGCACATCTTGTGGTAGTAGTACATTTCAGAGGTGTGTCAGTATTGGCGAATGCATGGAATGCTTTAATAGGTGCGTCCCTCAGCCACTAATTACTGAGTATGTTAGCGCTGATGTGAAACTTCAGAAAGTGCCAAAACCTTGAAATAAATCTGCCACTCCAATGAGGTGCAGTTACCTCATTGGAGCATCAGATGACAAGGGTCCGTTACGTGCCTTTCCTGGTGAAACATTTCAGTAAATATGGTGGCTCCTGCCACCCACCACACATAATCCCAACAAAGCCGACATCGGGGGTGGCCAGTCTCCATGTGGGCATGTTCTCCCCCACACAAACAGTTTCTTTGCCAACTGGGTCCCAATCCCCATCAGCATCATTTCTCCCTCCCAACACTTTCTTTGCTGTCGGGGGCCCAATTCCCGTCAGCATCATGTTCCCCCACCCCATACATTTTCTTTGCCAGTGGGCGGCCAATCCCTGTCAGCATCATTCCCCCCAAACTCATGGGGCACACTAGAAGCCCACCCCAGTGTGCCAAACATTTTTTTTATTTTACCTGTAAATAAAGAAAACTGTCCCCCAATGTCTGCTGTGAGAGAGAGAGAGAGTGAGAGTGAGACAATGTCCCTGTAAAAAAGAAAACAGTCCCTCGTTGTCCCGGTGCCCCCTCCCCAACTCACTCCCACCCTCTGCGCACCTCAGCTCCGCACTCCCCACCCCATACTTACCTCTGGAGGTCTGGTGCTGCAATCTTCTGTGGACCGGGAACACATCTGAACTCTTCAAAAGCCAACCTCAAAATGAAAAAAATCATGGTAAGCTTTATAATGGTATCAATGGGGATTTCAACTTAGGTTGCTATCTCAACAAGTTTTGGAATTTTGGCTCCAAATTTTCAACATGGGGTTCTCAGGACCCCACCTCATGAACCCATGCACTGTTATCTTGTTACTAGGTCCCAAAAGGTGATTTGTGGTCAGTGTGCTGAATCCCCTTTTGGGACCAATTATCAAAATGATAATGCCATTGTTCATGAAGTGGGGTCCCAAAACTTCCATGTTATAGGTGTGGAACAAAGTCTGAAAAATGACTGTGTTATGAGCATGTGTTGTGCAGTTTCCACACACACTCATAACTTCGACAATTTTTAATATTTTCACTCCAGATCTTCAACATTGCCATCTTTTCACACCTCCTTATGAACAGTATAGCTGTCATGTTTCACATCCTGCCCAAAATGTGTTTTCACACATGTGATGCACAATGGTGCAGTCACTGTGGGAAATCAGTGTTCGGGACAGATTAACAAAATCACAGTGCCAGTGTGCCTATGTTGAAAATTTGGTTAAAAAATCCCAAAATAATTGCAATTACGCAGTTTCTATGCACGCTTGTGACTTCACCAATTTTTCATATTTTCACTCCAGATTTTCAGCATTGCCATTGTTGTACACCTCCTCATAAACAGTACAGCTGTCATTTTTCACATCCTGCCAAAAATGTGTATTTGCACCTGTGGTGCCAAATGGCGCAGTCGCTGTGCAAAATTACCTTTCAGCTAATGAACTGATAGTGTCACTGTTCATGAGGTGGGGTCACAAAAAGCTCATGTTGAAAATTTGGAGTAAAAATACCAACAAACACCTGGGGCATTATGGTTTCCAATTGTAACACCCCACCCTGTAGAGACTGACAGGCATCAGGGGTGTGACTTGGGATCATCGACTGTAATGCTCACGCCATTCTACCCCCACCCTGCAGCCAGTGACAGGCATCAAGGTGTTCCTTGGAGTCTTTGGCTCCAAAATTCACCCCATTCTCCTATATGCACCTATCTCAGTGTACTTCCTTATGGAAGACCAAAGACCCCAAGGCACACCGCAATACTTGTCATGGTCTGCAGGGTAGGGTGAGGTGAAATGGTGTGAGCGTTATGCCCAATGATCCAAAGACACACCCCAATGCCTGTCAGTCTCTGCAGGGTGGAGAAGGGTTGGCGTCCATTTAATACCTCACTGCTATTCCTATTATGCATCTCTCTAACTACTGCACTAGCAATGCCAATGCCAGCATGACAACATTTGGCATTGACAAATGCTTGTTGTGAATAGGGACAACATTAGCCTCTTTCCACTCTTTTGGGACATAATTTGCTGATAAGAAACATTCAAAAAATAGTTTTAATGGATGAACTATACAATCTGCCAATAAATATAGTAGATGTCCAGCTAGATTGTCAGGCCCTGGACAGCATTTACCCTTTTGGACCAGCAGTTTTTTAATTATAACTTCCTCAGAAAAGCAAATGTGAGGGTCATTATTTTGTTTGATCGGATGGGGGATATTTTGGTTTACAGGTTTAAAAATGTTACAAAAGTTCTTGTTAAACAGATCTGCCATTGTTTTAGATAAAGGGACAACCTGGCTTATAGGTTTCTTTAAAGAATTTATATAAGAATAAAAGTGTTTGCTGTTTTTGTTTTGTTAGCATTACTAAAATGTGTAAATGATGGAAGTTAAGAATTAAAATGTGCATATTTATTGTCTGTACTCATTGAATTAAGCAACATAATCTGAAAGTTAGAAAAACATATTTTTAATTAATATTATTAATTAAATGTTGTAGCCATATGTATATGGTTTTGAGAACAAGGACAAAATGTGTATTTTATGGATGTTAAGAATTAAATGTGTCTATTTATTTTCTGTGTCTACATAGAGGGGTGAAGTAAGGAGAGAAAATATAAGTATGGTTGGTGTGAAATATGATAAAAGTATAAAAACATTTTTTTTTAAAGAACTGTTTTTTACATGCACAGGTATTTTTCCAGATAAATAGAAAAAGAGAACATGACACAACAGTGGTTTGTTTGAGCACATCATTGTAAAAGTGAGTTTTCCTGTTCACATATCTGGAATGTGTAGTACGGTATGGGCTGCAAGCGCATTGGCTCACGCTGTGGACCTATGGGCGTACAGCCCTACCTACGGTGTCAGTCGGCGGGCAGCGGGGCAGCAGTCGGGTGGGGTGCTGCTGCCGCCACTGACTGGGGAGCAGGGCGGTGGGGATCAGTGGGTGGGTGGGAAAGGGTGCCCACCGGACCACCAGGGATATAGATTATTTCATTTTTTTACTTAAGCCTGTGATCAGGCAGACAGCGGTCCACTGGACCACCAGGGATATAGGATTCATTCATATTTTTTACTAAACTCACGATCGGGCAGACAGTGGTCCACTGGACTACCAGGGATATAGGATTCATTTATATCTTTTACTTAAGCCCGTGATCAGGCAGACAGCAGTCCACTGGACCACCAGGGATATAGGAGTCTCATTCTTTTAAACTGATGCCCGCGATCTGGCAGACAGCGGTCCACTGGACCACCAGGGTTATAGGAATCTTTCTTTATTTTACTACTGCCCATGATCGGGCTGTGGGGCACATTGCCGTGCTGCAGGGGGCATCGGTCCTTAATGGCTGCTGCCTGGCAGGGTGCCAGGTGCAAGTCGCCGGGGATCGACGCACCTGCATGCAAATGGGGCCATAATGACATGCAAATGGCCCCATTTGTGCCTTGCTTACATTATGGCTCCATTTGCATGTGTACTTTTGAATATCGCGGTTGTTGTGCCTAGCACAATGGAAGTTGCACTAGCGCATCCCCCTGCTCCACTCTGGCCACTGGCGCTGGCGCAGTGCCACTGCACCATGCACACTGCGGGTGGCCAGATTGCAATATTCAACGATGCTGAGCCATGGTGCAGCTCCATTGAATATCTCCCAGTCAACGCCCCTGCGCAGCCAAGTTCAATCAATCAATCAATCAATCAATCAAAATCTTTATTTATTCAGGCGAACATCATTGAGCATAGCTCATTTACAAGATGGACCTGAGTGGTCATAACAAAAAAAGGTGAGCTGCACCCAGGCTTGCACCACAGCCTAGCGCAGTTTGAATATCTGGCCCATGGTGTTTATGAAGACTAAACTGAATTGAATTATGGTCACTACCACCAACTGGGGCCCCGACACTAGCATTATTAATAATCAATTCATCACTACAGATAATGAGGTCTAAGATGTTATCACCTCTAGTTGGTGTTAATACACATTGCTTTAAATGTAGCTTAGAACAAGCAGACAGAAGTTTATTACCTTTGCTAGAAGTGGCTGTAAAATCATGACAGTTAATCTCGCTGAGATTAAAATCACCAGTGACTAAAATGTCTCCTAATTCGCTAGTATGTTCTATTTCATGAATTATGACTTCCAATATCTCAACAGATGAGTTCGGGGGACAATAGCATGACCCTAATATAAGAAAGTCTGAGTTACTCAAGAAGATTTTTTTTTTTTTACATATTATTTTATCCCCACCTACCGGGCACGTTCAGTGCACTCCTTCAGGCAGCCAGTCCTGCCATTGCCTCTACCACCGACCCGCCATCCTGCTGCTCCAACACTCTGCTGAACCGGCATATCCCTCTGCTGAGGGGCCCCCCCCTGCCCTGGAGAGGGCAACGGGGAGGGGAGTATAGAGTGCCTGAGCACTCTCTTGCTTCTGGGTGGAGCGTGGATACTGCAGCCCTGGATACTTCATGGCAGAGAGGTTCAGGGAGGTGGGACTGCTGTCATCCGGTCGGAGATGTGTCATCTTTCACATTTTTCTGGAGAGCCCTCATTGCGACGCTCCTTGTAGTGCCTCTGGTCTCCACCGGGGGCCACTACAGAGCGAAGCACTTTCCCCAACCCACCCCAGGAGAGGAGAGCAGTCCTCCAGATGTTCAATCCTCTCCTCCCCTGCCAGTCCCCAGTGACCCGAGTCCGTTCCCGAACCCAGGTCGCCAGCATGGTTCAAGGTGTGGCATCCAGTGCCTCAACCCTCTGCGCCACCAGGCTGGTTCAAAAAGGATTTTAACCCATATAGTTTCAGTAGGTGTGTTGTGATTTGATATGGTTAGTAATATCTACTGAATTAATTTTATTACTGACAAAGAGTGCTACACCGCCACCCTTTTGATTCTGCCTGTTTAATTTGTATGAGTTAAAGCCAGGTAGATGAGTTTCCCAAGATGCTTTATCATCTCCCCATGTTTCACATACTGATATAACATGTAGTTGATCTGGAATGCCCTGAGGTTCTATTCATTGTATTTATGGGTCAAGCATCTGGCACTGAAAGTTAGCAAGTGCAGTTCATTGTTGGAAAGTAGTTCATTGTAACAAGAATTTAAATTTAGAGATGAAGGCAATCCCTTCTTTTCCCCCCCTTGCTACCTAGTTTAAATGGTTATTAATAATTGATAGGGACTGTTTTCCAATTAAGGTGTTGCCTCATCTATTAAGATGTAGACCATCTATACAGAATAATTCATTCTTATCAATAAATTCTTCCCAGTGAGTAATACAAGTAATGTTTTGTTTTAAGCACCATTTACGGAGACATTCATTAATGGTTTTGATTTTTTGGTGTAAGTGTGCAGAGAATCTAGGATTCGGAAGAATTTCAGAAATGCAAATATTGCATCCTAATCCTACGAGTTTGTTCGTTATGGCAACAAAAGCCTGTTTGATGTCATGCACAGAATCATGGTATATATTGTTAGCTCCCATGTGTAAAATCTTGACAGGGTCATCACCACTATCACGCATGATGTTATCAGGCATTTTAGTAAGGTTAGTAATCTTCACACCACTGAAACTAGAGCATGTTCTGTTAGATTTGTCAGGGTAACAGATGGCCCTGTCCAAGTGTTAGGTTATAGAGTCACCTAGTACTATGACTTGTCTTGGACTGGGAGGTTGAAGGGAGATATTATCAGGTACTGTCTTGGCATTTATAATTAAGGGCATATTATGAGGTGGGTCTGTCACATCTACTATTGGAAGGTCAACTAAAGGTGAATCAGTGATCCCAGAATTTGGCAGGTTGATTAAGGTTGGGATAAGGTGTCTTAAATGGGTATTAAGTGATGCACGTGATATACTACTAGAGGAGGTGGTAGGGGTAGGGTGTGATATAATACTATCCGTGTCCTCTTGAGGGAGGGAGTTAAGGGGGTCATAACTGTTATGCAGTGGGATGCTGTAAAGTTCCGCTTTTCTTCTCTTTTTGTTGACTCTGGTACTTTGCACTTCATACCATGCATCATTACCACTACAGTTGTCATTGGTGGTGTCTTCCTCCCTCGCTGTTTTTTTAGTTAGTTCAAAATTAGGGGAATGTGGGGCAGGATGTTAGTTAGGCAACATAGGGGCTGTGGGTTTGAAAGTGAAAGCCACTTTCCTATTCCTAGGTGTGGGTAAAGTGTTAGCCTGATTAACCTGCAGTGTTTGTGATACTGCTACTGGGGATAAAGAATTGACAGCATTGAACCTATTAGTCATATCATGTTGACTCTTCTCTAAGGCAGCTAGATGGGAATTAAATAATGAAATTTCATGCTGCATTTCACCATTTTCTTTGCATTTGCTACATTGATAAATCTGTTGCAGAACTTCCTCAGAAATCATAGTGTACATATTACAAACAGTACATTTTAACCCCACTTCCCCAGTCAGGGTGATAATAGTGTCATTTTGCAATGGGGGTCATATTAATAGTCATAGTAGTTGATAGGGGATGAACAGACATTTTATTCATTTTGTATTTATTTATTTCAGTTTAGGATTAATACCTTTGAGTCAAGGACTCGTTTTCAAAGGTTGTGAGTCAGTTAAACAAACAGATACAAACAACATAACACATAGCACAGCAGTGGATTATAAAATAAGGTTACAGAGGTTGCACATATTTTTAAGTTTAACTAATGCATAGGAGTCTAGGTTTCACTAGTACATAGGAGTCAAACATTATAAGTTTCAGTAGTACATAGGAGTCTAACATTGTAAGTAACAGCATTAAGTGTGGGCATAGTAGTGTTAGAAACAGGAAAGAGGGAAAGAGGCTAGGGATTGAGTCTCCGCTGGGTAGTATGGGGGCAAGTGGGGGTGGGGCATAGACAGTTGCCAGAGTGGTAGGCTGAGCTCATCAGTGGTGTCCAGGGGTGAGGATTGGGAGTGGGAAGCAGCCCAAGGTAGGCATTGTCAGATGTGCATGTATGTAGTTGATGGAGTGGGCGATCTGTGGGGGGGCTGGGGTTGACAGTTTATTGTAGTGTAGACTATGCAAGGTAGGTATTTTTTGGGTAGGGAGATTTGTTGAAGAGAGCAGGGTTGGAAGAGTGCAGGGGGCAGTGGTTGGGTGGTTAGAGCCAAGGGGTGGGTGGAATAGTCTAGGGGCCCTGAGCATGGGCTAAGTGCAGCAGACACAGATTTATTTTAGTTCTTTTTTAGTTTTTTAGTTCTAGCTGGTAATGAAGCCCAATTTTGAATTGTCTGAGCGTGGTGAATTCTGAGAGTGTAGTAAGCAGCTCATTGAACCACTTTGGGCCCAGGAAGGTGAGTGATCTCTGTGCCAGTTTAGTACGCTTGAATGGCACCTGGAGTCCCCATTTTGCAGCGCTCCTAATCTCCTTAAGGGATAACACCTTTTCAAAGAGCCTGTTAGTGGACTTAGGCATAAGCCCTAGCAAGGCTTTTTTGATAAGCATGCAAGTTTGGAGCTGAGCTCGGAGGTGGAGTGGGAGCCACCCTGTTTCATTGAAGAGGGTGCACATGTGGGGAGAGAGATCAGCACCCAAGGTTAAGCAACAGGCCTTGTTTAGGAGAGTGCTGACTCTCTTGAAGGCAGTGTCAGAGCCTGCTCCATAGATTGGGAGCCCATAGTCAATGGTGGCTAGTACCAAGCTACTTATGGCTAATTTCAGAGCCGCAGGTGGTAGAGAGTGCTTGTGGCAGTACAGAGCACCCAATTTCATGTTGAAGGTTTTGATGACGTGGTCAATATGACAGGAGAAATTGAGAGTGTCATTGAGGTAAATTCCTAGGTATTTAAATATGGAGACTTGTTCAAGAGGGTCTCCCTTAGGGCTCAGGATTTGCAGTGGGCTGAACTTTTTGTTTTGGGGAACTGTGAACAGCAAATTCTTCATTTTTTTGTGGTTGAACAGGAGCTTGTTCTTGCAGAACCAGGTTTCAAGCTTATGGTAGCTGTCCTGCAGTTCAGTAATGATGGTATGCAGGTCTCTGCCTGGGACAGATATCACAGCATTGTCAGCATAGAGTACAATATGTGCAGGGCAGGCAGAGGGGAGGGTATTTATGAACAGACTAAAGAGTAGAAGGCCGAGGATAGATCCCTGTGGGACTCCTAGGCTCACCTCCTTTGGCTCCGCGTATGTGTCTCCTATTCTGACTCGTTGAGTTCTACGGGAGAGATAGCTTCCAAACCAAGTCACCGTGCTTGGAGATAGGCCAGTTGATGACAGGCTGCTGAGGAGAAGGTGGTGGTTCACTAAGTCAAAGGCCTTTGTGAGGTCTATGAATATAGACCCCACTGCCATCCCTTTATCCAAAGCATCATAGAGCTGGGAGGTGTATTCGACTGGTGCTGAAAGTGTTGAGTAGTTTTTACAGAAACCATGCTGTTGAGGCCCAAGCAGATTATACTTCTCCAAGCACTCAGTGAGCTGGTCTGAGACCATCCTTTCCAAAGCTTTTGAGAGGGGGAGGATTGAGATTGACCTGTAGTTAGATGTGTTAGTTCTGTCTCCGGTTTTGAAGACAGGGTTAACTAGTGCCAGCTTCCAGGCATCTGGGAACACACTTGACCTAAGGGAGGAGTTAAAAATCTTAGTGAGGGGGTCAGCTATCTCCTCCAGGTTTAGGGCAATCAGCTTCAGGTCGATTAGGTCACTCCTCATCCTTGTCTTTCCTAGGACCTGCTTGACATGTTTGATTGTCTCAGTTCTTGGGATCTGCTTGAAATAGAAAGGCGGTAGTCCATAACCTGTAGGTGTGGGTGTATCCAAACCTGGGGGCTGCTCTGCTGGTCAGATCTGTGAATGCTAAATTGAAGGCATTAGCGATATCAAGGGGTTCCTGGATTGACCCAGTATTTGAGGTGATCAGTTCTGGTGGTGCTCTTGGGGCACTACCAGTTAATGATTTCAAGGAATGCCAGAAATCTATACCCAAACCCCATCATTTGTTTAATTGGTCCTTATAGTAGGTGGCTTTAGCTTGGTGAACAAGCCTTGTGCAGTTGTTTCTGGCAGCCCTATGGGCGGACACGTCAGTCTGCTTGCCTGTCACCTTGGCCGTATGCCAGATTATCTCTTTGGTGCATGAGCGCAAGTAGTGAGCCTGAGAGCCAGGAGTTTGTAGTACCTTTAACCTTTTTGACTCTGATGGGGGCAAAGATGTCACAGGCCTGGGTGAAGGTCCTGAGGAAGTAGTCCTGGGCCTGGTTCCCATCCAAGGCTCTGTCGACTGGGGACCAATCAATCAGTTTTAGGTGTAGTTTGAAAGCTTCCAAGAGTTCGGCTTTTAGGGTGCGGGTTACAGGATACTTTGGGCAGTTGTTTAAAGAACCTATTTGTCCATTTACACAAGACTGGGGAGTGGTCAATGAGGCTGTCTAGTAAGACAGAAACCTCAGAGATGTGTTCTGGGTGGGACGATAAGAGCCAGTCTATGAGTGTGCTGGTTCCTGTTTGGTAGTTGAGGCGGTTGGCTTGTGTTACCATTTGGGTAAGGTAGAGTCCAGAAATCTGGTCTTTTGCCGGAGCTTCTCCCTGAGAAAGCCAGTTAATGTTAAAGTCACCGAATATGACCTGTTCCCACTTTTTGCCCAGCATCTGCTGGTTCTCTATGCAGTATTTAAAGCCAGCGGCTTGCTGACCCGGGGGTATGTACACCGTGGTAAGCATAAGGACTTTGTTTTGCTGCCCTATGGAGAGTTTTAAGTTTAGGATTTAAGCCTCTTTTTGAATGCATACTGCTGTGCATGATCTGGGATTTGATGTCACATTTGACACAGACTAAGCATCCACCCCCACGTTTAGACAGTCTGTCCTGCTGGTAAGAGGTGTAGCTGTTGAGGGAGATAGTGGTGTCAAAGATTTTAGGGGAGAGCCAGGTCTCTATGAGAGCTATGATGTCTGGATTAACCAGTGCCACTCAAGCCTGGAATTCTGTGTGCTTAGGAAGTAAGCTGCTGATATTAAGGGAAACAATCCTGAGTATCCCCGCCCTGTTGGTAGTGGTGGTGTGGAGTGGGCCAGGGTTAGGGTGCACATTACCAGATAACAGCAGCAGTAAGAGGATCATCTTATGAAGAGAGCAAGACCAAAGGGCCCAGCTGGGTTAGGCTTTTATCCCTGTTTGCCTAGTGTTGTAGGCATGGGCTATTAGGGAGCAGCTGTGCAGTAGGGCCGCTAGTGTGATGACTGGGGGCTCATACAATCTGAAGGTTTGTGGGGGGGATGCGGAAGGCTTTAGGGCATGTTGTGTCAGCATTTGTGCCCCTCAGGCTGTCTATCATCTGCCAGAGTGGTAACAGGGCAGAGGGTGAGTCCAAGGTAGTTTCATCCTGTTCATTCCGTGGGACCTCTGTGAGGTCAGCTACCATGACTATACCAACAGTCACTAAGAGAAGCTTCTGCAGTAGGAGAGGTTTCATGTTGCTGAGGAGTTCAGCTGCTCCTTCTAGCGGGCAGGTTGTATAACCTGCCAATGGAGAAGTAGTGCAGCTCTTGTTATTTGTTGTTGCCAAGGGTTAGGTTTGGAATTAGAGAGATCGGAAGACTAATACGTGTGGCAGAAATACCACCCAAATGTCAAGGATTAGGTTTGGAATTAGGCAGATCGGAAGACTAATATGAGTGGCAGAAATACCACCCAAATACTATGACGAGAACTTAGTTCAGGGGCAGGAGGTGCTATGCAGTAAATGAGACTTAAAGAGTTAAGATTAACACTGACAAGTGTTGGGCCCTGTAACTGCATTGTGTATCTTTAAGGGGAGTTGCAATATTAGTGAGAGGGGAGGATGAAGATTGCCTAGGGGCAGTGCCACTGGGGGATGGAGAGTATTTAATAAAGGCTGGAGGAGGCAGGAGGGGTGGGTGAAAAAATGTAAGCAGGAAGGAGAGAAAGTGAAACAATAATGAGGTTATTTGCGGGGCATGCCTACAACTGGGACACAAATGAAAGCTGGTCTACACAAAGAAGTGTTCACAAAATACTGTATCACTTTAAGCTTAGTTTCTGATCCAGGGTAAAGTACCACTGGACCTTCAAACAAAGAGATCTTAATTTTAATACTAGTTAATCAATTAAACACAGTTCAAGGATCATAAAACACTAGCACCCACTGCAGTGTATGGATATAGTATATATAGTCAGACCTTCAATTGTAAAGTGGATGTTACTGGTATACACAACACGGTAGAACATGGGTACTATACCTCAGGTAGAAACCAGGAAGTGTACAAGAATAATTCTGTATACAATCTGGAAATAGCTTACTAAGGACTAAACACAGAGGCATCCCTCTTCCCCTCTGGACCCTTCCGCGGAGCTGCACGCTCACAGAAGGGCGAGTTCTAAATACAGTGTGACCCAGAAGTACTGAACCGGGTCACACACCCCAACAGTGTAAAGAAAAGTTTTTGAAACACTGAAAGCAGTGTAAAATACAGGCTACAATGCCTTACAAAAGATACAAAAACTCAGGTATTAAAGCAGGCGGATAATGAGATACAGGAGCAATTATGTGGTTCCCTAACTGGTAACAGAAACTGCAGCTTCTGAATACTGCTTCTCGGGTCAAGACCTCCAGCTGGAGACCTGCAGGCAACACACTAAAAAAGCTGACTCCCGTATTGCCTCGCAGACCAGTACGATTGTCTCACAGCATAGGGAGCCAGTATAAGGTCGACTCGATTTTGTTTTTTTTTCCTGGAACAGAATGATCTCAAATTTTATTTGGGGAGGGCAGCAACCTAGGGTCCATTTTTCCATCCTTCAATAATCTTTAGCACGGGGTGGGGTGGTTAACATGCCCAATTTAGAGTTATATGCTCGAGCTGTGTTTCTTAAGGTAGTATTTCTCTGGTTGGCACCTACGTACTGTACATGGCCCCATGGAAGGAAACTGAATTTACTATTAATGATCTTTACAACCTAGACCCCATCCTGTTCACCACCAAGGGCAAAACTCCCCCACTTCATCATTTTACCAAATTCACAGCCTAAATCTTAAAGGTATGGTACCAGATCAAGTTCCATTCAAAGTTTAAAGATATTTTTTATTATTGTAGATTAGTTCCGGCCGATGAAAATTTCCAGCCCTTACAGACAGCCCTTAGAGACAGACCTTACTTTTAAAGATTGGCACAGGCTGGGACTACATTTTATATACCAATTCCTAACCAACAGGCATTAGTTATTTTGAGTCATTGCAAAGGGGCTATGACTTGCCACTTAGAGACCACTATAGGTATCTACAACTGAGGACTTATCTGCAGCACCTATGTCCTGAATTGGGTGCAGATACCTAATCCAAAACCTTTCCTATTGTCCCTGTTAATAGACAGCATAAATGGTATTTGGGGGCACTTAATTGGTCAACTATAATGAGTCCTTCAGGAAGCTCTGGGGGAGCTTTTCAGCATCTCTCTGAGGACAGGGTGGGTGCCCCAGGACTGGAAGGTGATGCATACAGTGCCTATCCACAAGGGGGGATCAAGAGAGGTGGCAGGGAACTACAGGCCTGTCAGCCTGACATCAGTGGTGGGCAAGGTGATGGAGGACATTGTCAAGGAGAGGCTGGGGGAGATCTGGAAAAGTTGGGGTGCCTGGACGATAGACAGCATGGATTCGTCCCGGGGAAATCATGTCAGACAGACCTTGTGGAGTTCTATGACTGGGTGATGAGTTCCTTGGATCTGGGTAGACCGGTGGACATCCTCTTTCTTGACTTCAGCAAGGCGTTTGACTCTGTTCTTCATGGGGACCTGTTGGATAAGTTGGGAGAAATGGGGGTGGGGAACCAGATGATCAGATGGATAGGCAATTGGCTCCAGTACCGGACCTAGAGGGTCATGGTTGGCGGGATAGTCTCATCCCCAAGGAGGATCATTAGTGTGGTCCCACAGGGATCGGTCTTTGGGCCCCTCCTGTTCAACACCTACATCTCTGACATAAGGACGGGTATCTGGAGTGAGATGAGTCTCTTTGCAGATGACTCAAAACTGGGGGTGGTGGTGGGCTGAGAGAAGGGAAGGGTGGCCCTACAGGGGGACCTGGAGGCTCTGGAAAGGTGGTCTAGAAAGTGGAAGCTGAGGTTCAATGCAGGGAAATGCAAGGTACTGCACCTGGGAGCCAGAAACCTGGGCCAAGTGTACACCCGGGGGGGGGGAATGCTACAGCTCTCAATGGCTGAGAGGGGCTTGGGGGTGGTGGTGGATATCAAGATGAATAACTCGGAGACTTGTAGGAGGGCAGCGGCCAAGGCCAACAGGATGCTGGGATGCATCACTAAAGAGATCACCTCCAGAAGTAGGGAAGTGATACTCACACTGTATAACTGCTTGGTGAGGCCATACCTTGAGTACTGCGTGCAGTTTTGGAGGCCACACTTAAAGAAGGACATTGAACTCCTGGAGAGGGTCCAGAGGAGGGCAACCAAAATGATTTGGGGCTTGGGGGACAGGACCTATGGGGAGAGGCTTGAAGAGCTAAATATGTACACATTGGAAGAGAGAAGGGACTGGGGGGACATGATAGATGTCTTCAGGTACAAGAAGGGGTAAATAGGGGAGGAGCAGTCAGGGTGCTTCGAAGGAAGGAGGGGGGCAACTAAAGGACATGGGTGGAAGCTGAAGGGGGGAGATTCAGGAGAGAAAGGAGGAGGTGCTACTTCACTGACAGGGTGGTGGAACCATGGAATGTGCTGCCAAGGGGGCTGGTGGACACAGAGATGGTGGAGGGGTTCAAGAGGGGGTGGGACAGTTACAGGGGAAGGGTTCTGGAAGCAAAATCCAGTGCAGCAAGAATATCTAGGTCTGGGAAGGAAGAAACAAGAGAGGCAAGGGAGGCAGCAAGGTCAGCTCCCAGGGTGTGGGCTGACCAAACAAGCAGATGCAAAAGACCGTTAGGCCTATTCTGCTGGCAATTTAGTATGTTAGTAACTCTATCCAGTCTATCTTGGATTGTTGTAACAAAGACCTGGGACTTAAGGTATCACTGGAATCCTGGCTCAAAATTGCCCTACTGGTAGTGAAAATCACTCTTTCAACAATCTGGCAGGAATATGCATGGATAAGTGCATATATCAGTACTTCAGACTGCCTGCCATCCTTATTAAATACATGCCTCCTATGAATGGGGTTTGCTGGAGGGGATGCAGATGTCAGGTGGCAGATTTGAGACATAGTTTCTGGCTGTGTCCATCATTGACTCCTTTCTGGTGTGCCTTGCAGGAACAATTCCAGGATTGCAGGAGGAGTCAATAGAGCTCTCTGCTGAAATGGTGGTGTTATTAATTTTGCCTCCACATCCACCTTCTTGGCATAAAACTCTATTGTCATTATATATTTTGGTTGCCGAGAAAGCCATAACCCGATGGTGGATGTCCCCTATTATTCCTTCTGCAGCCAACTGGAGGCACATTGTGATGGACATTTAACAGTTAGAAAAATGAATGGCTAGTTTGCATGACAAGTTGGATATATTTAACACCAAATGGCAAAAATGGATATGGTGTACGGCCCAAACAGAATCTGACTTTGTCCCTTGATTAACTTCCTGCAGGGTGTACGTGGGTGCTGCCCTTGCTGAGAGTGGGGAGGGAAGGAAATTGGAAGGGTGGGTAGACATAACCAAATATATTGTGATTTTGTGGAAGTGTCTTCATTATGTCAGTGTCTTGATATAAGATTAGAGACATCAATATTTCTCATTTACTTGTAATTGTGACCCCAGTATTGCTATGTGGATGTACTTATAAGTATAAAAATGTGTATGATTTGTTGTGCTTCATACAATAAAAAAATATATTTAAAAAAGACGATTGTCAGAGGTGCAGCCAGTACTTCCCTGAGTTCCCTCTGTACTCTTGGTTGTATCCCACCTGGCCTCATAGTTTTGTCCACTTTCATATGTAACCCCCCTACAAATGGGGGTTCCCAAAAAGTCTTCCTTGAGCTTTCCTAAATGCTCACTGCCAGGCTGGTGTCCTGCGTTTTAGCAGTTGAAATGTGATTACCAGAGCTTGTATAGCCTCCATGTACTGTCTCTTTAAGAGCTGCCTGATTGCAGTTTAAGTAATCTGAGAGGGAGCTCTGTTGAAAGATGTAACTATTTGCTGAAAATCATTTAGAGTGATAATGAAAATGTAGTTTGTCTAACCTGCTTTCTTTGTTAGCAAGGACTGTTTTGTTTGTCTCCACTATCTTGGTCCTGGACTGCAAATTGGACCAAACAGTACTGGTG
Organism: Neoceratodus forsteri; assembly: GCA_016271365.2. Taxonomy (NCBI): domain Eukaryota; kingdom Metazoa; phylum Chordata; order Ceratodontiformes; family Ceratodontidae; genus Neoceratodus; species Neoceratodus forsteri. Next base: position 1,785,683,410 of record CM057449.1, read on the forward strand.
GGACCTAAAATGTAGCCAGACTACAGGAGCTGTCTGAATTCAAAATCTGTAGGAACTGTAGTTTGGATTTTTTTGTGCCTTTTTTGCAACTGAAGGGGGAGCTTTTGCTTTGACTTGACAGCCAAATCAGTCAACCAAATCATTTGGATCTTGGGGAAGTCCTGGGCTGCTTGCAGTTTTCAGTTAGTTCTGAGCTAGGAAGTGAAATGAGAGGAGCTGAAGTGATTCTGAGCAGCAATCCTGAGTGGATTTGCATGGGAGAACTGTGAAAAGGCTGAGTTTTTGGCTTACATGTCTGCCTGCTGCTCCTGAGAGGGAGAGAAGAGAATTATTGTGGACCAAATCCAAGTTTGTGTGACTAAAGTAAGCTACTGAAGTGGTCCAGGCTCAGCTTGAAGAAGTCCGAAGATTTTGCTGAATGCAATCAGCCTGTCAGGAATTACAGCTACCCCTAAGCTTCCGGTGTGTGCAAAGACTTTGCGACTGTGACCAGGGAGCACTTTGCCTGGTACAGTAGAATTCCCATACATGTAAATGTGCTATGAGCTGCTAGTGGGTTGTGAGTTAGTTCCCCACTGTATGAACTGTGTTCTGCTTGCTGGAAGCTATATCCAGCCCAAAATGGACTGCATCTGAATTTGTCTCCATGCGGTCTGGGCCTTGCCAGATTGACCCAGCCAGACTACCCGCTGCACAGAGAAGCCATCGACGAGAGACCTGCCTGGGGATCAGCCCCCTGCTCCATGCTTGAACTAGAACGATGCCTCTGCGACTCGTGTGGACCCTGCTTCTCCTGGCATTCCAGATCAACCACCTGCAGTCTCGATTTTCATCCAGCCTGTGTCCAGTCTTGGGTATCGTGAGTAAATACCAGTGTAGCTCTCTGCAACAACAGCTTAATCTGAGTGTGTCATCTGATTGTCTTGTTGTTTCATTTCCTTTTCGAACTGAGCCCTCTGGCTCCGGATTACAAATATTGTGTATTGTGCATGTTGGTGTTTTGTTTTCACAGGGGCCCAACCAGCTGCAACCCCGGGCAACGGTCCTGGCTAGCCCATCTCTTCTCTACCTGGGTACCCAGAGGTGGACTGTGTGGGGGGACTCTAAGCGCATGCATAACTGCTTGATTGATATAACCTTTAAGCTAATTAACCTGATTTTGCCCCTCCCTTGTTCAAGTCCCCTTAATAAATCAGATCTAACTTTGTCTGCATGTAATCTGACTGTGGTTCCAGTTTGTGCTCAAAGTACTGTACTGTTGCTATTTGCTTCGCATAACCTTGTTTTACAGGGGGTCCCCAGGGTTGAGCCACAGGAACCAGCCCTGGTGGTAAGTGCAAATAGTGTGGGTACTTGTGTGGTGTACCAGGGGTATTGTGAAAGTGATTACTGTACAGTGTTCAGGCCAATAGAGGGGAAAGAGGGGGGCTACAGTGTCCCAGAGGGCTGTGCCCAGGTTAGCTTGACCACTACCAACCCTGACCTCCGAGTGGAGGCACCCATTTCAGAACTCAGGCCCCTTAACCTGCTACTAGCCAAGCAGGCAGGGGTAGTAGCCCTTGAGATAGTGCCACCTAGGGGTTACACAGATCTGTGAGCCACTTCAGGACTCTCTCCTCTTTGCAGGGACTTGTGTCTACCTCCCCATTTTCAGTGCCCCGGTTGCTTTCATGTGGCCCCTCCCCTTCTCCTTCTCCTAAGAAGACTGAACAAGCTATTATTTCCTCAGTTTGTATCTTTGCACTCTTCAGCATTTTCCCTGCCTCCCTCTGCTTCTCCAGATACACCTGGCTGTGCAGCCAACCACAACCCCATTTCCATGATAACAGGGATCAGAGGTGGCTAAAGTGGCTACCACAGTTGCAGTCTAAAGGGCACTGGCCCAAGAGTCCTCAGTTCTGGGGGGCTCTCAACCTTATAACTGGGGGCACAGACAATGTTTTGAGTTAGCAGACTAGCACTAGTGTCTGGTTGTGTTGGTGTTGCTGGAGAGGAATTCCCAGTTTTGCCAAGAACACAGATCGTGCTGGATCATCATTGGCAGCAGAGCCAGCGTTGATGGGTGGTGGAAGCCACAGCAGATGGTGCAGGAGGTGCCAAAGAATAAACACTGTTCTTCACTCCAAATGGCTCCCAGCTGCCAGTCCAAGTCCTCAGAGCCAGAGGGAGCACAGCATGGTGGTTAGAAAAGTAAGTTCTGGAGAGCCAAGGCAAGCCCCCACAGTGGTGGTTTACAGATTCAACCCTGGGTCTCCAGGTTCACAACCCTGTGATCTGCCTCTAAAGGGCTCAGGTTAACCTCATAGTTAATGGGAACTTTCCTGTAGCTGAGTGGTGAGAGACACCACTGTCAAGACTTAGAGTCAATCAATCAATCAAAACTTTATTTTTATAGCGCCTTTCCAAGCCAAGGCGCTATACAAAAGATAAAAACAGCCAGTAAAGATAAAACAGTAAATTTATATCCATATTGTGGAAAGGCTAGGCTAAATAGATAAATTTTTAATTCAATTTTAAACCTATTCACAGTCAGGCACTCTCTCAACCGATGAGGTAGAGAATTCCACAGGGTTGGAACCTCAAAAGAAAAGGATAGAGAGCCAGATGTCTTTAATTGAACCCTGGAAATCTCTAGCAATCCCTCGTCGGCAGAGCAGAGTTGACAGATGGGGCGGTGGGGAATCAGGAGAGCTTTCAGGTAGCCAGGTCCCTGATCATGTAGGGCTTTGAAGGTAAGCAAGCCAACCTTAAAGGTGATCCACCACTGAACAGGCAGCCAGTGCAGACCGTGGAGCACAAGCGTAATATGACTGGTCCTAGAAGTTACAGTCAGAAGCCTGGCTGCTGCATTCTGCACCAGCTGCAGGCAGCGGATATCAACCCCTGAAAGCCCTAGGTAGAGGGCATTGCAGTAATCAAGATGAGAGTTGACAAAGGCATGGATCAATGTTGGAAGATCATCCTGCGGAACTAGGTGTTTAACCCGGGTGATGTTCCTAAGATGATAAAAGGATGATTTGACAACTGCTGACACCTGAGATTTTAAAGTCAGACCATCGTCAAAAATAACGCCCAGGTTTCACTCCCAGTCTGAGGTGGTGAGCTGTGTATCACCAAGCAACAAGCCTGATGAATATCCAGCCCCCAAACCTGCCCCGGATGACCTGGGTCCACTACCAGCACTTCAGTTTTATCTGGATTCAGTTTCAGCCAACTGGAACTCATCCAAGTTCTGATTTCAGTAAGGCAATTATTTAGCGTACTTTGACCGGGCAGAAAGGACATATGAAGCTGAGTATCATCTGCATAGCAGTGGAAACTCAGATTGTATCACCTGATTATATCTCCCAATGGCATCATATACACTACAAACAACAAGGGGGCCAAAATGGAGCCCTGCGGTACCCCACAGAGCAGGGGGAAGGCACCAGAGAAATATATTCCAGTGGCAACCTTCTGAGACCTGCCTTTGAGGAACGAATGGAACAATTTAAGGACTGTACCTGACAGCCCACAAAAGACCCACAGGCACTCCAGTAGGACACCGTGGTCTACAGTGTCGAATGCAGCTGAGAGATCAAGAAGGACCAGAATGGTACATGCCTTTTGATCTCTAGCCATTAGGAGGTCATTCAACACCCGTACAAGAGCAGTCTCTGTGCTATGCTTCTTCCTGAAACCAGACTGGAGTGAGTCATAAACATTGTGTGTTGTAAGATGAGCATCCAATTGCAGCGCTACCACCTTTTCAATAACCTTATCAACAAATGGCAGGTTAGAGATAGGCCGGTAGTTAACTAGACAGCCTGCATCCAGGGAGGATTTCTTGAGGAGTGGTCGAACGACCGTCTCCTTTAGGGGATCGGGAAAGACCCCACTCTCCAAGGATTTCCAGATAATGTCAGCAAGGATTGGGCAGATAACATCTACACATCCCAATAAAAGAGTTGTAGGGCCCAGATCCAAACTACAACTGGTAGGGCGCAATGTTTAGATGGTCTTCACAATGTCCATGATATCCGGTAGACAGAAATCTGAGCAGATTGACTGAGTGCATGTCACCTCATGTCGATCACCGCAATCCCTCATAGGAAAGGTCGGATCGATACTAGCCCTGATGCTGGCAACCTTATCTGCGAAAAATCCAGCGAACTCCTCGCATCTTAGCTGAGAAAAAGCTTCTCTGGGCTGGAGACAGATTGGATTGCACAATCTGTCAACAGTCCGGAAAAGCTGAGCCAGTCGATTTTGTGCAGCAGAAATCTCCCTGGACAGGAATTCTGCCTTCTTACGGGTGATTTCTGATTGATAGCTAACATAATAAGCCATCAACTTAAGCCTGTCAGCATCGAGGCCGGACTTCCACTAGGCTCTCTCCGTCCTTCGGCCTACTCACCTCAACTCTTTCAAGGAGCCATCAAACCAAGGGCTCCTTGGACGGAGGGTGAGAGGTCAAACATGAACAGGAGCAATCCTGTCCCGAGCCCACAGCTTTATTATAAGCTAGGACGAGACATGCATTCACCTGACCAGCCCGATAGGACCAGCACCGCCAATAGGTCACTAGGGCTAACTCCCCTCAAGGGACGATATTGAACCATCTCCATAGGGGCAGACCTATTGGGGGGGCCCTGAAGCTGAACCTTATGATGTGATGGTCAGACCAGCTGACTGGTTCCACCCCCAAGTCAGCTATCTCTATACCCATAAGAAAGATCAATGCAAGTGAATGACCCACTAGGTGGGTCGAGGAGGTAATTACCTGTGTGAGACCCAGTGTCGTCATCAGCTGGAGGAAATTTTGACCGAAATGTGAGAATTCATTATCGACCCAGGTGTTGAAGTCCCCCAGAACTAATAATCTGGGGGATCCCAACACCATGTCGACAAGGAAGTCTGCTATCTCCTGCAGGAATTCTCTGCCATCTTCTGGTGGACGGTAGATGAGGAGAATCTAGCAACCTACACCCTCTCCCAGGATATATTCAAAGGATCTGGTACTTTCCTATGGCACATCCACAAGGCCCAGCCCAGTCTTAAACATAATGGCCACACCCCCACCCCTACAATCCAGCCTTGGATGGTGTATCACCAAGAACCTAGCTGGGATAGCTGAAGCCAAAACAGGGCCAGCATTTTCATCCAACCAGGTCTCGGCGATGCAAGCCAGATCAGTTTAACCAACAAGTTCAGCTATAATAGCTCTCTTGTTTTTAATAGATCTGGCATTGCATAGCACCGCCAAGGTGGGATGAGCAGTCAGGGAAGACCTTGGCAACTGCCTGTTAGTATCAGAGCCCTTGGGTATGGGGACAAGATAAGGAAGACCTCTTTCCTGACTCCATTTCACCCCAGGGCATCTCCTGGACTCCACGACCCCAATCCGCCCACCCTTTTCCTCTCCCCCCACAGGCCCAGATCTCCTCCTTCTTTCTCAACCCCTAAATAAACCCAAAGCATGACACCTATAATAGTTGTCAGATGATAACGGGGGGCAATCAAAGGGGCTAATTCCCTGAGCCTGGTGGGGGAGTAGTGCCTGACCGTCACTAAATCACACCAGCATATTTTAAAATACTACAAAACAACTAACTAAAACCAACTCACTCCAAATAATTAATACAATATCAGGAGAAAACAACTCCAACCCACCCAAAAATCCCCAAAAATACAACAAACAAAAAAATTTTTTTGAAACAAGGACAAGTTCTAAGATAACTTGTTAGTGTCCAAGAATTATTGTGATATGTTATCTTTTAAACATTAATGTCCCAAAAGGTCCTTTGGAATTTGCACAGGATTAGCTCTCACCTAATCCATACATGAATATCCCAAAGCGGCACTCTCACTGCCATTAGGAAAAATCTTTTGATAAAAAATTAAAACCACAGAGGATCTCTCACTGCCTCTGAAGTGAAAATTCAGTTATAATGCAACAGATAAGTTCCCAGTAAGCTCTTTGACAATTAAATCTTACATTCAACCTGCGAAGATCCTTGTTTAAAAGTTTTTTACTTGTAGTAGTAAAAACAGAAGAGGTTGGATGGTCTTAGGGACAAAGGAAGAGCCCCTCCACTGATCACCCTAGGAGGCAATTGCCCCACGCTAAGGAGCCGCAACTATGGTCCCCGGCTCGGAGACCGCTAAAAAGAAGACCCCCCCCCCGAGAGACCTAGAGGCTGCCAATAGCACATCCACTCTTCACTAGATGTGCATCGGCACCTCCCGCCGCGGCCCCAATGCACAAACAGGCATCCCCCAGAAAGCGAGCAGAGAGAGACACACCAATTGCCCAAGTCAGCCTCAGCACAACAGAACAGCAAAAATCCAGTAGTTCAAAGCAGCATGGCATCCATATAAATGAAATCAGCTCACCAACGTGGAATGCCAAAAGTGCCTTGGGGGAGCCCACAAGAGAATCTGGCCATCAGAGAAAATCCCCACCTCAAACAGCCAACAGCAGTTGGTCGCCCTTGCTAGGCAAATCCTCCTGGTTTCCTTAAATCCAGGTCTGAAAGTCCACACAAAAATCCACTTCAGACTCAGACTCCAGGCCTCCAGCGACTGCAAAGCGAACAAATACAGTCGCAGGAGGCCAAACATCGACAGGCGCTATAGCGCTGAGAACAGGCAGCGAACAGTTCCGTCTTCACCTGCACAGGGACTCCAGGCAAGAATCTCACTCCAATGGCTTAAACAAAAATAAGGTGCAAGCTTAACTATAAAGAAATAAAATAACTCTAAATAGCTCTAAACAAAGCTCTGACAATACTCTAAAAATCAGAGCTAACACAGACGGCAGCCCAGCGCGGCCGCCATCTTCAAAGGGAAAAAGTTATTGCTGGGTTCTCTGTGGATTGGCATGTCAGAGATCCCCAAAACTTTAGCCTGGCCTTTGACATCATACCACAAAGGAGTCCCTGGTTTGATTTCCAGAAAGGATTCCTGATGAGTCAAACCACCATAACTTCTCCTCCTTTTTGTGTTTTGCCCCCTGTTGTCCAACCCCCAATATGATGAGATTTAATTGTGTATCAATTTTTTTCAATTTTTATGTTGTCACGCTTGCACAGCCAGCATCTTGTGGCAGTGGGGATTTGGAGGCGAGGTCACTGTTGGGCGAATGCAGGGCACTCACCACTAGGTGCGTCCCTCATTCCCCAATCAGCCTGCATGCCGGCGCCACACCATGCATACATAATGTGGCGAGCACATCTAAGAAAAGGTCCGCTGCAATCTGAACAAAGCTCGTCAGATGCAGTGGCCCTTCCCTTGATGTGCTCACCACATTATGCACATGGCGGCACACTGTCTGCCAAACTGCCGACTTTGGGGGCACCCAATTCCCCTGTCGGTTACCCCTGCATATGTACCGAAAGAGGATCCCACTCCATGTCAGCATAAATCACCCCCCCGCTTGCTTTGTGTGCTGATGGGGGTGCTCAATCCCTGTAGGCATAACATCCCCCCTGTGTTGTGTGCCGACGAGGGTGCCCAATCCCCTGTCGGCTACAGAATCTCCCCACCAGTTAGGTGGCACACTGGGAGCCCACCCCAGCGTGCCAAATCCCCTAAAAAAATATAAACTGTCCACGATGTCTAATTTTTTTCCCTGTAAAATGAAAATGGTCCTCGTAGTCTTCCTGCCCCCACCGCACCCACCCTCTGCGCACCCTGCCTCCCCACACCCCTCACCCCATACTTACCTCCGAGTCTGGCACGATGATCTTCAGTGGACTGGGAACACGTCTGCACTCTTCAAAGCCGACCGTGAACTGAAGAAATGCCAGTAAGCTGTATAATGGAATAAATAGGGTGTCTTCAACTTTGCTGCATATCTCAGGCATTTTTGGGAATTTTGGCCCAAATTTTCAACATGGGGTTTTTGGGACCCCTCCTCATGAATTCTTGCACTGTCATGGCTTTATTAGGTCCCGAAGGTGATTTCGGTAGTCACTGCGCAGAATCACCTTTTGGGGTTAGTAACTCAAAATGACAGTGCCACTGTTCATGAGGGGGCTCTCAAAGTCTATGTTGCAAATTCCATGGGAAAAATCCCAAAAATGACTGTTTTATGAGCGCTTATTGCGCAGTTGCTATGCATGCTCGTAAGTTAGCGAATTCGCAATATTTTCATGTCAGATTCTCAACATTGGCATTTTAGCACACCTTCTTGTGAACTGTACAGCTGTCATTTTTCACATCCTGGCCAAAATGTGTTTTCACACTTCCAGCGCAGAATAGCGCGGTTGCTGAGCAAAATCAGTGTTTGGGACACATTGCGAAAATCACAGTGACACTGTTCATGAGCAGAGGTCATAAAACGCCTGTGCTAAAAATTTGGTGACAATACTCCATAAAATGACTGTGTTACTAGCGTGCGTTGCGCAGTTTGCATGCACGCTCATAAGTTCGCAAACTTACAATATTTTCACTCCAGATTTTCAACAGTATCATTGTTCTGCACCTCTTAATGAACAGTATAGCTGTCATTTTTCACATCCTGACCAAAATCTGTTTTCGCAGTTCCGGCGCAGAATAGTGCAGTCGCTGTGGAAAGCCCGTGTTCGAAACACATTATAAAAATGGCAGTGACACTGTTCATTAGCAGATGTCCTAAAATGCCTATGTTGAAAATTTGGGGATGAAAGTCAATAAAATTAGTGTTTTACGAGCGTGCATTGCGCAGTTTGCACGCACACTCATGACTCAGTGAATTTGTAATAGTTTCACTCCAGCTGTTCATCACTGCCATTTTTCCATGCCTCCTTATGAACAGTACAGCTGGCTGAAATATGTTTTCACATGTCTGGTGCAGAATTGCATGGTCGCTGTGTGAAATCAGTTTTTGGGATAGTTTGAGGAAATGACGGTGACACTATTCATGAGCAGAGGTCCTAAAATGTTATTTTGAAAATCTGGTGGCCAAAAGTCCATACAATGACTGTGTTGCAAGCGTGCATTGTGCAGTTTCCATGCATCCTTGTAACTTCATCAATCTGCAATATTTTCATGCTACATTTTCACCACTGTCATTTCTGCACACCTCCTTATCAACAGTCCAGCTGCCATTTTTCACAGCCTGACCAAAATGCGCTTCCGGAGCTGTGGTGCACAATGGCGTGCTCGCTGTACAAAATCACCTTTTGCGACACATTAACAAAATCAAAGTGCTATGCATCGCTAGCTCTGCCACTGCCAATGCCAGTGCAACAACATTCGGCATTGACAAATGCTTGTTTCTCTCTGTAGTCATCTCTTCTCTTTCTTTTCCTATACAAATTGATTAATAATTCAGCAGTTTCTGTGTTCAGCAAGATCCCCTGACTTTCTTGTCAGCCCTATTCAACAACTGATTGAAAACAGGAGTGCTTCCATAGGGCTGGAGGAAGGCAGATATAGTCCCACTTCATAAAAGTGGCAGCAGGGAAGAGGCTGGCAAATATAGGCAGTCATTTAGCATCAGTTGTGGGAAAGTTAATGGAAACACTATTGAAAGAAAGGCTAGTGGAGTATCTTGAATCCAGTGGGTTGTAACACCTGAGGCATCATGGATTAATAGGGTTGGGGGGGGATATCATGTCAGACAAGCTTGATCAGTGTCTTGAACTGGGTGGCCAGGAAACTAGATCAGCGTGGTGAAGTATGTTGAATTCAGTGGGTTGCAAGGCCAGAGGTGCCATGAATTCATGAGGGGGAGGTCACGTCAGATGAACCTGACTGAGTTCTATAACTGGGTGACCAGGGAAATAGAGCAGGGTGGGGTGGTGGGTGTGGCCATCTTAGACTTTAGCCAGGCCTTTGACATCATACCACAAAGGATGTTTATAAGGAAACTTGGTAGTTTGAGGTGGACCCAAGGAGGAAAACTGTGTACAGAACTGGATGATGGATCAGCAACAGAGGGTGGTGGTAAATGCCATTCACTCTAATGAGGGGAAAGTGACCAGTGGGGTACCTCAGGGCTTAGTGCCGGGACCAGTCCTCTTCGATATCTTCATATGCGACATTGCAGAAGAGCTGGAAGGAAAGGTATGCTTTTTTGCAGATGACACCAATATCTGCAATAGTGTAGAAACTCCAGAGGGGGTGGAGAGAATAAGTAGAAACAGGAGAAACTTCAAGAAGTGTTCAAGGGTATGGCAGCTGGATTTAAATACAAAAAAGTGCAAAATCATTCACTTAGGGCACAGAAACCCAGGGGCAGTGAATAACATGGGTGGAGAGGTACTGATGATCACAAAGGGTATGCTGACAGAAGAGCGAAATCCCAACAGCAAAATCCCCCACAGTGACAATTTCGACAAGTTTCAAAATTGCCACCGTGGGGGACCCACGGCGAAATTTCACCCTTTCGCCGAGTTTTGCCCCCCCATTTGAGTTAACTCTGACTCGGAGTTAACAATTTATAGAAGGTGGGGTGTGGGGGGGGCACAGCCCCTGATAGAAAAACACACCAATATCTGACAGGTGAAATTTCGCCTGTCGACATCGGAGATGTCACTATGCCAAACCTCGACAACACTGTTGTTGCATTGGCATAGGTAAACCATCACAAAGCAGGAAAGAGACCTTTGGATTATGATATCTGATGAACGTAAGGTGAGGGGCAGTGTGAGAAAGAGGTAGGCAGGGCCAGTGGGATGCTGGGATGTATAGGGAAGAGGGGGTCACCAGCAGAAGGACAGAGGTGGTGTTATCAATGTATCGATCATTGGTGAGACGCCACATGGAGTACTGTTCCCAGTTCTGGATACCATATCTCATGACGAACATAGATAGGGTAGAGGCTATTCAGAGGACCGCAACTGAAATAGTGTGAGGGTTGCATAATAGGTCATATGAAGAGAGACTGAGGAATCTCAATATGTACACTATGAAAGAGAGGAAGAGGGGCATGATAAACACCTATTCGAACCTCACAGGGGTACACAAGGTGCAGAAGGGAGTATTTTTCAGAACAAAAGGTGCACCAGAACAACAGGACACGCAATGAAGCTAGAAGGGGGAATTTAAGAGGGATGTGAAGAAGTACTTCTTTATTAAAAGAGTGGTGGATCTCTGGAACAATCTCTCTGCGAAGGTGGTGGGAATGAAAACAGTGGAGGGCTTCTAGCATGCATGGGATAGGCACAAAGGAATCTTAGTAGGAAAGTGTATGTGGGGGAGGGGGGGAGTAGCCAGAGATTAGGTTGGGTCTGCGGGTGATAGTATAGGCAGGGACAAATTGGGCAGACTGGGTGGGCCACACAGTCCTTATCTGCCTGCAAATTCTGTTTCTTGTGTTTAATTGGACACAGCTGGTAACATATCAGTAGTCAATATCCTTTCTGCCTTACTGCTTGATCCAGACCCTTTTTTGTCTCTGATAATTTAAGATGTGAACAGTAATGTGGTTTAATGTGGTGCCTGGTTCAAAGCCAATACATTTTGCAGAACAATCTAACACTTTTTAGCCAGTTTCATCCCTAGTATTGCACACTCATACATATCAATCCTATGTAGTGACACTTGGTTTCAAATGAAAGCAATTCTGACTTTAATCTTTGTAGAAAGACCATTCATTTGTTTGGATTTTTCCTTCTTTGTCATTTCCAGGTTTGACATTCTGCATGTCATTTCTTGCCTACAAAAGATAATAACATGAAATTGATTTTCTTATGTTAGTCAGCAGTGGCAGGATATAATTAACACCTCCAGAGGGTGGAAATATCACTTCTGGAAACATCCTGCTGTGAAAAGCTTTACTTCAAATGTGTACTTCAGGAAACAAAAGGGTGTCATTTCTTTGTACAGTAGTTACTGTAGGCTTTCTTGGAAAATCTGCTGCCACAAACTCAGGTGCTGCCAGTACATTTCCTGTTTGCTAGTTATGTGTGTATAAGCTGTGTTGGCAATGTGTAGTTATACATCTGTTTACTTGTCACAAGTTAATTTAATGCTATAACACTTGGGGATAAAAACTTTTGTTTTAGTTTTTTTTTTATTAGTAGTAAATCCTCTGTAACAATCCTGCTGAGTGCCTCCATTTCCTGCATGTTGAAATTGTAGCTGGTACCCAAGAGCTTCATTAGCAGTGAGAAGATAATGTCAGTGCTCCCATTTACACTACACTGTGCATCTCTCTGCAAGTCTGCAGCATGTCGAAATAATGTTCAAAACTCTCAAGAGACACACTTTTGAAACTAATTGAAGGTAAATTGGGGTTGTTCACATCTTTGCTGCGACATGTTTTGTTGTTCTAAACCTGCAGATTGACATACTGTAGAGACTAATGGGTGTTGACATCTCAGCTTCTCACTGCTGATGCAGCTCCCAGGAACATGCTGAGAATTCAGCAGTCAGAAATTGGGAGCAGCAAGAACAGTTACAGCGGACTACCGCTGACAGTAAACTAAAGCAAATGTGGATATCCTCCGCAGCCATAGAAATGATTCTGACTAGTGACATGAAGGCAGATAATCTTTACAGTGTGTATGTGTGTAATACTCTTTTAGTTAGTTAGTTATGTAACCCCACTGCAAATGGGGGTTCACAAAAGTCTTTCAGGAGCTTTCCTGAATGCTCCAAGTCTGGGTGGTGTTCGGCGTGTGAGCTGTTTCAATGTGGTTCCAAGTGAGTGCGATTTCAGCCTCCATGTACTGTCTCTTTAAGAGCTGTCTGCTTGCAGACTTAATTAGTTCATATGGGGGGGACTGTGTATTTAATGCTCGAATCCCGCCCGAGCTGCAGAGTAATCGCTCCATTTTGCGGTCGCTGGAAGTGCAAAGGGAGCCCATCTGAAAGCTGTAACTGTTTGCCTGTAATCATTTAAAGCAATAGCAAATTTGTAGTTTGTCTAACCTGCCTTTATTGCAGCTGGAACTCTGTGTGTTACCCCTCCATTTTGGACCTAAACTGCTATGCTGCACCAATTGGGTTAAGGGACCCCTAAAATGGAGCCTGTCGTCGAATCAGAACTTGGACTTTTAATTTTGAGCCAGCCATAAGGGGATTGTAAGGGCAGTGACTATGGGAAATGTAGTTTTGACCTTGGCGCCTTTTTCCACCAACAGAGGGAGTCTTACTGTGAGTGACAGCCGAACCAACCAACAGAATGGTGTAGAGCTAAAAGAAATGCCCTGCTCTGAGACTGGAAAGATCAGATCAGTTGTGACAGTGAAGAGAGAAGGAGCGCTGTGTTTTCATGTGTATGCTGCTGGAAGCACGTGGTGGGAGTCTCTGAGGTTCGCCTTCATCCGCTAGAAGTGCCAGTTCAGACTGAATCTGATTGTGAGGAGAAAGAAGGAAGTCTGAAGAGTGGAAACCAGGCTCACCCTGTAGAAGACTGGAGAAATTGCTGAATCGCACTCGGTCTGTCAGGAACTGAAGCTGCTGTGTGTGCTCCTGGGTGTTTTGCAGTAATTGCGACTGGGATCAAGGAGCAGCCTGCCTAGTATAGTACTTTCCTTTTACATATGAATGTGCATAGTGCTTGTGGGGAATCGCTATTTCCAATCCCTTGTACTGTGTGCTGTGTGTTGAAGCTGGAAGCAAACCCCAGCTTGTCTCAGACTAAATTTGTTTGCTATCAGCTTCAGTGGGGTCCAGTCACAAGGACCTTGTCTCCATGCCCTGTAGTTCTGGCAATCCAGAAGAACATCCACCACCCGGTCCTCAGCTTGGGTATTGTGAGTACAAATTGGGGTATTCCCCTGCAGCCTGTTTTCAATCATAAGTGTGTCATCTAATTGTTGTTGTTTCACTGCTTCATGGACTGAGCCATCTGGCTCCGGATTACAATTAGGTGTTGTGCATGTATTTTCTTCTACAGGGCCCTATCCATCTGCATCTGCCTGCCAACCCCGGGCATCAGACCTGGCTAGCTCCCCCCCAACCTGGGTACCCAGAGTGTGACTTTTCAGACCCTGTATGTGTGCACAGTACTGTGATTTAATGCTACTAGTTAACCTGATTTCCCCCTCTCGTGTTACTGTCCCCTAAATAAATCAAATTTGTTGTTGTTATACTATATACTGTCTGTGGTGTTGGTACTTATGGAAACAGTATTGTGTTTTGCTGTGTATGTTGTTTAACCTTACTTTACAGGGGGTCCTCAGAGACGTGCTGCAGAATCAGTCTCGAGGGTAAGTGGTATCTATATGAGTGAACAGTGTGTGTATGTGGGGTATTGAGGCTATAACTCCGGTGTACTGTGCGAGCCACTAGAGGGAATAAAAGGGGGTCTCAGTGTCCCAGAGGGCTGTGACCAAGCTAGTCTAACCACTACAAACCCTGACCTCTGGCTGGAGGCACCTGCCATTGGACCTAGGCCCCTCAACCTGTCCATAGTCAAACAGGCAGGGATAGTAGCCCTTGGGATAGCGCCACCAAGGGGTTACAGTTAGTTAGTTTTTGTTGACCAGGATAGGAGGGGTTAGAAATTCTGCCTATTTTCAACATCATCACAGCAATGACTGTGGTGGTGGTAAGGGGTGGAGGAGTGACATACAGATGCAAACTGACATATTCAATCAGGTTAAGCTGTTGATTGGATTTTTAATTAAATAGGGGAAATTTGGCAAGGGCACCAGGGGAAGTCCCCTACTCTTTTTTTATTAACTATTTTTCTCCCTATCTGTGGCCCATTCAGCCTGGACACCCCAGCTTCATCACCCTGACATCCTCAGGGACTTATCGCTTACCAGTACCCCCAGGCCTTGCCCTCCCCAGCAGAGTCGGCAGACCCTCCATTCGCATCATGAACCAGATTCAGTAGTTGGACCAGTGAGCCCAACTAGTTGGGTGTAGGGCCTGCAGGTGTCCAACCACCATCCCGCCACCAGCATCTATTTTTCCATATTTCTCCCCTGAGTGGTGGGTGCGCAGTGATGCCATGACATGCGCCACATGTTCCAGTGTGCCCCATGTTGGCATTGGAGGCAGACTCAGCTGCCTTCCCCAAGCAATCTGCTATGGGCCAGGTAAACACTGGATTCTGCAAACCCTCCATCCCCAGGAGGAAGAGAGCAGTTCTTTGGATTCTCAATCATCCTTCCTCCAGCCAGCCCTGCGATGATCCTCACTTGCTACTAAACTAGGGTTGCTGGCATTGGGAGCAGTATCTCTACCACTGTGCCGGTAGGCCTGGGAAATTACCCTATTTTTTTTAAGAATTGCCATGGAATCTTTAAAGAAGAACTATCAGTACAAAGGACCCCATGCTCAAGTGCATAAGGCTGGTCCCAATCTGCAGTTTGTGTGCAAAAACATTTGAGTTTACTTACTGTTTAGTGTAGTATAGTAGATTACAGCTGACTGATTTTTATTAGTTGTCAGACATCTTCTGTTACTATAAATCCCAGAATCTACTGCAGCTGACATCAGAGCAGTAGGCAGTAGTGGGCAGTGGGAGATTCAATAGCCTGCAGTGTATATTACAGCTTTCATAAACTCTGATCAGATGCTTTCTTGGACAGCTTTTCTCCAGGGGCTAAATACAGTCCTCTCTCAAGCGTCATCCAGAAGTACCACTATGGATAAATAAATTGCATAGTGTTGTTTTTTTTGTTTTATTTTTTACCACAAGAGATGCAGCAAGTATAAATTTGCATTAAAAGGGGAAAAGTTTGTAAATCCTAGAGATCCAACTAAAAGTACTGAAATAAAATCATTTATTACTTGTTCCATGAAATATGTTGTATACATTCTGTGGTGTTCTTGTCCCTTTGGTTACGTAGGCTGCACAATAAGAAAACTTGAGGAAAGTTTGCAAGAGCATTTGCAAGCTTTAGTGTGTCAATATATGGATGCAAACATCGGACTTCATTTTAAAATTCATCCTAATTCTGACCCCAAAGAACTGTAGTTTATGAGTGTTGATGACTACATATCACTTTTGTGTTGTGGAGGAGAGCGAGTCAATAAACTGTTGAAACTCGAATCTCATCATATTTTTGAAATGGACTGCTCATCTCCTAAAGGACTGAATGAACTAATAAACCTTAAATTATTCTTTATTTGACCCATTCCTCTCTTTGCAACCCCTTATATACTGAAGTTAGTGTTTGCAATAAAATGTATATACTGTGATGCTAGCAACTTGCATTTAAAATGTAACAATTTATGTTGTAACATGGCAGAAAACAGAAGACTAAAATAACTAACGTGGATTGGAGGAATGACAACAGGTGACCATAAAGCAACCATGGATTAATGCCACAGTAGAACCATGGTTGCTTGTGTAATACCAGTATGAACCACAATAAAATACATAGCATAGTTCTCTAATAATCCATGCTTGCTCCAGCAATTCTTTGCTCAAGTGCAGTTCTCATGGCAGCCCAACAGATGGCTGTCAAACAGTGCTGTGCTGCTGGCTTCATTTCACTGCCATCATAAAACAGCAGAATTCCCTCATTTTCTCACCCACGCACCCAATGGATCACCATTCACAAGTGAAGCACAGAAGGAGAGCAGTTCATAATTTTAATGTCACCTTTTGTGTGTGTGTGTGGAGTAGTGAGCATAACTACCTTGATAAATACATACTATGGTAAAGATGACCCTTGCACCTTCTGTAACAGAAAGAAAAAATAACAAAGACAGTGAGATAAACAAAGCAAGATCAAAGAAAGAGGTTGCTTCTATGGGCGAACGAAAAATAAAGAAAGTGAGAAAAACAAAAGGAAATCAAAGAGAGTAACAACACTAGTCAAAACAAGTATTTGAAAGGTGAGAGCAGTAAACATCATGTTGTTCTATCTCCTGCTGAGCTAGATAATTTAGAGAGGAAAAAAGTGAAGTTAATACTCACAAAAATAGAGTAACCTCCCTGTTACCCCGGGTTACAAGAATCTCAGTTAGACCTAGTGGCAGGCAGGGAAGGCAGCTGGTGAAACTTCAGTTAAATGGATTTCACACTGTCTCACTCTGTGCTCAGTCTCAGCTGAGACTGAGGGATGACATCATTTTAGAACTGTCGCAGCTGCATAAGCCACACTGGAATGTTGCAGCTAGGAAAGTTAGGATAGAATGTTGGGGAATTTGAAGTCAGTTCAGGAGTAGTCTGTAGTAGAGTGCTGACGAGGGAAGAGATGTGCTGCAGCTGCAGGCCATCATAGCTCTCAGCTCTGACAAAGAGCTATATTTTTGTTAGAGGTGTGTGTTCTCACCTGAAGAGGAACACAAGAAGAGCAAAGTGAAGTGGTAGGGACTGCTTCCAGTGGTTCAGGGCCCCATCCCTGCTGGGATGGGGGTGAAGGTTTCAGCCTACTTCCAGGGGCAATCCCCTGGTCCAGCTAGGGGAAGAAGAAGCTGCCTAATTTTAGGTTCATGCTGAGGCACCAGAAGTTTTGGATGAGATTTCTTTGAAGAAGAAAAAGCCTGTGGAGCACCTGCAACCAAGGGGTGAGTCTGCTTTGATAAAGGGCCAATGTGTTTTCACTTGAGACAAGATGAAGTTAAAAGACTGTTACTGTGGGGTCAGGAAAAGACAGCCAAGTACAGTTTTGAAAGTTGTGGGAATTGGCCTACTTAACTCTGTGGGGGTCTAGAGCAATGGACACAGCCACTATTTAGGTATGTTTCAAGTTCAGCACAAGTGGGATGGAAAAATAGCAGATTAAATGTGACATACATTTAAAGAGAATCTACACAGTAAAGTGTTTTCAGAGGATGAGGTGTTAAAAGTCCAGAGAAATGGCTGGGTGTGAATTATGGGAGCGAGAGGTGGGAGACCCCCCCCCCATCAGTAGTAACCAAATTCACCTCTACGGGTTTGCTTTGGGACACCTGTTGCTTTCTCTCAGGTACTTGGCCAGTGCCTGAAGAAAGTACTCAGACATGGGATTGTTGAAGAAGATTCCTTGATGGAGCAGAAGTGCTCAGAGGTGGTTTAGGGAGCCACCGAGAAATGTTCCAGGCTACATGGAAAGTGTCCAAGGGCTGGCATGAGAACTGAGCCATGGAAGGAAGGTAGTCCAGAGGGCTGGCAAGGGAGCTGGGCCAGGGAAACCAAAAAAGAGTTGAGTTAGGGCCGAATGCCCAGAGTGTTTTGAAATCTGAGTGTTTCAGTGTAAAGATGATGTGTTCTGATCTCCATAAATCTGCATTACCAGGAGTGTAGCCCCATGGGGGTTCATCTATGCTTTGTTATTCTGTTGGATGTGAATAAAAGCCACACTTTAGAATCCCAGCTTCTGGTATTGGACATTACAGTTATTGCTTCCTGTGTCCGAAGTTATTTGGGAGCCCCTGTGCAGAGTAGCCAAACCTAATCACCATGCCGAGTGACACCTTTCTCTCCAAGTTTCAACTTATAAAAATGGAGGCACCGCGTCATAGGACCCAGGCCCCTCAACCTGTTCACTAGCTACACAGGCAGAGGTAGTAGCCCTCTCAGTTAGCGCCGACTGGGGATTACAATAGTACTTGGTCTATGAAAGTTTTTTCAGATTGGCTCAATTCAGTACATTTGGAAACTGATCTAAAAATTCTGGGCTATAAAACAGTGCTGTGCTGCTAGCATTGGTTCATGGCCATCTGTTGGCCTGCCAAGGGAACTGCAGGAACAAAACATGAAGATCTACCCTAGCACAGTCCTGTCATGCAGTGCAACCCATATCTTGTAATACACACACATGAAAATCAAAGAAGCTAGCATATAAAGTTAACTGCAAGTTTCTGAAAAGTGTTAAAATATGTTTTGATGTAAGGAAGCTTAAAACTTGTAATGAAAGCTATTTTTGCAAAAGTTAAATAGCAGCCATGATATTTCCAATAGGTGTGTTCCAATTATTTTGTACTGTGTGTATACCATGTTTAACAGTACAACATAAAGCATTCCAAACCTAAATCAGTCTGTCTGTTCTCATTTATGTAGTGAATATTAGTTATACAATCATTGCCATGTTACAAGCACATTAAACCACTCCAGAGCATGGTTCTGCTTGTGGCATTAATCCATGGTTGGCAGGTTGGATGCTCTCAGCCTTTGGCCTTGTGCACCATCCAACCCAACCATGGATTAATGCCACCCTTTCCCCCTTTTCTTTCATGTAAGCACTTGTTTACTTATTAACCCAGCACTTATTATTGTCCACTCTTTCTACCTATTATGTGCAACACTGTTGTAACACTGTTTGTAACACCTGCCTTACAACTGTATGTTAATGTTGATCTTGTGATTTGAATGTTTAATGTCTCATTCCTATTGTACTCCTTCCTCCCAGGTCACACCGGGAGATGAGCAACTTTTTGCTCAGTGTGCCTTCCTAGTGAAACATTGCAATAAATAAATAAATAAATTTATGTCATCTGCAGGGAATTATGGGATTTTTAGTAACAGAAGATGTCAGCCTACAATTAAGCAACTAAGCAAAATTAGTCTTATTCAATCTACTATACTACAGTAAACAGGTACTGGTAAGCATCTGCACACAAAGTGCACATAGGGATCAGACCCACACTTTATTTAATGTGGGGGCCCTCAGTAGTGACTGTTCCCCTTTAACAACCACAAGAACATAGAGGAAAGAGACTCTGAGCTGGCTGCTTCAATACAATTTACACAGGGCCGGATTACAATAGATCAGAAACAACCGGTGAAGGACCCGACAAAGGACTGCTGCATCTGAAAAGAACAAGAAAGGCAAACTGACAAGGGATTTAAATCCCACTGTGGCAACACCTGGGTCAGTTGGAATCTGCCACATGGAAGAGAACATCGGGGTCATGAGGGCAAGTTGCCTGCTGCTGCCCCCTCTCCCCCACAATGATCATCAGAGCGGAACAGGGCTTCTTGCCAGCCCCCGGACTTAGAAATATTTTAAATGGCCTGCTGGAGATCTCCAGCCAATCAGCGACTGACAAAGGGCTAGGCTGAGAAGCCCGTCAGAGCAACACAAAGGACTGCTGCATCTGAAAAGAAAAAAAAGCAAACTGACAAAGGGATTTAAATGATCGTTGGAGCCGGATGTAGATCACCTTCCCACCCACCTGCCCCAGCCACCCCTCCCACCCAGGGCCAGTTCTACTTATATAGGCTTTGATAAATTGGATGCAGGTGGACCCTAAGGGGAGGAGTAAGCAAACAGTTGGGATATGGTTGAATTCACTTTAATTTGGGCAATATTAGCATTCTTGTTTCTGCTTCAATGTGAATATGAATTTGTTATAAGAATGCGAGACAGTGTAAGCCAGCAGGCTTATTGAAGGAGGACATAGAGGAATTCACTTTAACATGGGCACCAGTATCATTCTTGTTTCTGCTTCAATGTGAAGATGAATATGAAATGAATTTACTATGAGAATGTGTAACAGTGTTAATCAGCAGGCTAATTGAAGGAAGTGTTATTGGAATTGTAGGCTATTTTTAAATATCTGTAAGTGATTACAAGATGATAGGCTATTTTTAAATAACGGAAGGGGAACAGTGACTTTACTAGAGGCTTGGTGGAGGAGGGAAATTCGGGGTTTGAAATATCTTAAGGGAACAGTGATTTTTCTTTTATGACAAGGTTGTGGCTTGATAAAATTGAGACATCTGTTACATAGGATTACAGGAGTAATTTGCACTAACACCATACATAGGATTACTGGAGTAACCTAATAATAATACACTAATCTCATCAGTAGGATCTGGGAGTCTGGAGGCTGGCACAGGCAGAGGGGGATGAGGGGGATGTGGCAGGGGTAGACAGATAGACAGAGAGGGCAGGAAAGAAGGGGTAGAGTGGTTGGCTGCAATGGGTATAGGGCAGCAGTGTTCCTAAACATGTTGGGGAATACTGACTGGTGTCCAATATGCAGGCAGTTGGGCCAACTTAGGAAGGAAATAAACTGGTTGAGGTGAGAGCTGGGGGAAGAGAGGTACAGGGAAGGGGTAAGAATCTGTGGGGGGGGAGGAGGTACTAGTGCAGGCTGGGGTAGAGATTGTAGCAGGATGGAAGATGGGGGAAGTCAAGGGAAGGGGAGGACAGGCATAACAGAAGCTGGGGAAATGGTTGGCAGGTAGTGAAGGGTACATGGAGGGAGTCACAGGCACAATACAAGGGAAGAACTGGGGAGAGATCATGGGGAGGTGCTGCAATGGGGGGATTACATAGTAACATAGTAGTTGATGGCAGATAAGGTCAGCTAGGCCCACCTAGTCTGCCCGTATTCCCTGACTGCATCAGCAGCTGTTGACCCTACTTGGTGGTTGGCTTTTGCCTCTCTTCCTCACATCTAGGGTTCCCTTATGTCTATCCCATACATTTTTGAATCCCCCCCCACTGTGCTGGCACCCACCACTTCCTGGGGTAGGCTATTCCAAATGTTCTCACATTTCCCCTTATCCTGCCCCCTTCCAATATCATATCGTGCCCCCTCATCGTTGTCGAACTCTTGTACTGAAAGATGTCACCCCCTGCACTTTGTTCAAGCCTTTAAGCTACTTGAAGGTCTCTATCATATGCCCCCGTTCCCACCTCTTTTCAAGTGTATACATATTGAGGCCTTTTAGTCTGCCCCCATATGTTTTCTGATACAAACCCTGCACCATCTTAGTCGCTCTTCCTTGGACCACTTCCACCCTGTCTATGTCTTTGCAAAGATGCGGCTTCCAGAACTGAACACAGTATTCTAGATGAAGCCTCTCCAGCGTTTTGTACAATGGCATCACCATCTCCCTTCTCCTGTTAGTGATACCCCTTCCTATGCACACCAACATCCCACTGCCCTCCCCACAGCCTTGTTACGCTCTTTGTCCACCCTTATGTCATCTGAGATGATTATCCCTAATGCCCTCTCTTTCCTGGTACCTGTCAGCAATCCCCCCCATTCTGTAGCTCTCCACAGGGTTTTTTCACACCAGGTGCATGCTTTTGCACTTTTTTACATTAAATTTCAAGTGCCACACCTTTGGCCACTGTTCTAGCTTCCCCAGATTCCTCCTCATTCTTTCGACCCCCTCTGGAGTGTCTACTCTGTTGCAGATCTTGATATCATCCACAAATAGGCAAACCTTCCCCTCCAACCCTTCAGCAATGTTACTGATGAAGACATTGAAAAGAACGGGCCCCAGAACTGATCCCTGAGGCACCCCTCTGGTTACCCTCTTCTCCTCCTCAGATTTGATCTCACTTACTACCACCCTCTGCTTCCTGTCCCTCAATCAGTTTCTAACCCAGTTTTCCACTTTGTGGCCCACCCCCAGGTTCCCTAGATTGTTCACCGGTCTTCTATGGGGTACAGTGTAGAAGGCCTTACTGAAACTGAGGTAGGCAATATCCACCACTCCTCCTTGATCCACCTCCTTCATCACACAGTCAAAAAAGTCAACCAGATTTTTTTTACATGACCTGCCTTCTGTGAAATCATGCTGCCTTGGATCCTGTGCTCTGTTAGAGTCCAAGTGTTCCACAGTTCTTTCCTTAAGCAGTACCTCCATAATCTTACCCACTATTGAGGTGAGGCTGACTGGCCTATAGTTTTCTGCCTCCTCCCTATTATCACTCTTGTGGAGAGGGATTACATTTGCCCCCTTCCAGTCCTCTGGAACCACCCCTGTATCGAGTGATTCACTAAGCAGGGCCACCAGCGGTGCTGCTAGCACTGTCCATAATTCCTTTAATATCCTGGGGTGTATATCATCTGGCCCCACTGCTTTTTCCAACCTCAGTTTTGTGAGTTCCTCCAGGACCTTCTCTGCTGTAAAAGGACTGGTGTTTACCTCTCTCCCCCCATTGTTTCTGCTGTCTAACTGTGGTCCTACCCCCAGTGAATACCAAACAGAAGTATTCATTCAGTATTGATGTTTTTTCTAGGTCACCCTCTATACACACCCCTTCCTCCCCTTTCAGCCCTACAATCTCTCCCCTGGCCTTCCTTCTTTTGCTAATGGATCTATAAAATGTCTTGTCCCCCCTCATTGCTGTGTGTGCTAATCTCTCTTCTGTGTGCACCTTTGTGCTCCTAACTGCTTCCACTGCCTCCCTCTGTTTCTCTAGGTATACCACCCTATCCTCCTCCTTCTGGTTCACCTTGTATTTTCTGAAGGCCCCCTTTTTGTCCCTCACTTTCTCTGCCACCTCCTTTGTGACCCGTAGTGGTTTATTCCTTCTTTTTCCCTTGATATTCAGCCTAATGCAGTGGATTGTCACTTCCACTATGGCTTCTTTTATGTGTGTCCACTGCTCCTCAACCCCTCCCACTGGATCCCTTCCTGTCAGGGCTTCTTTGATCCCTCCTCCCCATCCTAGCAAAGTCTGCCCTCCTGAAATCCAGGACCCTTGTCTTTGTATGGCTCTCCTGTGACACTGTACTGATGCTCAACCACATTGTATGGTAGTCACTGAACCCTAGGTGCCCATTCACCTGACTTCCTTTATGCTATCTCCATTGGTCAGCACAAGGTCTAAGATCACCTTGCCCCTGGTGGGATCCTGAACCAACTGCCTGAGGCCTGCCTCCTGCAAGGATTCTGTGATGTCTCAGTTCCTCACTGAGGCAGCAGCTGGAATGGTCCAGCCCATGTCTGGTATGTTAAAATCACCCAGCAGTAGTACTACCCCCTTTGCTGCTGTCCCATGTATTTCCTTCACTATTGCCCTATCTACCTTCTCTCTGCCGGTAGAGGGTCAGACAGGTTCTTACCATTGACAGTTACAGAAGTGGAGGCCCAAAGAGAGCAGATGGATCTCTGGGCTAGAGCAAAAGATGGGGGTACAGCGGGAGCAGAGCAGGAGGATGAGGGGAGAGAAGGAGGGGGAATAAAAGGTTGAACAAGTCTGGGGGCCAAACTGGTCGGTCAGGGTAGGGACATCAGGTGGTGATGAGGATAGGAGACAGGAGAGCCCTACGGAAGGGAAGGTGGGAGGACTAAGGGGGCCTGGGCATGAGAGCGAGAAAGGAGAGAGAGAGAGAGAGAGAGAGAGTGCGAGAGAGGAGAGAGAGAGAGAGAGAGAGAGAGAGAACAGGCTGAATAAAGGTATGTCAGTCAATGAAGGGGACAGACCAGTGAGTATTAGCAGGGAGAAAGGACTTGAACCATGTTTAGAAGAGAAAGTGTTGCTCTACGGGGACTCAGTAATTAAGGGCATACATTGTACCAAGCCATGGGGGTTCCATGTCATAAGGTCAATCAATAGGGTGAGTGTACATCGCCAAAAATGAATTTCAGCGATGCACATTCGCGACCTACGGGTTTACTGTTTAATGCAGGAGGTTGCGCCCCCTGCACCCCCTACTTATAGATTCTCAACTCCAGGGGGTGCATGTGGGGGGTGAAAACTTAAAAATGAAGCCGCCTGGAAAAAAAAAAAACTCACCGCACCAGACCCGAACCATGCACCCTGCACTTCCCAGCCGACCACCCTCACCACCATGCTAGCAGACCATCTCGACAGCTGCCCACCACATGCCATCCCTCCCCTGTCTCCCCCTATGCATGTCTGCACGTACTTACTGTCGCTCTATTTGCCCACCCCAGTATCCAGTTGCCCCCCTGCTAGGTAGCTGTGAATACAGGCACCATATTTGAGTCATTGTTTTTGTAGGGGCCCAGTTTAAGTTGCCTTGTTCATGTGATACTGCCAATGGACCCCAACAAAAGAAGGGTAGTGGTATGTGATCCTGGAATGGAGGCAGGCAGGTCAGGGTCTAGGCTCATGCAAGTGGGAAGTGTAAAATTATGCACTTAGGGCATAGGCACCATAGGGCAAAATACATGCTTGTGGGGAAGACATAGCAATCACCAAGCAGGAGAGGGACCTTGGTGTCATCATCACGACTGACCTCAAGGTGACAAGTCAATGCCATAAGGTGGCAGGGAAGGCTAACATGATGCTGGGATGCATAGGGTGGGGTATTACTAGCAGAAGTAGGGAGGTCATTATGCCCCTGGACAAGACACTGGTCAGGCCCCACCTCAAGTACTGCATCCGGTTCTGGAGACTGCATCTGAAAAAGGAAGTTGAAAGGGTGGAGGCTGTTCAAAGGAAGGCCACCAGAGTGACTCATGGGATGCAAGGCAGGGCATATGAGGACAGACTGAGGGATCTAAATATGTACTCCCTGGAGGAAAGGAGGCAGAAGGAGGACATGATTGAGATCTTCAAATATCTAAAGAGATTTAACAGGGTACAGGAGGGAAGCTTATTGCAGAGGAAAAAAGGGCTCATCAATTAGGGGTCATGGCATGAAGCTGGAGGGAGGAAAATTTAGGGGAAATATGAGACAGTACTTTTTTATGGAGAGGGTGGTGTATGCCTGAAATGGGCTGCTGGAGGAGGTAGTATGGGTTGAAACTGTTGCTGGTTTCAAGCATGCATGGGACAGACACAAGGGGATCCTAAGGATGCAGGGGGGTAGTGTGGACTTAACTGGGGGGGTCAGGGGGAAACAAGACAACAATTGGAGGGGCAAGGGGATAATCAGTTGATAGGAGTATGATAGGGCAGACTAGGTGGGCCATATCAGTGCTTATCTGCCAGCAATTGTATGTAGGTATGTATGTATGTGTGCAGTACCTCACCACCCCAGTACCGCACCTGATCCCTCCCCTTCACATTATCTTTGGATCATTCTTAACTATAAGAAGAAATTTCATTTTAACTGATAAAAGTAGTGCTGTGTGGGATTGCTAGATTCTGACAGAAAGGAATTCCCACAGAATTTCTGAAAATCCCACCTAATTCCTTAAATTCTGTTGGTAGTGTAATTCCAAAATATCAAAAGTGGAATGGTTTTCACATATTAGTAATCTGTGGTTTACATGATCAGCAGATTCTTTTTCTGCAATCTGTATAAAATTGTTCTACAGTTTACATGATTCATGAAAAGTTACATGCAGTAAAAACACAAGGGTCATGACTTAAAAGAAGGTATAAATATATGAAACACACTGCTGGAACAAAGGAAGTACTAGATGACAAAAGACTGAGGGTGGGATATTCAGAAAGGATGCGCATGGCGCAACACAGTTGCACCATGAGCAACCCACTGATGTGCCCCAGCACAATATTCAAAAGGGGAAAGTGCCTGGCACAAATCCTGATGCACCAAAGTGCATCAGTAATGGATGCGGCGCTTGTGGGGAGGGCATGCCCATGCATGCTCTGCACATCCCGATATTCAGCCCAGGATGTGCTGAGCCCATGCAGGCACAACCCCTACTTGCAAGGCACACAGTTGAGCCAGTAAAAAAGGAGCAACAGCTGGCCACCCACAGGTGAGCTGCTGTATTGCAGGGCACAGCACGGCAGCTGCCAGCTGTGGGTGGCCACCCGAGTTCCAGCGGCACCGTTGTGGTAGCACCCCCCATGCCCGGTTGTGGGCATATGTAATATAATAGAAAGTCCTATATCTCTGGTGGTCCAGTGGACCGCTCCCAGCCAGATCGCGGGCATATGTAATAAAATAAAAAGTCTTATATCCCTGGTGGTCCAGTGGACCACTCCCAGCCCGATCACGGGTGTACGTTTTAAAATAGAACATACCAATCCATCCCTGGTGGTCCAGCGGTACCCCCCTCCCCACCTGCCCACTGAGTCCCAGCACCTTGCTCCCCCCAGTCAGCAGCGGGCAGCAGCTCCCCACCCACTAGCTGCCCCGCCACCTGCCGACTGACTGTGAGGCACTGCCTGGACCAATGGGCACAGCCCTATTGACGCAGCCAGTCGGCGAGCAGGGGCGGCTGGCAGGTGGGGAGCTGCCGTCCGCCCGCTGACTGGGGGAGTGGGTGCTTGGAGCTCAGTGGGTGGGTGGGAGGGGGTACCGTTGGACCACCAGAGATGGATTGATATGTTCTATTATAACACTTACACCCACGATCGGGCTGGATGCAGTCCACTGGACCACCAGGGATATAGGACTTTTTATTTTATTACATATGCCCGTGATCAGGCTGGGAATGGTCCACTGGATCACCAGGGATATAGGACTCTCATTTTCAATCCCTATGCCCACGATCGGGCAGTGGGGCACTTTGCTGCTTGTGCAGGGGGCGTCGGTCCCTGACGGCTGCAGCCTGGCTGGGCGCCAGGTGCAAGTCACCAAGGATTGGTGCACCTGCATGCAAATGGGGCCATAATAACATACAAATGGCCCCATTTGCACCTTGCATGCATTATGGCTCTATTTGCATGTGCACTTTTGAATATCACAGTTGATGCACTTAGCTCAACGGCTGTTGTGCTAGCGCATCCCTTTGCCCCTCTGTGGCCACTTGCACTGATGCAGTGCCACTGCGCCATGCACAATGCGGGTGGCCATGGAGCGAAATTCAATGATGCTGAGCTTGTGCCAAAGCCTGGCGCAGTCTGAATATCCCACCATGAATGTTTATTTATTTTACTTTACTTTACATTTTTTTGGGAAAGACACACTAAGCCAAGGCTTGTTTCCAGGTACATCCTGGGAGCACAGGAAAGTTAAGTGACTTGCTCATGGTTATATAGTATTGAAATGGTGGCTGTGGGATTCAAACCCAGTTTCCCAGATTTGCAGCTCAGTGTTCTTAACCACTACACTATACTGACTCCCATCACAGGTACAGCATGTGTTTCTCCTGTCATCCAGATGTTGCACGTAATATGGTAACATACTTTATTATTCAGTAGCTAGATCATGCAGGCAGCATCACTGATATTATCCAACTAACTGAGTTATACTATTTTACTATATATTTGTATAACAAGATTTGCTACTTCAAAGACAGAAAACAGTAAAATGCAATGTAAGCTATGTATCACCAGTAAATATCTTTAACATTCTTGTCCAGGAAAAGCACCTGAGCCCATGTTAAGTTCCAGGTATGACAAGGGTAAGGGTCAACAAAGGGAAGAAATAAAATTAGCAGCAAAAGCAAATTACCATGGGCAGTAGGAATGCAAGAGCAGATATAGCATAGATTATCAGCAGGTGGTGAGTATGCGGCTATAAACTTTACTATGTCATTAAGAAGCTGTACACTTTGTTCATACAGGAGTAAAGTAGCAGAATTAACTTGTGGTGCAGTATGATTGGTTCAGCAGAAAAAAAAAAAGATATGAAGGTGCACAAACTTCTAAGGTAGCAGATACCTTCAGCAGCATTAGCAATTCACATTGTAAATGGACCATTCTTTCCAATAGCACTTGTAGGAAGGGGAGAGGAGATATTGTTTAACCAGAAAAGGCACACTAAGCCAGAGCTTGTTTCCAAGTGTGACCTAGAAGCACAAGGAAGTTAAGTGGCTTGCTCAGGGTCATGCAGTATGCAAATGGGGGCTGATGGGATTCAAATCCAGGTCTCTAGGATTGCAGGTCAGTGCCCTTAACCACTACATTATACTGACTCCAAGTTAAATGTCAAATCATTCCATAGTCACAAAATGGCCACCCTAGAAGGAAGGAAAGCCAGTGATGCATGTCGAGGAACTTTGGAACTTGCATATAATGTTAGTTATATTTCCTTTAGAAAATGGGCTAGGTACTAGGAGCTTTCTCATTGTCTGAGAGCCACAGCAGGGGGGTGCATTAACTTTCGATAGATGCCCAGTGGAAAACAAGTGCCAATTTGGGGTACACAGTACTGTACTTGGGATATCACTGGGCACCATGAATTTTCAAAGTGATTGGACATCATTTCTTTCTCTCACTTAGCGGCAACTTGGCAGCCATTCCACCCCCCACCAAGTTGGTCTCAGTTTACTTTAATAAAGGGGGAAAAAAGGTAAAACACTTCCTACATTTAAAAACAATACATATTCAGCCACAGCAAACTGATCTGATCTGCTAGAGCAAGTCACGTTTCCTTCAAAAGCCAGTCAATGTAGTAATTATGACAAGCTGGTAACACGTCTCCACATCTGGGGAGTGGAAGTTAAGGAACTCCACCACTGATCCTCACCCCATCTCCCGATCTCTCAAACACTGTAACAATAGCCCTGCTAAGTCCCTTCCCCCCATCAAAACTACATGAACACATAGATAAATATATTTCTGCTCTTTTGACAGGTTTCTTTCTCTATTTGTTATCACAACACTTAAAACTGCTGCCACCTATCCTTGGGCCAATTATCCCAATTGTTCAAACTTCAGTCTACAATCCCTGCTAAGTACAGCAGGTCAACACTGCACACCAACCCAAAAGTAAATAAAAGAAAGCTACTGTACCTGCTTTTGACAGTCTCAGTCTGCCTTTTTTTTCCCTGCTACCATGCTCAACCTCCCTGAATACAAGTCCGTCCTTCCTTTCCTCTGTAGCAACATAGTGCGTCTGCCCACCGTAGGTATCACACTCCTACATGACAGCTACAGATCATGGGAAAAAAAACGAAAGAAAACAAATAATAAATAAATAAAAGTAACCTAAAAGTAAAACACAAGCCTTGTGTGTGAGCATGTGTGGTGGTGGTGATAGTAGTGGTGGTGGTGTGGGGGGGGGGGGTCCATGACAATCAGCTGCACAACTACAGATGCTCCAGTAGCACAAAACTCTTTAGTTAAAAAAAAACACACCATTCTAATGCAAGTGGAGGAACTATTTTATTACAAAATAAATGGAACAGTTAAGAGTTTTACCGTTTAAACATGAAACATACTATTTTTTTCAAACATATAATACAGGGTCCCATTTTCTCAGTGCAATAATACCCACCAGGGTGGGCAGTATTGCAGAACACCAGACCTTTCAGGAGCTATAAGGTCTGCTGCCTGTGGCGTGGGGCCTCTTTATGCCCCTGGGTGGTCTGGTATTCCGCAATACTGTCCACCCTCTCGGGTATTATTTCTTACATATGTCTTGTTTTTGCCATCCACTTACTCTCTGTTACTAGGGGAAATCTGCATGGCTACAGGATCCCTGTTATTTGAACTTCATCTGCTCCAGCAGCTTTTCTATGCATCATTTAATCTCTTACTTGTGACAGTAAACTTATTATTTTCATGGCATGTGACTGTGGTTCATAAACAGAGGATTAGGACATCACATTTAAACAGGCAGTAAGAGCAGATAAAGTCTGAGAGACAAGGTTATGATTTTCGTAGAGCTGCACCTAGTAATAGAGAAAAAAAGGAAAAAATCTAGAAAAGGTATCACTTACAGGCAACATTTTTTTAATAATGCCATGTTAGGCTTTTTAAAATTTCTCAGAAATGTCACAGGCCATTTAGGACAAGGGACACAGATATGATGGTTACTGAAATTAATCATTACAATATTCAATACTGTGTTTCAAGTGGCCAGTGAATACTAACCGTAATGCTTATAGTATATCATGTCACTGTGTTAACAGATTTGCACTGCAATTAAGAGGCAACACCTGTGATGGTCAGTTCTGGTGAATGGGGGCTCAAGACTAAAGAAAATTAGATTCAGTCTCAGAAACCTGGACTGAACATTCCCCTCAAGAGAAAGACTGCAGAGGTGCAAATGCACTTGACAAGGCACGATGGGCAAGGTTGTCAGGGTGCTTGTGGCCTGGAGAAGCCACCCAAAAGTGCAATGAGGTCTAACGTGCTAAACCTTTGGATTTTCCAGTGTTTGCAGCATCTGTTTCTTGCAGTTGTGCCACTTTACTGCTGGTAACTTTGAATGGAAAAGTGTTTACAAACATGGTCCCTTGCAGGGAAAGTCTTCCCACAAGAGGGCTTAAAAGATGTCCTTTGCAATCAAATTGCTCAGATGTCACCACAGACTGCAAAATCTGAGCTTGCTGTGGTAGAATTTTGAGTCACAGTGGTGGAATTAGAAAACCCAACTCAACGGCAAGCAATGAAAACATTCTGATTCATCATCATCATGAATCATGTGTGGTGCTGGGAAAATCTGACTTGATTTCTCACACTTTGTCTACTGATATCAGTCTTGTTTTGGAGATGCTCTAGTTTGTTTCACTTTGAACTTGGAGGCTTGACGCCCCTCTCCCCCACCAATCATGAGTCATCAGAGTCATTGGAAAGGGTATGTCGCTTACAAAAACGCCCTTGGCATCCAGTAATTGACACATCTGGTACTATTTCTAGACTTTCCTGAAAATGCATGTTCCCAGAAAAATAAGTTATACGGGTTGATTGTCAGGAGACTTGCTGCTAATTGAAATATGAATGGAAGTTTATGTCTAGTATCATTGCAAGCTGGATGTTTGTGGGTCTTAATTTTTTTATTTGCTTTATTGCTAACATTTTTTTGGTTGACTTTCACCTCTTGCACTATTTCAGTCAAAAAAACACCAGAAAATAAAACATCACAAAAAATTATATTTCTAGGCTTTTTTATTTTTCAATAATAGGGTTTTGCATTGAAGCCCAAACTTCATCCTTTAACACTGAGTTTCTAGCATCAGTCACTCCATAATTCTGTATTTTCCTGATATGCTTTATTGAGCGGATTTGAAATGAGTCAACAGTCAGTCAACATGCCTGCATAGACCTACATAAACATTCAATCTCACAGTTTGATCCTAATCTCATTGTGCCATATATTTAAAGGATATTTAGATATGTATTTCTGTGGCTTCTCTAACAGCTGCCTTAAACTCTGCCTCTGTCACTTTCCTATCATTTACCTTGTACATTCATTTACTTCTATTATCACATTTTTTGTAGCATGCCTGTATGTCACTAGACTGGACCACAGTTAGAGGTGGGCAAAGTAGACAAACTTTGCTTTGTGGAATATTTTGTGTATTGCACTCAATATGCAAAGCGCAATATGTTAAATTCACCAGATTCACTGAGGCCAGATCAAATGTGAAGTGTGGAATTTCACCCCCAAAATTCCACACTTCAATCAATCAATCAATCAATCAAAATCTTCATTTAACCAGGCGAACACCATTGAGCAATATTGATTTGCCAGATGGACCTGGACAGAATGCGTAGTCATTATACATACACAGTGTTTACAACGAAACCATAGAGCAGATAGAAGAATGCAGCAAATACAATGTACAAGGAGAATAACAGTATCAAAAGCATATAAAACAATATTTGCAATATATATTGGGAGTTTCCATAAGCAAAGATGATATTTACAAAAATAAGCCTGGAAAGTAACAAAAAGCATTAAGGAAAAGATCCATAGGAGAGGGATGGGAGGAAAAGTTGATACCAATATGGGGGAGGGAGGAGAAGGGTGATGGATAGCATAGGAGGAAACAACACTGAAAGAGAATATGGAGTTACTAAGTGTGGTTGGGAGAGTATTAGGGGACAGTGTGTAGAAGACTCTTAACTGTAGATAAGGCAAAGATCAGGAGAAGCAATTACAGGAATCCTTGAAAGAGCAAACATAAAATATTTTGAACACTGCTAAATTGATGGGGTGGACCAATTTCCGCATTTTATACAACTTGTTCCAGATTAGGGGGTAGTACGTAACTTATGGATGCCCCTCCAAAGTGCGATTTGACCTTGGGCACAGAAAGGGAGATATAAGATGCACTTCTCAGGGCATACTTGCCAACCATGCTTAGTGGTAGACACTCCGAGATATATTGGGTCAACTTCTTAGTGATAGCCCTGAAGGTCCAGAGGGTGGCATTTTCTGTCACCATTGCTTGAGGGATGACCATCCCACAACAGTGTATAAGCAACAGTGATGTGTAGAATAAGGAAGACCAGTAATAAACCTTAAGGCTCTATGATAGAGCATATCAAGTTTAGTAAGTGCAGCAGCAGGGCCCTGGCTATAGAGGAAGTCCGCATAATCTAGAAAGGACAGGAAAGTGGTTTGGACTAGTCTCTTCTTCACATCCCATGTGAGAAGGTGTTTAATCCTATAAAAAAGACCTAGCCTCTGTCTAAGCTTTTTCATCAGTTCTTCAGTGTGGTCATTAAAGGAGACTCTATGGTCAATCCAAACCCCCAGGTATTTGAACTTGGTTACATATTCCAATGGTTCGCATAGGAGTGTAATGATCTGTGATAACATTCCATAGGAGGTTGGATTCTTTGCCTGGACAAAAATTGAGAAGAACATCTTGTTTTTTTTTGGCATTTAGGAGTAGTTTCTGGTTCAATAGCTTAGTTGCAGCTGACTGAATTTCTGTTGAAGATCTCTACATGCTGCTTCAGGAGTGTGTCTGCTGATATAAAGCATCGTGTCATCTGAGAACAAATGTATGTTGTCAGATTAGATACTGGCATTGATTTTGTTAATATATATTGCAAAACATGGTGGACCCAATATGGAGCCCTGCAGTGCGCCTCTCAATGTAGGTTTTAGTGGTGAGAGTTCCCCTTCTGTTATTTTACCTGCTGAAGGTGACCTGTATGGTAAGTAGAGAACCATCTCAGGTAAAGTGGGTCCAGGCCAATGTTATGGAGGGAAAAAAGGTGCAGGTTGTGGTCGACAGTATCGAATGCCTTGCTTAAGTCTAAAAATACTGCACAAACAAAATTCTTGGAATCCATTTCGCACTGCCAATCATTAGTCACCTTAGCAAGTGCTGAATTGGTTCTATGTCATGGTCTGAAGCTTGATTGTAATGGGTTAAGCAGATTTGCAAACTCTAAATAGTTTCTGAGCTGAGTACTCACAATTTTCTCCAGTAGTTTGGGCAAGACAGGGAGTAGGAAAATTGGCCTGTAATTGTTGAGGTCATTAGAGTCTTTGGATTTGAAAAGGGGGATCATATGGGAGGGTTTCCATACTGGACGAAGATCGCCCTGCAAGAGAGATAGATTAAAAAGATGCATAATGGGCACAGCCAAAACATTAAAAACAATTTTCAGCAAAAATGGGTCTAGAAGGTCTGCACCGGCACTTTTCCTGGTATCCAGCTGAAGCAGAAGGTCTTCAACCTTCTTTCAAGGATATAGGCTAAAATGAGAATGCTGTGCTAGTGACATGGGTGTCTTGATCCTGTACTCCAAGTTGCGAGTGGAGATTGCTGGCAGAGGAGGTATCGAAGGCAAAACCTGCAGTAGCGAAATGGTTGTTGAGAGAATTAAGGATTGTCGGCTTATCTGAGACTGAAGTGACACCAATAGTAATTTTTGTAGGTAAGGAATTACCAGGTACATGACCTTCTATATCCTTTAAGGTTTTCCAAAATTTGGAGGAACATTTAGAGGAAGAGTCAAGTTCTACATGGTAAAAGTTTGCCTTTGCCTTTCTAACCATCTTGGTACAAAGGTTCCATGCCCTGCTAAATGAGATCCAGTCAGCTGGGAGCTTAGTTTTCCTGGCAGTTTTCCAGAGCGCATCTCTGTTAAGTAATGTGGCCTTTAACTCCGCCGTAAACCACCGGCATGATTTATTCTTAGCAAGGACTTTTGCCAATGGAGCATATTTGTCCAGGGCCCCAGCACGATTTCTTGGAAAATTTCATATGCCGTGTTCACTGATTTTGCTAAGTAGAAGTCCTGCCAATGCAGGGAATCATGTAGATCAGAGATACATGTACAAGGGTCAAAGTTACGTTGACGCCTCTTCATGGTGAATCTGGATGAGTATGGTAGTTTCGGGTTGTATCTTACACAGGCAATGAAACAGTGGTCACTGATATCAGAGAAAAATACACCAGTGTGGGAAAATAGATGAGGTTTGCTAACTACAGCAACATCCAGCAGAGTGCTGTTATTTGGGTTCTTCTTGTTAGGATGCATAGCTTCATTAATAAGTTGTGATAACCCGAAGGAGTCACATATGGCTTTAAGGGGTGCGGAGGCACTGGAGAACCGGTCCAGACTGAAGTCTCATAGTATGATGAACTCCAAGAGCAATATTCCAAGGAGTTACTTAGATGGTTCAAGAGATGTAATCCTGCCGACGGAGGAGAGGAGGCACTGTGGGTCACCCTGGAGACTGGAAATGGCACCACAATCTGCACAGGGGGTTGTATACAGATCCCTGTCTCAGGAGGAGGAAATGGACAAAGAAACGATAGAAGGCATCCTTAGGATGGCAGAGAAAGGGGAAATATTGCTGATGGGGGACCTGAATATGCCAGATGTTAACTGGAGCACCTTTGCTGCAGACACATCCAAGAGCAGGGCCATTCTCGATGCCCTTCATGGGGCATGCCTCAGACAGCTAGTTTTGGAACCTACTCAGGAGGCAGCAATCTTAGACCTCATACTCTCAAGTGGGGACAGAGAGATGATCTCCAATCTTGAAGTGGGTAGCCATCTGGGAACAAGCAACCACCAAACAGTGTGGTTCATGATAAACTTAGCTGTAGAGTCAAGCCATACAAAAGTGAAGGTACTGGACTTCAGGAGGGCTGATTTTGTCAAAATGGGAGAGTGCCTCAGAAAAGCACTAGCAAATAGGCAAGAAGATGGGGTGGAGAAACAATGGGAAAACATCAAAACCACAATCACAGAGGCAACAAACCTTTTTGTGAAGCAAATAAACAAATCAAAATGAAAGAAAAAAACACTATGGTTCTCAAAAGAAGTGGTGGGGAAGGTTAGGGAGAAAAATATAGCATACAGCGAACTGTACCAGTTAAAGCAGAAGGAAGCGGGAAGGCAGTCAGAATAGCAAAGGCCCAATCTGAGGAAAAGATAGCCAACTCGGTTAAGAAGGGGGATAAATCCTTTTATGGGTATATTAGGGAGCAAAGAAAGACTAAGGCAGGGATACTGATGCTGAATAAAGAAGAAGGTGGTTGGGCAGAGAGCGACAGTGAAAAAGCAGGCATACTGAACGAATACTTCTGCTCAATATTTACAATGGAAGAACAGGGGGAGATACCTAATCCAGTCAATAGATGCACTCTGGATAGGGGGTTGATAGTAATCCTTTCACAGAAGAAAGGGTTCTGAAAGAACTCTTAAAACTGAAGGTGGATAAAGCAATGGGGTCTGATGGGATTCACCCCAGAATTCTTAAAGAACTAAGGGAAGAACAAGTAACGCCACTGACTACCCTTTTTAATAAATCATGGGAGGATGGTGTGGTACCTGAGGACTGGAGGAGAGTGGATGCGATTCCCCTTCACAAAAGTGGGAACAAGACAGAGGCAAGAAACTACAGATCTGTCAGTTTGACCTCAGTGGTAGGGAAAATGATGGAATCATTTCTGAAGGAAAGAATTGTTGAGTACCTAGAGGCCAGTGGGGCTGGACCCAAGGCAGCATGGATTCACAGCAGGAAGATCATGTCAGACAAATCAATTGATTTCTTTGACTGGGTGACCAAAGTAGTAGACCAGGGAGGGGCTGTGGACATGGCCTATCTAGACTTTAGCAAGGTATTTGACACAGTCCCGCACAAAAGATTAATAAACAAATTAGCCAGCCTGGGAGTGGGTGCCAGGGTGGTAGCCTGGGTAAAACACTGGCTGGACAACAGGACACAGAGGGTAATAGTAAATGGAGGCCACAGTGAAGAAAGGGAGGTTACTAGTGGGGTACTGCAGGGTTCACTACTGGGGCCGGTCCTTTTTAATGACTTTATAAGTGACATTGCAGAGGGAATGGAAGGAAAAGTATGTCTTTTTGCAGATGACACAAAGATCTGTAACAGGGTTGATACACAAGGTGAGGTGGAAAGGATAAGAAGGGACTTGGCAAGGTTGGAGGAATGGTCAAATGTAGGCAGCTTAGATTCAAAGCAAAGAAGTGCAAAGTAATGCACCTGGGAAACAAAATCCCAGGGGAAGAATAAACAATAGGGGGTGAGATACTGACAACAACAAAAATGGAAAGGGACCTGGGGGTAGTCATATCAGATGACCTAAAGGTGGGCTAGCAATGTGAGAAGGCAGTAAGGAGGGATGGGAGAATATTGGGATGCATAGGGAGAGGCATCACCAGTAGAAAACAGGAAGTTGTTGGACCTCTGTACAGACAGTTGGTAAGACCACATCTGGAGTACTGTGTACAGTTCTGGAGACCCCATCTCCGCAAAGACATAGACAGGGTGGAGGCTGTCAGGAGGAGGGCAATCAAAATGGTGCAGGGTCTGCACAGAAGACATATGAAGAAAGACTAAAGGAGCTTAAGATGTATAGTCTCGAGGAAAGGAGGGAGAGGGGGGACATGATAGAAACTTTCAAATACCTCAAGGGAATCAACAAAGTCCAAGAGGGTAGCCTCTTTCAGAAAAAGAGATGTGCAAGGATAAGGGGGCACAATTTGAAGATAGAGGGGGGACAGCTCAAAAGTAATGTGAGGAAGTATTTCTTCACAGAGAGGGTTGTAGATGCATGGAAAAACCTTTTTGAGGTGGTCATAGAGTCAAAAACAGTGGGGGAATTCAAGAATGCATGGGACAGACATAAGGCAGTTCTAGTCGGGGTAGGAGGAAGTAGGCCGTTGGTTAACTGGGATCTGCAGCTTATTCATAGGTAGGGAAATGGGCAGACCAGGTGGGACAAGTGGTCCTTATCTGCCATCAGATTCTATGTTTATATGTATAACACAAAATGAGACAGTGAAGGACAGCTCAACTTTGAGAGACAGACTTTCAAGTTCCTTTGGAATTGGGGTCGAGTTAATGACTGAGGCAGTAAATTTATCCTTAACATAAATGGCAACTCCTCCTCCTCTTGCCTGCCTGTCAGTTTTGAACAGGGAGTAGGATGGGATGTTCACCTCATGGTCAGCAGTTGCAGGTCTGAGCCAAGACTCAGTGACCACCAAACATCAGGCGTGGAATGGCAGACCCAAGCCTGAATAGAGGTCAATTTTTTTTTAATAGGCTACACGAATTGACGAGCATAAAGCTCACTCCTTTGATACTAGGTAAGTCAGCGGGAGATGTGGTAGCTGCCAGAGGACCAGGGTTGAGCTCAACATTGCCAGAGCCCAATAATAGAAGGAGCAGAAGTTTCCTAATAGCTTCTAAGAGTAGCCTGTGTTCTTTAGTCTGTTCATGTTTGCAGGGATTATTAGGTGGAGCTGGGGGTCCCTACGACTAATGCCAAGCTAACCTAACGCCAAGTAGATTAAAACCCTAGTCATGAATAGCAGGGAGGGCTTAGTTACGAGGGTGAAGGAATATACTAGCAAAGTCTCTATAGCTGGTACAGTAAGAGTTCCAGCCCACCAAGGTGGATGTATAGCCCGTTCCAATCTGGGGAGCTTGAAGGCACATATATAACAATCAGAGTAGTTAAGAAAACCCTAGCAGTCCACTGTGGTACTAGGTTCGAACACACCACTAGGAGGAGGAGGCTGTGTGATTATATTTAGTTCTATGTGACATAGTATGATGAAGGAAGGACAGGGGAACAAGTAAATGGCCCTCATTCTGGAGCCTGGTCACAATGAGTACCGTATGGCTTAATTGCTTAACTTAACTAGCCCTGGTTCATATAACCAGAGGAAGGTGGCAAACTGTAACAGTTCCTAAGTTCTTCTAGTAAGTTAGGGGTAGTGTAGCCAGTGTTTAACGTCCCTAGTCCCAGGTCAGAAACAGGATAACGGGTGATGGGCCACAGTAGCTCTCGCATTAAAATTCAGTTTGACCTAAAAAGGTGGTCAATAAGTTATAACTGACATGCAGACCAAACAAATGTGGTATGTCCCTTTATGCAAACCGCTAGCAGCACTGCAAGCCAATAGTGGATGTGAGCAGAGAAGCAGGCGGTGCTAGTGTGCATTTAAGGTGGCCTAGAGAGGGGGTTGAGGGGTGGGCCAAAAAACTGGCTGTGAGAGCTAGGGCTGAGCTAGGGCTTCTCGGTGGCTCATGGCACAATAGTCGAGAAGAAGCCTTGGAGAGTGGCCCAGGACTGCCAGCAAATGAAGCAACCAATTGGAGCCTGGCCAAGTCTGGAGTCAGCCAGTCGGCTTATTCCTCCAATGACTTTGCACCAATCACTTCCCTGGCTTAGGAGCTAGTGCCGAAATGCCATACCTGTAGCTTAGCTTGTGGGAAAAAATCCTCAGGGAAGCGGCTTTGTGTAGCCCAGCTGGCGATGACTTTCTGCTGGTCACAGAGTCCAAGATGGCCCAGAGGGACTGCACCTCAGTAGAGAAAGGAGGAAGCAGTCACAATTATAGCCCCAAGACAAAGGCTAACAAGGTGCTTAATGGCAGGGTGGGGATTATAGTATTAGTGCTGTAGAAGGGGCAGATTAGTCTAGGAGCCAGTGGGGGGGGGGGGGCTCAGACAGCACAACAGAAGGCTGTTGCTTGGTGCGTAAATGTAAAATGATGATAGCAACAGAACAAAGGAGATTAAACAATCGATAGGCAGAGGGAGGGGAGAAGCCCTCTTCACAATGGGAGACCATTTGTTTGGTGCCTAAATTCAAAATTAAAACGCAAGGGGTTTGATTAAATCCAGTAAGTGAGGCGGGAGTAGGGCTAAAGTATTAAAGTAAATAAAAAACAATTTAAGGTCAGCTAGGGCAATGCACAAGGCTAGGTTCCATTATCAGCAGTAGATATAGGAGAACAGAGTGGTGATGCAGAGAAATCAAGACAGCACAGGGCGAGACCTGCCCCAGGCTCATAGAAAGTCTTAGTAGGAGATTAGGCAGACATAGCTTGGTAGAACACACTAAGTGCTACAGCTCTTAGCAGAACAGGTATGTCTAATACAATCCTAGGTACATTTCAAGGCAGTCATTAACATAGGAAAATACATTTCACCCAGCGCTAACAGTTTTTACATTTCTCAGCTAATATAGTCCTAAAACTTTTTCAGTATCCCCACATTCATTTATAATAGGTAAGGAAAAACTGGTTGTGAGAGCTAGGGCTGAGCTAGGACTTCTTGGTGACTCATGGCATCACAAGGTGTCTAGTGGACCCCCACCAGACACAGTTATAACAATCTCCTGCCCCCACACATACCCACTGATTGTTGGCCAGTTGGCCATATGTAAAAATATTAATATTTTTTTAATTAAATTACCCATTCCCTGGCGTCTAGTGGACTCTCCCACCAGACACAGTTACAACAATCACCCTTCCACCCCCAAACATCCACACCGATCGCTGGCCAGTAGGCCAAAGTCCACATGTATAAATATATAAGTATATATTTTTATTAAATCCCCATTCCCTGGTGTCTAGTGGACCCCACCACCCACCCCATCCAGACCAGTGCCACTACCCACTTCCCCAGTCCACCCCAAGTTGGCCACCGGCACTGGCCTCCACTCACCTCCATGGCGGCAGCCCAACTGGAGCTCTGATGAATGGCGCATGCTTGGCCTGCAAGCATGTGCTCATTCGTGATAACACTGTCTTTGGAGAAGTTTTTCTGGGGGCTAGAGAATGGGAGGGGTTGCTCCAATCCACAGTGGGAGGGTGAGTTGGGGGGGTCAATGGCATTGCCCCCCCATCCTGCACCCCCTCCGCTGGTGACCGGAGCGGCCCCTTTCCATTCTCTAGCTCTTTGAAAAGCTGCCTAAAAGACTGCAAACTGTCAATGAATGAGCACGTGCTTGTACAAGCACATGCTCATTCATTAGCGCTCCGTCAGGCTGCCGGCCATAGAGGTGATTGTAGGGCTGTGCCGGTGGCCCTCTTGGGGTGGAATTGGGGGGAGTGGGGTGGTGTGGCACTGGTCTGGTTGGGGCGGGGTGTGTGGGGAGTCCACTAGACACCAGGGAATGGGAAAATTAATTTAAAAATATATATATTTTACATGTGGGCTGTGGCCGACTGGCCAGTGATCGTGGGGTGGGGGAGGGTGAATGCTGTAACTGTGTCTGACGGGATGGTCCACTAGACACCAGGGAATGGGGAATTTAATTAAAAAAATATTAGTATTTTTACATGTGGCCAACTTGCTGGCAATCGGTGGTTGTGTGTGGGTGGGGGCAGGAGGGTGATTGTTGTAACTGTGTCGAGGGGGTCCACTAGACACCAGGGAATGGAGAATTTAATTAAAAAATATAAATATTTTTACATGTGGCCAACTTGCCGGGGATTGGTGGTTGTGTGTGGGTGGGGGCAGGAGGGTGATTGTTGTAACTGTGTTGAGGGGGTCCACTAGACACCAGGGATAGAATGGGTGTGGTGTTGGGGATTTCACATTTGTCACCTCTACTTGCTTTGCGTTTTTTAAG
Organism: Neoceratodus forsteri; assembly: GCA_016271365.2. Classification (NCBI taxonomy): domain Eukaryota; kingdom Metazoa; phylum Chordata; order Ceratodontiformes; family Ceratodontidae; genus Neoceratodus; species Neoceratodus forsteri. The sequence goes on from CM057449.1 coordinate 1,785,724,334, forward strand.
TGCAATTTACACTTAAAAAACACAAAAACAAGGTGAAATCGCAAATGGCGAATTTCGAGTAATTTTCAAAAATTACACCAAGTGTCTGTATGACTTGATGACTAGCATATTCGCGCACAAATTAAAGCTTTGCTGCATCTCTATACATGTAAATATGGACTCAGTTACATTTTTATGCTCCTCAGGAGTGTCAACCTGTGGGTTCCTTGCATGACTGAACTGCAGCCTGAAGGTGAGCTCCCTAAGGGCACAAGAGAGGACACATAAATGAAACAAATTATTGACAAAGTGGAGGAACAATCCACCTGCTCACACTTTGAGGACTTTTTGTGGTTTAAATGAGAACTGTGCAGAACCTGCAAGTATTTTTTCCCAATAGAAGCTGTTTTTGTTTTCCAGTATGGGTTCAAATGCTATTATTTTTCCAACAATGCAGCTTATAGTTGTCTCAATGGTTGTTTCTGATTTACACAATAAATGCCAAGAATAGGTGTTCTGATGCAGAACTCTGTGGTTGAGAGAGGCAGTATCAAGTTAGCACAGTGAAATCTGTACAGTGAAAGACCATTACAGTGACAGTTTCAAACAGATTTCTAAATTGTCGCTGTAAAGGTCCCGTTGTACACTGGTGATGTTTTCACTGGTGTTTCTTCCCCTTACAAAGCAACTCTTTTTCGGAGTTGATTATCTATAGATCAGAGGTGTGGGGGAGGTGCACAACCTCCTGAAAAAAACACAAAAACAGTGTTCTCCTGACAGGCGAAATACTGACTGTCGGTATTTATTTATTTTTTTTTTATTTATTGAAATCTAGGATTACAAATACCTTTGAGCAGGAATTGCTCATTTACAAAGGTTCCATGTCTAAGAAATGGGATGGTATGCATACATACAAAGGTCAGCATAATAATACATAGTTACACAACAAAAAGAAGTAAGAGACTGAGGCTTAGGAAATTCCAGTAATTTAAAATGTGCCAGATGTTAGGTAACATGACATACCAGCCAAGGGCAATCTTAGAAATAAGCACTGCAGGTGAGAGGGAAGGGGGTATGTAGGGGATGTCAACAACAAAGTTGTCGAAGTGGATTGATGGATTTAAGAGGGGCATAAACTACATCATAGGGTTCCAAAATGACACTGTCCACCTAACTGTAAATAAAAAGTACCCACTGAGGTTCCTGAAAGGCCTGTATAGATAGAACAATAATGCAGTTGGAACTGTTTCTGTGTTTCTATGTTTCTATGGAAACAGTACTTAAAGCCAACTTCTACAGAGAAAAATGACTTACAGGCTAAGTGCAGTTCTCCTTTAAAGCTGTCATCATGCAGACATATTTCTGTGAATCTCTGTGGGTACAGCTCAGTGCATGTATCACTGCGATTATAGCTCATGACAGCACTGGACAAGAAGTTGCCCATGTGGGTGGTCTATAGACCACTGGACAGGAAGACAAGAGGAAAAGGAACTAGGGGCAGGAACAATGGGGGAAGTAGTGGTTGTGGGGATCTCAATCCAGCAGAAAGGGATTGGGGCACTCTAGCACTTAGAAACACCAGAAATCAGGCCTTGCTAGGTATATTCAGTGATCATAACACTATGTGGTTTGAACTGGCCTTGGGTATCAGAATATTGCCATCAGGTTCCACCAAACTGCATTGACAACAAAGTTGCTGAAATGCAGCTTGGCGACAGAAACAATGTTGACAGGTGAAATTTTGCCTGTTGACATTGAGTATTTTTTTTTATGTGGAGGGCTTCACCCCCTGCATCTTCCTTCTTAAAGATAACAAATTCCAGGCCGGAGTTTATTTGAAGGGAGGGATGCTCGAAATTGGCAAAATTTCATCATCGGGTCCAGTACAGCGACAACCTCAAGGTTGTCACGGTACTGGATTTTGATGTTGAAATTTCGACATCATAACAAGATACGCTGCCATCAAAGGCTGTGGTTCTGGATTTTAGACAAACAGACTTTCGATAAGATGAGGGAATTAGTAACAGTTAAGTTGATCATAGTGGACAAAATCAGGGTAGTGGTGAAGAGGTGGGAAGAAATTAAAGGGGCATGACTTAAAGCAGCCAAGCAATGCTTGAAAATGGTTACCAAGGGTAATAGGCAGAAGAGACCAATCTGGTTCTATAAGAAGGTCACTGAGGCTGTAAGGGCAAAAAAGGCCTTCTTTGAAAACAGATGGATGGGAAATGTCGCAAATACTGCACCAGGTAAAGATGAAGAAGGCCAAGAAGGCAGTCAGAAATGCAAAAGCAGACACAGAGCTGTGTAATACAGAGGGCATCAAGGGAAGGGGAAGATAATTCTTCAGGTACATTAAGGGAAAAGGGAGATGAGAAGGGGAACTGTTAGGCTATTTGAGGGGGCAGGGTAGTAAAGGAGGATGAGCAGGAGGCAGCTATTCTAAATGACTATTTCTACTCAGTATTCACAGTGGAGGATAGCAGACCTCTGCCAGAAAGCAGCATAAAGGCTACTACAGTGGAGATCCCAGATATGGGGCAGGTGGTAATGACAGGAGAAAGTATTATAAAGTTGCTTTTGTTCCTTAAAATAGACAAAGCTCAAGGGTCTGATGGGATGCACTTGATGGTGCTTAGGGAAATGGCATCAGAACCGGCTGAACCTTGTCAGGGCTGTTCAACAGCTCACTACAGGCAGGGGTGGCTCTGAGAGATTGGAGGATAACAGACACTGTGCTGCTTTACAAGGGAGGGGACAGGGGGAACTGGGAAATTATGGGTCCATCAGTCTTACCTCCATTGTAGGTAAACTGATGTAGAAACTAGTCCATGGACCTAGTGGACTACCAGGAGAGAAATGGGCATGGGTATGTGGCAGGAAGGTTTTGACAGACTAACCTGATTGTATTCTTCAACTAGACAAAAAGTGTGGTGGATAAGGGACAATCACCAAGATTTACTCTATTTGGACTTCTACAGAGCATTTAGCACTATGCTGCTGAGGAGACTGCTGAAGAAGTTCAAAGATTTGGGAGTAGGGAAAGTGCTGGTGAGTTGAGTGTGTGAAACTGGCTGAGGGGAGACAGCAGATGGTGTTGGTTAATGGGGTCAAATTACATCAGGGCACATAGAAGGTTATTTAAGAAATTAGAGGATCTAGGAGTAGCAGAGGGCCTTGTTAGATGGGTTGTTTAGGGGGAAGATTGCAGAGGGTGGTGGTAAATGGGGTCAAATCAGAGGAGAGCAAGATCAATTGTGGAGTATCACAGTGGTCAATCTGGGGAGCAGACATTTTTAACTTATTCATTAGTGACATAGGAGAAGGAATACAGGACAGATTACATTGAGCTCTGTGGCAGAGTAGACATCAAGGAGTGGGTAAGAAGTTTCAGATGGGCCTGCAAATGTTATGGAGGTGGCCCAAGGTTATGCTGTTAATATTCAGTGCCAAGAAGTACAAGCTGATGCACATAGGGAATAGGAATTTCAGGAAGTATAGTAGAAGCTGTTAAACTGGGATGGCCTGTTGGCAGCCCTTTTATCCCAATTAGGCAGCAGTCTCCTTTATCAGAAGTGCATATAGTTCAATAGGAGTCTGCATCTAAACAGAGTGTCTCAGTTACCACAGCCACAATAGAGCCGTCTCCAGTAAAGTTCTTATTTACAGCACAGTTTGTTCATTTAGCTTAATTTAGTAATTTATTTTCATTGTATTTTGTAATACATTGCAGTATTTAAATTGTACTGCAGTGGGTTTCAGTGGGGAGAGGTACGGCACAATAAATTACAGCTCTAGCTTACCATTCTTTTAACCAGGGCACACAGCAGGCAGAATGATGGAAGGGACAAGAATAACTGAACCGCTGTCTGATTGCCCATCATGAGTTCAGATGACCATGACACCATTGTAAATTTGGCTGACCATGACACTGTGAGAAACAGGAAGCAGTTCTCTAAATCCCGAATGTCCGCTTATTTGTGTTGTGAGTAGAGTGCTTCGAACATGTTCAGGATTTAGAGGACATGCTGAAGACAGAAGCTGGAGCAAAAATCAAAGCTAGTTTGCAGTGAGTACTGAGGGGAGAGGGGGATTGAGAGTATGATTGTCAGTATGAATGGCAGGTGATAAAAGGATTAGGGGGATTAGAGGAATTGTTATTCTGTTGAACAGTCAAACAGTTCACATTGCAATTGACACCTACTTAAAGGTGTGAGAAAAGACTTAACAAGTACAAAGAGATGGTCAAGTCTGGGCAAGTTCAGCCCAATCGTCCCATTTAGGTGGCAGGTACATCCCATTAAAGCATTTTAAGGTTCCATAGGATAGTACAGCCACTTAATTGGTTCCTGGTGGCACGTCCCAATGTTGCAGATGTCCCAATTAACCACATCCCAATTAAGTGGCTTCTACTGTAATTCTGGATGGCAGGGATTAAGCTGGCCACTACTTCATAGGAAAGTGACCTGGGAGTCATCATCACCATAAGTGACTCCCTAAAACAAACTAGCCAATGGAATAAGACCTACAGCAAGGCAACCAAAATATAGTGTATAGGAGAGGGCTGTTGCGTATAAAAGTCAATGAAAACACAAAGCTGTTGTACTATTGATGTGATGTCAACATGTTGTTGTGCCATCTTGAGGATGACACATCGATGGTACAACAGCATGGAACACGGGTGCACATGCACATAAGTTAAGCGCCACATTTCCAGGAAACGGCCTCGGCAGTAAGAAAGAACCCAAAAGCGAGGAACACCAGACAAAGTAAGGGAAATCATATTTTTTCCCTATGAAACAGCAGCCATGTTTAAATGTATTTAACTAAAAACGTTGTCTGGGAGATCGGGAGAGGGTCCAGGACTGATTGTGACTGGTTGGGGGGGGGTCAATGTTGGAAAGCACATCTTTTTTTTTTTTTTCAAACAAAAAGTAAGCCTCCAGCAGTGAATTTTCAGTGTACTGAGCCCATACACTATACAAGATAATGTATGGCTGTCAGTTAACAACATTGCTGAATTCACTTCTCGAGGTTACCAGGCAAAAGTAAACCTCTCGAGCTTCGCTCTCAAGGCTTACACAGTTGCCATGGTAACCTCTCGAAGTGAATACAGTGTTGTTGCTAACTGATGCCCATACATTATCCTCTATGTTGGGATGAACTAGAAGGGGTTTCAATAACAGGAGGAAAGAGGCTAGTTTTGGCTATAAAGGCAGTTGCTCACCCAGTCTTAAAGTATATTGGGAGGGGGTTTAACAGCAGGAGAAAACAGATAATACTGCCTCTCTGTCTGTGCCCCATTCTGGAGTCCTCACCTGAGGAATGACAGAGACAGGCTGGAGATGGTGCAGGATAGACTAACCAAAGTGTTTTGGGTCCGACAGGTTAAATCCTATGAGGATTGACTCAAGGAACTGAACGTGTACTCGCTGGTGTTCAGAAGGGAGAGGGGTGATATGGCAGAGATCTTCAAGTTCCTGAAAGGAACAACAAGGTAAACTGTGAGAAACTATTTAGCAGGAATGGCAGGTTGAAAACAAGGGACACGAATACAAGATGGTGGGGGCAGGGGAATTCAGGAAGGATATAAGATACTTTTACTTTACAGAGAGAGTGTTTAAGCCATGGAACAGCCTACCAGCAGAAGTGGTGGCTGCAAAAACCATGAATGGGTTCAAGCATAGCCATGGCAGAGTTAAGGGATTAATAGCTACTCAGGGTGTAGTGTTAAGGCAGAGGGTGGGGAGGAGAGGGAAAACCCATCTAGACAATAGGTCAGGGGTTGAGTAGAGTAAACCTGGGCAGATGGGATAGACCATTGCTCTTTTTCTGCCAACATTGTCTATGATTCCATACAAAAGTAAATCTTGGCACTGGTAAAGTCAGCTCCAGTGTTTAATAAACACACACACACACACACATATACATTTCGAGTTGATTGTGTGTGTGTGTGTGTGTTTTACTTTCATTAATATAGATGCTTCTATAAAGTGTTTCAGCTGGAGGGGAGGTCTACTGAAAACTAAAACTTACATTCCACTGTAACCCGTGCCTTGTGGCATTCAGTCAAGAGGAACCTTTGTGCAGGCAATTCAGTTACTGCTCTATAAATGATTTTTGTTTTGGGTTATACTTCAAAGGGCTGCTTCCATTTGATAACAACAAAAGGAACATAATTTTGAGTGTGAACAGGGCCAAGGCAGAAGAGACAGAACCACACTTACGGAGCCAGCTGGGAAAACAAAAGGGTCTAAATTAACATTCTCAAAAAAAACGTCAATCCAAAAAAGCAGTTTGGACTTGTTCTCAAAAAGTGTGGTCTCCAGGAATTTAAAGAAAATGGTCCAGGCTGTGATGTCAGAGAGGCATGTATGATGATGCAGATGTAGTGGGCTGGCCAGCTGAAGGCATTTCTTATGTGTGATTGCTCTGACAGCTTCAGTTATGTTTTTGGGACTTTCAGCTAGTAACATCAGGGGTTCAAATCTGCCATAATTCACCAAGTTCCCAGTCGGGGTACACTTCTTCTACTCTACTTAGGATTTAGGTAGCAGTGAGTTAGAAACTTCTCTGTGCCCTCTATCTTTTCAAATGGGTTTACGTCAATATCTGTAGAAATACTGTATTCTCCATAGTCTTTATTGTACATTACCCTATAACATATGTAAATATCGTGATGTATTACATGTCAATTACATAGACTTCATACGTTCTATGACTGAGTCTTTTCAGGTATAGGTAACCAGGGGTAAATTGGCAAGTCTGTGATCTGTCTCCAAAGAGGCAGCCTAGTTACTATATCTAATGCAAAGCTTCTGAGCTGTGACAGAAGGGTGGGTCATTTGCCCTTTAGTAAGAATCACTGTGCTGTGTGATCTGTGGCTCTGGTGGGATTTGAAAATAGAGATACCCTGAGTGACGTTGCAGCTGAGTGGTGGCAACATACAAAGATAACCCTTTCAGGCATCTAGAGGGTTATGAAAAAAGGTAACAGCCAGAGACTGAGTTCTGGGAGAGAACCAGTCTGTGACTTAGGCACTTCAACCCCACTTTTGTTCCTACATTGTACATTATTCTATCTTTGTGTCTTGCTGGCCCTATCCTCCTGAGTACTTCTTTCAGCTTTCTGTCTGCCCTGTTGATTCACTACATAGACCAGCTTCATACTGTCAATACATGTTTTTTTAACTTCTCTGCACCCTGCCAGTAAGCTTTGCCTCTTGTGTATCTAATTCCGTCCCACTGTTCTTCCCTTTGCCTGTTCAGCATTTTCTGTATGTTGCCCTTTCTCATTCATACAGTTATGGAAGATCCGTGGCTTCAGTTTTTCTAACCTTCTCAACTTCCTACAAAATCTCAGGATTAATCCATCTCTCATACTGTTTCTTTCAAAACCCATCCCATTTCTCAGTTACCACTTCCTTGTACACTGACCTGTGTGACTTTTCTCTGTCAGCCACCAGCCAGGCTGTCTTGTGAAAGCTTTCCTGTTGCTGTTGAAAATTGTAAGCACATTTAGTGTTTTGGCCTCAGTCTTTCATCAACTATTTTGAGCTCACCAGTTTGCTTGCCCTTTTATAGTCCTAGACGCAGTACATAGAATCTGTCAGGTAAATCATGCCTGATCTACACCTTGTTTTGCTTTTCTTTCTCATCTATTGTTGGGATTTTGAATGCCTATTGAAGGTATCAAATTGACAGCACAAGAAACTGAAGTCCTTTGCTTATCCACATACCTTGCAGTGGTCATAGTTCATTTCCTAGTGCATGATGTTCTGGGACCCCAAAGCGCTATCATAGATGGCATTAATTTGTATTAATGTTGGAAGACTCCCATGATTGGGTGCAGATTCTGAACTACCCTTTTACAAACTAGAGGTGCGGCCCACTGGAAGGGGCACATTTTAATGTGGAGAAGCCTACACTGCAGCCACCACTGCTATACCTGCCAAAAGTATAAACAGGGGACTTACAGGTCAGCTGATACCTCTGGGGAAACCTACTAAGAATCTAATAGGCACAACACCATTTATGTTACCTATATAGCCTTCCTATATATCACCTATATGGCCTTCCTAATAATCTCCAAGACTGCAACTCCCTCGGCGGCTTTAAAAAAGGCCTCAAGACCTACCTGTTGGGACTAAGCCTCTGTGCATGCTACCGCTGAGCATCAGAATCACGCCATAGGGCTACCTCTTTAGCCACTACCAGCCGCCTGGCATGCCGTTACTCCTATATTGGGACCTATACCGTTTGATGAGCTGTTTGTAACTGTAATTTTTGTGAAACTGTTCCATCTCGATGAACTATGTGTGGCTGTCATTTTTGTGAAACTGTTTTACTCCTCATGATTATATTCAATTGTACCTAACCTGCCTGTGAATCATATGATATATCCTGATTGTAATGTCTGTATTACTCCATTTGCTTTGAGTTGTTCCTGCTGTTTATTCTCCTGTAGCCTGTAATTAATCTCGGGTCACCCCTGAAAAAGGGATTGTAACGGTCTCAGTGGGCCTACCCGGTCACCAAAATTTTAAATAAAAATAAATTTATTACTGTCATATTTTTTCCTCACTAAGGATTTTACATGCTCTGTTATGACTGCTTATTCCCCACCTAACGTCACAATTCTCTGTGGCATCATAGATACTTTTCTAGCGGTAGACTGTGACATCACAAAGAGAGCATTATGACTTCAAGTTGGGAATGAATAGCAACAGTTGGTGTTCCCTAAAGATAATTGTTTCAGTTTCCATACCAACATTCTTAAGAGCAACAAACATTAGGGGACTAATACTTAAAATATGTCAATTAAAAGTTATATTTTGCCAAAATGTTACATGTCTCAAAGTTTTCTTTGATGCATCAATTGCTGCTGAGACCTGTGTAGAACTATAAGGACTGCTGAATTCTGCCAGTGGAATGCTAATCCTAGTTTTAAATTGCTTTCCAGAATTTGTTGCTAATTTTTTCAGAAGTCAATTAATGCAAACCTCAGATTTGTTTTTCGCAGTCTACGTAGATCAGGAATTGGTTTCCCACAGTTTGCAGAAAGCTAACTCATGGTTTACCAAACTGTGGAACACTAATCCACAGTTTATGTAAACTGTAAATTATTACTCAACAATTTAAATACTGATCTTTGAAATTTTTAAAATGTTGGAATTTCTCTTACAATGGAATTCTTCAGAAGTAGGTAGAATTTCTGAAATGGCACAGAATTCAATTAGAAGCAGAATATGGAAATTCTATGTAGCACCAGTGTCCAGTCCTGTGTACTGTATCTGGCACATTTCATATACCATACCTACTGCTTCCCCCTGTGTAACTATGAAGCTTTTCACTCAGTCCCAGCTTTGTTTGAAACCACTGATGGTTCTCGTACCCACCATCTCTTCTTAAAAACAATGTCCTCACATTCCTCCTAAATCTCTCCCCAGCCAGCTTCCACTCACATGCCTGTATTCTTGGTTTGTCAATCCTGCTGAATATTTTCTTGCAATCTTCCCTTTCAGGAACTTGAAGGTCTGTATCACATCACCCCTCTCCCTTCTGGTGTCTAGTGAGTAGATGTTCAGGGCCTTAAGCTGATCCTTGTAGGCACCGTCTTGTTTTACCCTGAATCATCATAGTTACCCTATGCTGCATCATCTCCAACCTGTCTTTGACTTTCCTTAGATGGGGGCTCCAGAACTGAGCACAATATTCCAGATGTGTCCTCACTAGTGCTCTATAGACAGGCAGTATAATCTGTTTCCTCCTGCTGTCAACACCCCCCAATACATTCCAAGGGTGAGTGAGCAGCTGCCTTCATAACCAAAATTAATGTCACTGATTAGTTAGATGGCAGGGTATTCACAAATAGTGGTGGAATAGTCATTCTTCTTTCTACATTAACATCTGTTGTACCAACATCCAATCATAAAGCAGGGCATCTGTGTGTATTGTGTAAGTTAATACCACTGCTGAGACCGCAGTTGTAAGAGTGGTCTCATGTGCATTCATAGGATATGAGAACCATGAACCAAAGGTGAGCAGTTCTGATACCCTAAGAATGTAAGTGAGACCACTCTTACTACCATAGTAGTGGTCTATGCGGTGGCATTTATAAATTATTGATTGTGATGTAATAAAAAGTATATTAAAATAAAAAAAACTTCCCTAGAAGTGCCTGATTCCAAGGCAGCTGTGCATGAGACATTCTTCATGGAATAACGGTGCCTCACGCACAGTGTCATAACCATGCATACTTTCTGCACGCACATGCATACAGAAAATCAGAATGACACCAGAAATTTCACACTGGCTTAAAAAAACTATGAAATCACTGATCAGTGACAGTGATGATCTGAGTCCTCTGAGGCTGGCCTGGCAGGCTTGGAGTAATGAGAGGGGTAGGGAGGATAAGCAAGTCAGCAGCTCAGCAGTCCCTCTCACATAAACGGAGCCCAAAGTGATGAGCGTATGGGACAGTTACTGTCCACATGTTTGCCGGTGCTGCCAGCCAGTCCCTCAGATTTTCCCACTAACCACTCACAATCACACATGCTAATGGTCTTTCTGCACAGCACCTTTTTGTCAGTGGTAGTGAGGTGAGGTGGTCAGCAAGCAGCTTCGTTATCATCCGTCAACTTGATGAGCTGTCTGGGACATTACAGTTTGATGCTGTTTATTTATGAAAGCTGCCAGTAGTGTGAGCAGTTTAATCCGAGTTCCTTCAGGTATATAACTGGTTTTTTTTTCATGTAAATGTTGGATCAATCAGGTTGGGTCAGGTGGTGGGGGTGGGGAAGTTAGCAGCAAACAAATGGCCCAAACATAAGTGGGCTGGCTGGGACTTGGAGGACTTGGCTCATCACTAGGAGTTGTGCTACTGAAACCGGTGGGGAGAAAAAAGCAGGGTGAACATGATAAGAGTGGACATGGTCAGGGAGTGGAGGAAGAGTGGTGAGAACTTGAAGGGGCCATTCTGGAAGCAAGTAAACCATACTTCAGAAGATCACTAAGAGTAACAATCACAAGAGACAGATGGTTTTGTAAGCATTCCTCATTACAAAAAATCACCAAACGGAGAAGTGGAGTGAGTACCAAAGCAATATGAAGGAGGCCAAAAAGGTTGTCAGGAGTGCAAAGACAGACACAGAACTATGAATTGCTGAGGGGGTCAAGGGATGTGAGAAAGAATTATTCCAGTACATCTGGAAAAAAGGAAGATGCATAGAGGAATTGTTGTGATGGTGGGGGAGGGTAGTAGGATGACGAGTAGAAGGCAGCAGTTTTGAATTATTACTTCTGCTCAGTATTCATGCTGAAGGACAGCAGGCCACCAGAAAGTGGAATTAAGGCAGCAGCAAGGGTTATTTCAGGAAATGAAGTGGATAGAGATTACAGTAGGAAGAGTAGAAAAGGGCATGCTGTCCTAGTGGTAGTTGTAGAAAAGTTTCTCAGTACTGAGGTATACCTGGGTATACTGAGGCAGAATGAGGCAGAATCACATTACAGACAATGCATATTGTAACCTGAGTGCCACAGTGGTACCTCAAGGTACCTCCAAGTAGGCAACTTTTAGATAACTACCACTATAGCTAAAGTACTAGAACCAGACGTAATGTACCTGAAAGTGCTCAGGGTGTGATGTTAGAACTGACTGAGCCCCTGGCAGAGCTATTCAATACCTCACTGTAGTCTGGGGTGGTTCCTAAGAATTGGAAGACAGCAAACATAGTCCCACTCCATAAGGGAAGTGAAAGGGAGGACTCAGGGTATTACAGACCAGTCAGTCTTATCTCCATTGTAGGTAAACTGATGGAGACACTAGTCAAGTAAAACCTTATGACATACCTGGAAAGCAATTGGCTTCAGGATAGTAAATAGCATGGGTTTGTGGGATGAAGGTCTTGCCAAACCATCTTGAAAATATTCTTTATCTGGGTTATAATGGCAGTAGATTTGCTTTACTTTGACTTCCATAAAGCAGTTGACTCTGTGTTGTACACACAATTGCTGAAGAAGCTAGAGGACTTAGAGTAGGAAAGGTGCTAATAAGGTGAGTAGGAAACTGGTGGGGAGCAACAGAGGGCGGTGGTTAATGGAGTCAAATCAGGTAATAGAGAGGTCACAAGTAAAGTGCCACAGTGATCGGTCCTGGGACTTGTCCTTTTCAATATGTTAATCAGTGACATAGGGGAAGGTATAGAGGGCAAGATACTGTATGTCTCTTTTCAGATGACACAAATCTTTGTAGCAAAGTAGACAGTGAAGAAAGGCTGAAGGAGTTGCAGAGAGACATACAGTAGCTATCTTAGAGAGATGATCTAAAGTTTAGCAGTTGAGATTCAGTGCCATAAAATACACGGTAATGCACATAGGGAAGAGGAATCCCAGGATGGAATACTGGATGGGGAGGAGGTCAGGTTGACCACTACTACCAAAGAAAGGGACCTGGAAGTCATCGTAAGTAACTCCCTCAGACAAATGAGTCCATGCAAAAGGTCTACAGTTACAGTAAGACAACCAGAATGTTGTGGTACATTGGGAGAGATTTCGATAGTAGGAGGATGGAAGTGATAGTGCCCCTACAAAGGTCACTGGTAGACCCCATCTGAAATACTGTGTGCAGTTCTGGAGTCTGCACCTGAGGAAAGATAGGTATAGATTGGATTCAGTACAGGAAAGGGACAAAAAAGATTCAGGGCCAACAGGGCAGATCCTATGAAGAGCAACTGTGGGTCTTCGCTGGAGGCCAGAAGGGAAAGGGGTGACATGACTCAGACCCTCAGGTTCCTAAGAGGAAAACTATGGTGAACTGTGATAATCTATTCAATAACAGCCCTGTTGAGGTGTGCCTTGGACTCTTTGGCCCCAAAGTTCACCCCATTCTCCTATATTGCACCCATATCAGCATATTTCCTTATGGAATGGGGTGAATGTAAGGTCTGAAGATCTCAAGGCACACCGGGGCACTTGTCGGTGTCTCCGGGGTAGGGTGAGGTGAAATGGTGTGAGTGTTATGGCTGAAGAAGCAAAGACACACCCCAGTGCCTGCCACTCTCTGCAGGGTGGGGCTGAGGTCGGCGTTAGTTCACTACTTCACTGCCAGTCCTATTGTGCCTCTCTCTAACTCCTGCACTACCAATGCCAGTGCCAGCAAGCCAACATTCAGCATTGACAAATGCTTGTTCAACTTAGTCCCCAGACTGTGGAATCAACTGCCTTATCAGTCCGGGCACTCTGTTTCCATCAGCAGTTTAAGTCAGTATGGTATCTTCTACTGCTACATTTACTACTGTACAACGGCCTATTAGTAGTGTTCCTGAGGTTTCTATTACCCCTGCCTGTGCATCGTTGTCTACTGTGTCCTGAATTATGAACGGCATGTTTCGGTAACTGGTCTTACTATATCCGATGCCCTGAAAGGGGCTGGTTGAGAACAGTCTTCTAAGGATAACTCCTGGTCTTCTTCGAGGCATGAGGGTGTGGAACCCAAGAGTCCATTAATCACCTTTCCTGATCCCTTGGACAGTCCAACCGAATTGCGGCTAACTCAAAATCCTATTTGGCCTATGGATGATTCTACTCTAACCAAGTGTATTGCTACTACAGATTCGGATGCTTCTGATCAAACTCTGCTTGGTTCTACTCTGATGTCAGACCCATCCTCTGATAGATAACCCGGTGTTCCTCTTAAGCCCATGGCCCCACTCCTAGATTAGGAAAACAGCATGATTTTACTGAGTCTCCTACTGAGACCCCAACAAGGCCAAGGAAGTAATTCTTCTGCACACCAGGGTGGTCATCAGGGCGGTAGAACTTTCGCTGGCCTGTTTCATACTCCTCCAGAACAGGCCCAGCGAAGAAATGCCGTCCGGCTGAGATATAAGGGAGGTCTAGAAATTTTTCCCGACCGGATTTATGTTGGAAAGACACTAATAAAAGATAGTCTGCAGTTTTTCCCTTCTGAGATATATGCACTTATACATACTTCGGGAGACTGCCATTTTGACCTTAGCTTTAAAACATCTTCTGGACTGGAGACTTTGTGGCAACGCTATCAGCAAGTTTGTCATACACCCCTATGGACACCTTTTCTTGCTATCCCTCTTACAAAACCCATGATTAAGACGATCATGGTATTGTTTAAAAATGAGGGATTTGCAATAACTGATATTGTTCGTTGGTTATCTTCTAAATGTAATGTTTTAGGTGCACCTGAGCCTATTATAGACTCCGAGCAACTTTGGACTGGGGGTTGGAAATTACAAGTAAAACTTCCACAGATTAATGGTTCTATTCAGCATTTGCCTAGCTGTTTTTACTTGGGGAAGGATAGAGGCTTTGTTTTCTACCCCGGTCAACCCAAGTCCTGCTTCCGTTGTGGGGCACAAACCCACTAAAGTAACGTTTGTGATAAAATGAAATGTTCTTTGTGCTCTGGTTCAGGCCACACAAGTATAAATTGCCCAAGATCGGTCTACCATAATCTATGTGAGGAGACATCCCATTCCTATCGGGATTGCCCTTGGGCTTTCCATAATTCCCCAAATGCACAACAAGATGATCAAGAGGAAGCTGTTACCGGGGCTCAATGTAACGCCCAAGCTAGGCCCCACTTTCAGCCTTCTGCTAAGGCACAAACCCCTCTGTCTGCGAGCTTGGTGTCCTTTGTAGTCCCTAATATGACTCCTGATCCCTCTTGGTCAGAACCAATGAAGCATTCTGATCAGCCTTGCTCAGGATTAGTACTTTTCTCTCCGGATGGTCTAGCTGACCCTTTAGAAGGCACGCCCCATGATAATCATAAATCAATCCACGATACCTCTCCTCTATTGAAGGAGTCTGCCCAAAAGGATATTATGCCCCCACCTGAAGATCCCGAATGGGTATAGGCGGGCTCTAGACAAAGAACATGAAGCAGTTTTGCCAAGGTTCTAAATCCTCTCCTGCCTCTGAAGAGTCTGACTTTGTTTCTAAAAATAAGTTTGCAATTTTGCATAAATGAAAACAAATAACGGAAACAGAAGATGACTCTGATGCATCTTCTGTAGCTTCTTCACAATTGGATTTTTTTACTGATATGGATTTGTCTGGGAATTCTCGGACCACTAGAAAAAAAAGACGTAAAATGAAATCACCTGGGAAGGGGAAAGTGAAAGTAACAGCTTGATTTTCTTCATCAAATGTTTGATACATTGGCTTTTTGTACTTTAAATGCTAACAGTATATGAAATGCAAAAAGAAGACGCACCATCTTTTCTTTGTTAGCAAACACTAAGGTAAATATTATTTTTTTACAAGATACCAGACTTTACTCCCTGAAGGACATTAGTCAAGCACAGAGAGATTGGAAGGGAGGTATTTCCTATTGGTCCCTGTCGGAAGACATATGTGCTGGGGTTGCCATTCTTTTTAATAATTTGGATGTCCAGGTTATCAGAATGATTGATTTGATACTGGGTCAGGTTCTTGTTTTGGACATTATATTACAAACACGGGAATGGAGATTGATTAATATTTATAATCCCCAAACTAAATTACGGTGAATTGAAATCATGAAGACTTTTCAACCTTTTCTCCATTCTACCAAATCTATAATCTTTGGGGGCGATTTTAATGGTATTTTGGCTCTGACAGATAAAACCAGTGTGACTCAAAAGCTATATACTGACTCTAATTTCCTTACTTCTATGTATACAACAGCAAATTTAATTGATAGTGCTTGTTTTGGGCCACAACCTCCCAGGCATACCTTCCATCAAGGGCGTCGCTCTACTAGGACAGATTATTTTTTTGTGTCGAAATGGTTACCAGGACTACAGCATAAGGTGATTTCTTGTGAGGTTTCTGATCATTGTATGGTGGTTTTGTATTTAGGGCAATCTTTAAATAAGCCTGTAACACATCACACCTGGAAGTTGAATACCTCCGTTTTGGAGGATGATGCAGGGTTGAGGGAATTGTCTACAGTTTTGCAAGATAAAATTTCTCTGTATGATTTGTTTGACAATCCCACTTTTTGGTGGCAGGATGTCAAACTGGAAATCCAAACACATTGTAGGAAGATGTCAAAAACCCGTTCTCAAACCCGATATTTAAACTACTTGGATAAAAGATGACAATTACAGAAATTGCTTTCCTGGAAAGCTGATTATAATTTAAATTATTCATCCCAGATTATGCAGCTAAAAAAAGACATGTATGCCTGCCAGTATGATAGATCCTCTTCTTTATTTCTTGAACAGAAATATGGGAGGAAAGGGTCAGCTAAGGTGATTAACCCATATGATAGTTATAGGCACCAGGTTAATTCTAAATATATGGCATCCCTTTTATCTCCTGATGGTGTAAAAATGTCAGATAATTGTGGTATTTGAAAGTTGGTTTCTAACCATATGTGTAATCATATGGTCAAGACTTTACTCCCCCTGCATGGGGAATTTTTTTTTATCTGTTAGACATCCCACGGTTGTCTAATGGCGGTAAAGCTGATTTAGTTCATCCTAACACTATTACAGAAGTGGGTACGGTCATTGATCAGTTAAAGAGTAATGTGACACCAGGGCCAGATGGGATTCCCAATGAATTCCTTAAAAAGGCTAAGATGATGATGCTTCCTTATTTAACTGATATATTCAATGTTATACTTCACGGTTCTCTACCGGTGCCTGTGGCTCTTTCTGATAGTAATCGCTTTATTTATACAAAGACAAGGACAAAGAAGATTTGGATAGTTGGCAGCCTATTAGTCTCCTCAATTCGGATTGGAAGATCCTTTGTAAATTAGTGAGTAATAGATTGGCAAGGGTTGCTCAGTCTTTAATTTCTTTCCCCTCAAACATGTGCTATTCCACACAGATCTATGTTAAACAATTTGAAATTGATACGTGAGGTATTTGACGGTAGTGTATTGGGGGGTATATTGTCAATTTATATCAATCCAAGGCTTTTGATCGGGTTCCTCATAGTTACCTTTTTACGGTCTTACAGCAGTATGGCATCCCACAGGATTTTATAATCTGGATTAAGAATCTTTATAAAAATGCCTCTATGACTCTTGTGGTCAACGGAATTAAGGGTCCTCATATTCTAATCAAACGGGGAGTAAGACAAGGATGTCCCCTGAGTCCCCTTCTATATGTTTTTTCTATAGACCCTCTTCTTCAGAAATTGAATTCTGTTACTACTATTAGGCATATCGCTGTTGCTAATAATAGGGAATTTCCTAGTGCAATGGCATATGTGGACGATCTGTGTTTATTGGTAGCTGATCAAGAGTCAGGGATACAAGCTCTGCATATTGTTCATGCATTTTCTGAGATTTCAGGTTCTGTTTTAAATAAACATAAAAGTATTGGAACAACGGTTAATGTTCAGGCAGGCTCTGAGATTACTGAGATAGGTGGTATTACCATACATCATAATAATATTAGGATTTTAGGCATGATGTTTGGTAACTCGCAGGCTGCTGAGTCTAATTAGATGGAACTTATTTCTTTAGCAGAAGAAAAAGTTAATAAATGGAAGTCATATCTGATGTCCAGATTAAAAAGGGCTCATATGATAAAAACATTTTTATTCCCTTTTTTCTTACAGTTGGATATATTTTTCACCTTCCTTTACGTCTAGAAGCAAGGATGTATAATTTACGTTTCCAGCTTTTGTGGGGTAGTCGGTTGAACACAGTTAAACGGTCGGTTACCTATTGGCCTCTGAAAAAAGGGGTTCTGAATATGTTAAACCCTGTTGTATTTTTCTTTTCATCGTTTGTTCATGCTAACCTTTTCCCCAGTTTAGCAGGTCACTCAGAGGACTGGGTTTTCAGTTTGTCATCAAGGACTAAATATTTTACTGATAAATGGAAAACGGACACTTGGAAACATTTTTCTAAGATCCCTCTGGGAACTTCTCTGTATCTTATTGAAGTTTGCAAGAAAATTAAACAGTGGCATGTATCTCCCCATGTTCCATTTCTGCAAAATAGAAAGCTCCTTTATTCTTCAATTCTCAATCAGAACTTCTTAATGGAACCTTGTTTCAATTGTCCACCATCTATAGATGAACAGTATTTGTCTAAACAACTATTAGATGGTAGAATTCCCCCAAAAATGTGGGACCCATTATGGATGTGTTGTCATGGGAAGCTTAATGTTAAAGGGAATCAAGTACATAAACAACTGGAAGAATGGTTTTGTATTAGAGATTCTTGTATTTGTCAAGTTGAAACTATGCAACACCTGTTTTTCGAATGTCCATATATTTTATTGCTGTGGCCTCAATTAGAACAAATGTAACCCCCAGGTGGTGCTATCCCAAGGGCTACTACCCCTGCCTGATTGACTACTAACAGGTTGAGGGGCCTAGGTTCTATGGCGGGTGCCTCCACCCAGAGGTCAGGGTTTGCAGTAGTTAGACTAGCGTGGTCACAGCCCTCTGGGACACTGAGACCCCCTGTTATCCCTTCTAGTAGCTCACACACTGCACAGAAGTTACACTCCCAATACCCCACATATACACACTGTTCACTCATAAGGTACCACTTACCTCAAGACGGATTCTGCAGCACGTCTCTGAGGACCCCCGTAAAATAAGGTTAAACAACATGCACAGTAAAATACAATACTGTTTCCATAAGCACCAACATGACAGACAGTATATAGTATAACAACAACAAATCTGATTTATTTAGGGGACAGTAAAATGGGAGGGGGAATCAAGTTAATTGGTGGCATTAAATCACAGTACTGTGCACAACTACAGTGTCTGAAAAGTCACAATCTGGGTACCCAGGTTGGGGGGGGGCTAGCTAGGTTCGTTGCCCAAGGTTGGACAGCAGGTGCAGATGGATAGGGCCCTGTAGAGACAAGATATGCACAATACCCAATTGTAATCCGGAGCCGGAGGGCTCAGTCCATGAAACAGTGAAACAACAAGAATTAGGTGACACACTTGTGATTGAAAACAAGCTGCAGGGGAATACCCTGATTTGTACTCACAAGCTGAGGATCAGATAGAGAATGTCCCTCTGGATTGCCAGAAGAGCAGCGCATGAGGAAAAGGTCCTTGTGACTGGACCCCACTGCAGTTGATAGCAAATGGTTGTAGTCCGAATTAAGCTGGGGGTTTACTTCCAGCTTCAGCACACAATTCACTGTACAGGGGATTTGAAATAGCAATTCCCCACAAGCACTGCCCACATTTATATGTAAAAGGAAAGTACTATACCAGGCAGGCTGATCCCCGATCCCAATCGCAATTACTGCAAAATACCCGGGAGCACACACAGCAGCTTCAGTTCCTGACAGACCGAGCGTGATTTAGCAATTTCTCCAGTCTTCTACAGGGTGAGCCTGGTTTCCACACTTCTGGTGCTTCTTTCTCCTCACAACTCAGATTCAGTCCTAACTGGCACTCACAAAGGCTGCAAACCGAAACTCAGGGCCTCACACGCACTTCCGGCGTAAAACTATACACCGCAGAAGCACACAGCTCCTTCTCTCTTCACTGTCACAACTGATCTGATCTTTCCAGACACAGAGCGGGGCATTTCCTTTATCTCCACACTATTCTATTGGCTGATTCAGCTGCCACTCACAATAAGACACCCTCTGTTGGTAGAAAAAAGGTGCCAAGGCCAAAACTACATTTCCCAGAGTCACTGCCCATACAATCCTCTTGTGGCTGGCTCAAATTAAGAGTCCAAGTTCTGATTTGTCCACAGGTTTCATTTTAGGGTTCCCTTGACCCAATTGGCCCAGCACAGCAGTTTAGGTCCAAAATGAAGAGGTAACACACACAGAGTCCCAGCTGCAACAAAGGCAAGTTAGACAAACTACAATTTTGCTAATGCTTTAAATGATTACAGGCAAACAGTTACAGCTTTCAGATGGGCTCCCTTTGCACTCTTAGCGACTGCAAAAACGGAATGATTTGACAGCAGCTCGGGCAGGATTCGAGCATTAAATACACAGTCCCCCAATACAAACTAATTAAGTCTGCAAGCAGATAGCTCTTAAAGAGACAGTACCAGAGGCTCTAAAAGCACTCGCAGAAAAACGGCTTAAATGCCAAACACCATTCAGGCTGGGAGCACTTAGGCAAGCTCCTAGGAGGCTTTTCAGGAACCCCCATTTGTAGGGGGGGTTACACATAAATGGTCTTTGCCTATATTTTCTACCATGTCTTATACCGAATTGGTTTATGGGAAATATGATATTTCTTGGGGAATTATGTATCCTGGAACACTTCGGGTTATTCGTACTATATTAAAATGGTACATATGGCAGAATAGGTGCCTTTTTGTACTCCAACAGAAACATGTTTTATTGGAGGGATTATTAGACACAATTACTTGGGAAGTAGCAACGGTTTATGCTCAAGACAAGAAACAAATGCCTGCCCCATTAATAGTATCCTGGTGGAGAGCTCTTCCATTAATAATTTTCGAGTGTGTTACTTGAATTTTTTTCTGGGGGAACAATGTGACTGTTTTTTTTTGATATTCTGTTTGGAATTTTGTACCCATCTATTCATGGCTTGTATTCTGTTTTCCTTTTGTTTCTACTGTATTCTTGTTGCATTTTTAGGACATAGTGTATAGTTTTTGGCATGTTATTACCTAGTTTGTTTTGTTATATTTTCTTGCAATAAAAAATTCCCCTACTCTGATGGTAGGGGGAGTTGCTATCCATAAGCAGATGGTCACTTTCATCCCTGATGTTGAGGAGTGAGGAGGTGTGTGAGGTTTGGGAGCGGGTCTCCTCCCCAGCCTTGATTACTCCAGAGACCCACTCTGCAGACTTGAATTTCTCACCGAACTTGTCTGGATTTTCTACTGCTGCTGATTCCCTACCTGTTTCTTCTGCTATGGAAGACGCTTTGGATAGTACACACCGCAATTTGGTGGTTTCTGATTCTGGTCCCTGCGCTCCATCTTTGGTGTTGATGGATGAGTGTTTGCCTTCTGAGAGTTTTGGAATTCCGCTGTGCGTGGCGGCGGGTGAGTGTGCCACAGCTACGGGAGCGACAGTGCTGACTCGACTGCCTAGATGTGAGAACCAGGAAGTCGTTGTTTCTTCAGTGTCTCCTCGGCATACTGCTGACCCTACAGCTTTGGTCCAGGACTCTCAGGCCTCTTGGGGACACTTGCCAGGTAAGACACTGGGACTGGCAAAACAGAAAACTGTTACAAAGGATGATGCTGGGGATCAGGAGCAGGATCCTATACCAGAACAGGCTTTGCAAGCTGTGGGCGGGGTTCGTACACCTGCGTGTTGGTCTCCCGACCCTTCTGATGCTAAAGTTGCAGAATATTCAGCGATGCACTTTAATGACTCTGGGGCTTTGCTTATGGCCCATGTGGACAATCGTTCAACTACTATGCAGTCTGTGGAACCTGTTTCCCCAGTTTTGGCTTCAGGTTCTGTTTTCCTGCCTCCTTTAGCTCAGCCTGTTTTGCCTTCTCCTGTGTAACAGCCCTAGGCATCCAGTGCATCCAGTGATCAGCAGCTGCCAGGTTCTGCATCTGTGAGTAAGGTTTCTGCCTCATCTTTGCCTGTTCCAATGTCTGCAGTGGATACTTTACCCATGGATTTTAGCCCTGTTCTCTTGCAGGATCCTGTGAAATGTACTTTGTTTAAGCCTCTCCTCTGGATGGCTGATTTATTCAAACCTTCTATAAGGAGCCTGCTCCTAGGAGGAATGCTATTAGACTGCTGTATAAGGGAGGCTTGCCTGATCCCCCAGATCATGTTTATATTGGTAGAACATTGCTCGATCTAAACATTGATTGTGATTCCCTTTTTCCCTGACTCATGGCAACCTTCTGTATTTTGACCTTTAATGTGAATAGCATAAAGAATGAGATACGGAGGGATGTGATATTCCATGAAGTACACGGTTTACATCCTGACACTGTTTTTTTACAGGATACTCGGATTAAGACATTTAGTGAGATTGCTAAATGTACCTCTAAAATTTAGAGGTGATGGGCAAGATGGTTTTAGCTGTGGGCCACTAGTACGGCACTCAAATATCTGAAGGGCCACATTATTACTTGAGAACCATATTCCAAAATAAAAGATGCTGAAAACACTATATATAACGCGAAAATCTTTATTAACTTCAAGCAATTAATTAAAACTAGTGTTAAATAGTTAAAAACAATTGTTTTTTAAATATTACCAATAAATAACACATAAATATTTAATAATTTATTACTCAGATTTTTGTGTTGTGATGTTATCAACTAATTTTCTAAAGTTTGGGGATAGTTGAGTGCAGGCACATCTCAGCTCTGCTGATAGATTACTGTCAGTTAGTCGATTTCATTTGTTACTTTTAATATGTCCCATAATGGAGAAGGTTTGTTCGCATGTGTATGTGGACCCGAACATAGATAACAGCTTGGCAGCACATGCTCAAAGAACAGGTCCACCAATATTTCTCCACATCTGATGTACTCCTTCTTTCTTAAATTTAGTTATTGCACTTTCTTCAAAAGATTTCAAGTCAAGTAATTCCTCTTCAAAGTCTTTTTTGTTACTTTCCAGTCTCTGGCACACAGTGCCGCTGCAACTAAAATCAAATTCAAATGGGTTTGTTAGCAGTACCATGAATGGTTTCAACTCATCAAGTGATGAAAAGCGCTGTTCAAAACACAGCAATAATTGATGCACCATGTCAACATGTTCGGAGGGATCATATTGAGCTATACAAAAATCTTATGATTTGTTCAATGCTTGCTGCAAATGGATGAAATGTGTCAAGTCCTTCAACTGTAGCTGCGATGACATTAGCTGTAATTGTATCATATATTTTTTGATACTAGTGAGCATGTTTGGTAGCAGATTGTTTTTTCCTTGTAGTGACATGTTCAGTCCATTCAGATGTGTTGTTACGTCTGTCAGAAAAGCCAAATCCAATATCCACTGCTCGTTATCAAGTTCTGGCTGTGTATGAGAGCATTGCAAAAGAAAATGTCAAATAGTAGGAAGTAATGCCATAAATCTCTCAAGTACTTTTCCACGACTAAGCCACCTAACTTCACTGTGTAGCAACAGATCACCATACTCAGCATCGACTTGCTCCAAAAGCTCACAGAACAGACGGTGATCCAGTGGTCGTGCTCGGATGTAATTAACAATGTGAACAACCTTGTCCATCACAGATTTCAGATGGTCATCCTTATTCAACCTTGCACACAGAGATTCCTGGTGGATAATACAGTGAACACTAAATATGTTACTGTGTTGAGACTTTAGTACAGCAATAAAACCCCTGTGTATGCTTTACTGCATCCAGAACTTGGTGAACCAGGTGAACAAGGTTCTGATAAAACTGATGAGTGGCTAGGTATGCTGTGGTTACTTAGAAATTTTTCCATGTCGAGTTTCAACGCTTACTTTCTTCCAGAGTTGGTGGCAGTTGTCAGAAGTATGACTTAATTAACAGACATAGCTCAGTTTATACATGGAGCTGGGAGGAGTGTAGGGTACTCAGTTGGCACCTATATAATTCATTTAGAAGTCTGGCAGTATAAAACCTACTCCAATCATTGATTTCACCGCAAGGAAAATTCAGTATACTGAGATCGCTAGCTCTTAATTGGCTCTGAAAGTAGCAACAATGGTAAAGCAATTCGTTTTGTGATTAGGAAATAAATTAAGTTGCATTACTACGTTTTTATGTTAGATTTCACCTCAAGTACAATTAAAATAATTACATCGCTTGCATAAAGTAGCAATAACGCAAAGTTAAAGCAATTGAGTAATGACATGGAACAGGGCAAATAAATCAAGTTGAATTACATTAATTGTGCTATGAAAGAAATGAATGACATTAAAGTTTAATGATTAAACTAAGTACTAGCGACAACAAAAGGATTACATTTCATTTTAAAAATACATTCTCTATTCTGCAATGATCTGATCATTTGTACTTGGGTTGCACTGCACAGTTAATAATGGTGATTCTATTCAGTGCAAGGCATGAAAGTGCACATGAGGAAAAGGAAAAGGTTAGATGTTGTTTTTAAAAATGAGTTTTCTTTTATCCTATAAGTTTTTGACACACAAGGAGGGCCTCAATATTTACAATAAGGGCCGCATGTGGCCCTCGGACTGCAGTTTGCCCACCACTGCTCTAAATGGCATCATGGGGCCTCATTTTGGTCTCAGGGCCAGGACAAGTGTGATGGTTTAAGGATATTGTTTTTCTAATACTGGCTTAAAAGTTTCCAGATTGATTGTTTCCTATAGAAAACACAGGTTACGTCTCATTAATATCTATGCTCCTCAAAGGAAAGCTTTGAGGGTTGCTCTTTTTCGTAAAATTCAACCTTTTTTGTGTACAGTTTGGACGATTATTTGGGGGGGTGATTTTAATTGTGGCGTTCAAAGGGAAGATAGAGGTCTACGTACGGATAAAATGTTCTGTGATTCCAATGCTTTGAAAGATATAGTAGTTACTGCTAAATTACAGGATGTTTATCAATCTTTTTATGGCGATAGGGGTTTTACATTTCACAAGGGTTCCCTACACACCAGGAATGATTATATATGGGTATCAAATTTTATTACTCTTTTAGGCTCTGCTGTGCGGGATTTGGCCTGTTCTGATCATTCCACTGTTTATGTTGACTGCCTTTGGAATCCAGAACAAGTACATGATAAACCTACCTGGAAGATGAATATTTCCTTATTGGATAACCCGGAGGTTGTTTCTGTTTTTTGACGATTATGGATAGCTCTTCAATCAGTCCAGTGCATGTATGATTCTTTACAAGATTGATGGATGGACACTAAAAAAGACATAACATCTTTTTTTGAAAATTGGGCTAGGAAAAAAAGTAGAGATGCCTATTTTACTTATCTGCAACACTGTAAACAGCTGCATAGGTTGCTTTCCTTGACAGATGTCTGGGGCCCTGATTTTGGTTCCCAGATTCTTCAGGTTAAGCGGGCTATATACCGTTTTCAATATGATAGAGCTAAATCCTTAAAACAGGAAGTGAGATTTGGTATTGCTAGTAAAAAATCTACTTTTGACCCTTTTAAGGACAATCAGCGCTGCAATCATACAAAGAATATTTTTGAATTGGCAAATAGGGATGGAATATTGTATACTGATAAGTCTTCCCTTTTGGATATTGTCCATCATTATTTTGTTGATACTTTTGGTGTTGCCCCTACCACATTTGATACTGAATGCTTTGTTACCTCTTTGGAAAAAAATTCCCTTTCAAAGGCATTAGTCCTCCAATTAGCAGGTTTGATTACTGAAGCTGAGGTTAGAACTGCCATTATATTGGCTAAAATCAATACCTCCCCAGGCCTGGACAGTATTCCTGCTGAGTTGTATGAAACCTTTAATGATATTCTGTGTACAGATTTAACTGCACTGTTTAATGAACTCTTGAGGTCCGGTGGTTTTTCAGTTAATTTTTTAGAAGCTGAGTTGGTTCTTTTGTATAAAAAAGGGGATAAGACCTTGTTGTAGAACTGGAGACCTATTTGTTTATTGAATACTGATTTGAAGTTGTTAAGCAGGATATTATCCGCACGTTTGGCTACTTGTGCTGCAGGTTTGATTAGCCCCGCTCAAGGGTGTGTGATTCAACATAGGGGTATTCAAGACAATTTGATTTTCCTCCGTGAATTATTTTTTAGAAACTCTGGGAAAGGGGTTCCTAGTTATATATTAAGCCTTGATCAATGGAAGGCTTTTGATTCCTTGTCTTTGGATTATTTGTATTTAGTTCTGCAACAGTATGGTATTCCTTTCCAATATATTTCATGGCTTCAATCTTTGTATAGATTTGCTTTTCTTGTACCAAAGATAAATGGGTGGAGGGGTGTTAGAGTTCCGGTTTGTCATGGAGTTCGACAGGGCTATCCTATGAGTCCGTTACTATATGTTTTCGGAATTGACCCCTTGTTACAGTCAGTTCAGCAGAATCCTGCACTGCTTGGAGTACGTTTGTTGGCCTCTTTACCATTGGTCAAGATTTTTGCATATGCAGATGATGTAGTATTGACTATTGATGCTCACACTTCTGAACATGTAGTACAACAAAGTCTTCAGGATTTTTCTAAGGCCTCTGGATCTTGTATTAATACTGAAAAATGTATTGGATATCAATAAAGGGGTGAAGATTTGCTTACTGATCAATATGGGGTCAGACTCCTCTTTCAAAGTGAAACTTTTTTTTACTTAAGTCTTTGATAGTTCCTATCTTGCTTTATATTAGTTATATTTACCCCACTCCTAAAGCATTGCATACCGGTTGTTTAGTTTATTTTTAGAGCGCTATGGGGGAGTAGATTGAACCCCATTAAGCGGTCTGTGACATATTGCAGTCTAAAGGAAGGTGGGGTGGGTATGCTTCATCCAATTGCATTTTTTTTAGTGTTTTTCTTTACTTTAATATCATTGCACCTGCTAAATCACATGCTAAGGCTTGTTTTTTTCTATTGTCTGAATGGATACCTCCTTGCCTGAGTGCTTGGGAACAGAATAAAGGGAGGTTATTGAATCGAGTACCAGGCCTTCCACATGAAGTTAAAGAGTTGTTTCAGTTGCTTATAACATGGAAAGTACCTTGTGTTATGGACGAGTTGTCTTCTAGAACTGCAATTTATGATTGGTTGATACGACCTCAGTGTTCTGACCCTATTGTTTTGCCTTATTGTGCTCCTAGTGAGTGTCTTGCTAAATTTCAGCAAGTTCTAAATAAGAGGCTTCCTGTTTTTGTTTGGGATGTCCTCTGGCTGGCTATTCATGGACGTCTTAGTGTCAAGAATAATAATAAGCACAAAGCGCTACAGGATAGATGTTGTTTATGTTCATCTTGTTGTCAGATTTTGGAAATGCAGGAACATTTGTTTTTGGATTGCGAATATACTAAGCATTTTTGGGCTGTAGTAGCACATTCTTGGGGTATTCCTCAATTTAGATCGATTACCTACCAAGACTTGATTTATTTACTTTGGACCGCAGTGTGGCAATGTTTTTCTGAAGATACTTTACAGGTTTTGTTTGCTGCTTTGAAATATTATATCTGGCAGGCCCGTTGTAAATGAGTTCTACAGCAACATTTTGTACCATATGATGTTTTATTGCATTCTGTTCAAGACGAGATGCGGAAAGTGTATGCCACAGATCTCACTCATTGTTCTCGATTATGTATGACACAGTTATGGAGAAACTGTACTTTTCTGTTTTGATTTGATATTCAAAAGGCTTAGACAGTAATGTATTGCTTTGTTTTTGAATTCTAACTTCCTTCTTCCCCACAAAATTCTCCTACTTTTTTAGCGGCAGGTGTATATAGTATGTTAGAAAATTAGTACTGATGGTATGATGAAATACTAACTTTCTGTTTACATTTCGATTGTTGAAAATAATGTTACTATCTAGGTGTTTACTTGTATGGTTTGAATACTTGCTTTTTATAAGATTTCTGAATTAAATATATAATTTATGTTTTTCTTTTTTATGTATTATGATTTGTTGTGACTTACCTGGATTCAAGACTGATATCAGGAGAGTGGAGGGGGTTCAGAGGAGAGCAACAAGATTAATTCTTGATGTAAGAGATAAAAACTACACAAAGAGATTGGATGAGTTGAAGTTGAATACACTGGAATATAGGAGACTGAGAGGTGACATGTGCCTGGTCTATAGGGCAACAAGGGATCCAGTTTTTGGGGCCAAATTGGAACTAACTCCTAAGGAGCAGCACTATAGCACAAGGGTGTATTCGATGCAGCTACTAGGACAGCAGGTTAAAACAACAAAAAGGAAACATTGGTTCGGTGTAAGGGTGATATCGGTTTGGAACAGATTACCAGAACAAATTGTCACATGTAACAGTATGGAAGGTTTTAAGAGGAAATTAGACAAATATTGTGAACAAGAAAATATAGTTGGGTATTAAAACTAGAAAATAATAAAAGAGGTGAGCTATATGGACTAATGTCTCCTATGCTCCAAACCAACCTATGAAACCTATGAATGTATGCATGTTACTTTCCAGTTTTGAATAAATAATTCCCCTACTCTTTTTCGATAAGTGCCATGGGATCTTTAGCATCCATGTGAACTACCACAGGCAGATGGGACCTCGGTTTAACATCTCATCTGAAAGATGGCACCTCAGAAGTGTAGTACCCCCTCTCATGCTGCACTACAGTGCAGGATTGGGATATTAACCCAAGTGCCAGATGTGGGAACTGAACCCACACCCCTCTGATCTCCCAGCCTCAGAGGCGAGTGTGCTACCTACTGAGCCACTGACACTGACAGTTAAATAGTACCTGTCCTAGCACTGACCCCTGTGGGACCCTGCTGATGACAGCTGGGTTTTTATAGGCTGACTGGGGAGGATGTGGGGAGCTAGGAGCTAGTATAGGCAACAGGACAGCTGGGAGGTGTGGAGGGAAGCAAGAAGATACAGTGGTCAGGATGGTGAGGGGATGGTGGTCAGCTGTAATGGATGTGGGGCTGCAGTCTTTCTTGACACATTGTAGACAGCAGGGG
This sequence comes from Neoceratodus forsteri, assembly GCA_016271365.2. NCBI lineage: Eukaryota > Metazoa > Chordata > Ceratodontiformes > Ceratodontidae > Neoceratodus > Neoceratodus forsteri. The sequence continues at coordinate 1,785,752,855 of CM057449.1, forward strand.
GCTGTCCAGTATGCAGGAACCTAGAGCAAATCAGGGAAGAGATAAGGTGCCTAAGATGGGAATTCAAAAGAGGGGGTGGGAGAGGCAGGGGGAAGAACAGTGGCTGAAGGGGCAGGTAAGGGCTGCCTCTGGGCATTTGGACAGCAGGCACAGGTTGGAAGCAGGGAGGTTACCACAGTGTCCAGGGACATCTCCTCCTCAAGTACACTGCAGAACTGGAGTGAAGGAATGGCAGGTAGTAAGATGGAAGGGCAGGTGGTAAGAGGATCAGCACAGAGGGGAAGGGGAGAGAAGTGAAGTGGGAGAACACATGGAGTTTCTGATGCTGGGGTGCCCTCAGTAAGTAGGTATGCAGTACTGGCCAGTTTAGAGGAATGGAGGACCGGTGGAGGAGTAGAGGATTGAGGAAACACAGAGTCCAAGGATAGTGGCAAGGGGTGACAGGTGAGTAGCTTGGGGGACAAGGAGGAAAAGGTATTCAGGGTGCAGCAAAGGATGTGGAAAGGTAGAGTTAGGGGATGCAATAGAGAGGGTGGTGTGGAAGCAAGCAGTGTTAGATAGGGAGAGATGGAAACAAGGAGAACTGGAGAAGCAGTACGAGGGGATAGTGATGGTACAGACAGGAATACATTCAAAACAAACTTGACAGCTGTTGAAGGAGAAAGAGGCTGGTTTGTGAGGAGTGGCTAGGAGGTTGAAGAACAAGTCTGTGGGTGATGGAAGGGTGGTTACCACTTGGAATTCCATAATTAAAGGTATCCACTGAGGGAAGAAGGGGGACCCAAGAAATAGAAGAGTGGTAGTTTGTAATCCAGAGATGGAGGTGGGGAGGGCAGAACCAAGGATCAGGGAAGTTATAAGGGTGGTGGATGGAAAGCCTAACTTAATCACCCACATGGGAACCAATGACTTAGCAGGGGAAGAGGTGGGGTGGTGAAGAACAGGTTCATAGACTTAGCAAGGAACTGCAAAAATTCAGTGAGCTCTTTGGCCATTTCAGAGGTAATTCCAGTCTCAAAATCCAGCATAGTCAGAAAAAAGAGAATTGAGGAGTTTAATGATTGACTGAGGAGCTGGTGTAAAGTAGAAGGTTTCAGTTATATTGAGGGCTGGGGATGCAACTGGTAAGACAAGGGGCTATATTCAGCAGGTAGACTACACCTTAATTGGCAGGGATTGAACATATTCAGGGACAAGCCGGGGGAATACATAGAAAAAGATCTGAGTTTAAACTGCTGGGGGGGCCAACAGACACAAACATTTTGAGAAAGGGAGGTCTGTGGACCCCCCCACTCCACACAGGTAATAACAATTGGGAGGGAGGGCAAAGGGGCATGGGGGCAACCAAAGGCAAAGGGTGAAGGGGGAGAATAGGGGATGGTCAGGTCAAGAAAAATACAGGGAATAGGCACAGAGTTGAGGTGGAGGGTGGTGTCACTCAGTGCTCGCAGTCTCTGTAACATGACGGCAGACATGCAGGCCCTCTTAGTGGAAAGGAAGGTGGACGTAGCAGCAGTTACCAAGACCTGGGCTGCAGCACACCATGACTAGGACCTCTTGATCCCAGGGTTCAAGCTGTACAGAAAGAACAGAGTGTTAGGCAAAGGGTGGGGTGGCGGAGTACATCAGGGATGGTATAACATGCACAAGGGAGGAGAACGAACAGTGGAAGGTGGAAATGGTATGGATCCAGCTCCTAACCAATAGGGGAGGCAGGTCAGGTTGGGTGATCTACAGACCACATAACCAGGAGGAAGAAAGAGACAGAGAACTATGTTTGCAACTGCTGGAAGCAGCAAAAAAAGGGGAAGTAGTAGTGGTGGGGGATTTTAATCTGACTAAGGTGGACTGGGGTATACCAGCCACATCCTGTGCCAGGAGTCAGGAGATCCTGGAAGCAATACAGGGAGGGTTCATGACCCAGGGCATGATGGAGCCCACCAGGGAAAGGACAATCCTTGATCTAGTACACACAAATAGTACATGAGATAATGGTCAAGGAACCTCTGAGGGGTCACGACCATAACACAGTGTGATTCCGTTCAGATATTGAAAGGGAAAGCTTTTCCACCAAGATCAAAACCCTGAACTTCAGGAGAGTGGAATTTCAGAAAATGGGTGAGGTGCTGAGGTTTCAAATAGAGGGCATCAACGTGGACATGGGGGTGGACCAAAAATGGGCCATCATTAGGGATGCAATACTGGCTACCACAGTAGATTGTATTAAGCTAAGGGGAAGAAATCAGGGGCCAACTCACCCATCTGGTTCAACTCTGAGATCACCATGGCAGTGAGGGACAAGAGGGTGGCCCACAGGAGATACTGGAGGTCTGCGAGTGAAGCAGATAAGGAAGAATACCTGAAGTTAGATAAAGTGGCAGGCAAGGTGGTGCAACAAGCTAAGGCACAGAAAGAATTGCAAATAGTTGAAGGGATCAGGACTGGGGAGAAGGCCTTCTTTCACTACATAAATAAGAAGAGGGACAAGAAGGACATAATAGTTAGGCTGAGGAAGGGGGATGTATGGGTGGAGGAAGAAGAGAGCAAGGCGGAGGTACTGAATGAGCATTTCTGCTCTGTCTTTAATAGGGAAAAAGATGGGCCAGTGCCACCTAGAGAAAGAAGGTGGGAGGGCAGAGGTTGCAGAGATGTGGTAGTAGAAGTGGATAGAATGAGGGAATGGCTGCTAGCACTGAAAGCAGACAAGTCCCTAAGACCAGAGAGCATACACTCAAGGGTACTAAAAGAGCTAGCAGAGGAGCTTGTGGGGCCACTGGCAGACCTCTTCAATGGATCCCTGGAGTTGGGTGTGGTGCCACAGTATTGGAAAATGGCACATGTGGTGCCTCTCCAGAAAAGCAGACCCAGGGATGATCCAGGGAACTATAGGCCAGTCAGTCTGACCTCAGTTGTGTACAAAATCTTGGAGACCATATGGCTGATAAGATACATAGAAGAAAATGGTCTCCAGGATGAGAGGCAACATGGGTTTGTGCTAGGAAGATCATGTCAAACGACCCTGATTTATTTTTTTGACTGGATCACAAGGACAGTGGATGGGGTCCACACAGTGACATCATTTATCTAGCCTTCAGTAAAGCCTTCAATTCAGGGCTGCATAAGAGGCTAATCAGAAAACTGATGCATCTTGGGGTTGGTGAGAAAATGTCAAGGTGGTAGAAAACTGGCTAAGTGATAGAATCCAGAGAGTGGTGGTGGGAGGAGAGTTACCCAGCACCAGGTAGGTCACTAATAGGGTCCCACAGGAATCAGTGCTGTGGCCGGTGTTGTTCAACGTCATCATAAATGACATTGGGGAAGGCATAATGGGCAAGATGTGCCTGTTTGCAGATGACACTAAACTCTGAGGGGAAGGTGGACACAGTAGATGGGACACATTATATACGGGAGGATCTCAGTAAACTTGAGAGATGGTCAGGGATCTGGCAACTTGGCTTCCATGCCAAGAAATGCAAAGTGATGCACACTGGGACCAGGAATCCTAGGACTGAGTAGTATCTGAAGGGTCACGGTAGCAGCATCGGAGGAAGAAAAGGATCTGGGTGTGGTGATCACTAGCGACCTGAAACATTCATCGCATTGCAAAAAGGCAGCAGCAAAGGCAAACAGGATGTTGAGGTGTATAGCCAGGGGATTCAACAGTGGGCAGAGGGAGGTCATACTGCCCTTGTACAGGTCACTGGTGAGACTGCATATGGAACATGGGGTAAGGTACTGGCATCCATACCATAAGAAGGACATCAGCTTGATAGAGAGGGTCCAAAGGAGGGCAACCAAGATGATCAGGAGTCAGCAGAGGAACTCATATGAAGAGAGGCTGGGAGAATGTACTACCTGGAGGAGAGGAGAGGAGAGGAGAGGAGAGGAGATACAGACCCTCAAGTACTTGAAAGGGATAAGTAAAGTGGATAGGGAAGGTCTCTTTAAGCTAAGTGACAACAGAACCATGAGGGTGCACAGTTTGAAATTGGTGTGGAGAGGTTCAGGAGGCATGTTAGAACCATTTTTGTATGGAGAAGGTGGTGACCACATGGAATGTGCTGCCAGAAGTGGTCTCAGTGAAGATGGTGGGCAGCTGTAAGAGGGCCTGGGATAGGCATAAGGGGAACCCATGAGACTGAGGTGGGGGGAGCTATGTAGGAAGGGTTGACAGGGATGGGGGTGGCAGGGTCAATGGCATAAGCAGTAATAATGAGCAGACTTGATAGACCAATTGGCCTTCTTCTGCTGGCTTTTCGTATGTTTGAAAATTCATTCAATCATGGCACATTTACAGACAAGGTTTTGCATTTTAGCATGACAGAACAACCCAAAGAAGATAAATAATGAAAAAATAGAACTGCTTTCAATGCGGACTGGTGACAGTGAATGTGTACAGCCATCTTATGTAACGGAAAACATAATGACATGAAATATGAATGGAAACTGACACGAGCACAGGCAATGTCAATTGTATCCTAAAAGCTGTACAAATGTAAGTTTGGAAATGTAATGCTGTTATATAGTCTGCATTGAAAAAATACACTAATCATGTATTGCAACTGTTAGGAAAATTTGTTAAACTGTAAAATGTAATAGTCTTATAATTATTACTAATAATGTCAGTTAAAAGTGTAATGCTACAATCAGTGAAGTCATGATGTTGATTAGGTATAAAGGGGAGTAGAACAAGAGATGTCAGCTACAAGGCAGGGTATCACTCCATACATCACACCTGAGGTAGAAAAATCTTCTCATTAGCAAAAGGGAAAAGAAACAGTGCCTCAGATATAACTGTAACAGTTGAGCACTTTAATGGTTCATATTAATTTCAGTCAGTGTACAAGCTCTTTAAAGGCTACAGAGTTCAAACATAGGTCATTTCCTAATACGCATTCATCTCTGAAACAATACAGAATTCTCGCACCAGAATGAAGAGTTCAAGGTCTCTATGGGACACTGTACATCACACCCAATGCAATGTTTCATCCCCTCCCGAAGTTCAGTGACCAGGAACATGCCTGTTCTGTGCATGTGCATGTTAATGTTTTGGCTGAAACCACATCTTTGTCAGAACTGAAGAAGATGTAGATTATACCAAAACGTCAATGTGCATTTTTCAGATAAAAAGAAAGTCAGCTTTGCAGATAGCTTACAAATTGTTCCTTTTCATCTTAACTAACCATAAAGGAATCAACAAAAATTAAATTGCTGTGCAAACAAAGACTGAATTTGTTGATCTGGGTGAGAAAGGAACTGGTGCATGCATTAAGCACTTTTTTCAGCCACTGAGGCTATCTTAAACTCTTAAAAAAAATGGCAAGATAGTGCGTTGCAGTGCAGCTCATATCGGTCCACATCTGGTTACATAGCCAGCTCTACCACTGTGCAAATATTACTAACAATCAGATTTCATGTGCAGAATGTTTTTCTGCTTTAATAAGAACAAGGAGGATAATGTTTTCCACATTTTGGATGCATCTTCTGAAGGTAGAATACCTACTGTATATGAATGATTTTTATCAGTATTATTTATTTTGTATTATGTTTAACCTGGAAAGGCTGTTATGCCTCAATCTAATCTTAGAATGACTAGATCTGCCCAGAAACAATGAAAGAGTAAAGTTCTGAGTACCTAGAACTGTTTCAGCAGTACCCTAGATTTCCCAACTAGTTCAGTCCTGCATAGATGATCATTGTGGGAGTGCTCTAGGACCTTTTATCTTACCTGGTAGTAGCCACTACTATGACTGTCAATTTCAACTTTAAGTAGTCATAGAGTCCCACTATCGATTGATTAATTTCTTGGTAAAAAAAACTGTTGAGCCAAAGATCAGTTTCAATTATGTCTGAAGAACTACGACAAGTTAAAATGTACTGTAAGTTACAAAAATCAAAGTCCAGTAACATACACATAGAGGTACAGTGTAATACATCATTGGTGTACTGTAGTTATATTCAGATCATAAAACCAGGACAAAAAGGTGAATAGTAACTGTACTTTTCACAGGACAACAGGGTTTTGGATATTTAGCAGATCTGAAAATCCCCACCGCTGTTCGCTCATCTTTCTCTCTCTCTCTCTCTCTCTATATATATAATATATATATATATATATATATATATATATATATATATGTATATTATAAGGGTGCAGTCGCACCCCTATATTTAGGGTTGTACTGGCACTTTAATGTTAAATTCCAATATGTGCACTTTAATAACTTTCTAACCATTGAAAGGATTTGCATAACATTTTGCATGCACAGCCTCATTCCAGTCAGATGTATAAATTCCAAGATACAGATAGAGCAAAAAGTAAATTTTTCGAAAATGTTCTCATTGGTTAGAATGTGCTTTCTATCAACTTGGCTAGCGCCCAAATGGTTTGGAATTTTGGCCTGAAATATTCTGAATACAATGGGGATGATCCTGAGATATGCCTTTTGCTTGTTTGGTGAAAAAATAATAATCTGTTCCAGAGTTATTTAATTTTAAAATTTTGAATACTTGGTTCTGAGCATGCTCGGTAAGCACTAAAAAATAGCTGTAAGAAATTAAAAAATAATTATTTTTTTGTATGGACATCATCCTTTTTCGTGAAAGGAAATTCCTTTTTCATTTGGTTGACATCTTGTTCTTCGCTTTCATGCTGCCTGAGTCTCACATTGTCTTTAAAATGTCAACTGTGCTACTGCCCAGACTGCTTGGAATTCTGGTCTGAAATTTTTAGGGTGCAAAGGAGCTGTGGCACAGATGTACCTTCTGGTACTTTTGTTAAAACATGTTTATCCATTTCAGAGTTTTTTTTTACTTTATAAATCTTTTTAGTGAGTCGTGATATGAAAGAAGATTCTTTTTTATATGATGACTGGCAGAAAAAGATTCTTTTTCATCTAACATGTTTTCCCTGGTGTCTAGTGGCACCCTACTCCCTCTGGTCCTTGTCCCCCCCGCCACAGTTTATCCCTGGTGTCTAGTGGCATCCCTACCCTCTGATCCTGTCCCTGTTGTGGTTTAAATCCCTGGTGTCTAGTGGCACCCCCCTCCCTCTGATACTGTCCCCATTATGGTTTAATCCCTGGTGTCTAGTGCTCCTGCGATCCTGTCCCAGTTATGATTTATTTTAAAATCCCTGGTGTCTAGTGGCACCCCCCCCCACCCTCCGATCCCTGTCCCTATAATAATTTAACATGAGTTACACTGGGGGTGCCCAATCCCTCCAATGTCCCAATTTCTTATTTTTAAAAATGCTGTCTGTGCTGCTTCTTTGTTTTTGTCCTAAGGCTGTTAAAAAGAAACCCTTCATTGATGTCTTTTGCGGCTCTTTATGTCCCCCCATTCGACCCTCCCACTCAGCACCCACTACCCCATGCTCCCCAAGCCCAAACTTACCCAGCCGGAGTAGAACACCATCTTCTTCTCTGGACTGCAGGCACATCTTCACTTTTCAAAGCCGACCATGAACTGAAGAAATATAACATGTGAGTCAGTGTATTTCAATGGGGTTTTCAATTTAGTGGAATAACTTGACTATTTCTGCATATTTTTGGCCCACATTTTCAACATGTCTTTTTTTTGGGACCCCATATCAGGAACAATTGCACTCACATTACACAAATATGTTTAAGGGAGGCAGTATAGCACAGTGGTTTAAGGCTCTGAGCTGCAAATCTGGTGACATCCAGCAGACCAGACCTAGGTTTGAATCCCACAACTTCCACTTGCATACTGTGTGACCCTGAGCAAGTAACTTAACTTCCCTGTGCTCCCAGGTCGCACCTGTAAACAAGCTTTCAGCTTAGTGTGCTACTCCTGGTTAAACAACTAAATAAAAAAATTAATAGAGACCTCTGCTCATGAACAGTGTCACTGTGATTTTCTTAATCTGTCCCAAACATTGAGTTTGCACAACAACTGCGCCATTGTGCGCTACATGTGCAGAAACATGTTTTGGGTGAGATGTGAAAAATGACAGCTGTACTGCTCATAAGGAGGTATGGTAAAATGGCAATTTTAAAAATCTGGAGTGAAAATATTGAAAATTCACAAACTTACAAGCGTGCGTAGGAGTAGTGCAACACATGCTCGTAAAACAGTGATTTTTGGGAATCTTTTCACCAAATTTTTTACATAGCCATTTTAACACCTCTCTGCTCATGAATAGTGTCTACTGTGATTTTCTTAATCTGCCCCAAACATTGATTTTGCACAACCGACTGTGCCATTGTGCGCTACATGCACGGGAAACACATTTTGGGAGAGATGGAAGAATGACAGCTGTACTGCCTATAAGAAGGTGTGGTAAAATGGCAATGTTGAAAATCTGGAGTGAAAATATTGAAAATGTGGAACTTACGAGCGTAGTGAGAAACAGCGCAACACACACTGTAAAACAGTTATTTTTGGGAATTTTTTCACCAAATTTTCAACATAGGGTTTTTAGGCTTTACCATGACTAGACACTGTCATTTCATAAATCAGTCCCAAAGGTGGTGCCACGTAATGACTGCGAAATCACCTTTAAATATTAACAAAAATGACAGTGACAGAACTCATGAGGGGTCCCAAACCCCCATATTGAAAATTTGGTGAAAAATTCCCAAAATGCCTGAGATATGCATCAAAGTTCAAAACCCTATTTATTTCATTATACAGCTCACCGCATTTCCTAGTTCGTGATCGGCTTTGAAGAGTGCAGATGTGTTCCTGGTCCACCGATGATGTGCATGCAGGGCTCTGGAGGTAAGTATGGGTGGGGTGTGTAGAGGTAGGGTGCACAGAGGTGGGCCGGGTGGGGGCAGGGTTCAGGACAGTTAGCGAGGGAAGGTTTTTTCTTGCAGGTTTTTTTTTTTCCTTGACGACACAGGACTTGTGCCACACTGGGGTGGGCTCCCAACATGGCAGCTGGAAAGCTGTTTGGGGGGCCAGTGGAGCCGATGGAGGTTGGGCACCCCCCGTTGGCCATACAAACTGTTGCCAAGCTGGGGTGGGCTCCCAGCGTGGCACCCAGTAGTCTGTTGTGGGGCAAAATAGTGGAGCCAATGGGGGAATGGGCACCCCCTTTGGCCATACGGACTATTTCCACGCTGGGGTGGGCTCCCAGCATAGCACCTGGAACTCTTTTGGGGGGGATAGAGGCAGAGCCGACGGGGATTGGGCACCCCGCCGCCATGCAGTGTGTGCATGGGGACGATGAGCGCAAGAATATGTGTGTGTGTGTATGTGTGTGGGTGGAGTGCATGAACACGCTGCCTTATTGCTGGTCACTGAAGCGGAGCTCTCCTTTCAACTGTACGGCACTGCATTTTCAACTGCTATCATAGACAGCTGCAGCATTCATTGGTGAACTGTGGCCGTGCCTGCAAACACACTGACTGACTTGGAAGACAGTGTGCCACACCTACGAAAACTCGGACAATGGCACTATGTTTCTTGCACATGCGTGCAAGCAAACATAAAAATATAACTGTGGACCAAGGGTCTCGCTACAAAGATTGTTTATTGTCAGCAGTAAAGCTCATTTATCACTATGATAGCGATATTAAGTGCACTTCACAGTGCAGAGCACAAACAACAAGAAACGCAGCTCACCCACTAAAAACTGCTATGGCTTTGTCAAAGAATGGTGTCTAAGGCAAGCAATTAATAGGTAACAGGTAAACAAAAGGCTTACTTAAACCAAACAGAAGCTGCAGTATCAGTCGCTCGGCGATATTTAACTTTTCCAAGTTGGAGAAGTCAGCTGCTACAGAGCAATAATTTACCAGCTCAAAATCCAACATCCAGGCTTGTGTGGCCAAACAAAAACAAAAAACAAAGTGGCAAAATGCCCATGGACATGCCGGCAGGTAGGTTCAGTGAGGTGGAACTGATGCGGTTGTGTATCGACTTGTGAGGTCATCATCCGAGCATCAGTGAAAATCACCTTTCAGGATGGATTTTCGTAATTTCATCACCCTTTTTTATGTTTTTTGTATCACTGTACCTTTGCTTCTGGCAAGCCAATTGTCATGAAATGTTTAGGATTCAGAGACCCAATCACCAATTATGTGCCTTCCAAATTTCAAGTGAATCGGTTTCACAGGGACACAGCTATTAAGGTACAAAAATCAGGGTTTAAAAGTGAATACGCAACCCTAATAGGTGCTTTACTTATTTTTATTTTATTTATTTACAATTTGTTGACTTGAAAAGGCACACTGAGCTAGGGTTTGTTTCCAGGTGAGATCTATAGGTCAGACAGTGGGAATGTGATAACAATGAAATGTCAGAAGTAAGTGATTTCACACAACAAGGCATGGAGTTGTGTGGAACTAATGTATGCCCTGGGTGTATTGTAAGGCCCAAGGCCAAATCTTGCATGCTTTCAACTACCTGGGCATTAATTCTACACAACCCATGCTTTGGAGTGATGTATTACACTTATAAAATGATTTCAATAGTTCTAAAAAACAACAGAAAAGAAAGTAAAATCTAAACTGTGTGGTAATGTGAAATTAACTGCAGAGCCGAGTTAACAATGTTAACCAATCAGAATGCTTGTTTGATTCACGTATCAGTTATGCACAGTAAAAACAGTGCAAAAAAGACATACAACAATGAAGTATGCAGAAATAATTTACAGTGTACCATGGATTCTATTTTCAAGTTTATTGATCGACTAGTAACAGCCTTTACGATTAGAAATAGAAAACACACATACTGTATGTATCCAATAACATACAGTGGAGCCCACCAGGATGAAATGCAGTGTAGCGGTTTCCTTCATGACAAAAGGGATCAACTTCCATTGAAACTGCTTTGTTTACAGCAGTAACTCTGCTGTGGAGTTCTGTAGAATTGGGTTACATCCCAGTGGGCTCCACTGTATATAAAATGCCCTGTGCAATATTTCTAAAACAGCATCTCACATACTGTAGGTAGAAGTGACTAGTTCTTCAAACAGAGCAACAAGTTATACTGAACCACTGCATTTAACCCAGTATATATTGGAACATAAATATTAATACTAACATACATACATACTAACATACTAAATTGCCAGCAGAATAGGCCTAATGGTCTCTCGAGTCTGCTCAATTTTCAGCACCTGCACTGAGGGCCGATTTTGGTGTCCCCCTCTTCCCCCTTGGGTTATACTGTCCCCAGTTCCAGATGTTCCACATGTATTGGGCCCGGTCAGATTTACCCTCCCCCTGTACCTGTCCCATCCCCTCTTAAACCCGTCCACAGTCTCTGCCTCTACCAGCTCCCTGGTCAGTGCATTCCATGGCTCCAACACCCTTTCAGTGAAATAACATCTCCTTCTCTCCCCTGTGAGCCTGCCACCTTCCAGCTTTCACCCGTGACCTCTTGTTGCCCCACCCTCCTTCCTTTGGAGTACCATGACTAGGCCTCCTTTATTGATCTCTTTCATGTACTTAAAGACCTCTATCATGTGCCTCCGTCCCTCCTCTCCTTTCCTCCAGGGTGTACATGTCGAGCTCCTTGAGCCTCTCCTCATAGGTCCTCTCACCCAGACCCCAGATCATTTTGGTTGCCCTCCTTTGGACCCTCTCTAGGAGTGTAATGTCCTTCTTTAAATGTGGTCTCCAAAACTGTACACAATACTCAATGTGTGGCCTAACCAAGCAGTTGTACAATGGAAGGATCACTTCTGCCTTTCTGGATGTAATACCCCTGGCGATGCATCCCAGCATCCTATTTGCCCTTGCCGCTGCCCTCCTATAGGTCTCTGAGTTGTTCATTTTGACATCTACCACTACCCCCAGGTCTTTCTCACCCTCCGTGGCTTGAATCATGTGTCCTCCCAGGGTATACCCCTGGCTTGGATTTCTGACTCCCAGGTGTAGAACCTTGCTCTTCCCTGCACTGAATTTTAGTTTCCATTTTCCCGACCACCTTTCCTGAGCCTCCAAGTACTCCTGCAAGGCCACCCTCCCCTCCTCCCCAACCACCACTGCACTCAACTTTGAGTCATCTGCAAAGAGACTCATCTCACTCCTGATCCCCCTCCTGATGTCTGAGACATAGGCGGTTAACAGGAGTGGCCCCAGCACTAACCCCTGGGGAACCCACCTTGGGGATGAGGCTAACCCTCCAACCACCACATTCTGAGTATGCTCAGACAGCCAACTTCCTATCCATCTTAACAACTGTCTCCCTACCCCCATTTCCTTCAGCTTAGCCAGCAGGCCACTGTGGGGTACCGAATCAAACGCCTTGCTAAGGTCCAGAAAGATGACATCCACTGGCCTACCCTGGTCCAGGGCCGTTGTCAACCAGTCATAGAACTCAACAAGATTCGTCTGGCATGATCTTCCTGTGACAAAGCCATGCTGCCTATTGTCCAAGTTCCCAGTTTGCTCCAGTAACCCCCCTAGCCTTTCCTTGACAATACCCTCCATCACCTTGCCGACCACCGATGTCAGGCTAATTGGCCTGTAATTTCCTGCCTCGTCTTTTGATCCCCCCTTGTGGATTGGCACAACATGGGCCACCCTCCAGTCTTCTGGCACCCACCCAGTCCTCAGAGAGATGTTGAAAAGCTCCACTAGAGGGGCTACCAGGACATCTGCCAGTTCTCTCAGCACCCTGGGAGGTATCTCATCTGGCCCAGGTGCTTTCTCCATCTGAAGGGACCTGAGGGCTTCCCTTACTCTCTCTACTGGGATTTCAGCCTCCACATCCTCCCCTTTTTCACCCTGCACTGCTGGGCCCCCACCTGTCTGTGGTGGCCACTCTCTTTCCCCAGACGCATCAGGGCCCCTGGTCTCTACTGGTCCCACCCCTTGCTCCAGTTTTCCTCTGCTCCCCTCGCAAGGCCTAGCCCCTCCATCCCCCTGGCAAAAACTGAGGCAAAGTACTCATTTAGGACTTCTACCTGTTCCCCCGCATCCTGTGCCCAACCATCTCCTATTCTTATCTTGCTGATCTGCCCCCTTACTTTCCTTTTTTCTTCATGTATCTAAAGAACCCCTTGTCCGCCCTCCGGATCCCACTGGCCAAGGACTGCTCCTTTTTTGCCTTAGCTGCTCTCACCACCCTGGTGACTCTCTTGGCTGTCAGCACATATTCCTCCTGATCCCTTTCACTCCTTGAGCTCTTGACGTGCCTATAGGCCATCTTCGTTTCCCTCACCACCTCCTGTACCTCCCGGGTCCACCAGCAGGGTTTGCTGGCCTTACCGATCTTATGCCTTTCCCTTGCGTAGGATCTGGTAACCTCCTGTATTCCCCTCCTAATGATCCTCCACCAGCTGTCAGCATCCATATCCGGCCTTATACTGTCCAGACGATCTTTAAGGATCCCTCCCATCTCCCTGAAGTCTGCATCCCTAGAGTCGGTTACTACCATCCTTGTTTGGCTTTCCTCCCCCCCGGTCCAGGAAGAACCAGACTGTGGTGTGATCAATCCCAGCCAATGGGTCCCTCACCTCTAGTCCTTAAATCTGGTAGCTGTCCGCCAGGACCACGTCCAGTGTCCGGGTCTCCTTAGTTGGCTCATCTACTTGTTGTGTCAGAAATGCATCCTGGAAGACATCCAGCAGCCTCTGCTCTCTGGCCACTGGTGATGTCATAGTCCCCCAGTCTATTCCTGACATGTTGAGGTCCCCCATTACCACTACTTCCCTTTCCCAATCTACAGTGTCCCTCAAGATTTGCAACCAAACTTTCTTCCAGGACCTCTGCCAGTTCTGGTGGTCTGTATACCACTCTGACCTTTACTCTCTTACCCCCCTGCATCAGCAAGGTGATCCAAATAGCCTCCACGTTCCCCTCTGCCTCCTCTACCCCTCCAATACCCATGCCATTTCTGACTAACAGTGCTACACCACCACCCTTCCCTCCCCTCTGTCTTTTCTGAACATAGTGTAGCCCTCCAGATTTAGGTCCCATTCATGTCCTTGAGTGGCCCAGGTCTCAGTGACTGCTGCCACATCTATCTCCCCCTCAACTAGCATCGCCTGGAGCTCAGGCATTTTATTTCCTAAGCTCCTGGCATTTATCAGAACCACTCTCCACCCCTTTTCCCTCTTCTCCTTTCTCCCCCTTGAGCTCCTATTTCTCAGCTCCTGCACCCTACCTGGTGATCCATTTCCATATCTCCCTAGCCCCCTAGAGGAGTGGAGACTATGTCCCTCATTTATCGTACCTGCTGGCACTGCCCCTTTTTTGATCCCTCCCCCCTTCACAATTTTAAAACCCACCTTTCACTGATGAACCCAGCTAGCTTGAGTGTTAGAATTTCCTTCCCCTCCAAATTAAGGTGGAGCCTGTCCCTAGCGTACAGCCCCTTATCCTTCTGGGTCTCCCCCAGTCCCCCACCAGGCCATACTCCAATTTCCCACACCACTCCCTAAGCCACTGATTTATCTCCCTAATCTTCATCTTGTTTTCCCCACTAGCCCTTGGCACCGACAGGATTTCTGAACAGGAGATCTTACAGCCTATGGAAAGGCATACCCTGGCCAACCTTGCTTGAATTTCTAGTTCACTATTACCATTTATGTCGTTTGTCCCCAAGTGCACTAAAATGTCCAGGGTCCCCCCGCATTCCTTTGCCAGTGACTACAATTAATGCTTGGCCTTGTGCACAGTCAGGCCTAGGTGGCATTTGGTTCTGATCGGACAGGTTTTACCCTCCTCCTGCCCCTCCCACTGGATGCCTCTGATCATGGAGTCCCCCAATAGCAGTACTCTAACCTCCCCCTTGCCTTCCTGTTCAGCCCTTGGGTTCCCCCTCCTTCCATGTCCCTCCTCGTCCCTTTGTCCGGATTCTCCCCTCAGCTGGCTCCTCTCACCTCCCACAATCTGGGTGTTGAAGGTAGCCCCTTCACTATTGTCTCTGGTCACCTCATCTACCCTTGTCCTGGCCTTCTTTATTGCCCCCACCCGAGTATCTTTCTCTGTATCTCTTTCCGCACTCCTTACTAATCCATCCGTCCTATCCATTTGCTTACTTGGCTTTCTGCTCACTATCATCCCATTTACGTCCTGCGCCTTCCTGCCTGTTGTGCTCCCCTGTTCCATACCATCAGCCTCCTCCTTGTTCCCCTGATCCTCCTTTTTCTACTCCCCTCCTATCCCTCTTCCACCATCCTGTCCAGGACCCCCTCTATTGTGCCCTTGCCACTTGCCCCTTCCCCCATTCTGTCAGTCCCTGTCTTAACTTCACCAGCAACAGCATCATCATCATCCTGCTCATCCTCTTCCACCCCCACAGACTCCCCTCTTCTACCAATGGGTGTAGAGGGTTAAAATGATTTGTGAGCCTTAGCCCATCCCCCAGTGCTCCCTCAGTCTCAACTGCCTCTCTTGGTTTCCTTTGGACACCCCCAGACCCTTGCCTACTGCTGTGGAAATTTCTGCCTTTTGGGCTCCACCTGCCAGGATCCCCTAGAGCCCCCTGTGTATCCCCTTCCCTCTTATCCTAGTGTGAGCACCTCTCTTCACTCCTCCCACAGCTTGGGAGGTCCCAACACCCAGTGCTTCCATGTAGGTGATCACTTGTCTCCTAACTCTCCAACCCCCCCCAGCACTCCCAGCTGCCTTTGGATCCCCTCTACCTCCTCCTTAAGCTGTGCCAGCTGGTATCACACTGGGCATCCCCCAAACTTCCAAGCCCAGTCCAGTATCATGGCCGCACCACACCCTGTGTACCCAACCGCCCTCCCAAAGATACCTGCTCTAGTGATATGCGTCCCTTCCCCATCATCACAGCAGTCTTTTCTAGGCCAAATTACCAATTCATTGGATCTACAGTTTCTCGAGCTACCAGTACCTATACCTAGGCGATTCCCCCATACAGCATGCAGACTTTTAAACTTGCAATGCTTGGGTGTCTGAACTTTTCCCCACCTATTAGCCTTAAGAGTTAGCTTATAGAGAAAGCTTACAATTCCCTAAGCTCCTCCCTCCCAGCCTTTAAACCCAACCCCCAGTGGATATAACTACATGAGTTGCACCTGACACCTCTTCCTCCAATTGCAGGGCAGGTGTTCCCCTATGAATGAGCTGTGCTCTGGGGAGGAAGGGGTGGGGAAGGGTGTGATTAGGGCCCACACCCAACTCTCACAAGAGTGTATCAGCCCTGCGTCTACCCCTCACTGCACCTCCAAGCACTGCAACCTCCTCTGGAGGCAGGTCCCACACAAACACTGTATTAAACAAGTCAGCACTCCTGCCCTAAAAGTCCTTCCCCCACTATGCACTAAACTTTGCAGCTAGTGAAGCCAGCAAAAAGCAATCACAGTTTCACTCAAAGCACAAACAATAGATTTGCTACCAAAATAAATAGGTCTCCAACTCAAATACCTCACCAACAACACATGAAAATAGGCTTGAAATTAGAAGATATAGGTCTCCAATTCAAAGAAACAGCCCCAATAAAATCGCACCAAATAGGTTTTAAATCAGAAGAAATAGGCCTCCCCAAACATAGCTTGCTACACAGTGAAACATAAAACAAAGGAGCCCACTTATAGCCACCAAAATAGGTTTCAAAATTCCAACAGCCCCAAAACAATACCCTGCTAGCCCCTTAGAATCAGTAAGACAGAAAAGAAATAACCTTTCTACCAAGTAAAATCCACGAGAAACAATGTAAAACAGCAAGAAGAAGCTACTGTACTGGACCTGATCTGATCTCTTCTCCTCCTTCTGGTTACTTCTGAGAAGCAAAAAGCAACTGACACCACAAACCTGATTCAGCTCTGCCTTCAGTTAGTCCACTCAGTGAGACCAGGCCAGACCATTAGCACGCTTCCCCCACTATGCACTAAACTGTACAGCTAGTGAAGCCAGCAAAAAGCAATCACAGTTTCACTCAAAGCCCAAAAAATAGGTTTGCTATCAATATAAACAGATCTCCAATTCAAATACCTCACCAACAACACATGAAAATAGACTTTAAATTAGAAGATATAGGTCTCCACTTCAAAGAAGCAGTCCCAATAAAATCACACTAAATAGGTTTTAAATCAGAAGAAATAGGCTTCCCCAAACACAGCCTGCTACACAGTGAAACATCAAACAAATGAGCCCACTTATAGCCACCAAAATAGGTTTCAAAATTCCAACAGCCCCAAAACAATACCCTGCTAGCCCCTTAGAATTAGTAAGAAAGAAAAGAAATAACCTTTCTACCAAGTAAAATCCACAAGAAACAATGTAAAACAGCAAGAAGAAGCTACTGTACTGGAACTGATCTGATCCCTTCTTCTGTCCCATGTTGTACAATTTTATATTCCACAGATTTAAATAAGGTCATTGCATTATTTACCACTATTTATCAAAAGAGGATTAATTAGTCTGTTGACCACATTATCCTCTACCTGGTACCTACTATCTAGATGGTCTAGGTCAATGTAGTGTGAGCAAAAAGGCACAGTCAATTACTGCACAGACAAAATGGCGCTAGCAAAAACTGCATGTCGGCTATATAGTGCAAAGCAATGACCACGCTCTGGGGAGCCCGAACTCGAGGGGATCATAAGCGGCTATTACAAACTCTAGGGGGTGGAACTTGGGGGGGATTTACTATTAGTAACCCCAGGATAGTGAAAGACGTGGGGGGGATGATTATATCCCAACGCTGTTTTATGCTGTTTGCTGTTATTCCCGATGCTATTTTCACTGCATGTTTTTGGCGGCGCAGGTATTGCCACACTAAATAGACTGGATACCCTATTTAGATAGGGATGCAACCATTTTGTGCTGTACAACTGATAGTTTGGGCAGTGTAACATTTTTTATGTTATGTTATTTTATTTTAATTATGTATATATATATTTATGTCTGTATGTGTGTATTTATGACTCTGTTAACCAGATAAGTACCTTGAGCCAAATGCCCTTTTTCAAGCACTACCCTGATCTGGCAAAAGCTACAGAAAATCAAAATAACAATACAAAATGCCAGAATAAAATGGAATACAATATATCAACATAAAACAGATACATGCAATATGCAGGTAACATGCTTACTGTAATACATTATAAAATAATGTGGGAGTCACGTGATGTCTGGCTAGAAGAAGCAGGTCACCTGTTCCTCTCCTGCTCTCCTCACTTTACAAACTACTCAAAATATAACATATAAACAACCTTAATTCTTCAGATAACTGGGGAAACAGTGTTCTCAAATCCCAGCAACGCTACGATTTCTAACAAGAAACTTACTTAATTGCCATGGAGGTCACGATGAAACCGGAGCTCCCACACCACATTCCACTGTCTTGCCTGGACAAGGCCACAAGGAAATCCAGGCAGCAGCCTGCTAAGCCTCCTTCAGTTACCACCAACAAAGCCCCTACCACACCAATCTCGGAGGAGCACTTTCTGGCCGAAATGAAACCACTCCAGGAGGCCCTGACACTGCTCACTGCTGAAATCTCCTCCATTAAAAAAGATCTGTGGGATGTCTCTCATCAGGTGCAGGTCACGGAAGCCTGGGCTATATCACTGGAGAAATGGAGGTCTTCTACTGAGCCCAAACTCACCTCTCTAAAATGGCAACTGCACAAAATGGAACTGAAGCTGGAGGATTTCGAGGGTCGCAGCTGATGAAATAACTTAGTGGTGTTGGGGCTCTCGGAGGTGAGGAAGGGTCCACACCTATCATATTCATCCAAAATTGCTAGAGAAAGTAGCTGGTCCCTCCCCGAATGGGCTTTCATATGTTGTGGAATGAGCTTACCGGGCATTATGGCCCAAACCAACCCCAGGCTCTCCTTCTAGGCCCTTGCTACTGAATTTTCTTAACTTTTTGGACAAACAACATGTCAGCCAAACTTAAAGACATCCAGGTAGTAATGTGGGAAGGTCACAAGATTTGCATTTTGCAGGATTTGCCAGCTTCTGTGAGGCATAAATGGGGATCCTTTCACCCTACGGTGACTCGCCTAATCCCCAACAGCATACGTTTCTATATGCTTTACCCCGTTCAACTGCAAGTTAGAGTGCAGGAGAAATTGCACTCCTTCGACTCTAACGAGCAAGCTACTCAAGAGCTTCAGCACCTTCTCCCTGACTTTTTCAAGAAGTGAACCCGCACCTAACAGGGAAGAGACTGTAAATATAAAGGCTATTGTTGCTGCTCTGCTATGCGCCCATTAGCTTGGGGTAATCAGAGTGCAGTACACAGGCATTCCTTTCCTTTAATTGAAATCAGCCCGCTTCCCCAGAAATAGTTTCTCCTACGGTATTCTGACGAATATGACTGACACTGGCATGTTTGTTTTGCTTGGGTCTCTCCCCTGCAGTAGGGGCTGACTCTCCAAGGCTGGATGGTTCCCCCTGACGCTGCAGCACTGTTTTAGATCTGGCAAGGTTGCCAAGTAATGCCCGTGGCTTTCGAGGCCTAGCCACACCCAATTTGTCTCCTGCTGGTGAATTTGGGACTGTGCGGTCTGCTGGTATCATGGTTGTGTACACTATCGAGGAGACCTGCTGCAGCAAACGGAGATGTGTGCAGTTTTTGCCGCATGATCATGCGCACTACTATGAAGATCCAGTTGTCAGTGGGACCTGGCATTTTTGACATTTATTTTTTGGGTGGTTTTCGGAAGGATCATGCAAGATATCTGGTGCAACTTTGTAAGTGCAAGGAGGGGATTAACATTGTTTTTCTCTCTCTCTCTCTCTCCTGTCTCTTTGAATGGGGGCACTGCAGTAAGGATTAAGTGCTGGACACAGTGGGGTCAATCACCTTAGTTTAGTAGTAGTTTTTTGTAAGATGTGTCATAGATATTATTGGGATCCATTTGGAGGTCCCTTTATTTTTTTCATTTTTGTCCTTTTTCACAGAATTACTGAAATAGTAACTAGATGTTTCAGGGTGCAAACTGGGAGTTTTTTGCTAGTAATGCCAATGTTTCTAATAGCTGTTTATTTTGGAGTTCACATAGTCTGTAGGTGTAGGGAGGAGTGGGAGGGGTAGGGATCTTTTCTGCTTTACCTGGCAGCATCATGTGCTAAATCTAGGGGGAGGGAGCCTTACCACTTCCCAGGAAATCACAGTCCTTGAGACTGCTTGGTTTCAATCTGGTGGTTCGGCATAGGTTCTGTTATATTATATTCCTTATAAGACTAATTTACGGGGGCTGGTTGGGTGTGGAGGGCAGGAGGGGTATTGTAATTTATTGTGTTTTGGGTGTTGTAATGGTGGCAGTGGGGAGGGGGAAACCATTGGCTGGGGAGGAGGGTTGCGTAAGAGCGAACTTTCTTTTCATGAACAATGCTTTTTCTGTTGGGTTGAAGGAGTCATCAGGGATTAAACACCTCACTAGTATATTTTCCCAGGGGTTATGGCAGCTTTTATCGTCTGTTCTTGCAATGTTAAAGGAGCTCAATCCCCCACAAAAAGTGTTTGGTTTTATAACACTTGCATAAACTCCAGACTGATATTGTCCTTTTGCAGGAAACTCACTTATCCTCCTCTCAGACCCTCCTTTTTTGGAGGTCCTGGGTGGAGCAGGTCTTTGGGGCAGGGTTGGATACTTGCAAGAGAGGGTTTGCTATCTTAATAGTTCAGAAAATCCCCTTTCGACTCTTGCAGGAGTGCTTGGATCCTAATGGCCGTTTCATCTTTATACATGTCATCTTAGGCCACTTAGAGGTAGTTTTAGGTGCCATATATGGACTCTGAAGACCCTGGTTTTTTCACCACTCTAATGTCGGTCTTAGCCTTATGGAGCTCTTTACTAATAATTTTGGGTGGTGACTGGAACTTGGTTCAGTGCAATGGGGTAGATAAATCAGGACCCTCCCGTCAGGCCATGTCTCCGAGTCAGGTGGCCCTCATGGATTGTATGAAATCAGTTGGTCTTATAGATCCATGGCGCACCCTTAATCCCTCCGTAAAACAATTTTCCTTTCATTCCTTGCCACACAATTCCTTTTCTAGAATTGATTATTTTTTTATTGAGCGTGCACTCGCTTTCTGGGGTGATGTTGTGCTATTACCCCTCTAAAGCCGTTTCCGACCACCATCCTGTCTTTCTTCAATTGAACTTAAGCCCGTCCCTCTCCAGAGAAAAGATCTGGATTCTGAATAACCAAATACTTAAAGTCAAAGATTCAGTGCAACATATTCAACATTTTATCACCACCTTTATGGCAGAAAGTTCCCCTTCTGTTTCCAGGCTCGATATGCTCTGGGATGCATTAAAGTGTGCCCTCAGGGGTGAACTTATTCGTTTCTCTATGAAACGTAAAGTTCAAATGTCAGCTTCTCTTTCCTTCCTGCTCTCTAGTATCAAGCACTTGGAAGAGCATGTCTCTTCTTCTTCGACTCAGTAGGACTGGGAAAGATTAGAACAACTCAGGTACCAGTACAATGGAGCGGAGAAAAGGCGGAACATCTGCTTTTATGCTCCAAGGTGAAATACTTCGATCAGGGAGAAAAAGCAGGGAAGTTACTGGCACTTCATCTTAAATCACAAATGGTAGATAGAATTGTCCTTTCAATTCATAGTGAGTCTGGACAACCCCTCACATCCCCCAGAGACATTGCTGAAGCCTTTTGGAAATTATATCAGCAGTTATATGCTCCCTCACCTTCCCTGTTTGATCATACACAATTTCACTCCTTCCTTCAAGATCTCTCGCTTCCTACCCTTTCACCTTCCCAACAGGTGTTCTTAAAGGCCCCTCTAACCTTAACTGAAATCTCCATGGCAATAAATTCCCTGGCACCTTACAAGACCCCTGGTCCCGACGGTTTTACCACAAATTTTTATAAGGCACTAAAGGAGCAGATAGCTCCCATTCTTCTCCCCACATACAACTATATTTTTGGCAAAGGATCTTACATTGAACAGAGCCACTATTGCGGTGATTCCTAAACCAGATCAGGACCCTACAATGCTTGCTAACTATAGGCCAATCTCTCTTATTAATGTTGCCCTCAAGATTCTCTCTAAGGTTCTCACAGACTGTCTGGCAGTTGTATGGGAATCCCTTCTTAGTCCGGAACAGGTTGGCTTTGTCAGAGGGAGGCTCTCTGCAGATCATCTTCATAAAATCAGTTATCTGTTCTCGGCATCCAAAGACCTGGATACCCACGCGGTGTTGTTATCCCTGGATGCCGAGAAAGCATTCAACAGAGTCTCCTGGGACTACCTGTTCACACTGTTACTTCTATTTGGTATTTCTGGTGAATTTATAAAATGGGTTAAAGTCCTGTATTCTTCTCCTGCAGCTCAGGTACTCTGTAATGGCATGTTATCCCATTCATTCTCTTCACATCAGGGTACTAGAAAGGGATGCCCGCTATCCCCACTTTTATTCAACCTGTTTCTGGAGCCTCTCATCAGGAGGCTCAAATCATCTCAACAAGTTATTGGTATCCCAATTCACCACACTGAATACAAACTCTCCATCTACACAGATGATATTCTCCTGCACTTGGCCTCTCCAGAATTTTCAATACCTCCTGCCTTGCAGATCATTTCTCATTTTGGTGCTATATCTAATTACAAACTCAACCTTAGTAAAACCGAGATGATGCCCCTCAATAACAGAACCCATCAAGCAGATGTAGATCATCTAGGTCTGGCTTGGAGGAAAGATAAACTTAAATACTTGGGCATTTTTCTTAGTACATCTCCTAACAAATTCAAACAATACAACCTAGATGCAATTATTTCCCCGAGTTAAAGCTGACTTGGAGCTATGGTCTCTTCTTCCTTTCTCGCTGTGGTGCAGACTAAACATTATAAAGATGAATATCCTACCCAGACTTTTGTATCCCCTACAAATGTACAACTGGGACTTACCTCAAGTCTGGCTTACACAGATACATAAGAGTCCTAACATCTTTTCTCTGGAAGGGAAAAGCTGTGCATTGGGCACTCACTAAATTAATGAGAAACAAAGAGGATGGTGGTCTTTAAGTCCCCAATTTCTACAGGTATTATCTAGCTCTTCACTTACACAAGATGTCCTATTGGGAACGTTCAGTAGACAACAGCAGTTACGTTCCTCAATGAGTTGAAATAGAAAGCTCTCTTTGCTCCAAACAAGCTTTAGATTATAAGGCACTCCCCTACCTATCCAGGACAAGGTTACCATATCCCCAAAAGAATACGCCTCTTGGCTCATCCCTTGTAATGCAGTCTCAACTATGACCTTTTTTTAAAATATCCTCTGCCCAAGATGTTCTGCAGCTCCTTATGGGGAATCCAAACCTACTAATTGCTGGACACCCTTTGTCCAGGACTTTTTGGCTTAATATGGAGGTTGAAATTGTTCTGGACTTAACTGTAGATGGTAAACCATTGCCGTTCCAAAGAGTTAGGGATCTACACCACTGGACAAATGCTCACTGCTACAAGTACTTCCAGATTCAGCACATGCTCATACAATATTTCGGGGTTGGGCAGTGGCAAAATCCCTTTGGTTTGGTGGTCCTTCCAATAATCATATCTGCCCCTCTCTCACTTGGTATCTTATTTTTACCACTCCCTACAGACCTTTTTAGCTGATAATGAAGGTCCTCATATATATATATATATATATATATATATATATATATATAGCTGGGACCAGGTTCTTTCTCCCGCTAAGTCGACCAAGGAACTGACTAGTCATCTGGAAACACTTATATCATTTATAAAATGGAACCGATACCACCTTATGCAATTCCATATTCTTCATTATCTTTATTATACTCCAATGAGGCTTCACAAAATGGGTTGCATTCCCAGTGACCGATGTTCCAGATGTGGTCAAGAACCTGGCTCTTTATATCACATTCTCTGGACTTGTCCTAAAGTCACCCCTTTCTGGAATGTAATTCATTACTGTCTAGACCCTCTCCTTGGTCTTTCAGAGGTATTCATTGCAGAGATATGCATATTAGGGGATTTCCCAGACTCCCTTATAGGTAATCAAAAGGCCCATATTGCTTTGATCTCAGCATGTGCAAAGAAAGTTATATTACAGCACTGGTTGGATCAAGATGTTCAGAGTTTTTTTGGAGTGGCATAGAGAAACATAGAAACATAAAACATAGAAACATAGACTTTGATGGCAGATAAGGACTGCTTGGCCCTCCTAGCCTGCCCATTTCCCTACCTACAGGATAGGCCGCAGATCCTAGCTGACCAACAGCCTATTTCTTCCTACCCCCCCACAAGAATTGCCTTATGTCTGCCCCATGCATTCTTGAATTCTCCCACAGTTTTAGACCCCACAACCTCCTCAGGAAGGCTGTTCCATGCATCCACTACCCTCTCTGTGAAAAAATACTTCCTCACATTGTCCCGGAACTGCCCCCATCTTTAAATTGTGTCCCCTTGTTCTTGCACATCTCTTTTTCTGAAAGATGCTACCCTCTTGGACTTTGTTGATTCCACTGAGGTACTTAAAAGTTTCTATCATGTCCCCTCTGCCTTCTTTCCTCAAGGGTATACATATTAAGCTCCTTTAGTCTCTCCTCATACGGCTTCTCTTGCAGACCCTGCACCATTTTAGTTGCCCTCCTCTGGACTGCCTCTATCCTGTCTATGTCCTTGCAGAGATGGGGTCTCCAGAACTGGACACAGTACTCCAGATGGGGTCTCACCAACTGTCTGTACAGAGGGATAACAACTTCCTGTTTTCTGCTGGTGATGCCTCTCCCTATGCATCCCAGTATACCCCAGCCCTCCATACTGCCTTCTCACATTGCTTGCTAACCTTAAGGTCATCTGATATGATTACCCCCAGGTCCCTTTCCTTTTGTTGTTGTTACTACCTCCCCACATTGTGTAATCTTCCCTGGGTTCTTGTTTCCAGGTGCATTATTTTACACTTCTTTGCATTGAACTCTAGCTGCCATACTTGACCATTCCTCCAACTTTGCAAGTCCCTTTTCATCCTTTCCATGACTCCCTGTGTATCAACCCTGTTGCAGATATTTGTGTCATCTGCAAAGAGGCATACTTTTCCTTCCAGTCCTGCTGCAATGTCACTTATAAAGACATTAAAAAGGACTGGACCCAGTACTGAACCCTGCGGTACCCCACTAGTAACCCCTCTTTCTTCAGAGTGGACTCCATTTACAATTACCTTCTGTGTCCTGTTGTCCAACGAATGTTTTACCTAGGCTACCACCCTGGGACCCACTTCCAGGCTGGTTAATTTGACTATTAATCTTTTGTGTGGGACTGTGTCAAATGCCTTGCTAAAGTCTAGGTAGGCCATGTCCACTGCCCCTCCCTGGTCTACTACTTTGGTCACCCAGTCAAAGAAATCTATTAGATTCATCTGACATGACCTTCCCACTGTGAACCCATGCTGCCTTGGGTCCTGTGCCCCACTGACTTCTAGGTACCCAACAGTTCTTGCCTTCAGAAGTGACTTGATCACTTTCCCTACCACAGAGGTCAAACTGACAGGTCTGTAGTTTCCTGCCTCTGTCTTGGTCCCACTTTTGTGAAGGGGAATCACTTCTGCCTTCCTCCAGTCCTCGGGTACCACACCATCCTCCCATGATTTATTAAAAAGAGTAGTCGGTGGTTTCACTAGTTCCTCCCTTAATTCTTTTAGAATTCTGGGGTGAATTCCATCAGGCCCTATTGCTTTGTCCACCTTCAGTTTTAGGAGTTCTGGCAGAACCCTTTCTTCTGTGAAAGGGCTGGGATCGAGCAAGCTATCAAGATTGCTTCTGTTAACTGGATTAGGCACTTCCCCCTCCTCTTTTGTGAATACTGAGCAGAAATATTCGTTCAGTATCCCTGCTTTTTCATTGTCCCATTATATTTGCGCTTCAGGTGGAAAAGTTGGTAGGAAGCATGTCTGGTGAGTCTGCCAGATAAAGACGAATTTGGGAACCATTACAGACCCTATTAACCCTACCAACATAGGATCATAGTTAAGCCTGACCCTCCTCATAAGTTACGATCCTCGAGCTTTACCTTTGTATTACCCTTACATCCTGCAATCCACAGTAAGCACATGGTTTGGGCATGGAAGATCTGCTTGTTATCTTCACTCTTGCGCAGGGGGGAGGGGTTGTGGGCAGTGGGTGGGGGAGTATGGGGTATAGGTCACTTTAGATGTCTAACTTCATTGCAGAGGTAATTGTGATTTGTTGGTCTTATTCAGTGATAAGACAATTTGGCTTTATTTTCTGTACACTTACTGACTGATTTTACAACATGTATGTTATCATTGTCATGGATTTTTCTATACTTCTGCATTTTCTTAAGCCTAAATAAAGTATATTAAATATGAAAAAAAATAAATAAATAATGCATGCCCCAAAAACAACTGTAAGCCATTTGGGCCAATAACTAGTCATGGAGATTCTTTTTAAATATAAAGTGGCTTTTAGCATTTTAAATGATTGGTGGGAGACTATTCTACTTTTTTTTTCTGCAGTAAAGAAAATGCCCGCTCTCCCATATACTAGAAGCTTTTGGGACAATTAGTAAATGTTTGTCTGTGGACCTTAAGTTTCTGGAATCACTTGCCCGGCCCAGTGGCGCTGAGGGTTGAGGTGATGGATACCACACCTCACTCCACACTGGTGAACCGGGTTCGGGAATGGACTCGGGTCTCCAGGGGTCGGCAGGGGTGGAGAGGGATTGAGCGTCCATGGACTGCTCTCCCTCTATGGCTCCCAGTTGTCAGTGCACTAGTGACCTCTGGTGGAGGCTGGGGGGTGGTGCACTGGCACTGCACAGTAGGGGTGAGCTTGGGGCATGGTGCCAGGGGGAGCATGTGCAGATGCGTGTGCGCTCCCTCCATTGGCTTCATTGCACGCCCCAGCCCACGTCAAGCTGAACAGGGGAAAGTGTGGCGCTTGGTCGTGGTGGATTGATGGCTGTCTGAGGGGGACTGCCTGGACCTGGGGGCACCAACGCACAATACTGGATCCTGTGTCAGTTGGTTGTAAGGGGGACTCCCTGCCGCCCTGCCACGGGGGTAGATGGCAGTGGGGGCTTCACTTGGGGCCAGGGCAGGGCCAGATGGCAGCTGGAGATGGATGGATGCCGGGATGTGAAATGCAGACCAATCAGGCCACACATGTAAAAAGTACTAACAAAAAAAAAAATTTCTGGAATCAGTTTTAAAGATAAGAAATAAAGCTACTGGACACATGAGTTGATTTATATGAGCTAAGCTTTCTAGGTACCTATTCCGCAATCACATTTCAAATCAGGTGGGCTGGTTACATTTTGCTTTTTGGAATATCTTACCTTAAGTAACTTTGAGGGAAATGTCTCCAGTCTATATTTGGGGACTATCTAAGGTACCATGGGGAATTGTGAAAATACCAAAATTAAGTTAGTTGTAGATAGAAACATTGCCTAAAATGAATGCTGAAGTATCGTGTGTGCCAAGATGGGGAGGTGGTGGAAAGAAGTTGGGTAAAACGAGGAAGGAGAGACAGGATTAGGCAGTGAGATGATACCTGCTGACATCAACCTGCTGTGGAGGGGAGGCGTGGGTGACCTGTGCCTGGAGGGCCCCCCTCGCGATCTGCGACATACTGCCTGCCTGAGTTTGATGTGCCGGCTTACTAGCCAAGCGCCGGCGGGCCTCCTTGGCACACTGTTGCCCTGAACTTTGGTGAAAGCTGCTGCCCCTGCCATCGCAGGCATCCGATCCTGGTAAAGATTTCTTTTTACCTGCCTTTTCGTCCCTGGTGCTTGACCTGCGTCAGAGGAAGCCCAAAGCCTGAATTTCCAACTCCCTTGCTGAGGGAACCGTGAGCCCATCCATGAACCTTTTTCTGCTGGGAACTTAACTAAATTTGAATCTTGGTGCCAGCTCTGACCTTCCTCCATTGGCCCCCACCGCTGTGACGCGCTGCTCTCTCTGCTGAAAAAGGGAGAGTGTGACCAGTGGCCCTGATCAATACCTGCCGACATCAACCTGCTGTGGAGGGGAGGTGTGAGTGACCTGTGCCTGGAGGGTTCCCCCCCCTCGTGATCTGCGACATACCGCCTGCCTGAGTTTGAGGCGCCGGCTTGCTAGCCAAGCTCCAGTGGGCCTCCTCAGCACACTGTTGCCCTGAACTTTGGTGGAAGCTGCTGCCCCTGCTGTCACAGGCGTCCGAT
This sequence comes from Neoceratodus forsteri, assembly GCA_016271365.2. Taxonomy (NCBI): domain Eukaryota; kingdom Metazoa; phylum Chordata; order Ceratodontiformes; family Ceratodontidae; genus Neoceratodus; species Neoceratodus forsteri. Next base: position 1,785,780,911 of record CM057449.1, read on the forward strand.
CCTGAGAAAGGTTTTTGCCCTCCCACCACCCCATTCCCTCCTCCCATTAAATGCTCACACGGCCCTCCTCCTGTGTCTGCAGCAACCTATCAGATTGTTGGGGGAGATACAGTTAAGAGTGTGACATATCCTACAAAGGAAATAACTTTCATCACTGGCATTGTCTTGTGTTGCTATAAAGAAAAAGAAAAAAAAAAACTTTTCACTTTGACATTGACTTGTGTTGCCCTGATCAATCATACCTTATCTGGGGCATTCCCTATTGCACTAACTAATCCCATCTGGGAGCGGAACTTACCGAGGGCTACCTTCCCTCTCCTCCCTTGCTGAATATTGCCTCAATGTGACTTGCTGATCATTGCCATAAGTGTTGTGTCCTCTCTCCCTTATCCCCAAGTATTGTCATACTGTGTTTTGCTGTTTATTGCTATAGTCCCTAGCCCTCCCCAGGTGACATTCAGTAATCTGCTAATTGTGTTTTGCCCCTGTCAGCCCAATTCCCTAAGGGGTGCTCACTTTATACTGTCCTACACATGCTGTATTCTCCTGTCTTCTTTCCCAGTTGTTGTATTGTGTGACTGATAGATTACTAAATATTTTACAATAGCACCCTCATCTCTAGCAGTTTGCACCTCTCCGAAGAGTCAGCTCTGGTACCCATTCCTGAGCGGTTGACTGCCTGCCCAAGTCCAAGTGCTCACACCCAGATGTAACTTGTCCTACCCAACTTACTTACGAATCGGTCACACGGACCTGCCCTCTCAAGGCCATTCCCTTTGGAGCTCCGCTGGCCTCCTGACGAGGTGACCCTGGAAACCGCAAGGTTCCACCCCTGAAATGGTGTCTCCTAAGCCTACTAGGGACGGCGTCCTGCCCCCTTACCTAGTACCACCATCCTCGCTGGCCTCTTTCTGGGTCTAGTTCTCCTCCAAGTGGTTCCTGCCCCCTCTCAAACAATGTGGGACAAGTCCCCCCCCAGTGAGGAGTTTGACTTCACCTTCTCTAATCTCCTGGCACATATTAAGATACCCCTCTGTCTCACATGCTGTCTGGATCTTAGATCCCTACTGTACTCCACCTGGGTAAGGAGACGCCTAGCCCACAAGCCTACGACCAGTAGTACCACCTCTAGTTGGCATCTCCTTTGGCTCTTCCTGGTGATCCTAGCTCTGGCCAGTGACATTGAACTCAATCCCGGCCCTACCTACCAGTCCTCCTCAATTCCTGTAGAATGGAGGTTGGGCAAGGGGTTAAAAGTTGCTCATCCTAATATTCATAGTCCGCTGCCCAATCTGGATGAGCTTGTCACATGGGTTGCACTCTATAAGCCTGATATTCTTGGAGTTACAGAGACCTGGTTAAAGCCCTCGATCCCTGACTCAGTCTGTTGGCTCCCTGGCTATGAGCTCATGTGACAGAACAGGTCTCGAAATAAGCGGGGTGGAGGCATCCTAATATATTTTAGGAGCCACCTTAAAGTATCTCTGGTGACCCACCAGCCATTCTCCCTGTTCCCCTGCGAGCTGCTCCATGTTATGCTCCTACTTGGGAACACTAAGAAACTGCATGTTGTATGTACCTATAATCCCCCTAAGGGTGGGCTTCCTGGTTCTACCCACCTCTCGGTTCTAGTACTGGAGATAATGAACTCTTAATCCTCGGAAATGTGAACCTAAACTGGGCTGGTGGCAACTCAAAGCAGTTTGAGCCTTTACTTGCAAACCTAACCCTGACACAACTTATAGAGGAGCCTACCAGATGGTCAGCCAATGGATCCTCCAGCTCTCTACTGGACTGGATTCTGTCTAACTGCCCAGAAAGGATCTCCTCTGCTGGAACCCTATCTGACTCCATCTCAGGTCATTCCCCGGTTTTCTGAGTTTGGAAAATCCCTTCCCCAAAAGTTCCCCACAAAATCATCCACATCAGGAACTTCTCCAGGTTTGATCTGGATGCATTTCAGGAGGATCTGAGGCTCACTGATTGGTCAGGGGTGTATAGTGCCCCTGATTGGTCAGGGGTGTATAGTGCCCCTGATCCCTCTACAGCTGCTACCCAGTTTCTCAGCACCTTGGGTGCCCTGCAGGAAAAGCATGCCCCAACTATTAGGAGGAGGGTAAGGGGGTCAGCCACTAACTGGTTACATGGGAGTCTCCTTTCCCTTATGCAGGCTAGAGACAAGTGCTGGGCCCACTTCAAATGCTCCCTTGATCAGACCATTTATCAACAATATAGAAAACTCAGAAATGAGTGTAAAAAAGTTATTAGGGTAGCAAAAAACGACTTCTGCAAGTCCACCCTACTTAGCTCTGCCAATGATCCACGAAGGTTCTGGAGAAATATTAAAACTCTTATCAGTGGCTCCTCTAAGTCTAGGGTATCCGACATGATTATTGGAGGGTGTCTCCTGCAGCAATCCATTTACGATTGCAAATGCTCTCAATTCCCACTTCTCTGACCTATCAGCACTCTCCTCACTCTCCCCTCCTGATGAGAGTACTAGTGGCCCCTCAGCCCCTGCCTATCAAGAGTCTCACTCCTCCCGACCATTATTCTTTCTCAGGGCTGTGTCAGACTTGGAGATGCTGAGACTCCTCTCTGGGCTCTCCCAGCACTCCAGTGCTGGCCTTGATAACCTGGAGCCCAAGCTCCTGAAATTAGGCACCCCTCACATCGCCTCCCCAGTGGCTCACATTCTCAACTTGTCCCTTGCCACAGGGGTTATTCCAGACATCTGGAAGGTGGCCAGTATTGTCCCCATACTGAAGCAGGGTAATCCCAAAGTTCCAGACTACTATCGGCCAATCGCCATCCTATCGGCTATTAGTAAGCTCCTTGAAAAAGTTGTGGCTGAACAACTCTCAGAGTGCATTCAGGCCTACAAGTTGCTGTCCCCAGCCCAGCATGGATTTCATAAAGGTCACAGCACAACCACGGCCCTGGTCTCTGTCTCATCTAGCATCAGAGCAGCCACTGACCAGGGGAAACTCTCTAGAGTGATATTCATTGACTTGTGCAAGGTCTTTGACCTTGTAGATCATGCACTGCTCTGTACTCAGATCTGGTCCCTTGGCCTGTCCCCCCCTGCTCTGAATTGGTTAACCAGCTACCTGCAGGGCAGAGTACAGCTGACCAAATTAAACAAAGTCCTCTCTGATCCCTCACCGGTGACCTCAGGTGTTCCTCAGGGCTCGGTCATGGGACCCCTTCTCTTTTCCCTCTTTGTTAATCACCTCCCAGCCATAGTAACAAACTGTAGTGTCACCCTTTACGCTGACGATCTGTTTATCCTGCCCCACTCCAGGGACACTGTGACTCTCAACCATCACTTGTCTGAGGACTTTAATAACATTCAGTCCTGGGTAACCAAACACAAGTTGGTCATCTACCTGAAAAAAATGCAGGCTATGCTATTTGGATAATCAGCCAAGATAAAAGCCTCTCCAGCCCCTTTGAGTATCAATTGTGCGGATGGAGCTCCCGTCCTAACTGTGAACTCCATCCAATACCTTGGGGTGACACTTGACCCCCAATTGGACCTAGGGAGTCATATCCTAAATGTCTATAGAACTGTGAACTGTGAATTGGGTCTGGCTTATAGAGCCAAAAATAACCTGACCCCTGCTGCTCGTCTGGCACTTGCTAGAGGCCTACTACTTCCCTCCCTTAGCTATGGTCTCCACCAATTTGCCCGTACCTCCAAAGCTCTTCTTACTTGGTGGCACATGATGTACAATAACATCTGTCGCTTTGTACTGGCTGCCCCCTGTCTCACACACCATTGTGAGCTTTATGATAAACTGGGTTGGCTTTCCCCGACCAATCACCTGAACTTTGGGCTGGTATACCTCGTGGGTAAAGTGATCAGAACCGGCACCCACCCCCCGGGGCTGGCACAGCTTCTCTCACCTCCTGACCCGTCCTCCTACCCTCTCAGGTCCCAGGGTCCTGGGATGCTAAAAGTACCCCTCACCCAAACCCTTATGGGGGACAGGGACTTTGCTGCATGTGCTCCTAGGCTCTGGAACTCCTTTCCTGACCAAGTTCGTTCCGCCTCCTCCCATCAGAGCTTCTGGAAGTCCCTGTGGGGGTATCTGAAGCTGACCTCAGTGTGCTAGTGTCCCAAGCCTCCCTAGCCTAATGGCATTTGGAGCCCAACTGTTCTGAGGACCTGCTAATGATCTTTTGGTTGTTTTTCCTGATCCAATTTCTCTCTTAGGCATCCGACTGCACTATGTATGTTCCAGACTATATATTGTTGATTATATGTACTTTTTCTATTTCTGTCATAGCAGTTCACTATATGCCTTACTGTTTTGTGACTCAATGCATTTTGTTACTCAATGTACTTGCTTTACTTGCTGTTATGTTCTGATGTATCTGTATTACTTGTTGTACTCTCCCCAGGTCGTTCCTGAAAATAGGCATATAACTTGTCTAGTGTACCTACCCCGGTTAACAAAAGCTAAATAAATAAATAAAATAAATTGTGAGAAAACAGCAGGTTTAATAAAATAAGCACAAGACATACATTTGCTGCCCATAAGGGATAAATGGGGCAGAGGCGGCAGGTAAGAAGGAGAGGGGAGAATACAGGCAAAGGAAAGAAAGGAAGGCCGGCTGAGGAGAGTGGCTAATTGCAGGAGAAGGTAATGGTGGAGGGGTCACAAAGAAGGGCTCTGAAGAATAAGGAAGAAGAAGAGGAGGAATGGATAGCAGGAGGTTGGTTATTTTGTTTGTGTGTATGGGGGGGGGATAGTAGTAGAAAGCGTATTGCCCAGCAGAGGTTTTACTGTGAGGAATGGATAAAGATCAGGAATAAGGAGAGAAGATAGAGACAGGAGGGAAGAGGAAAGGAGAAGAATTGGAATTTGGATAGAAGGGGAAGCACAGTCAGTGTCTTTGCATGGCATTGAATATTAAGGGTGTTCAGACATCTGATTTTGAATCTGATTCTGATCTAAGGACAGAGTGCTGCATTCTGAACTTCAGATTTTGGTTTTCAGAATCAAAATTCAAAAATCCGAATCTGAGCAGAATCCACTCAATGTTTAATTAATTATGATTTAGAGTTATCAGCAACTAATTTCAAAAATCCTAAATCTTTACTTTTGGATCAGAATCTGATGTATTTGAATCCACAAATCAGAATCTGCTCATCCCTGTTGACATAACTAGGCATTGCCTACCTAGCTATGTATTACCCCCCCCTCTGCTAGGCTTGCCATTGCTCATGGAATACTTCTACCCTTGCTTACCTATGGTGTTGTGGCATATGCTGCCACTTCCAAGTCAAGCCTTCACAAATGGGATGTCACTTATAACAATATTTGTCACTACTCCTCCTCCCACCATCTGACACACCACTGACTCCTCTACTCAGGCCCGAGATGGCTGCCGCCTAATGCATCTAGACTCTACTCACTTGGCTCTATCATTGACAGTGTTATAAGGTCACAAACTCCCAAGTCCCTAGCTGATCTGGTTGTATGACTTAATGGCAGAAGCCTAAAGGTGATCACTGTTATGCAGAAGTCAAGAGTGCCAAATATTTATTTCAGCACTTTGACCCCAGCACAACAAAAGGGCACCGGGGACTTTGTTTTTTAATGTTTTCTTGGGGGGGGTGAAAACATTGAAAAAAAAACGCACCTGTGCCCGGACCCGAACCTGAACCCAGTACCCTACCGACAGACACTGGCAACCCACCCACCACGCCATAGGGTCAGCTCAGCAACCCACCACAACACCACCCCTCACATCCCTCACTGTGCATGCCCACTTCCACACACCATGCACACGTATGTATGGCAACATCCTGTCACTATAGTCGTCCACCCCTCCCCATCTGGCAGCCCTACCCTCCCGTAGCCGTCCCTGAAATGCGGTGGAGAGCGGGTCGCCGTTAGTGTAGGTGCCCATTCCCCAGTGCTCTTATCATGGGATACCGCTGATCTTCTTATCCATCATATATCCTGCTACAGCTTACGCTCTGAGGATAAGTCCCTTGTTTATATTCCAAAACATAATACCTCAAAAGATGCCAGTGTTTTTGCCTGTCAAGCCCCCCCAGCTCTGGAACTCTCTCCCCTTGACTGTCCACCAGGCTCCTTCACACAACATCTTTAAGCAAGAGCTTCACAACTACCTTATCTCCTCCAACCAATGCTCATGATTTAAACCCCCTTAGCCCTACCTCTTTATGTACCCCATCAACTGCCTTCCTCCTCACCACCTTAAATCTCTTCTCTCAAATTACAGCACTTACATACTGAATGTTTTGTAATTAGTTCTCCTCTGCTTGGTTTGGTTTAATCTACCCTAGCCTACCTGTTGGTCACATGTTTTCAACAATACTCTTGTACCGACATCTGCATGGTTCTATGTTGGACAATTTTGCTTTACCTCATCACTGCCATTGAAACAAATTGTTTGGTTCCCTGATGTTATTTCTTCGTCTCACCCTTGTTGTCTTTTAACTGTGTTGATTGTTTGCTATTTCTCTGTATTGTAATCCTCCCGGGTCGTGCCTGAAAATAGTCATCTCCATGGCTAGAGCACCTACCTGGTAAACAAAAACTAAATACAAAATAAATATTTTAATCTTTATTTTGAATACTCAGTATTCTGAATGGGTATTCTGACCATGTAAAACCTGCAGTATTCTGAATACTGAATAAGTATTCCAAATGCTAGTATTTGTAATAACGCAGCATGGATATTACATGTGTATTCCAGATATCATTGGAATACTATGCCATGCAAATGCAGAATGCTCAGAATTTGGATTATGCCTCATCCATGATAAACTGAACATGCTCATGACCTCTGACATGTCCTTCTCTTGGTGCAATTTAAACACCAGGTGGTGTACTAGGCATGCTTGAAATCCTGTGTATTCTAAATACTGCAGCTAACGTAAACTGAGAACACAAATGGAATATACTGTATATTCCAGTGCCATGTAAAATCCTGGTTTCCAGTAGAGGCATCAACTGCATATCTGTGAATATAAAAAAAAAATTCCAATGATTAACTCTTCCAATATTGACTTGCTGTAAACAACTAGTATTATATTGGAAAAGATAACTCAATGTGCTAGAGAGTGTCACCAAGCAATATGGCCACCTGATTGTTTAAACAAAAATTCATTAAATTGACTTGTTTAATCTGGACTGGCACCATTAGCATTCATATCAGTTGACAGTACCCTACCTGGTGCTGTATTTATTTTTCATCTGAAGTACACTTCTGAATGGAAATCATTGAAAGTTGCTTCTGCCTCATGTGGGTCATCAAAGTGAAGCACATGGGTGGTGACGGCAGTGCTGGCTGTGGGCTCCCAGACCTAACCAAAATAAAAACAATGATCCAGATCTCAATAAATGATATCCTCACAATCTGCACAGCAGTTATAGTGGTAGAACATCATGTAGAAGCCTTGATATATGAGTCGCAGATGAACAGCTGTTTGTTAACTGGCAGAACGCCCATGTAGTCATTCAAACTGGCAAGACCGCTGAGCTGGAGGGCCAGATGCAATTGATGTGGTAGAAAATTGATGATCTGGAGAACAGCGACCGCTATAATAACCTGCGGCTGGTTGGGTACACAAGAGGAGTGGAGGATAAAGGTGTCTGCTACTTTCTGCAAGCTATCCTTCCCATATTGTTAAACCTCTAGTGGAATTACTCTCTTGAGGTGGAGAGGGCTAATCGATCCCTTGCCCCATGGCCCAAGAAAGATCGCCACTATAGCCTATACTGCTACATTTCCTTCTCTTCAGCATGATGGAACAAATTTTGAAATTGGCAAGGAAGAACAGGCCCCTGCAGAGAAAACAAATCGGCACTGTTTCCATATTTTTTCAAGATTCTTACAAAGGTTTGTCTGATCATTGGAGAGCCTATTCAGAGGTAAAGCGGGACCTTGTCCATTTTTGTGTGACTCATTGGTTGCGGTATACCACCATTTTAAAACTACAGCATGGGGAAAGCTGGCCCACCACTGCTGCAGTAGTGCTACTGCTTGTGACTCCAATGACCCAGGCTTGGGACCGCATCGGGGTGTCAGAGGGTCGGCCTTGGGGAGGAAGTTTGAGCATCTGTCGGACTGCTCTGCTCCTCCAGGAGGGAGGGAGGGAGAACAGAGCCTGCAGTGCACCTGGCCCTTGTCAGAAGCTGGGGGAAAGGCAGCTCGGTGCCCAGATGATCGAGAGACATGGCAGATGTTGGTGCACGTCACGTGGGAATGCGCAGCATGCACCATAACATCACTGCACATCACATATCTGGGGGTGAAAACCAGAGGAAAAATACCAGCAATGGGATGATGAGGGGCCATGAACCATAACATCACTGCACATCACATATCTGGGGGTGAAAACCAGAGGAAAAATACCAGCACCGGGATGATGAGGGGCCATGAACCATAACATCATTGCACATCACATATCTGGGGGTGAAAACCAGAGGAAAAATACCAGCAACAGGATGATGAGGGGCACCTACAAACCCTGCACACTAGTAGTTGGACACGCTGCCAGAACCTGATCCGTTATGTGGTGGGGCGTGGGGGACTCCACTGACCCCACCAACGGGAGGGTGGCCAAGCCCTGGGAGAAGATGGCAGTAGGTATGTCCCGGCAGATGTTTGGGTGATGGGGCTAGGGCAGTCCTTGGAAGGAGGGCTGACCGGGGAGAGAAGTAAAATAAAAACAACTACAGCATGAGGGGAAAAGGATTTAATTTCAGTCCCCGCCCAAGAAGCAGCTTCCTTCATTTCTTTAAAGTGGCTGGGGAGGAGGGGTTCAAGAGGGATAGCACAGCAGAACCAAGACAGAGGAGAGAGACTGACATATGGACTCTTGCCATCTCTGAGTTGACAGACCCCTCACAGCATGCCATGAATGGCAGGCAGCAGCTGTGAGAAAACATCACTAAAGATGCATGGTAGTCTGTTAAGACAAGACAGAAGCACAGAGACAAGGAGAGAGCAAACAACCTGTGCCATGTCCCTCACAAGCCATACTTTGCAACCAGAACATGGACTTCAAGCTCCAAGTCATGCTCACAAACCCAGGTTATGGAGTAACCATGTAAAATGCCTCAAGACTCATCTCACACTCCTGTGTCAGATTTTGGGACTGAAGACCCTGTGGACAATAATCATCTTGAGCATATGAAGTCAGAGCCCTCCCCGTCTAAACTCCTAATGGACACCATGCCTCTCAGGACCAACTGGGCTGCTGTGTTGAGCACCACAGCTGGTGAATATGAACTGCACTACACTGAAAAAACAGTGCATAGAAGCTCTGGGGTGCTGAGCGCTGATACATCTGTACTACATATTCAGGTACAGTATGCATGCCCTGTGCCTGTGTAAAACACAGGGACTAGAATTTCCCAGGTCTTCGTATCTGTTAAAAATGTAATTGTCCTTGAATTTAAAACTAATTTTTTTCTTATGATTTTCCTACAGTGGCTTCATTTTTGATGGATAACACAAAGCATCTGCCAGTTAGATGGCTATGGGAATGAAAAATGTGCAGTGCAACAGAAAGGGGTTGTGAGGGTGGGACATCATTTGATGGGAGGAGAGAGGTAATCTTTTGGCAAAGGCATGAAGTATCTCTTTCATGAAATCCCTAAATGTGCTGACAGGGTTAGGGGATGGAACAGTGTAAATGATGGGGGGGGGGGGACTCAGGGGCTGATGTGGACTGACCAGGCAAATTCCTCCCATGACCAGCAGCAAATGCACAAATATCTCTTTGATAGTCAAGGGAGCAGTGCCTGGAGAGAAATGATGTTGCATGGAGGACTTCCTCCTCCTCCTCCTCACCCACCCCCCCAATTCTCCTCTATAGCAGGTAACTCTGCAAAACTCATAGGGGTCACAGCCACCACCAGCTACAGGTGGGATTAAGTTTTGGGACCGGTGGCAGCAGTAACAGTGTGTTTTGCAAAGCATACCCACCCACCCCCCAATTTGGTAAATCCAGCTACTCTGGCAGGTGAAGTGCCAGTATTCTGGTGTGGTCTGCCTGTCCAAGGGTAGGGAGAAGGGGAAGCTCCACAGAGGTGGCTGGATAGGGCACAAGGGGACAGCAATGCTTGAACAGCCATGCCACTGGAGGCTTGCTGGTACTTTGCCAGAGCTGTCATATGTGGCATGATGACAGGGTGGTGGTTGTGTATACCCTGATTGTCTTGTCAGCCAGCTAAAGATAGACCCTGACATTTTTATTGATACCCCTGTCCCTCTTGCAGTCAAAATGGGTGTCGGAACAGTTTTTGATTTCAGACCCCCCTCCCATTGATGAAGATCCTGATATTCCTTTTTCATTCTTCCCCCCACACTGCTTCCTCCCTTGTCTGCCCTTGGGCTGTTGCTGAATGGAGCAGATACAGAACACCTTGTTGTTCCTTTTTGGTCCTTCCTGCCTCCTTCATTGTCTGCCCTTGGACTGCTGCTGAATAGAGCTAACATTTTATAGGACACAGGGAGTGGAGGGTGAAACATATAGGCAGGATATTCAAAGGGGTTGCACAGGCGCAACCCGCATTGGTGCCCAGGATATTGAAGAGCAGCTAGGTACAGCACAAAACCCGGTGCGCCGGGGCACAATGTAAGTGTATGCGGCGCAGATGCAGGGGGCGTGCCCATGCATATGCGGCACATCCCGATATTCAGCCTGGGATGTGTGGTGCATATGCTGGTGCAACCCTGCAGTGCGCCGCATGGGGGGGCTCAAAGTTGAGCCCGTGAGGAACAGGAACAATACCCAGCCACCTACAGGTGGGTCACTGTATTACAGGGCACAACACAGCAGCTGCCAGCCGTGGGTGGCCACCCGTCCACCCAGAACACCGTCCTCAAGCACACATATATCTCTGGCAGTCCAGTGGACCCCCCTCCCGAGTCCCTGATGCCGCAATAACTGTAATGTTAGATGTTCCCCAGTGGTCTAGTGCCCCCACTCCCTCCCGTGTCACTGATTGCCAGAATTAGACCAGTATGTAAGTCCCTGGTAGTCTAGTGGTACCCCCCCCGCCTGTTGCCGCTGTCTCAGTACAGCGTCATATCATATTTCCCTGGTGATCCAGTGGAACTCCCCCCTCCACCACACAGCACCTCTGCCCACCCGCTTCCCCCTTCATCGGTGGGCAGCTCATCTGCTAGCCTGGCCACCCGCCGAATAACAGATACAGTATGGGCTGTAAGCCCATTGGTCCCTGATGTGAACCAATGGGCTTGCAGAACATACTGTTAGATAAGTCCAAAATATGTGAATTACTTCATTCACATATTTGGGATAGTCTAGTACATATGCCCTGCAAGCCCATTGGTTCACATAGTGGACCAATGGGCTTACAGCCCATACTGTATCTGTCATTCGGGCGGGTGGCCGGGCTGCATGGTGGGTTGCAGCCACCCACCGATGATGGGGGAGGGTGGGGTGAGGGTGCCACTGGATCACCAGGGAAATATGATATGGCGCTGTACCGTGATCAAGGCAACAGGTGGGGGGTACCACTAGACTACTAGGGACTTAGATAACGGTCTTAATCCAGTGATCGGGACAAGGGAGGGAGTCCACTAGACTACCAGGGACTGTCTCAATTACATCCTTCGGGAATCGGGAGGGAGGGAGGGGGCCACTAGACTACCAGGGCTATCTTTAGTAACTTATACCGCGCGATCACAGCTATGGGCGGGGATGCCCTGGGATCCCCACAGCACATGTCATGCTGTGTACGATGCCAGGCATAAGTCGCCAGCCTGCTCTGCGCAAGGCATGCAAATGGAGCCCTAATGACATGCAAATGGCCCCATTTGCACCTTGCATATATTATGTCCTCATTTGCATGCCCCTGCTGAATAGCGTGGGTGATGCACCTAGCGCAACTGCACATGCGCTGGCGCATCCCCATGCTCCCTATCTGTGGCTTGCACTGGCGCAGTGCCACTGTGCCAGGCACAGTGTGTGCGCAAGCCTTGCCATATTCAACGGTGCTGCGCCATGGCGCATCACCGTTGAATATCGCCTGGTCCTGGCCCCGGTGCATTCCAGTTGTGCTGCGCCCAGGCTTGCACTCCTGCCTGGTGCAGTCTGAATATCCAGGCCATAGTACCAAATATGAACAAAAACACTACTTAGCATACGGCTTTTTTCCTTGCTGTACCCTGGTGAACTAGCTGCTATGTACTGGGCAAACGTTACAGTCCAGCCTTGAGTATATGCATGGGGCAACTCTCTCTCCATCCTGTCATTGAGGAGAAGAGGATGACCACTAGCTATTTAACACTGCCCATCCTGAAGGGGGCTCAGAACACTGGTTCTGGCCCTGTAGGGGGCACCTTTTTGGCTGACTGGTTCTTTCACTTATATGGATAGGTCTGGAAATATAGATTTACAGGGCTGGAGTGTCTGTCCAGATTAACTCTCTACAGCTCACCAGTTTAGAGGGGCAACTACTAGCACATAGAACTCAGGAGTTGTAGGATCAGGAAGCATAGCTTGCTGACCTTCTGGGCTTTTTGGGCTTCACTTCTGAGCTAATTACCAGAGTTTTGGGGTTTTTTTTTGCAGAATGCTCTACACCTCTCTTCTCTCCCTGAACCTCAACCCTCCCCCTCTTGACATCTCTTCTTCCACCTCTATCAAGCTGAGACTCTGGGCACTGGACACTGGGGGTCCCTCCTTTCAGGTAAGTATGATCTCTAGTCTGCACTACATTGATCACTGCCATTCCACACAGTAGTAATGACAGATCTTAGTGCTGTGCCCTGAAATATCCAGGGTATGAACTACTGTACCCCATTAAATGGAAAAAGATTATGAGATACTTGAAATCTGCCCACTGTGATACAGCTCTTCTACAGGAGTTGGCTAGGGAGAGGGAAGGAAAATGAGGCCTCTTAGTAGCTTCTCCTCAAAAAAGAGGGGAATTTCCGTTTTAGTCATGAAGGACTCCCATTAGTTATAGAGGGCGTAGAAGCTGACAAAGATGGTTGGTGGGTCTTGTTACAGAGGTAGATCTAAACCCACTTTGTACTCATTGTAAATGTGTATGTCCCAAACATGGATGATCCTCACTTTTTCCATTGCCTGGCCCAGGATATAGCAGATACGTTGCCTGCCAATACCACCACTGTTAGTGATGGAGAGGACTTTAACCTTGTGTAGGATCCACTCTTGGACAGGATCCTAAGACAGGTGGGAGAATCCTCCCCACAATCAAGCACAGGCCACACTGTTCACACTTTGTCAGGAGTTTAATTTAGTAGACTTCTGCTGGCCCAAGCATTCTACTGACCAGGACTACACCCTGAACTGGTACCTGCAGTAGGCTAGACTTCTTTCTTATGAGCTCCAAGAACTCCCATGAAATTTTGGATGCCAGCATACATCCTATCCTGTTGTTGGATGATGTCCTGTCCCACTGACCATCATAATGGCTCAAGTAGAACCAAAGGTTCCATGTCATAATAGCGAATGCAAAACAGTGATTGCTATTATGGTGAGTGTATATCATCGAAAAACAAATCGTCGATATACACACTATGGTGACCCAACTTCCAGAACTAAATAAAGTGTTTTTCTTGGGGGGCTGTGCCCCCCTGCACCTCCCTGAATTAGGATTCTCAACTCCAGAGGGGTGCATGTTGGGGAGGGGGGCAAAATCTGGATTAAAAAAAAAATTAAGTACCGCAGCTCGCAGCTGCGGCAAAATGCAACCCGCACCTGGTCCCGAACCCAGTACCTGCTCTGCCAGAGCTAGCCTCCCACACCACCATGCCACATAACTAGCTCAGCAGCAGCAGGCGTTCCAGTCCTTGAAAACCCCTTCTCTGTCCCTCACCTTCCCCTCACTATTCTCCCCTTCTGTTCACCCTTTTCTATATTTGCTTTCGCATATCCTCACTATTATGCAGGGTAGCCCACCATAAAATTGCCCCAAATGAGTTGTTATATTTCTAGTCGCTCATTTTGGGTCGCTCTTATGATGTGCTACCATACCGAAATCCTCAAGGTGATGGTTGAATCTTTTTCTCCTTCCATCCACCAAATTCAAGGATTGACTCACACAGGAGCCTGTTGGGAGACTTCAGAGCAGATGGTATTGGGTGTCTTTGAGGCATTTATAAGTGGTCAAATTATTAGTTACTGAGCCCATCTTACCAAGCAGAAGTGACAGAAGGTAGCTAATCTTCCTGTAGAACTTAAACTTGCAGAGAAAAAATACAATTTGGAGGCAAACTGCATGAATGTATCATTGAGGAGCCCGAATCATTTGAAATATGAGTTGAACTCTGTGCTGAGCCATCATGCCAAAAGGGCACTGTACATCCTCATCAGAGTTACTAGAAGGCTGGGGAGAATGCTGGGAAGTTATTGACCTACCATCTTAAACAACAAAAAGAAGTTGTTATGCTGCAAGTTAAAATGGAGGATGGGTCAACCACTTCAGACACATGGAAGAAAAATAAAGCCTTCATGAGTTTTTCAGTGGCTCTGCATACATCCAAGGCTTTGGTGCCTCAGGTGGACATTCATAGCTACCTGAAGAAATGACATATCTTGCAGGTCCCAGCTGATATAATGGAAGAAACTGAAGCAGAACCCACAACTGCAGAAATAAAGAACACAATCTTGGCACTCAGCAAAGGCAACACTGGATCCAGATGGGATTATCACTGATCTTTATTAGTCCTTTGCAAAGCCTCTTGCACCATGTCTGCTGCAGGTCTATAAAGTGGCCCACCGCGGTGTCAGGCATGCTACCCCCCATCCATGCAGGAAGTGAAGGCTATTCCCAAGCATCAGAAAGACAGGGTCCTTCTTGCCAGCTACAGACCCATCTCCCTATTGGATGTGGACACTAAGATATGAGCAAAAGTGATGGCTACTAGGTGGGAGAGGGCACTCCCTCATATTATTCATAGGTCTCAGGCAAGATTTATGAAGGGCAGGCAGGGGGCAGACAATCTGAGGATGTTGGTCAACCTACTATGTGAGTCATGTTCAGCCCAAATATGTTCAGCCCTGGTAGCCATAGATATATAAAGAAGGCCTTTAACTTGGTGGTAGCCATAGATACAGAGAAGGCCTTTGACTCAGTGGAGCTGGAATTTCTGTATCGGCCATGGAAATGGTGGGTATAGGTCCACAATTCTCTACTTTGGTTATCACCCTATATGTATCTCCTAAAGCCTCAGTTCTTACAAATGGTGGAATATCAGAATTCTTCTTACTCCTCTGAGGCACCAGACAGAGGTGTCCTCTGCCAGCCCTCCTTTTTCTCATTGCAATGGAGCCCCTAGCTGTGCAACTTAGGCAGAAGACGCAAAAGAGATTTACAAAACTAATTCCAAATTGTATAAATAAACCATATGAAGAAAGGCTCAGAGATCTGGGGTTATGCTCATTAAGTGATAGGAAACTAACAGGTGATCTGTTACTACTATTTAATATTTTGAAAGATGAGCAACTGTCTAAGGATTTGGACTTGGAATTTAAGTGGGCTAAACACGATTTGAGAGGACATAAATTGCAGTTGATAGAATAAACACCTAGTAGAGATATTAGAAAATATTCCTTTGTCCCAAGGGGTTCCACCAAGCCGGTTAGAGAGAAAAAACACTGATCGACTCTACATCGACAACATCATTGGGACAGCCCCTACACAGACAGCCAACCAAATCAAAATACTAGCACAGCAACAAATACCATGAATGTAAGATCGATAAAACAAACAGCACAGTTAAACTATAAATGTGGGGGCTATGCCCCCTGTAGTCCCCATTACTTAATATAACATACTCCATGGCACACATACCATGGAGAAAAATGCACATAGCAGTTCCTGCACTAGTAGCACCACTCCCGACAGTGGACACAGAGACCAAAACCTAACTCATGGATATAAAACACCTGTTCAATGTGCTTACACAACTAGATGAGATGAGATGATGCTTGATCAACTTGATTTACTTTTGTGGCTTTCTGCCTCTCTATCTGTGGGATATACCACCCTGTAGGAGTATGATGCAAGGAACCCTACAGGAGGGTTCCCCCCTTACAGGTGCCGTGGGAATGATTGTGTCAGTTAAAGGTAGCTTAGGAAGAAGCCCATGGGTAAGAGATATGAGCCACTGGAGGAGGAGGGGTGGATGGTGGGCAACAAGAAATGAATCCTAAAAAGCCCCAGGATGAGTGGCCTTATAAGTCTGATGGGGGAATGAGGTAGTTGCTCCTCCCATGGAACCTTGGGCTTAAAGCCCTCCCATTCAATGTGCTTATACAACTAGATGAGATGAGATGATGCTTGTATAACTTGATTTACTTTTGTGGCTTTCCACTTCTCTATCTGTGGGATATACCACCCTGTAGAGGTACGATGCAAGGAACCCTAGAGGAGGGTTCCCTTACAGGTACCATGGGAATGATTGCATTTGCTAAAGGTAGCTTAGAAAGAAGCCCAAAAAGAATACCCAATCGGGTGTTGAGCATCGAAGAGGCAAGAATGATTAATGAATGAATTCTGGAAGATGATTGAGAGTGGACTTCCTAAGGAGATAGAGAAAGCCGGGGCCACCATGCACCTCTGTCCAACAGCGGAACCTAACTAATTAACCTAAAAAAGCACCAGCTCTAGCTAATATTATGACCACTGGCATGGAGGAGAGGAAAGAAAACCTTAAGGAGGAAACCTCTGGGGATCCCAGGCCTAGGTCGCCTTCCCTCCAGGCTGACAACATTTGATTTAAGGATGTATGTTGTTAAAGAGAAGGATATGAGTACAAAAGATAATGACTGGATAGGGAAAACCCCAAAAGAAAGCACAGATCGAAGAAGGAACATGAGACAGCAGGGACTCGAGAGGGGTATGCCGAGGAGTCGATGGGAAAGAGTAGATACATGTAGAATTCTGGGGAGCAAGTGGTATCCAGATGCACTCATGAGAGTACTGAGGATGATGAAGACTGATGGCAATCGCCACAGGAATGCAGTAGTCCAATATGAGAAGACAAGAAGAAGGACGATGACGAAGATGGACGACGAGCGCTGAAGGAGCGCAGCAGGTTGATGAGGCAGCACAAGACCTCATGAGAAGTATGCTCAATTGATCGATGTCAGTGTGAGGAATAGGAGACAGGAAATGAACTGGAAAAGGAAGAGGAGACAGGAAATTAACCTGAAATTGAACTTGGACGATGTGATTAAGTAGGCTTCTCGAAAGGAGGTAGATTTGGAAATGAACTTGAAAAGGAACTTGAATGATGGTGGAAAGCCTCCAGCCAGCCCTTAGCAAAGGGCAACAGACAGGAAGGCATGGTACTTGAGTAGAGATAGAGTCGAATTGAGGTAGCAGGGATAGATGAGGAGTGAAGCCATGAGTGGAGTGAATCCGTGATGGCTGACATGAGAAAAGGTGTGAATGATGACTGGAGTTAGGAACTTGATGAATGTGATAGTTGGGCCACGGTTCGATGAGGTGGCATATGATTTATGATAGATATGCTCACATGATGACTAGAGTCAGGAACTTGTTGAATGCAGCAGGAGGGCCGCGGTTCGATGAGGTGGCATACGATTCATGATAGGTATGCCCAATGATGACCGAAGTCAGGAACTTGATGAATGTGGCAGCAGGCCACATGAGAGATGAGGTAGCAGAAGACCCAATGAGGGGTATGCTCGATTGAGTACTGTGAGAAAGGAGACTCAGAGGCTAATAAGACAATGATGGGGGGGAACCTTGGAGGCTGGCACAGCAAAAGCAAGGTAGGAAAGGATGAGGGACGATGATGGGGGAAAATCCTTGAGCATAGGAGATGATGACAGGTATACCAATAGAGCGATGACAATAGATGGGTAGGTCGAGGCGAGGTATCATAGACCTGGCACTAGAAAGCTGTTTGAGGAAGGATAGAGGCAATGTGATGGAAGAGACCCACATGAAGGGCAGATGAGGCAAGGACATCCAGATATGGTTGGGAGAAGACCAGCCAATGGTTAACAGGTCAGGGTAGTGAAAGAAAAATCACAGCCTATTGAGAGAGCTAAGGGGAGGGTGCAGAACAAGTGCACCTCAAAGAATTTCTAAAGGAGCGCGCCGAAAAGAGACAAATGCCAAGGTAGAGCATATGATCCTAAGAGATGTATGCATGAGTAGTGGTAGGGCATGAACCCCCTCCTCGATGACCGGTACGGGATGAGAACTGCATGGGAAACAGGGAGAAGGTGATGGCAGGATAGAGAAAAAACCCAAAAGAAATGCACAGGACGTAGCTGAGGAGGCGAAGAGAAAGACACAGATAGAGTAGGGTTTTTTTTGTTTGTTTTTGAACGCACTCAGCCCCTTGAAATGGAACTGAGTCAGCATGGCCAGCAACAGAGTACTGATTCCTAAGAGAAGAAGGGAGCTGGTTTCACTTTGGAGTCACATAATGGATGGGAAAGAAAATGAAATTCTGGTCAGACGAGCGCTCTGGAGATTGTACACGTTGTCACAGTATACAACGTGAGTCCTTCCAGGTTAAATTTCCTCAGCTCGCCGATGCTACAGCAATTACAATACAGGAAAAAGAACAGAGCACCAGAATGGCCTGATCCTGATAAATGCCACTTGCTAAATGAGGCAACACATATAAAGTTTCATAGCCACAGTCCAAAGCACAGTAAAACGCCTCTACGAATGAAAAGGATCCTCTCCCATCTGTAGCAGAATTCATACAAGATACAGATAGAACA
The DNA here is from genome assembly GCA_016271365.2 of Neoceratodus forsteri. NCBI lineage: Eukaryota > Metazoa > Chordata > Ceratodontiformes > Ceratodontidae > Neoceratodus > Neoceratodus forsteri. The sequence continues at coordinate 1,785,799,674 of CM057449.1, forward strand.
TGATTGCCTGAAAATGAAAGCAATGAAAGAATGAATGAAATGAGGAATACAGAATATAAGCACATAATACATAACACACATAGGACATGAGAAGATGATGAGTTACTGTAGAAAGGAATGCATACAATATTATAGCTAGCTACAAACACCAGCCATAGGAATAGTAGGTTCACCGCATTCGGGATTCCTAGATGATGAATAAGGTGGAGGTGTGGTTCGTCAGCATACGGCAACCATGAAGATCGGGAAAGATGGATGAGAGTCCAGTATCTGTGAGACAGGCTGAAATGTATCACCACCGCCAAAGATGTCCCACAAGCTGGAAGCGAGCAGGTGGGTGATGACACACCAAGTGCTGGCAAGCAGAACAAGGCAGAGGCAGGAAGTCAAAGGGCTGCCAAGATGGCAGTACAGACAGAGCAGCACGGTAAGTGATGCAGTTCAAAAAGAAGCAGCACGCAGTACTGCAGGCAGCTACTCCAGGGAGTACAACCAGAGTGTCCACAGGAAAAGAACAGAGCCCAAGGAAAGAGCTACGCATGGCAAAGGAGAAGGTACTGGGCGGGACAGAGGACGAGAGAAAAGAAAGGATGGCCGTAGAGGAAGCGGTGGGAGGAAGAAGCAGGGTGGGGGACACAAAACAAGGCTGTGGAGCGGCAAAAAATGAAAGTGGGGGAGAAGGACCGAGCTGGCGGCCAAAGGTGACTGCAAACACACAGGCAAGAGCTCCAAAAAACAGCACAGAACAAGGAAGGCGGACAGGGTGTGGGGGCAGCATACCTTCGATTTGACTGTATGTGTCTATATTTGTATTGTTCTACTGTGTACCTTTCCTATATAAAGGGAAAATAATAAAGTTTAAATTAAAAAAAAAAGAACTGGACACAGTACTCCAGGTGAGGTCTCCCAAGTCAGCAGTACAGATGCAACACCACCTTCCTTGTCTTACTAGAGATCCCTAGCCCTATGCATTTGGATCTCCTTACCTACTGCCCGGAGATTATCAGATATGATCACCCCAAGGTCTATCTTTTGCTTGGTGACTGTAATTCCCCCCATATTATACTCAGCTCCCAGGTTTCCCCTCCCTAGGTGCATGACTTTGCACTTTTTAGCATTGAAAGCCAGCTGCCATTCTCTAGATCATGTTTCTAGTTTCTCCAGATTGCTTTGCATTCTCTCTGCCCCCTTCTGGGGCCAACCCTGTTGCAGATTTTTGTGTCATCTGCAAAAAGGTGCACCTTCCCCTCCAATTCCTCAGCAATGTCACTTAGGAAGACATTGAAGAGGACAGAACCCAGTACAGATCCCTGTGGTACTCTACTAAACACTCTCCCATCCTCAGAGCGACTTCCATTTACCACCAGCCTCTGCCTCCTATCTTTCAACCAGTTGGTTACCCAGCTCAACACCATCTCCCCTACCCCCTGCTAATTTTCTTTTTCAGCCTCCTGAGTGGTACAGTGCCAAAGGCCTTAATGAAAACCAGATATGCCACATTCACTGCCCTCCCCTATTCCACCTCCCTACTTAACCAGCAAAAAAATCAATGAGATTAGTTTGACATGACCTCCCCCTGTGAAAGCATGCTACCAGAAGTCTCAAAGCTGATATGTTCCCAGGTACTCCATCAATTTCTCTTTCAGAGGGGACTCCATTAACTTCCCCACCGCTGATGTGACACTGATTGGTCTGTAATTGCTGGCCTCAGTCCTGCTGCTGCTCTAGTGCAAAGGGACTACATTGGCCCTCCTCCATTCCTTTGGAACCATCTTTGTCTCCAGTGAGTTGCTAGATAGTGTTATCAGAGGGGCAGCCAACACTGTACTCAGTTCCTTAAGTACTCTTGAGTGGATCCCATTCAGCCCCATTGCTTTTTTTATCTTTAGAGCACCTTGTTTATCTTTAGGGCATTATTATCACAGAAGAGAAGTGAGAACTGGAATGATAGGACTGAAACAAATATTTCCCCCCGGTGTTTCCTGCTTCACAAAAGATTCTTCAGAAATACAAAAGAATCACATACTTGGGAGATCAATTTTATAGTTCCACATGACACTGGAGATATCAGCTACTGTGATAATGCTTACTATTAGGGTTGCTTGGATTCCAACTCACAGAATCAGATTTGTTGGATTACAATCCAATTTTCAGAATTAAGATTTTTCAGAACTACAGTCTGTAAATCTGACTTCAAAAATTAGGGGGCTGAAAGCTCTTTTTGTAATTGAAAATTAAGATTCAGGATTAAGGAATTTGGACTCTAAATCCAATTCTGATTTTAATTGCAGGTCTATGCCTGTAGTCCAATGGGTGGAGAAACAAACACTCCCCGATCAGGTCTTTAAAGGCTGCTCCTCCTGGCTAGTCCAGGATTAATTATTTTTATTGCCCCACCATCCTCCCCTCCTCCTCCAGTGGCACATCTCTGTTTCCCATGGGCTTCCTCCTAAGTTATCTTTAGTCAAGGGAATCATTCATGCGGCACCTATATGGGTAGAACCCTTCACTAGGATTCCTCACCATCATACCCCTACAAGGTGGTATATCCCATGGATAGAGAGGCGAACAGCCACAATGCATTTAAGTCACACAAACATACATCATACCAGTCCCTCAAGCACATTGAATTATGAGGTCTGTTTCAGAATAGAAATCAGATTTAGAATTGGAAACCCCTAATTTCTATGAAATCATATCTGATCAGATTTGGCCAATTCCAAGCTTTCCTACTTCAAATTAAAGTTACCAGCTACAAAAGATACTCTATGCTAGGAGAATGAGCATGAGATGCTGGATCAAAGTTCCCATGAGATCGAAAGCAAGATCCTAGGTGGGTGAGATACTTGCAGGGTAAGTTCTTAATTGCCACGGTAGGCATTATCAATCTGTAAGGTATGGAAGGTGCCCACTGTGTATATCTTCATGTGTAATATTCTTGCAGGAGAGTTAGTATGCTTGGAGGGTGAAGGTTCAACCACTTGCTACTATGGGAAAGTAACAGCTATGCACCCTTAAGAATGGGAGATTCAAGGCCACAAATGGAGATGGCTTCACTGGTAAAAGCTCTAGAAATACACCGTTAATGATGGTGTGCATTCATTGATATCATAATGTAGAGCACTTTGATGTTAATTTTGGCCATTAGAAAGGAGGATATATCTTTTTCTGGTCTTCATGGGGAATAGAAAAGTCAGTAGAAGCAAAATAGCTTCTTTCAGAGAACAGGCAGATAATACCAAGAAGAAGGAGCTGCTGTTATAACTATACTTCCTCTACTGGGATTAAAGAACTAGAACTCTACTATTGGGACCTTTAATTTAGTGTAAAAGCAAAAAAAATAAAACATAAAAAAAAAGTTTGTCTGAGTTGGCTGAAGTGAATTGTTATCCGTGCAGTTATCTAGGTGTTTGTTTCAGGTAGCTAAAGGGAATTGTTATCTGTGCAATTGACTAAGTGTAGAAAGCGGTGTAAGGCAGGGGGAGTGGCTTAGCTAGAAGGAAGCCAGGTTAAAGCCAGATTTAAAAAATGCCCTAGATAGCTTCTGCCAGAGAACAGGCAGAGAACCCCAAGAAGAAAGAGCTGTTGTTATAACTATACTTCTTTACTGGAACTAAAGAACTAGAACTTTACTACTGGGACTTTCAATTTAGGGTAAAAACAAAACAAAACAAACAAAAAAAAGTGTGTTTGTCTGAGTTGGCTGAAGTGAATTGTTATCTGTACAGTTAACTAGGTGTTTGTCTCAGGTGGCTGAAGGGAATTGTTATCTGTGCAATTAATTAAGTGTAGAAAGAGCTGTAAAGTAGGGGGGAGTGGCTTAGCTAGAAGGAACCCAGGTTAAAGTCAGATTTAAAAACTAGATAGCTTCTGCCAGAGAACAGGCAGAGAACACCAAGAAGAAGGAGCTGCTGTTATAACTATTCTTCTCTATTGGGACTATATTGCCCTCCTTCCCTCCCCCCACCCTAAAACCAGTTCTACTTTTATAGGCACAGGATTTGACTGACAATAGGAACATCCTGTTTGGGAGGAGGAAGTGAGTGATCACAGAGCCATCAAAGACTCACCATCCTAGAAAGAAAAGAGTAGCTCTCCGTCCCCCCCAGATGCTGGAGGTCTGACTCTGAGCAAGTAAGGAGATTACTGAGAAATATAGGAACTTCTAGTCTCAGAACAGGAAGATCAGTAGCTTAAAGGGCACAGACGCAGTGAGTAAGTAGGGAGAAAAAAATAAACAGAGGAAAGAGTAAGTATTTCCAACAACAGTTAAGGGGGCCAGAAGTATGAAATGATGGGAGTGGTGCAGTGCAGTGGCTGTGGAGCAGCAGTCTTCCAGGAGATGTTCTGGAGGATGCAGTGTTGTCCCATCCACAGGCACCTCTCTGGGCTGTGGGAGGAGGTTGTTCATCTCCAGGCTGAGTTGGCCAGGATGTGGGGGACATCCTCTCCCACCCAGGGACCATCAGGGCCACTGCTGTTGCCTCAGAGGTCGCCAAGAAAGAGGAGTGGTTGGACCACAGTGGGTTCAGAGAGTATGAGGGTGATAGAACAGAGGCATATCCCTCCAGTTGTACCGCTCCACAATTCATATGCCATTCTGGCAAAGTGTGGTTCCTCTATGGAGGCACCCACAGTGGAGACCAAGGAGGATGCTGGGAACCTCCACAAAGGAGACCCACAGGATGGTGGCATGGGACCCCACAGAGGAAGGAAACAACTCCTGGTGGGAGACTCCAATGTTAGAGGGGTAGAACTGGGGAAGGAAGGGGAGAGGAAGATAAGGTGTCTGCCTGGCACCATGGCTTGGAGGGACAGGGAGCAAATCCTCAGGATCGCTGGAGCAGCTGCAAGGGGAAAGGAGCTGGATGTTATTGTCCACCTAGGGACAAATGGCCTGGCTTAGAAAGGGATCAGAGCAGTGCAGGAAGAGTTTGTGGAGTTGGGGAAGGGCCTTAATTAAGTTGCATGCTAGGTGACCTTCTCGGAGGTGCTGTCTGTCTATGGCATGGGTGAGGCTAGAGTGCTCCACACCATGGGATGCAATCAGTGGTTGAAAAACTGGTGCAGAGCTCAGGGATTTGGCTTCATTGGGGACTGGGGGTCCACCTGTAGTGATGCAGGCCTATACTAGTGTGATGATCTGCATCTGTCCAGGAGGGGAACCAGGATCCTAGGTGCTAGGTTTAAATGCTTCATTGGAAAGCATTTAAACTAGCCAAGGGGGAAGGCACTGGAAGGGAGCAGGGAAATCCAGCCCCACCAAAAAAATCAGGGTAATAAGGGAGGTAAACACAAAGACAGAGATGTCAATAGGGAGAAGGGCAGGGCTAAATGGAGAAAATGACAAAGGCAATAAGGACAGGGATGGGGCAAAAAGGGGTAAGGCCATCAAGGAATGGAGGGTAATGAGTACCAAAGCCCATAGTCTGGGCAACAAACTCCCTGAATTGGTGGCCTTGATGGAAGAGGGATGCCTGGATATTGTAGCAGTCACAGAAACATGGTACACAGAGAACCATGACTGGGATGTTATCATACCAGAGTACACAATCTACAGGAGAGACAGGGAGGGTAGAAGAAGGGGAGGAGTAGCTCTCTATTTAAGGGAAGGGATAAAAGCAATGGAACAAAAGAGTAAACAGGGAGGAGAGGAGGCACTGTGGATAACCTTAGAGACTGGAAATGGCACCACAATCCGCACAGGGGTTGTATACAGATCCCCATGTCAGGGGGAGGGAATGGACAAGGATATCATAGAAGGCATCCTTAGGATGGCAGAGAAAAGGGAGATACTGTTGATGAGGGACCTGAATATGCCAGATGTTAACTGGAGCAACTTAGCTGCAGCCACATCCAAGAGCAGGGCCATTCTCGATGCCCTACAGGTGGCATGCCTCAGACAGCTAGTTTTGGAACCCCCTCATGAGGGAGCAGTCTTAAACCTCATACTCTCAAATGGGGACAGTGAGGGAATCTCAGATCTAGAAGTGGGTAACCATCTGGGAATAAGTGACCACCAAACAGTGTGATTCACAATAAACTCAGCTACAGAGTCAAGCCATACAAAACTGAGGGTACTGGACTTCAGGAGGACTGACTTTGGCAAGATGGGAGAATGCCTTAGAAAAGCACTAGCAAACAGGCTAGAAGGTGGGGTGGAGCAACAATGAAGAAACATCAAAACCGCCATCACAGAAGCAACAAGCCTTTGTGTGAAGCAAATAAACAAATCAAAATGAAAGAAAAAGCCACTATGGTTCTCAAAAGAGGTGGCAGGGAAGGCTAGGAAGAAAAAGACAGCATTTAGGAAGTATAAGGAAATACAGGAGGAGTAGGACAGATAACTGTACCTTTTAAGGCAGAAGGAAGCAGGGAGGGAAGTCAGAATAGCAAAGGCCCAAAACTGAGGAAAACATAGCCAACTCGGTTAAGAAGGGGGATAAAACCTTTTATATGTACATCAGGGAGCGTAGAAAGACAAAGGGAGGGATAGTGAGACTGAATAGAATGGACGGTGGGTGGGTAGAGAGGGACAGTGAAAAAGCAGGGATACTGAATGAATACTTCTGCTCAGTATTCACAAAAGAGGAGAAGGGGAGGTGCCTAATCCAATTAACAGAAGGACTTTAGATAGGGGGGTCGATCCCAGTCCTTTCACAGAAGAAAGGCTTCTGAAAGAACTCTTGAATCTGAGGGTGGACAAAGCAATGGGGCCCGATGGAATTCAACCCAGAATTCTAAAAGAATTAAGGGAGAACTAGTGACACCACTGACTACCCTTTTTAACAAATCATGGGAGGATGGTGTGGTACCTGAGGACTAGAGGAAGGCGGATGTGATTCCCCTTCACAAAAGTGGGCGCAAGACAGAGGCAGGAAACTATAGACCTGTCAGTTTGATCTCTGTGGTAGGGAAAGTGATAGAATCACTTCTGAAGGAAAGAATTGTTGAGTACCTAGAGGCTAGTGGGGCACAGGACCCAAGGCAGCATGGGTTTGGAGTGGGAAGGACATGTCAGACGAATCTAATTGATTTATTTGATTGGGAGACCAATGTAGTAGACCAGGGAGGGGCTGTGGATATGGCCTACCTAAACTTTAGCAGGGCATTTGACACAGTCCCACACAAAAGATTAATAATCAAATTAACCAGCCTGGGAGTGGGTCCCAGGGTGGTAGCCTGGCTAAAACATTGGCTGGACAACAGGACACAGAAGGTAATTGTAAATGGAGTCCACTCTGAAGAAAGAAGGGCTACTAGTGGGGTACCACAGGGTTCAGTACTGGGTCCAGTCCTCTTTAATGTCTTTATAAGTGACATTGCAGAAGGACTGGAAGGAAAAGTATGCCTCTTTGCAGATGACACAAAGATCTGCAACAGGGCTGATACACAAAAAGGCGTGAAAAGGATGAGAAGGGACTTGGCAAGGTTGGAGGAATGGTCAGAAGTATGGCAGCTTGGATTTGATGCAAAGAATTGCAAAATAATGCACCTGAGAAACAAAATCCCAGGAAGATTACACAGTTGGGGGTAGTAACAACAACAAAAATGGAAAGGGACCTGGTGGTAAGCATATCAGATGACCTTAAGGATAGCAAGCAATGTGAGAAGGCAGTAGGGAGAGCTGGGGGATACTGGGATGTATAGGGAGAGGCATCATCATCAGAAAACAGGAAGTTGTTATCCTCTGTACAGACAGTTGGTGAGACCCCATCTGGAGTACTGCATCCAGTTCTGGATACCCCATCTCTGCAAGGACATAGGCAGGATGGCGGCAGTCCAGAGGAGGGCAACTAAAATGGTACAGGATCTGCAAGAGAAGCCATATGAGGAGAGACTAAAGGAGCTTAATATGTATACCCTTGAGGAAAGGAGGGAGAGGGGGGACATGATAGAAATTTTTAAGTACCTCAGTGGAATCAGCAAAGTCCAAGAGGGTAGCATCTTTCAGAAAAAGAGATGGGCAAGAACAAGGGGACACAATTTGAAGACGAGGGGTGGCTCAGGGGCAATGTGAGGAAATATTTTTTACAGAGAGGGTGGTCGACACATGGAACAGCCTTCCTGAGTAGGTTGTGGGGTCTAAAGCTGTGGGAGAATTCAAGAATGCATGGGACAGACATAAGGCAATTCTTGTGTGGGGTAGGAAGAAATAGGCTGTCGGTTAACTAGGATCAGCAGCGTATCCTGTAGGTAGGGAAAAGGGCAGACTAGGTGGGCCAAGTGTTATTTATTTGCCATCAAAGTCTATGTTTCTGTGTTTCTAAAATGTGAAAGGTTGAGGATACTCTTAAAAGCTTGCATTTACTCAAGTGCCACTACAGATATGATTTTGTCATTGCTCTGCACCGAGTAGCAAATGGGGTACTTTCTCAAATAGCCAGCTCCTGACACTGTTATTGCACACAGCATGACAAATCTTTAGCATGCTGTATTAGGACAGAGGGTACACTAAATACAAAAGTCCACTTATTCCTATTTAATGTCATTGCATCATAAGACTTGTGCACATTTTGTAATTCAACTTTGTTCTTCTTCCTTGCAACTTTTTGTGTCATGACCTGTTTGTATCTACAGATATGACCTGCAAAGGAGTCAAGGTACAAAAAGAGTGCACCGAAGATGGAAGGTAATGGCAACAGTAAAACTGTTTTGTAATAAAGGTTTCAGCCAGTTGCCCAAGTGTGTCAACTGTTATGTGCCCAGTCAGCCCATAAGCTGTTTTTCTAGAAACAGACTACCCACATCCCCGATGAGGGAGTGAATGTGAAGTATTACTTTACCATATTGCATTTCACAAGGCAGAGCACCTCTACAGTTGCAGAAAATGACATAGTCAGATATTTCCTGAAATTTCTGAGATATGTCTTGAGATATTCCTTACCAGACTTCAGTACTGCAATACAGCAACCAGAGAGAATCTCTTTAGAAATATCATGAAATATCTGACAATGTCTATTGCTGCAACTAAAGGTAATGCCTAAAAAGGAATCAACTTGGGTGGAGGACCACACTGTTGGAGACACCAAAAGATACATCACCAAGCCCAGGGACATCAAACCAAAGGACCCTTTAAGCCTATATGTTACTTATTCAATCCATGGCTTAGCCAACTGTTGTGTGCAGGGATTGCGCAAAACATACAGTATATCAAGCATACAGTGCTGACATTAAAATACAACACCAGTTGGTTCCAACACAAAACAAGAACAGGATCTTGTAATAGTCACTTCAAAAGAAAAAAAAAACTCAACACAAACCATTTTGTATTAATGAGTCCAAGGTGATATGTTAAGACAACTTCCCACTTTTATAAAGTTCAGAGTTTAGAAGGAACCTATTGCACAGGACTGGTGGTCCAGAGATTGGTGCCCACAAGACTTGATCATACTAAATAGTTTTAATTCCTTGGTGCGTGACTGGAAAATAGCATCTGCCACAGACTATGTCAAGGAGCAGTAGGAACACCAAGAAAGTGCTTCCACAGTTTGAACAGTTCACACTCCACAGATCAATAACTGGAGCTAGATTCACTGGTGACACTGGTGCATGGTGGTGGTGGTGGTGGTAAAGGGCAGATACAGAATGGGGGTAAAGAAAGAGACCATCAGAAGGCACCACAAACATTGTGATGATCATCTCTTCCAGAGCACAGGCAGCAGGCCACTGGAAAAATGGCCATAATGGATCCCCTTCAGGGTGACCAGCAACAAGAGGGTAGGTGGATCACCGAGGCTATGAGAACCCTAGCCATTTAAGATATGGGAAGGAGTAGAGTGTGTGTGTTTTGTTCTTTGTGAGTTTGTTCCCTTTTTTTGCCATTTGTTGGGCTGAGTTGCTTTTTTGTCTTCTATAACCAAACTTGTAACTTTTAGCCTGGTTTGAATGGTTTTCCTGGCTCAAACCAACTTGAACATCAGTTTGCTTTTTTTGGATCCAGCATTTTGATATGGGCCTCCAGTGGTTAGGCAGCCAAAGTTGAACATGCTCAGAATTTGATAGAATAAGTATGCATCTTTAATTTATACAAATGGTGACCAGGAGAGGTGCACTGACCCCACAACAGGATGGAAGTTGACGAGGAACTGTTGAAATGGAAAATGTGCAATAAGATCGAGCATAGTGGGGACTAATGTGATTGGCCAGTTCAGTAGAAAAGAAAGGTTTAATAATGAATGAAGCTATGCACAAGTCCCAAAATCAATGAATACAGCATCTGCCACGTGGAGCCATGCAGAATGTATTTCCTCAATGGAATTCTGAAGAAGTTTGATTTCTGCATTTGAGGAATGCTCACAGAATTTCAGGATGAGACCATAAACTAAAGTCCCTTTTGTCCATCTTTGTTTTCTATCCAGGTAGGGGTTCAAGGTCATCGTTAGGAGTCAATTAATTTTTATATTAAAAGAAAACCAAACCGAACAATACCAAGCAGCGCATAGTACAGGTATCAGAACATATCTAGAGTAAAAACATTCACACTTCCCAACAAAAGTAATCAAAGAAGAAAGAATGAAGAGAAAAATATAACATATTGAATAATACATGGGGTGGTGTGTATACCAAGAATTTTACACACACCCTAGGTGTTAAGTGCTACATAAACCCTCTGAATGATGCTTGAGGGGGTTATACAAGCATCCAAAACTGAGGGTGTGTGTAAACTTCGAGTTTTTGCACATTACTCCATGTATTGTTTTATGTAATTGCTGAAGAACATTTTTTCACTACAGTAATTATATAAATATAAGGAACAATTTTCAACCTAGAGAAATCATCTGAAAAAAGTTAATGAAGGTCCATTTTTACATTTGCTTGCGCGCATGTGCAAGGAACGTCTTGGGAGAATAGGACAGCTTGGAGGTGTGACTGTCCTGTGCAATGCACTGCTCCGTTGAGCAGGCGTGGCGCTCCTGCACCAATGGACGCGGGTGCTGTGTATGGCAGCGGTGGTCTTTACTTCAAAGAAAACTACCGCTGTGTGCTCACAGCACCTCATGCCCCCCCAAAGCTTTGGCGCCACGCTGGGAGCCCACCCCAGTGTGGCAAATGTTGTTTTGGCTGACGGGGGTGCCCAGTCCCCCATCGGCTCCACGTCCCCCCAAACAGCTTTCCCTGCTGCCACGCTGGGAGCCCACCCCAACATGGCAAACATCCCGTGTCACACCGCTGTGTGCTCACAGCACCTCACGCCCCAAAGCTTTGGTGCCACGCTGGGAGCCCACCCCAGCTGGCAAACCTTGTTTGCAGCGACAGGGCCCAATCCCCCGTCAGCTCCACGCCCCCAGCCGTTTCTGCCACGCTGGGAGCCCACCAGCGTGGCAACGCCCCGCGCCTTTTTAAAAAAAAAAACTGTCAATTAAAACGTACCATGGCGCCTTCTCCTGGCCCCACTCCCACAACCTACACCCACCCACTGTGCATCTTGCCTCTCCACACCCCCCCTCACCCCATACTTACCTCCGGACCTCGGTGCGATGATCTTCGGTGGATCGGGAACACGTCTGCACTCTTCAAAGCCGACCGCGAACTGAGGAAATGCCGGTAAGCTGTATGATGGGCTAGATGGGGGGTTTTCAACTTTGTTGCATATCTCAGGCATTTTTTGGAATTTTTGCACCAAATTTTCAACATGGGGTTTTGGGACCCCTTCTCATGAATGATGTCACTCTGGCGTTATTCGGGCCAAGGGTGATTTCGCAGCCACCGCACGAAATCACCTTTTGGGCCCAATTAACGAAACGACACTGCCAGCGTTCATAAGGTGAGCTCTCAAAATGCCTATTTTAAAAATTTGGTGGAAAAATTCCTAAAAATTACCGTTTTACGAGGGAGCATTGCGCAGTTCCTACGCAGGCTCGTAAGTTCGCGAATTTTCAATATTTTCACTCCAGATTTTCAACATTGCCATTTTACCACACCTTCTTATGAGTAGTACAGCTGTCAATTTTCACATCTCACCCAAAATGAGTTTCCGCCCATGTAGCTCACAATGGCGCAGTCGGTGTGCGAACTCAATGTATGGGACACATTAAGAAAATCACAGTGACACTGTTCATGAGCAGAGGTCTTAAAATGGCTGTGTTGAAAATTTGGTGAAAAAATTCCTAAAAATGACTGTTTTACGTGTGAGCGTTGTGCAGTTCCTATGCACGCTCGTAAGTTTGCGAATTTTCAATATTTTCACTCCAGATTTTGAACATTGGCATTTTACCACACCTCCTTATGAGCAGTGCAGCTGTCATTTTTCACATCTTGCCCAAAACATGTTTCCGCCCATGTAGCGCACAATGGCACAGTCGGTGTGCGAACTCAATGTATGGGACACATTAAGTAAATCACAGTGTCACTGTTCATGAGCAGAGGTCTCCAAAAGCCTATGTTGCAAATTTGGTGAAACAATGTCAAAAAATGACTGTGTTACAAGCGTACGGTGCGCACTTTCCACGCACACTCATAACTTCGAGAATTCGAAATATTTTCACTCCAGATTTTCAACACTGGCATTTTTTCACACCTCCTTATGAACAGTACAGCTGACATTTTTCACATCCTGGCTGAAATGTGTTTTTGCACTTCCAGCGCACAATGGTGTGGTCAGAGTGAGAAATCAATGCTCAGGACAGATTATGAAAATCACATTGACACTGTTCATGAGTAGAGGTCCCAAAATGCCTATGTTGAAAATTTGGTCCACAAAATGACTGTGTCATGAGCGTTCATAACGCAGTTTCCATCTGTGCTTGTAAGTTCGAGAAATTGTTGTATTTTCACTCCAGGTGTTCAACACTGCCATCCCTTCACACCTCCCTATGAATGCTACAGCTGTCATTTTTCACATCCTGCCCGAACTGTGTTTTTGCACATGTGGAACAGAATGGTGTGGTTGCTGTGGGAAATCAACGTTCAGGACAGATTAACAAAATAACAGTGGTACTGCTCATAAGCAGAGGTCTCAAATGCTTTTATGAGGTGGGGGTAACAAAAAGGTCATGCTGAAAATTTGTAGTGCAAATACCAGCAATTGCACAGGGCATTAGGGTAAAGCACCATACGTGCCAAACACCACTGCAAATACCTGCAAGCGAACGTCCGGCATTGACAAATGCTAGTTACTTATGGACTGCTTGCTGTAAGCTGTTGCCATTGAGATTAAAAAAAAACAGGTTCACATGGTGATTTTATGTCTCGCTGAGTGTCTGAAAAGCTGGATACAGAGAGCAAGAACTGGAAAGAGAGTGAATTCGAGTTAGGGCTCGCAAAGGAAAAATGGTTTCATGCTGACTTGACAGCTGTCAAAACAGGATGTTTTTTCACTTTAAAATGCCCATTTTGGATGGTGGATCAGATAAGGTAAAGGTGAGGGTAGTGTGTGAGGTAAGGCCAAATGTTTTAGTAAGTGGCAGCACTTATGTTTTGAGAGTGGGAAGAAAGCTGTGTGCAAGTGGGTAGTACTGCTAGATAGACAGTGTGCGCATGTGGGGAGTAGAGATGTGCGAAATTGGGAAACTGCTCTGCAAATTAATTTGCAGATTTCCCTCATTTCACAAAGTTAATCTGCAGTGCGAAATCCTGAATTCACCCCCTCAAAAAAAAACACTCCGCAAAATGTGGAGTTTGTGGGTAAAGTTGCCAAACTCCACTGGCAGAGTACAGAGTTCAAACTCCGCATTTTGCAGATTTTTTTTTTAGCGTCAGTGGTCCGCCCCACACTGTCATTCACCGCCACACGTAGAATAAAATTCTGTAGTGTCTACTGGTCCCCCCCACCCATCACCGGCCTGATGTAAAATTACTGTATAGTACCTTACTTTTGCTGGTACTGTATTTTCACTATATTCGCTAATTAGGGTGCACCAGTGAATTCATAGGGTCAGCTAAATATATTGCATGTCTAGCCAACCGTGTTAGACCACGTGCCCCCCCCCCAGAATGCACTTACTGTCGTTAATACTGCACCAACACAACACAATCTACTGCTTAAATGTGGAGCCTTGATGTCAGCATAGGGAAACACAGTACAAAACAATATACAGAACTTCTCTGGCAGTCACTCACTCATACTTGCAGTCGCTCACTCGCTCACTCACTCGCAATTGCTCTCATTCACTCAAACTCAAAATGCAGTAGACTCCTCGGGTAATACACAATCCAAGTTTATCCATTTCTAAGAAGAAACAGGTAATCCAACCAAAACAAAGTGGAAAAGAAAATTAAAAAGTCCACAGGCATTCTTCAGTCGCTTCTTCATTGACACCAAGTCTTACAGTGGGCATTTCCAGTTCATTCATCCTCTGTATCAGGTATGTTCTCCGCATCACTCCCATTGGCTGGTGACATAGCAACACCTGTAATCAACAAAAAAAAATGAAATCAACAAAAAAGGCAAAGATACAGAAACTGAATGGTGTACAAAGTAATGGCACTTACATGGGTTCAGACAAGTGTCATGCACCTCAGCTATTCCAGTCTGTGCGCATTCCAACAGCATTTTTAGCAGTGTACTAGTTGTACAATGGAGAATTGTACAGGCAGAGATTGGAATTTATTGGAGACACATCAGCTGATCACCACAATACTATTTCCAAAGGGCGTGAATGTGGACGATCAGCTGATATTACGAAATAAAGTTACCATGAATACAGGGTACTGCACAGTACATTCCATGATGTTTAGTGGTCCCCCAACACACCAACTGCCAGCCTAATGAAAAATGTATTTCCCTGGTGTCTAGTGGTTCCCCACCCCACTCCCACCAATCACCGATTGCCAGCCCAGTGTAAAATTAATTTCCCTGGTGTATAATGGTCTCCACCCCCCCCACCCCTGCCGATCACCAGCCCAATGTAAAATTAATTTCCCTAGCATCTAGTGTTCCCCCCACTGATTGCTGGCTCAATGTAAATCATAAAGTTTCCTTGGTGTCCAATGGTACCTCCTCCCACCAGCACCCATGCTAGGTCAAAACATATTCCCTGGTGTCTAGCGGTCCCTCCCTGCATATATGCCCGATGTTTCAAAACTTATTCCCTGGTGTCTAGTGGACCTCCAACCCCGCCACCTCAGCAGGTAGTGCCCTACCATCCTGCTCCTCCCCCACCTCAACCCAGAGCAGATGACCAGCACAGCCCTCTGCTCTCTACCACACCGACCACCCGACTGCCCCGTCAATAAATTAGTGTGTACTTGTACAAGCGCACGCTCATTCATTGCCAGCTCATGCTCATTTACTGAGCTCATTCATTCTGTTGGCAGCACAAACAAGAGCAGAGGGTTGTTCCGATCACCCACGGGGGTCAGGATGGGGAGAGAAGGGCATTGTGAACCCCTGGGACCACAGTGCCATTCCCCCCATCCCAACCCCCTGTGAGTGACCAGAACACCCCTCCACTCTTCTCTGCACCACCCACAGAATGAATGAATGTGACTTGTGAGCTGGCCTGTTGATGATTGAGTGTGTGCTTGCACAAGTACATGCTCATTCATTGACAGATCAGTCAGGCTGCCCACGTGGTGGAGAGCAGAGGGCTGTGCCAGTCATCCACTCAGGGTCAGGGTGGGGGACAGGATGTAGGGCACCACCTGCTGGGGCGGGGGTCCACTAGACAGCAGGTAATAAGTTTTGAAACATCAGGCAAGGGTGCAGGTGGGGGGAGGGATCGCTAGACCCGAGAGAATATGTTTTGATCTAGCATGAGTGTGGGTGGGGGGAGGGACCACTGGACACCAGAGAAACTTTATGATTTACATTGGGCCAGTGATCAGCAGGTGGAGGACCACTAGACACCAGGGAAAATAATTTTACATTGGGTCAGCAATCCTTGGAGGAAGGAAACCACTAGACACCAGGGAAATTAATGTTACATTGGGCCAGCGATCAGTGGGGGGACCACTAGATACCAGGGAATTTAATTTTATTTGGGGCTGATGATTAGCGAGGGGGCCCATTAGACACCAGGGAATTTTATTCTATGTTGGGCTGGCGATCAGTAGGTGGAAGGGAACAATTAGATACCAGGAAAGATGGGGGTTATTTCTAACTTCACTTTCTTTTGTTTTGTTTTTTAAGTGCAATTTGCACATAAAAAAAACAAAAGCAAGGTGAAGTTATAAGTTGAAAGTTTCCTATCAGTAAGGAAAACTTTGCAAAATGATCAATGGCAGAGCATTTTGCAACTTTGCTGGAAATTCACTGGTGAATTAAAACTTCATTGCATTTCTAATCGGGAGCCCAGCAAACTCGGCTTTGTTTGCCATTATAACCAGCCAGTTATAACAGTGAATTATAACTGTTTCCCTATGGGAAAAAGCACTCTCCAGTTATTATAGAATCAAATATGCCTCAAAACAAATTTGTCACAGTACAATCTGTGTGGGTAGACAACTTGGGACACACTCCTGTAATAAAGGTAAGTGTGAATTTGATGCAATCCTATGCACCTAAGTTAACCCAGTATCCTGGATCACCCAAATAGGACACCCCAAGACTCCTCAGACTTGCTTCATCACAAGTTTGATACCCAAAGTAACTTTTTCCACAGTGTATAGCATGTTGGTAGAGAAAGAGATGCACACTTATTTTGATATATCTACTTGAGTGACTGTCTAACCATACCTTGCAACTTTTCGTGGGTGACATATTTTTGGTGCAGTACCAAATGGCAATAAACTTGCCAAATAAACAAAATTTTTTTAAATTTTAAATCAGACAGCAAGGGCCATAATTAGTTCATCCTGTTCTGAACAATCCTAACACTACATCTTGATAAGAGATAGAAATAAAGGTTCTCCCCATAGTATTGTGGCTTTTGTCTCTAAGCCTTTTATGAATGGACATTCCAGGAATAAGTGAACTTGAGACCCATCCTGTCTCAGTCAAAAATGCTCTTGTATACATTGGTGCTTATTATTTACCCTAATTGGAAAGGCTTTGCCTGGAGTTCAGTGGCCAAGCAGCCAGCCACTCCCACTTCCTGAGCTATATAAGCAGTTCCTCTCAGCCTCATTGTGAAGCATTTTTTCTTTGCAGTCAGAGGCTCTGTTGGTTTGTCCTCTGAGCTGGTTGGGACCTCCCCCTCCCACACTGTTTCTGTGTGTCTCTGCTGGACTTTGGTGTTTGTTTTCCTGCTTCTGGTTTGTATCTTTCCTCCAGCTGTGTGCTTCCCTAGGTGGGATATTCAAAAGGGTTGCACATGGCACAACAGGGTTGCACCAGGCGCAACCCAGCGATGCGCCCCGGTGTGATATTCAATAGGGCAAGTTGCACTGTGCAAGTCCCAATGCACCAGGGCACAACAGTAATGTATGCAGCGCAAGTGCTGGGGGGGGGGGTGCCCATGCATATGCCGCACATCCCGATATTCAGCCCGGGATGTGCGGTGCATATGCAGGCACATATACGCCTTGTGCTGCTCAGGGGGTCGCAAAGATGTGCCTGGTAAAACCAGGAACAAGTCCAGGCCACCCACAGGTGAGCTACCATATTGCAAGGTGCAACACGGCAGCCACCTGCTGTGGGTGACCACCCAGCCACCCAGGACACAGTCCACATGCCCCCTGCCCAGGGAGAGTTGTGCCCCTCTTGCCCATTCATGGGCATAGGTTATCTACATCCCTGGTGGTCCAATGGACTGCTGTCCAACACCTGATTGTGGGCATAAGAGATCTACCTCCCTGGTGGTCTAGTGGACTGCTTCCCAATGCCCGATCATGGGCATATGTACAGTATATCCCTGCTGGTCCAGTGGACCGCATCCCAACACCTGATCATGGGCATAAAAGATCTACCTCCCTGGTGGTCTAATGGACCGATTCCCAATGCCCAATCCTGGGCATGTGTACAGTATATCCCTGGTGGTCCAGTGGACTGCGTCCCAACACCCGATCGTGGGCATAAGAGATCTACCTTCCTGTTGGTCTAGTGGACCGCTACCCAATGCCCAACTGTGTTCAGGTGTTACATATTCTATGGTCCAGTGGAAACCTCTCTCAGCACCCAATCGTGGGCAGAGTTATCGCAGAAGACCCTGGTGGTCCGTGAACCCTCCCCACCCGGCCCACTGAGTCATTTGCCCACTGAGACCTCACACTCAGTAACCCCCAGTCAGCGGGGGTGGCAGTGGCTCTGTCTCAAGAGCTGTCCGCCATCACTAACTGGATAAAGTATACAGTAGGGTTATTTATTGGTCCATTGCGGGGCAGTTAATGGGCATGCAGACCATACTGTTACACTGGTTCCCATATGGAATGAATGCTTCATTCTGCTATATGGGGTTTGTGTAGTATAGTATGGTCTGCATGCCCATTGGCTCATGCAGTGGACCAATAGACATACAGACCTCTACTGTACGCTGTCAGTCGGCAGGTGACCCGGCAGCTTGCTGGTGGGGTGCTGCCACCCACTGCTGACTGGGGGGGTGCAGGGTGGCTGGGGCCTCAGTGGTGGGGGGGGAGGAGGGTACTACTGGACCACCAGGGTGTCCTTTGATAATTCCACCCTTGATCGGGTGCTGGGCGGGCATCCACTGGACCACCAGGGTGTTAGACCAATTATGCCCATGATCGGGCGATGGACAGTGGTCCACTGGACCACCAGGGAGGTAGATCTCTTATGCCCATGATCGGGCACTGGGACGTGGTCCACTGGACCACCAGGGATATACTGTACATATGTCCATAATCGGGCATTGGGAAGTGGTCCACTGGACCACCAGGGAGTTAAATCACTTATGCCCATGATCGGGCGATGAACAGTGGTCCACTGGACCACCAGGGATGTAGGACACATATGCCCATGATTGGGTAGTGGACAGTGATCCACTGGACCACTAGGGTTTACTTCACTTATGCCTGCATTCAGACATGTGGGAGCTGGATCCATCAAGGGACTGCAGAGCATTGGTCCCTGATGGCTGCAGCCTGGCAGGGCACCAGTCGCAGGTTGCCGGGGATCAGCGGACCGCATGCAAATGAGGCCATAATGATATGCAAATGGTCCCATTTGTGCCTTGCATGCATAATGGCCTCATTTGCATGCCCAGTGCTGAATATCATGGTGGATGCACCTAGCGCAACTGCACTTGCGCTGGCGCATCCCCCTGTTCCCCTTCTGCCACTTGTGCTGGCGCAGTGCCACTGCACTGTGCACAATGTGTGTGCCTTCAGTGCCATATTAAACGGTGCTGAGTCATGGTGCAGCACCATTGAATATCGCCTGGTCCATGCCCTGTTGCAGTCCAGTTGCGCTGCACCCAGGTTGCCTGGCGCAATATGAATATCCCACCTCCTGTGTTTTGTGTCTCTTATTTTTGGACCTTGTTCCCTGTTTTCTGTTTTGCTGTGTTTTGATTTTATCTTTTTGGGGGGGCTTTGTTGCTAAGCTCCTAGCATACTGCTACTCAAAGCTCATGCTACTGCTTTCAGTTACCTACAACTGCAGCCACTGCTACTGTTTACTCCAATTACTATTGTACACAGTGCTTGTATTTTTACACTGCTCACCACACTCAAACTACTGCAATGCAACTGCAATCAGTATCTGTGTGTTTCAGCTCAACCATAGCTGCTCCATGTTGCATACTCAATTATTTTCACCTGACACAGTTTACTCTGACCCTAGCTGTGCTGCTCATTCCTGCTCTCATTCTACTTGCATCTTCATTGCACTGCCTGGCTACACCTGCTTTCAGAGCATTGTTTCCCCATGTTATTGCAGTTACAACTCTGAGGTCCACATATTAAGCTCCTGCTGAGGCTGTTAATATAGCTTTATTATTAAATCTTGCCTCACCGTTGAAAAAATCCTCAGAGCATTTGTCACCTTGATTTGGCTATTCATGTCTGGCTGGCTTGTCCCCAATTTAGTGCTGTTTTATTGCTATACAGTATGTTATGGATACCTCTGTGCAGGTCCACCTATCACTACTGCTGCTTATTGACCTATGTACTGGTCCACATTCGCTTACGCTATCATTGCTCATTGCAACCGTTGCTCCTTGCTTATGCAAACCATTGTTTCATGCCTACTGCCATCCCTTCGGCTTTAGCCTCTGGGATTCTGCTGCATTCAATCTGCATTCGACTTTGTAAGGTCTCAGCGCTCAATGCTCATTACGATCTTAGCATGCCATGCTCATTCAGCTCAATAACTTTTCAGCTCTCAATCAATTTCTGGGGCATGCCAGCCATTCTATTCTGACACAGTGTTCCTGCAGCCGACGGTCTCGGTCAGCATTTAGTCCACATCTCGAGCATGTCCAACTTGGGGCGGGATCCTTCTCACCTGGCCCATAGGTGGGAATGTCCTCACCCAGGGCTGGCTTTAGCTGCCTGCTACATGACAGCAGCTTCTGGTGTAGCATTTAAGACTAGCGGTGAGGGGTGGTTACGACAATCTTCTTTGGCTCTAGTGTTCTGCTATAATGGTTAGCCATTCACTTTAGTGGTTTCCCTAGCAAGACACCTTTACCACATTCTCCCTACAACTGCCTCTGGTTCACCTGGTTCGATTTAGGGCAGGTAGGCCAGGTGAGTACCTCAGCAGTTGTTGCTTTCCTCTTGCACCTTGGATGCATGTATTGTTGCAGAGTTTTCTCGCAACCTTCCACGGCATTCCCACTACAGGGTTTGAGTGAGAGCCTTCCTCCAAATTGGAATATTTTCCACCTTCTTTACTTGGGTTTTCCAAATTGCAGCTGCAGAGCCATCACTAAATAAAGTATCCCAAGCCTGGAAGGAAGGCAACCTAGACCTTGGATCACCAGAGATTTCCTCTTCTTAGGGTTTTTTTCTCTCCTCCATTGCCTAAGGTCATAACACTTAGTTAGCATAGTTGTTTCCCCTAGTTTCTTTAGGTAGGTTCTGCTGTTGGATGGAGGTGGAGGTTGTCCGGCTGTTCCCTCTGTCCTTAGGGGATCCACTAATCTCAACACAAACCACCAGTATCATGCTACGCAAGCCTGGGCATTCATTACGTTGTCCAACTGAGCATCTCATTACATTATCAAATTGCCTATGCTTCTACTACTGCATTGCAGTTATTGCTCCTATGTCACACTTACCACTTGCTCATGTGCCTCGTGTTGCCTAGTTCTTTGGGGATGATTATACTACATTTCTTTTGGGGATTCCTAAGGTACTTTTAGTCATGGGAATCATCCCGTGGTGCCTCTAGGGCTGGAACCCTCTCTGAGGGTTCCTTACCTTTTGTATCCCTACAGGGTGGTAATTCCTCCAGAATAGAGAGTGCGAACAGCCAAAATCAAACTAACGCAGTTGCATAAGCATAACACTGTACTGGCTGCATAGGTCAGTGAACTAGAATATGTCTGTGATAACATAGCTACAGAATGTCTAACGTGTGGCTTTGTCTACTGCTTGTTTTAATGACCTCTTGTAAAACATTTGGTGGGCAATCTTTGAAAGTAGTTTAAGGAAAAAAAAAGTTGCTGCTAAAAGGAAGAAGAGGCAATTTCTCATTACGGAAGAGTCTCAATTTTTTTCCATTGTTATTTTGAAGTATGTTAGAAGAGATTCAACTGTGAACTCTCCACCCATTATCCATAATATTTTCTAATCCCATTTTTCCTGATGAGGGTACAACGAGCACAGCATCCATTGTAGCCCCCTGAAGAAGCTAAAGAGTATGGCCATACATAGGGGTGGTTCATTGGTGGATCACTAAGTCTTGCACCAATAAATTGTATTAAGTCTCTTAGTAATGGGTGTGTGCACTATTTCTTCCTACTGTAGCCAAGGGTTCACAATACTGTATTAAAATGGTGATAAAGAAAAGAGTTTGGGATGTGCCCTGGTGTCCTAGCCAACAGTCCCCATCATTGATTTATTTACTGATTTATTTGAAATTATTTCACCAGATAAACAGAGATACAAGGATAATCCCATTTACAGATGTGACCTGAGGGAGGGGGAGACAAGGGAGAAGAGATAAATAATGAAGTATAGTACATTATGTAGACAGACAAGTTATACGAGTTCTAGACACAGTAGATACAGGCAATGTAGTGTAATTTACATTAAATCTAACAATGTGCATATAACAATAGAAGTTTTACAAACAAATCTATAGAGGTGCAAGGGAAACAAAACAGATCATAGGCAGCTACAGTCATAGAATTAGGTAATAAAATTAATGAGGCACATTTTAGCCAAGGCAATGCTGGAGTGAGGGCTGTCACCCACGGCCAGATTGTTCCACAGCTGAGGGAGCTTGTAACTGAATGCTATTTGCCACAAGTTAAGTTTACACCTAGGAATAATTAATTTGTTACCCATGCTAGATCGAAGGTTGTGGCAGGAGGCTAGACATTTACACTGACTCATGTTTTCTACCTCCCAGGACGCACCTGAAGATGAGCTGTCACTGCTCAGTGTGTCTTTCCTGGTCAAAAATTACAAATACAGAAATGAAATATTCCATAGTAAATAGTCTGCCTGGTTCTGTAGGCTTTTAGCATAATAACACAGTAAAATAGTAATCTGAGGTTGCAGGGTGCTGTAGACCCATCAGGTCCACCCCATCTCCACTTCTTAAGCAAGGAATCATAATTGTGCTGTGCAAACAAACACAAGTTTAAAACCAGTGTACACAAATATTCACTCATGATGAGACAATCAATTGAGCGAGTTTGCCCCTCAAAAAGTAAAAGTAGTACAGTTTGGGCCAGATATACAAAGGGGTTGCGCATGGCATAACCAAGTTGTGCCTGTGCAACCCCAGTAATGTGCCCTGGGTGATATTCAAAAGCGGGACTTGCATAGCGCAAATCCAGATGAGCTGGGGTGCATTGGTAATCTATGCGACACATCTGAAGGGGGGATGCCCATGCATATGCAGCGCATCCTCATATTCAGCCCGGGATGTGAGGTGCATATGCTGGCACAACCCCTAGATGTGCCGCATACCGGGGCACAAAGTTGAGCTGGAAAAAAATGGCTCAAATGCTGGCCACCCACAGGTGGGTGGCTGTATTGCAGGGTGCAACACAGCAACTGCCAGCCGTGGGTGGCCACTGCCCACCCAGATCACCATCTACAAGCACCCAAACAGTCCCTGATGGTCCAGTGATACCCTTCTCCCTCCTGTAACCCTGATGGAAGGCAATACTGAATAAAATAATATCCCTGATAGTCTAGTGGTAACCCCCCTCCCTCCCCGTAGCCTGATTGCCGAACATGACAAATGTCACTAGCCCTGGTAATCTAGATATACCCCCACTCACCACCTGATGCTCGAGCACCGTTGTGGACTTTGTTCTCCCATCCCTGGTAGTCTAGTGGTCCCCCATCTCACCTCATGCACCGATTGCCAGTGCTCCATAATGAGTATGGTCTTCTGGTCAGTGGGTCTCACTGTCGCAGACCTCTCTACCTGCTCAGCTCCCCGTCATCAGCGGAAGCTGTTACCACCCTCATACCACAAGGCTGCCTGCCGAATGACAAGCTTACAGTATGAGCTGTAAGCCCTATTGGACACATTGTGGACCAAAGGGCTTGCAGGACATACTGTGAGGGGACAGTCACTTGAATATGTGAATGGACTTCATTCACATATTTGTTACCTATTTCAGTGACAGTGTGCCCTGCAAGCCCATTGGTCCACAGTGTGAACCAATGGGCTTACAGCTCATATTATGTAGTTGTCATCTAAGGTAGCCAGGTGCTATGCGGTGGGTAGCAGCTGCCTGCTGATGATGGGGGGAGCTGAGTGGGCAGGGGTCTTTGAGGGTGGGAGGTGAGGTGCCACTGGACCACCAGGGATGTATCTCATTATGGAGCACCAGCGATCGGTGCATCAGGTGGGGTGAGGGTATCACTAGACTACCAGGGATGGGACAATAATCTACTTTACGGTGCTCAGAGCATCAGGAGTAGTGGAGGGTACTACTAGATCACCAGGGCTAGTGACATATGTCATGTTCGGCGATTGGGGGATGGGGAGGGAGGGGTTTACCACTAGACTACCAGGGATTTTATATTAACCAGTATTACCCATGATCGGGGTTATGGGTGGGAGGGGGGGTCCACTAGACTACGAGGGATTGTCTGCCATTCATACTACCGGCGATCGCGCTGATTGGGTAGGGTGCCCCAGGACCGCCTCAGTCTGCACAACATGCTGTACTGGGTGCCAGGCACATTTTGCCAGGCTGCCCTGTTCAGCTCATGCAAATAGGGCCATAATGGCATGAAAATGGCCCCATGTGTGCCTTGCATACATTATGGACCCATTTGCTTGTCCAACTCTGAATATCTTGGGAATGCACCCAGTGCAACTACAGTTGACTGGAGCATTACCAATCCTTCCTGTCTAAGGACTGCGCCAGTGCACTGTGTATGTGCCATGCACATTCTGTGCTATGTTCATTGGTGGTGTGCCATGGCGCATCACCTTTGAATATCCCACTGTCTGGCCCCGGCACATCTTGGTTGTCCTGCGCCTCCACTTGCGCCATCGCCTGGTGTAGTCTGAATATTGGACCGTGGTTGTTTAAATGCCTTCTTGTAAATGATTTAGTGGGAAATCTTTGAACATAGTTTCAGAAAAAAAAAAGCTGCTGCTAAAAGGAAGAAGAGGCAATTTCTGGGACCCATACAAACAGATGCTGGGAAGAGTCCCAATTTTTTTCCATTGTTATTTTGAAGTATGTTAGAAGAGATTCATCTGTGAACTCTCCACCCATTATCCATAATCTTTTCTAATCCCATTTTTCCTGAAGAGGATACAATGCATACAGCATCCATTGTAGCCGCCTGAAGAAGATGAAGAGTGTGGCTATACATAGGAGTGGTTGGTTGGTGGACCACTAAGTCTTGCACCAATAAATTGTATTAAGCCTCTTAGTAATGGATGTGTGCACCATTATTTCCTACTGTAGCCAAGGGTTTGCAATACTGGATTAAAATGGGGATAAAGAAAAGAGTTTGGGATGTACCCCGGTATCCTGGCCAACAGTCTCCGTCATTGATTTACTTACTGATTTAATGATCTATTTGAAATTATTTCGGAGGCGCAAGGAAAACAAAACAGATCATAGGCAGCTACAGTCACAGAATGAGGTAATAAAATTCATGAGGCACAGTTTAGTCAAGACAATGCTGGAGTGAGGGCTGTCACCGACGGCCAGATTGTTCTACAGCTGAGGAAGCTTGTAACTGAAAGCTATTTGCCCCATGTTAAGTTTACACCTAGGAACAATGAATCTGTTACCCATGATAGAGCGAAGGTTGTGGTGGGGACTTGCCGTTTACACTGACCCATGTTATCTACCTCCCAGTATGCACCTGAAGATGAGCTGTCACTGCTCAGTGTGTCTTTCCTGGTCAAAAACTACAAATACAGAAATGAAATATTCCACAGTAAATAGTCTGCCTGGTTCTGTAGGCTTTTAGCAAAATAACTCAGTAAAATAGTAATCTGAGGTTGCAGGGCACTGTAGACCCGTCAGGTCCACCCCATCTCCACTTCTTAAGCAAGGAATCATAAATGTGCTGTGCAAACAAGCACAAGTTTAAAACCAGTGTGCACAAATATTCACTCATGATGGGACAATCAATTGAGCGAGTTTGCCCTGCAAAAAGTAAAAATGGTACAGTTTGGGCCAGATATTGAAAGGGATTGCACCTGGCACATCGGAGTTGCACCAGCGCAACCCCAGAAATGCATCTTGGTGCAATATTCAAAAGAGGGACTTGAGCAGCGCAAGTCCCAATGCACTGGGGTGGAATGATAATGGTATGCAGCGCAACTCCAGTGGGTGTGTCTATGCATATGTGGTGCATCCCGATATTCAGTCAGGGATGTGCGGCGCATGTGCTGGCACAACCCTTAGGTGCACTGCATATCTGGTCACAAAGTTGAGCCCGAAATAATAGGCTCAAGTCCCGGGCACCCACAGGCACTGCAATGTGCAACACAGCAGCCGCCAGCCGTGGGTGGCAAACACCCCCCCCCCCAGCACCATACAGAAGCACCCACTGACATTTCTGGTAGTCTGGTGGCACCCCTTCCCTCCCTGGAGCTGCAATCACTGAAATGTTCTATTCAGCCCAGGCAGCCCTAGTGGGACCCGCCCCACCTTGCCCATATCCACAATCGCTGACATAACTGTATATTCCTCCCTGCGGTCAGTGGCACTCCCCACCCACACGGGATCCCTGCCACCCAGATCCCCCACATCGTGACGGGCAGCTGCGACACCTGCATACCACTGGCTGCCTGCCGAATGACAGCTTACAGTAGCAGCTGTAAGCCCGGTTGGTCCCATCGTGGACCAATGGGCTTGTGGTGCATACTGTAACAGTCATTCACAAAACCATTCACAGTTTTGCGAATGACTGTTACAGTGTGCACCGTAGCCATTGGTCCACAATGACTAATACCCTTACAGCTACTAGTGTAAGCTGTCATTCAGTGGGCAGTTTGGCGGTATGCAGGTGGGTTTGTGCTACCCACCGATGATGGGGGGGAGCTTGGTGGACAGGGGGTCCAGTGTGGGTGGGGGTGCCACTGGATCAGCAGGGGGGACTATACAGTTATGTCAGCAATCGCGGCTACATGTGGGTTGGTGGGGTCCCACTAGACTACCAGGAATGAATAGATCATTTCAGTGATCGTGGCTATAGGGAGGAAGGGGGCTACCATTACACTACCAGGGATGATTTAAATGTCTTATAAGGGGTGCGGGGCATCAGGAGGGATGGGGGTGCCATTGGACTGCCAGGGATTGCACAGTTACATTCTGGTGATCGCTGTTATAGGGAGGGGGGTTTCCTCATGTCGTCCTCTGGGGGCACTGCATGCTGTGCAGGGAGCCAGGTGCAAGTCGCTGGCCTGCCCTGCACAATGCATGCAAATGGAGCCACAATGACATGCCTTGTATACATTATGGCCCCATTTGCATACTGACGGCTGAATATCAGGAATTTGCGCACAGTGTAACTCTGCTGTGCTGGCGCAGTTCCCATTCCTGGTATTCGGCCCTGTCTGGGGGGATGCGCCAGTGCATGGTAGTTGCACAGTGCATATTATCTGTTATATTCAGAGGAGATGTGCCATCGCTCATCTCCTTTGACTATATCCCTGAGCTGTGCCAGCGCAGAACAGTTGCACTGTGCCACCACATGCGCCATTGCCAGGTACAATTCTGAATATCAGGGCCTTTGTGTATTTCCTACAAAATACATAGAAAATCCTACACAACCCAGCGCAAACGCATTTAGCAATTAGAAACAATTCCACAATTCCAGTAATCCACAGAATTTTTTTAATTCTGTGCAGAATTTAGTGAAGTGTAAATCTGCAGTTGTTCTCTGTTGTAACATTACATTTATTGTTTGGTTTAGAAGTCACAAACATGGAATGAGCTTCTATTTAATTTTTTTTGTTGTTGGCATCTCTCATCTTGTGCAGCATTTATGTACACTGGTTTTAAATCAGTTCACATTTCCTACAGACCATTTCCGAAGGAAAAAATGCCTACCTCCACAGTTCATTAGGTCCTGGAATGTTGTTATTTTTAGTTAGAACATTCAGTCTTAAGGCTCCAGAGTTCTGAGTTTGTAGTAACTTCATGTTCTCTTTGCTTTCCTGCAACAAATGTTCCACAACAGTAAACATTTCCACACACCGTGATGCTTTAATTGCTGTGTCCATCACTAATGACGTGCCTGGATGTGAGAGAAAGGAGATTGCTTCTTCTAACATATTTTACAAGTTCAGCAGTCTGGCTAGAGGGGCAATGACAATACAGTGAAGATGGAGTTTTTGTTTGCTTTGGATAACAGTACATTCTGCAGGAGAGCAACATACAGTATAACTTGAATTTACGCACAAACCCTGGACCTTGGAGCCCTTTGTGATCATTGCACTGAATTAAGTATAAACATGTTCCATGTTTCCAAGCTTTAGAATAAACACTTATATCAATGTCAGTGGCTTAGTTGATCACTCCTACCTCTTTGGGTCAGGATGATCAGATGGTCATGGGTATAAATCCAACTTTAGGCACTTGGGTTTATATCCAGAGACTGTACTGATGTTCTTTGGCGGGGTGGGGGCAGCACTATTATGGAGCTGCCCTTCAGATGAAATATGAATCAGAGATACTCTCTACCCACCCCTTGTGGCTGTACAGGCAAGTTACAGATCCCATGGTAGCATTTTGAAGCAGTGGTGGTGGGGCTGGGGGGGTTGTGTCAGTGTTCAGGCTACAATCCTTCTCTCTTTAACATAGTCAAATGCAATACAGCCCTCTGTGTGGTATATATATTAGAATGCTTTTTGCATGCTCTGATTATATATCGAACAGTCCCCTGCACAACCAGTACCTAACTTAATGTTTTTGAGTATAGCATGCATAATAGGTTGTAAAAAATTATGTTCTACACCAAGAAACCTGTCCCATTTCTGCAGTCAAAATGACCATGATCTGTCCATGAACTGGTTGTGAATGTTCATGAATTCATGAATTGTGCATTAACATTAACGGCCCAATCTACAAAGGCTCCCTGAATACATGTAAACTGCACACATCCCCCAGTCCCTCAAGATACACCTGTGGAGTGCAGTGCAGCTGGGCCATTGGTGGAAGAGGAGGAGGTGCCATGTTGAACACTGGGCACCCTATTGGATGCCTTGGCCAGATCCATTGTGGATCTCGAGTTGGCACAGGGCAGGAGCTGATGGGATATGACAGTCCTCCAAGGACTGCTGTACCCCTATCAGAAACTTCATCTTTTTATTCAATGTAAGACTGTGCTGGTACAACTCCCAGCCCTCTCTAGAGGCTCTGAGCGCTAGGGGAAATAAAAAGGTCAGCAGGGAACATCCTGGGCCTTTCAGAGAGGGCACATAAGCAGTATGGCAAACCCTCAGGTTGCGTAGTCTCTGCCCCTTCTGCTGGCCCTCCTCATTGCAGCATTAACTCCAGGGATCATGCACTTTCATGCTTCAGCCCTATTTCGTACCCCACTCTGTCCACCCACATATATTTACACATGGCTCAGGGTCAGGTGTGGAGGGGATGTGCATCCAAGGCTGTGAATGCATGGAGGTCTCCACATGTAGGATCTTGGTGCAGCACAAGCCCATGTAGGCACCCCTTCTGTTGATGCATATCCCTTTGAGGATAAGCCCAAAATGTTGGTCCTGTGTTTGTGAACATTTCATGAGCATGAAGGTTCATGAATTTTCTTGAACCTTCCTGCAGAAAATGTTTATGGACACATTACTTCAATAATTTTGGTGACCTAAATTATTCTACTTTTTACTAATGTATTTATTTATTTATTTATTTTTGGTTTACCAGATAGGTGTACCAGACAGTTGAATGCCCATTTTCAGGTACAACCCAAGACAGTACAAATGAACAACAGAACCTGAGCAGTAACAAACAAAGTAGCAGTCTATTTCAAGTGACAATATACAGTATAGGATAGTGTATGGCTGCTCGTATGCAACAACGCTATCCTTTCACCGAGTGGTTACCTAGATGTCAAGGACCTTGAGAACATAGCTCGAGAGGTTGCCTTTGATGTCATGGTAACCACCAGGTATGAGAAGAGCTATGTTGAGTATCTGGGCTATCATACACTATTCTAAATAATGTATGGACCCAAAAAACACAATCGCTTAATTTTTCTTCTTCATGCAAACAGTCTCTGCCATCCACGACCCGCAATTCTAGGCCATCTGCCCACCAGCCAGCTTGCATATGCAACGCTTTAACTGCCGCTTGCCCTATCAACAGTTCTGATGGGATTGCTTACATTGTGATGTCCATACTAATTCAGAATGAAAAGTCATTCTGCATTAATATGAACATCACTACTGCAGCAGAATGACTTTTTACAGTGTATGGCTCTCCATACATAATCATATTCCACCACACACTGTAAGTAAATAAGAATTATATACCATATAGATAATTCATTTGAAACTGATTCAGCACATGATAAATATGTTGACAAGTACCAAACAGTATAAATAGTGTAAATACAATATAGTGATGTATAATTCATAAGACAACCCCATTTTAACATGTAGGACCCATACATAAAGAATTTTTGCCTTTGGTAAGGTTAAGAGGAAGACCTATTTCAACCCTTCGTCAACCCTCAGGAAGTCCAGTAACTAGCAACAGCTCGAACTGTGATTTGCGTGACAGCACATACATGCCATCTGACTCAGCCTCCAGAGCTCCCTCCTGAGAGCAGCACCAGTCCAGTCCGGTGGCAGCAACTGGGACTGGCAGGGAGGCATGGGTGTGATGTCAGTATGGAGGCAGGGTCAAATCCCGTTAAGAGGAGGGCCATCCCAGAGCCCCCCCCTAATGCTCAGAAACCAGAAGCAGCTGGAACTGTGATAATGCTTGAGAGCAACACACCAGCTGCCTCAGTCCCTAGACCCCCATCCTGAGAGCTGTACTGGTCTGGTGCGGCAGCAGTGACTGAGACTGGCAGGGAGTTGCAGGTGTGAGGTCAGCAAGGAGGAGGAGGACCATCCCAGAACCCCTCCCCGAAGCCCAGCAACCAGAAGCAGCTAGAACTGTGATTGTGCCAGAGGGCACCAATGTGCCATATGCCACAGTGTCCATAAAGCTCCCCTACTGAGAGCAGCATCGGTCCAGTCTGGTGGCAGCTAGAGGATATGGGTTTCTTTATGTATGCTAGTGGAAGGTTCAAAAAATGGACTGTGGTGGGAGTGGGACAGTGAAAGTAGGAATCAAGGCAGAATAGCTTTGAAGTGTTGATAGTAGTCTGCCATCAACAGAAAGTCACCTGCTAATCATTTTTGAGGTCAGCCACTCAAATAATGTTGCTTGGTAGTGATGTAAGCTACTCCTTTGATAGAAATGTTTACTGTACTTCCCCTTATTTATTAGTAAATTTCAGAAGTTGAAAAAAGTATTGACTACATTTTTTATTATTTTTGTCGGGGTACAGGTGTTTTTTGAACATATCCCTGTCACCAGAAACTGTAACAAACTCCTCTGTTGCAACATGTACAGCATCCCTCAGCAATCGGCACTGTTGCCCGAAATGAAAAATACCCCTACAGTAACAGCACTGCCACTGCTCAGCGGCATATATGTCACTCTAGAAGTCTGACAATAATCCTTTCCTGCACATTGCAAAATTTTCTAAAAAAACAATTATTTCTAAAATGTTGATTAGCAGTAGCAGTCTTGCTTACCTGTGGAGGTGTGTGACAGTCAGTCATTTCACATCCCAGTCAGCCGCATTCCCATAGGGTCATTTGGGGTCAGAGGATCTGCTAGACTGGTGGTGGCTTACAAGGTGTAAAAATGTGGTTGGAGGGAGTTCCCAAGCACAAAGCATTAATAAAAATAGCCTGGGGCCAAAATGGCATCAAACCTTCAAGAGGTTTCACTTGTTTGAGTCTGGCGCTAAAGCAGGGGCTTAGCAAGTTTTAATGGAGCTGCTGATTGCAAATTTAAAGAAAACCAAACGAGAAAATGCTGATGCTACTCGACTTTGCTTTTAATAACAATGACTCTCACTCTCTTGGAAATTGTCCCAGGATGCTTTTAGTGTGTACTTAGCATTCAGCTGCTGATAATTGGCAGCTGAATGCTAAGTACCAGCTACAAGTCCCTGGGCACGGGCACCTCACTGTAAAAGAGATACAGAGTTAACTCCCTGTCTGTGTCTGTGTCAGAGTGTTGCCAGTGGAGGGGGGGGGGAGTTGGGCCAGGTGACAAACACAGTCATAGACAGGCATACTGGGAAATATGTTCAAAAGCAGCAAAGGTTTATAGCACTGTAGCTCCTGCCATGTGTCAGTGCTCAGAGAATGGTGCCACTCCACAGCCCCAAGAGTCTGTCCCTTTTCCTCTGCTTTTGAGTTAGGTGTCCAGGAAAGGAATTGAACTGCCCTTCTCCTGGGTCTGCTTCACTCTTCAGAGCCAATACTGAAAGCATCCTGTTGCTTTCACTCTCCTCGCTCCACCAATACTGTTCTGTCAGGTGTTAAGCAGGACACAAGCCAAGCAAAGCATTACAACAAGTGCAACAAGTGATTGGTAAACTCAGGGGAATGGGACCACTTTCTCATCTAGTGATGCCATGGTGCTGCATGCTGGTTTTACTGCTGAAGTGTCAGGCATCAATTTAATACATCCATACTCACACTACTCCTCTCCTCATCTCCTGGAAGAGCCAGGTGCCAGTAATGGGCTACTCCCTTACTCGCTCCCCACCAGCTGCCAGTTGATGTCATGAGCCCTCTCGAGGAGGGAGTGGGAGCCAACTAGAGGGAGGGAGCAGGATTTTTTTTTATTTTACATTGGCGATGGCTGATTAAGAAGACTATTTGCTTTTATGTTTGGTTGAGCCACAGAGTACTGTGAAAGAGCCCCTTGGTGGACATCAAAAGAGCCACTGGGAGCAGCAACATTGGGATCCAGCAGTTGGCAGGAGGTGAAGCTTGACTGAGCTGCTGGGAGCTGTGAATGAAGGAGCCTGTAGACATCAAAGGACCCAGCAACACTGGAAGCTGGTGGTCAATGGAATCCAAGGATTGGGGGTGGGGAGCACTCAGGAGGTGCATAGTTGGCAGTAGAAGGTGGATTTTTGTGTGCAGTGGGGGTCAACTCAGGAGCCAGTAGGTTCTTTGAGGAGCAGGCTGAATATGGCGGTGGTCAGCTGGCTGCTGGATAGTGTCTTGTAGCTAAAAGGATGAAGCTGCCCTCTGATATGTGCACCTCCTTTCAACTACACAAAGTTTCTGCCTGTCAGGCAGGCTGAACTCCATCACTGTTAGACTGCTTCTTGTTGAGCTGTTAGTAGTGAGGCTCCTACTGCCTGAGCTGCATTGGATGGTACATGGGCACACCTCCCTAGCCGCTGCTCCCTGTACCTTTCCCATTTTAAATTATTCCTGGGCAAAACATAATACTAAGAGTTGCACTGCTGTGAAAAACCAGAGAAGGAAAATACAAAATAAACATGAAGAGAGAAGAGAAGAGAAGAGAAGAGAAGAGAAGAGAAGAGAAGAGAAGAGAAGAGAAGAGAAGAGAAGAGAAGAGAAGAGAAGAGAAGGAAGGGAAGGGAAGGGAAGGGAAGGGAAGGGAAGGGAAGAGAAGGGAAGGGAAGGGATACTGATGCCATACTCCAGGGATCAATATTAGGTCCTTTACTATTTTCCTTGTTCATCAATGACCTGGGGAACCATAGCAGAGATAGTCATCTCATCTTATATGTGGATGATGCCGTTCTGTACAGGTGCTCAAGGGACGCTAAGGCCCTCAGCTCTCAACTACAGACAGACTTCACTGTCCTAGAGAAATTAACCCTAGAGAACCTCTTGGTGCTGAATACAAGAGAACAAAGACTGTCCTGTTTGGCCCAAAATGTTTAGTTCCAGATAGAGCTGCTCTACTTCCTCTTGTGATGTCAACTGGCTCTCCTATTGAGGTTGTAGCCTCCTTCAAATACCTAGATCTGACACTTGACCAAGCCCTTACCTTTAAATGACATGTCGATCAGGTTACCTGTACTATACACCAGAAACTGGGACTATTATATAGGTTAAATAACCACCTCCTCCTGGAATCTAGAATTGTCATAGCAAATAGTGTATTAATACCCAACCTCACCTATGTGGCTCCTGTGTTGCAGACACTAGGCAAATCTGGAAGTAATAGGTTGGAAGTGCTCTACCACAAAATAGGCCACTTTGCCACAGTGACCCATAATAGGATGCACCATTGTGAGGTACTGACCTCCCTAAACTGGATGTCTTTAGCACACAGGCTATAGTACTCTGCAGTGTGTACTGCGTACTAACTTATTTCCTCTCATCAACCTCCTGGTCTGTCAGGTCTACTTGCCCCTAAGTGATCAAATAGATTGCTAAGATCTTCCAACAAAAAACTGCTTGAAGTCCCAAGGGTCAGAACCTAATTGAGGAACAATTAATTAGCCTGTTCTGCTCCCGTACTATGGAATGCCCTCCTGGAACCCCTGCAAATGGTTAATTCCTTAGACACCTTGAAAAAGGGTTTAAAAGTGCACTACTTAGAAAAATGTCTTTGCACTTTCTATCGTTGACAGCCTATTGTCACTGAATATAATGTCTCTGTGTTATTGCCTGATGTAAAGTGGTGTTCCAGTATTAGATACATAGTCTTCTGCTGTAATAGTGTGTTGTAATGTGCTGTACCAGTGCTATAGCCTTCTTCTTAGAACTGTGTCATTGTCTGCTCGTCCATTGTTAATAACCCAAGTCAATTGCTTATCACTTTCCCATGTATTTCACTTCTCCTATGTAAAATGCTCTCTGTGACTGTCTGTTGAATAATTGTATAACTGTCATT
The DNA here is from genome assembly GCA_016271365.2 of Neoceratodus forsteri. Classification (NCBI taxonomy): domain Eukaryota; kingdom Metazoa; phylum Chordata; order Ceratodontiformes; family Ceratodontidae; genus Neoceratodus; species Neoceratodus forsteri. The sequence goes on from CM057449.1 coordinate 1,785,834,035, forward strand.
AATTCCGGGTTGCTCCTAAAAAAAGGAACTTTGGTCCAAGTGAGTTCACCCAGTTACCAAAATGAAATAAATAAATAAATAAGAAAAGAAAAGAAAAATGATCACAAGAAGGCCTTACTCAGTAAATACCTGGGGGGAAAAAAGAAACAACGCTGCTGTACCAAGGAGCTTGACTCATTTTCCCTGCTGGTATTTCCTGAGGCAGTCCTGTACCAAGAAGAAAAAAATGATAACATTCTGTTTTTCTGTTCCTTATTTGGTATCACCTTGTTTTACTGTTGTTCCCATAGAAACTAGCAGATGTCTGTCCGTGAACCTTCATCTTTTTTTCTTGCCTTAGGTTTCTTTTTTATAATGGTATTTCTCTTCTTGCCTGCCAATCCAGTAATTCTGTATTCTGAAAGGGATGAGTCATCTTACATTAAACAGCAGACTATTAAAGTGTGTACTGCATGCTATTATATAGACAGTGAATCCATGATTTCATTCAGGCATGTTCTGTCTGCAGAAAATGGACACAGCTCCTCCACTAGGCATAAAAAGAGATTCTCAGGTTCAGAAAACACAGGTATCTTCCTTTCAACCAGCGATGCAATTCATTGGCATATGCAGGCTTCTCTGTGCAATGAGAAAAACAATGAATCATTTTCATGGCAGCTATCGCAAAATTCATATGACCACGGGCACAAAGCTCATTCCCTTCCATTGAATACATAGGAGACAAACTATGCCCCTTCCACATTAACTAACACTTTATTTCATGAATGTAACTCCCCTGCTGCCTGCCAGTTCTTAATACTGTATGAATGGGAAGACCAGTTTGGTTTATATAGCAACATTTTACAACCTATGCTAGTTTCTAAAAAGAACCTTATTGCAACTGTTTTCAAGTTCTGATAAGTTACTGTAACACATTAGATTAGATTTTGGCTTAATACAGTTAAATATCCAAATTAAGTCCTTATCCAGACAGATGGTTGGGATGTTTAAAAGACCCAGGCTGAACATAGTGGTGGGGGCTGCTGTAAATGAGGACTGTATTAAACATATTGCTTATAGTGGTGTGTTACAAAATGTGCGTGTGAGGTGTTAAAATTTGATGACACTAAGTATACTTAGAGCTATTCTAGATTGTTTTCGTCATTATTTTCCTTCACTAGCAATAGTCCATGTGTGAAAATAAAGCTTTAAGCAGTTTTTACACACTAAAAATACAATGGATTATTTACTGGTGAAATTTCACTGAATTTTATAACAAATTCCATAGAAAACTTTGGAAGATAATTCAGGCAACTTTGCAGGCAAAATTTGTAATCGTCTGCAGCACAAAGTGAAACACAAACAACAAGAAACAGAGCCAGTGACCACCCACTACCTGATGCCCTGCTCCATACTCCTTGTATCCAAGTGTTTGTTTTTACTGTTGAGGGGGCATTCTTTGCCCCCGAACTGTGGCTATTCTCCTGTCACCGTCTGCCCTGATACAGTGGATCCTTTATTGCTTGTAATGCATCCTTTGATGGGCCCCTGAATGATCACTTGGAACCCTGCTGCCTTCCTTGGCAGGGATCTGAATTTTTGAAACTCTGGAGGGCCTTCTGGTGGCCCCCACTTTTACACTTACTTGCCACAACCTACCCTAGCAGATCAGGTAAAGGTACCACTGCTGCACTACTGTTGATAATGCTGCTCTCAGTCTATACTCTTCTTAGGAAGGCCTGTCAAATTCCAGTACATACTGTGGCCCCTTAAACAACCACTCCAGTCATGTACTGGCATTTTACAGAGTTGCTTAAGGGGGCACTGTCAACCTTTTTGCTTCATACTATTTCTAGTTGAAAAATGCACATTTTATGATTGTTTACTTTCTGTAAAATTCATTGGTATTGCTGGTTGTTTAATCATCCTCCTATTTTAGTAGCACCAAAATGCATGACAATGGTGTTATTATACCCAACATTGTTTTGTTTCAAATGCATGATCTACTTTTGTTGCATATTTCCTGAACATTAGGAACACCAACAAACAGAGTAGTCATTCATGATACAATAGTCTCCTTTCCTCTCCTCCCACTGCATCTTGAGTGCCTAAATTATCTTGGGGGTGTTCCCAAGTCCAGAAAAGATGCAGAGGGAGTTGATCAAGGCATGTAGACAGGTGTACCAGCCTAATCTTTCAATTTACAATGCAGAGGTTGGTATCTTTGCAGATTCCTGTGTAGACAGACCTCACCTTTCAGAATGTGCTTGTTACCCCCAAGAAAATTTGTGGATGATCCCTTGGGGTGCCTACTTCTGATTTTGGACTTTGTGGGCCTTCCAGACCCCTTAGTTCGGCCTAGGAATGCCCGATTTACAATTCCAAGATGTCATCTTCTACATTTATTGCAATGCCAAGTTGGATGGAACAACTTAGAAAATCCAAAATGGCCACCAAAATGCAATATGGCCACCATATCGCTAGTAAATTCTTGATTCGCTAATAATTTCCAAATCCCTAGTTTCCAAGATACTGATTATCAATGATTCATGAAAGGGGAGTTTATTATTATTATGTATAATATAAACACATTTTAAATTAATATAATAGAACATAAATATAAATAAATGATGCATAATGCATCAATCTGCTTGTTTGTGCCTTTGACCCAAAATTTCGTCCACTCTGTGAGAATTTGCCACTTTCTTCACAGAATTGCATGGCATGTTCATGTATATTGTATACCTGTTTAGTTTGTATTTTTAGTTTCTAGTTTTTAATTTTCGTTTCAGTTTCTGTTTCAGAAACTTGGGTAGTCCTCTAGCTGTGCCAGTTGGATTGGTCAATCCATCCGATTTGCCTACCTGTGTTCTTTGTGAGAACCAAATTAGAGATACAGAACTACAACAAATCTTAGGAAAGAATGGCCTGAATACTGTCAAAGCTTTTGCAGAGAAATGGTCAGTCACAGGACCAACTTCTGAGTATGCCAGAAACTTCAACCTCTTATGGAATGAAGTCTGTGACCAACTTCTCCTAGGCCCTGGAGAAATAGGCCTACCTGTTTATACAAGGTGCCGTCAAAATTTCACCAGTGAAAAGAAATTAAACACCAACTCAACAAAACAACTGTCTTTGGATCAATCTTCTGAAGCTGAATTCTCTGGCATGCCTGACCCACAGATGTCCAATAGCAGTGAAGTGATCCATGTAACTCAATGTAAAAGGAAATCATTGGAATTTAAGAAGGATGAGACCTGCTTCATCTGTGATATGAAAAGGAAAAAGAGAGGACATACAGAAGAAAAACTCCAACGAGTTGAACTTGAAGATGGAAAGATTACATTGCACAAAAGCATGTTACGCAATGAAAATTCCGATAATGATCTTTTGTCTGGTGCTGCCAAATGTTTGAAGTTTGAAGGTCGCTACCGCCAATGTTGATGTCTTTGCTGCAGATGTCAAATACCATCAAAGTTGCTACAGCACTTTCATGTAGGTCGGCAAATGAGAGAGACAAACACCAGACGGACTGGAAAGCATTCACACAAAGAGTGCTGAAACGCAGTTTCTTCAAATAGTGAGAAGAAAGGTTGTTGAGCAGAAATGTTGCTATTTACTCCCAGGGTTACTGAAGAATCTTCATAACCTCTACGAGTTCCATGGATGTGAACAAAATGCTGGAATGAATCACACATTTCAGTTGAAGAATCTTAACAGCAATGAATTTGGAGATAAGATAGGTTTTATTGCCGGGAAGGGGATACATGGAAATTCTTCACTTGACAAAAGTAAACCCACTTGATTATTTTTTGGCAACTTTGAAAGGAGCTGGACTCAGAGACAATGACATTACCAAGGCATTTGCAAAGGTGATCAATCGCAAATTAAAAGATAGACAAATTGAGTTACCGCAGTTTCCTATGGCATATGAAGACTTGCTTTCTGAGCTTGATAACTATGAACCCATTATGGAAATCTTCAATGTGATAACTCTCTTTATAAGCTCATCTAAGAAGATTAATGCTGTAGCTTAAGTGACAATACCAGCTACCAAGAAATGGTCCATTGCTAATGACTGGCAATGCCTCATTATCGGAGAACATTCTCCAAAGTCGATAGTTCTATGCATGGTCATTCATCATCACACCGGAAGTAAAGAAGCAGTCAATCTTCTAAATCATTCAGGGGCTGGTATTTCTTACACAGACATCAGAAAACAAAACAAGAAATTGGCCCATGATAGTAAATTTGAGAAAAAAAAAAGCACCACACATGATTCCATCTGGACAGCCAACTCATGTCACAATTGATAATTCAGATGGTAAGCAATAGACATTAAAAGGAGTCTCAACAACACATGACACTAACTTAGTGATTTACGTACCCTGAATTTTGTGTCCTTCTGTCATCTGCGATTTGCCAGTACAAGAACATTCTAAGCAGCTCAACAAGACAAGTCCAGGAAACCTTTGAGAGCTCAGAACTTATTGACTATGGGGATTATAAAATAGGAAAGAGATACCCCCCACCGATCATCCCATCCTATGATGAACAAGAAAGAAGGACCAAGCTTGATCTTTATTTGAGCAAAGATTGTATTTGGTCTCTGGCAGCAAGCGAAGAATCTTCCAGAGAAGATGAATCTCTTCCAGTCCTAGGATCATGGACAGCTTTCAATAAAAAAGCAACATTGACCACTACCTTCATATCTGAAACTGATTTCCTGCCCATTATACCACGTGAACCAGATGATGCAGTTTGCAAATATTACCTTGACTTTCTCATGGATCTAATGGATGACCTATAAATTGACCACATCTTCAGCTATAGCGATCATGCAGTTTTCTACAAGATTGCACAAATAATGTGGAAAGAAGAAAAATATACAAAAGCGGTTAATTTGATGGGAGGATTTTATGAACTGATAGTGAGGCAGAAGATCCTCTACAAGCAGTACGGTGCTATGGGACTTCGTGACTGGTGGGTTCAGATGGGGATAATAGCGGATGGATCTGTTGACCAGGCCTTGGAAGGACACCACTATTCTAGATCAATGAGGTTACATAAACAGACCCTCGAGGCTCTCCTACGATTCATGGGATCCAAGATTCATAGCTCACTAACAGACAGACTATGAGAAAAGCCCAATACAAGAAGATCTGTATCGGCAGAATCCCTGAATCTTGTTATCTTGGATGAGTCTTTTGCTGAAGTGCAGTCACAAATGTTGGAAACCTCTGGCACTATGGTACAGTGGATGACAGGCTACATTAGTGACACTAGCTCTCTTCTCGCGCAGGTCACCGCATACAGGAACAAGAATCTGAACTTGCATCTGCAGACTCAACGAGATATTCTACCTTTACTGTTTGCATTCAACCATCAAAACTACTCTCGGTATTTGACAAGGCATTATGTAGACCTCATCAGTCTGAAAACCATAAATGAGAATGCATACAATGAACTGCAGGAATATGGCATTGGGGCTAGTCTGTCCTGTGAGGCATTCGCCACGATGCCTGGTGACCAAGTGATTGAGGTCTCAATCAACTGAGAGATCAAGGTGAGGGGTAGACCCATGAGAGGCAGTTACAGTACGTCTAAGGAAGCTGCTGGCAACTTCGTTTTGAATTCCCACAAGCTCACTAACATTCGTTTGTCACTGAAGGAGACGATGCTTCTGAAAACATCGGACACACATAATGAGTTGACATATGGTGCCATGAAGAAACATGATGGTCAAGTAAAAGAGCTAGTGAAGAAACTTCATGCATTTTCAGATCCATGTCAGGGTGTAGCATGACACATCACAATAGTAGAGGGCCTGTTGAAGGCAAGGGTTACAGGGGAAGTTATGTTGTGTGCATTTATAAATGACCACCTCCTATCAAGGAAAGTTGGTTTCTTTGAGCCCATTAAATGCAGTGGAATTTACACAGGAATGGACAAAAAGAAAAAGACACCCGAAGCAGAATCAGTTTTGAAAGAAGACCGTCAGGCTGTCGGTATCTTTGTTGCAAAGTGCCCCGACAAGAAAGATGCGCGTTCCCATCCGCTCACAACATATCCTCTTGCAATAGCAACTCCGGATTGAAATCTCTACAAACCTAACACCAAACATGTCTTAAGAAATGATCTAATCAATGAAGTAGAAGCTCAAAATTCTTCCCCTCCTCCATTATGCTCAGTGTACACATATGATGCCATGGGGATGGTCAGAGCAGTTCCTGCACAGCGTACATGGGACAGTCTTTGGAAAGCACTTCTTGTCACATTCACACCTCCATCTACAGCAAACCCAGCAGAATCCATCATCATTTTTGATAATTATAAAGATGATCAGGAGTTCTTGGTGAAACAGCAAGAACGAGCTGAGCGAGTGATAGAAACAGGAGGAATGCAACTTCAAATGGGATCAGATTCACAAGAGATGCTGCAGGGAAAGGTGTATCAGCAGTACTTTCACATCAACAACAAAACAGATCTCATGCAGTGCTTCAATGAGTATGTTAGACAAGAGGATGTCAGAAGAAACTTATGATACCCACTTACTATCAGCAATGGCAGAAGCATGTATACTATATAGCCAGATTCAGAAGAATTCCTGTTTTCCTGCAACCATGAGGAGGCAGATATGAGGATAGTGCTGCATTGTGCTCTTCTGAAAGGCCCAGTTGTCGTCCAAGCCAAAGATGCAGACATCCTCATCCTGATGATTTATGCTTTTGCAAAGACCCTTCCAGATTCACCATGGATGCTCCAGACTGACCCAGACGTATCTGTAAACATAGGATCTATATACGATGACACTGGACACGCTGCAAGCCTCAATTTGCCAGCATATCTTGTTGTCTCTCGATGTGATGCAGCAAGTTACTTCTACAAGGTATCAAAGAAATTAGTCTTTCAATATTTAATGTTCGCACAGGGTCAAAGAAAGAAGAAATCTCTTTTCAGGGCTTGGGGAAAGCACATATGCTTCACAAGACACTGAACAAAATGTCAAGACATTCATTCAACACTGCATGTACAATGGTACAGGAGGAGAGGCTCTGGTAGACACACGAGTAAGGCAATATAATAACCTGAAAGTGAAGACTACACAAATGATTCTACCAGACCCAGTGAGCCTATGTCGGCACATAAAGAGCGCAAATCTCGTAGCCTACTATTGGCACCACTGCAGAGAGACAGAAACCTAGAAACTTGACCCTTGTTTGTCAGGATGGAAATGAAAGGATGAAACGCTGAAACCTGTGTGGTTCACTGAGTTTCAGTTACCTGACATCCTACGCCATAGAAGAAAGGGCAGAAGGTTAGCTGGCCGACGACGTGCAGCTGATGGAGATGAGGCAGACGACGAAGGTGAGTCAACACCTCAAAAACACACACAGAGAAAACCAAACAAAAACCTTTGACCACACTGCCAGTGACTGATTGTACAGAAGATGATAACACTGAAAACAACACATCAGTAGCCAATGAACAAATTTTTGTGGACAAATCTTCAAGCTTTGGGAGTGAATGTGACAGTTCAGATCCAGAATGGACTCCAATATAATGACTTCAAAACTGGACATCACAACCAAGGTGTAATGTTGATCCAAAATATTCAAAGTGTTGGGTCAAATCATTGATAAAATGATTTCATTATAAACAACAAATCAGCACATACAACATTTAGATTTTAAGCATTACTGTACATACTTCAAACTATTTAATCAGTAAATGCCTCATGAATTCAATTGTTTTATGTAGTATTAATGTGTGCATTTGGTCCTGTGTATAACAGGGAGATTCAAAGCAATATACAGTATAGATGTCATAAATGTTCACGAATAAATGTTCAGTATAAAGATGTTCATGAATCATTGATAATCGGTATCTTGGGAAGCTAGGGATTTGGAAATTATTAGCGAATCAAGTATTTACTAGCAATATGGTGGCCATTTTGGATTTTCTAAGTTGTTCCATCCAACTTGGCATTGCAATAAATGTAGAAAATGACACCTTGGAATTGTAAATCGGGCATTCCTAGGCTAAGCTATGGGGCCTGGAGGGCCCACAACATCCAAAATCAGAAATAGGCCCCCCGAGGGGCCATCCACAAATTACCTTGGGGGGTAACAAGCAAATTCTGAAAGGTGAGGTCTATCTACACAGGAATCTGCAGAGGCAGCAACTTCTGCATCGTAAATCGAAAGATTAGGCTGGTACATCTGTCTAATGTAAACAAACACATTTTGGTGTTGTATTACCAGTATGGTGGCAGTCTATTTGTTCACTTTTAATAAGAAATCAGAGTACCAAAAGTGCTGAAAGATGCCAAACTATAATTCATTAAGGGAAACATGATTAAGAATCAGCTGCTGAAAATCTCACTGGGAAGAAACTACATAGAGATGGTTGCTAAACTTGTCTTTTATAAATTAACCTACCTCTCTGTCACATGATATGATCACTTTTTACTTTAATTTCATTGCTATTGATTGTTTCTAATACTTGATTACTGTCAGACGTGGAGCAGTTTATCATTCTTGAAGATGATGTTGGGGGATCTGATATGGTCTGCTACAGTTTTAGTATCAGATGTTCAATTAAACAGGGTCTGTGTTTGATAGCCATTCCCTGGTGATCTGCTATTGCACCCATAGGTTTTCAAAGTGAAAGGTACTTGCTGTGAATGAATTCAATTATTTTCTAAGGACTGCACACCCTTTTTTTAGTGGGGTTGACAGTTGTCTTGGACCGCTGCAGTGTCTTGCCCAATATTTACCTTTACTGAGGTAAAGAGTACTGGCTCTAAACAAACCTGGAGGTGATGTCTACAATCACCTCCAGGTTTACTTAAAGCACCACAAATTGTTGTCCCCTCACCAGCATGGATTCAGAAAGAGCCACTGCACCCTCATGGCCTTGTTGAAAGTAACGTCTGATATTTACCAAGCCATGGACCAAGGATATGCCACCGGTGCCATCTTCATCGACCTAACAAAAGTGTTTCAACCTTGTGAATCATGATCTCTTGCTGCAACAGTTGCAAGTTATTGGTTTGAATACCAGTGCCCTACTCTGGGCCTGAAGCTATCTCTTTTGCCATTCCCAAAGAGTCAAATGGGCTGGTGCTCTCTCAGGTTTCAATCACATAACCCATGGTATCCTGCAGGGCTCCATCTTGGGTCCCGTAATGTTCTCACTATTTATAAATGACCTACTAAGACATTGCGGAGGGACCTCTGTGCACCTTTATGTGGATGATGCTATTATCTACCGCTCTTCTCCTGATTTCGCCACGATCAATAGGGAACTTGCTGCTCACTTTGCGGACCTTGAAGATTGGTTTCAGTGTAACCAGCTAGTCCTCAATACAAAAAAACTAAATGTATGCTCTTTTATCACTGTCCTCCCTCCTCTAAGCCCCTTTCCCATGTCTGTATCACCTCCCTTAATGGTGATACTCTTGAGTCTGTCCTTATCTTTAAGAATCTAGGCATTACCTTGGACACCACATTATCGTTCAGTGTCCATGTCTCCACCCTGGTCAAAACACTGAACCAAAAGCTGGGTCTCCTTTACTGTATCTGCCCCTTTTCTCACTTCTGCCTCTTGTGTCAAGATCACTTCCTCATCTCTCCTCCTGCTTCTTACTTATGGTGTGCCATTACTACTATCTACCAATGCATCTAACATGGCACTTCTTGCCCAGGCCTACCATAGGGTGAGAAGGTTCACCCTAGCGGTCAATTACTGCCATCACCACTGTGACATCCTCTCTTTGCTGGGTTGGCTCCTTTGTGAATCTAAACTAAGGTACTTGACCTTAAGTTTTGTGCGTAAGCTTGTTCACAAGTTTACCCCACCCTGCCTCAGTGACATTATTCGCCTTAGATAAACTACACGGGCCATCCGATCTGCCACACTGCCCCTCCTTGAATGGCCTAATCTGAGGCTTGTAGTTGCATGTAAGTCCTTCTTCTTCATGGCAGTATCTGACTGGAACTCCCTGCCTTCTCCCATCCTGTCCTGTACCTCTCCACACATGTCCCAAACCACCTTATTTGCCTTCCTCACTTCCTCTGCTAAATGCACCTGTTTCCATTGATTCTCCCACTCCATGTCCTTTTCTTCTTTGCTGTAGCCCCAGTTCTTACCCCATATATCCTCCTCTTATTTACCCTACCCCTAGTCCTGACCCCCTCCTTCACTTCCCCCGGCCCATGAATTACTTGGCTATTCTTCTTCCCCCCTCCCTAATCCACTCATTATGTTTGCTCAGTCTCTACAGGCAACACCTGACCCATTACATATCTACAGGTAATCTTCTGACTTCATTATGTTTTGAACCCTTTGTATAATATGTGTATATACTCATGGTACTGTATTTATCTGTTTTACAAGGTCAAACATACATAGTGGATCTATGCTCAGATGTTATTCAGTAACATGCTTTGAATTGTTATGTCTTCAAGTCTCCCAGCAGGACATAGCCAATACCCCCTCAAAATAAATGTTTGTTATTCTAAGCTAATAGTTCAGTGAATGGCCTGCCAATACTCTTTACAAAAGAGACATGAAAATACTAGACGGCAGTCAGACCAGCCCTTTGGATAAAGGGTATGCAGCCCAGCAGATACAAAGAAGATAGGCCTCCATTGAAATATCCAACCCTTTCCCTCCCAGGAGCAACAAACAGGTACAATATGGAGACAGGTGGCACTGTGTTACAGAAAGAATGTGTGTGATCTTCAACAGAACACCATGGACTACAATGCAGACATTGATAATATTCTGTTAGGCTGAAGTACGATTAAGCCTCCATTTCAAATAAATAAAGACACTAGTTTCCATGGTGGTTTGCGCTCTATGCTAAACTGTTATTCAGTTACACTTCTTTGCATCTCAGTGAAGGATGTCTTGCTGTCCCAAGGGGGGCAGGCATGATAGCAGCCAGTGACCAAAACATCTATAAGTAAGAAAAACACTCCAAAACTGGGGTAGTGTTCAAATGCTGTGCTGTTTAATCACAGTGGGAGCCAAAGCAAATTACAACCACTATCAACTTCAATGTGCTTATGCAACTTGGTATGATGCATGCTTATGCGACTTAGATACATTGTGGCTGTTTGCCTCTCAATCCACGGGATATATAGCTTAGGAAGACGCCCATGGGAAAGAGAGACAAGCCACTGGAGGATGAGCGGAGGATGGTGGAGCAATGAAAGAAACAAACCTGGGCTAGCCACGAGGAACAACCTTTTAAGGTCTAATAAGGGAGTGGTTTGTTGCTCCGCCCATTGAACTACAAGCGTAGCCTTGCAATTTAATGTGCTTACACAAGTTGGTATGATGTATGCTTATGTGACTTAGACACATCGTGGCTGTTTGCCTCTCTATCCATGGGCTATACCACCCAGTAAGGGGTATGATGGTGAGGAACCCTAGAGGAGGGTTCCACCCCTATAGGTGCTATGGGAATGATTCCATTGGCTAAAGATAACTTAAGAGGAAGACCAAAAAGAGTACCCAAAAGGGTTGTGGAGCATCAAAGGATGCGAGGAGTCAGAATGATATTGAGGATGAGAATGGAGGTTGACAGGAGTAGGTTAGTAGGATGGGAGAGGAATGGAAGATGACTCGGAAGAAGTAGTGGATTGGAAACTGACACAAGGCAGGAGGTGGGACTTTCTAAGGAGAGGGAATATCCAGGGTCACCATCCAACTCCATCCAACAGTGGAACCCAACAACAAAACCTAGGAAAGCACTAACCCTATCTAAATATTATGACCATCGGCATGGAGGAGGGGAAAAATCCTCCTTACATATTACATAGATTACATAGACAATACTGAGCATAAAGACATTTGTCCGTGAGCTTGCAAGTAATACCTACTTTTACCCTTTTATATTTTTTCTTACTAAAAATGTATCTAACTATGTTTTAAATTCCTGCATTGTAATGCTTTCCACTACCTCCCCTGGTAACATATTCCAAATTTCTGTCACTCTATTACTTAACCAATATTTCCTTCTATTTGTATTATATCTATCTTTTACCAGTTGATAACAATGGGCTCTAGTATCATATGTTTGATCCTTTTTAACCAGGCCCAACAAGTCCCACAAATTAGTATTGGTCAATGCCCTATAAATCAAACACGTCACCTCTCATTCTACGATATTCCAGGGAATACAGCTCTAAATCTTGCAGTCTCTGTTCATAGTTCAATCCGTCCAATCCCCTGATCCTCTTCGTAACTCTCCTCTGCACCCTCTCCACCAGTGCAACATCCTTCCTCTTATATGGGGCCCAAAACTGAACACAATACTCCACATAGGGATGCACCAATGCATTATATAGGGGCATCACAACCTGCCTATCTCTACTTTTAATGTGTTTCAATATACATTGTGTTATGCAACCAGCCTTTTTAATAGCTGTATTATAGTGCAAGCTAAAACCAAGATTATTATCAATCATAACCCCCAAATCCTTCTCTTCACCCACTACTTTTAGTACAGATCCACCTAAGTTATACTGAAATTTGTTATTTTTCTTGCAAAGGTGCATAACATTGCACTTATCAATGTTAAAAATAGATTGTTTCTGGGAGGCCCATGTGTCTAAACTATCCAATGGTGTTTATAGGACTAGATGCTCCTCCCAGTTATTTACGGGACACCCAACCCTAATGTTGTCTGCAAATTTAGACAACCAGACAGCTGAATGCACCTGCATAGATGAAATATACAGATTAAACAAACATGGTCCCAAGACTGAGCCCTGGGGGACACCACTAGTCACTCCAACATGACCAGAGTATTCACCTTTTACACATACTTTCTGGCCTCTGTCAGTGATCCAAGCCTTCACCCATGTTTGTATCCAAATTGGTATATCTAAATCATAAAGTGATTTAACAAGCTCCCCATGGGGGACTTTATCAAAAGCCTTGGCAAAGTCCAGGAAGACCACATCTACTGGCTTACCCATATCCAGGGCTTTGCCAACCTTATTATAAGATTCCAATAAGTTGGTTTGGCACAATCTTCCCTTGGTGAATCTGTGCTGGGTCATGTCTATCCTACCTGTTCTTTCGATATATTTCATGATGAAGTCCTTTATTATACCCTCCAAAATCTTTCCAAGCACGGAGGTTAGACTAATGGGTCTGTAATTCGAGACCTCCTGCCTACATCCTTTTTAATATATGGGTACAATCACAGCTTGCCTCCAAGCCTCAGGAACCTCGCCAATATCAATGCTTTCCTGAAAAAGGTAAGTTACTGGCCCAACTAGTAATATTGCCATTTCTTTAATCACCCTTGAATGAATCCCATCTGGCCCCTGTGCTTTATTTTGATTAACCTTCTGTAATCTAGTAAGGACTTCAGTTGGGTCTATCCTTGGGCTGCGTCCTCTATGTCTAGTTATCCCATTGTCCCAAAAAGTTTGGGGACCTTTGCCAAAGACCGATGAAAAATATACATTGTATTCTTCCCCAAGTGCCTTATTTTCTGTTATAATATTCCCATACTGCATTTTTAGGGGTCCTATGGTTTTATTCTTCCCTTTTTTGTTGTTTATATATGCATAACATGTTTTATAATTATCCTGGACCTTTGCTGCTATTGTAAACTCATATTCTCTTTTGGCCTTGGCTATAGCCTTTTTTGCTATTTTAAGATTATTCCTACAAAATTCCCAGCCTTCTTCCGTATTATTATATCTTGCTAGATGGTATGCTTTATTTTTATTTTTAATTAAGCCCTTTAGAGGTTGGGTTATCCAAGGCGCAGATGGACTTGTAGCCTCCTTATATTTGTTCCTGATTGGTACATGTCTTGTGATTAAGCCACTTATAGCATCTGTTAATTTTACCCACATTTGAGCTACTGTCTGGTTCTCAAACTCAGATTTCCAGTCCCATGAGGAGGAAATTTCTGGGGATCCAAGGCCTAGGTCACCTTCCCTCCAGGCTAAAGGATGGTTTTGATTAGTGATGGCTCAGCTACTGTAATTTAGAGTAGAGATCGAGGGAAGAGGAAAAATTTCCAATTTGGAAGAAGCTCTCGCTCTGTTCTTCTAACAGGATTGCTCTTGAGGGTTGCAAGTGACATCTCTGCAACTGGACACCCAAGAGCAAAGGAGGAGACAGATGACTGCTGAGGCACTGCGATGGTCTACATGAGCCTACAAAACAGCCCATATGAACCAGAGGTGGTCAGATGGAGAATAGTGTAATGGGTGCCTCCAAACCCGCTCTGGCAGCAAAGAGGCCCTGCTGATGAAAGCCCCACCCCTCGCAGCTTGAAGTCATAAATTCTACATCCAGAGGTGTCACCAAAATGAGGGACGACTGAAGGTCCACCAGGAACGAAGACATTCTTGCAATGTGCCAGGGAGAAGGACCCTGCTCCAGTCTTCACATAATCTAGATGTGGACTTCATAGGGATCCAGAGCAAGATCATCAGTTACAGGCTAGCCCCAAGCCATGGAGCAATGGGCACGGAAGGCGCATTTCTGGGTGAAGATCAGGTCAAGTCGAGGTAGCATGAGACCCCCATGGGGGGCATGCTTGAATAGGTGATGTGAACAAGTAGACCTACAGAGAGGTCAGAAGAAGAGAAGTAGACCCTGATGTGGGTTCAGAGAAGGAGATTGCAAGTAGCAACCACAGGCGTGCATGTCAACCGGGTCCATTGATGAGCCAAATTAGAGTGGATTGAGTGCTCAAGAGTAAGATGAGAATGGCGGGCACAGCCCGCAGCCGACAGTGGAATTACAAGTACCAGGAGTAAATTAGGTACAATGACAGGTAGGAAGAACAGCAAAGTTGGTATAGGAGGGATGAGGTTCAAGACGGATGTAGTCTGACAAGGAGTGAAGGGGGATATGAGGTGAACTGACAGAGAAGTAGGATTAGGAGAAAATATGTGATGAGGTAAGGTCATGGTAGGACAAGAAAGCTCCCAAAAGAAAGCATGGAGCAATCGAGTAGGGGCAACAGAATAAGGATGAAAAAAAAGATGCGAAGTTGGACAGAACAGCAGAGAAGACAGGTGTGCCAGTGGGTAAATATATGAAAGAATGAGATGCCACAGCTGCCTGGAGCCATGGTGCCAGCTGGGGTAAAGCAGTCCCCCACTGTGGGACAAACAGAGAAGCCACCAATAGGCATCGGGATGACAGATAGCCAGGAGAATCAGGAAGAGAATGTAGAGTGGTTGAATGAAACTAGGAAAATGAATGGAGGAAGGAAATACCTGAGGGTGGAGCTTGGCCATGAGTGCAGTATGATGCCGGGTAGTCATAATTTCTGCATAGGGGCCCCAACAGAAATGGCAGACACAGAGCAAACCCAAGAACATGATAGGAGAGGCATGTTTGGACAGTCAGCTATAGCTAGAGGTAAATGCAGACCATGGCCAGCCCTGGGAAATGCATTGGATCCCATGTGCAAGAAATGCCAACTACAGCCCACACACAGTGTAGGTACCATGTGAAAGTGCAACAGAGATTTACCAGGCAGTACAGTAAATAGCAATGAATAACATACTTCAAAGAGCCAAAATGCTACTACAGGTCCGCAGGCAGCAGATCCAAGCCAATAAGATTGTGCAAGACTGGACTACGAAATTTGTCATTTGGCTTAGAAAGTTTGGTTACAAGCAGCCAAGATGTTAAGAGTGAAAACTTACTGCTGAAACACAGAGCTGGTGAAGTCAAAGACACATGTGGACAAACATTTCATCAGATGCTGAGGGACCAAAAGAATGACCCAGATGTGCATACTGCAGATGATTAGTTGCATGTGGTGAGTATGAAAACATGAAGGACAAGTGCAGGGTGTAGGTGGGTGAAACACCAGAGATAGGCATGAAGAGTCTGTCAGCTGAGAGGAGCAAACATGGAGCAGGCATCCGGGGAATGACTTTATACCCTGAATGTCAGTGAGGAACAGAGCAACAGATTCACAAGGAATATGGCTGAAGAGAAGAAAAGGACAAAACAGGATGAGGGAGCCAGAACAAGAGGTAGGCAGACACAAAAATGAGAAATGTAAATGGAGGAGGAGGAAAGGGAGGGCAAATGGCAGGGTAGATGCATAGAACAAGCAGCAGAAAATGCAGCATAACTGATGAGGGACGGAGCAAGCCAGTGGCCGGAGGCAACCGCAGGAACACAGCAAAAGCAGGAAGCGAGGAATAGTGGTGACTCTGGCCTCAATGAAAGAAATGAACCTGGACTAGCCAGGAGGAGTGGCCTTTTAAGGCCTAATGGGGGAGCGGTTTATTGCTCTGCCCATTGAACTACAGGTGTAGCCTTGCAAAAAAGTCCCCAGCACTTCGAATCTCACTGACTTTTCCTCAGGGTGACTGATTAAATAGCACAACACTGGAACACTACCCCAGCTTTGGAGTGTCTTTCGTACTTATGGACAGCTTGCACATACACTCCTTTTGTGTTGTTAAATTGAGATTTGGTTTGCGTGCTGAAGCTACCCTAATAGTCCGATAAGCCCCCAAGGATTTCTTTTTCACATGATAGCCACCATGCTGAAGAGTGGGGAAAAATGGCCTCCTCTTCCAATAGAGTTGGGTAGGAAAGGCGCTGAACTGCAGCACAATGAAGGATGAGCTGACCCTTGCCCCATAATCAACCCTGTCTGCATGGTCGCTATGCTCCCCCCTCTAAAAAAAAGCTGTTCTCCAGTCCAGGGCCATGACCTCCATCCCAGAAGTAAACTGTGAAAAGAAAATATCTCTCCATTAGTAGCCAGTAACAGCAGAACAGAAGAGCAGCAGTGTGTTCAGATCAATACTAGACTAGCTCCTTTCTTTCTTTGTCCTTTTTATGTTACTTGCACGCATGTGCAAGAAACATAGTGCCATCATCCGAGTTTTCAGAGGTGTGTCAGCCCATCCTCCAATGCAGTCAGTGTGTTTGCAGGCATGGCCCCAGTTCTCCAATCGCTGCTGCAGCTGTCTATGACAAGCTGAAGATGCAGTGGCATACAGTTGAAAGGGAGAGCTCCGCTTGAGTGAGCAGAGCTCTCCCCCCCCCACACTTGGGTGTAGCCAGGCATACTCCAAGCACTCCAAGGTGTGCAATTTAATTTAAGGAGGGTAGCAAATAGGCTCTGAACTGCTTCCTTTTTCCATGAAAGCTAACAAAGAAAATGTTGAAAATTTCTGTAATTTTATTAATAGAAGTCAAAACTAGGAGGACTGGTCACTAACACTGTCTTTGCATCCCAAGGACAATACCACTTTACAGGATCTGGGCTGATGCATTAGGTGTCTTAGGGAGCAATGTATGGCATTTGATTTACATGCATGGCAACAACCATTGTCTTGAGATACGAAAGTTGTATTTATTGTGACAAATGACACAATAAACATGGTCCTGGTGTACATTTGTACATTGTTTGGCTACAACCCTAGCCCACACACACACGTGCTTGCTACGCACACTGTGTGCTCATCGCCTTCCCCTCCACACTATGCAGCCAGCAGGGGTGCCCAATCCCCTATCAGCTCCCACCCCCAAAGCATCCAGGTGCCATGCTGGGAGCCCACCCCAGCGTGGCAAAATGATATTATACCACGGGGTGCCCAATCCCCCATCGGCTCCACTGTCTCTCCCCCCATGCTGTCACCGAAGGGGGTGCCCAATCCCAGCCGGCTCCGCTATCTCTCCCCACAAGCATCCAGAAGGCGCGTAGCCCACCCCAGCATATCAAAATGTGTTATAGCCGACGGGGTGCCCAATCCCCGCCGGCCCAGCCCCGGTCAGCTTTCAGCTGCTACGCTTGGGAGCCCACCCCAGCGTGGCAAACATCCTCGCTCCTCTAAATAAAAAAACACCTGTAATAGAAAATCTGTCCCTCGGTGCTTCTCCTGCCCCCTCCCACAACCCGCACCCACCCACTGCACCCTGCCACCCCACATCCCCCCACCCGATACTTACCTCCAGAGCTCGGCCGACGATCTTGACAGACAGGATACGTCTGCACTCTTCAAAGCCGACTGTGAACTGAGAAATGCAGTAAGCTGTATAATGGAATAGATACGGATTTTTCAACTTTATTGCATATCTCAGGCATTTTTTGGAATTTTTGCACCAAATTTTTAACATGGGGTTTTTGGGACCCCTTCTCATGAATGCTGTCACTGTCATGGCGTTACTTGGGCCCCAAGGGTGATTTCGCAGCCACTGCATAAAATCACCTTTCCGGAACGATTAATGAAACGACACTGCCAGTGTTCATAAGGTGGGCTCTCAAAAAGCCTATTTTGAAAATTTGGTGGAAAAATTCTAAAAAATGACTGTTTTACGAGCGTGCGTTGCGCAGTTCCTACGCACACTCGTAAGTTCACGAATGTTCAATATTTTCACTCCAGATTTTCAACATTGCCATTTTACCACACCTCCTTATGAGCAGTACAGCTGTAATTTTCCATCCTGCCCAAAACGTGTTTCCGCCTCATGTAGCGCATACATGGCACAATCGGGTGTGCCAACTCAATGTATGGGACATATTAAGAAAATCACAGTGACACTGTTCATGAGCAGAGGTCTTAAAATGGCTATGTTGAAAATTTGGTGAAAAATTCTAAAATGACTGTTTTCTGGCGTACATGCGCAGTTCCTACGCACGCTCGTAAGTTCGTGAATTTTCAATATTTGCACTCCAGTGACTTCCAAATTCCTAAACAGCACATAGAAGCAAGCAACATTCGGCACTGACAAATTCTTGTTTAAATATCCATAGAAACTGGAATTGAATCAATCACTTCTGTTAATGCTGTGTGCAGGTCATGGCCTTCTTAGGATGGATGAGGTTGAATCTGATGTTTGTAGTGTGATATTTATCATGTATGCTACTTTAAACCAAATAATTCATCTTGGATTAATTGATTTAAAGCACAGTGACAATAACAAGCATGATAAACCCCTTACCTGCCTTATCCCTGACAGCTGACTGCTGCCATGATCTGGGGAAAGGCTGCAAAGCTTTGTTTGAGTCCGACTTTTAGTTGTCTGAGTGTTTTTTTTAGATAAATGATGATTCATCATCCTTGTGCCATGTTGTTCAAAAACTGAAAACAGATAGAAAACCCTTACTGGACTCAATCCTATTAGCTTCCCTGCCTTGGAGACATCTCAGCAGCCCTGCTATTAGTTCTGTTATTTGTTTTTGGTTTTTGGTTTTTGGTTCAGTGTCTGCACCCAGGCTTGTGTCTCTCACCTCCTTATTCATAGTGTAGAGCACTGGGAGCAAACACTGTGAAAAATCAAACAGTACCGGCAACTACAGTAAACACTAGAAATATCACTCCACAAAAACTGAGTACTAGCTAACTCAGCCAGACAGCTTTATGCAACTCAGTGGCAAATGTCTCATCCACGGTATGCCGTTGTTACAGCCATGCTATAACGGCGACTCAATTACAGCGACACAGTGTGGGTGACTACACTTGCAGTGAGGTGGTTTTGCTGTCAACAGGTTTCTGAGGTTGACCGGTGTCCCACCAACAGATGTATACGTCCTGTCAGCCGGGGTCATGGATTATTGTCTCAATGTCTACTGTTAGAAGGGTGGTTCCACAATGAGGGAGCTGTATGCCTTGTCCTCTGTGGTGTGTGTGCTGTGGAGTTTATTTGGGTGGTGTTTGGGACTCTGCCCCCGCATTTACAGTTCCAGTGTCCTGTTCATGTGTTTTCCCTTATTTTTGCAGTAGTTTTTGCTGTGCCGGTGTCTCACTTCATGGGGTGTCACTGTACAGGCTGTCATGGCTATGTTGTCACTCTAAAAGCTGTCAGTGATATTCCTGATGAACAGTCTTGGTGGAACCCTCAACCACACTCAAGCTGATGTAAAGCCTGGGTCATCATGATAATAGACACCAAAATTCATTTGGCACCTAAAAAGGAATCAGAATCAAGCCACCAGCTACATCAGCACATTCTACAGAATTTGAACAATCATAAAATGTGTTTGTATGGCTGCAGTAGGTGGAACCTGCAGCCATCTTGTGGTAGCTCGAAAAGGGGATACTGACTTACGGTTTACCTATGCCGGATAAAGTAACACTTTTATGGCTGTTTGGCACGCGGATCCCGATGTCAACAGGTGAAATTTCGACTGTCAGACATCGGTGTGTTTCTATCAGGGGTTGCTTCATACCCCTCTTCTTAAAATAACTAACTCCAAATCAGAGTTGTCTGGGAGGGGTCTAAAGTTGGTGAAAGGGCAAAATTTCGTTTTGTCTTTCACAGCAACAATCTCAAAAGCTGTAGAGATTGTTGCTGTGAGGGATTTTGTGGTCAGGGTTTTGCTCTTCCATCAGCCGCACCCTGAAGCACATCATTTGCATTTGGAGTTGTAGTTCTTCCTTCTGCAATTCCAAATCTGTATTGCTCATTCCCCCCGGCAATGCACTACTTTTCTGCTATTGCCACAAGCTCCACTGAACTCCTGATGAAACACATCTGATCCACCATGCCCATGATGTGCACTGGAGTTCCATGCATCGGCATGTGCGATGACTTGCACATGCGCACTGAGCTCCGGCAGACAATTTGGACATGGTGGACTATGTCGTGTTCTGCCTTGAGTTCAGTGAGCTCGGCAGCAGCCATATCAGCTGTGGCCAGAGTTTGTTTAAACTAGGCACAGTTTGAGGTTAAAGGAGGGTCATCAGTGTCCCTTTAAAGATTAGCTCACTGTAATAAAATAAAAAGATTAAACTACTGCGTTTCCAGCATTTGTGTTTAACATTAGTGTTTTCTAGTGTTCTTTTACTTCCTTTTGATCTTGGTCTACTGAATATTTCAGATAATGTTGTACAAATCCCACTGAGTCAAAATGCATCTGACTGTTTACAGCTGACCTCACAACTGCTGTTTGTGACAACACAGTTTGTTGTCATGGTGAGCAGTATGTCATAAACAAAGGCACTATAGGGTCAACAGGTTACAAGCCAATGCTTTCTCTACAACCTTTCTGATAGATATCAAAAATATGTTGTAAACCCTGGAAATGCTATCTCAAAATAAAAAAAATATTATTACCTAGTAAATGGTTATAGCTGAAACTTCATGAAAGTACCTGCAGAAGTGCAGAGCAGGGGCTGGCCAAGTGGAGGAGTGGTTGCGCTTATGCTCCCCCTGCTGCTGACCATGTATGGAATGCACAATTGTTGCTTGGTGGGCTGGCCAGGTGAAGGAATATTGAGTGCCTGTTGGTAGCTCTCCTTCCTTGGGGGGGATACCAGGTCTTGCTGCAGAGACTACCACCTGGCAGAAGCTGTGTGGCAGCACAGTGGGCATGCACAAGGGGCAGGGTTGTAGTGTAATGTGCTTGGTGCACGTGTCCCAATATTTCATCAAAGGGAGAAAATGGAGGAAAAAGATGCTGGGCTTCACATAGCCAGCAGCCCCTGCAGGTTCTCCCACAATTGACATGGTGGGCAATCCACCCATCATGGTTCTAAGCAAGTGGTAGATAACTGACAAGTCCATGAGAAGGTCAGTGAAAGGGCTTGGGGTGTCATCAGGTAGATTAGAGAGGAGAAAAACTACTGCTAAAAAAAAAGGAACCACAGAGTAGCTCTCTAAAGAATGAATGCATGCATATAGAAGGGCACTCTCTTCAAGGGTGGAAACAGCACTACTGGAACCATGCTCCTAGTCAGTAAGGGTGCCTTGAACTGTTGGGGTTTATCCATCACCTTATCTGATGCACTTTATTTTTGAAAAAAAATAAAGCAAGTACCAGCTCTTGTTATAGTGTGCCTTTTGCTTACAGTATATGAACTGGAACTGACCTACCAGTAGAAAATGGCAGGTTAGGTAGCACTTGGAAACCATTGGGAGGACCCATACCTCTGTTAAAGATCTGATGCCTGCTTGACCCGATGGCACCAGAAGTAGTGTTTGTGCTGCTATATGAGGGCGGTTTACCTATGCCAAATTGACAACACTGTTGTCGATGTTGACATAGTGAGATCTAATGTTGACAGGCAAAGTTTGCCTGTCGAACATTATGTGTTTTTCTAATGGGGGCAGTGCCTTGAACCCCTCGTGTGGGAGGCTGCACTCTTCCTTCTTACAATAACTAACTCTGAGTTGGAGTTGTCTCGGGGTGAAAGTCAGCGAAATTTCACCCTCAGGTCCCTCACCAGCGACAATCTCGAAACCTGTCAGATTGTCACTGTGAGGGATTTCGCTTTGTAGGTTTCGCTCTTCAGTTGGCATACATATGAGGACATGGTTCCCACTGATGATACTGACTCCTGCTCTGAACTGGAGGAGTCTAGGGTATGCTTCTATGGTGCTCTGCAGAGGCAGTGTATTTAGGATCCAAACGGGAGGAAGAAGTCTACATGCTACTCATTTACTTTTTGTTTGTTTTGTTGACCCAGAAATGAAGGCTTTGAAAATGTTCCTGTTTTCAACCTCGTGGGTGGTACAGGAAGTATTAGTGATATTTATCCACATTAATCTGCTGGTTATTTTTAGTGAATGGGAAAATTTGGCCAGAGTACTGAGAATTCTCCTTTTTTTAAGAAGTGCCAAGGAATTTTTAACATCCAACTGAACGATCACCAGAACATGTAGAACAGACCTCAGTGTAATGTCTCACCCAAAAAAGTCTTGTGTACTTTCTGTGGACAGTGAGGAGGCATTGATGTAATGGGTGGCCTGAACATGAGACACTGGCTCCTTCCCCTACGGGTCAGTGGGAAACCAAGTTGCATTGTATAGGCAAGGTTAGTAGGGCTTAAAGAGGGTAAAATCAATGATGGCTAGCCCTGCTCCCTGCATCACAGGCAGCAGAAAGCACTGCCTCAACTATCTTTGCCCCATAGTGATGACTCTAGTATGTCGTCAGATCCCAGTCCCACCAGTAGGAGGTGCCAGGTTGCTCTGTGGGGATGGTGGTCTGGGAAGAGTTAATGAGCAGCAGCATGTATGTGGCAGCTGGAAGGCAGGGGGAGACATGTGGGGCAATCGGGGGTGGGGGTGGGGAAAAAACATTCAAAAATATCAAATGTCTGCAGGGGCAGGCAGCTGCAGAACACAAATGTACTGGTGGGGCCTTTAAAGGCTTTCCAGTGCATGCAACATTGACCCCCATTAAGGCAGGCAGCAAAAAGGGAAACAGCAGGATTTATGAGTTCAGGATGCCATCCCTGACAATCATAAAAATACAGGGATGGGGTGGGGATTGGGTGCCAGGGAGTGAGTGACTTTGTTTCGCATAGGGATGTTATTGTTACTGTTCAGTCTCTAGTTTTCATTTTCTCCACAAAGTTTAATTTGTCCTGAGGGAGGTTAAACATTCAAAGTTTGTGGTGTTTCAATAATATCTCCAACTGGACTTGTAGGTCTAGACTTCATTACTTGCTAGTCTACCTAAAGGACACTGGCAGAAAAAGAAATGCATGTTTTAACAGGGCTCCTCCTGCCGTTTGGCAAGGAATTTATACATATTAAATAACTATGGCTATAAAACATACATACTTTCAAAGTAAAATCAAATAAATGAATATGCACACCAAAGCATGTAGGCTTCCGTTCTTAAATGATCTACCATACCTTAGATAAGGAGAAATAGCTCACCCAGCCCTTTGGTATGCATGCACACATGTATAGAGCACCACATGGTAGCTGCCAGTAACGTTGCAGAAAGACACAAATAAGAGTTTGTGAATAATCCTAAAGAAAGTGAGTAATATGTGTCTAATGAGGAAGCAAGACTGTTTAGAATGGGCCAACAAGGTGTGAGCATGAAAGTTAATGTATTGCTATGGTAAGTTTAATTTAGGAGTAGAAGGCATTCTCATCTAATCTTTATTACTTACAGTTTTACCCAGGATAGCCCAGCTGATGACATCTCATTACCTGTGAGATACTGCTTCTGTCCATTTCTACAGCTGGGTGGACTTGGGAGGCTGAGCTATGACAGGCTGACTCATGGAGCTAGATGTGGAACCAGCAATCCTTTGAGATGTTTCTTAAGCTCAAAATCTCTTTAATCCATATAACAACATTTGAAACAGCAGTAGCCAAGACTGCAAACTAAATAAATATACTTTGAATGCACATCATTTAAATTTCATGACAACTCCACTGCTGACCTGCTGTAGCTCAAATTATCCCTGCAGGAATGGATGCGACATATGATCATGTTGTTCTTCAAGTCTGGAAGTGAGCACTGAATCCCTTTTCACTTTTTGCACTGGGAGGTCAAGTGGATCACCCAAGGTCACACAGTGAGTATTTTGGCTCTAGCAGGCTGAAACAGAAAAAAAATGTTACGTCCAGAAGAAGGTCATGGTTCATCTATTCTGCACAGTTCCTACCTAATCTCACACAAGACTAATGCTGAGTGGATTCTACTGTGCCCCTAAGTAGCAGTTCAGGCCCTTGAACCCCTTGATTTTTTCACCAGCCACTTGTGTATGTCCCACACCATCTTGAAACCTGCATTGGTTTCCATTTCCAACACTTCCCTGAGTAACCCATAAACACATTTAAAATATGATCTCATTTTGGTCAACCGGTTTGTTTTTTTAACATGGCAGCTTCTTCTTGGAAGCAATGGTTACAAAGAAATAAAGTGGTACACAAAATGCTGCAAAATTCTTTATCAAAGGCAGGTATTGAGCTGGAAATCCAGCCAAAAACAGTTCATTTCTTTAGCCCCTTCTGTACAGTTCCCAAAAGCCTCAGAATTGCAAATTGGAGATTAGTAGTAAGCTTTTCATCTGGCTAGTTCAATGGGACTTAAACTGTTGATTCATATCAATTTTGGGAAAATGGGGCATTGGAAAAGCAACTCTCAGTAAGACTTTTTCTAGTCACGTGGTAAAGGTGCCAAGCATCGTGAGCCACCCAACTCTAACTTGGCTCCAGCAGGACCATCAATGCCCTCACTTGAATCACTGCAAATTGCAGTCAACACACTTACCAAAACAGTGTAGAAAACTGATAAAAAATGAGATGCCTTTACCCAAAGAATGACTTCTGCCAAAATGAAAACTGAAGTGTTGGGTGAGATAGTGAAGGAGTTAGAAGCAATAGCCGGGAAAGCATTAGATGCAGCAGCCACGACAGTCGAGGAGCAGTCAGCCCTGAAAAGCAGAATCGAAAAATTAGAAAATACAGTCTGCTCTGTGAATGTTAGACTTTCGGATCTCCCTGAAGGGTCAGGGGGATGCCTGATTAAATCTTTACAGGACTGGATTCCTGAGGCAACTGACTGTACCACCTTCAAAATAGTAAGGTCATACAGAATTACTCTCTGTCAAGCGAGAACAGCACAGAAGAATCCTTGTACAGCAGAAGCGCCAAATTGTCAAGCAATTTTGTGAGATTCCCTATTTATCCTAGGGAAAGAAATCCTCTAAAATTATTTTTGTTATACCTACACAAAGGGGCCAGTTCATATTATAGTACTCAAGTGCCATCTGGTAGATTTTCAACTGGACTAGCAGATGGAAGCACCCACTCCAGGTAGCAGAGAACACGTTAACAAAGAAAAAAAAATACCTAACAAAAGGTTTCACTATTCTCAATAGGGATTTTTAAAAATCTTTAAAAATCCCTTGACTAATTCTGTGCTACTACTGTAACCTCCTAATGGTGTTAGCAACCTCCGCAGAAAGGGACTTGCTACTGGGTGCTGTGAGGAGAAGAGATCCAGCAAATCTTGCCCTGAATGGGTATCCACCTCCAACCTCCTGTGGGAGCTGCACCTTCTCTGGTGGCGCTTTCACGGGGACCTGACTACCAGCCAGCCAGCCCAGAGACCCACAGGTCAGTTGTCCTGAACGGGCGTCTGCCTCCAACCTCTCCCATGGGAGTTGCGCCTTCTCTGGCTGCTTCTTCCACAGGTACCTGCCTGACTGCCAGCCAGCCCAGATACCCACAGTTATGGACACAGAGATGCAACCTAGCCTTTGGAGCTACCAGGCTTGAATCTTGGTGCTTTCTGTCTCCATTGGCTGATTTGGTTCTGTATCTCAGTTCCACAGCCTTGATTGGACTCTTCAACTTTCTCCTGCCCTCTTATTCGCTGCTGTTTTCATTTCCCTAAGCTGCTTAGTTTGCATAAACTTTTATATCACTGGGTTGTATTTACTGCTCTGTACACTTTTTTTTTTGTCTACTTTTTCCCATTTGCAAATTATACTGCAAAGACACTGAGAGGCAATCAACTCAAGTAACTGCTGCTGCTGGCAAGTGTTACTTCCCACCACTCACTACAGTCACTTTATTTCTACCAGTGCCTCTGATCTACCCCTGCTGCTGATTAGTATACCCCAATCTATTCTTGCTCCCCGATCCATAAAATATGCCCACCCTTCCTTCACCACTTCCCTCCTTCTAATTCTTCTATCAATTGCATATACCTCAGCTTTGCACTCTCCTCAGTCTAATAAACCTTTCTCACCTTTCCCCTCCACTCTCCTAGCCCCTACCTTTATCCTTGCCATAACTCCTACACCCCCTCAGATACTCTGGTCTCACTTCCCTCACCTCCCCTCCACTACACTTTTCTCATCACCTAGCCTCCTAGCTTTCCTTCACCTCCTTATCTTCATTTCATCTAGCCCCAAAAAGTACTTCCCAAATCCCTGGCCCATCACAAATGCCCTAAACTCCACTCCTCATAATAGCACTTCTCTTACTTGCATCAGGAAATATTCATCCCAATCCTGTGCCCCACACACCCACTTCTGCCAGTTGCAATCCTTCCACTAATGAACCAACTTCCCGCACCCCTTCTGCCCTCCCCAAGGGCCTGAAAATACTCCACCAACATCTGCAGTCTTGTCTCCAAAATTGACCTTTACATCCTATGCAATCTCCTCACACCTGATATTCTCATTTTAATGGGAACTTGGTTAAATGCTAAAATACCTGATCTCGCCATTGATATCCCAAGTTATTCCATAATCAGGCAGGATAGAACTGGCAGGGGTGGTGAATAACCATGTATATCCTGTCCTCACTTGAGTTCACAACCATTCTACCACCTCATTACCCTCCACCTGAAGCACTTGTAGTAAACATTACCTTGCTTTCCTCCCCTATCTTCATAGCGACATCTACTGTCGACCTGGTTCTAAGGCATCCAATACTTTGACTCTCATTACCTCCGTAACCTCCCTCTCACATAAAGGTGAGCTATACATCCTAGGTGATGCAAACCTAAACTGGCTATCACCAACAACTGCCAAGACAAGTAATGACTTCATGGCCCTCAATCTCTCTCTCAACTCATCCTGGAACCCACCCGCCTAAATCATAAAACCTTAACCACTCCCTGATGAGACTGGGCTCTCAGCTCTCACCCCACTGAGTCATTAAGTCAGGCATCCTCCCAGATGCCCTGGTGATCATCACCCAATCTTCATAGTCAGGAAAGTCCATAGACCAAAACCACCACACAAAAATTCTGCAACTCTGCTCCTTTGGCCTTAAACTTTAGTCCCTTCTTAATGAACTGGCCAGCTCCAATTGGTCCCCTATTGCCTTTGCCCCTTCCACTGACCAAGTTCTTGCTTATTTTATAGATAAATTTCTAACTACATGGAACTCCTATGCTCCATTCAAATGCACTAGAGTTTGTGGCAAGCATCATTCCTGGGTCTCCCCTGAGTTACTGACTTGTCTCAGGGAGCTAGACAAAGCTTGAAGAAAACATAAGGCCTCCTAGCTTCCCCCAGACTATGCCAGGTATCACATGTTAAGAAATGCCTGCAAAAAAGCTACCAGACTTGCCAAATCTGAATATTTCAAATCATCTTTTTCCAAAAACATCAATTCCCCTCAAATTCTGGAAAGTGATCCATGCCCTATTCTCTTCACATCTGCCTCCCCAGTGCTTAAAATAAATAACTCATTGGTCCCCAACCCATGCACAGTGGCTCAAGAGTTTAACTCCTATTACACCTCCTGTGCCATAGCACTTCTAAAGTCCCTCCCTCTATCCTTCCCCATCCTCATCCTCCACACCCAGCACTCAACCCTCAGCGCCACCTTCCTTCTCCTTTTCTGCTGTCTCCCCAGAGGAAACACTAATGGCCCTTCTCTCTCTTAATCCTTCTAAAGGCTTATCACTGGATGCTCTTGACTCTAAACTCCTCTACCTTTCAGCTTCTGCTATAGCCTATCGTCTCTCCTTAATCATAAATCTCTCCTTCTCATACTCATCTGTCCCTTCATTCTGGAACCATGTGGTGGTCCTCTATCTCCCAAAGGGTGGTGACCCCTCCTCCCCTGCAAATTTTCACCCAATCTCCCTCCTCCCTGCCCTTGCTAAGCTCCAAGAATACCTGGTCCTCTCTTAACTAGCCTCCTTCCTCGATGACTCTTCCTTTTTCACCCCATTCCAATCTGGCTTTTGGAAAAATCACTCCACTGCCACCTCCCAACTCAGGCTCAAGGATTCCATCCTCACTGGGATGGATAATGGCCTCATTACCTCTGCCATCTTTGTTGACCTCACCAAGGCTTTCGACACAGTCTCCAGTGCCCTACTTCTTGACTCCCTTATGGCTGCTGGGTTGTCTACTTCTGCCCAAAACTGGTTTAGACCTTACCTCTAAGGCAGAACACAGTCAGTCAAGATCCAGGATACAATCTCTCCCACCTCCCTATTTCCACAGGAGTCCCACAGGGCCAGCACTTGGACCCATTCTCTTCTCCGCCTTCCTAAATGACTTGCCCTCAGTATACTCCCCCTCCTACTCTATCCATATGTATTCGAACAACACCGTCCTGTTCTCCTCTGGCAAATGCCCCGCTGATGTAGCAACCACCCTTCATTATGACTTCCACCAGGTTCATCTATGGTTTGGCTCCTCATCAGCCATTCCTAAATGCCAAAAAGACTGTCTGTATGACCTTTGTCACTAGGCAGAGACTATCTAGGCTCCACCCTTTACTATCTTTCCATACCCTTGATGGGACTATCCTAGAGGACACCTCCTCATTCAGATACCTTGTGGTTTAGTTGGACCAAAACCTCAACTTTTCTGCCACATTGACACCATCCTGAAAAAACTGCCCCAAGATTGGTGCCTTATTCAGGAACCATAATTGCATCCCTCTTACACCGTGGCATGAACTAGTCAGAAGATGAATCTCCTCATTTTCAACTACTGTGATGTACCAGCAGTCTATGGTGCAGCTCCCAAATCCTCCCTAACCAGACTGGACACTCTCTTTAACTCCTTCTGTCATTTGCCTTGATGCTCCATCACGCACACATCACTGTGAATGCTGCCATGCCCTGTCCCTTCCTCCGCTTGCCAACAGGAGCCTCACTAATTGTGCCAAATTCATTTCTAAATATTGGTTAGGAGAACTTCCCTCCTACCTCTAGTACTGACTAATGGGGAAAGAATCACAGATCTCCAGGTAGAAAGTCACCTGGGGCCAGTGACCATCACCTGGTATGGTTCAATTTGACCACTAGGACTAAATCATCTCATTCTAAGGCAAAAATATGGGACTTCAGAGGAGCTGACCTTGATAAGATGGCCAACAGAGTTAAGCTAGCCCTGGAAAAAAGAATTATGGGTGAGGTGGTACAGGCAAAGTGGGTAAGCATTAAGGATGCAATACTTGAAGCAACATTCCATTGGGTTAGAGAGAGAAAAGGAAGTGCAAAGAAGAAGGAAACCACTTGGTTCTCAAAACAGTAGCAAAAAAGGTCAGAACCAAAAGGCTGGCCTTCAGGAAATATAAGGGAACACAGCGGGATGAAGATTGGGATGCAAACCAAACTTCCCTAAGGGAAGCAGGGAAGACAGTAAGGCAGGCAAAGACCCAAACTGAGGAAACACTAGCACAAACAGTAAAAGAAGGTGACAAGACTTTCTATAGATACATTAGTGAAAGGAGGAAGTCCAGAGGGGTATTGCTAAGATCAAAGGGGATAAAGGGGTGTGTGAGGAGGAGGACCATGTAAAAGCATCTATCCTAAATAGATACTTCTGCTCAGTATTTACTGAAGAGAAGGTAGAGCAGGGCCCACAGCTCAGCATCATGGACACAGGGGGCAGGGAGGTGTGCACAAGTCCCTTCACAAAAGAAAGGGTCCTACAAGAGTTCAATAAGCTCAGGGTGGACAAGACAATGGGACCTGATGGCATACATCCCAGGGTACTAAAGGAGCTAAGGGTGGAACTAACAGAGCCATTATCAGAACTGTTTAGTGAGTCTCTGAAGCACAGGAGAGGTCCCAGAAGACTGGATAATGGCTCATGTGATCCCGCTCCACAAGAGTGGTAGCAGGGAGGAGACAGGAACTACAGATCAGTCAGTCTTACCTCAGTAGTGGGCAAGATTATGGAGGCACTCCTTAAGGAAAGGATAGTGCAACACCTGCAATCCATAGGAGCACAGAATCCAAGACAGCATGGGTTTACAAAAGGAAGGTCTTGTCAAACTAATCTCAGATTTCTTTGACTGGGTAACCAGAGCGGTTGGACCATGGGGAGCAGTTGATGTCACCTACCTTGACTTTAGCAAAGCTTTCGATACTGTTCCACATAGAAGATTGATTAATAAGCTGGGTAGGCTCAGGGTGGGTCAGAAGTTGGTCAACTGGGTGGCAAACTGGTTGATGGGCAGAAAACAGAGAGTGGTGGTAAATGGTATGCAGTCAGAAGAGATGCAAGTCACAAGTGGGGTACCTCAGGGATCAGTCCTGGGGCCAGTCCTCTTCAATATCTTCATCAGTGACATTGCAGATGGACTGGAGGGTAAGGTTTGTCTGTTTGCAGATGACACCAAGATCTGCAACAGAGTAGATGATACAGATGGGGTGGACAGAATGAGAAGAGATCTGGATAAACTGGCAAAATGGTTGGAAGAGTGGCAACTGGGGTTTAATGCAAAGAAGTGCAAGATCATGCACATAGGGAAGAGAAACCCTTAAGCCACCTATAGGCTGGGAGGGGAGTTGCTGGCAGTCACAAGAGAAGAAAGAGACTTGAGCATCATTATCACAGATGGCTTGAAATCATCCAAGCAGACCATTAAAGCAGTAGTTAAGGCTAGGGGGATGTTGGGGTGTATTAGTAGGGTTGTCACAATTTGTAAGAGGGAGGTAATAATCCCTCTTTACAAGACACTGGTTAGGCCCCATCTGGAGTACTACATGCTGTACTGGAGGCCACACCTTCACAAGGACATTAACCAAATTGAGGCAGTCCAGAGAAGGGCAACCAAAATGGTACAGGGACTACATCAGAGAACATATGAGGGCAGATTAATGGAGCTCAGTATGTATACCCTATAGCAAAGGAGGGAGAGAGGTGATATGATTGAAATATTCAAACACCTTAAGGGCATTAACAAGGTGAAAGAGTCTAACATGTTTCAATATAAGAAAAATAGCAGGACAAGAGGACACAGCATGAGATTAGAGGGAGGCCAATTAAGGGGTAATGTGAGGAAGTTCTTTTCACAAAAATGGTGGTGGATGCATGGAATGGCCTACCTCAGGAAGTGGTGGAAATGAATACAGTGCAGGGCTCCAAACAAGCATGGAATAGGCATAAGGGAACAATACAGCTGAATAAGAATAGATAGGCTATTGACAGAGCAAATGCCGATGACACATTCATAAGGTAGAAAAGAAACGGCAGACTGGATGGGCCTTGTGGTCCTTATCTGCCATCAACTTCTATGTCTCTAAGTTTCTATGTATCTTCAAACATACACCTGTTTATAGGGATTTCCCCCATACATCCTTCTACCCAGGGTACCTGCAATTCCCTAATAAGCAGACATTTGTCCAGACATACCTTGAGGTCCTGTACAGTTTTTGTGTCTGCTATTTTCACTGTCAGGCTATTCCATAAGTTCACTACCCTCTAGCAGAAAACGCGCCTCCTACTGTTACCCTGGAATTTATCACCTTTCAGCTTTAGAGCATTTCACCTTGTCCTGCGAGAGCACACCAGATTAAACATATATGTCTGTTTGATGTCGATACCTGTCAGTATGCAGAAGACTGAGATTGCATCTCCTCTTAGCTCCTCTTCTCCAGGGTGAGCCTACTAAGGGTTTCCCGTATCTCCACATAACTTGTATTCTTCATACCCCCCATCAATTTGGTGACCCTGCATTGCAGCCTCTCTACTGCCTCAATGTTTGCTTTGTACTGGAGAACCCAGAACTGAACCCAGTATTCCAGGTGGGCCTGATCAGGGCCTTGTAGAGTGGTGAAATTACTTCTCCTGCTCTGATACTCACCACTCTTTTAGTGCACCCCAACAATCTTCAAGCCTCCTTGACAGTGGCTGTTCACTGATTCTCATGCTTTAGCCCCAGTCCCTTGTTTATTATAACCACTAGGTCCTCCTCCCCACTGCAGCAAGGGGAGCCCCTCATAGTGTGTGTGCCCTACCTCTGTTTCTCCACCCCAAGTCTATCACCTTGCATTAGCTACATGGAATCTAAAGCTCCAAGAGTCTGACCAATCACCCAACTTGTTTTGATCCTACTGACATTTTACCCATCCACAATGGAGTCCACAACCCTGGCAAGCTTAGTGACTTTAGCAAATGTAAGTAGCCTGCTGGAGACTCCAGCTTCCAGATTGTGTATACAGATGTGGAAATGTGATGTCCCCAACACTAAATTCCTGTGAAATCCTGATGCATACCCCTCTCTATTGAGAGTACTGCCTACCAGTCTAACATTCTGCTTTTTGCACTCAAGCCAGTTTGAAAGCCACCTTGTACAGTACAGGCCTCACGTATACCATACTGGTGTACTGTCCTTTGACAAGAAAAGTTTAATGTGCCACAGTGTCAAAGGCCTTGTTGAAGTCCAGATAAAGTAATCGGCTATGTCTATGGCCCTGCCCTTGTTCACCTCCCTGTTCACCCCAACAAAGAATGCAATCAGGTTGGTTTGGCATGATCTGCCATTCATAAAGCCAAAGCTGAGTGGGATGAGTGGTTTGCCCTTACTCAAATGACCCATTATGATGTCCTTGGTAATAAATTCCTGGACACTGACCTGCACTGATGTCAGGTTGACTGACCTATATTTGCCCAGATCTGACCTTGCCTCTCTTTTATGGCTGTGGGTGGAGCCTACAACCATCTTGCTGAAGCTCAGCTGGAAAATGGCTTATCGTGGAACACGTTTTGGACTTTTCAGTGTATCCTTCCATTAATGCACCACACTACGGCATTTGAATTAAATAATCCCTTCTTTCTGTTTCAAGATCATGTGCAACACTTTATTTTTTACTGCACATGGTAGTGTTAATAAAGAAATGCCTTTAAAGCACTTCCCTAGTTGTTTTTTTACCTCTCTGCTTAATAAATACTGTAATTGTGCTTTCATGTTCATAGCTCTGTTTTTGTCTGACTGCTGTAATTTGTTCCAGATGCTCTGCTAAGCTGGGCTGTCAGCATCTGCAGCATCATAACATCAGTGGTGGTCTGTGAGCATTGCCATCTATTAGAGATACTGTTCCAAATGAGTATTTCCTGGTCAGTAATGGGCTGCAGTCAGGGCAGTTTGGTTTGGTTTAAAAATACTCTTCTTATCCTTATACTGAGTCCTTCGTAATTTATTTTAAATTGTCAGATTTATGTGTCTAACAGTCTATCATTGCAGTGTTTGTCTATAATCTGAGCACTGGAGAGGCCTGTGCCAGTGTTTGACCTACTCTCAAAATGTATTATGTTTCCTGACAGTTTAAATAGTACTGCTAACAGTGACTTTGCAAGAAACAGTGTGAGTTCTACTGCCCCATTTTCCAATATAATCATTGTATTTCCCCTGCTTTTATAATGCTATCAACTTGTTAACAAAACTTGTTACAGTATATTTTATTTTTAACTGACTTCAATATCTGTCAATGTTTTGTTCAATTTTGTTCTTTCCTGTTTAAATTTTTTGCTGATATGAAGCACTGCTGTGCCCTTGGTTATAAGAATGGGAAAAGATATGCACACAGTTTCTTTCACTTTCCTAAAGATAACCATCGGTGCAAGCAGTGGGCACTTGGTGTTAAATGTGCCTACTAGGAACCAACTGATCATAGTGTTTTATGTGCCGACCACTTTACAGAAACTCAATTAACAATTTCACAAACTCTTTTAGATACTATTGGTTTTACTGTCAGTGTTGCTGAAACCAGATGCATGTTCCACCATTTTTTTTCATTTAAACAGGAAAAACAAATTGCCAGACTAATGTATATTACAACTGTCATATCTGAATTGCTGCCGAATGCTAATAGTGTGCCTGTAAAAGTGGTTGAAAGAGACAGGTATTTATTTTACTGTTACTGGCAGTGTAGTGCCTGTGCTTAAGGTATCAGTGTGGCTCAGTTGGTAGCACATCTGCCTGTGGACCAGAAGGTTGTGGGTTCTTGTCCCACACCGGGATGGACCCACACCTAAAAATCACTGGCATCTGAGTGCAGTATTGGGGGGTGCTGTACTGCTGGGGTGTGCTGTCCTTTGGATGAGATGTTAAACTGAGGTCTCTTCTGCCCATCCTGGTGGGTGTCCAGGTGGAAGTAAAAGAACCCAGGGTACTCTTTGTAAAGAGCAGGGAGCATTCCCGGTGTTATGGCCAACATTCCCCTTCCCATAAACTGGTTCATGCAATTATCCAGGCTGTGTGGGGGTGATGATGTGTGATATGGCTGCCACCACACATTCAGTCACTTCACTACCAGTCGAGCATTGCTTGTAAAGTGCTTTGGGATACTGTGTATGAAAAGTGCTATATAAATGCTGATTCTTCTTTTTTATGGGTTCATGATAGTGTTACAAATGTGTGCATTGCTGTCTGCTTTTGCTGGTTAGTATTAAGTAGGTTGTGTATGTCTGCAGTAAATTATTATGTGCATGGATTTCTGTCACTGGTGCTCTTACATGTCTCTGTGTTGTTGCAGGGTACTTTTGAATCACTTTTCAAAGTCAGTGGCTCACTACTTTTATGTTGGTGTGTATGTGTGAATGTTATGGTGATATGGGTGCATGAGAGTTATGCCTGATTTATAGTGCACTGCTCAGTAATATATGAAGTATTCTATTATAGAGGAGCGTATGGGTGAAGGGCTATAGTACTAATGTGTGTAAAGTTGCAGGACACTGTTATCTGCACTGATTTTTGTGCCCAGCATTCTTGTGAATGTCTGCATGGGTGCACAGTACTATTATAGGGGTGTGTATACAGTAGGTGCAGAGCAATGGTCCAAATGTCCAAATGTGTGCAGGGCACTTATGTACTGTTATTTTAGTTCAGGTCATGGTTGCATATCTTTGTATTGATGCAGGGTACTGTTATGTGCGTCTATGGGTGGAAGGCAATGGTACTAATGTGTGTATGGGTACATCACACTTACATCTGGTTACTGCAGTGCAGAACACAGTTACATATCTTTGTATGACTATGGGTTACTGCTTCATGACTGTGCATGGTTGAAAGGCCATGGTATAACTCTGTGTATGTGTGCAGGATACTGCAATGTCTAGGAATTTGTTGAAGTGCATTGATATGTACAGTATCTATATAAGGGTTTTTGGTAATGGTGTGTTATTGTGCATGGCTGAAAGGAAATATACAAGCACAGAACTTGACTAAAGGGAGACTGAATATCTGTCTACTCTGCCCTTGCTATACTAACTCACTCCACTGGCCTACTGTGCTGTTGTACTATATCCCCAACCCCCACTACCACACCTCGAACCCTTACAGCCCCTCTTGGGAATATTATTCCTCTTGCTCTGTCCCAGTCCCATTTAAACACTTGCAGGGAATTTGCATCCTACCAGCCTCCACTCATGCTACTAGTGACTTCATCCCTATTTTGTACAAATAGGACATAACAGGTTACCTTCTTTATATCACAGAGAAACCTGTATGTTTCAATCATGTACCCACACTCCCTTCTGGATTTCAGTGAATAGATGTTTAGAGCCACAGTATGTCTTGGTCTTTCCTAGGGTGAAGTCTCCAGAACTGGTCGTAGCACTCCAGGTGAAGCCTCACTAGGGATCTGTGCAGTGACAGAATCACCTTGCTTTGCCTACAGTGAAAACCATTCCCTATAAAACCCCTCATCTTCAGTGCCTTTTTGTGTGCTCTATTGCATTGACTTGTTTGCTCCTGGGAGTCACTGACTATGGCCCATATATCTCTATCCTCTATGGAAGTGGGCAGTCTGATTCCTACTGTCAATTATTCTGTGTGTGGATTATGCCTACCAAAGTGCACTTGTGCTGACAAATGGGGAGCAGGTACAGGAAATAATGGTCAGGGAGCCATTGGGTGGGAGTGACCAGTGCACAGTATGGTTCCAATTAGATATGGGCAGGGAAAGCATCCTAAGACCAAAATCTTGGATTTTAGAAGAGCAGAATTCAGGAAAATGGGTGAAGTACTAAATAGGCACCTAGCAGACATCAGACCAGATATGGGGGTGGACCAAATATGTTTCATTATTAAGGAAGGAATACTGGTTGCCACAGAGCAGTGTATTAGGCTCAGGGGTAAGAACACAAGGGCCAAAGCACCCAGCTGGTTCAGTTCTGGGGTTTCCCAGGTAGTAAGGGAAAAGAGGCTGGCTTATAGAAATTTCAGGAAGATCAAGAGAGAGACAGAGAGAGAGTGACAGAGGTGGATAGGGAAAATTACCTAAGGTTGGCTAGTGAGGCAAGTAAGGAAGTTTAGCAAGCTAAAGAACAGAAAAAGCTGCAGATAGCTGAAGAAATTAAGAAGGGGGAGAATACTTTCACTATATAAGTGAGAAAAGGGACAAGAAGGATGGGATTGTTAGGCTTAAGAAAGGGGAGGAGATGGTGGACGATAATGGGTGGACATAGTGCCAGTAAACAAGACTTGGGCATCATTACACCATGACTGAGACCTTGCAATCCCTGGATATAAACTATACAAATGGGACAGGGTAGTTAGGAAGGGTAGGGGTGGCAGTTTGTATCAGGAAGGGAACAACATGCATGAGGGAGAAGTTAGAGGAAGGTGAGGTGGAGGCGTTATTGGTTCAATTAAGGTCCAATAGAGGGAGGAAGGTGAGGATGATGGTGGTGTACAGACTACCCAGCTAGGATGAGGAGAGGGACAGAGACCTGAGTTCATAAATATTGGAAGCTATGGGAAAGGAGAGGTGGTAATCGTGGGAGATTTTAATCTGCTCAAGGTGGACTGGAGAATACCATCAACAACATGTGCTAGGAGTCAGATGATCCAGAAAGGACTGCAGAGTGGGTTCCTGACTCAGGGTGTCACAGAACCAAGAAAGCAGAGGCAATGCTTGATCTTCTGCTCACAGATAGGGAGCATGTACAGAAAATAACAGTCAGGGAGCCATTGGGTGGGAGTGAACATTGCACAGTGTAGTTACAGTTAGATATGGGAAGGGAAAGCATCCTGATTAAGGAATATGGGTGAAGTACTAAGGAGCCTCCTGGCAGGCATCAGAGCAGGTATAGGGGTGGACCACAGGTGGTCCATCAGTAAGGAATGAATACTGGTTGCCACAGAGGAGTATGTTAGGCTCAGGGATAAAACACAAGGGCCAAAGTGCCCAGCTGGTTCAGTTCTGGGGCTACCCAGGCAGTAACGGAAAAGAGGCTGGCCTATAGAAAATTCAAGAAGACCAAGATGGGGGTGGATAGGGAAAATTGCCTAAGGTTGGCTAATGAGACAGATATGGAAGTCCTGCAAGCTAAAGCACAGAAGGGACTGCAGATAGCTGAAGGAATTAAGAAGGGTGAGAAGGCTTCCTTTCGCTATATAAGTGAGAAAAGGGACAAAAAGGAAGGGATTGTTAGGCTTAAGAAAGGGAAGGAGTGGGTGGAGGAAAATGGGGGAAAAGCAGAGATACTAAATGAATACTTCTGTTCCATCTTCACCAGGGAGAAGGATGGACCAGTGCTTTCAGGAGGGAGAAGAAGAGCAGGGGGAGAGGGGAACATAGATTTGGTGATAGAGGAGAATAGAGTGAGGGATGGGCTAATAGCATTAAAGGTGGACAAATCACCAGGCCCAGACAGAGTACATCCAAGGGTACTAAGGGAACTGGCCAAGGAGTGGGCAGGGCCACTGAAAGACCTACAGTATTAATAGTTCAATAAAGTCAGGCATGGTACTGCAGGATTGGAGAACAGAACATGTGATGCCCCTTCACAAAAGCGGTCACAAGAATGACACAGGGAATTACAGACCAGTTAGTCTGACCTCAATTGTGGGCAAGCTCATGAAGACCATACTAAAGAAAAGGTTGGTGGAATATCTACAGGATCATGGTCTCCAGTATTCAAGGCAGCATGGGTTCATGGAGGGGGGTGGAGATTGTGTAAGATAAATCTGATTGACTTCTTTGAATGCGTCACTAAGACAGTAGACAGGTACCAAGCAGCAGACATCCTCTATCTGGATTTCAGCAAGGCCTTTGACTCTGTGCCCCACAAAAGGTTGATCAGGAAGTTGGCACATCTCAGTGGGGTTGGGGGTAAGATGGCCAGATGGGTGGAAAACTGGCTGAGGGACAGAACCCAGAGGGTGGTTGTGGGGGGAGAGTTATCTGGCCCCATAAAAGTCTCCAGTGGGGTACTGCAGGGCTCGGTGCTGGGGCCAGTGTTGTTCAATGTCTTCATCAATGACATTGGGGATGATGACACCTAGCTCAATGGGAGAGTGGACACAGCTGAAGGGATACAGAACCTACATAGTGAGCTGGAAAAGCTGGGGAGGTGGTCCAGGATCTGGTTGATTGGCTTCAATGCCAAGAAATGCAAAGTTATGCATATTGGAGCCAGGAATCCCAAGACAAAGTGCTACCTGGGTGGAGTCCTGGTATCTGCATCAGAGGAGGAGAGGGACCAGAGAGTGATGATCACTAATGGCCTGAAGCATTCCACACAGTACTAGAAAGCAGCAGCAAGGGCAAACAAGATGCTGGGATACATGGGTAAGGGATCACTAGTAGGACATAGGAGGTAAATTCTGCCCTTGTACAGGTCACTGGTAAGGCCACATCTAGAGTATGGAGTTCAGTACTGTTGCCGACACCTCAAAAAGGGCATAAACCTGCTGGAGAAGGTTCAGAGGAGGGCTACAAAGATTACAGTGGGTCAGCAGGGCAAGGTATATGAAGAGAGGTTGAGGGCACTGAACATGTATTCCATGGAGGACAGGAGAGAGAGAGAGAGAGAGACAGGTGACATGATTGGGACTTGAAGTTCTTTAAAGGTATAAATAAGGTGGATAAGGACGGTCTCTTTTAATTGAGTGGCAACCATAACACAAGGGGACACAGTCTTTAGATGGAGAGTGGGAGGTTTAAGAGGGTGGTCAGGATGCACTTCTTCATAGAGAGGGTGGTGACACTTGGAATGCACTGCCAGAAGAGGTGATCTCATTGAACACAATGGGCAGCTTCAAGAGAGGCTGGGATAGACACAGGGGGAATATAATGATCATGGGTAGGGATGATGGGAGGAGTGGGGAGGGAGGGCAGAGACAGTAGCTCAAGCTCTGGACCCTGCAATATGAGCAGACTAGGTAGAATAAATGGCCTTCTTCTATTGGCTTTTTAGTGTGTTAATATGCCTCCTACTGTGCTTCTAAACAGCCTCATTTTTTTGTCTGAGCGAACACATTAGGAGTAATACCAAACAAATGTAAATATCTCAGAAAGTATATAAGTTACACATACACCACTAGCATGAATGTTGTTCAGGACAAAAAGACCTTTCAAATGAGGGTGGTCACTAAACTCAATTCTTTATATATTTTTTTAAATATAGCCATCCAAAAGGTGAAAATAGTGAAGAGAAATGAAAATTCAGGTAATCAGATGGCCATATTTTAAAAAATATAATTAGTGCAGCTTAGTGAATAGGCTCATTTGAAAGGTATTTTTGTCCTGAACAACTTTCATACTAACTGTGTATGTGTAACTTAAATACCTTCTGAGAAAGTTACGTTAGTTCTGCATGACTCTTACTGTGTTGGCTCAGAGAGAAAAAAAGACTTGGCTGTTTGGTAAGAAATTAGTTAGGGGATAGCTGACAGAGGCTGGCAGTAAATGGAGTTCACTCCAAGGAAAGGAGGGTGATGGGGGGGGTTACCTCAGGGATCAGTGCTGGGCCCAGTTCTTTTTAATGTCTTTATAAGTGAAATTGCAAAGAAGCAGGAAGGGAAGGTTTGACTCTGCATGATGATACCAGGATGATACCAAGACTTGTTTAAACTGTTTTACATCAGCAGCCATATTTGTTGCCTTTGACCCCAAGCCAGCCAGGCAGCAATTGAGGAGCCATGGAGGACTGAAAAATGGCTCCTGGGAATGGGATAAGGACATTGTCTTGGTGCTCAAACAGCCATCCAATCAGGCATCTAATGAACTTATTTATTGTTTTTTTTTTATTTATATTTTCTGCAGTTTTTGCCTTGTTTTCTTCCCTGTACCCCAGGGTCCCAGCACATGCCAGATCAGTCCCTTCCACCCCTTCTCATGGCTATCGTCGGAGTGTCCTCAGTTTGGCACCACCATCAGTCCTCCACTGGGTGGTGGCCAGTGGCCACGGAGCCTCCAGTCCCTCCCAGGAAGAGAGAGAGAGATGCCTTGCGGTGGCTCGATGTCACTCCTCACACTCCCTGCTGGCCAACCCCTGAAAACCCAGGCTCATTCCTGAACCCAGGTCACTGGAGCAGCGTGAGGTGTGGAATCCAGTGCCTCAACTCTCAGTGCTATCAAGCCACTATTTAGGGGACTTAATGTTTATTAATTTTAAAGATGGGGCAGCTGTGTTCAGTAAGGCAGAAGCTGACATTTTGCCTTCAGACCCCAGGAACAGTTGCAGCTCAGGGACGTTCACCTGTGGCTCTCCATAAGTGAGGAGGGTGTCTAGCCAGTGTCAGACAAAATGTTTGTAAGCCTGTCTAAGGCTTCCACAGCCAAATGCAGGAAACTTGCCCAAAGCTCTTTATCATCTGAGGAATCAGTGTGGCAGTTGAAGAACTGTTGCAGCTAAATTTTGCAGCATCAGAGAGAAGAAGCCCTCAGCTTGAGAATTGCATTTGGACTGTGTTCTGCCAAACATCTGCAGTGTCTCCTGGGTCCAGCAGCCATACCCCCCCAAGTCCCTACAGAAATTCCCATCACCTGAGGAAAGCCAGTCTAAAGTGAGAAATCTGTTTTGTTGGTTTGAAAACTGGCCAGAGACTATTTGCTTGGCAACAGGCAGAAGGTGACCAGTTGCCAGACTCTTCAAACAAGTTAGAAGGTCACAAGAGGTCAGACCATCCTGCCTCAGCTAGCAAGGCCCCAGCTTTCTGGCCTGCCTGTTGTTGCTGTCCAGTCCCTGACAACTGTCTATGGAACCATGAATAACACAGGGTCTGCCCTGTCTGGGGTTAACCAGCTTCTGCAGTTTAAAAGCTAAATTTGTTTCACAGGACCCAATGCCAGTCAAGCCACAGCAACATTACAGACCTTCAGTTTTCTAGCTTGGGGTACCCAGTTAGGCTGTTTAGGGATGTTGGTACCAGTGGTGAGGTGGGTTTGTGATTGCTGCTGCTGTTGTGGGTGGGTATATTACAACTGGTGCTTTTCCCATTGCATATTACATTTGCAGTTGTTTTTTATATTCCCCAGTCCCCTTTCCCTATAATAAAATAGAGGATAATGTATGGCCAGTCATCAGTAACAAATGTGTGAAGCCATCGAGAGTTGCCATGAGACCATTTAAACCTCAAGAGTGAAGCTCGAGTGGTTTCGGTCATCTTGGCAACTTCGAGATGGCAACACATGTTTTGTTGCCAATTGCAGACCATACATTGCATTTTATAGTGTATGGTCCACATCAGAAAATAAACCTCAAAATATTAAACAATTCTAAAACAAAACACAATAAAAAGCAGCTAAATTCTTAGCAAATGTCAGAAGTTTGGACAAAAAATGTGATGAATTTACACACCTAATGAAGGAAAAAGACATCCAAATGGCACTTCTTATGGAAACCTGGTGGGAGGAAGGGGATACATGGGATAAAATTATAAAAGGGTACAACCTGTATAATATACTTAGAAAACATATGAAAGGAGGAGGAGTGGCAGTATATACTCATGAGTCACTGAAATGTATGGAAGTGTATGAAGGAAGTTTAAATATAGAACACCTGAACATCAAAATAATCCCCCCAAATGCCCCCCAAATCATGCTGAGGGTCCTATATTGTCCCCCTCAGCTAGCAGAGAAGATGACCAAGACATTTTAAATTATCTAGACCACTTAAATCCAGCAGACAACATCATCTTAGCAGGTGATTTCAATCTACCAGGCACAGATTAGGATAGCAAACTGGAAAACAAAAAATTGACAGAGACTACCTTGAAAAATTTAATCAGTTAGGAGTAGAACAGACAATAAAGAACAGCACAAGGGGAGAAAACTTATTGGATATCATCCTAACCAACATGGGTGAGACTGTAACAGACATCTGGGTGGGTGCACCACTAGCTGACAGTGACCACCAAACAGTGTATTTCCAACTAAAGGAATTACCCATCGATCTGGCAAGAGAAACAAAAATATCCAATTTTTGAAAAGCCAATTTCTCAGCAATGAGAAAAAATCCTGCAGCAATGGGACTGAAAAAGACATTTTGCAAATCATATAACAGATAAAATGTGGGAAATACTGT
The DNA here is from genome assembly GCA_016271365.2 of Neoceratodus forsteri. Classification (NCBI taxonomy): domain Eukaryota; kingdom Metazoa; phylum Chordata; order Ceratodontiformes; family Ceratodontidae; genus Neoceratodus; species Neoceratodus forsteri. Next base: position 1,785,876,760 of record CM057449.1, read on the forward strand.
TAACCAAAATTAAGATGGTAAATGACATTAACATACCATATATAGCCAAGAACTCTAGAAAAGGAAATAGCCCTAAATGGCTAAATCAGAAACTTAGAAAGCAAATAAAACTCAAAAATAGAATGTATGAGTAAATGAGACAAAATAAGACCAGTCAACCTGAATATAGGGAATAGATAAGAAAGTTAAGAAACTAATCAAAAAACAAAATCAGTCCTCAAGGAAAATTTGGCAAAAAGTAGTAAAGATGACTACAAGAATGTTTACTCTTGCACAAATAAAAGAGGAAACAAACAGTGCATAGGCCCCTTTAAGGATACCAAAGGGGAAATACTAGATAAAATGGACATGGCCAATGTACAAAATAACTATTTTGGAACTGTGTTTAATCCTAAAGGTAATCCCCAGACATCCAAGGACACATTAGTTCAATTAAGGACCATATAAAAATAGACATTAAATACATTACAACCAGACTAACAATAATAAATACGAATAAATCCCCAGGACCAGATGACATACACCCAAGAGTTATCTCAGAAGTGGCTGTGGAGATAGCCCCACCAGTAGCATTTATATTCCAGCTATCCCTAGACAAGGGGGAATTGGTCAAAAACTGGAAAGATGCTCATGTGAATTATAGACCTGTGAGCCTGACATCGGTCTTGGGTAAAGTGTTGGAAGGAATAATAAAGGAACAGATTTTCTCCCAGTTAACACAACATAACCAGGTGGATTTACATCAACATGGGTTTACAAGGGCTCGTTCATGCCAAACAAAACTTCTCCACTTCTATGAGAAGGTGAGTAAGGCACTAGACTTGGGAAACTCAGTGGATGTGGCCCAACTGGACATTGCCAAGAGATTTGATAAACTTCCACATCAGGAATTAATAGATTCACTATATGCAATACAGATTAAAAATAGGATATCAGCTTGGTTGGAAAACTGAAGACAGAGGGTGACAATAAATGGAGTGTTATCCAATTAGCTATCAGTGACAAGCGGGGTTCCTCAGGGATCTGTGTTGGGACTGTGTCTATTCAATATATAAGGGATATGCAATAGAAGCAAGTGTAATAAATGATTTATCTGCACAAGAGCAGTTTGACTTCGGGTAACCCCATGAGTGGCATAAGCCACGAGTGAGGTGTCCGAGGTCAAACTGCTCAAGTGCAGATAAATAATTTATTACATGAGTTTTCCATTGCAGATTCCATTTATGCAATTCTTTTGTTTTTGCTTTTGGAAGGGACATTTGTTAGTCAAAAAAGTGAATACAAATTTAATTTTCTGCCATTTTTTGCTGATTATAGAAAATCTAAAATGAATCTAGAAATGAAACACCACTCATGTTGTAGGTATTTTTATACTGAACAACTTGTGTGCTCAAAGTACTATACTATCATTTTTTGTTTTTAAGTTATTTGCATTTGTTTGATGGAAAAGTGCACAAAAATAAATTTTCTGCTGTTTTTCACTAATTATGAAAAAACTAAAAAGTGTCTATAAATGAAACACAACTCATTTTGCAGATATTTCTGTACTGAATTAACTTTGTGCTTACAGTACCATGCTATAGATTTTCATTTTAAAGTTATTTACATTTGTTCGATGACAAAATGACAAAAAAATGCATGTTCAGCTTTTTTTGCTAATTATCAAAAAATCTAAAGTGTATCAATAAATAAAACACCACTCATTTTGTAAATATTTCTGTGCTGAACAACTTTCATGCTCACAGTACCATGCTATCATTTTTCATTTTAAAGTTATTTGCATTTGAATATGGTTAATACTGCTACTGAGGCTAAACATTCTAAATGACATAAGCACTGTATAGATAAATGGCTGATGACATAAGCACTGTGTGGATAAATGGCTGGTGACATAAGCACTGTATTCATAAATTAAATTTATATACACAGTTACTCAGATAAATGGATTTATCACTCTGTTTATCTCCATTGCATAAATATAAATATTTATCAACATTACAAAGCAATACCGAGAACATATGAATAACCAAGTTTGCTGATGACTGTCGAGCGGGGGCAGTTGTAAATTCAACACTGGACCAAAAAATGCTTCAAAACACCTTAAATTATATTGAGGACTGGACAAATAAACATAAACTAAAATTAAATGGAGATAATGCATAGTCTTGCATATGGGAAATAAAAATATGGAACTACAATACATCATAAATAAAGAAATACTCAAAACATCATTAGGGAGTAGCAGTTAAAAGTGATTTTGGCTCACATTGTGACCAAATTGTGAAAAAGGAAAATACAACACCGAACTGTATACTCAGGCATATTGCCTGCAGAAGTAAGGAGGTCCTGATGCCCTTGTATGGGTCATTGGTGAGAACTCAGCTGGAATACTGTTCACAGGTTTGGGCACCATAAAAAAGGGGATGTGGCAAAATTGGAGATAGTCCAGAGAAGGGTAACTAGAGCAGTCCAGAGGCTAGGTGGCATGCCCTACGAGGAAAGAATGAGGGATTTAAACCTGTACTCACTTGTCTATAGGAGATGGAAAGGAGACATGATCCTAGTATACAGAGCCTTTCACGATAACAATCTGAGAATAAATCTAGGTCTGGAACACAAAGAATAAAAGTATAACACTAGGATGCATGAGTTGCAACTAAATCAAAATAAATCGAAACTACAAAAACGGAAATATTGGTTTAGTCAAAGGGTGGTCCCTTCTTGGAACTCCCTACCAAATGATGTGGTGGAGAGTTCCACTATGGAAATTTTTAAAGCTAGACTGTATATCCATTGCCAATATAAAACTAGGAAGTTTTAAATAAACACTAGTCAGAGGTAATATTTTGGATTCAGCAAGCGAAATGGACGAAAGTCTAATATATGCTTTGTATTTACTATAAGACTATGAGACTATAAGATCGAAAAATGAGAAGTAGGAGCCTTACTTTTGTATTTTTTCATTCACAACCACTCTGCTTCGGGTCCAGCTCTCACCACCATGGCCGGTTCAGGAAGGCCAGCAGTTCAAGTAAGGCACATGTGCAGAGCAATCCCTGTTGTTGTAGTACCATTGATGTGACAGATCCGTGATGGTATAACAACATTGTGATGTCATATGGGAGTAAATCAACCCTGGGAAATGATAGATTATTGATGGTAACAGCGTTCTACCATACATTATACTGATGTTATTGTTACTGTTAAAACTGTCTGTGAGCGTATTATTAGCTTCAGTCAATAATTGCATGAATAGTGATGTGTTGCAATTTAAGTTGGAAATCCATGTGTGGGCCTTCTGGCTGTTCATGTCCTTCCCCAGATAGGGAACTAGGCACTCCAGGTGTGATCACTCCAGGGTTCTGTACAGAGGCAGCACAACTTCCTTCCTCCTACTACTGATTCCTCTTCCAATACAGCCCAGCATTCCAAACTGCCTTTCTGCATTGTGCAGATGATCTGAGGATGTTCAAAAGATACCCTAAATCCTTTTCTTCTGACATCATTACTGCCAACTCCATAATCTGTTCTTGGCTCTTGGGTTCTTTCTCCCAGAGCGCATGACCTTGCACTTTTTAACATGGAATCCCAGCTGTCTGATTTTAGACCACCTTTCTTCTTTCCCAGTCCTCCCTCATGCCCCTAAACCCCTCAGCATTATCAAATCAACCACAGAAACTGGTGTCATCCACAAAGAGGCAGACATTTGCCATGAGGATATTTCTGTTCTGAACTACATCTCTCAACTACCCCCAAGTCCGAACAAATAGCACTTGGGGACTATAACTTATATTGGCTCTCTAACTCAGCTGCCCCCTACAAAGATGCCATTGCTGCTTTAGATCTCACCTAACTCATCACATCCCATACCCGTGTTAGCCCCATAAATGGAACATCCACCCTCCTGGATTAAGTACTCTCCAACCATCCCAACAAAATATCCAATGTCACAGTGCTCCCGGACTCACTTAATGACTCCTTGCCAGTGCTCTGCACCTGGTCCTGCAAGGTAAAGAAGGCAGCTCCTAGAATGATATACCAGCACCGGCTAAAACTAGATAAGCTGGGACTACTAAAGGACCACCTTGCCCCCCTGGGATTGGTCCCCCATATACCACGCCACTGACATAAACATTGTCTTATACTATTTTATCCAGTCCTTCAACTCGGCCTATGACCAATACGCACCCATCATCAAGTGTGCTGCCAAAGGTTTTGCCACACGCTGGGTCTCACAGGCATTGCTTGACCAATGCAACACAGGGATAATCTCTGGCACACTGCACTTGACTCAGACACACCCACTGTCAGACAGTGCTACCAGGCAGCACGGAAATAGTGCACCTGGAAACTATGAAAGGCTAAAGCCAACTACTACAAAGCTTCCCTTACATCCTCCTGGGGCTCAGGCCACAAGTTCTGGGACAACCTGAAAGAAATCAATGGGAAAACCGTATCCCCACCACCTTAACATCAATGGGTCAATCACAACGGACCTGCAGCTTATAGCCAACACCCCTTAACTCCTTCTTCTTCGACCTCAGTAATGTGCTACCATTATACCCCTCCTCTGCCCCTGCCCACCCCCCACCCTTTCACTTTAAATCCTCTCCCCTCAGGAGGCCAAACCCTACCTCCTAAAAGTCCTTTGGTGGTACGTATCACAGCAGTGACACCTTGGGCCTCAGACTCCTTTGCCTGACACTGGATGAAGTCCTCTCTCCTGTCACCTGCCTCCTCAACAGCTCCCTCTACCACAGTAAATTCTCCTCTGCCTGGAAAACAGCAATCATCAACTCCATCCACAAAAGTGGTGACTGAGTCACCCCTGGGAACTACTGCTCCATCTCTATCCCCCCCCCCCGAAGGCGCTGGAAAAAATCATCACTGAGCAACTTATGGACCACCTCTCCTAATACAACCTACTTTGTAAGGAGCAACATGGCTTCGGGCAAGGGGCATAGCACCACTACTGCACTCCTAGAATTCACCAGTGCCATTCACTCTGCCCTTGATAATGGGCGCCCAGCTGGTGCAGTCTTCATTGACCTGTCAAAAGTCTTTACCATGCAGTCACTTGCTCCTTCTCTGAGCACTCACCCACACAGATCTCTCTCTCAGTATGTCACAGCCTGGTTTGCTTACTACCTATCTAACAGGTTACAGCTAGTCAAAATAAATGACACTTTCTCCAAGTGCCTTGCGATCAAATCTGGTGTCCCCTCAACACTCTGTACTGAGACCAATTTTGATCAGTCTTTTCTTAAACACCCTACCCCAGACCTGCTTTGGGAATTTACTTCTTTATGCAGATGATGTGATCCTCTACTCCGCCCATCCTGACCCACTCTTCCTGCAGAAATCCATCCAGAAGTCATTCAGTGAGGCAGCCACCAGGCTTGCTGACAATTGGCTGATCTTAAACCATAGAAAGACCAAGATTATGTTGTTTGGGCACAACCAGAGCAAATTCAGAAGAACCCTGATTCATGTCCTTAATGACCAGCTCCAACCCTTGAGCAGGTACATACATTCAAATACCTTAGGATTACCCTGGACACCATGCTCAACTTTCACAAGCACAGTCACCTCCTCAGCACAGCAGTTAATACCAGAATTAGCCTCCTTTATTGTCTTAGAAGCTGCATCCCCCTGACACCCTTCTCGCAGTTTCATCCTCTGTCCTATCCCTCTTTGACTATGGGACACTGGCCTACAGAGTGGCTGACAGCACCGCCCTCTGCAGAATCAAGATCTCCCTAAACAAATCCTGTCGCTTAGTCATAAATAGCGTCTGACTATTACACACCTGCACCCTCTACAATCTCTCCAGCTGGCTCTACCTTAATGAGAGATTGAAATACCAGACCTGCCTATCTGCCAAGAAAATAACCAGAGGACTTGCACCCCAGCCTTTCCACCCTACTTCAGGCTGCCCCCCACTGTGGCCGCCACCCATAGCTCCACTAAATCCACCCTCGTTATTCCCCACTGTTAAACAACCATGGGCCAGAGAACTTTCTGCTACAGAGCCCCTACCTGGCTGAATTCTCTGCCCAACACTATCACCTTGGAAAACAGGGTTGGCTGCTTCAAATTCACTTCTCAGGGACCATCTCCTTGTCTCCCGAACCTGTGAATGCCACTAATCCACCTCCATGTTTGTACCCTGCCCCCCCCCCACTGCCCACTCTGGTTCAGCCCACTTTCTGAACCATGCTCCCACCCAGCTACAATCTGCCCTTGATAGGGTATCCTCATTCTGCCTTACCAGGTCTGATTTTCTCCTCAGCCATACCTGTATATACACCTACCTCTTATGTCTCAGACCTGCTACTGCTGATAGGTGTGTTTCTCAACCTTGTAAACTTCTTGGGGAGATTATAGAAGCTTGGCACAAGTCACCGCCAAATGCAACTTGTGCCAAACACATCTGTGAAATTGACCCTGCACCCTATTTTAGAAGGGGCAGTGTCCACGAGTCTAAGTCCTATGACTTGCGACATACAGCCAGGTACGCCGAACAGAGGGCTTACCTGGCGAGGATGTCGCAAGCCACAACAACTATCCCGCAAGGTGCAGGTGCCCCCCTCCATGCCTGATCCCTGGTGGAGCCCTGCAGGGCTAGAGGCCCCCAACCCACTGTCGTGCCACCAAGGGTCTCCAACACCTATCCTGAGCCCCATGTGACTGGTGTACTCTACAGTATGTACACTACAGGCAGTCCACAATGTGTGCAATACAGTTGGAATGGCAATAATGTACCCGGTAGTCCTGTGGCACCCCACTCCCTCAGTATGCCAATACACCCCGTGCCCCCGACCCATCCCCAGCCGGCAACTAGCACAACCCTCCTCTCACCACCATGGCCAGTCGCTGACTGAGCTCCTTCTGAGTGCTTACTGTAAAGACATGCTCAAAAATGAATGAGTGTTCATTCATTTCTGAGCGTGTCTATACAGCACGCACTCAGAAGGAGCTCAGTCAGCAGCTGGCCATGGTGGTGAAAGGAGGGTTGTACCAGTCACCAACTGGGGATGGGTCGGGGTGTGGGGTGTATTGTCACTGCTGGGGGGGGTTCCACTAGACTACCATGGAGTACAAGGCACTAATTGTTGTAAAGGTTTGTGGCACTGCAGGGACCTGTGCTGCTGGGGAGTGACAGAGCTGCCCAGCGGGGCTGATATGGTGTGGGGTTTGGGTGCATGATTTGTGTGGGCTGCCCTGCAGGGCATTTATGGTTTCGGGGTTCTGGGGGCTGGGGGTGCAAGATGCCCTGCTGGGTACCTCTGCTATGTGGGATTAGGGGCTGGTGGTTGTGGGATGCTCTGTGGGGTGACATGGGGGGTGTTCTGGCCATGGGGGGGGCACATCATGGAGTGGGTGCAGTGGATCTACAGAACCTCTGGAGGGCGTATTTACCTTAACACTAGCTAAATTCTGGTATAACATGTGTTGCCGGTTCTCCTCCAGGGGTTCTTGTAAAATCCCAATATTGGGGACTTTGTTACTGCCCTTGTAGAATAGGGTGCAACTGCTGCCATAAACTCCGTAGCACCATGTTGTAGGGGGTTTAGGGCACAACTGCAGGTGTAACTGCACTTTGGCGCAAGTGGCCTGTGGCATGTGGCAGACCACATTGTAGAATCCCGCACATTGCAACTGCTGGCATAACTTGCTACTTGCGCCATTCTTTTTGGTGCAAGTGCAGTTACGCCAGGCATAACTCTTTTAGAATCAAGGCCCCTTGTATATAAATTGCACAATCTTGTTAAATGTCAGTTAAAAGTGTTAAATGTTTGTCAAAATGTTGTTTCCTGACGTGGAGCCTTTGTAAAGGAGTCTCTCACTCAAAGGATTGTAATTCCAAAACTTTCAATAAATAAATAAATTCCTGATGAATATGTGTTCTGCAACAGCTGCATGTGTTGTAGGGTAGATCCACTGACCCTGAGATAGAGTGTCTTACAGTAGTCCAGCCTTGGACATCATGCAGTAGTGTTGGCAAATCTTCTGATTAGCATGTATATATGGTATCCCATATAACATATATGCAGTACTGTACGTGGAACACCATTGGTCCAAGCAACAAGACCTGTGGATTTCTACAAATGAGTTCCCAAAATACCAATGCCTTCTGACTCACTAGCCTCTTTCTCCAAATCTGGACTTTATTTTCATTTAGAATTTATTTCCTATGTTGCACATCCTCCTATTACTCAGCTTGGGGTGCACTGACTCAAGCAACCTCCCAACGATACCTCAAATACAAATTTTAGACATCAAATCCAGCAGTTAACTGAGACGCATCTGTTGCATGCTTACAACAAAACTAATTATTTTTGTGAAATTCTAAATGCTTTATTTCTTTTTCATTCGGCCCAAAAAGGCCAGTTTAACACACAACAGGATCACAAACAGTGAGATAAACAGACAAAACATATAAACCCCCACTACCCCCACCCCACCCATGGCATCAGTATAACTATAGTGAACCTAATACTGTATAGCAGGTACACCCTCAGGGCTGCCACAGTGCCTTTTAAAGACAGTATAGTGTTTGCAGTTTGTTTCAGTATTTCTCAAATTTAGGCATCCTGTTGTGCACACTAGTAATTACCTTCTCTACTGAAAGATTGAACAAAAGTTCCTGCAACCACTCTGAATAGGATATAGTTTCCCTATCCAACCAGTGTCAGAGTACTAACTTCTTAACCGACATTGCCATCATTGCTAAGTGGCACTTTTTCTTGGTGATGGGTACAAGGGAATAGTCTCCCACTAGACAGGTCATCAGTTCTATATATTTAGCTATGCCCAATAGGGGGTCTGCTCTCTGGTTTATGAGGGCCCAAAGAGGTGCAACTTTTGGGCATTTCCAAAAGATATGGTATAGGAAACCCACATCCTGCATGCAATGCCTGCAGGTTGGGGAGGAGGACCTATTCATCTTGACTAGCTTGATCGGAATGTGATACATATTAAAACAAAACAAATATAACTAAAGCCTGTGAAAAAGAAAAACTGATCAATAGGAACACATTAACAGTAAAAGACAGGACTCAGGACACATCTCCTCTCGTGTTTATGCTACAGTATATTAAATTAGTACCAACAGTAAAACAAATTTTACTTAAAAAACTAGCATGTGTGCCAACACTGCTGTAGTGCCAGTGCATTTGCAGAATGTCCCCATATAACATATAGTAGGAAAAAAAATGTGAAGGATCTGCTAACTTCTGCCAATCTGAGATATTTGACAGCTCCTAGGCTAACCTGGCTACCTTGAAGGCCCAAGGGTTTTCATGTCTGTGACAGGTGCTCCATTTGAAATCTAGCCATCACTTGTAATGTTTTTCACCGTCCAACTCAAGAAATGACAGTAGCATTACAGCATTTTGTGCAGTGCTTCACAACTCATGTGCTTTGTGTACTGATTTGTCCTTTCCAGAAACTTTATGTGGGTACAGCCAAAACAGAAATAAAGGTACACTTTCAGAACACCTTCGGGACATACAAAAGAGCAAAACAGAGATATCAATAGGTGCAGATGGTGTTATGTGATAAGGGCGAAATCATGAAAGTGAACCCGGAATTGTGACACCAGCTGGGCAAAACCCAAAATGGAAACTCTTTTTTTCCTGCAGGAGGTTCATCCCCCTGCACCGCTCCTTACTAATGTAACAAAATTCAAGGTCATAGCACCTCGGGGAAGGGGTGAGACCTTTGTCGCCATTTTGGTTTTGCCCCTTTTCCCGTTGCAATTCGGGTTTCTCCCACTTACATTGCACACCAGTGCACATTTTTTTAGAACACCATGGAAAGTGCTCCAGAGGACTAACATTCACACTAGTAGAGTGGATTGCACCTCCCATTAGGGGAAGAGAGAAACTACCATTATTATCACTCTCTGTCACTTCGTACAGTGGCCAACAGTGGTGGTGAGAGGAGGGCTGTGCTGGTCATTCTCTGGGCTCCCTGCAACAGTGTGGCAGTGGCTCAAAAACTATGGAAGGAGGTAGCAGGGTGCTCTAATCAGCCCAGAGTGGGTTATGCAGGCTGCTAGACACCAGGGAAACATTTAATGACAGGAGAATGGCCACTGGAGCGGGGGTGCCACTAGACACCAGGTAAACATTTATTTCTTACAAGGATTGTGATCAGAGGGTGGGGGTGCCACTAGGCACAAGGGAAACATTTAATGATAGAGGAACAGCAATCAGAGGGTGAGGGGGTGTCAATAGGTATCAGAGCAAGTGTTTTTTCAATTTACCAGGAACCACGCAGAACTGATTACACCCTAAACTGAGGAATAACTACATGAATTGCAGATTAATGTATTAGTTCAACAGTTCATAGGTGTTATTCTGCAGTTCAGTAAGAAAGTGTCTCAAAATGGTGAAAATTTGAAAACACGTTGAGAAGCTTTCCAGTTTCGCTAAAGGCAGAATTTTGGAAAGTTCTGGGAAAGCTGTGAAATTTTGCAAAGTCCTGCTAATGCAGAATTCGTAACTTTCACCCTGTTCTAGTAGTTGCACATTTTGTAGAACACCATGGAAAGTGCTCCAGATGATTAAAGTTTGCAGTATTAGAGAGAATTGCACCTCCCACTAGGGAGGAGATAGGCTGCAGTTTTTATCAAAGAGGGACTCTGAATAGATTGTTAGACTAAAAACCTTGCAACTGTTAGGATTAAATGAACAATTCAATTTGACCATGTTTCTACGATCTGTATTGGTGGATATTAAGATTAACCATAAGGAAAATCATCAAGAAGCTTGCAGTCTTGTATATCTTTTTATTGTAGAACTGACTTCGGTGAGCAAGGAGGAATCAAAGGCCCTTAATCTTTGACCCTTCGCATCGATTTTTCAAAAATTATCAGAAGTATTTATTAGTAGGATATTTGACAAATGGAAGTTTAAATCATTGTGGATTTAAGAACTACACTTTTTTGCATAACAAACATTTGAGTCTGCTGTTTACTATTTTTGTTTTAACATTTGTTAGTATAGGGAAAAGGAAAGGGGCATTGTTTAACCAGGAAAGACACACTAAACCAGATCTTGTTTCCAGGTGCAACAATAAAGATAGTCAGTACCACTTTACATATATATATATATATATATATATATATATATATATATATATATATGCAAGACAATGTCTAAAGGAAGAAGTGATGTTGAATAATACTGTACATTTTTGTACATGTTTAATAATTATGAATTTTGATGCTATGATACCCTATACCATTCTTTTTGGGAAATGCCATTGCCTAAACTCACCTTTATCTTATTTTCTTAAAACCTTTCTCTTCCCTCCCTGCCATCCCCCCAAATCCCCAACCTTCCTCTGCTATGTTCCCTGCCTTTCCTTGCCTCTTTCCTTTTTTTCTAGAACACTTTTGCTTTCCCTCCCTCCCTTTGTCTTTACAATTGGGTTTGTTTTCTGTGTCGCAGGACACTTTTATTATAACTTTTGTACCCTAATTGTCTCTCTTTTTTCTTCTAGTTTATATTGAAGTGTATTTTAACATAGAAACACAGAATTTGCAACAGATAAGGATCTCTTGACCCAGCCAGTCAGCCCATTTTTCCCCACATGGAGTGCACACGATAGCACATCTTTGCACTTAATTGCACATTTTTGCACAAATAGTAAACATGTATTATACATTGCATTAAAAACATTGCCTACTGAATTATTTTATATATATATATATATATGTTAAATTTGAATTACTTGCTGCTTTTTTCTCAAAAAGGAGAGGCAATGAAATGTCAATAGGATGTAAGGTGGTTATCATGTGATGCGTTTGCCTGTGTACTTAAACTGCACGATACCTATTGCTGTTTAACAAGGCTCCCTTGAGAAGGAGTAGGGTACCCTGAGGTGCTTGGAGCATACCACACTTGAACACCAAAAATACTTTCACTGAGTTGTCTCTGTGGTTTGTGCAGAGTTTTTTTTTTGTTCCAAAACCTCCCAGCTATTCTTGCTGCTCTCCCCCACTGTTCCTCCAGAGATGATTCTCACAGAGTGGAGCTCAAGAGTGCCATCAACCATGATTGAGACAGTGATGGGGTTTTGCTCTCATGGAGTACTATGACACTTCCACCATGTGCAGTGATCCACAGATCCAGTTGTTCACTCACAAGTGTAACTCCCCCATGGGCTGGTGTGACAGGGTGGAATAGGACCCTGTCCCAGTTGTTATAGAAAGTGTTTAAATGCCAGGATCTGTCCTTGCCTGTCTATTTGTCTGTCTGGTTGTACAACCAAATTTTCCCTTGAGACCTAGGACTTGATCACCCCGACAGTCTCGCTATTCTCTGCCTCTCACTGTTTCTTAGTTTTCCCTTGCTGTCTGTCTTTTTTCCTCTCTTGCATATCTGCTGATATAAAAATATATGCAAGGACTTCCAGTGTGATGGCTGCCTGAGCAGGTTCAATCACGAGTAGCTCCGGTATCAACCTCACTCAAATTGAGCTCTACCAACCCTTTTAAACATCCCCTGCAGTTTTTATAATATCGGGAAGAAAGCAGCAACTAACCCAAATGGTTTTTGGGCTGAAAAGATGAGAATTCGGGGGAGATGGATGCCGAAATGAAGAAGGCCGCATTGAAGCACACACCTCCCTCTACTCCATCCAAGGAGAAGCAGCCTAAATGATCCAAAGCCCAGGAAGAAGACCTGAGCTCAGCCACTTCTAAACCAGAAGTGCTTAGTGAGAAGCGATTCTTAGAAGAATTAACACCCATAAAGGATACACTGCTGGTGTTAGCTTTGGAGTTGAGAGGCATGAGGGCAGCTTTAGATCAGCTTACTATTCGGACCTCGGATAACGAGGCCTGCATATCCTCACTGGATGACTGGCGGCAGCGTCAAGAGCCAGAATGGGGGCAGCTGAGGCAAAGGCTTAAGAAAGCTGAGGGTAAACTAGAAGATCTCGAGGGGAGATCACAGAGGAACAATTTGGTGGTACTGGGACTGCCTGAAGGGGAAGAGGGACCAGCATCAGTAGTGTTTGCCCAGAAACTTTGCGAGAGGTAAGTAGGGCCCTCTCCTAATGGCCCCGCTTATATAATCAAGAGAACACATCACTCCCTAAGGCCTATGCCATCTGTGGGCTCCCCTCCCAGGCCCTTCTTGTTCAAGCTGCTCAACTTTCTGGATAAGCAATACATCATTGCCAAATTAAAAGAGCTGCAAGAAATTAAATGGGATGGAAAAAGGATAAAGGTGGCACAAAACCTGCCATACATGGTCCGACAGAAGCGGTCTGCCCTCCACCCTGTGGTCTCTAAGCTCATTTCGGTGAGTATTAAATTTAGAGTCAAATATCCAGTAACGTTTCAGATATTCCACAAAGGGAATTGGCACTCGTTTGAAACAGTGGATAAAGCAACTGAATTCTGCAAACATAGGTTCCCAGACCTATTTAAATGAGTTTGCAGTGCCATCTAGTGGACATTGGATGCAAATTTGAACTCATGCTGTGTGATGTGCATTGCATGGACCTGTTCTATTTCTGGCTTTTACACAATTAGAAGGATATCCTGGCTTTAGATAATAATAATAATGAAGGTTTGCGAGCATGCTGAGGCGGCTTGTGACTCCTAAATAAATATGGGACCAGGGTCATAAAGTAATATGATAAATAAGGGGGGAGTATCTCCTATATTACTCAAAGGTTGAAAGGACTGTCAGCAATTGGTGGGAGGAGTGAAGTAATGATATCCTCAATGAAGGCTATTCTCTCTTTTGATGTTTATGTAACCAAATGTTTATGTAACCAAAGTGTTGAAACAACAGTTTAGATATTATCTTAAGTAATTTTGATTTGGAAGTGGTTGGGTTTAAATTTTGTTAATGGCAAATAGCATTGCATCTCGATTTGGAAAGTTTCGATTTCAAATATTTATAGGGTTAGTTATCTGGTCTCTTTTTGTAATCTTTTGACAATAAGATTATGGAATCTTACGCCTAGGTATCTATTTCACCAGGAATTACCATTGTAAGTTCGGGGGAAGTATTCTGGGGGACAAAAATAATTCCTAAGATGGGAGTGAGGGAGGAGGGGCATAAGGTGAGAGAACTTTTCAGGCAGCATGGACGTCATCATGCCAGAGATGGAGGTAGGAGTTCAGTCTTTAGGACTGGGAGATATAAATGTCGCACCACTGGATAGAACAGAGTGTGAAGGGGAGGGGGGAGGGAGGGTGGTTAGGTTTAGGTTTGTGGGAAAGGGAGGAATATGGGGACCTATATGGATGTAAGGGTGGGGGGAGGAGGGGAGGACGTGGGATAGGAGGGTGGGGGAGGATGAGGGAGAGGGGAAGGGGGGGACAGGGAGTGGAGCCACTTTTTGGAACAGTATATATGGGTGCTAAGCACAAGAGTTGCCAATATGAGCTTCCTTAATAAAGTATTTCATTATGAAAATTATATCATGGAATGTTAAGGGCATTAGGTCCCGGGTAAAGGGGCTTCAAATAATTAAGCACCTAGCAGTGCTGAATTGTCAAGTCACCTTACTGCAGGAAACGCATATACTAGAAGGAGAAAATAACTTGCTAAGCAGAGGACCGATTGGGACAGCATATGCAGCAGGGAAATTCACATCCCAGTGTGGGGTTGCAATATTGTTTACCAAAGGGACTCAATTTATGGAATTGCAGAAGGTAGTTGATCCACATGGAAGATTCCTCTTCTTGAGAGGAATTTTAGAAAAAAGAGAAGTTCTGGTCGGTACTATATATGGGCCGAACAGAGACTCCTCGGAATTTTTTGTTAACCTCTCACTAGCTCTTGCTCCTTTCAGTAGTCTCCCTATGATATTAGCAGGAGACTGGAATTTAGTTATAGATTCCAATTTGGATAGGTCCATTTTGACAGGGCAGATTCTTTCCCCAGCCCAGAGATCCCTTCGAGACTTAAGGGATACGTATGGTCTGCGAGATCCCTGTCGGGTTCTGAACTCAGATGTAAGGGCTTACACCTATTATTCTCCTGTGCATAAATCTCTCTCCCAAATTGATTTTTTCCTGCTGGATCAAAGGGTTATGACAGGTTTAGTGGGAAGTGGAATCGCTCCCAGAGTGCTTTCTGACCACTCTTTAGTTTGGTTGGACGTTAAATTAGTTCCACATATCCATAAGGATACTATCTGGTAAACTAAATTCCCAGCTTCTTAGCCATGAGGATACAGTTAAAAAGATTAAGGATCTTATACAGCAATTTATGACCCAGAATGACGGTTCTGTCTCTGATTTTGATAAAATATGGTGTGCACTAAAGTGCTGTTTACGGCGGGAATTTATTAGAATATCAGCTACCAAAAAGTGGAAGCAGGAAGTTAAGGTTAAAGCCCTGTTAGAGGAGATCGGGACCCTAGAAAGTTCACTATCAAATCCTCCATTAGAGGAAGAGATATTGCAGTTAGAGGTCCTGAAAAGTGAGTATGTGGAAATATTGAGAGAGAGAGCAGAATATGCCCTTTTTAAAACTCAAGCCAAATACATTGAGCAAGGAGATCAAGCTAGTCACCTCCTGGCAATGAGGTTAAGAAAGCAGGAGGAATCCCGATTGATTCCCTATGTTTATTCCCTATCAAACAATGCTGTCTTAACAACTCCTAGACAAATTGCTAAAGAATTTGAACAATATTATATGCACTTGTACATCCCTCCAGAAAATGCTCCTTCACCCAAAGAAATCCAGGAATATTTGTTAGCCACGTCACTACCTGCGTTAGAGGTAGCCCAGCAAGAGTTTCTGGTGAGCCCTATCTCTTCTCAGGAAATTAGAGATACTATCAAATCCTTAGCCAGAGACAAAGCTCTGGGTCCAGATGGTTTTTCGTCCAACTTTTATAAAACTTTCGAAAAACAATTAACCACTATCCTCCTATGTTTATTTAACTTTATATGCCAAAAGGGAATTATGGATAAGACACTCTTGGAGGCCATTATAGCTGTATTGCCAAAGCCTGGTAAGGAGAAAAATAAGGTCATGAATTTTCGTCCCATTTCATTGATGAACTACAATATAAAAATATTTGCTAACACTTTAGCTGTACGGATGGCTAAGGTTTGGATGGGGCTACTGAGTCCTGAGCAAGTTGGTTTTGTGCAGGGTAGAGTCTCATTGGACCACATCCATAAGTTAGCACATATTTTCTCCGTGTCCAGGGAGGCGGGCAAACCAATGGCGTTGGTCTCCTTGGATGCGGAGAAAGCATTCGATAGGGTAGACTGGGTATTTCTCTTTGACTCTAGCAGCAATGGGTTTTCCTTCCCCCTTTATTTCCTGGGTTAAATCATTATATTCTGGACCCAGGGCAAAAGTGTATTGTAATGGAGTTTTTTCTTCGACTTTCCCCTTAAAATCTGGCACCAGACAAGGGTGCCCACTCTCTCCACTACTATTTAACTTATATTTGGAACCATTAATAAGATGGTTAAAAGCCTCTCCAGGAATTCAAGGGATTAAGGTAGGGAACCTTCATTTAAAGGTATCAGTTTATGCGGATGATATCCTTCTCCATATTTTTAACCCCTGCGAGTCCATCCAAACCACCCTCCAGATAATTCACAACTTCGGCATAGTATCAAATTATAAACTCAATACTGGCAAATTGGAGGTAATGCCTTTGAATCCCCTGCTTTCCAGAAATGATATCACCCCGCCGTCCATGAAGTGATCTACTCAAGTCAAGAATTTAGGTGTAACACTATCTACAGCTGTATCCTGGATGAAAAAACTGAACCTAGACAATCTAGTTAAAGAAATTTGACTAGATTTGAATAGGTGGAGCTCCTTGCATTTATCCCTTCAGGCGAGGATTAGTGTCATTAAGATGAATGTGCTTCCGAGTGTATTTTATCCACTCAATATGTTAAATCTTTATCTTCCCCTGAGTTGGTCCCATAGACTTCACAATGTTGTCTCACTGTTTATATGGTGGGGTAAGACCCCACACAGAGTATATAATTGACTTAGTGCTCCTAAGCAGTGGGGGGGGCCTAAAATTCCCCAAGTTTTTCCATTATTATCTAGCCAGTCACATGGCTAAGTATATGCGTTGGGGGGCTAACCCAAGGGATACAGGTAGTGCCTTCAATTTTCCTATTTGGTTGCAGTTGGAGCGAAACTTACTAGCTAAGTATTCCCCAGAGAGTCTCTTATTTGTTGGCCCGGGAAGGTTAGCCAGTGATTTAAAAGGTACAGTTTTATATACTTCGCTAAAAGTGCACTCACAACTTTGCAGGGCCATGAAATACAATAACCAAATGGATCCGTCACAACCAGTGTTCAATGACCCAAATTTTAAAATTGGGGATAGAATTATAAGGGCTCCCAAGGAATGTTCGGACCTCCAAATTAAAGTTTGCGATCTGCTGCTAGATGGTATACTGAAAGAGACACCAGAGATTTCTCTTTTCGGCTTCCCAATAAATACTCCTTCTTTGGCATCCAACTCAGGCATGTGTTAATAAAGTAGTTTGGTTTAAAAAGATGGAATACACTGCAGCCTTCTCCCCTTCAGCAGTTTCTTGACTGTGTTAACCAGCCGCGGGCTATATCCCACCTGGTATCATGGATATACCTGGCACTTAACTCAGAGGTGTTGGGCCAGCCTAGTTACTGGATACAGCAGTTCCCGTGAGAGAATTTTTTCTGGCAGAAAATTTGGGAGGGAGTTTATCAGTATATTAACAATGACCACTTAAGGCTAATGCAGTTTTATATTCTGCATAACATTTACTACACTCCGGCTAAGTTACATGGAATGGGCAAGACACAGAGTAACTTGTGTTTTAGGTGTGAAGCAGCCCCCGGAACACTACTTTATACACTATGGGACTGCCCCAAAGTAGCGTCCCTTTGGAGTGTTATTAGGGACAGAGTGGATCCCTTGTTAGGGCTGCAAGACCTTTTCTCACCACAGATTTGTATTCTGGGGGATTATTCTACTGTTTCTTTCAAAGAGAAAAAATACTATATGGCCATTATTTCCCTGTCAGTAAAACGGCTTGTACTTCGATATTGGAAGGACCAGCATGTGATATCTTACCTTGAATGGGTCAAGGAGTTATTATATAACCTAAGAATTGAAAAAGCAATTGCTAGTTTATGGGGTAAGCTTCCCCTGTATAAATCTAGATGGGACAAATTTCTTACGCTCTGGTCTCTCTCCTTTTCCTCCTAATGAAGCAGGTTGGAATTAGGGTAGGAGTGTAGGGAGGATAAAGTCCCAGTAGGTTGCCCGGTAGCAACTCTAAGAGGAAACATTTTAGGGCTCATGTATGATTGAGAGAGGGCACCACTGTTGGATGTATTTGTGGCTCTGGGGGATAGGGGTGGGAGGGGTAAGGGGTTGGGGGAGGTAGGGGAGGGACTGCATGCTACTTGATTGGAGGGCATGTTGTGGTTCCCTCTTTGCTTTTTCTACGTTATGTGTGATAAGCAAATTATTGAGTCATAACTGTATGCCATTTGTATTTTGGAGTTTTCATGCCCCTGTACCATTATATGTCTTTATACAAAGATGTAGGAATAAGGTTGAAGTGTTGTACTTGATGGTAAAATAATAAAGTTTATTTAATTAAAAAAAATATATGCAAATCATTGTATGGAAATGTAACTGATATTGGGATCCATTTTGTTTAGAAATTATTAAGTTATTGTTGAAATGTATATAATTATCGTTTGACATTATTGCAAAATGCTATTAGAAACTCAGGAGGTTACCTGAGTTCAAGTTTTAAGCCTTTTACAGAAGAGCTGTGAAAAGGGGCCTCAGCTATAGGACAGCGTGTTCTAGCTGCACATGCCTGATACTTACAAGAACAGGATGCCTGTTAAGAATGGGGGTTGAAGGACTTATGAGAGAAGAAAGATAAAAGGGAAACAGAGATTGAAGAAAAATTCTGATGATCTCTATTTTATTTTGCCTTTGTACATAGTTATACTGAACAAGTTTATTTTTTATGTAACTGCTAGTGTAAATAAATATTTTTGGTGAATTCTACAGCTGCTCCTGGTTTTCCTATGCTTTCTGACCTGTGCCTCGACAACAGTGGGACGTACCTTAATCCCCCCCCCCCCCGACTGCCTTGTCCCACTGGTACAGGTCCTGGGCAGTCCTTCATTGATGCTCCTGCCATCGTTCGTGTTGCATTTTTGGTGGGAGACTGGAGGAGCGAGTGTAAAAGTTGAAAATTGCCAGCTCGGCAGTACAGCCAGCAAGCACCATGCAGTACAGTGTGCGCACATTTGAGCTAACTCCTGCTCAACATGCAAGCTGGCAGCTCTGCTCACACACTCAGAAAGAGTGCCATGGTGCTCAGTGTTAAAGCTGCTTTTGTGACTCATGGCAAAATTCCCCTCTGTGTGCTCTGAACCCTAGGATTCTAGAAACACAACTGGGTAGTTTGAGGAACACTGGGAAGTGGATCAATTAACTTTGTTTCAGCACTTGAAAGTGTTATATCTATAAAATGGTGCTACAACTCTAGGCAGGGGATGCTCCTGAACAGCCCCACTCTGCCACCAGGCAAGAGGCAGAAGGGCAACTATTAAACCATGGGGGTATTTACATTTAAAACAATACTGCTGATCTGTAAAAAAGGATTTAAAATAAGGAAACTTGGTTTAGGCAGGACTACAGTGGCCATATTTGTCACCCTGACCGTTATATCTACCAATCAATGTCCAAGAAGCCTGAAGGACTGCAGCTGTGGATCCTGGGAAGGGCATGAGGACAGTGTCCTTGGCACCTAAAAGGGCAAGGGCAAGGTTCTACAATGCCGAAAAGACAACAGTGTTGTCAAAGTTCGGCATGGTGAGATACCCAGTGTCAACAGGTGAAATTTCACCTGTCAGACATTGTGTGTTTTCTATCGGGAGGCTGCGACACTCGCACCCCTCCTTCTTAAGATATCTAACCCCAATTCAGAGTTGTTTCAAAGGGGGGAGGTGAAAGATAGTAAAAGGGTGAAATTTCACCCTTGGGTCCCTCACAGTGACAATCTTGAAACCTGTCAAGGTTGTCACTGTGAGGGATTTCGCCATTGTGCGTTTGCTGTGCGAACGGCATAGAATGGGCAACCAATCAAGCATGGAAGGAACTTCATGCATATTAATCCTGCAGATGGACAGCTGTGTTCCACCAGTGGGAAGCTGTCTTTTCCCTGCTCTGACCCCAGAGAGAGAGATTCAACTCGTGGCAGTTCACCAGAAGCCCTCAGTCAGTGTCCAGAAAAAGTTTGGAAGTTGGCCTAAGGCCACCACAGCCAAACTCCAGGAGATTTGCCAAAAGCTGTCAACTATCTGGGAAGCCAGAGTGTGTGTCTGAGGAGCTGTTTGCAACTAAAACTCTGCAGCATCTGAGAGAAGCCCTCAGCCAGTGAGGACGGTAGACTGTATCCTGCAAAGTGCCTGAAGGATGTCTGGAGCAAGCAATCCAATCCCGGAGATGTCTGCAGAAGATTCCCATAGTCTGGAAAATCCAGTTTGAAGTGCAGAAGTAGTTTTGTGGTTGAACTGGCAGTGCAATTTGAAATTGTCTGAGAAACTTGTTGCCACCTCTAGCCTGGGAGTTGATTCCAGCCTGCTTCCAGATGTAGTCACATCTGCCAGTCACAAAGAGGAAAAGACTGAGTGATTCATGAACTCTAGGGCAGAGGCCACTGCGAACAAGGACATTCTGGGGAATCAGCCAGGTTGTGC